>OX422144.1:165783234-167232229 GCA_949129095.1 Volucella bombylans | reverse complement strand
ATGTTCGATATAAGACGGATCAAAAATATGAGAGAGAAGTGGGCCATTGGAGAAGTTCAGTAGGTAACTAAAATAGGATGGATCTGGTACAAAGGAGTCGTTGGTGAAGGATTGCTTAAAAAAGGTGGCAAATAGGTTGGCAATGGTGAGTGGATCGGTTGATGACCTGTTGTTGAAAGAGAGGGAAATTAATTATATTTGCGTGGTAGTTTGTTATTTTGTCTCGTTTTTGTGATATTGAAAAATTAAACCTGCATAAATCGACAAAAAATATGCAGATTTCAGGGGTAAATTACATTTTAGACAATATTTTCCGTACGTACTAAGACTTTTCAGTTGTAGTCATATACGAGTATGTATAGGCATATATAGATCTGATTTACATACAGTCTAGTCTGCGCCATCTGAAAACGTTCAGTAAGCACGATTTGTAAACGTCAATTTAGTGCAATCTCAACCATGAATAACTCTACCGCTTGGCTTACGTGAATAGCGTCATTCGATTGATTGAAACTAAGCCCAATTTTTGGGATCGAATTCTGATGACCGGCGAGGACCCTTTCACGCTCTCTGACTGAGTAAACAAACAAAATTGTCACTTTCGGAGAACCGATAATCTTCACATAATTCCCGAAACACCATTGCGCGATAAGAAAGTGGCTATTTGGGTCGGTATTTTCGTATCTTTGGGCCATTTTTCTTTAAAGATGACAATCGATATCGGTGAATGTTGACGCACTATGCAAATTTAAAAATTTCTATACCGAAGCTCTAGATGGCGAACTCCATACATGTTTGTACAGTATACATGTCTAAGTAACAATTTATTTTTCATCTTCTTATATTGATGTATTATATCATAGAACAGTCATTTCAGTATTTCCATCTGAAGCTGTAAAATGACGCATTGAGGTAATACGATACGTATCAAGCACAAGCAGTTGTAAATAAAATACATGTGATCGTTAGAGTATTTACTGAATTTATCTCGAACTTTTTGTTTTTGTTTAGTTTATAATTACGTAGATATATTAACATCAATGTGAAAAATGTATAGCCTTAGTGCTTATTTTCATTAATATGTACAACAGGTAAATGTTCTATTATGAGTCACTTGACATTGGCCTGGCCGCCGTGTTCCTGATTAGCATGCAAATATCTTATTTTCCCAAATGCAGTTAAGAATTTCAATTTCAATATCGTATTGCACAATTATTTTATGGTTAAGTACTCGTACTTATATGTACTCGTATATAAGAAATAAATCGAAATAGCATGCCATTCGCTGAAATTTAACAGATAAGACACCACGTACGTCAAGGTTATTGCTGTTCTCCGAAAATTTATTTTTCCTCTGACATGCATACGATTCAATAGGCATGTACATAGACGAGTACTCGCATACCTAATTAGTCAAGGATTTGATTTACGTAAATATGCTTATGACTATATTTTTAAATTCGATTATGTAGATATATTTGTATCCACTGAATATATGGCTTTACATATACGCATACCAGCATACATAGTCGAGACATTCGGAAATTAAGAAAAATTATGGAAAATAAAGTAAGCGACATTTTTAAATGACTTCCGTAGAACCGACTTTAACAAACTTAAAAACCTCATCAGCAACATTAACTTTGACTTTATTGCTGAGACAACTAACATTGATCTTGCCCTATCAACGTTCTATTCGTTAATTTTCTCCTGTTTTGCCCAATCGGTTCCGTATACCTTCCGAAAGGTCTGCATATCAGCTCCTCCCTGGTACAACAAGGAGTTGCGCTCTCTCCGCAATAACAGAAACAAGTTGTGGCACAAATTCTTAAGAACTCGATCTGATTCCGACTACAGTAATTATCGATTGGTATATAATCGTTTTTCTGAACTTTGTGAGTCTCTTTACCTTGAGTACCTCTACCGCATGCAATTTAGCTTAGTCTCGGACCCTAAACGCTTCTACCAGTTTATTAATACCAAAAGAAAGTCAGAAGGCTACCCATCTACTCTTCAATTTCTTAGTGAATCTTCTGCCGACCCAAAAACCATTGCAAATTTCTTTGCCTCTCATTTTAACAAATCCTTTTCTAAGAAAACACCTGAACCCGATCCTAGGTAGTTTAGCTATATGAGAAACTATCCTGAGACGTCAGCCATTTCACTAAATATAACAACAACTTTGGTATCTGAAAACATTACCAAACTTAAAGATGATTTCTCGTCCGGCCCTGATGGAATTCCGCCTATTGTAATAAAAGAGTGTGTTACCCATCTCGGTCCTCCTCTTGCTGCCCTCTTTAACTTATCTATCTCAACAGGTACTTTCCCTTTCCTATGGAAGGAATCTTACATCATCCCTATTCATAAAAAAGGAAGGCACTCAATTTCCGTTCTCACATTGATAGTATAATAAAAAAAAGCCAACTCTGCCCTTGGTTTTATTAAGCGCTGGTCTAAGGAGTTTTCCAATCCTTATGTTACCAAATCTCTTTACCCCGATGTCTTCAATAGAAAAGTAGGACTCTACGAGCTTGTGTAGATCTCGATCAGCAATAACCCTGTGAATGTGAAGACTATAATTGCTACCACTACTTTCGATTTTTTCTCCCTCCGGCCCATGCACGGACCATCCCAATCTGGTTTTGAATGCCATAGGTTGTGACCAACTGCCTTCAAATACTTTAGATGGCACGCCTAGTTTCCAGTAGTCCATCCCGATAAGAATTTTTGGTTGTGCATTTGTGTATGAGGGTATAGGTAGATAGATTCGCCAAAAAAGGGTATCTTTTTTTGAGGTCTTTGCTGCACAAAGTCTGTGTGGGTAGTCCTAAGTTGCGCACAGTGCGAATGTCTCGAAGTCGATAACGATTACATCTCTTTCCTTTTCCCGAAATTATAAGCGAGACAGTTTTTGATTCGCTTTCGACTCGTGTTGTGTCAGATGTCCATCGCAGCCAGAGCTCTTCCGATCTTCCTGGCAATCCCAGTTCACGAGCAAGATCTTCATCCATTAGGGTTAAGGAAGAACCTCCATCTAAAAATGCGAATGTTTCAACAGATTTTTCTTTGCCGTAGAGCGTTACAGGTACGATTTGAAATAGTACATGGGAGGATAATCCGCTCCTCGCTGAATTTGTATGGTACCCCACAGTTGAATTAATCCCACCTTTGACCCTGTCACTCTCTGATGAATTCGCCGTGTTATTGTTATTGGGAACTTTTGCATAAT
Source organism: Volucella bombylans (assembly GCA_949129095.1). Taxonomy (NCBI): domain Eukaryota; kingdom Metazoa; phylum Arthropoda; class Insecta; order Diptera; family Syrphidae; genus Volucella; species Volucella bombylans. The sequence continues at coordinate 167,228,997 of OX422144.1, read as the reverse complement.
TATGTAGCAGTGGATTGTGTTTCGATGTACACCCCCCTACCCCGCAATTACTTGTCACAGGAGATCGAGAACGGGAATGCTTTTCCAAGCATGTATGTAATATAAGTTATTCTGTCGCACGATGTTCCACCGTTCGGGACGACTCATATATTGGAAGTGTTGACACTCACTAGCCGTGTGAGTACCTTTGCAAACACAACATTTTTTGGCCTGAACTGAGGAGCGATTTATTCTCTCGTCGTAAGATGGAACCGTCTCATGAGTACAAAGGTGGTTGTTACGTCGATTGACCCGCTTTTCGGTAGGATTTGGCCTGGACCAAGTTGTCACAGAGCAAGCCGCTTCGGCGATCTCATACAACCATGCAGAAAACACAGGCAAGGTGGCAGATGGCAAACTCTTGGAAAAGGTCGCCCAGTTCAGCAGTAAATGTGGAGTGAGCTTCTCGACGAACTCCTGAAGCAACATAGGGTTGTTTAGGTGTGCAGTCATATGAGACGCCTCCATAGTGGCCCCTACATTTCTAATAGCCAGGGCGTAATCGATAAGCGTTTCCATTTTATCTGCTCTTGGAGGTGCTTGGGACTTAGCCTTGGCGATCATAGACTGCAATATATGTTTCGGACGGCCGTATAACATGCGAAGAGTTTTTATGACGTCAGGAACCATGTTGGGCAACAGAAGGTGATCCTTGACCGCTGACAGGGCTTTACCGTGTAGACATCGTTGTAACCTTATTAAGTTTTCTGCGTTTGAATAGCCTGCGATTCGCGTGCTGTGCTCAAATGAACTAATAAACACTGGCCACTCATCCGGATACCCACTAAAGCTGGGTAACTCTTTGGGTATGGCATTCCTTGTTGCTAATTGGGTGTTGGTGAGTTCATGCTTTTCTTCTTGGGCGTCGATCGATGTGATGTGTGCTATTGTAGGTTGATTTGAGTCGCCTATGACAGAAACAGGTTGCCTGAGATTACCACCGGCAGAAGGAAATGGAGGTGGTGGTGCTATGCTTGGCTTGTTTTGTACAGTACTGTTGGCCTCACCAAGCCATTCCTGTGTAAATTGCCTACGATCTACAAAAACCGACTTACCCCCTTTTTCAGCTTCCTCTTCATCAGAGTCTTCAGTTTCTGCAAGCAATTGATATATTTGTTGCAAATAAATTTCGTTGCTTTCGAGTCGTTGTAGAAGCAGTTGCCTTGTCTTTGCTGATTTCGACGATGATGCTTGAGATTTCGCTAGTTGCACAGAACTCGCTGGTTCAACTGAATAGACCTGCTTGGCACGTCGGCTGAAATTGCGGTATTACCATTTTGCCAGCTAACGTCTGCAATCGATACATCCACGTTGACACATTGGAAGTGGAACCAGGAGTCACAAATATCGCATTGTACCATTTCTACAGTATCCGGCTGAGGACAAAGCTTACAGTTGTGGTGTGGAACCTTCGTCAATGCTGATGATTTGGAACCTTTCTTTGACATTGTGCTCAATTAATCAATTAATCCAACAAAGATAAGAATTTTTAAGAAATGTTACGCTAAGTTTTCAGAGCCCCAATGAAACACGTTTTTTCCTTTTTAGGTGGCTTAAAAATTCTGAAATATATTTTCGGTTAATTAGAACAATTCATGGCATTTAATTTTCTTAAATATTTACCTTAGTGAACTTTACTGATGATATAAAAAATTGTGGATTAAAAAAGAACGAAAGAAAAAAATTATAAGCTTCTCAAGCGAGTGTACAAAAAGAACGAACGAAAAAAAAAAGTATTATAAACTATGCTTGCAAATGTGAAAGAGAAGGCAAACTTTCAACTTACACTAACTTAAAATGATTAAGCGTTTGCGCAGGAGCACTCTCATAGATGGCGCTAACAATAACCTTTGTTAGGCCTCTTCTTGAATATGCCAGCCGAGTTTGGTCACCCTACTACAGAACTCACATCCTCCGGATAGAAGCTGCTCAACGCAGGTTTTTACGGTTTTCTTTACGTGGTCTTCCCTGGAATGATAGCCAAAACTTACTACCTTACACTGACCGGCTGAAACTTATATAAATTTACAACCCCTTTCTATACGCCGAAAAGTTGCCGACATTCTCTTTATTCATCAAATTTTAGTAGGTAATATCGATTGTCCTTCCTTACTTCAAATTATTTCTTTGAACACCAATCCCCGCAATCTTAGGTCTGTGCCACTTTTCCGGCTCAATCTTCACAGAACGAATTACGGACACCTGGAGCCGATGTCTAGGATGCTTCGCGAAGTTAACGATATTCTGCCTCTCTTCGACTATCATCTCAGCAAACTCTCCCTCAAGAACATACTTATTTCCACCTATGCCTCACGTCCTAACTTTCTTTAACCACTCCCACCCTTTAGTTTTTAAGTGAAAATGTTAGTTTTAAGTATATGTTTGCTTGCAATAAGCTTAATAAAACTGTCCGGGATTGACCCGGGCCGCAAATCAAATCAAATCAGATAGTAGGTAAATAATAGTAGATAAATAGATAAATAGATAGTAGATAAATAAATTCAGGCTTATTGTTATTTTTTTTATCAAAAACAAATTAGCAACTGAAGATCAGAGCTTTGTGGTGGCTAATTTATTACATTTGCATCTTCCTACGTTATGTATTCTGTTACAATAATGTTGATTTTATATATTGAAGCATCGTCAACTTGTGACACAATTGTCACCAATAGGCACTCGCGCTGGAAATAATTATATTCTGTAGATTTGCAATTCCGTTGCGTACCCGTCCAGAGTTGCCCCTACTAAACAAGGAATTACATCTTCGTTTGGACAGATCTTAGAAAAGGTTTGATACAATTATAAAAAAGTAAAAGGAGGTCACCTTTTTTCCTCTAGACGTAATCTATGCCATGGCAGCAATGATTTTATTGATTGCATGGGAGTTTTTTTTTTAGAGCTTCTGCTTTATTTCTATTTTGTATAGCCTTGGGTATGCATAATGTTAATGCCTTTCTTTATGAAAATGTAAGCGCATATGATTCTTAAAATTTGTAACACATTTATAAATATCATTTAATGTAAAATATAGAGAATTCTTACTTTTAATTTGGAGTACGGGAAAAAAGTTCTAAAATACTCTTACCGCAAAATGATTTAAAACAGAATCCTATGAAATTTTAAAATAACGGATAAAGGCCGAATTCCTAAACATCAAAAAACTGCGCATCATTATTAAATGATGGTTTTTTACGCAATGCAACACTACGAGTACTACGAGACTTTTCTCTGCAATGCATCAATGATGCTTCGAAATTTGTGTCGTATGGAAACGCCATTTGCACACATTCTCAGCTGTTATTTTAATTGAATAAAATCGTGAAGACGAGTCAAGACAATGTAAAGTAATATAAAATAAGAAAAATTACTTACGCGCTCGGCGTAGCCTCCATTCTGTATAAAGTTCAAGCAAAAATCAGATCTGTTTGTGGTGCAAAGGTTGCTTTTGTTTGCCCAGTACATGCGTTTACACTGCAATTTGAAATGTTATGCATTGTATGCTTGAGGTTGCAGTACTGTGGCAGTACTGCATTAAGAAATTCAGCCAAAAAATCAAATTTTAAGTTGTTGGCGCCAAAAATTGGTGAAAACTTTCTTTTACATCGCTTCCACTAAAAATGACTTTGTCACAGCGTTTCTTCGTAGCATAGAGTTAAATGTAAAGGAAAGTCAACGGTGACGTGAACAAACTGAACAACTGAACAACTGAACAACTGATGGATAGCGGGGTTGTGAGTGAAAATTTTGTTGGTGCACTGTTTCATATTGTTGTAAGGGCATAACACCTACAACAATTTGATTCGGTAAACCAACGTCACAATTTCCACTTCGCAGCCTTGCTTAGTATCGTCGGTGTTTGTGTTTTCAGTGTTTGTCTGTGATTATGACTAGGGAATTCAGGGTAGACGTAGCCAATATACGCGGGCTAAAAAGTAATCACTTTTCTGCGTACGTCCACGTCTGTAAGTGCAGACCAGCTGTTTTGGCACTTAGTGAAACACAGGTAGATCCCCGCCCACACCTCTCAGATCATTCTGATCTGAAGCTACCTGGCTACGAACTAGTGCCATAATTCTTCTCTCACCGCGGTCTCGCCATTTATGTGCGTAGTGATGTAGCTTACCAAACTCCACCACAATGTGATCCATGTTCCAATCCGGAATTCAACTTCATGTGGTTAAAATTCCATCTCCGTAAGCAAATTATACACTACTGCTTTATTTATAGAAGCCCCAAACTGGACAGCAATTCAACCTTTAACGAGTTTGATGCGCTGTCTGACTCCATTCAAAGAATTGTATCCCTGTATCCTCATACTGAAATCGTTATTACGGGCGACTTCAATATACACAATTCTGGGTGGCTTCGACATTCTGGACAGACAACACCCGAAGGACGGTGTGTTGAGATCTTCGCTGCGGAAAACAACCTAATGCAGCTTGTAAATGAGCCCACGCGAATACCAGACGTTGATAGTCATACCGCCAACACCCTGGACTTGTTTTTAACTTCTCACCCTGATAAGTACACCATTGATGTGCTTTCCCCTCTAGGCTCGTCAGACCATTGTGTCATATCAGCTAATTTCTCGTACACCGACCACACAGTTAGAGAAAAAATTCCTAAAAGAACCGTATGGCAATACGAGAAAGCCAACTGGAGCGGTTTTAACAGCTTCTTTAGGAATTTTAACTGGTCGTTATGCTTCCTCGATAACGACGTGAATGCCGCTGCTGATATGATTATAGACACCATTCTCTTTGGAATGAGATCCTTTATTCCTCATCGGATGAAGAGTATCAAACCAAAAGAAAAGGCATGGTACGACTCGAGCTGTAAAGAGGCCGTCAGGGTTAGAGAAATGTTTTTTCGGTCCTACAAGACCAACCCGACAGAGGAAAACCGAAAAAAGTTCAAACGAGCCAGAAATGACTGCAACGCCTTTCTGAAGCGTGTGAAATTCCTATACGACCAAAAACTGAGGCAAAAAATACTGCAATGTCCCAAAGGCAGTAAAAATTGTTGGTCGTTCGTCAAAAACATTAGAAATTCCGCCTCATCCTCCATCCCAACGCTCGTTTACAATGACATTCCAGCTGTCAGCTCTTTGGATAAGGCCAATCTGCTTGCTGCACACTTTGCGGCCAGCTCAACACTCCCAGATTGTGCTTTGTCTCCGCCTACACTTGAGTGCGTCGAATCTTCAATGGGACGAATCTACTTTCGCACTCGTGTAGTAGCAAGAGTACTTAAAGATCTCAACATACATAAATCCGCTGGTCCAGATGATATATCTCCCCTTCTTCTGAAGAGGTGTTCTTCCTCGCTGGCAAAACCACTGCGTAAGCTTTTTCATCAATCCTACACTTTAGGACTCTTCCCGAGCAGATGGAAAACAGCATTTGTCCAGCCCGTCCCTAAAAAAGGCGAATCATCTTCTCTCTCCTCCTACAGACCCATTGCACTTACGTCCCTTCTTTCCAAGGTCATGGAAACACTGATAAATCGCCAGCTCATGAAATATCTCGAAACTCGAAAACTTCTCAATGACCGGCAGTACGGGTTTCGTAGCAACAGGTCCACTGGTGATTTGATGGCATGTCTCACCGAAAAGTGGAACCAAAGCGTACATCAATCTGGCGAAATCAAGATAGTTGCACTTGATATTTCTAAGGCATTTGACAGAGTTTGGCTTCAGGCTCTTTTGTCGAAAATGCGTGCATTTGGGATCGACGACTCTCTTCTTTAATGGATTAGAAATTACCTTTCGGAACGTTCAATTCAAGTTGTCTTGGACGGTTTCAAGTCTGATATTCACAGCCCCAGGGCTCTGTTCTGTCTCCGACACTCTTTTTAATTTTCATTAATGATCTCTTGTCTGCCACTTCTAATCCAATATATTCCATTGCTGACGACAGTACATATTCGTTTCCGCACTCACGGCCCTGCTCTTCGGCCTTAGAAGGAGAACGGCAACGTATGCTAAGCTCATTAAATTCCGATATCAACAGCATAACCAATTGGGGAAATATCAACAGAGTGGAATTTAATGCTTCCAGAACACAATGCTGTCTGCTGTCGTTAAAGCGAAATTTAAACACCCAGTCATTATCCACGAATGGCACTTGCATCGTCGAAACCGAAAAACTTTCCATTCTCAGCGAAATGTCTAGGTTTCCTGAAGCGATGTAAGAAATATTTTACCGCCTCTGATTCTGGCCTTAATATATAAGGCATTCATCCGCACATAATTGGAGTACAACGCTCACGTCTTAAACATCTCTGATGCTAATATCACCCAGTCAATGGACACCCTCGAACATCGATGAAATGTCTCGTGTTTCACCTTGTTTTATCGCTATTTCCACCACCAGTGCTCCACTGAAATCGCCAGTAGCATTCCGCCCATTCAAACTTTCAACCGTAACACCCGTCTCGCTATGAATGCTCATCAGTATACCCTCAAGCCCATTTTCGGACGTACTCTAAAATATCGTGATTCCTTCCTAAGCCGTACAACTCGCTTATGGAATGCCCTGCCGATCTCTGTATTTCCTGGTCGTTATAACTTGCAAACATTTAAAAACAATGTACATCGGTACCTCTCTTTTCTTCCTCCCTAAATTTCCTTTGCCCGCGCTGTGTACAATCACCTTAAGGGTACTCAAACCCCTTGAGCGCGCGCTCATTATAAAAAAAAAAAAAAAAAAAAAAAAAAAAAAAAAAAAAAAAAAAAAAATTATCATACATGTATGTATGATACGTACGCTGTAGCTGGAAAAATATCATCTCCTTAAGACGGCATTTAATTTTTATTTTCGAAAATTCTCGCTCACTGTACGAGTATGTCGTATTATTATAATTGATGATTGATTCTTTATTTAGCTTTCAACTATTTATTTAAAAAAATTTAATAACTAATTTATGAGTTAATCGTAGTTTAATTTAATGCAAAAACTAAGTTTCTTTTAAAAGTGGTAATATTACTTTCAGTTTTTAATTGATTCCGAAGTCTATTAAACAGTTTCAATCCATTGTATAACAAAATGTTTTGAGATCTATTGTTACAAAACAAAATCAAGTCTAAAATCACCTCTACTTCTCAGGTTATAACTAATTGGCTTGTTGGATACTTTGGTGTAAGATTGCTTTTCATTTTAAATTTTAAGTTCTCTGGTTTATTGTTAATATTGCACTTTAAGATATAACTCATTTCCCTGGTTTGTAATTTTTGTAGTCGCCTTTTATTCGTATATTGATTTTGACTGATGTAGAATAATATTCAATGTGTGATTGTATCATGACAATATAAATTTTAAAGGCACTATTTATTGACAATTTTTGCCAGATTTTCTGGGCAATATTTTTACAAATTTTGTCTAGATGTTTGTCAAATTTTAATTGGTTGTCAACAATAACGAGTCACACCCAGATATTTTATTTAGAGGCCTCTGTTGCCCTCTTTTCATATACGTCGATTTTCCATTGTGTTATGACCAAATTTAACAACGTTTCACAATTGTGTAGTCGCCTTGTGCTAGTATTCCACTAGCAAATTATTGCTTTCCATATATCTAATCAATTGTTTAAAAACCAGTTTGTACTCTCATTTTTTAACATATTCACAGTACGAAATTCGACTGGTTCTTTAGTATTTTTAACCTTCTCAATAGGCACCACCGTAGCACAGTCGGGGAAGGTGCCCGATTGAAGTGATTTATTAATTATTTAAAAAAATATTCGACTTCGAATGAGCTAAACATCATTTCCACTGATTGCAAGTTGCTATCTTTTATTATTACTCATTCTCCTAGTCGTGCCTTTTGGCTTATTGACTCATATTAATCAAAATTTAAAGGTAGGTACTTGCGTACCTTGATGTACATATGACTCACATGGAATGTTGTCGCTTATTTCTTCTACGTTTCTGATGAAGAACTTGTTAAGTGCGTTCGCGATTATTTTTTTTTGTTTGTTATTACTGTTTCATTATCACTGATTTTCTTTCCTTTTTCTTCTTTTAGTACAAGGACACTTGTTGTCCTCCACGTTATTTTTTGATCGCTGGCTCTATCAACTTTCTTTTTAACATACATAATTGTTTTTTGCTAACATTTATGACATTGCTGGCATCTCTGGTGTGCGACCAAATAGCAGTACGATAGCCTTGAATTTTTGCTGTTTTAGGATATTTAAATGTTGCATGTTCTAGTGACTACGATCTTTTCCATCGCTTTGTTTATAAAATGACATAAACACCCTGGCGAAACAATTCACTATTAAGAAGCGAAATGTTTTTACATTAAACTATATAAAGGGTACGCCATTTAACGTTTTTTTTTTCAACTAGTGCTTATTTCGTGAATGGTAACACTTAGCTCATATCTGATTTGACAGATAATTAATTTTATCCTTCCGCTGAACGAATATGGTTGTATGTACGCTTCAACAACGCTGGGAAATATTGCGACATTACTTTGAAAATCATGGTAATGTTGCAGAATGTGTGCGAAAATTGCGCACGGATTTTTGAAGAAGAGAAGCACCGTCAGCTCCGTATGTTCGTTATCTTGTGAAAAAAGTGAAAGAAACTAGCATCCTCATCGATAAACCAAAGCGTGAAAAGCCAAAAACAGTGCGTACACCCGAGAATATTGCTGCTGTGGCAGAAAGTGTGCGTGAAGCGCCATCAACATCAATTCACCGTCGTTCTCAACAATTGAACATTTCGGAGACATCATTGAGACGAATTTTGCATAAAGACCTTGGTATGACGCCATACAAAGTCCAATTGGTTCAGAAGTTGAAGCCAACTGACCATACAATGCGTTTTCGCTTCGCTAAGTGGGCCTGCGATCGACTTAGAGAAGATGCCGATTTTGCCAAAAAAATCATCTTTTCAGATGAAACTCATTTTGATCTTGGCGGATATGTAAACAAGCAAAATTGTCGCATTTGGGGCACAGAAAACCCGCACGCATACATTGAAAAGCCGATACACCCAAAACGAGTCACTGTTTGGTGCGGATTTTGGTCCAGAGGCATAATTGGGCCATTTTTCTTTGAAAATGAGCAAAATGGGCCATGTTGAACGAATTTTTGTTCACAAAAATTGAAGAGGAGGATATTGGCAACATTTGGTTTAAACAGGACGGCGCTACGTGCCACACAGCCGAAGCTACACTCGATGTTTTGCGCCCTGTTTTTGAAGATCGCATTATCAGCCGCAGAGCTGATGTCGTTTGGCCACCTCGGAGCTGCGATTTGACACCGTTGGACTATTATTTGCGCAGGGGCATATGCTAAACACGGTCGCTGTAGACTTTTAATCGCCCACGACCAACTATTCGATGGTCAGGGGCTCCTCGAATGTCATCATTTCCGCTGCCGAGAACCAAACAAGTAGTGTAGTATACAGAGAGGTCGTTTTGAGTGCTACCCCTGAAGCAGGCCGTCAATTTAAAAAGGAAGACTTTATGCTTGAAATGGTAATTATGTCAGAGTGGCCGTGGTGTAGTGGTACTAGCAATCGCTTCTCACTCGAAAGGTCAAGGTACGAATCCTACTTATGACAAGTTTTTCATTTGTGTAATTGGAACTCAGTCAGAAAATTTGCGCGTGAAAGGCATAACACTGACATGTAGATTTGGCTCTTGTAGAGTTTCAAGCACAAAACAAGCGTGAAAAATTGATAACCTTTGAATCATTCTGAGTGAGGAAGAAACTCTCCGTCCTATTCGGACTCCCACCCCCGGAGAGCTAATATCGACACTAAATATACCTGAGTTTCAAACCCCACTACATCACAACAATGTTTTCCTTTCTCCTCCTTCTAACTTTCCGCCCGCGCCATGGCAACACTAAAAGGGTATTTTAACCCCTTAGGCGAGCGTAAATTAAAAAAATAAGAAGAACATTGCTATTCCTTGAAATATAAGCCGTAACAATTGAATTGTAAAATTCTATTTTTTTCAACCATTACTCCATGCATGGGTGCTTTTGAAGATCTTGAGCATTTTTTTTTCTAAACAGTAGTATAGCAGGAATTGAGTTTGAATCAAAAATCGTTAATTCTTGTGAAGAATGGTACATAACATTATGTGTTGGACTCAATTTTACGGAACGGAGACTTGCGGTCCAATTTTGGGCTACTCTTATGAACAAATGGGGCACTATTTTAACAATGGCACGCTGAATATTGGCTTCTAAAACGTGAATTGTTTACATGATCCCGGCGGCAACTGGATGTTGATTAGGAACATTGTAAATCATATTATACTTATCAGCAAGTATGTAGTGCCTGCATATAAGTACATATCTATGGATCTACAAGAGGACTGTAAATATTTAATTGGCGTTATTACAGTAGTGTCCGCTTATAACGAACCCGAAGGGACCGGCCAAATTAGTTCGGTGTAACCGAAGTTCGTTATAAATGATATGCTAAAAAAAAAACATCAACTTTTGTTTAGAAAACGAAAAAAGAAGAAAAATAGGAAAACTAATAATTAAAAATACTAAAAACAGTATTGCAGTACACAAGCATTATACTTTTATTTAATTTCTATTTAAAAAAGTCATGCAATTTAGATTGTTTGTTTGAGAAAACTTTAAATCGTTTAAAAACAAAAGTCCATTAAAAATCCTTTGGGGAGTGTTTTTTGACTGTAGGAAATCACGAAGTCCTCGCGTCCGATGTGGATACCGGAGCTGTTACAAATTCCACATTCTCACTCTCTTCGTCGCCTTCATTCTCGTCAACATCTTCACTATCACTTACAGTAGCCACATTTGCATCATCATCCAGAAGTTCTACAGTTATAAGATTATCATCAAAATACACATATTCCTCAAAAGTGTCGCTATCGATAGCAATTATTAATGAATTTTGAGATCCTATGTCTTCATTTAGTTCATTTAGATTTAGTCTGATCCAGTCAACTTAGGGTATATTGTCCTCCAAATCGAAATTGTCTACACTTCTGATGAATCCGCCATGTCGAAAACAATTTAAAATAGTTTTTTTGGGTAACTTTTTGCCATGCCATATGAATTAAATTTATAGCATCCAATAGATTAACTGTAAAGTTTTCTTCTTTCTTATCAATTGAATTTATCATCTTCATTAGAAGCAAATGCCGATAATTGCTCTTTCAACTATGAATGACACCTTGGTCCATAGGTTGCCGTCTTGAGCTTGTATTAGGAGGCAAAAACACTAACTTAATTGACTCCAAATCCTTAACTTCTGGATGAGCCGGACAGTTATCCACCAGTAATAGAATTTTTCCATTTTTATGACGTAATTCATTGTTTCACTGTCTTTACTCATTTAAAAAAATTTCGGAAATCATCCAAGCCCTCCGATTAGATTTGTAGTTCACCGGCAATTTTTTAACGTTTTTGAAGCACCTGGCCTTTTTTGGTTTCTTTTTTCTGTCCCCAAAAAAATTTGCCACCACCAACACGGTTATACGTTCTTTCGATAATTTCCCACCACGTGTCTCCTTTGGAATGCAACGTTCTATTAGGTGGCAAGTCAGTCTCGTCGCCGTTAAATATGTCCTCATCCTTAAAGTTTCCCTTAATACTTGGCCATTTGCTTTGGAACCAATCAACAATACCCATGTCAATTGCTGCCGCTTCCCCAACAAATTTTCCGGTGCCAATATCATGTCGTTTTCCTTCCGTCCTCCTACTGGGGTGTTAGATACCCCATCGAAAATTAAAAAGTAGGCCGTTTCTATTTGAATTTTTTTTGGACCACGTCATATGGATGTAAATTCAGTTTAACATTTTCGGCAGTGGTATACGGTCGTTTTGAGCAAAAATTTCGCCTCAATTTTGTGTATTTGTGTTCCAAACTTTTCGTTGGAAGAATTTTTGGCTCTAAAAGAAGAAGGTCATTCAAGATTTGCATTTTATGAAAACAAGACTTCAGTTTCGTTTGCTCTAAAAAAGAAGAAGATTGTTTTACTCCTCTCGACAAACCATTACACAGATGATGTGGATGAAGCATCAGGTAAACCACAAATGATTCTGGACTATAACAGTACCAAAGGAGGAACTAATACGTTCGATAAGCTTTGCCATTCATACACAACATCCAGACCTACGCGTCATTGGCCTATACGGCTAGATCACGGTGGAATAAATGCTATGATACTGCACACACTCGTACAACCACTCCAAAAAATTCCCAGAAAAGAGTTTTTGTATAAATTTGTTTTTAACCTTGTTTAGCCACAACTAAGGCGAAGTGCCAACTCTCAGACGAGTTTTAAAACAAATCGTAGAAGGTATTTTAACCAATGAAATGCAAACGGAACCAGTCACGTTAACACAACAACCAACAACGCTGGAAAAACATGTGTGAGGAGCATCGGTCATCACTTTGTGTGGATTAAAAGGATTAAAAATTCAAATTTACTTCTTAACATATCCAAGCACTCCGCTAACCATTGGTTTTAACTTTAAAAATTCAAAACGTTAAAGAAGAAGAAGAATGTCTTTATGAAAAACTAATATGTTCATTAATTCTTTTTTTAAGCCGTTATTTTTTTTTAACTAAACATTTTATTTAACCTTAATTTTTATGACTTATAATTTTTTTTTTTATTAAGGATTTTTGTTTTTTGCTGTGATAAGAAAAATGAATCACAAATACTTTATTTTGAATTAATAAAAGAAAAATAATAATTTTAAACAAAACTTATATTTTTGTGCATATTTCTGGTTGGGGTATGACACACCCCAGTGGGAGGAACTTGTTAGAAAAAACAAGTTGGAGGACGGAAGGTTAAATCTATTCAACCAACTTTTGCTAAGATTGCATTCCTGATTCCTAAACTTTCGACCAAGTTCTTTGGCTTTTTCTTGTAATATACAATAGCACTACTCACAGTAACATTGTTAGCCCTTTGTTGGCAAAACCACTTTAACAATCCACTATCCACTCTTTTGTTTGTAAGTTTTTTTACCTTCGAATTTGTTTGATTGAAGTGGTTCAGGATCTCCTCCCTTTTCTTACAAATTGTGCCAACAGTCGACTTATTTAGTCCCATTTCCATGCATATATCGGTTTGCCTTTCACCTTGTTGTAAACGCTTTATTATATCGTGTTTGTGTTTTAATGAAAAACATTTTCTCTTTTTACTTGATACTGTATCTCCCATTTTATTTAAGCGGATTCGCTATATGCGAAGTTATAATCCATAGTTCTTATGGGACATTGATTGGGACTGGGTGAAATGGTTCATTATACCCGAAGGTTCGTCTTAACCGGTCGCTACTGTATGTATTTCTGTGTATTTTGTGCAAAAATCACGTTAAAAATGATAAAAATGAAACGAACATGCTCATAACTCAGTCAATTTAGAGAATTTGAAATTTTGCATTGAAATCAGTGTTTGTTTACTCTCTCTACTTTCAAAAAAAATTTAATTTTTGACAATCTATATCGCTTACGATATTTTGTCAATAATTAGTCCACATGTACCTATGTACATAGTATACAATTTCCCAGAGGCGGGTCTTATTTGGATCTACTGCTGTACGACGAACGCATACGACTGACAGGTACGAATTTACAAACGCTAAACTGTCTGCGCACATTCGTGTATGACAGTGACCATTGCGGTTTTAGCACCGAAATTAGAGTTCCCAACGAAATTGCGGAATTGGAGGAGTTTGTCCAAAGATATTCTTACAACTACAGTAAGACTCGATGGACACGCTTCTCCGCAACTTTGACAAGAGCGCTCTCCTCGAACACGCTCCACCCACCGTCCAATAGGAATTTGTCAAACGAGGAGATCGACAATTACCTAAAACAAATGGACGAGACAATTAAACAAACTATGGACACTACAATACCGCGGTATCGACGTACAACTAACGAAGACCTGTTCCGCAATCCTACTATTGACGCACTGCACCGACAGAAAAGTAGGCTTCTGACACGACTCAAAAACTTGTACAGACAGTTAACTGACCGACAAGACCCGGAGATTAGGACACTGAAGTCGTCGATTAAAAATATTCAAACGCTAATAAAAGAGAATTACAGAATTTCGGTAAGTTTGTATTGGAACAACAAGGTTCGGGCTGTAAACACCAGCAACCCGAATATGTTTCCGGAAATCAATAAACTATTTCGGAGAAAAAATCAAAACGACCTTCAGTGTCATAAAATAGCCCGGACAACAGACAACGAACGGTTACTGACAATAGCAGGAATTGATCCAAATGAGGCCGCTGATGATGACGACTTCTTTGTGATCGAGGATCCACAGAAGAAAGTTGAGACCATAGGGGCGACTTTTCAGGAAGTATACAAGGCCACTGAAATCATTGGCCCTAATTATGACCTGGACAATCGCGTCTTGGTGCACGACTTCTGCATTCGAAATGAAATGGGGAACAGGCGATCCGAAGGCTCTGGTTTCACCCAGTTCAACGACGAAAATATGGCCAATAATGTCATTGCCAGAGAGGGTGACCTACCCCCATTCATTTCGAAGGAGGAACTCCATGAGATCTTCGACACAATCAGGGCTAAGAAATCAGTGGGGACCGATGGTATTCCGAACATCGTGCTTCGACATCTTCCTCTAGAAGCGGTGGACATTTACACCACCCTGTTTAATAATGCAATGAATAATGCACATTATCCAGCGCATTGGAAAACGGCGGTGGTTCAACCTATTCCCAAAAAGGGAAAGGATATATCCAATCCGGCGAATCTCCGGTCGATAAGTCTCCTTCCGAATATCAGTAAGGTTTTTGAAAAGGTAATCAATAGAGCTCTGTCTAGGTGGGTTGAGGACAAACATATAATTCCGGATAATCAATTCGGTTTTAAGGCGGGACATGATATCTCACATGCCGCGTCTAAACTGGTGTCCGATATCCAATGGAATAAAGGCAAAAAACAATGCACTGGTGCCTGCCTTGTTGACTTGGAGAAGGCCTCCGACACCGTATGGTTAGAGGGTCTTTTCTATAAGCTGACTCGGTTGGGGATCAGTAAACCACTCTTGTACATTCTTTATAATATGTTAACCAACAGACAGTTCATCGTGAAAAATGGCGATGTGACTTCTGTTGGAATATTTCAAATTAAAAATGGTCTTCAGCAAGGCGCGGTCAATTCGCCGATCCTTTTCAACATTTTTACAAGCGACTTGATAGGTTCACTTCCCCATACTATTGCGTACGCAGACGATTTGGTAGCGTTCAGAACAGGTCCAAAAATCGAGGTTATTAATACTCTCTTGCAGCGTGACTTCGATAAGATAAGACGATTTTGCGATGACTGGAAGTTGAAAATCAACTTTTAGAAGTCGGAAACCATTCTCTTTAGGACGCCGTTGTCTGGAGCCTCTAGGGATACCAGCAAAAATTGGCGAAAGTTCTCTATCGTTGGACAACACGGACAACCTCTTGCCTGTCGAAATGTAGTCAGATACCTTGGGATCTGGCTAGATCAGTTTCTGTATTTTGGCAAAAATGTAGATGCTGCTCTGGCCAGAGCTAAAGGTGCTTTTGCCCTTACAAAGAGACTGTTTTATAGCAGCCAACTCGATGCGAGGGTAAAGGTAATCTGCTACATGGCCCTTATCAGGCCCATGCTGGTATTTGGTTGTCCCGTGTGTTTCAATGTACGAGCAAGCTTAATGGAAAAGATTCGGGTGTTTGAGAGGGCTTGCCTTAGGGCTTGTCTTCGCTTGTACAGAACACCAGAGTCGGAGTACAAGAAATTTTATCCTAATGAGGTCCTTTACAACAGGGCGAACCTAATACGAGTGGACAACTTCGTAATTAAGCTGACTCGAAGGCACATTGCAAGAGCAATGACCTCGACGAATAACCTGATATCTAGGGCTTACTACCCTAATTACCTTTACCACGAGAGTGTGCGATCTGACGGCTTCGTTCCACCGGAAGCATTCCTCTACCTAGATCAGAAAGGGTTGATCCAGGATATATCAGCGGTCCCGTTAATCTTCCATGTCGCTCGGACAGCTGGGGACAGGCGACTCAACTACAACAGAGACATCGCACACGGCGGTGTGGATCGACTCAGGTTCAGTAGGGTGGTGGGGAATCGCGATAAGAGGGATGTCGTTCGGCAGCACCAGCATTTCTGGTGGTTGAATGATGGAGAAGATGTTTCGTCGTCGTTTCCGTCAATTACGGACCAGCCTCACTAATGAGGCAGGGCTGACCAATATCTTTGCTTTGTAAATAGCGATGGCCAGCTTACATAGGTTTAGGTTAGCATTTAAGTAATATATACATGTGTTAGTGTATATAAAGGTATATACTAACATATGTCTATTATTGTGTATAACGTCTAAGTGTGTTTATGTGTATTTTGTGTATGTAGGTTAAGGTTGATTTTAAGTTAGATACTAAGTTTTTATAAAAAATAAAAAATTGTCCATATGCTATATATATATAAAAGAAACATTCCAAATAAAATATAAATGAAGTCGAAAGACATAGATATAAGAATTTAGAGTAGCTTAGAGTGCCTGTGTGGGGCCAGTAAGGTAGTATAAGATTGTTAAGTAATTTTAAGCTAGCATTTAAGCATTTTTTTGTTAGTATATAAGAGTTAGTGATTAAGAAAATAAAATGCATTGAAAACTGAAAACTGAAACATAGTATTCAATATTATTTATGTATTTTATTGAGTTAATTGACAACAAAAGAAATTCCGTTTCATTTCGGCATTTACATATTTTACCAGTCTCAACTTCAATATTTTTCATTCACAATCTCATTGTCTCTTTTATTCCAGAATTCTTCAGTTAACTCAACAAGCATCACACCTGCAGTATTAACAACAGAAAGCACACACGTAAACCTTAATAATGCATCCTCAGCACCAGAGAAACCAGTTTCTTCTACTAACATCACAAATTCTACCAAAAATACCTCAAATATTGCGCCACCATCAACGGTCGCCAAAAATGATGTTTCCATACCCGTTAGCTCAACAATGCGCACCATCGAACTCTCCACTGGCACAATTCGTGAGGGATTTGGTAAGACACGATTCCTTCTAAACAAAAGCGAATTTATGTATAAATTTTCTATATTGCTCTTATAGCGAATGGAGATGTTATTGTAACATTGCTTCCTTGTAATACCAAATGGCCGTGGATAACACCGGCGATTTTCCGTCCAGAACTTGTACCAGAAGAATTGATGGCGCAAGGATTAACGGTTAATAGAAACCTAAAAATAATAATATAATTATTACTATTAATAATTACAATATTTGAAATACATTTTAGCTCACTGTCGAAGAATATGTAAATGCAATGGAAACTCTAGTGAACGATTATAGATTTACAATGTACAATATCTGCTATAAACGCATTTTGGTATGCTGGATCCTGTTCGCCTTCTGTGTCCTGCTTACGATGCTATTCTCAGGACTTCAAGGTGTTGCCCTATTCTCTCTTGGAGTAGGTTGGCTTTTCCTAAATGCTGCAGCCATATTCTTGTGCATGTGGATGAAGTTGCGATTGTCTCGTGGTTTGGAAAAATGTCTAGCACGTGTCAATAAGCAATTAATTAAACATAAAATCCTACTTGTTCTGGATGATAGAGGAAAAATCTCATGTCACAAGGTCAACTTATGTTTCTTGTACTTCGATTCGACACAATGCGTAACATTCCTCAATAGTTTCCTAGAGCAGAGCGAACAAAATGGACATAATCTCCAATCTGGATGGGAGTCCAAATTAGACTTGGACGTAAATGACATCGTGATCCAGGGAAGCAATCCCATGAGACTCTCAAGAAAACAGGTGGGTTTAAACAAATTTTATTACGCTTATACAATACATATATTGTATGTACATATAATTTAAGTTTTTCCTTATGTGTGACAGTTAAGATAGGATTTAAACGTTAGAGCGCGTCATTTTCATCATAACGAGTAATATTTTTCCATTAACTCAATAGGCGATAGCACAAGAAATTTACCTCAGTTACCTTCAGCGTTGGGGTAAAGATTTTTTGAGAAGGCGATTGGATTGGACCGTCCAAGAAGCTGGCGTTCATGAGACTCCTCGTCATTTACAATCTTCCATTTGTCCGTGCCAATATGAAGAAGAGCTCCTGCGAAACAAGATAAAGACTCAAAGCCAAAGAAATCAGTGCTGTGGCATAAACTGTTTAGGATGTTGGCTTTAATCCTTGCAATTACGTACTTAGACGTAGAGATATTTATATTTAAAAAAAACAATAAAACCTTTCTCTTGTTTTGTTTTAGAACATTTTTTAGTTATTTACAATACATACAATAAAAAATAATAACAATTTCAATGGTTAAAGTGTGTTTTTCTATTATGATTTTATTGCTACGTAGCCGATAGGGCTATTCTATCCTTTTCTAATTTATCAGATATTTATTCCATATTCATACGTAAACGCTTTTCAGGAATTTGGATGGCGTATATACTTGCGATATGCATCACGTTGGGGATGTGATGCTCTACGTGGTTTAGTGGATGTAACTGCAAGTCTACCTGGTCGGCATTGTAATAAATACATTTGCCCCTGTCAGTACATAATCGATCACCTTAAGTGTAAACCTCAAGGCAAGTGGAACTTTCTTATACGTGTATGCACAAAAATATATTTAAAATAGCTGGCAAATCTATATTCGTACAGTGGTAATCGATATAAAACAAATTAGCAAGTTTGCCATATGCATTCCAACACAGAACTTTTTTTTTTTTAATTTTATTTGTTGGAAGTCTTTTACTCTTGTTTACTGTTATAAAAACAAATGTCTCATTAGTTTGCAACAATTCAGTGGCAGACATAATATTCTAACTAATGCCTCTAAGATAAATTCAAATGTAACATAACAATCTTTGCAGGATATCCATGCAGTTGTATTGCCTATATGTCGGATCCTCAGTTCCAGAATCGTTACTAGTTGAAATACATTGATGATAGTATTTCAGTATTATCACATTATGGTGCTTGTTAAGTTAATAAAAAATTTTTTATTGCATTTGTTTTTAATTGCGTGAAGTTTGAATAGAAAATAATCACAGAATTCCTATTTGGGCATAAAAGTAAAAGACACTTAAAGTGTTTTATGCGTAACTGTTTACTAGTGTTTTTGTTGAAATGATGTTCGAGAGTTTTATCACAATGTTAAAGGAGCATGTCAAAGTCATAAAGTCAGATCAGAAGCCTGCAGGAATAAGGATGGCAACATAATAGTACAGTATCAAAGTTAAAAACTTATTAAGCTGCTGGAGCAGAGCTATCAGCTATAGTATTATATTTTTAGTAACTAAAGTAGCCGTATAAAAGTATTCTTTAAACACCTTATCATATAATAAAGTGCACTGAGAATCAAGTCCGGTTAAAGTACAATTAACATCTTGGTACACCTACAGTTCTCATTACTTTTAACAACAGTATCTCAATTGTAACCGCAATTGCTCAAAAAATAACTGAAAATAAATCCAACCGGGCTCAATCCCAACAGTAAAATAAGCGCGCGTGTTGAGCAAGAAGAAAATAGCAACAATATATAACCTGTCGAAAATGACTGATCACACGATTGAATATGAACTCTCTCAACCTATTTAAAGCTGAAGTCAATAATTATTTTTCTAGACTAATAAGATAGCTGGAATGGAGTCCACTACTGTAGTGGATAAGTCTAAAATGAGTCAAAAGCAGCTTCCATATCCCCAAAGATATATGAAAAATATCCCGCCCCCTTTCGCTCAAGGGGTCCCAAAAAAGATTTGGTATTCCAGGTTGAAATTGAGCGTAACCACGTAAGAACCACCTATGCTACATCGGTATGAATCCCTCACAGAGGGAATAACCAAAACGTGCAGGCAATGTCCTACGCAATAATATGAGGCTAAAATTGTCTTGGCCTATTTTTACCTGAAGCTAGAAAAGGAGGGCACGTTCTAAGGCACTGTAAGGAAAGTATGGCATGTACGACATCACCTCCTGGCTTTTAATAAGTCAGATTGATAAATTGCGGTGGAAAGGAACTCTTTCAGTATGATGGAAGGTCGAATTTTCCGTGGAGCTATATTTAGTAGCGATATTTACAAGCCATCAGAAATGACTCAGCGAAACAAGAAACTTATAGAGGGGACAAGAGCGGTTTGCGAGCTCTTATATGTTCGATGTGCTTAGTTGCATTCTGCTACCTTATGATTGAGCTAGATAGAAAGCCATTTTAGTTAAGGCACAAGCCCACCCCGCCTTTTTAAAATAAATAAAAGTAATAATATAAGTTCTATACTTCAATGGATAAAAAGTAGAAATACATACAACATACATACTACCTTGATCAAAATGTTCCCGGAATTTATTCAGAAAATTAAAAATACAAGTTTGTTCATCTAAACCTATGTATATTGTCCCGTTCAAAGTAATACGCATCGACTGTAACACACTTATGCCAGCGCTTAATCCAATCCTCGAAACATTTTTTGTATTCGGTTTCCGGTATGTCCAATAGTGCTTCCTGCGATTTTTCCATTACTTCCTCTCGGCTGCTGAAACTCGTTCCCCGTGTCACACGGAGCCAAATCAGGTGAATTCGGTGGCTGTTGGACGGTATTTGTTGCATTTTTCGTCAAAAAATTACGAATAATGATGGCACTGTGCGACGGTGCGTTATCATGGTGCAAAATCCACGAGTTTTCTGCCCACAATTCTGGTCTTTTTCGGCGAATAGCTTCACACAAACGTCTCATAACGCCCAAATAATAATGATGCACTACACCGTTGTAATCCATGAAAACCGTGAACATTGCTTCTTTTTTTACTGAAAACGACGTGGTTTTTTTGGTCTCGGCTCATTTGGTGAACGCCATTCACTTGCCTGATGTCTGGATTGCGTGTCGTACTCATAAACCCACGTCTCGTCTCCAGTAATGATCCTTTTGATAAATGTGGGATCAGATTCAGCCTCGCAAATCATCTCTTTTGCGACGTCAACACGGTCTCTTTTTTGCATGAAATTGAGGTCTTTTGGCATCAACTTTGCTGCTGCACGACGGAAACCCAAATCATTAACCAAAATGTCTTGGACGGATCCATACGCAATGTTGAGGTCCTCCGCTGTCTCTCTGATGGTTAATTTGCGATGGTCTGTCATTGCGTTCATCATCTTCGATTGACTCATGACCAGTTTTTTAACCGCTCGTGCCACTGGAAAACGACCGTTTTCTTTAGAGAATCGTTGCCGGAACACTTTTCCAACATTTCCAACGTTCGCGCAAAATTAAATCCGTTTTTTAAGCAAAGTTTAGTACAAGTTCGTTGTTGCAAATTTATATCCATTTCTAAAATTGTAAAAAATCGCCAACACACACAGAGATAGATGTACTCTTGGCTGCGTAACTTTTGCAAATGTCAAGCTATGACGCTAAGATTTAGAGGGAATGTTAACAACAGATTTACCAACTTACAAAAACAGAACTCAAATCGGAACAATGGGAGCGTCACGCGGTGGTTATTTTTGATCAAGGTGGTATGTAGCTATTTCACTAATTACCATAAGCCCAGTGGTTACTTCGGAATATAGAGCGTAAACAAAGATCCAGCCATAGATACGCAAGTATGTAAATTGGAATATTCTGCATAAAATATACATAACATACTTAGTATGAAAAAGGTGACTAACCTTAATTACCGATTCGATTTTTTATGAATGAACTTTTCTATTCTTCATATAAGTGGAGCAGTCAAAATCTGTGATTATGAAAAAGTTATTGAAATCCTTTATGTTAACAATAAACTGAGTATAGCCCCATAATCATTTATCGTTTGCCGATATCGTTTCGACGATAAATTTTCATCATGAAACCTGCAAAAAGTATAATCGTCGTTGACAATTGAATGCTTGCTCCAGATAACGCGAAAACGCGATCAACCGAACGATAGCTATTTCAATATCGTTTCTATGCGTGATGTGTTGTTGAAAGTTTATGTCGTAAAGCGAATAAGAAGTGAAGTTATTACTTGCCCATCGAATCCTTCCAACTTTTCCATTAAATAGGTAAACGATGAGTAAAAAAATCTAACTAGTTATTGTAATAGTAGTATATAGAGCAGTTTCTTATCATTTAATCATTATTTAACGGACAAGAAAGACCCTTTTTATTAATTTTGAAAGATATTTACATGCGGTTTTGTCTTAACTTAACTTATATTGTTCAACACCCATACCGAGAATGGTATCACAAACTTTATTTGCAGAGAATGCAGATACTACTTTCAAAATTTCGCAAGCTTTAGTCAAAATTAACAATAGTCGATCTGAGCAAATCTTGAGTTTACATACTGCTGGATGTGTACAAACAATATCGATTAGAGGTATCGCACAAAGGACAATCGTCTCGTGATAAAGGCCTAAGTTTTTATCGCTATTTTTCATTGGTTCCACTCCGAAACTGGCTTACCATATTCCGAATTTGAATGAATGAATTCTGATTTAAGATCTGGTATTAAAAATACTGAAAAGATATAGTAAGCTTTAGTGGATCATCTTTGAATAATATTTTTGTTTCGGAACATAAACATACCTAAGGATTGTTCTGAAATCAGTAGCTGAGATATTATTCACTCAATTGATCTTCTTATTTTTATCAAACATGTAAGTAGCTCAAATCCGTAATTATTCAAAAGTTCAACAACGTATCTCATCTATCTGTGCAATTATGTCAAAGTGACAGTGCTTAAAAAAAGTGCTGTCAAAAAAGTCAATAAAGCATTTGTTTACATTAGCATTTCGCTAAACAAGAACATTTAGCCAAAATGTTTAAGAAAAATAAAAACACTATCCAACCACCAACTGCACCCAGAGCAGATGAAATTCTTGAAGACATTGCAATATTTCAAGTAGACAGACCACTTTCAAGTAAGTCTCGACGAGTGGACACAAGTAACAATCTGCCGGATTGGTGGAAGGCGTTTGAGACTTTCGTCGAAGATGTAGAAGATTTAACGTCTGTACAGACCGAAATAAATGGATACAAACTCAAATTGGAGTCCACCAAGTTAGATGTTGAAACAAAGTCCAAAATTATTAAAAACGACATTGCAAAAACACTTCCAGCAATTAATTTGGAACAAGCTAGTTAAGTAGTCAAGCAGAAAAGGGTAAAGATTGATTGATTGTTAATTAAGTAAATAAATGTATATACAACAGAATCTACTTGATTGTGAACTTGACTTTTAAAAGGTCAGCCTTAATAAAACCTTTTAAAAGTCATATATCTATGTGTTAACATGTAGTTTTTTTTTAGAAAATAAATGACTCGAACACCTCGATTTCTATTGGTCGAATTTCTGGCGAATTTACTTCATCTGGTTACGAATTCAAACAGAAAAACTATGTATTTTACCAGAGAGAACAAGATGACAGTACGAATTTAAAGAAATATCCACTTTTGAAGATTCAAGAAGTGCTCATGAGCTGCATGTGTAGTTTTTCTCTAGCTACTGTTAATTTGATTTCCTATCCTTGCCCAACGAAATGATTTTACTTATTTTCTCATATTATTTTTCCCCCCTTTTCAATTTTATCACGAAAAGTAAGTAGTATTAAACGATACAACTTATAATTTAGGACTACGTCCAGAGTTATGATTATTATTCTGCAAACAATTCGCAAGTGTAAATACAAGTAAAATGACTTTGCACACTATATGCAACTGAGCAAGTAGAAAAAGTTTGCTACAAACTGTTTTCCAAAAAGTACGATGGCATGGGCCTGACAGAAGAAGGAAGGAAAACTATCATCTAGAATATAACGTTGATGGATGTTTCGATGTTCCACCAGTAACTTGGCTCACTACATTGTTGTGACCTATGTAAACATTCGGATATCCTGGTCAACTTCCTGAAAAGAGTACTGTGAAGCAATTTGATACTGAGAATATGCAATCGTAAGAATCTACCAAAGTCTCTAGAAATCAAAATTCCTGGTTTGATGAAGAGTGTCAACAAGTAATTGTAATGTAACAGAAAACAAAAAAAAATAATTTAAACTCCAACAACAAAACATACAGAAGAAATAGAAATTCGCGGAAATTTTAAATTCAAAGAAATTTTCAAAAAACTTTTCCTACACCCAGACGGAGGAAAAAGAGAAATAAACCTAAACCTTAAAATAAGATTAACAAAGCAACGATAAGGAGAATAGGAATCTTCGAAATGTGGGTATAATGGAGAATTCTACGAATTTCTTGGGTTGACAGAATAACACACGTTGAAGTCTTAAAACGCGTAGGAATGAAAAGAGAAATAATAAGGTTAAGAGGGATCGAACACTTAGGGCATATTATGAGAAATAGTAAATGTCAACTTCTCCAATTAGTTCTACAAGGACCGATCGACGGAGGAAGAAGTATTGGAAAACAGAGATCGACATGGTTACCAAACTTAAGAGATTGCATCAAATTTACGTTGCGATGATTGAAACAGAAGCATTAAGATTAGGTTCATAGGCAAACGAGGGCAAAACAAGAATAGCAGTCTACCGGCAAGTAATGCTAGTCAATGCCAACGGCTTCAGCAAAAACAAATGATTCCATTTACTTAGAAATCCACGAGAAAACTATACTCCTATGACGAGCAGTCTAGAAAACTTTTTAAAAGGGCAAAACACAACAGCGCTTTGTCACGCAACGCTCTATCCGCTTCGAATGTGGCTGATTATTGCAAAAATTTAGAATTATCTGTAAAGAATTTGCTTGCTTACATATTTTCTCCTCCATTTTCACAACTGTTTGCCGTCGAATCCAAGCGAAGGATCAGTCCATTATAACATTTGCACAAGCGGAGCCTTGCGGTCTACCCCCTCTGCGGCATTAGATATTCTGCTTCACTTGACACCCCTCGACATTTTTAGCAAGCAAGTAGCTGCGACTGCAGCTATTCGCCTTAAAGCGACTAAACAGTGGACAAATAATTCATTTGGCCACGCCAACATTCTTAATACATTAGGAATCCTCACAGAGAACACCGATTACACCATACCTGAACTTTGGTTTTACAAAAACTTCCATGTAAGCTTCCCCTCTAGATCATTCTGGGAGGAGGATGCTTTCATGGAGGACAAGTCAATCCATCTCTACACAGATGGATCTAAAACCGATAGCGGAGTTGGTGGCGGTGTTTTCTCAGATAAGCTAAATCTAAGCCTCTCTTTCCGCCTTCCAAATCACTGTAGCGTGTTCCAGGCGGAAATTTTGGCGATTAAAGAAGCTCTGTCCTGGCTGAAAAAAAACGTGATATCTGCAAAGGATATCCGCATATTTTCGGATAGTCAGGCCGCCATCAAGTCCCTGGACTCGGTCTCATTGTGTTCTAAAACCGCCCTTGAATGCCGATCATCTCTCATGGAGATGGCAGAGCAGTTCAACATTCACCTCTGTTGGGTGCCGGGCCACAGAGACATTCCAGGGAGCCGATGAACTCGCCAAAATTGGAACCACTCTACCTATCCTACCGGACAAAGGTAGTATAGGTATACCAATCGCTACGTGCAAACTAACACTAAAGCTAGATGCCAATAAAAGAACGGACCTTAGGTGGACTGCTGGACAAACATGTCTAGCGACCAAACAGATCTGGCCAAGGCTGGATCTGAGTCCATCTAAGTGTCTGATCCTTTTACATAGGAAACATCTCAGCGCCATAATAGGTGTCATTACCGGACACTGCCTCATAGGCAAGCACGCAAGAAGGCTTGGCGCTTTTACTAACGATTTCTGTAGAAGCTGCATGGACGAGGAAGAGGAGGAGACAATCCCCCACCTACTCTGCACATGCCCAGCTCTCTCTCAGAGAAGGAAGCTTCATCTAGGAGCTTTCTTCTACAACGACCTAAACGATCTAGAAAAAATAGACGTTAACAGTCTCCTACGCTTTATTATAAGCTCAAACTGGTTCCAGTAGTAAGAAGATCTTAGATCCACGTGGCATCACAATGGGCCAATAGGCCTAAGTGGGTTGGTATTTCCAACAGCCACTCTTACCTAACCTAACCTAACATTTGCTTCGAATATAAGTCACTTTACGTAGCATTAAGAGCTACCACGCGAATAGCAGACGTAAAATCAAGGCGCGAGCCGACATTGTGATGGAATGCTTTAGATTTCTACGGATTTTTTGACGACGGATAAAGGGATAAAGACGGATAGGGTAAAGACACTTTTACATTGCGACTAGATTAAACTTTCGTACCCCTTTCATCCCATTAGTTGTTTCGCTATTTCTGCTAGATCGCCATCAGATCCACTTAATGGAGAATAATTTATTATTTTTCAAAGGATCGGTACAAATGAATTTATAATGTCTGGAATTTTACACCGGGGTTCTATGCCCAGGTGGCGTTTGTCAACAACACGGTCGGTGTACCGAATTCCTTCATCTAGGTGCTTACCGCGCCCAACACTACTTGATTGCGGTGATCTCGTGGGAACCGATGCTTTCAGTGCGGCGAGGCCGATGACCAGAATAATTTTTTTTATACAATTTTCATGTCTACGTCCCATTGCCAGACGGTTCATCAAGTTTTACAAAGACTCATTAGTTTCAAAGCAAAATTTGAATGTGCTAGTGGAAATGATTTCCAATCTGTAAAGATTTTTACTACAAGGAAAAGACCTCGTTAGAGCTCCGTATAGTACTCTTATCTGTTTGCTGTTGAGGAGAGCTAGTGCGGGTCTGTTATTATAATTGTTGGATTTCTGTCAGTGGTTAATACCCACTAGATTATTCCGCCTTTCATTGCCATCGTGACCCTCATGCGCTGGTATTCATACGAGTAAGACTTTGTTCTGGGTGGTGAGGTTGTTGAGTGTGTTATGATACTATAGGTGTGTAAATGATGAGTACGAGTAGCTATTTACTGCTATCTGAGAGTATAGTTATTTGGAATGTTTCTTGTCTTCTACGTTCTTCTACTTTTCAGCAAAGCAGTTCCGTTCCTACTCATACGCCTTCACACGATGTATGTACATAGCTGGAGTGCTTGTATTGCTACTTCCTCTGGATTGCCACATGAAGCGGAGCTAGGTCTAATAACGAATGCTGATCCCTTTTATTATTGTTGATTTTTATTTTATCTTGCCCCACCGCACTGTATAGCGTGATTGGCTTCACCATTTGATTGTAGAACAAGTATGTCATGTTGGGGCTTATATCCCATGATTGCTAAATAGCTGTTTTGTGGTCCATTGATATTTTATAGCCTTGTTCGTTATTTAGTTGAGATGGGGTCCCCAAGTAAATTGTTTTTCTAACCTGGGACAATTTGGCGAATAAGCCCCAAAATTTGATATTGGAAATTCGTTTCCCTCATGCTTGTAAATTGATCTTTTTGATTTTTGTTTAGAAAAAAAAGATAGTCTGTCATTAACTATGATAAAATCAGCGTTTTTATGCTTTTCTCAAAACCACTATAATGGCGTGTTAGATTGCCTGAAAGCCTTCTTTTTGCACTCCGGAAAAACAAAATGACATAAAACAGTTCCCTTCCTGGATTCTCTTCTGGATGTTATGTTAGAATGTAAATACTAACATATAAATGTCAAATAGTACTGGGCGTCAAACCAGATTTTAGTTTTGTAGCAATCTACTGTGTTTGACATCAAAGTCAAAATAAGTTTTTAGTGCTCCGTTGGAGTCCAAATTGTCAAACTTCCGGAGAGAACTCAAAAGAAAACGCCATAAGTCTCGTGTTACCTTTTTGCATTTATTATTCTTATAATACTTATACCAATAAAATAAAATAAAATTGTAGCTGTCATCAGAGATAACTCATACAACTGCTCAATTAGCTGTCAAGAGTTTTTTTTTTGTAAGGTTAAATTTATATATTTGGAAATAGTGATCAAGCGATGTGAAAATATTAAATTTGTTTTTAATGAAATTTGAATCTAATTAACAAATACACTTCATTTATTTCCGTTCTTTATTTTTTCTCCATTTCGCTGCTTAAAAAAGTGAAATCCTACGGAGGTATGTAGGCTCTATCAAAACATTTACATAGCAAAAACAAGAAGTGCTCTTTAAGGTTATATGTAAATTGGAGAAACTTAGGTCTGTAAAATTTCTATTTTCAGATGAAACTATCAGTATTGGTTATTTTTGTGGCGATCTTTTGCTGTTGCGATAGATTTGCTAAAGTAAATGCTGACAACACATTTGAGGACAGTGATTTTGCTGAATTCGAAGATTTTGATACTGACGAGGAAGAGTTTGATGGCAATGGGCCGACACTTGGTGATTTTAAGGAGAACATAGCCGATTCGTCAGCAAGAGATGTGCCAGTACAAAGTAAAAAATCAGATGATTTTGCAGCTATTAATGATGACGATGACGATGGAGTTGTGGAGGATGATGATAACGAATTTGAACATTTTCAAGATGAGGAAGAGTTTGAGGGATTCGATGGAGGTGATGTTAGAGATGTTCCAACAGATCAAAAGACGCATGAACCAAAGTTGACTGTGGCCAAAATCCCTCTTCACTTCAGGTAAGAACAGTTTCCTGCACTTTTTTTCTCTGAGAAGGTAGTTGACTGTACCAATCAGACATAAAGGGACCAAAGCTGATTTTAATTTTCTTTATTAGACTGATAAATGTGACTTTGCTGGTTAGACTTTTTCTGATAGATAAAAAATTGATTTCGAAAGGTGATTAACACACTTTTTGAATGACCTAAGATAAGAGATTTGTGAGTAATATAAAGTTTCAAAGCTAAATTTAGAAAAAAGGAATTATGACTTCAGAAACTAAACCTAGGATTTGTTTTCTTTTTCTATTTAAGGTTGCGGATCTTAGTTCTATTCTATAGGTCACTCTTTCTTAGATCACCTCTTCAGTTTGCTGAAGTTTTTGCAAAGTCATTCATTAGACTGAGCCGAAGTATAACTCTTTCTAATTAAATGTGTGTAGATGGGTTTGCGTGTTCGGAATAACGTCAATGCAGATATTCAATATTTATAGCACTGATTCGTAAAGCGGTATCAAAACAAAAGTCTTCGTTCCCGACTGGTTGATATAATCTTTCTGTACAAAGTATGAAAAGCAAATGCTTTTGAACAGTATTTTCTCGAATTCTTCTGTTGTTCCTGCTGTGCATTTGCTTTAGTTCTTTCGTTACCATATACATAGATATCATCGTTTACCATTTTTATATGCTAGTGGGTTACTTCGTGATATACATATATATATTATAAGCGCCGTTCATATATCATGATAATTGAGGATTTTATTGAATTCCTTCTCCAAATTGATGAAGATGATATGCGGACCTTTCGCAGCGTCCCTGTCGAACTGCATCTCTCAAAAAATTGGTCTATAAACCCACTCGTATTACTTAACCATACGAGTTTCTGATCATTTCTGGCATTTTATTTAATAAAATCGGAAATCATTTGAATTCTGTAAAAATTGTGGTATGTAATAAAAGCCGAGTTATCTAAAAAAAAGGTTCTTTCCGTAAACCATGAAAGTAAACTTTATTTCCACCCCAACAAAGGTAGACCTGAAATTTAGCATTCGACATTCCTAACAAATTTTAATCAGAGCTGCTTAAGCGCACCATTTAGTGGAGTTTTCTTTCTAATTTAACCATTTAAGGTTATCAGCACTAAAACACATGGGTCTTTGTCGCTTAGTTCATTCATTTCTTTTAAGCCATTATTGCTCGTCGTCCCAGATCTGATTTACTTCCTTATATAAGTTTATTTTATTTTATTTTTCACCGGTACAAGGCAAATTAATTTACATTGTCCAAAATACATGACAGTGCCGGGGAACCAAGCCCATATGACATTTACATTGGACAGTTAGTTTTAAATTTGATTAAGTGCTATATTGTGTTTTTTTAAGTAAGTGGAAAAGTGATGAGTGTTCCGGATTGAGCGTGGTATCCAATAGGAAGTTGGTGTCTGGTTTTGGAAGTGTTGTTTTGTCACAGGACAATTGCACAATAGATGGTCCATGTCTAAAGTTTGATGACAGCTGCATTGTGGTGCTTGTTCTTTTTTGTAAAGATATACTTTGTTAAACAGTGCATGCCCCAATCTAATACGACAGAGTGCTATTGCTTGTGAACGGCTCAAAGCGATGTTGTATATAACTTGTCCTAAAGCTGTTTTGTGTTTCCTCAAGAAGGTGTTGGAGTTATACCAACGTTCCGCTTCACGTTCTTTTATTTTGTCTAATATATTATTATATATTGATGATGCAAAAGGGGGAGTTTTGTAAATTAATGGCATTTTAGTAGCTTCGCGGGCTGTCGAGTCGGCCTTTTCGTTGCCTGTTATCCCAACATGGCCTGGGCTCCATAATAAATGAATTCTCGGGAAGTTTGAGCGGATAATTGTTCTTATATACTTAATTATGGGAGTTTTAACTTTGTTGTTAGCTATACTTTGTATTGCACTCAAGGAGTCACTGCAAATAGCCGTTTTATAATTGTTGTTGTTGGCGATTACGAATTCATCCACTAATGCCATTACTTCACCAATAAATGGATTTTGATTGGGGATTGTGAGTTTTTGGGACACAATTTTGTCATGGCTGCTGTCGTATCTATAAACACTGTATCCAGTTATTGAATTTGCTGTGGACGCATCGGTGTATAGAATACAGTCAAAGTTTCCTTTTTCTATAATTTCTGCAAATTGTTTCCTGAATACTAAGGGCGGAGTGTGTTCTTTTGGCATTCTGCTCATTGATGTGTTTATATAGCTTATTGGGAATGACCAAGGGGAGGTGTCTATTTCATATTTGCACGTTTTGGGTTTTAAAGTGTTTATGACTGTGAGGTAAAGTATGGAGTTATAAATTGAGCTTTTTATTTTTGATTTTGCGTTAATTTTCCAACCTGTTTTGCAAATTTCATGTAATGGGTGTCTATAGTCTGAGAGGCTTTTAGCGATTAGCTAACTCTGGTGGATTCTCTTCATGTCTATAAAATGTGGAGTATTTGTTTCTGCCAACAATGCATCGATAGGTGTAGATGGTAAAGCACCTATTGCTTTTCGTAGTATGGCGTTGGTTTTGGTTTGAATTAGTTGATCTTTGTTTTTAGTCCAATTGGTGTAGATAGTAAAAGCGTGTAGTGTTGCTCCTCTTGTGAGTGTTTTGGCTATCTCGATCGAAGTGTTTATGTGAGGTCCTTTGTGTTTTTGGCAAATGATTTTCATTAAGTTTAGAGATTTGTTTACCCTCTCTTCCGCTAACTTAGCATGTGCATTCCATTTCCACGTTTTTGTGTAGATAAGTCCAAGCAATTTAATTTTTTCTTTTATGGGTATTTGGATGGAGTTGATGTTTAAGGTGGTGGTTGAACAGTTTTTCTTCCTGCATACATGCAGGGCCTCCATTTTTTCACTCGGCAACTTCGCGCCTGTGTTGTTGCACCATATCAGAGCTTTACTTACTAAAACATAGTAAACTTTATCTGGATTTCCAGACCCAAGAATGAAGATGTTGTCTGCGAATGTTCAAATGGCTTTTATTTGCCGATCGTTTGTTTGAAGTTGCTCAAGGAGCGAATTCACATAGGTGTTATATAGCGCTGTCGAAATTGGGGATCCCTGTGGGACTCCGTTTGCTAATCTGTGGTCTGTTGAGTAATGTCCATTCACGCACACTTTTATTAGTCTGTTAGACATGAATGATTTTATTGCATTAAGCAAATTTGAGTTCACTCCCCATTTTTGAAGTTGTGTAGTAACACCGAAAGTTGTTACTTTTTCAAAAGCCTTTTCCAGGTCCATGGAAAGAAGCACAGAGTGGTTACTAGAGGCCATTTCTGTATGTATTGCTTGGTCAAGCACATGCAACAGAGTGTTTGTGCCTCTTTGAGGTCTGAAGCCATGTTGGCAATTGTCCAGGCATGTTTCGAGAGTTCCTTTTAGCCTGTTTACAATTATTTTTTCAAATAGTTTGGACAGAACTGAGAGGAGGGAAATTGGGCGGTAACTTTTGATGCATTGCGGATCCGCATTTGGTTTTGGAATAGGAATTAAGTTTGCTTTTTTCCATTCATGTGGGAATATTCCTGTTTTTAAGATGTTGTTGTATAATTTTAATAACCTCAACATGAATAAGCTGGGCGATTTTTTTAACATGTTAAAAGTTATTTTGTCCGAGCCTGGGGTCGGTCCTTTAGTTGCGTAAAGGGCTTCCAACATTTCTGGTAGTGTAATTGGTGATACATTTTCGACAGGTAAAAAATTGTTTACTTTCATTTTATTGTTGAGCTGCACAAGATGGGGTGGAAACTTTTCATCTGAACTGTATCCTGCCCATTTAATGGCAAAAAGTCGCGCGATTACATTTGGATCAGTTATCACTGTAGAGTCTTTTCTGATTGCCGTGATGTTGCTTCGAGTCTGTTTATTATTTATAGCCTTGACCTTGTTCCAGAGTGTTGTCGAGTCCATCTTTGGGTTTATTGAAGATAAGAAATTCGTCCAGGCTGCTGTTTTTGCTTCATGTACCGTCCGTTTAACTTTGGCTGCTAGGCGCCTGTATGTTGTGATGTTACTATTGGTGGGGTGATCTTTTGCCATATGCCAGGCATGTCTCTTCTCGATGGTTAATTTTTTTATGGTGGGGTTAAACCAGACTGGTTGTTGTGGAGAGTTTTGCGGGTAAGAGGTGGGAATTAAGGTGGAACCTGCTAGCCTTAATATTTTTCTTATATTGGCTGCCTCTTTATTAACATTTTGCGACTCCTGAATAGAATTCAGTTGACCTGATTTTTCAGAGAATTTTGTCCAGTCAGCTTTTTTTTCGACGAATCGGGATTGGAATTTCCTTCTTATAGAATAAGGCGTTCCTGTATCTATAATTAAAGGGAAGTGGTCACTTCCTTCTAAATTGTTGTGTGTTTTCCAAGTGGCTATATTCGCTATTGCCGGCGAGGCAAATGTCAGCTCAATGGCCGTAAAAGTGTTTTTTGTGGAGAAATGTGTTGGAGATCCATCATTGAGGAGCACTAAATCTGAATTGTTTAGCCATCTAGCTACTATATTGCCAGCACTGTTGGTTTGTGGAGAACCCCACATTGTGTTGTTGGCGTTAAAGTCTCCTAGTATTATGCTATGCTCCAAGTGATTTGCTACCAGATTTTGATATTCTTGTTGGGAAGTATCTTGGTTTGATTGTCTATAAATATTCTGGATTGTTAGCGTATAAGAGGGTAGGTGCAATTTCAAGGTTTGGGTGAGCATTCCATGTTGACAGCTCGTGTATGTATGTATGTGGAATATTAGATTTAATTAGTACTGCAGTACCATCTTTGTTTCGTTCATGTTGTTTGTTGTTAAAGTAAGCGATGTACTTTTTGTATTTTGATGGTGCTTTTTCAACAAGGATTTTAGTTTCTTGCAGGGCTATGATGTCGGGGTTGTACTTTAGGACGAGAATGTCCAAATATGGGAGGTTGTTGTAGTATCCTTGTATGTTCCATTGGAGTATTTTAATGTTATTTGTTATATGTGTGTTTGCTGTTCGATTTTGATAAGTTATTGTTGGTCGTGGGCCTCTCTGGCTGAGGGGGGAGCGTGAAGGTTGACCACCCCTCGCTATCTCTCCATCCAGTGGAGTCCACGACCTTTGATAGGTTATTTGGGTATTGTTATTATTCATTTTCTTCTGAGTCTGATGCAGACCTGAAGTAATATTTTTCTTGAATCAGCTTTTTAGTTATATGTGAGAATGGTGAGTTTAGTTTGTTATTATTTTCGGTGGTAAGGCTTGTTTTGTTTGGTAAGGCTTCTGGTGGGCTTATAGGTTGAGTATTGTGAGATGGGAGTGGATACGAGCGGTTTTGTTTTTGTGTTTTTAGGTTGATTTGGGCATTTGGTTGTTGCAATGCTTTGAGTTGGGCTGCAGAAGATGTTGATGGTTCAGGTGTCGTTGATCTTGCTTTCACGTACGTGTCTTTGTTGTAAACGGGGGTGTTAGGAGGCTGTTTAACTTTTGTTGATGATGGTTTGTTAGTTGCTGTCTTAGGAGCAGTCTTTTGTTTGAAAGACAGGTTTCGTCGGATTAACTTGCCTGTATGTGCGTTTTGCTTCAGCCAGACTACATTTGTCCCTAGTTTTTATTGTGAAGATTTCTTTGTGCTGTATGTATGCTGGGCATGTGTTAGAAGAGGATGGATGTGCTTCTTTGCAATTTACACACAATGTTCTGGTACAAACTGCTGGGTCATGTGATGGAAGACTACAGTTTTCGCAAATTTGATTTTCTTCGCAGTTTTTGTCTGTGTGGCCCAAGATTTGACACCTCTTGCACCTCATTGGATTTGGGATGTATTCATTTACTTTGGTCTTGTACCAAGCAATGTCGATATATGATGGAAGCTGGTAGCGATCAAAGGTGAAGAGCATGAGACCTGTAGCTCGCTCGCCTGTGTCTGTTTTTTTAACGAATTTGTGCACATCGATAACTCCTTGTGGTTTTAATTCTTCTATTATTTCTTCTTTTGCTGTGTTAATTAGACAGGGAGGGTATACCAAGCCTTTCGATGAATTCAAATTGGCATGCAATTTGACTGAGACGGGTATTTCTGCCAAGTTAGAAATGTTTAGAAACTTGTCTGCGATGGTTTGCGATTTGGTGAGAATTAAGATATTCCCATCACGTAGAAGTGATATTTTTTCATATTCCTTACTTATTGCATCAATAGCCTTATTAAGTAGGAATACACTTTTGTTAGAAAAAGATTGATTTTCAGTTTTTCGGGGAGATTGTAATGAATTTGGGGTTTTTAGATTTTGTAATTTCAGGGAGTTGGGGGAAGTCAGTTAGTGAGGAGCTTTTGATTTTCTTTGCGCTAGGTTCCAGATTAATGGAATCTGCTAACAAGTCAAATCTGTTCCTGGTTTTTTTCCTTCCTGGCCCCGGGGCCATCGTGTTTGGTGAAAGGTTTGACCGTTCACCGATAATATTAAACACGCGGTCGCGATACAATTAATTAAGTTGGAGGAAAAGAGATGGTTGTATGTGTGTTTGACTTTTGGAATGAGTAATGTCAAATTAGAACTGATTGATACTAGTGGAACGACAAGTGCACGCTTTGAAGGTTAGTCGGTGACTGCTTATATAAGTTGTGCCAGTTTATTTTTCCGATATATTCCGGTTTCTGTCATGTTTTGTATTGTCTTAAGTTTGTTTTCTTCTTCCAACAACCTTTACAACGTTCGAAAATATTTATCTTTTGCTTTCTCACTGCTTGCAAAATTGTAGGCGCTTATAGTATTCCATGCTGCATTGTGATTTACCAGTTTTATGCTCATTAATCGTGGCTCTTTTTTGGAGTATTATCTAGGAGCTTAGCTGATAAAATAATAGCAACTATGTTCGTACTTTGTTACACACCTTAATAAAACATCGTGTATCATTTCGATTGTAAATTTCGCCAACTGATTTCTTGAAAGGAGTTTATATCGATTATATCTTGGTCGTAATATATGTATATTCTAGGTCGAAACTTTACATGCCAATTTTGCCCACCTGTCTGCTGTACAAACGAATGGCCATACAATGTCTTTCTTAGGTTCACATCCATGTGTGCTTTCCATAAACCCTGGAACGCGTCAATAATGGGAACATGATCATGAGTGCAGATTTTGGGCGGTCCTATTGGTTGTTTGCTTTACGCCAGGAAATATTTGTTTTCGTATTTCATATTGGCTTATTACAAAACTATATTACGTAATCTCCAGCTATTTGCATTAGGTTGTACCACATGAAATGTCCGATTTTGAGCTAAATATTTAAGAAAAAAATTTTATATTTTTTATTTAGTCAAACTTTTTACAACGTGATTCAACGTGCATTATTCCTTTTTTTATCGAAGGCTTGATTTTTGGGTGCTATAAAGTCTTCAAAAGTTTTTATGAATTCTGCTCGGTATCGGAATACGTTCTGCCGACAAAATGACTTCAGACTGCGAAAAAGGTGATAGTCCGTTGGAGAAACATCAGGAGAGTACGGTGGATGTGAAAGAATTTCGAATCTCAAATGTAGTAGTTTTACACCATTACGCGTGATACTATATATGGGGTCTAGCATTGTCATGCAATAGGATCGGAACATGCCTATTTGCCAATTCAGGTTGCTTTTCAGCCAATTTCGCATGCACTAGGTTGACTGCATTTATCGTTTTCCCTGGTAGAAGAAATGGAAAGTGAATTGGTCCTTTCGATGTCCACCAGATTGTCACCATTACCTTTTCTCGGTGAAGACATAGTTTGGGGGGTGTGTTTTGGTTTTTCTTCTGCATGAAACCGCTGCACAGATCTTTTATGGTTGTCATACAAAATCCACTTTTCATTACACGTGATTATACGGTGCAAAAGCTCAGCGATGCACAGATTTCTAAGCCTCATTGAGTTCATGTGGCACCCACTTTTCGCGTTTTTTTACCTTTCATATGTATCGACTTATTGTCATAGGAGATACTCGTATGTTCTGTGCAATGTTCTGCACCATTTTTGTTCAGTCTGTATCAATTACCGTTTCTGGTTTCCCACGTGGTTCGTTTTCGAAGCTAAGACCTCCCGAACTGAACTTAGGAAACCAACGCCGAATGTTACGTTTATTTCCCGCTACCAGAGACGCATTATGTCCCAGTTTAAATTCATAAATGAAGAGAGTCCGAGTTTGAGCTGGCGACAGCATGATAAAAAATTCCTAGAAAAAGATTACAGTAGTTGCAATGAACCCTAAAAGTTTCACATGTTAGCTTATAAAAAAAAATTGTACTTTCTGCTACAGATATTTACTCGAGAGCTTATTATTCCGAATTGAATGAAAATCGGATATTTCATATATCCGAAAGCATTAATCCTAAGCTTTCCGAGACGGGTTGAAATGAGCCTTACACCAGGTCTGTTCTGTTTGATCGTAAGGCCTCCGTGCCATCAACTCGTAAATTTTTGACTTTTTCAGAATTATCAGCAATTTAGGGTTTTACATCGGAGATGTCACATCAGAAGGACACTGATGTTGATAGTGAATATCAGGCTAACATTTACAAAATTAATTTTGATGCAAATTGAGCCCCAAGTCTTATTCCAGGTATGAAACTGCCCCTTCGCCGTGTTAAATGTTTTAATTTTCATTCTCCTTTTGCGCGACTAATCCCTTTTTTTTGTATTAATTTTGTAGAACTTTGGCCTGTTAACAGCCCAAACATTCAAGGTGGATACATTATTCTCCTTATTTCTTTAACTTGGTTTATCAAAATGAAATTCAAATTTATTTGTGTTTTAATGAAATTGTTCTCCTTAAGCAATAGTATGTCAGAACTCAATAAGTCGAATAACATTCAATGCTTATTCACTTTTATTTATGGTTGTCACTGCGGTGCTCATACGAGTACCTATTACACAAGCCTACAAAAAAAAAAAGGTGCACCTTTGTGTGTATCTGTGGTAGATAAGAAAAGTAATATACACCATGAAATAATGATAAGGACAAAGAAATCTTTGTTTGTTCCCTTGGGTTTTGATGAGATCTAATTCATTGAACACAGCAGCATTATCGCTTCGTCTTATCGCATCATAGTGATAACCTTTTTTTTTGTTTTTTTGCTAACACATCTGTTTTACACTCATGAGTGATCTGCATTGTGGTACGAAATATTGATAAGGCCAGTTGTGCTTAAGTGAAAGAATAATTAAGAAAAATATAAGTTTAAGCTGAGTTTCGACAGAAAAGGGGTTTGTTAGTCTTAAATATTTATTTATTTGTTAGAAAAAATTGGAATGCTTTAGATTTTCGCAAATATCAATTACAATGCCTCATGGAAAGCCATTGACCGAAGAGGAGCAAGGACGTGTGACTGTTTACAGGGAACAGGGGAAAACAACAAGGCAAATCGGAGCTATTCTAAAAAGAATTAAATCTGTTATAGCAAATTATATAAATCTTGGGGAAAATTATGGAGTTAAGCGAAGTACAGGAAGAAAACCAACATTAACACCAAGAGATATTCGAGAAATAAGACGTCTTGCTGTAAATAAATCCATCAGTCCTTCTGAAATTGTAAGCATTCTGAAGCTAAATGTGTCAACAAGGCGGGTGCAACAAATTTTAAAGTCAGATAATACCATTGAATATGTTAAACGCACGCCGAAACCGACGCTTAGCGCACGACACAAAGCGAACAGGTTGACTTTTGCTGACAAATTTCAATTTTGGGACGAAGAGTGGTGTAAAGTGGTATTTTCTGACGCAAAAATATTTAATTTAGATGGGCCAGATGGTTGCCAAAAATATTGGCATAATAAAGGGGCCGAAAGGCAGCTCAGGCATGCTCGCAATTTCGGAGGAGGCACGTTAATGGTTTGGGGGGCTATAAGTTGCTCTGGAAAGTCACCTATATGTTTTATATCAACTCAAATGAATAGCCAAAAATACACTGAGCTCTTAGATGATGTTTTAGTTGACCTTGGGGATCAATTATTCGGTAGCGAGTTTATATTTCAACAGGACAACGCGGCTATTCATGCATCCAAGTTTACAAAGGCTTTTCTAAAAACCCGAAATATTCCATTGAGAACGTCTGGGCGGTTTTGTCGCGCAATGTTTTTAAAAATGGGTGTCAGTTTGATAATTTGAAAAATCTCAAAAGGGCCATCAAGGAAGAATGGGAAAGAATCGATAGATCAGACATAGATGTAATTAGAAACAAAGGATCAAACACTAAGTACTAAGATTTGATTTGATTTCGAATCAAAAATATTTCAAATACAAATACTAAAGTAAAAGACATTGTCCTTATCATTATTTCGTTCGTATAAAATTTAAAAAAATAATTAGAAATATAAAATAAGAGTTAGTTTTCATAACTAATTTATATTCGAGTTGTTTTGTTATGCAGTTACTAAAAATTAAATGTATTTCTTAAATTTCTAAGAATAAATGTTTAAAGAAAGTTATTTTGTTTTGTCCTTATCATTATTTCGTGGAGTGTACAAATAATATCCATTAGTTTTGTTTTATCCTGTCACCTCTAGTTTACTATCTACCAGCACATACCATATAAAGATCGCCTTGCGCGCCCCTTTTTCAATGAAACCATTGAAATTGAAAATAAAAATGACACCATGGATTCGAATTAAACCAACTGAATTAAAGCAGCTAACTAAGTTTGAAGGTTCAGCATGCATTTACTTCACACTTCTTTTGTGCGTTACCCGTTATTCGCTTGCATATCAGTTCAGTTATAGAGACGTTATGTGTTTACTTCCTACGCTTTCCTCGACTTTATCGAATCGCCACTTTCCTCGCGGTTTAGTTTGGTTAAGCCTAATTCGATTTCACAATAACACTGATAAAATAAATCTAAATATTTCATAATGGCTAGTAAGCTAAGACGTTGTGTTAACGACCCTAATAAGTTTTGTTACATTTGTCGAGAATATATGGTATTTTCAAAGATCAGCGAAAATTAATTAAAAAAAACACTGATCCGCTTGTAAAGGGTCCGCCATCTAACTTTTTTTTTTCAACTAGTGCTTATTTCGTGAATGCTAACACTTAGCGCATGTCTGACAGACAATTAGTTTTATCCTTCCGCTGAATGAATATGGTTGTGTATACGCTTGAACAACGCTGGGAAATATTGCGACATTACTTTGAAAAGTGGGCCTGCGATCGACTTAGAGAAGATGCTTCATTTTGATCTTGGCGGGTATGTAAACAATCAAAATTGTCGCATTTGGGGCACAGAAAACCCGCACGCATACATTGAAAAGCCGATACACCCAAAACGAGTCACTGTTTGGTGCGGATTTTGGTCCAGAGGCATAATTGGGCCATTTTTCTTCGAAAATGAGCAAGGAGTGGCCGTGACAGTCAATAGCGATCGTTATCGGGCCATGTTGAACGAATTTTTGTTCACAAAAATTGAAGAGGAGGATATTGGCAACATTTGGTTTCAACAGGACGGCGCTGCGTGCCACACAGCCGAAGCTACACTCGATGTTTTGCGCCCTGTTTTTGAAGATCGCATTATCAGCCGCAGAGCTGATGTCGTTTGGCCACCTCGGAGCTGCGATTTGACATCGTTGGACTATTATTTGTGGGGTGCCGTAAAAGATAAGTGTTACGCCGACAAGCCAGAGACAATTGATGCTTTAAAGGACAATATTCGTGAAGCCATTGGTGAAATACAGTTGCACACAATCAATAATGTGCTTAAAAATTGGACCGATCGTGTAGGCTACTGCATGGCCATTTGAATGAAATTATTTTCCATTATTAACCGGAAGGATAAAACTAATTATCTGTCGAATCAGACATGAGCGAAGTGTTACCATTCACGAAATAAGCACTAGTTGAAAAAAAAAACTTTAGATGGCGGTCCCTTTATTTTGCTTACTTTAATATTGAAATTTGCAATCAAGGTAAAGCGTGGGCGCCTCATGTGAGAGGCTTACTGACTTTCATGGGCTTGGAGACCTATCAGGCAAGTGACTGGCGTCTCTTTATTGACATCAATAAAAGAAGTCTCAAGGCATAATGGCAATAAACATGCTCCTATTCCAATTGCCCACTCTACTTGTATGAAAGACGAATATTAAGTAATTTTAGTTCTATTGCAGAAAATAAAATATCTGCTTCGATTTGAAAATGGTTAATTTTTTTGTTAGGTCAACAAAGTGGCTATACAAAATATCCATGTTTTATTTGTCTCTGGGACAGTAGAGCAAAATCAAGATATTGGATACAACAAAATTGGCCTGCGAGGGATGTTATGGTCGTTGGTGAAAGCAATGTGATAAATGAGCCTTTTTTTCCCCAAGAAAGAATCATTCTTCCGCCCTTGCACATAAAATTTGAGGCTAATGAAGCAATTTGTGAAAGCTCTGGACAAAAATGGACAATGTTTACAGTATATTTCTCAGAAATTTCCCGGATTAAATGATGAAAAGTTAAAAGCAGGCATTTTTGATGGGGCCCAAATAGGTTTATTAATTAAATGCTCCACTAATTTTGAGGCATCTATGACTGAATTAGAACGAATTCCGTGGAAACCCTTTGTAGCGGTTGTACAAAATTTTCTCGGAAATTGCAAGACTAATTTTTTTTTTCTTTTTGCGGCCCGGCTCAATCCCGGACAGATTTATTAGGCTTATTGCAAGCAAACATATACTTAAAACTAACATTTTCACTTAAAAACTAAAGGGTGGGAGCGGTTGAAGAAAGTTAGGACGTGAGGCATAGGTGGAAATAAGTATGTTCTTGAGGGAGAGTTTGCTGAGATGGTAGTCGAAAAGAGGCAGAACATCGTTAACTTCGCGAAGCATCCTAGACATTGGCTCCAGGTGTCCGTAATTCGTTCTGTGAAGATTGCGCCGGAAAAGTGGCACAGACCTAAGATTGCGGGGATTGGTGTTAAAAGAAATAATTTGAAGTAAGGAAGGACAATCTACTAAAATTTGATGAATAAAGAGAATGTCGGCAACTTTTCGGCGTATAGAAAGGGGTTGTAAATTTATAAGTTTCAGCCGGTCAGTGTAAGGTGGTAAGTTTTGGCTATCATCCCAGGGAAGACCACGTAAAGCAAAGCGTAAAAACCTGCGTTGAACAGCTTCTATCCGGAGGATGTGAGTTCTGTAGTAGGGTGACCAAACTTGGCTGGCATATTCAAGAAGAGGCTTAACAAAGGTTATGTAAAGAGATTTGGTTACATAAGGATTGGAAAACTCCTTAGACCAGCGCTTGATAAAGCCAAGGGCAGAGTTGGCTTTTTTTATTATACTATCAATGTGAGAACGGAAATTAAGTTCCTTGTCGCAGATAACACCTAAATCAGGCAACTCATTCACTAAGGGAACAGGCAGATTAAAGATTAGATAGCAACGAGGTGAAGTAGAGAGGCGTTTACGGGTATAAGTTATAGCCTGACACTTATTGACGTTAAACTCAAGAAAATTCTTCTGACACCAAGTACAAAACCTGTCTAGATCTTGCTGCAGAAGTAGGCTGTCTGAGGAAGATGATATATATCTAAATATTTTCATATCATCTGCGTAAACAGATGTGTATGAATTTTTAATGATACAAGCAACATCAATAATGGTCAGAATAAATAATAAGGGACCAAGGTGGCTGCCTCGAGGGACACCAGAGGAGGCTTTAATTGGGTCAGAAACCATAGACCTAAATAGAACATAGTAAAGTCGCTCATTTAAACAGGATTGAACCCAAGTTATAAAGTTTATCTGGAAACCAAGAGCCTTTAATTTTAGAAGGATTATATCATGAGAAATTCTATCAAAGGCTTTGCTGAAATCGGTGGCATCACATCAACTTCATTTCCAGATTCCCGTGCACATAAAGTGCTTGATACGAATCCCGTTAAGTTGGTGGTCGTAGATCTGCCTTTGAAAAATCCATCCTGGTTTAGGGAAACAATAGATTTACAATGGAAAAGCATTATGCCATAGATAATGCTCTCAAAAAGCTTAGGTATGCAGGACAACTTAGCAATTGGACGATAGTTGGAAATATCGTCTTTTCCAGGTTGAGGGAAATAATCCCTGGGTGATAGAAAGCTGAAAGAGAGCTGTAAGAGGTTGGGCTAGATGCATTTGACATTTCTTTAAAAATATAGGGGGAAGATCATCAGGGCCGGCAGAATAATCATCTTTGAGTTTTATTATTTTATCTCTAACTTGCTCTAAAGTTATAGACACCGATTCCAAAGTTGTTTGTGGGCATCTGTTTAAGTAGGAAAAGTAAGAATGGTCTGGCTCTTGGGAATGGATGGCGAACGCTTGGCCAAAAAAGATTGCGAAGAGATTTGCAATAATTTGGGGATCGCCCGAGGACCTATCAAGAAAATTTAGGGATGATGGATAGTTATCCGATTTGCTTTTAGTTTTGATGAACTGAAAGAATCTTTTGGGGTCGGAAATGAGTGTGTGGTCCATTCGGTTTAAATAGTTGTTATAGAGAGTTTGGCAGAGTACAGAGAAATTTATTTGGGCAGACTGGTAGTAGAAGAAATCAGTGTCGGAACGCGATTTTAAGTAAAAATACCAGAGCTTATTTCTCTTGTTACGAAGAGATCGCAGCTCTTTATTATACCAGGGTGGTGACGAT
Source organism: Volucella bombylans (assembly GCA_949129095.1). Lineage (NCBI taxonomy): Eukaryota > Metazoa > Arthropoda > Insecta > Diptera > Syrphidae > Volucella > Volucella bombylans. The sequence goes on along the minus strand of OX422144.1, from coordinate 167,185,776 downwards.
GAGTGATTCCTTTTGGGTAAAAAAGGCACAGATTGGGAGAGACATTTTAAAATTTCGGTATAAAAGGATGCAAGAGCATCGTTAACCGTAAGGTTATCGTAGAGAAAGTTAAAATTGACCATACTGAGGAGGTTGTTCAGTTTGGCGTAGTTAGCCCTATGAAACTTAAGACTGTAAGAATATTCATAGGAAACGGGATTAAGACCATTGTCATATGTCAGCGTAAGAGAAAGGAGAGGGTGGTAACTATCCAACTTAAAAAGCAGATGTTTACTTTCTAAAACTAAAACGACGCAGTTATCTGTATCAGTGGCGAAGACTAGGTCGAGTTGTCTGCCGATGTTATTGGTGACACCACTTAATTGATATAGACCAGAGTCAGTTAGGCAGTCGATGAAAAGATTCTCTTTATCAGAGGTAGGATTTGTTGCAGTATAGTAGCACTGATCAGTCTGAGTCCATAGAAGCTTAGGTAGATTAAAATCACCTAAAAAAATAACAACGTCATTGGGATCAGCAGCATTAAAAATGCAGTCGATTGCATCAACAGCTAGCTGGTAACCTTGAATTGGTTGAGAGGGGCGAATATAGCAGCAACAAATATATAGGTTGCGTTTGCAAATAGGAATTCTAGCGCAAACGAATTCGAAGAATGCAGTGGACGATTTTTTAAAGGGTCTAGACTCGAGACGAGAGTGTATAGCTAGAAGTACACCACGGCCATATAAATTCTCCTCTTTATCTAGACCATCGTCACGGTGTAAATCGAAGTCTTGGGAAAATAATTCATTATTCTTAATATCAGGGGTGAGATTGGTTTCTGTGAGGGCAAAGATGTCGTAGGGCAGAATCTGCGAATTAGGATATATAGCAGAAATGTTAGATCGAAATCCTCTTACGTTTTGATAATACAGGGACAGGGAGGCAAAGAATTGAGTGGTGGGTTAGGAGCGATGGTAGTTTTTGACACTAGACCGTATTCTCTGGAGGTGTAGTATGCGTTTGAGACGCAAAAGAAGAGAGATCATTAGCCACGTCATCAGGAGTCATATCTAATTGTTCATGAAAACGTATAAAAAGTTGCCGCAGATCATTATGATTAGTGGGGAGGCCTTCTTGCAGAATGGAAACCATTGACTATGAAGAGTTAGTTAAGGAAATGCTTCTTAACTTTAAAAATGTTGGCTGTAATATGAGCTGTAATAAAAGTATATCAGTTTCGGCATAACCTAAGAGATCTTAGCGAAGAACAAGGAGAATGCTTCCATCAAGATATAAAAACAATGGAGAACAGGTATCAAGGTAGATGGGACGTTCATATGATGGCAGACTATTGCTGGGGAATTATGCGCGATTGTCCAAGACAACTTCACTCTAGAAAATCGCTTAAAAGACAATTTCTTCACGTCCATCACATAAATTAGAGCTGATACAAAAAACAAAACAGTTAGCATTTTTGAAATCACCTCATTAGATTTACTTAAAAATAGGTCTTAAATCCTAGGCACCAAAATGTGTGTAGGGCAGTGTTATATTTTGTGGAGTTGAAAGTTGAAAGCCCCTATTAGGTCGTCAAAGAAGGGTTTGCCTAATGTGAGATGTCTGATTTGTTCTGCAAATCTACTTGGATATAACACAGTTAAGTAGATTGCCATACATCTCTCCAATTCGATAATTATTCAACTTTTAATTTTCTTTTTAAATTTTCAACTGTGGATAACTTCCTGGGAAGCAATCTATTTAATATGGCCATGCGGTCATTCTTATTCCAGCGGTGTCTTTAGACTCTACTAAGTTGTATTACCTTCTTTAAGAGATATCCACAAGTGAGGATAAGACGAACCCTACCAGTTTACATCCATTGCATCATTTTGTATTGACGTTTTCAACTTTTCTGAGAATTTTAAAATTCGAAAATACATCGATAAATGTTTTTCTTGTTGGATTTTAAGCTTTCAGTTAAGTTTTAGATCAAGAATCATATATAAGCGAGAAGGGTAAGGATAAGGCCTTAATGCTTAATAAATATCAGTTTAATTTAGCTCGACTTATGATTGAAGAAAACATTTCCAATCCTACAATCATGTGGCACACGGAACTACGGATTTGGTTAATTGATTATGAGCACCGTAGGCAAATTGCACGCTTTCTCTCTTGTATTACTTTGTACCCAATCTTTTAAAGTGTTACTTTTCTTGAATGAGCGCAAGCATATGAATATATATAAAAATTATGTCATCATGTGGTAATTTTTTTCCCCGGGCTGGAGTTCGTTTTTTTTTTTTTTTGATGGCAAATCTCTGTGTTCTTTCTCATGTTTTCGTGAAATCTAATTGGACACTTGCAGTAAATGCAAGTAACGATCTTTTGATTTTTTTTTTCGGTGCTCAGTATCATACAGTTTCTTGAAACTAGGTCCGTTTCCCATGGTCATGTGTCTGCTTACCTAACCGGTGCCAAGAGGGCGATTTTGGAGAATATGTTTATTTGCACCTATTTAACTTCCGATATATCTCTTCCTAATACTTGTTTAATAAGATTTTTGTGTTTTAAAGAACTCACTGGGATTCCTATTGGATGGAAATGTTGATGTTAGCTGGCCTGATGACATACTTTGCCAACTTCTTCTTTGGAAAGTCCAAAAACTCAAAGTTAGCGCACCTATGGCTAAATACGCACAGATCATTGTTGGAAGATAATTTTGTGTTAGTGGGTACGGTTTGGCAAATAATAATAATAAAAAAAATCACTACTTATATTCGTTGAATTTTGCAGGAGATGATGGAAAAATTGAAAACGAGAATCCCAGCTTAAATAAAGAAAGCGAAAGTCTCTACACTTTATGGTGTTCTGGGCGAACATGTTGCGAAGGCATGTTGGTCGAGTTAAAAATGATTAAACGACAAGATTTAGTTGCATTAGTAGCTGGTCTAATGAGGCCACAAAACGATCAAATCCACATAAAAGTGGAAATCTCTAAAGACGCAATGGATTCATTTGTTTTTTGTGTTGGCTCGAAGAAAACTGTCACTAAGTTCTTTAAGGAACTTGCTGATCTGGTAAGAAGTTTTTATTATTTGTTTTATTTGTATTATAATGCTTCCTTATTTTCTAGAGTAAATACTGTATTCTAGTCAATAAACCAGAAGATAGATATAATGTACCAAGTGGATTTAGCGTGCTATCTGAGATACCTGAAGCCACATCGGCGTTGTTAGAATCACGTGTTATAGCCGTGCTAAGCAAATACCAAAACTTAATTGATTATATTCATATTTCTGATCAATTCAGTGGGCCTGTTCAACAGGATGATCCAAATAATTTAAAGCAACCTGAAGTCAAGCGCATGTTAATGGCTGGTTTTAATTTACCTAAAAACTGCGACATGGAATCCGTTAAGCCTTTACTTGTTTTGGTGTTCTATATTATGGAGAAATTAAAGTGTTATCGATTGTCCAAAGATGTAGGAAAGCTATTCGGATTTCCACAATCGTTGTATATTAAATATGTATTTATATATTTTAGGGCAAAGTCAAAGCTGAAAAAAATCGACTACGTGTTGAGGAAGAGTTTTTGAAAAGCACACATGCCGCCCGCGCTGAAGCTGCTGCACAACGTAGAGAAGACAAGCGCAAACAAGAAAAAGAACGTGTTCTTGCCGAAGATGACCCCGAAAAACAACGGCGTTGGGAGCTAAAAGAGCAAAAGAGGCAGGCCAAGAAGAAAGCCCCCAAAATGAAAAGATTGGCAGTAAAATCGCTCTAATTGCTCATTTAGTATTGTCCAATTAAAAGATATTAATATTTATGGAGTTGGTTTCAACCAAGTTTGTGTCAGTTTAACATTTTATTGGAATACACTGATCATTGGACAAAAAGGAAATGTGGTTTTTAAGAGTTTTAATTTGTTTTTGAGCAGAGTCAAAACTATATGATAGAGTGCTAAGTTGAGTTTGCATTTCTTTGATGACAGCTTCTCGATCGGTTATTGAAAGACAAGCAGTAGCTCTACACTGGGCCAGTTCTTTTTCAAGAATATCTATTCTTGCAGACAGTGAATTTTTAGTCGATTCATATCGTTCTTTTGTATTTGTGATAATTTTTGCAGATTCTGTTCGCATTGTATCTAATTCTAGTTTGGTTTTTAGTAATTCTTCGCAAACAAGTTCTTTTTCCTTTTGCATTTCTTCCAATTTACTTTGCTGAAGGATCAATTCGTTTTCACATTTAGCCAGTTTTTGACTGCTGTCAGGTTTATTATTTTCTTTTGGCGATATCTGCGACCTTGCTGTTTTTAACTCTCTACATACTAATCTGAGCTTTTCTTCCAGTTCATCTTTTTCTTTGCAGGCAGAAGCTAATTTTATTTGTTCATTCTCTAACAACGATGGATACTGAGCAAATTCGCTCAGCTGCTCCTTGAATTTTGCTTTAATCCCCTTGATTTCCGCTTCAACTTGAGTCTCGATGCGTTTATTATTTGCTTCAATTTTCTCCAGCATGCATTTTTGTTCTTCAACTGTTTGTTGCGCATTAATGTACTTTTTGCGATATGCTTCCACCTGCTCTGCTTGTTCCTTAATAATACACGTATATTCCTCCTGTTCATCACGTAGATCATTTACTTTCTCGCGCAGCACCTTAAGTTCTGCTAAATCAACATTATCATTTTGATTATAAGTGCTCGTATTGTTGGCTCCACCGCAATGGCCTCTAATACGACTTTCCATTTCCTTTAACTGACTATCCTTCCTGGAACAACTTACCAAAAGCTGAGCGTAGTCCTCCTTCAACTTTTGTAATTCTTTCCTTTTTTTTCGACCTGTTCCTGCCTTTTGAGCTGCTTTCTTATCGAGTAAAGCATAAAGTTCTTTTTGTAATGAATCAACCGTACATTGCATGTCGGCTACGCTGTCATTCAAATTTTTTTCAAAACAATTTGATGGAATTTTGTTTTGTCTCGCTTGGCGATGTAAACAAATTTCTTCCTCTAGTTGGTTAACTTTGGCTTTAAGGCAATTTATCAATTTGTCTTTGGTCGATAACTGTTCGAAAAGCTTACATGTTTCATAATTCAGGGCATCGTCAGTTTCAGGACAGGTTGGATGGCTTTTCTTTACCTTCTTGGAACACGAGCAAATTCCTTTTCTTTCGTTTGCTTCTTTTTCTCTTGGTGTTATGCATAATGATGCCATGATGCCATAATTGCCTATGGTTGGGAATATATCTTCCTCAATAGTAGTAACTATTGGTATTTCGTTCCAGCAGTGACTTGGGAGGTCATTTTGCATTCGAATAGCTTTTTGTAGCATACATTGTAGTTTAATATTTTCGGTTTCCATGCATGAGCGTATTTTTTTAACTTCCCTTAATTCACATTTAGTTAAACATGATGTTTCGCACATTTTTGTAAGTTGATCTTTCAGTTGATCAACGAGTTTGTTCTGGGCTTCTATTTCTTTAAGCAATTGTAGATACTCTATTTGGTGCTTCTTTTTGTCGGCTGCACTCATACCAGTTATCGAATCACTCTGTAATGAAATCCAAACCTTCAAAAAAAAAAGCAAAGGAATGTGACAAGAATTTCGTTTACCATGTCCAAATCATCTAATTCTTCGCCTTCTCCTTCAGGTTCTACATATTCAAGGAAAACGTCTTTTTCCGTTCCTTCCTCTGCTTCAAATTCTACTTCATGTTCTTCCATTGTTTCTTCCATTATATTGTTCTATTTTTATGTTGTTAATGTACACCAAAAAAAAATTATGAAAAAAGTTTTTCTCACGAAAAATTTTAAATTCTTTTATAAGCTAAAATTTGGAAAATAATTGAAAAATAATATTTTTACTGCGACTGTGATACAAAAACTGTATGATTAAAAATAAATTTACTAACAAGTAGAGAAAGCTGCAAGTATTATATGTAGGCATTCAAACTGCCTTTTTCGTCGGTTAAAACAACCATTGACAGTGGGGTTTCATATGAGCATACCTACATAGATGACATGTCTCTCCAGGTTGGCATTACACCAAACGAATTCTTGCCGACTTCCCTAAGAGGTCATCATCTTTCCTGCTGTCCCTCAGTAGGAGACACTTTTTTGCTAACCACTTAAGTGTGCTCGGCATAAGTGACACAACATACTGTGGCGTTTGTTGTGAAAGTGATCACCAAAGCGTTTACTCATCTTTCTACGTAAAAGAAACATACAAGGAGTAAAATGGACTAGTTCTTTCCGTGTGGGACAAAAAAAAAGCAAGTTGGAGTGGATACGCACATTCAACTAATGAGCTTTCAAATTTTGATTTCTACGGATAGATCTACGAGGGCGGGTCAATAAGTCCGTTTCTGACCTCTTTACTGAAACAGCAACACTGCTCCTGTCAACAGGCATCTGTCAGTTGACTCCTGTCAAAATTTAAACTTGCTGCGTCAGTTAGTTTGTGTTTGACAGCTATTTTTATCAGACTACTCACTAATTTGAGGAGAAAATGGAAAAAAGTGAATTTCGTGTGTGAACTTCACAGGAAGGTTTGGCGTTGTTTAATCGCAATATGGAGGAGTTTTTGCGCCGTTTTGTAACCGTGGACGAAACATGGATCCATCACAACACACCAGAGAACAAACAACAGTCAAAACAGTGGGTTTCTAAGGGTGAATCGGCGCCAAAGAAGGCCAAGGTGGGTTTGTCAGCCAATAAAGTTATGGCGACTGTTTTTTGGGATGCACGCGGGATAATCCACATTGACTACCTTCAAAAGGGAAGAACAATCAATGGGGAATATTATGCCAACTTATTGGACCGATTCAATGACGATTTGAAAAAAAACCGACCTCATTTGGCCAAGAAAAAAGTTCTTTTCCACCAAGACAATGCAAGGGTGCACACATGTGCAGTTGCCATGGCAAAAACCCATGAATTGGGCTATGAATTGCTCCCTCATCCACCCTATTCTCCAGATTTGGCTCCGAGCGACTACTTCTTGTTCCCAAACCTGAAGAAATGGCTTGGTGGAAAAAGATTTGACTCCAATGATGAAGTCATCTCGCAAACAAAGGCCTATTTTGAGGACCTCGACAAATCATTTTTTTTGGAAGGGATAAAAAAATTGGGGAAGCGTTGGACAAAGTGTATAGAGCTCAAGGGAGACTACGTTGAAAAATAAAATTATTTTTTTATCAAAAAATCTGTGTTTTATTCCGAAAGTCACGGACTTATTGACCCGCCCTCGTATTTACAGGGATAACAAAACGGTTTTGCGCATAACCCATAAACAACGATGATGTACGCTTTCTTAGGATAGATCACAGCGAAAGCACGTCCACTTTTGCCATAGCTTCATTTTTAAATGTTTATTCATTCATTTGTTTTGAAAATCGATGTTCAATTCGCGAAACGCTTAGAAGATTACCTGACTTTGTTGATTTTCATAATCGACTAACTGAGCTTGCTTTACGACGTATTATCGACAAATCTACTCTCTCTCTACATACTCTATCTATAACTAAAAGTCAGCAACACGTCATTGTAATGTGCGTTCTGAAGAAACTGCTGTGATAGAAAGTGTGGGAAAAATTCGGAATTCCTAATTTGGTGTCAATTCTAACAGCTTGGCCTTTGCCCTCCTACATTTTGCATAGAGCTAAACTTTTATAAGATCCAACTGCCGTCTCTGCACTGAGGGAAACCCAGAAAAGACAATATTTAGCGCGCTATTGTTGAGATAGAAATGTTTTAAAGAGTGGTCCTAATTTGGACTCTACTTCATTCGCAAATTCCAGCTAATTTTGTCGAATTCACATTGCATTCCTAACGACCTCGATTTTTGGGCCTGATCTATACGCAATTAAATCGTCTGCGTACTTTATGGTATGGTGAAGTGATCCTATAAGATCGCTTTTGTAGATGTTGAATAGGAACATCTAATTGGCCGGACCTCATTGCAGGCCGTTTTAATATGAAATGTTCCAGCAGAAGTCACTAAATCATGAATTATTTACTGGTGACCATATTATAAAAATACATACAAAGCGGCGCTGCATAGAAGGAGTAGATCTGCTCACATATTCTACGAGCATAAAAGGAGCGACGAACACCGAACGAACACTCAGGAGAGAAAACAGAGCATGAGAAGTGCGCCGTCCGTCCACCGACCTGGATGAAGTGAATATGGCCATATTGAAGCTTACTCGTACTTCCAACAAAGCTGCTGGAGCGGACCGATCTCTTTAAAACGGCAGGTGATGACTTGATAAGGAGCATACACCAAATCGTGGGTGGTCGTGGCTCAAGCGGTAGTGTATTGGCTTCCTAATCGGAAGCTCAATACCACGAGTGACCGAAAAACTGTTTTTCATGTAATTAAAATCTTGTGTGATGAATGGTTGCCTAAATACAGCATAAAGTCAAATTACACTAATAATCTAGTCTCCCCATTAAATGTTGGATGCCACCCATGGAGCGAAATAGCCACTGAGCCCAAACATCTTTCTTTCTGTCCCATTTTCCAAAAAATTTAACACATGCCTTGGCATCATAAGTGTTATTATACCCACTTGAGTATTAAGTTCTTAAAAAAACAAACAAAAAAAGCTCATCTGTAACAAGATGATGCCCGATGAATGGAACCTCAGCATTGTTTGTCTGATCTTCAAGAAAGGAGACCTCCTGAACTGTGCCAACTACAGAGGTATCAGTCTTCTTAACATCGCCTACAAGATCCTATCTGCCGTATTGTCTGAACGCCTGAAGCCGTTCGACCTGAGGTCCATATCAGTGTGGCTTCAGGCCAGGAAAGTACACCATCGACGAAATACATATTCACACTATGGCAGATCTTGGAAAAAAAACGTGAACACTGCGATCATCGATTTTAAGGCCGCGTATGACTGCATCTATAGAGATGAGCTATACAGTGCAATGTATACTTTTGGCATCCCTCTCAAACTCATCCGTTTATGCAGGTTGACGATGGAGAATGAGTGCTACTCCATCATGTTCGGTAACGAACACAACGAGACCCTTGATGTCAAAAAAGGATTTAGAAAAAGTGACGGGCTGTCATGCGATTTCTTTAACATCATTCTTGAAAGAATAGTGCAAAACTCAAGCGCCAACACAAGAGGTACAATCTTTCAAAAGTCCGTCCAATTACTCGCATAGACCGATGATACTGACATAATCGGAAGAAAGCAACGTGATGTCAGTGGCGCTTTCTCGAGTATTGAGACGGAAGCGACGAAAATGCGTTTAATTCGGTCAATGAGAGCAGGATCAAAAATCAGCTGTCATTAAGATAAGAAAGGATACCCAACACCGACGTCTCGGACAGAACGTCACCCTAGACAGATATAACTTTGAGGTAGTTATGGACTTAGGCTTCGCCATCAATTCAGACAACGACATCATCATGCTGAGATCAAACGAATAATAACTCTTGCCAATCGCTGCTTCTTTGGACTAAGAAGGCAATAAAAGTGACCCTAATAATCCCAGTCCTGCCCTATGGCGCAGAGACATGAACTTTATCAAAAGTGATTTTGGCTTTGATAGGAAAATTTTTTGAGTGATTTTCAGTGCCATCAGTGAATGGGGGAGGTGATACAGCGACGAACTGTACGGGCTTTACTGCGACACCGACTTCGAAAGACGAGTGACAGCGCAGTAGAGGAAAACCACGACTCAGGTGGCGCATGCAAGTGTAAGGGGAGCTCACCTAAATTTGCGTGCGAAACCGGAGGCAGTTGCCTGGAGACGCTTGTTGGTTGCGGCCCAGGTCCACGCCAGACTGTATCGTCATCTTAAGTAAGTAAGTATATTAAAAAAAAGCTCAGCCTGTTCAGCTTATAGAGCAGTCCCACTGGGAATGCCGTGTTAACGACCTTCTGCAAGACAATCAAACCAGTTTGTCATTTCTTGCCTTTGTTCTATTCGATATCAGGTTTAGACGCAGACTTGCGAAATTGGTTATTCGGAAATATTCTATGTACATTTGCATTCAAGTATCATATATCGACTTGCTGATGTCCGAAAGGAAACTTATCAAGACTAGACGTGTCTCTATCCATTTTGGGAATGGGATGCACCACCGCTGCCTTTCAATACGAGGTATAATGGTGTAAATGTAAACCGCTTCTAGTGAGAGAAAGTTCAGTATCCCACTGATTTGAATCCAGTGATTCGAAGATCGTTTGCCGCTCTATGTTCGAAAAAAAACGGGGGTAGTTAGCCTTGGTTGGCGGCAGTATTATTTGCCATATATTTTTCGTCATAGAAAACCTGAATTCACGAAACGGGTACTTCGTCTAATGAAATATAGGGTTTTCCTATAAGGACTTGACAAATCTGAGATATTTCAAAAACATTATTATCGGCTTAAAGTACAATCAAAACATTTATGAATGGAACTGGACTTCGTTCATATGGCCACAGCGTTTGCAGCGGTCGATTCATTGGACCCAATTTTCAACGACTCGGCCACACATTTCGGCCGAAACGGCCGCTATTTCGCGTTCATTGTTGGCTCTGAGATCTTCCAACGTCGTCGGCGTGTTGGCATAAACCAATGACTTAACGTACCCCCCACAGAAAATAGTCAAGCGGCGTTAAATCGCACGAACGGGGCGGCCAATCGACTGGCCCATTTCTGGAGATAAAACGCTCACCATACTTACTCTTCAATAAATCGATTGTAGCGTGTGCTGTGTGGCTTGTGCCATATCTCCTAATTCGGGCCAAAAATAATCGGTGATCATGGCGCGATAACGCTGACCATTCACAGTAACGTGACGATCGTAATCGTCGACGAAAAAATATGGCCCAATAACGCCGCCGGCATGCAAACCGCACCAAACAGCTATTTTTTGTGGATGAAGTGGTGATTCATGAAGCACATGTGGATTTTCACCCGACCAATAACGCATATTTTGCTTATTGACGAACCCATTGAGCCAAAAATGAGCTTTGTCACTGAAGATGATTTGGCGATGAAATTCATCATCTTGGCGCATCTTCTCCAGAACCCAATCGGAGAACGTACGTCGCTTCAAATGGTCCATCGGCTTCAATTCTTGAGTCAGCTTGATCTTGTATGAGTGTAAACCAAGATCCTTACGCAAAATACGCCATAATGTGGTCTGAGCGATGCCCAATTCTTGAGAACGCCGTCGAATTGACTGATTTGGATCGTTTGCTACGGACGCCTGAACGGCAGCGATATTTTCTCACTTCGACCAACCCGTTGTCTCACTGACACGGCAACATCACACAACGAATATGTAGACTCAAATTTTTGAACTAAACTTGTTATTGCCTGTCTACTAGGGCGAGAATTACGACCGAAAATTGGAGTTAACGCTCTTAAAGTCGCAGTCACCGACTCCGAATTCCGGTAGAAAATTTTTATAATTTGCAGACGTTGCTCGTTCGTGTACTTTACCATGATGAAAATGTTGAGTTTACTGAATAAATTGACAGTGACAGTTTGATGATTAGTGAAAGAGTGCGTTCACAAATTAAATTCAAAGTTGTCAAGTCCCTATTGGAAATCCCTTTACAATGCCGAAGTTTGACGTTGTACAAAAGTTTTATTTCATCTCTTCCTACGGGACGAGTACAGCGAATGCATAATACCGCTGTGTTAGGAGGCTTCCTCAGCTCGTAGAACGATGTGAAGATCACGCAAACATAAACTTCCACGTCCCGCTGCAGTAATTACCAAATATTGTTTACCTGTCGATTTCTTAGAGCAGATTTCTGATAAAAAAAAAATTAAGTATCGCTTATTAGTTAGTACATATTTATTGCCAAAATAAATTACTAAAACTAAATACATCTCTACATACAGATAAAAATCACATTTGTTCGATAAATTATTCGAATTTAAGTGATCATATTCATGTATCCCTATCTTCAGCCACATACTTAAGATGATCATAATAACAATTGCCAGTTGTAGGTGTATGCTCGATTATTTCTTCATAAATCCTAGCTGCATTATGAAGTGGTGTTTCCTCGTATGTTAGATTCACTTTACTGCATTTTTTATCACCATGATCAGTGCAATTGCATCCTGTCAATGGTACTTCGTAACCTTGATTCGGGCTTAAGGACAATGCGGTATTATTATGTGGCAATTGACGAACAACATCGAATCTATCCGCTGATCCTCGCATTATGGGCAGATTTCTGTAATACGACCAATGGAACACCTTTTGACAGTTAATCCACAAGTAAAGCAACAAAAACAAAAGTGCTATTCCCACCGGAAGCATAAAAACAATAACAAGAGCTTCGGCTTTTTGATTTCGCTTAGAATCCCTCGGTGCCCCGTATATTATCGTGAAAGCTTGCGATACATTTTTCTTAATACCTGTTAAATAATCCGGACCACTATCTGCCGGATAAGTGGTGCATTCCAGTCCGTTGACATTGATTTTTGAAATGAATTTCTCATAACGAAATACACGATACTGTTCTGGCATCAGATATGATACATTCACCAGCCAGATACAGTTCCAGGGATTCCCATCGATTAGAATACGTAAATACGAACTAAATACCAACGAATCTGTGATGTCATCAATGTATTTCAAATTATTCCATCGCAAGTCAATTGAATTCATGCGCGTAAGTGAATTACCGAAAATCGGAATCGATAAAGTTTTCAGTTTATTATTTTGCAAATAAACATAATCCAAGTGGTCAAGCTGAACAAACATCGAGTTCGACAAATGCGTCAAGTTATTAGAACTTAAATCCAAAATCTGTAAATCTGTGCAATTTTCGAGAGAGAATTCTTTAAGTAAATTGGCGCTAAGATTTAAACGCACGAGCATTTCATCCCCCTTTATGGTGGCTGACTTCAATGCGCAGTTGCTTATTGTTAGATTTTTTAAAGTTGCTGGAGCAATTACATATAATTCGTCGCTATCCAATGATGCTCTATCAACGATTAACTCATCCAAGTTTACCGGGAGATTTACAAACAATCCATTTGTTATCTCATCGACACTAATCACATAAATTCTCTCAAGGCGAAGCAATTTTTCAAATATTTTCGGATAACTTATGTAGAGATTTGTTTCGGATTCTAGTCTAATCTCACGTAAACTCTGTAGGTTACTGAAAGCTTCTTCATCGATATGCCGAAGATTGTTATTGTTAAAATGTAAGTATTCGATATCTTTTAGATTAGCAATACTAGCTGAACTGATTCTCGCAAATTCATTATGCTCGAAATAAATGTTTTCCAATGTTATCCCAGATTCACAGATGATCTCATAGATTTCATCAAAGTGGAAGTTCTTCAAGTTCAATGAAGTTATCTTGTCACAATTGGGAATATATTCAAAACCGAATGTGTTCGCGTTCAAGGCTGTCCCGCAACCATCCAGCGTGACGGTACTTATATTTTCGTAACGACGCTTTAAAACGATATGAGTGATTTCGTCGACGAGCTTTTCCGCATTCGAACAGTTCACTGTAATTGGTAATATGTTGCCGGAATAAAATTGTAAATTTGCCGCAATTAGACAATCGTTTGTACTCCAACAGGAATTGGTTGTAAATTCATAATCACTTGTACTAGTCGTAGTCGGAATTTCGTAAGCGTTGTGAGTTAAACCTCCCAACGTAAATATTAACGCGAGAATACAGTTAAAAATAATTTTCGATTGAGGCACCATTTTGCGTGTTCTCGATCTGATTTGCACTGGTCAGAGTACCGGAGAGTCCATCGAAACAGACTTAAGACATTTTTGTTTGAATTTTAATTTTATTGAAATTCGGTCAGAGCCAAGGTGTCGACAGATGAGAGATATTACAGGGTACACTGGATGCTAGAAATTATCTTTCACTTTGAAATAAATAAAAAGATTTACGTGTTTTTTTTATGAATGTAAAGACTGACAATTTGGTTCCACTTATCTCCGATAAGTCTTGCGTTGCTAATGGGACTTTCAGCGATGTATAGTGATGTTATACTATACTGGGTGAATAGTGAGCCCTTACTATAAACCTTGAGGCTGGTATATCAATAGTAGTATATTTAATATATACGAAGGGGGTTCAATATATTCTCGGTATCGATATGAAGGAAAATGCGAATTCAATTTAAATTGTTTTTATTTTTCAATATAATCTCCCCTAACATCAATGCATTTGTTACATCTTGAGATAAGCTTTTTTAAACCCTCAAAACAATAAATTTCCTCTTTCTCTGCAAAATACCCATTTATTGCCGACTTGAGTTCTTCATCATCCGAAAATCTTTTTCCACGAAGACATTTTTTCAAATCCGGAAACAGGAAATAATCACTAGGGGCAAGGTCTGGACTATAGGGTGGGTGTTGGATTTCTTCGAAACCACAATCTCGCGCAGCAGCCTTGGAAACTCGCGCCGTGTGAACAGGAGCGTTGTCATGAAGAATGGTAGTATTGTGATAACCACTTAAATGTGAGCAGCGACACCTAGCAGAAAATGTCGATACTCGAAGACCAGAAGGTTTCGATACTGGAATAACAAAGTCTGGACTGGAGAATGGAATCGAATTTTCTAGCAAATTGGAAATTGTATGGGACGCTGGATGGCGAGGATTGTTCTCGAAGTATGTCATTCGAGTATAAATACCAGCATCCCCAAGGTATGCAAAGGAGTTCTAAAGAGTAATTTGAAGTGTTAATTAGGAGAAGTGATTAAGTGGTTTAAGTAAAAGATAAGAAAAGTATAAGTGGTTGAGAAATTGGATTGTAGTGAGAGAAAGAACTAAATAGTGAATTGTAACTGTACTGAATAAAGGGATTTGTATTAAAAGAATAAGTTCTATCATTTGTACCCACACAAACATTTTACATTGGTGTCAGAAGTGGGATAGGACTTATTGTGTGTAAAAAAAAAAGTGTTTTTTTTTGACTATTTGAAAAAGCTAGAATGGGTCGAAAACTATTGCAGTTGACCCTCGTCCAACTCAAATCCGAGTTGAACAAGAGAAGCCTCAGCGCCAGTGGAGGAAAAATTGACCTGGTGCTCCGTCTTCAGGAGGCTTTGAACAACGAGGGACATGATCCTGATGCATATTCTTTTGATGTTGACGAGGATGAACAGACAAGTACCGGAAATGACATGGCTGCGATGATGCAACTCCTCTTATTAAAAATGGACGAACAAAAGAAAAATATGGAAGAACAGAAAAACAGTCTGGAACAAAAAATGGACGAACAGAAGAGCAGCATTGAACAAAAATTCGACGACCAAAAGAATAGTCTAGAACAAAAACTGGAAGAACAAAATAACGTTCTACACCAAAAGTTCGAAGAAATAGATAACAAATTTGAAAGAATAGAGAAGAATGTTGGCGAAAAATTCGAACAAATGGACAACAAAGTTGAGCAACTGGCAAAAGAGCTCGACACAGTGCGAAAACAGAAACTGCGAGAATGTTCTTTAAGTGGTCCAAGGAGAAAAGATTTGAAACCTCCCTCATTCGATGGTCAGACCTCATGGTCTACTTATAAGAAGCAGTTTGAAATGGCTGCCTGTGCAAACGACTGGGACAATGAGGAAAAGTGCTTGGCCCTAGCAATGGCCTTACGCGGTCCTGCGGCAGAATTGTTACAAACAATCGATATCGAAAAGAATAGAGACTATATGGCTTTAGTGCAGGTTATCGAGAAACGTTTTGGGGATAGCCACATGCGGGAAGTTTACAAGGTTCAATTGCAAGGCCGTATGCAGCAACGAGGAGAAACACTGCAACAGCTCCAAGCAGACGTGAGTAGACTGGCACATTTATCATATCCCACCGCAGGCCAAGAAATAATCGACGAAATGGCAAAGGACGCATTCATGGGGGGAATTGCAGATTTGAAGCTACAATCAGCAGTAAGGATGACCGGGAAAAGAACCCTTGCTGAAGCACTTGCCTTCGCTCTGGCGATGGAAGCATCCAATCAGGCTTCCAAAGGAATGCATTTCGTCAGGGAAATAGTATCTGGTGAATGCTCATGCTCCAGACAAACTACTATGCAACGAAATATCCCGCGGGAGAGACGAAGGATGCGCTGCTGGAACTGCGATAAAGTAGGACATCTGCAAGGGCATTGTAAAGAACCGGTACGACGAGAAGGCTACCTGCACTGGTAATTATCCCAGTCTCACAGGTAAAACAATGCAACGAAAGCCTCCCAGCAGAAGTAGTCAGTGGTAAAGAAGCGAAAGAACAGGCAACTATCCAAACGATCAGGACTGAGCCAATAGAGGGTTGGAGTATAGACGAAATCCGTTCCTCCCAACAGGCAGACAATGACATTGAACCAATATTGGCCTGGAAGGAACACGAGGAAAGACCAAGCTGGCAGCAGATATCAGATCGGAGCCAAACTCTGAAGGCATACTGGGCACAGTGGGACTCACTTTTTGTGCAAGATGGATTGCTGAAGAGAAAATGGGAAAGGGCAGTTGGGACAACATCTCGTATGCAGCTAATTGTGCCACGGTCCAGAGTCAACCAAGTGCTCCATGAAATACATGACGTAATCTCAGGAGGCCATTTGGGAATAAACAAGACGTTGGAAAAGGTAAGGGAACGTTTCTATTGGCTAAGCGCTAAACAAGATGTCGAGAATTGGTGCAAAAAGTGCATAAGATGTGCAGCTACCAAGGGTCCAAAAGTAAAGCCATATGGACAAATGCAACAATACAATGTCGGAGCACCTTTCGAACGAATAGCCATCGACATCGCTGGGCCGTTTCCCGAAACCTTTAATGGAAACCGATATACTCTCGTAGTCATGGATTACTTCAGTAAGTGGCCAGAAGTGTTTGCCATCCCAAATCAAGAGGCTAAGACCGTAGCCGAACAGATAGTCAACAACTGGGTGAGCAGATTTGGGGTCCCAATGGAGCTGCACTCTGATCAAGGGCGAAACTTTGAATCAAAAGTCTTCCAGGAAATATGCCAATATTTGGGAATAAGAAAGACAAGGACAACGCCACTACACCCTCAATCTGATGGAATGGTCGAGCGATTCAATCAGACCTTGAATGAGCATCTATCTAAGGTTCTCAGCAACTGCCAGCGGGATTGGGATCGACACATACCCCTCTTCTTAATGGCCTACCGAAACGCGGTCCATAGCTCAACAGGGCACACACCATCCGAGATCTTATTTGGTCAAACAATTCGGTTGCCAAGCGAAGCAAAATTCGGATCCCCACTGACGGAGCCCAAAGAGGTGAACGAGTACGTGAATGACTTACGCAGCAGGATTCGTAAATTGCATGAAGACACCAGAGAAAAGATGAAGCTAGCAAGCAGCCGCATGAAGACTAGGTACGATATCAAGGCGAAATCTTTCGGTTTCAACGAAGGAGATTTGGTCTGGCTGTATAATCCTCAGCGTAAGAAAGGCAAATCACCAAAATTGCAACAGGACTGGGAAGGTCCATATAAGGTGATAACCCGCATTAATGACGTTGTCTACCGGATCCAGCGGATCCATTTGGATAGAATGTGTCATTTCAACGGGATGCTGAATAACGAAGTTGTTCGGGACGAACAACTGTAGGGAGGGAGCAATGTGATAACCACTTAAATGTGAGCAGCGACACCTAGCAGAAAATGTCGACACTCGAAGACCAGAAGGTTTCGATACTGGAATAACAAAGTCTGGACTGGAGAATGGAATCGAATTTTCTAGCAAATTGGAAATTGTATGGGACGCTGGATGGCGAGGATTGTTCTCGAAGTATGTCATTCGAGTATAAATACCAGCATCCCAAAGGTATGCAGTCAGTTCCAAAGTTGAATTTGAAGTGTTAATTAGAAGAAGTGATTAAGTGGTTTAAGTAAAAGATAAGAAAAGTATAAGTGGTTGAGAAATTGAATTGTACTGAGAGAAAGAATTAAATAGTGAATTGTAACTGTACTGAATAAAGGGATTTGTATTGAAAAGAATAAGTTCTATTATTTGTACCCACACAAACATTTTACAGTATATATTCCCTACAAATTATGGGGGTTGAAACGATGTGCCTCTCTAATTTAGCTGCACGTGTCTGTGTTTACCCAGAGGTCTGAACAACCACTCCTCAAATAGGTTTCTCTAATATTTTTTTTACATATTTATGCGTTCTTTTTCGATGGAAAAAAGTGCACTGGATACAATTAAGTTATGTTCACACAAGGCGTTTGGTTCGTCAATATTCACTGGAGATCTTGACAGAAGTGGCGCCGTTCATATATTATTTCCTTCCTTCCTCCGTGGAAGGAATGCAACTAGTGATAAACAAACTCGACGCGAACTGTAGAACTTGGAATCTCTTTGTGAATCTTGAAAAATCAAAAATGATGATTTATTGAAGTGGTGGCGGCAGGTGTTCGAGGAATGAAAAGTGGACTTACCAGAGAGAAGGTATCGAAATCGTTCGTGAATGTCTGAGGATTTTGATCTCGGCGAACTTAAATATGAACAAACATCTTGCGGTCAAATTATCGGAAGCTAAACGTGTAAAATATTTGGCGCAACTGTCAACAAGTAAATTCTTCTATATGCAACTCAAGTGTGGGGTATTGTTCTTTTGAAGAAGTCGAAAAGTTTCTACGCTTTTTCATCAAACGAATTTTCCACTTACCTTCCAAGACACCTAATTATATGCTCCACTTGGACACCGGAAAACCACCTCTGATCCTGGATACATTAAAAATGCTTTTGGATTATGTCTTAAAAGTTTTGGTGATGGACCGAGATAGGTTACTAAAAGAAAACAGAGTGGGAAAGACTCTTAATTCTGAATTCCGGCATATAAATGGGTAGAGAACTCTTATTGTCACATTAACCTTTTTAATTATTTGTTGAACATGTAGATTGAATGTAAGTCGGTTATGTAAATATTTAGATGCCAAGATACTTAACAGTCGATTTCCACTCAACTTGAGTACCGTTGATTAGAAGGTTGTTAGTAGGAAGTAAGCAGGCTTTTCTTTTACGAGTAAAAAAGATAGCCTGAGTCTTAGAAGCATTAATGTTTATTTTCCAATCACTACAATATACTTCAACAGCATTTAAACCAGATTGCAAATTAGTTTCAATCTTAAAACCAATTGCATCTGAAGAATAAATGCAAGTATCGTCAGCGAATAAGGCAATGTTACAGTTTGTCAGGTTGGGGAAATCAGAAGTATATATATTAAAGAGGACTGGACCAAGAACAGATCCTTGTGGGATACCTGCATTAATCAAATGATTGTCTGAAAGACTTTGGTTGATGGATACATTGAAACTTCGGGATGACAGGAACGATTGAATAATTTTAACTATGCACAACGGAAAATTAAATCTTAGAAGTTTATGTATTAAACCATTATGCCAAACGGTGTCGAAAGCTTTTTCTACGTCCAAAATTACCATACTTTTGCCCTCTGAAAGGTTATTTTTAATATCTTTTGTGATACGATGCACTTGGTGAGTAGTGTTGTGAAATGGCCTGAACCCAAATTGCTCCGGGGGCAAAATTGCATTTTCGTCAACAAAAGATACAATTCTTTTTTTTTATAATTTTTTCCAAGCACACTTACTAAGACAGCTTAGCAGACTAATTGGCCTGTAGCTACAAGGTAAATTGGGAGCTTTGCCCGGTTTCAAGATAGGAATTATCTTGGCTACTTTCCACTTATTAGGAAAGTATGCCAATCTAAGACAGTTGTTGAACAAATCCATCAACTTCATAAGGGCAAAATCAGGGAGATTTTTGAGGCACTGATTCTTAATCCCATCTGAGCCAGACGATTTTCTAGTCTTTCATTAAGATGTACGAGTATAAGCTTAATGCTACTAAATAATGACTGTGAATTGAGGATATTTAGTGATTGTTCTACGAAAGATTCGATATGCGTGACTGGAATTACGTTTCTACCAATCGAATGAATTTTGAAAAAGTTGATTGCCAGCGCATCGTCCAGATCTCCCAATTCTGTATGATATCTGTAACATTAAGGAAAGAGAAGATCTGGTTCATTTTCTATCGATATATCCAGTGCTAAAGGAATTCCGTGCAACATTCCGCAAACGTATTGCAGCTAGACCAAGTGATCAGGATCCTGAATGGAGAATATGGTTGGGACGCATTGTATAAATATACCATAGAAAAATATAGAAAAAAAGTTGTTGAGGGAACCTTTTAAAATTAAAATGGATTTGTTTTTTAAATTTTTAAAATAAAATAAAATAAGTAAATCGAATTTAGGTATATAATTTGTCAATCTGGTAGACGGCCTAAATGCCTGGCCACACAAGCGTGGGATTGAAAGGCATGTCGGGCGAAACAAGTAGATTAGTAGTAAGTTGGAAAGAGGAAGGTTGATTGCACCAAAAATCCACCGAAAATCATCTTCAAATATGACTTTCTACCTGAGCATGAATGTTTCGCTTCCAAATCATATCGTCTATGATGTAAATTTTCATTTTGCAAGTGTTGCGATACGGGAAATGACGTAAATTTTCCACGTTATCGCTCATTTTATATTTCAAAAATAATTACTGCAAACCAGAAACTTCCAAATTGACCTACTCTTCACAAAACAAAAGTTAAAATGATTCGTTTCAAATTTCACTGTTCCTCTATCTGTCAAAAAATCATTTATTCCAATAGCGCTTTTTTTTTTGTGTGTAGCCACTTCGTTCAATGGCATGCCTTTGTGCCTGTTTACATTGGCGACGGGATGAAAGTCCTCACCATGAGCGTCGTGTTCACATTTTCATGGGGTTGAAAGGCTTTTTGACAAGTGGAACACTTGAATCGAAGCATTTTTATTTTTTAAATTTGAGCAGTTGGCCTGAAAGATATCTTTTTCCTATTCTTCACACTTCCTTTCTCATCAACGATCAGAACTAAAATGAACAAATATGTCAGAAATGGAACGATATGGAAAAAAAAACGATGTGTTGCACCCGAGAATCTACTTTAAGCGCCCTGTAGACGCTAAAACATGGTACCACCAACCAAGTTTTAGCTGATATTGATCGTCTGCGGTTTGGTACGCGTACCAATTTTTTGGTCTCACCAACATCAGAATTTGGTCTCACTAAAATCAAAACTGGTTTGATTTTTGTCGATGTTTGTGGGCGGAGTTTTGTGTTGCTGATACTATGTTTCAATGTATGCGCTCTCATCTCTCAACATTTACTCGAGCAAGCTATTTTATCAGTGAATTTCGTCGTGCGATCACACAAAATAATCAAGAAAAAATGGCGGATATTCCAAATTCTGATGCTTGGAAAGAATTTTTCGAGTGTTTTCACAGCCTACCATCTTTGTGGAGAGATGTGTTCTATTATGTTGGCGTGAAATAGTCTCAGTGCGAGTGGTACCATGTTTACTAGTACCAGGTTTTAGTGTCTACGGTGCGCTTTAGAAATGGATTCTCGGTGGAAATAACACCTCTTCTTCCCACTTCAATAAAAAGCGTTCCCTCTCTTCAATGTGAACAGGCACTTTCAGGCACTTCCCACGCGTTGTGCACAATTTCTGCCTTCGAAATGAAATTGTGAATTGGCGATTCGAGAGCTCGGGTTTCACCCAATTCAGTGACGAGAATATGGCAAATAATGTCATCACCAACGATAGGGTACTACCCCCGTTCATTTCGAAGGAAGAGCTCCAAACGATCTTCGAATCACTTACCATGCCATAGCGTACGCAGACGACATAATCGCGTACAGATCAGGTCCAAAGATTGAGGTCATTAATACACTTTTGCAGGGTGACTTCGACAAAATTAAGCGATATTGCGATGACTGGAAGTTGAAAATCAACTTTCAGAAGTCGGAAACCATTCTTTTTAGGACGCCTTTGTCTGGGGCCTCTAGGGATACCAGAAAGAATTGACGAAAGTTCTCGATCGTGGGGCAGCACGGGCAGCCACTTGCTTGTCGAAATGTAGTCAGATACCTTGGGATCTGTATTTTAACAAACATATAGATGTTGCTCTGGCCAGAGCCAGAGGTGCTTTTGCCCTTACAAAGAGACTGTTCTATAACAGCCAACTCGATGAGATGGATTTTTGGATGTCCCGTGTGGTTCAACGTGAGAGCAAGTTTATTGGAAAAGATTCGGGTGTTTGAGAGGGCTTGTCTTAGGACTTGTCTTCGCGTATACAGAACACCAGAGTCTCAGTACATAAAATTCTATCCCAATGAGGTCCTGTACAATAGGGCGATCCTAATAAGAGTGGACAATTTCGTCATTAAGTTGACTCGGAGGCACATTGCAAGAGCAATGACTCCATCGAACAACCTGATCTCCGGGGTTTTCTACCTCAATTATATGTATCACGAGAGAGTTCGCTTTGACGGCTTCATTCCTCCAGAAGCGTTCCTCTATCTAGATAGTAAAGGTCTGATCCAGGACAGGTTGGCGGTGCCGCTAATCTTCCACGTCGCTCGAACAGCTGCGGACAGGCGACTCAACTACGATAGAGACGTTGCACTTTTGGTGGCTTGTTGAAGGGGGGGATGCTTCGTCGTCAAACTCCTTCAGTGATATGTAGCTTCATGTGAAGCAAAGTGGGCCAGCCTAATTTTTTTTTCTTTTTTAGCCATGGCCGGCTTACATAGTTTTAGGTAGGATTAAATTAGTTTTAAGAAAAAAAATATATATAAAATCCAAAAAAAAATAAATAAATAAATATTTTTTTTTTACGAAATAAAAGTCAAATAAAATCTAAAATGAAATCTTACTTGGCGTCGTGCTGGAATCCAATGGGAACACTAAGATGTTTTGGAGTGCAAACTCAATAATAATGTTGCCCCCAAAAAATACGCAACCGTTGGTATGCATAGAAGTATATCAGTAGTGGATTCGCAGTCCCTCAAAAGCAACAATTTATTTTATTAGCAAAGTCCGACCATCCGCTCTAAAGCCCCAAATTAATCCATCTGGAACATTACCTTGTAAGAGTATCGGTAGCCAAGTTAGTTAGGCTTAATGTAGTAAATGATATCCGGAAAAATGTATATCTTAAAAAAATGTGAAAGCAATTTGATTCGTGGTCGAGTGGAGGGTGGTAGTGATTTAGTCGGCTGCTACATTGCAAAATAAACAACATATACGAGTACATATATCGCATTACACTTTCCACAGGTCTCCGAAAATCAAAGTCCTTATTCCCTTATGTTGTTTCTTATACTCTTGCCGTTCGGAATTTTTAAAAAACTTCCTCAAGACGAACGACATATTGGCTGAAGGGTCTAGACTATGTACAGAACAATTTGAAAACACTTTATTCGAAAAGATGCAAATACGTAAATATTTTTAAAGTACACACACATTACTTTAAAGTACTACTGTACAAGTTTCGCACTACTGACTGATTAAAATTTTCTCAGCATGAGTTTTCCAAGCACCCCTTTCCCCGTTATCATCTTCTGACTACACGTTACTCTCTCCAGAGCGCCACATCTAATTATAGAACCCACCGAGATGTTTTCACCTTTCTCTGAGTATGTTACGGGTCGGTGTCCAAAGTAAAAAAAATTCCAATTTTTCGATTTTTGCAGTACGCATACAATTTATGTGTTTATTTGAAATGGTGTGGTCAGAAATTTTTTGATTTATGTATTTACATTTTACATGTCATAAAACAAGCGATTATGTGGTGTCGAAAACGTACAACCCCTTTTAATATCAAACACTATTGGGACAGTTTTGCTATCAAAAGATGTTGTAAAAGAAAAGAAAAAAGAAGAAAATGTAATAAATAACCTGAAGCGCTCCCATAAAGCAAATAAGATACGAATACTCGTATCTTCTTGACTTTAAGGAACTAATCAGTTTTGGGAATTTCGCGGAAATAATTCAAGTGTCACACAAAGTGATTAGTTACACATGTAAATATGTGAGTGTCGCAACTAATGACACTTGAATCATTTCCGCAAAAATCCGAGACGGACTTATTTGAATTTATCTAAGATTCATTGTCTGAAAGGATTTATCTAATTCCCGATTCGGTTTTCCTCCAAGAGTGTAAATATGTTTTCTCAAAGTTCTAATGTGTTTTTGAGATATTTCAAAATTATGCACCAGAGTGTTCAATTGGGTGCGTAACTCTTCAATTAATCCTTCGCGTTCTTCAACGATAACACTCGCCGAGTTTCGACTTTGATTAAGTTCTAACTCCAGATCGATGATTTTCTTTCGAAGCAAGCGCTGCTGACTTTCAACAAGTTCTTTTTGACGTGTTATATTCTTGGAGCTGTTTGCCTTTAAACTTTCATTGGCGTTTTTCAGTTTTTTCACTTCCTCGAACAAATCACGTTTCTCTGTTTTAAGAATGTTATTTTGATTTCGAAATATCTTCAAATCCCTTTGGGTGGTCTTAAGTTTATTAAGAATGTTGGTCTTTTTTAGAGCCATATCTTCAAGTTTGGCTCTGTTAAGAATATTCTCCTGCCTGACTTCTTGAAGTTTTGTTTTTAAAACGCAATTCTCATTGCCTGGCTTTTCGAGCTCTGATTTCTCAGGTTTAACATTTCGCTGTAGTTTTTTCAGTTTTCTATTTTGAAATTCTGTTCTTAAGGTCTCCTTAGTTTGGTTCAACTCTTTTTCAAGACATCTCTTTTCAGAAAACAGTTTATTTACTTCGTTGTTTTGGGTTTGAATTGTGGTCCGCGCATCTAAGTATTTTGATTGAAAATCGCTGAGTTGATCTTGTTGTTTTTTAATGTACATTCTCAGTTGTTCTTGGTCTACCTGAAGGGTTCTTATAGTTTCATGAAATTCCTTCAAGTTTTTGCTTTCTTTAAGAGCCACCGAAGGGGAATTGAAAATTTTCTTTAGCGTTTTTAGGATCAATCTAAATTCCTTGCTTTTGTCCTCAGAATTTGTGTTTTCTTGGTCTTTGTAAGAGTTTTGCGCTCTTTGTGGAGATTTGTGATTTTTACTTTTTCTAGGTGAACTTTTATTTCGATGGAAAACCTGTGTGTACTTTCTTTCCAAAGGATTTTCTGAACTATTGGTATATGTTTCTGTACCTTCTTCATTTTTGTTTGAGTATTGACTTTCTGAGCATCTCCTTTGGCGATTTCTTAAATAGTTGCATTCCACATTAAGGGACTCATAATTGACTTGACGACCGTCAGTGTAAGGACCATTTAAATGCGCTTGTTTTTTAAGTTTATCAGCAGATATTATTTCATAATCGTTCTGAGACATGTTTGGAGTGGAACTTCCAGGGGAAACAGATATCTTTTTATTAAGGATCGTTTTCGAGCATTTTTTTGGACTATTATTAGTTATGTCTTTTAGAACATTTCTTTTTACTAATTTACAAACACTACACATGGAGAGATCATTTACTACACACGCACTGTGATTATAGGATTTACGTTTTTGAGATAGCTCCATTTTGAGATTTGTCTCATCTTCTATCTGCACGCAATTGGAATTACGGTGTTTCTTCTGGTTTAAACTGGATAAATTACTTACTAATACGGAATTTGAACTTTTAAAAATAACTACAATTTGAATGTTGAAAATATAACAATAAATTTGAACAATTTCACACGACAATTTTAAAGCGACATTTAAATCGTTGTTACTTTATTTTAAATCGTATTTCTAATTATTATTATGTATAAACCTTCTGCGTGATTAGCACAAACTTCTTTACAATTTATGAAAGTGAAATACTTACGACCAATAAAAATCCTTATTGGACTACGATAACTGAAAGCAAAGCATCACCCATTTAGACCCAGCGTTGCGTTTTCCCAACGCTAAACAGCATGTCACATAACGATATTTTTTGCCGGTACCGTTATTTCTCCTAGAATTTTTTTCTTGTTTTCCTTTGTATGTGAATCAGTCGAACTCCTACCACGGCAGCTTGTAGCTCCAACCGTGGCACCGACAATCTTTTTACTTACCAGGTGTTAGATGACGAGATGTTCGATAAGATGCAGTTGCCAGATTTTAAGGTGTCCAAGAGGGAAATACTTAGAGCTGTGATGCGGATATTCGATCCACTTGGACTCATCTCCATCTACGTCATCCGTGGTCGCATTGTTCTGCAAGAAGTCTGGAGGGAAGGGTTTGACTGGGACGAACCAGTATCAAAGGATCTACGAGATAGGTGGATTTCATTCGTGACGGATTTAAGGAGCATTGACCGACTTAGAATTCCTCGGCGGTACGTGTCATGGAACCCGGACGACTCTAATAACAAGTTACTCATCTTCGTCGATGCTTCGGAGAAAGCCTTTGCTGCTGCCGCTTATCTTCGTTTCGAGCGGGAAGAACAGGTAGAAGTCGCGTTGGTTATGGCTAAGGCTAAAGTCGCGCCTGTAAAAAGATTGTCGGTGCTACGGTTGGAGCTACAAGCTGCCGTGCTAGGAGTTCGACTGCTGACCACCATAAGGAGCTCGCACACGGTCCCGATCCACGAGGTGATCTTCCTGTCAGATTCTAAGACGGTTCTCGCCTGGATCAACTCAACGAAGTTTAAGTTCCCGTCGTTTGTGGCTACTAGAGTGGGCGAAATTTTAGATTCTTCATCTCCTCGACAATGGTTGTATGTGGGGACAGTGGACAATGTAGCAGATGACGGAACGAGGTGGACTGACGAGATGATCGGCGATCAGGAGGCGCGTTGGTTTAAGGGCCCTGCTTTTCTTCTAAAGCCAGTTGAGGAATGGCCAATCACGCCGGGTAGCGCGGACGAAGCGCTGGAGTTGGTAGAGGACGGGATAAGAATTCTCGTTCATGAGCGTAGCAAGGGGGTAAGCTTTTCCGTTTTTGAGGAATTGCGGCCTCGATTCAGGGGAAGGTGGACGTCGGCCGTCAGAGTTATGGGCTTCATTCTCCGTTTTATGGACATATACCAAAGAAAGGAAGTCGAAAGAACAACGTTCGTGACGCCAAGGGAGTTTGATCACGCTGAGGCCTGGTTATTCAGAAAGATCCAACATGACGCATTTCGTGAAGAAGTGATTGGGTTACAATCGAATAGGGAAGTTTCAAAGGCAAGGTCGATATTTGTTTTTTCTCCGTTCATGGATGCAGAGGGGACAAAACTATCATAGTAATATCACTGTACTCGTACAGCTTGTTTCAACAGATGTTATCATATGCGGCCTTTAATTGCCGATCTAGACTTCTTGGATTTTATCTAGAATTTGTGCGAATATTTAGACCAAAAACGCAATGATAGGGCCCAATCCGGTCGTGTATAAATGATTTTGGGCGTTTACACAATGCGGAAGATATGACCTTGTACGCGACAATAAGAAAACGGACGCCTCTATAGTTGACACGGTTTAGAGAATCTGCTTTCTTTTGGGTCGAGCAAACAATGCCAAAGTTCCATTCATCAGGCATATTTTTCTCCGACAATGTTTGGGAATTACTTGGTGTATGGTATGTTGTCTACCAAACCATCTTTGCTCGGGTAATGGTTTGTTCTGCCTGACAGCGGAATTCGTTTTTGCCATTTTAGTTCTTTTTACCATTTGGTAGAACCCATGGACGCGTTTCGTGGAGTAACACCTTTCTGCCTGTGCTGTGCTGCCTATTTTTTCTGGGGAAGCCGATATTCTTTCCTCATCTGCAACGCAGCATTGCAGGGGAGTTGTTTTGCTGTATGTACTTACCTGCATTCTGCATCAAACCAAGGATTTCATGGGAGTGATCTGGTGAAAGTCATAAAAGAAATTACTTAAATTGCTAATGGGGAATTCTTCAAAAGCATCATCAATTATTTTAATCAGTTTTGATTATGAAATTGCATTCCTTTCCCAAATATTTGTGTTGAAAACCACACCCAGACAATCTCGATTACATTAAGATTCTTAGAAAGTAGGGTAGCTATTCAAATATTTCCACATTACTTGCTACTTCTACAGTAACCGAAGTGTGGATCAGGGTGTTGTCCTGCTAAATAAATAATCGTGAAAATAAACTTTCTAGATTTCTTAAAAGTCAGTGTAGTCCGATGAATTCTGCTGCCCCTCCAAAATCACTTTGTCTATTGACATTAGCTGCATTAGAACGGGACGAAAATTTATCCGATGTCCTTGGATCGTTTATTCCAATTACTTTTTTTTTGTTAGAAAAATACTTATTTAACATTCGTTGGCCAGCTGAGGTAAGGCTGACAATAAGCTTACCTCGCAGTTCTGTAGCATCGTACCAAAATCTTTTTTCGCTAACCTCTGGAATTTAATTTGCGGCCATTGTTGGAATACGTGCTGAACTCCCAATCTTTGCCTTGGTTTTGGTGGCCTGAATTGCGGAATTCAATGCTTTTAAGAGAACTGGCTGACAGCTCTTGCTGTACGTAAGTGACGAGCAGAGTATTTAAAATATCGATACATTAAAACTATTGTAGTTGGAAGGTAGAAATTAAGACATAAGGAGTGCCATCGAAAAAATTTACCCACCGAAAATTAACAAAAAAATACAGTAAAAAAAGAACTAAAAGAAATTTAAAAAATTAAAAGTATTTATTTCAAATTTCAAAAAATTAATCTTTATTTTTAACAAATTTTTTAATTTTTTCAGGAACACCTTCCATCATTGTTTTTATGGTCTCATCTGTCGCCTTTTTAGAGCTATTTCTCCAACATTTTTTGAATTCTTCCAGTGTGTTAACAGCTTTTTTGGTGGCCCTTAACTCTTTTTTAACCAGGGCCCAATATCTTTCAATTGGCCTAAGTTCTGGCGAATTCGGGGAATTGACCTCTCTGGGCTCCACCGTAACGTTGTTTAGCTCCTACCAATCCATCGCTCTCATTCCATAGTGACATGCCGCAAGATCAGACCAAAATATGGGGAGTCCTCGATGATTGTTGTAAAAAGGCCTTAAGTGCTTCTGCAGGCACTCATTCACATAAATTTCGCCATTTATTGAGCCAGTCGTGATGAAAGTTTGGCTTCTGAGCCCGCAAGAACAAATTGCTTGCCAAACAAGGAACTTTTTTGGAAATTTCGCTTTAGGTTGGGTTTGAAACTTTGCTTCAACATTTCCTCTACCTTTGGCGGTATAAAATGCCTGCCCCGGAAGATGGTTGAAATCAGCAAAAACATAAGATTCATCGTCCATTATAATGCATGATAATCTGGTCAAAAAATTTGATTACAAAAGTTTTGCCCGTTTTTTCGCATCCACATTTTTTTTTGCGTTCCGATCTGGAACCTTTTGGACTTTATATATTTTCAAGCCCGCAGTTCTTTTCACTTTATGAACTAAAAAATTTTAACATTTAGCTTTTTTTGCCAAATTACGTTCAGAAATATTTGGATTTTTTTTGAAGAAGGCTCAAATTTTAGTGACCGTTTCTGGGTTCATAAAACCGGTTTTTCGACCAGACCCCTCTTTTCTGTCAACTGACAGGTTATCTTTATAATTCTTAATAGCAGTGCAACTGTTTTCCTATTAACTTTTAGTGCCTTTGCGATTTTTATATACGTCCACTCTGGATGTGCTAGGTGACACTTACTCGTAATAATATTTTTTCTTACATCCAATTCAGACTCCATGTTGATTATTTTAACTACCAAACAGAAATGACATAAAATTTAAAAATAATGTAAGCATTCCTAGTATTACAAAAAAGAAGCATTTGATTGATTTTTCTGTAATTTTTGGAAGTAGATTCGAAATGAGTGTGGGTAAATTTGTTCGATGGCACTCCTTATTGTGCACATTTTTCAGGTTCGCCACAATCAACAAGGCGGGGAAATATAGTAACTTATGTTTTTTTTTTTAATCAGCGCGCTCTCAAGGGGTTTGAGTACCTTTAAGGTGATTGTACACAGCGCCGGCAAAGGAAATTTAGGGAGGAAAAAAAGAGAGGTACCGATGTACATTGTTTTTAAATGTTTGCAAGTTATAGCGACCAGGAAATGCAGAGATCGGCAGGGCATTCCATAAGCGAGTTGTACGGCTTAGGAATGAATCACGATATTTTAGAGTACGTCCGAAAATGGGCTTGAGGGTATACTGATGAGCATTCATAGGAAAACGGGTTACGGTTGAAGGTTTGAAGGGGCGGAATGGTATTGGCGATTTCAGTGGAGCACTGGTGGAGGAAATAGCGATAAAACAAAGTGAGACAGGAGACATTACGTCGGTGTTCGAGCGTGTCCATTGATTCACTGGTACTAGTATCATCAATGAGCTTTATCGCACGATTTTGAATTCTATCTAGCAGGTGCAGAGATGTTTTAGGAGCACCTGACCAGATGTGGGCGTTGTACTCTAATTTTTGGCGGATGAATGCTTTACATATTGAGGCCAGATCAGAGGGGGTAAAATATTTCTTACATCGCTTGAGGAAACCTAGACATTTCGCAGTATTTTTGGCGACGTCAAATATGAGGTCATTCCAACGTAAGTTGTCATTTAATTTTGGTGGGGGCGAATGCCCCCATTTATTCGGCTTAATACAAGCTATAACTTAAAAAATAAACTTAAACTAAAACTTAAAACTAAGGTTGGTTGGAGTGGTGAAGGAGAACAGATTTGAGGTAGGAAGTGGTGCGGTGAAAGTCAAAGACGGTAGGGTTTGAGTTGATTTGACGTAGCATACGGGAGATTGGGAGGTGTGGTGGGTTGGTAGATAGAAGAGTCGAGGGGTACGTAGATTACGAGGGTTAGTGTTGAGGAAAATGGAGTTGTGAAGGGACGCGCATTCAACGTGACCTGAAAGGAGTCGATGAATGAAGAGAAAGTCTGCTGCATCTCTGCGATCTTCGAGGGTGTTTAAGTTGATAAAGTTGAGATGATTTTGATAGGGGGGCAGATTAAAAGGATCGTCCCAGGGCATACCTCGAAGAGCAAATCGAAGAAAACTACGCTGAATGCTTTCAATTCTCGAGATATGAACACGATGATATGGGGACCATACTTGACTGGCGCACTCTAGTAGGGGGCGAACAAAGGTAATATAGAGGGACCTGGTCACGTATGGGTTGGTGAATTCTTTGAACCACCGTTTTACAAAACCTAGTGCAGAGTTGGCTTTGAGGATTATCTCATCCATATGTAAACGGAAGTTGAGCTCGCTGTCACACAAAATGCCGAGGTCGCGAAGAGACTGTACGCGAAGAGGAGATAGGTTGGTTATGGAGAAGATAGAGTCGGGGAGGAGATTAGTTCTGCTTATGTGAGAAGGTGATGGATTGGCATTTGGCGATGTTAAGTTCCAAAGAATTTTTGAGGCACCAGATCGAGAAACTATCAAGATCTTGTTGAAGGAGGAAAGAGTCATGGGGAGAGGAAATGGTTTTGAAAAATTTGGTATCGTCGGCGTAAAGGGAGACAGACGAGTGTTTGATGATCATATCGAGATCATTTATGGTTAATATAAAAAGAAGGGGACCGAGATGGCTGCCTTGTGGAACTCCAGAGGTGGCCAAAAATGGAGCGGACTGGGCTGACCTAAAACGAACACTGTAAAAACGGTTTTCGAGTTAAGAGGATTTCCATTTTAACAGTATGGGCTCAAAGCTTAGAGCTTCATACAAAATACTTTCGAAGAGTTTGGGTATATGGGAGAGTTTAGCGATGGGACGATAGTTGGTTATTTCGTTCTTTGATCCTTTCTTGTGGATCGGGGTTATGAAGGAGGTTTTCCAAACCTGAGGAAATTCTCCTTGTGAAAGGGATAGATAGAAAGGGCAAGGGAAAGAGAGGAAGAACATTTTTTAAGAAATATGGCAGGGAGGCCATCTGGGCCGTGTGTGAATTCGTCATTGAGTTGGTGTAATTTATATTCGATATAAGACGGGTCCAAAATATGAGAGAGAAGTGGGCCATTGGAGAAGTTCAGTAGGTAACTAAAATAGGATGGATCTGGTACAAAGGAGTCGTTGGTGAAGGATTGTTTAAAAAATGTGGCAAATAGGTTGGCAATGGTGAGTGGATCGGTTGATGACCTGTTGTTGAAAGAGAGGGAAGGAGGGTAACCATCGGACTTTCTTTTGTAGTTAACAAATTGGAAAAAGGACTTAGGGTGGTTTACAAGGTTGACTTGCGCATTGTTAGGGTAGCGCTGGTAAAGGTAATCGTAAAGTTCGGTGAAATGAAGATAAGCACCAATATAGTTGGAATAGTCGGTAAAGGATCTGGTACGCAGGAAAACAGCCCATAACTTATTTCTCTTATTTCGTAAGGAACGAAGCTTGCGATTATACCAGGGAGGACTAGTAGATGATGTTTTAAGGCGGGAAAACGGAACGTAAAGGGAAAAAGAATTAAATATTTCTTTATAAAAAATGGATAAGGCATCATTTATACTTAAGTTGTGAAAGTTAAAGAGGGATCTGCTGAGATATTCACTGATTTTGTGAAAGTTTGCTTTATGAAAGTCGTGGGATGAGAGAGTTGTGGGGGGAGTGGACTGGAATGAAGAATTATGAAAAAATGAAAGTAGAAAGGGGGGATGGTAGTTATCGAATGTTGAGAGAGATAGGGGACAAAGTGAGACTGAGGAGTTGATTGGATCTGTTGTGAAAATAAGGTCTAATTGCCTGCCCATATAATTGGATATACCACTGACTTGGCATAGACTTGAGTCTGTTAAGCGATCTAAGAAGAGGCATTCCTTAGATGAGATGGCATTTGAAGCGATGAAAAACGATTGATCATCTGATGGAGTCCACTGTAGCTGAGGAAGATTAAAGTCGCCGAAAATAAGGATATCATTGACACA
The DNA here is from genome assembly GCA_949129095.1 of Volucella bombylans. Lineage (NCBI taxonomy): Eukaryota > Metazoa > Arthropoda > Insecta > Diptera > Syrphidae > Volucella > Volucella bombylans. Next base: position 167,153,073 of record OX422144.1, on the reverse strand, counting down.
CATACCGAGAATGGAAAGTTTTTCGGTTTCGAAGATGCAAGTGCCATTCATGGATAATGGCTGGGTGTTTAAATTTCGCTTTAATGACAGCTGACAGCATTGTGTTCTGGAAGCAGTAAATTCTGCTCTGTTGATAGTTCCCCAATTGGTTATGCTGTTGATATCGGAATTTAATACGCTGCCGTTCTCGTTCTACAGCCGAAGAGCAGGGCCGTAAATCCGGGAACGAATATGAAAAGCAGAAAGTACTGTCATCAGCAAGGGAATATATTGGATTAGAAGTCGCAGACAAGAGATCGTTAATGAAAATTAAAAAGAGTGTCGGTGACAGAACAGAGCCCTGGGGCACACCAGCATTTATTTTGTGAATATCAGACTTGAAACCGTCCAAAACAACTTGAATTGAACGTTCCGAAAGGTAGGATTAGAAAATCCATTGAAGAAGAGAGTCGTCGATCCCAAATGCACGCATTTTCGACAAAACTTCTGAAACTATCTGAAACTTCGAAATAATAAAATGACGTTCTTTTTAATTTGAATACAAGCTTTAATATATTTTTCATTTCTTAGTATTCATATTGCGAATGGAATCAATGTACCACAAAATGAAATTAAAGGTCTCTATATAGTAGAAGTAAAACTTTAATATAATACTATGTTAGATACATACAATAGGCAAATGCACCAGAAATGCTTACTGCCTTCTAAATAGCAGGTCTATTGTTACGAAACACTTGGCATTTGCATATTGTAGGTAGCTTTGATTAGATATTAGGAAGATAAAAATTATCACTATGGAATATTGGGGTCACTTGTCTCTTTTTTGATTCTTGAATTTACAAGAATTCTTTTGACAATTACGTTCGATTTAGTTCGAGTTGATTTGCAGGTGAACCTCTGCTTGGCGAACTGATCAGAAACTTTAAATGTTTCTGTTTCGGCAAAGTGTACGGTTTTAGTATTATCATCGAGGACATCCCTCTTTTTCACCAAAATTGATGGTATTGGACTTAAGTCTTCGACAGACTCAGTTGAGGGGCTTACTTTTGACTCAAAGAGGAAATTTTTGGCACAAAACGTTGGCAGTTTGTTAGCTTCGAATGGCGAATTGTTTATGTTTTCTTTATTTTCGTTAACGTTCAATTCATTCCATAGACTATTTGAATCAAGTTGCAATGGATTCATTGAGATTTCATCTGACAATTCAGAGTTTATTTCTGTCTTTTTCGTTGTAGTATCTTTTTGATAATTTTGTTGCTGCTCGTTTTTAATGATCTCATCAGGATTTTCATAAAAGTCGACACTCTTTTTGGCTTCATTTGCTTCAGTCTGTGCATCACAGTGATCTGATTTGATTGCAGGTACTTCAATCGTTTCACATTTTTCTTTTTTTACTCTCAATATTGTATCTGCAATACTTTCCTCTTTTATATATCTACACTCGTCATCTTCTATTACAATCGTGTCTTTTTGTAAACCACCTTGTCTGATATCATTCATTTCAGCATTCTGTTTAGAGTTTGTAGTATCTAAGCTCTTCTTATTTTCTTGCATCGAATCTTCTTTTATTTTGACTGTATGATGTTCTTGACTTCTTACAGTTTCATCCGTATTGATAGATTTATTTTTGGAGTCTTGACAAGTTTTATCTCTATCATTTATTAGTGTGTCGTGGTTCTCATTGACTATTTTAGGTCTTGCATTCTCCATTTCAATCGACGAGAACGCCACATCTTTGTTTGTAAACATTTTGAATTCGATGTCATTGTCTGTAAGTAAACTCTCACGATCAATTAATATACATCTTGTCTTTAATGCTTCAAATCTCCACCTGTGATTGAGAATATTAATTGCATATTGATTACTCAAAGTAGGAAGGAAGGATAATTTTAAACATAATTTACTTAGCCAGATCCTGTTGAGAGTTTCGCAGTCGTTCCTCAAGAATTCCCATCTGTATTCGATTGCCGTGAAGTTGTTTCTTCAGTTCTTCGGTCTCTTGTCTTTAAATTAAATATTTTTGATCACAGACGAGACATTATTTTCTCTTTACTTAAAATTAAATATTGTACATAAAACCGCTATGTAATAAATAGTAACACTTAATAGATAGGACATTAGGACATTAGAAATTAACAAGCACTTAAAACTTTGACTAATTACATAAGAAATTTGGTAAAGGAAATGTGAATAGCTGTTAGTCTTAGTTGTTGAGCTAAATAGAAAACCTTTGAAAGCGCATACTTGCAGAATAGTAACATAGAGTCTAGCCATACAACACCCTTATCGTTTGCCATCGAAATTAGTTCCTGCTGAGTAAATGCTAGTTTCTTTTCCAGGTCTTCATTTTGCTTCAAGAGTTGGGAAATCCTTTCGTTCAATTTCTCTGAAAATGTTTTTAAAAAATAATTCCATTATGGTATGCATAGAAGTACAAGTACAAGTTCAACATCAGAATAAATAATTCCACATAAAAATCTTAACCTTTTTTTTATTACTAATTTAAGGTTGTCCAAATGCACAAATGTAATACGAAAATTTGACTTAGCCGAATAGGGTTCTCCTTCATCTTCTTTCAACAATGTATGACTGGATATGAATTTTACATTTTCCCATTGCTCTGTGTCACAGTGAAGTGTGAGTAAGATAATTACATATAAAAATATCATGTAGGACAGTTAGTAAATGAAGCTTGTGCGACACTACCTTCAAAAACTAATTTTCCGCATCACGAAATTAATCATAAGCGGACCTGGTAGTCTCCTGATTTATGTACTACCAACCAGATTTACAACATTGCGATCGATGGAAGGTGCGCCTCTGGAACCCGGGATGTCCGACAAGGCACCAAAGATACCTTTGCGTTGCAAAGGAGGACCAAAGTGTGTAATGAGCTCTATGAGCAAAAACGGAAGGACGAGCACCGGATGTTTAGAAGGGAGAAAAAAGAGTATGAGCAGCGCAATATCGAGAAAATGGAGTGATATTCCAATAGGAAAGAAGTTCGAAAATTTTACCAGAGGAGAATAATACTATGCCATATTAACGGAAGCTTGCAAGCGGAGTATATGGAAGGATTATTTCTGCAAATTGTTGCATGGCTTTGGTGATCAACATTTCGCTGTCAAGCAGAACAAACCATTCAACCTGGATAATAATAGTCAACATTTCCTTCAACCCATTTTCGATAAAGTGAGGATAGCCATATTCAAACTACAGTCGACTCTCGATAATTTGAAACTCACGGGACCAGAGAAAATTTTCAAATTACCAAGGTTTCAAAATAGCAAGTGTTCAAATAAACAAGAGGAAGGAAGGAAAAATTCAAGTAAACGAGAGTTTGATTAAAGTTCGTGATTTATTCCTTCAAACATGTTCATTTTGAAAAAAAGTCCGTAATTTTCTGTTCCTCCCTAGCTTCAATCACACGCTTTTTTTCACTTATGGAAAGACACTTGTTTTTTCTTGAACTCATTTTGATACTTTAAAATACACAAATAAAAAATTAACGTAACCCACTTCAACGTTTGAAAGAAAACTAGACTGCGAACCTATGCATATCTCATTCGACAGGTCTGAACATATATGTAAACAAATGACAGGCTGGTTCATGAAAAACGCTTCAAGTTATAGAGAGTAGGACAGCCTGATTTCAAATTGTTGAATGTCGGCGGGTAAGATGTTAAACTGTATTCCTTCAGTGTGTATTTCTTCAACTTTAAATTACCGAGGGGACCAATTAATATTGATTGTATTCAATTTATCGAGTATTTTGCAAGGGACCGGGAAAAAATTTCAAATTAAAGAGAGATTCAAATTAACGAGTGTCAAATTATCGAGAGTCGACTGTAAATACTCCCGGAAAGGGCGGCCAAAACGGGGGGAGATGACTTTGACCTCTTAATCTTTAGCAAAAAATGCTATACGAATTAAACCTCATGCTTAATCCTGAAGGAATGAAACTTGTCCCCGCCGAAAGAGACACATCAATCTCCAGCCGTACTAAATAATCTTGTTGTCAATCAACTGATTGGTCCTTATACGAGAGGCGTTCAACATATTCTCGGTATCGGGGTGAAGCTGTAGTTGTATATATAAATTGACTTATTTATCAAGTAATACTATTATTTTAGTGCATTCATGTAAAATTTCATATATGTGATTATTAATTCGCGTTTTATCTCTAGTTAAACAGAATCATAATGGCAACTGAGACGATGATGGTGAAAATTAAGCATCGCGCTGTAATTAAATTTCTCACTAAGCAAGGAAAAAGTCAAAAAACTATTCATGAAGAGATGGTGGCTGTTTACCAGGGTTCCGCACCTTCATTATCAACTGTGCAAAAGTGGTCCAGTGAGTTCAAGAGAGGCAGAGAGAGCATTGAAGACGACCCCCGCTCCGGCGTCCCGGCTACTGCTTGTACGGGAGAAAGCATCAAAGAAGTCGAAAAACTTGTTCTTGAGGATGCCCGAATAAAGGTGAAAATGATGGCAGAGATCACCAAGCTTTCAATTGGTACCATTCACACCATTCTTCATGACCATCTTAACCTTTCAAAGGTCAGTGCAAGGTGGGTGCCACGAATGCTCACAGCGCCTCAGAAAAAAGTGAGAATCGCATGCTGTAGAGAGCTTTTGGAGATGTGTAGTGAGAACGCGGACGGTGTTATGGATCGAATTGTTACTGGGGACGAAACATGGGTCCACCACTATGACCCTGAAAGCAAACAAGAGTCCATGCAGTGGCATAAAAAAGGAACAGACCCCCCGAAGAAGTTCAAAGTCACTCCGTCTGCCGGGAAGCTCATGGCCACAGTTTTTTGGGACTCAAAGGGAATCTTGCTCATTGAGTACAAAAAAAAGGTGAAACCATCAACGCCACATCCTACGCTTCCACTTTGCATAATTTGCGGGAGGAAATTAAAAAGAAAAGACGGGGTAAACTCGCAGCGGATGTGTTGCTTCTTCATGACAACGCTCCTGTTCACACGGCGCGAGTTTCCAAGGCTGCTGCGCGAGATTGTGGTTTCGAAGAAATCCAACACCCACCCTATAGTCCAGACCTTGCCCCTAGTGATTATTTCCTGTTTCCGGATTTGAAAAAATGTCTTCGTGGAAAAAGATTTTCGGATGATAAAGAACTCAAGTCGGCAATAAATGGGTATTTTGCAGAGAAAGAGGAAATTTATTTTTTTGAGGGTTTAAAAAAGCTTATCTCAAGATGTAACAAATGCATTGATGTTAGGGGAGATTATATTGAAAAATAAAAACAATTTAAATTGAGTTCGCATTTTCCTTCATATCGATACCGAGAATATATTGAACGCCCCTCGTAAGTGTGCCTTCAGGATTGGAAGATTTTTACATTATGAAAGATGTTGGAATTACAAATCGGTACCCACTAATTATTTATCGATTTTAATTCCGCGAAAAGTTATAGGAAGCCATGTGCGGTTTTGGCGGCATTCCTCTTAAACTTGTCCGACTCTGCAAGATGTCCATGGAGAAAGCTTGCTGCTCCGTCAGTGTCAGTTACACTTTCACCGTGATCTTTGATGCATAAAAAAGGTTCCAATAAGGCAATCCACTGTAATGCTATTTCTTCAACATCGTACTTGAAAGTGTAGTGCATAGACATTGTAAGGCATTTGTAAGTATTGACGCAGAAGGAGATAGGTCTGACAGTAAGTGACACACAATATTCTCAACCCGGACAAAATGTCATAATAGGGAGATATAACTTCGAGGTAGTGAACCTTAGCTCCGCAGTTAATATAAACAACGATGACACCTTAGAAATTATTCCAAGAGTAACTCTTGCCATAAGTGGAGAAGCAGGTTTAAAAACACGAACTGTATGGTCTGTACAGTGACAAGTGTCAGAATTTAGTTTTCGAATTCATCGAAAGAAGCAGCATAGGAAGACTCGGCCTTAGATGACTCGCGCAAGTGGAGAGGGACTTTAACCAACTAGTCGCCGGAAATTAGAAACAAAGCAAAGCATATTGTTTGGGGCCCATTCCACACCGGATTCTAGCGCCACCTATGTAAGTAGGTTTTGTTTTAAGAGATAACACTTCGAGACTTGAGCGCGACGAATCTTTAATGGGACGAATCCACTTTCACCAATCCAATCCAATCTTGAATTAGAAAAGTTCACACTTCATCGAATCTTGGCCATTTGTGAAATTTTTAATACATGTGAGCTGAGGACATAGATGTTTGTATCACACTATTCTCTGATTAGAAGATTAAAAATTTGATTTTTTGTGAACTTACTATTGGATAAATCTGTAAACATATGTTGTGACCACGAGGTGGACAGCAAGTTGCTGGTCAAGATTGTTGAAAGTGTAGTGTTTAACGGTGCCTATATCAAATTGTAAGTATATTCAGTCACACATTCGTACCTCAGTTTTAAGCCATCAGGTAGGTAGGTAGGTATCATAGTATGAGTTATCTGTTGTATGTGTATAAGACATACGAATAGCACTCTGCAAAAAGATATTCCAGCTCTGAAGACAATGTTCATTGCTCGCTCGTCACTGGCTGACCCACCAAATGAGAGAATGGTGGAGCTTTATATTCGAGCAGAGTATGACATGGCTTGGCATTTCTTTAAGTTGAGCTCAAGGAAGTTTTTGTGGCACCATATTAAGGAACCTATTGAGATCGTCATGTAGAGGTTGAGAATCAGAAAAATTGGAAATGTGTCTATAGATTTTCATATCATCGCATAGTCAAAATGAAATTTAATCGACCAAGGTCCGCACAATTATTTGTGAATTAAGGCGATATGCGAAGCGATTGCTCATTTGAGAATCTTACTTCGTTGTCAGGATGTTGTATTTCGACAGAAGATACCAAATGGGTTTTTTTTTACAGAAATGGAATTCTGGAAATACCTAAGGATCATACGAATCTATTAAATATTTTTACCTTTGTATGTTTTGTCGGCACTGCAAAAGATGGAACTGCACGCTTGAAGTTCTTTATGCATTGCAACATTTTGTCTTTTCAATCTACGAATCTCGTGTTGACTTTCATCATAGACTTTCTTCATATGTTGATAGCCCTTCTTCTGGGTAGCTAATAGTTGTTTCATTGCCTGTCTCTGGTCATCAACTTCAGCAAACAATGAGTTTCCCTTTCGATCTGTTTTTATAAAATATAAAATTACGCACTCGTTGTTAAAATAATTTTAGAACAATTTACCAGCATTATCTGGTGCTGAAGTGAGCATGGCAATTTTAGCATTCATTTCTACAATTTGCTCTTGAGCACTTTCCAGTAAATGTGATTTCTCATCTAACTCCTCACGTTTCGATTGGAAATTTTCTTTCAAGCAAAGGACTTGGTCATTGAGGATTTCAATGTATTTCTATTCAAATAAATAAATGCTTTACAAGGAACTGTAATTTTCAAACTAATAATTACCTCTTTTTCAGCTAAGGACATTGTAAATTTAACAACACTTTCGTGTGATTCGTCAAGCTTAGCTAGAAGCTCTAAATTTTCCGTTTCGAGCCTCTCTTTTAATTCAAAGTGTTCCTTTGGAATTTTATATTGAATTTCTGCAGGTTCAGATGCAAGAGTGAGTTCTTTAATTTTATGCATTAATCCTGCATTTTCGGCTCGTAAGTCAACGATATCCTGATGGAGTTCCTCATTCTCTGTGAGAAGCGCACCTTGTCTCTTTTTTAAGTCGTCAATTTCGTTTTGCTTTTTATGTAACAATGCATCGTCCTGCGACAATTGAGCTGATGATAGCTGTTCAAGTTCTTGAGTAAGATATGCTTCAGCAGCAGTTGAGGTTTCCAAATTCCTTCGTAACTCATAAATACGCTGGGTATCCTGTTCATTGATGATGCTTAGTTGGACGAATCGTTCTTTTAATTTTAGATATTCTTCCTGTAGATCCTCAAAAGTTATTGAACTTATATCTAATTGGTCGTCCATTGCTGACGATGAAATTAATCTAATTTATTTAATATTCTGGAAGACAAGGAAAATTTGTATACACCTTCGAGCTTTGACCAGCGGCCTAATTATTGTTTGACAGTTGACTATGGTTTTTTTTTAAAAAAGAAGAAAAACACAAGTGATGCCACACTATTTTGAAAATGTGAATATAAAAAGGCTGCCATCCAGTTATCAAATATAGATATACAGACACAACAAAGGCTTCCAAACTAGTACAAGGGTAAAATGATGGTTTTAACTTTAAGTAAAATATTTTATCAATTCTCTCCAGATCTCAAATCCAATGACTCCACTGAACATTTATGAATGTATTGTTTCTGATAAATAAATTCCAAACAAAAGAAAAGACATTTTTCTAATCGGGTACGTCTAGATGTGCAGATTGCTAATTGATTGATAAAACGTACAACGCAACCTAGACTAGGTATTTTGAGTGTGGAAGCTTTATTCATTTAAAACTTGCTATATTCATGAAAGTAACAGCTTGAGACGCAAAGCATTGGAATAAGTGTTACGGAACTGATGTACAGTTAAAATAACCTGATGTCCTTCACATGAAACGCCGTGGAATAGCTCATATCCGAACTGCGGACTGTAAAACCCACAAGCAGAAATGAGTGAGTAGCAGTCATGTATTGTTGAAAGTCAGAATATTTAGTATATAAAAAAAGGTACTTCAGTTTAATCTCCATTCTAGGAGGCAGCTAATAAATATTTGTCTGCCTTTGTGAGACATTCGGCTTTTGTGTTTCTTACTGGAAAGAAGAAGGAGTAAATAGCTAGTTAAAAACTTTGCACGCATAAATATGATAAAGAGTCAATGCAGTTATATATCTTTAAACTTTGACACTATTCCCATCTTTTGAGTTTTTGAATGGATATCCTAAATGATATGTGTAATTGGTAATTTCAGTGCCGAAGTTGGTACTGAAAACATAGCCTTTAAACACCTGAGAGAACTCTTGTGACGTGCATATGCCACAAGATCATCTAGCTCAATTCTGGCAGGCAATGAGCCTCCACCGAAGTGAACCATTTTACACATAAATGAACCAAGCAGATGGTAAACTCTACCAATAATAGCAAAGTGCAAAGCACTGCCCACAAGCCTACTGTAAAAAAAAAAACGGTCGCAATAGTGAAGGCCTATGATTGCTTGGTTGGGTTTGCCACAAAGCGAGCAATTTACACGTAATGTTTACTAGGCATGTGTAATTATGTGTGACGTCGATCTTGAAATGTGAATCGTATTGACATTGTTGACAATTCACATGTATTCACAAACAGCCTCACAAGCAAAATGGTATTCAGTAGAAAGCCGTTTTTGGAAGGGTCAAAATCTTGAAAGTTCTCCATGTACGTTGTACTATTGGCCAACGCTTTTAAAGCTGCCAGGTCAAATATTACGTTCTCATGATGCAAATCATGAGTAAAGTGATCACATTTTAGCCAAAATAAAAATCGTTCCGCCTGCACGTTGATTTATGCTAATACATATTTATTTACAGAATTAAGCTCGAAAGCATTTTAAATATCGACTTGATCGTTGAAAGTTTCAAGAGGGAATTGAGATAATTGAAGAAGTTATCGGTTGGCATAAGTTCAAGTGAGTGCTCTAAGTCTGACAGTGCTTTATAGTCAAGTTAGTGTAACTTTAGAAGAGTCTGTAATCGAGCGTTTTTGTTGATGGAGATTGGATTTTTTCTGTTGTCTTATTTCAGCTGTTATCGCCAAACCCTTGCCTTGCCCTTTTTTCATGGAGATTTTAGTCTTGATTCAATCATTGCGTCGAACGACTTCAGCTCTATTTTTCACTGTGTGTTACAATTTGATTGATACTGTCTCGTCTCATCATTTGTCTCGCAAAACATCATTTTATTTATTTGACGCTTATATGACGAATTTTTCCAAGTTGTTTACGGTGATATAACACGGCTCATTTGCTTACATAATACCTTTTGCAGGCTTTCGAAGCGTTGTGGATGGACCAGCCGTAGTCTATGAAAGTATTATACGAGGGACGTTCAACATATTCTCGGTATCGGAGTGAAGCTGTGGTTGTATATATAAATTGACTTATTTATCAAGTAACACTATTATTTTAGTGCATTCATGTAAAATTTCATATAAATGTGATTATTAATTCGCGTTTTATCTCTAGTTAAACAGAATCATAATGGCAACTGAGACGATGATGAAAATTGAAAATTGAGCATCGCGCTGTAATTAAATTTCTCACTAAGCAAGGGAAAAGTCAAAAAACTATTCATGAAGAGATGGTGGCAGTTTACTAGGGTTCCGCACCTTCATTATCAACTATGCAAAAGTGGTCAAGTGAGTTCAAGAGAGGCAGAGAGAGCATTGAAGACGACCCCCGCTCCGGCGCCCCGGCTACCGCTTGTACGGGAGATAGCATCAACGAAGTCGTAAACCTTGTTCTTGAGGATGCCCGAATAAAGGTGAAAATGATGGCAGAGATCACCAAGCTTTCAATTGGTACCATTCACACCATTCTTCATGACCATCTTAACCTTTCAAAGGTCAGTGCAAGGTGGGTGCCACGAATGCTCACAGCGCCTCAGAAAAAAGTGAGAATCGCATGCTGTAGAGAGCTTTTGGAGATGTTTAGTGAGAACGCGGACGGTGTTATGGATCGAATTGTTACTGGGGACGAAACATGGGTCCACCACTATGACCCTGAAAGCAAACAAGAGTCCAGAAGAAGTTCAAAGTCACTCCGTCTGCCGGGAAGCTCATGGCCACAGTTTTTTGGGACTCAAAGGGAATCTTGCTCATTGAGTACAAAAAAAAAGGTGAAACCATCAACGCCACATCCTACGCTTCCACTTTGCATAATTTGCGGGAGGAAATTAAAAAGAAAAGACGGGGTAAATTCGCAGCGGGTGTGTTCTTCATGTTGCTTCTTCATGACAACGCTCCTGTTCACACGGCGCGAGTTTCCAAGGCTGCTGCGCGAGATTGTAGTAGTTTGCTCATGGAACTGTTACGCTATTGTACTGTGCGCTCTTTACCTATACCTTGACCGAATGTCATATTAATATTCCGAAATGGCTCAGCTGCTTAGCGACCCATTTTGAAATTGTGCAATTTGCATTGTACTCGTATTACATTGTCCTACAGACACAAATACTTCACTTGAAAGCAAAGCGCCAAATTTCAAATAAGAAAAATCGCCAAAACACAATGGCGCTTTGGTTTTGGCTTCGTCAGTCGTTTGAGTTTACACCATAGAAATTCAATGCGTTCTATCATTATGTTGCGTCGCGTTTCTTCTTTTTATTTAGCATCGTAAAGAAGAGCGTCGTGCTATGTAACGTGACGTCAACTCGAACAAAAATGCAAAAAACTGAGCTCGATTGAAGCAGTTAACAAATGATGAACAAATATAAAAATCAAATTCGTTTTACGAGGTATTTGGTAAAATTTAGAAAGAGAATTCGATTAAAAAACAAAACACAAAAAAATATTTTGCGAAAAATTATGAATTTAAAACGGATGGAACGAAGTGCTATTGTATTTGCATAATTTTAATACGAGTAATTCAACATAATCCATTACTTTGTGGAGAACCTAATAAAATCTGAGAATTATAGGGTCTTTTCTCAGTACACAGTTTGCAAGCCACTGGTCTGCACTTTGAAAAGCCATCAAATTCTGTCATTAACTATCTTCAAAACTTCGAAGGATACCAGGAAACAGCATTTTTTTTCAAAGAGGACTTGAGAGCAACGCTCAAACAGCAAGAAAGTGTTTTTTCATTACCAAAATGCAGAGCGATTTCTTATCAGTTTTGGAAAAGGAACAGCAAAATATTTCAGCAGTTACAACATTTCAATCAGACGATTTAATAGAAAAATTAAAACTACTAAATTACGAGAAGAATTTGTTAAAGGAAATGAAAATGAAACCACTGACCAAATTCTATTTTGTAAAGTCTGTAAATCCCGGTGAGCAATTCTTCATGTTTACATCGGTTTGTGCATGGCTACTAAGGAAACTGGGTAAACACATAGACCAACCGCAGGAGTATGAGGATCCAAATGAAATAATAAATAGAATTTTGAAAATTCTACAGGAAATTGTAAGAAATCTTATTCTATTGCATTTATAAAAGACATCAATAAGTTTGCAATCCTAAAGGATATTGTAGTTGATGTGCCAAGTAGCAAATTGCTGCAGGGGGCAGGACCCATTTGTTTGTACATACTTGATTCCCTAGCAACACAAGCTGCCAAAGTATCGCAAGTAAGTGAATTATACATAATAGATTCAAAATATATCCAACAGGTCCCAGTGGATTATTAATAAATTTTATTTTTTAAATAAATTGCATATGGAAAATTAAAAGAATTATAAAAACTACTCGGCTCTAATGATACGTTAACTGCATCCAGAAATAGATGGCGCTCTCCGAATTCAAATGCTCCAACGAATAAAAAATTAAATGAACCTTTAATGGATTCCCATATTCATATTTTCGAATATTTTGGTTACTTATATGGAATTGAGTAGCCAAGTCTGTTAATAAGCATCAGTTTGGCTTTCGAAACGTACATATTAATGTATCGTTTCTTAAACTACAATAGGATTATTATCGTTCTAGGTTTCTTGTGTTATACGTGCCTCACGAAAGCTTCTTAATCCTTCAACTCCATTCCAATTTATCTTCAAGTGGCGCCAACAACTCGACCAATCCGGACTATACAACGATTGTTCTATAGTTTGCCATTGAATTTCGTGCGGCTTCTTCTTGGTTGGAACACTTGTGGCTGAGCATTTTTGTGCAACAAAACAAAACCGCCCTACGAATACCTATACATGTTTGACTTTTTTGTGGAAAAACTGCTTTTGTTTCATTAAATTGCTGGTGTTGCTTGTACACCTATGGTAAAAGAAGTCAGTTGGGAGCGCAGACCTTTTTCTGCAGAAAGGAGGCGCTATGCTTTCCCAAGTTGCCGACACTCAATATTCAAATGGATGTAGTAATGCATCCACGATTTAAAAAATCATACCTCTGCTCAATATAGTCTCAAAGCCGTTCATACACTACAAAACGCATATTTTTCTGATCTTCAGTTAGAAACCGTGGAACCCACTTTGTAAACATATCTCTTAAACCCATGTTAATTTATTGAGCACTTCCATAACATTGCCACTTTCAATCAGCCCACTTTTTGTGAACTGTGCAGATGTACGCAAAAAATCCGCAAAATGGATGATGCAACTGACGAGAATTTAGCGCCAAAGGTTAAATACCCCCCACCCCTCTATGTAGGAACACCACACCTTTGGACTCACCTAGAGAGTTTAGGAAGAGATTTAAGCATCCGGTTTATATTTGATGCACCCTTGTAACGTCAAACGGATCTGTTACCCAGTTTATCAGCTCAATGTGCGTTGAAGCAATCTGCATTGGTTCAAAACCCGTAGAAATGCTGGTGTTTATATGAAACTATCCAAAATGTGCAAGAGAAAATTGAGAGAAATTTAACAAACAGCTGGTTGAACTGACACTTCACACAAACACTGATACATTATTCTTATTTCTTTCTCTTTCCAAATATTTCGTTTGCAATCCCACATTTTAAATACACAACTAATACCGCAAGACTGCGATAACAGCAAAAGTGCAAGGAACTTCTAGATCAACAGCTATGATCCTAGCTTCCTCTAAAAACAAAGAGAATTTTTCATCATTTCTCAATTCTATGAGAAATTGTTTCGTCGAATACAAAATCTCAACTGCCAGCTTGAGGCACATATTCCGTTGTTGAAAGAACTTGCTTAATCCTATCTAAAATTGTGTGCCAAATTACAACGGAGCAAATAAATCTAAGATCAATCGCCGCCGAGGGACTGAGCCATATTTTTGGATATAGGGTCGTCAGTTAGTGATAGTTCAACAACGGCTTCATAAACTTCTCCTAAGTATACATATATATATATACATGGGCTGATCGCATTTATTCTGCCCTCCCATCTGGTCATACATAGGGGTCTTAGAGTCAAACTTATAAGATGTTTTTTCAGAACCGACCATCTGTTTACAGAGCTAGAGAAAAAAACATATACACTCTCAACCGTGTCAAAAAATGCCACTGCGTCAAAAGAATATTGAACAGCATCAAGGATGACTAGATTCAGCGAATGCGAGGATAGCTTACAGTTTGCATGAGTTGCAGAAAATTGCCGTTGTCTTGCTCGAATAAAACATCGGAGCTTCCTCTAAATGTTAATGACTGTGTAGCAAGGAATTGCACGAGAATTGTAAGCCATTTCAGGACATTTCTCCAATCAGTTTCCTTCGCCATCTGATTTTGCATTCCAGAGTCTTTTGCTTTGCCTTTTTGCAAATTTAAATCTGAATCTCTCCAAGCCCGAAACGCTGTCATATGTAAGGGACTTGTCCCATGCTCTTGAATAGCCCTTGACAAGTGACTCCAATCACTATAGCCTGTGCTGGGCAAAGCGACACTCCTTTTCGCTAGCGGAAATAAGAGACAGTAGAACCAAAAGACAGAGTCCGAAGAATTCGAGTAAACTGTCCATGCCCTTGATGCTTTCTCATCATTTTTTAAATCTCTTTGGTAAAAACGAGAGAGTAAAATGTTTCCATGCGATTTGAAAATGTTTATATGATATTCCAAAGCGGTTACAAATGTTCAATGCGTTTTATAAGCAGGAGTGAAAGTATGCGTGTTGAATATTTCAATGCGGTTTGAAGTGATGTTTATTCGAGCGTATTGAACTAATGCGGATTGCTTCAACGCAAATAGAGCTGTCGGTTAAACTGGCATTGTGGAGAAGGCTAAAGGAGGAAAAAGAAAACAAATATGCACAAAGGATGAAACATATATTTGTAACCCACACAAAACGTCGAGAAACAGAGCGACGACGATTCATGTGTCCATTTATGGACTTCTCCAATATCCCATTCCTTTGCACAGCTGATTCGTTGTGAAGCACACAAACTCAACAACAACACCAAATACGCACACAGAGTACGATCACTGAACGGTAGAAGGAAAGCAAAAACGGGACACATTTTGCAGAAAGACAAGCCGTTAGACATATCCATGTCAAAAAGCGGGTAAAAGTAAGTATTAGGAAAACATCATTCCAACGAGGGCGGTTGATGAAGCCTGGGAGACGGTGAACAGACTTAAAGAAATTCAAAGCTATAATTTCTCATATACAAAGACGGATGTAGCCATTATTGCAATTGCAAATATCGTGATCGTAGTGTTTTGGGAATAAATAATAAAAGCGAGGACAGACATAAAGCATCTAAGTGGGGACGAGTGAACAAAGGGAATTTTTGTTTGTGATCCAAATCTTCCCAAATTTTATCCCAAAAGCTAAAAATTTGAACTGTTGCTACAATAATATCCTCAATCTAGCGTTGTGAGTCTTTTTTCACCAGCAATCAACTTCGATCACTTCTTCCCTCACCTTCAGTTTGAATTGGAACAGGTCTGCAGTTCGCTCAATGTCCATTGAGCAGTGGCGGAATTGCGTGGAACAATATTTGAGCTATCACAACATAGGTGCAAATATTTGCGCCTTCCCGTAGAATCGTACCTTTTATATCTAACATATTAAAATATTTAAAGATAGTATAGAAATCACCAACAATTTTTTTTTCGATTCTAAGTTAAATATAATTTAAGTCACACTATTTTAAAATACTTCAACAGATACAATTTAAACGCCATCACATTAAACAAGAAATGGAAATAGCGCCCGAGTTTCTTGAAGATAACGCTGAAATCATTTTAGAGAAACTAGAAGACGAACAAAATGCCTTACTAAGTGACGACAGTGACAACGGAGGAAACTCTCTGAAAGACCTAAATTGGTTCTCTAACAAAAACACACCTTATAAAGCGAATAAAGACTTGAATTATGGCGGCGACAATTTTACGGAGCATGAAATCTGGCGGCTAGAACTCGAAAGAGTTTTACCACAGCTAAAAGTTGTAGTTAAAGCTGACTCTAGAGATTGGCGTTCACATCTCAATCAAATGGAAAATCTTAAAAAAAATATAGACGGGGTAAAATTTTTCATTTAACATCGTATATACAATATTTTTTGATAACGCTCAAGTCTGATTTGTTTTCATATAGATTTCCGAGGAAACTCAATCTCAATTGAAGAAATTACACAGCGAATTCACATTTAATTTTGATAAAACAGAAAGCCGTGAAAAGCACCTGAACAACGAATTGGGTCTTTATATCAAACAGTTTAAAGAAGTATCCACTGAATTAACAGGGCTTCAGCTTGCCAGCAAACAAATCAGTCAAGACTCCGAAACACTCACATCTGAATTGCTAACTATTGTCCAAGAAAACGAAAACAAAAAGACAAAAATGGAACAACGGGGTCAAATGATGTCCGATGGAAGTAAGTTTCATTTGTTATTTTTTTTTGATAGTTTCTGAGGTTTTTCTATTGATTTCGCAGGCTCAGTGGTTCATATAAAGAAAGCAATTTCAAAATTGAAAGAGGACATTTCACATTTGAATCTGGAAATTGGTTTACTTTTACACGCCTATGATCACGATATCATTCGTCAGTCGTCCTTATACAGTGAAGCATAAATTTTCTCTGTTCAGTGTTACTCACGTGCAATAAAATACGAACTTTTTGGAGTTCCCAATTTTAATTTTATTTGCAAGTCCTTTTCTTTTGGACACAGTATTAAATGCATCAATTTTGGGATTAATATTCTTTTTTTTTTGTTTGTTGTTTTCTTTGTTGAATAACGTTTCGATCGAATGGTTTATTGGTGCCTTGAAGTTCGTTCGTTTTTTTCTTTTGTTTTAATTCGAAAAGGTTACGTTTTTAGTTAGTTTAAAGTAAGCTTAAATAATACCGATAACATAGAAAACAAATAACGATAATATTTTTTAAATTTTATTTTATAGTTCCTAGAATGATGTTTTTATTAAATTCCTATATACTGCTGTTAGACCATCGCCTTGCTCTTTCCTTTCCACGAGTTGTAAGAGTTTTCTGATCCAGAGCTCATTTGTCCTTTGTAGCGCATGAAAGAAAGAAGATATACTCGTAAATAGTAAGTCATTAACTTGTGATATAAAATAAAAAGAAATACAATTTTCAATAGTACAATATGCGAAACAACACACTTCGTTTATGTTATATGTTTGTTAATAGCTATGATTACAATGAGCACATGATGCTATGATCAATGACGATTCAGTTATATAAACATACATACGTATCTGCAACTATCATACAATACTTGGGAATTGAATTATTATTTAGAAAACTAACTTATAATTGAAATTATAAGTTAGCTGGATAGCCAGAGCATCAAAGGCCTTCAGCTATTTAGATACATATGTTTAGATTACGTTGAATAAATTGGTCATTTTGAGAAAATCTATTATAGTTTTTATATTTTTGAAATTCGGGTTAAAGAGCAGTTCTTTGGGATTGATTTGGGAAAGGAATCTGAGTCTGGAATTGTGGAATGCGGAACATTCGGAGAGGATGTGGTGAATGCTTATTTGTAATTGGTTGCAATAGGAGCACTGAGATGATTTATTTTTGTTTATGTAGTGCTCGTGAGTGAGTTTGGTATGACCTAGTCTAAGCCTAATTATTTTAGTTACTTCGATGCGAGAAATTGTAGAAGGTTCTAATTTTTTTACGTAATCTTTGACGGACAATTTGTTTTTATTAATGGTCTTATACCATTCAGAAGTTTTGTCCCAGAGGAGTAGTTGATTGGAGTTGGATTGTTTTTTAATAAACTTGTTGAGATCTTGAGGGTTGAAGTTCGGGGAGAGAAAGGATGGGGTTCTAAGAGTGTTTTTGGCAGATTTGTCGGCGTATTCGTTGCCCGCGATCTGGACATGGCCTGGGACCCATATTAGTTTAATCTTGGGAGATTGGTGGTAGAGGAGGTTACGGATTAGGGAAGGGTAATAGGATTGGTTATTGACGTTGAGAATTGCGTCAATAGATGACAGTGAGTCAGTGCAGATGGCAAATTTTTTGTTGAAATTATTTGTGTATTGCAAGGCTTTTAGAATGGCAATTATTTCGGCGGTAAATATAGAGCTGTACATCGGGAGTAGGAAGGAGTAGATCGTCTCATTTTTAAAGGTGACACTAAAGCCTACGTTATCCTCTACTTTGGAGCCGTCTGGAAGGTAGGAAGAACCAGGGTGGGGGTAAGGATGGACAGGGTTGAATGGGTTTGTGAGGGATGTTGATTTCTTCACAGAGGGCTGCGGAGCGTTTAATACAAGATGGAGTCTTTTTCGCTATTTTTGGGTATCTTACTATTTTGTATAAAGGGGTGTCTTTGCAAAATAAAATGGGTTTGTATAGCTTTATCGTGGACTGGTAGCGTAAAGCTTCAAACGTTTGCATTTTCGATTCGAACAGGAGGTGGTTAATGGGAGTTGTTCGGTAAGCGTTGAGAGCTTTTCTTAGAGCGGAATTATATATGGTTTTGTTTTTGTTTAGGTGGGATTTGGCGGAATAACCGTAAAGAAATAGACCGTATTCTATTTTAGAGATTATTATAGATTGAGCGATTGAAGTTAGGGTGTATGGGTTGCAATTATTTTATTATATTTAGCTTTTGTTCCAAAGCAGGGCGGATATACTCGATGTGCGCGTTCCATTTGTAATTTTTTTGGAAAACAATGCCTAGAATTTTAAGTTTATCAACTTTTTCTAAAATTATATTCCCTGATAGAATATTGCAGCAGCATTTATGTTTTCGACAGATATGAAGGTGTTTGCTTTTTATTAATGATAATTTGGCTCCAGAGTATTCACACCAGGATAGAATGTCTTGAAATATGGAATTAAGATCAATGTCGGGGGAGGTATTTTTTTTGTTTATATTTTTTATGATTGTGAAATCGTCAGCATACGCACAGAACTTTATTTCTTTATGAAGTGATAGGACGTGGGAGAGCTTATTGTAGGCTATAAGGAAGAGAGGAACAGATAACGGGGACCCTTGAGGAATACCGTTGTAGAGAGGTAAAGGAGACGATAAGGCGTTTCCAATACGAACCGAGATTTTTCTATTTGTCATAAAATTATATATATACCTGATGATATTGGGTCCTACTTTCCAAGCAATAAGTTGATCGATAATTGTATGTGTGCCAATTTTATCAAATGCTTTTGCAAAATCAAGGGAGATAAGGGAAATGTGGCTATTTTTTGAAAGGGCTTCAGTAATGTAATGGTCTAGGTAAAGTAGAGGATCAGTTACAGATTTGCTTTTTTTAAATCCCATTTGGTGACTGCTGAGAAGTTTATCATGGGAAACAAACCACCAGAGTCTATTGGCTATTATTTTGTCGAGAACTTTGGCGCAGCAGGGGTTAAGAGAGATGGGTCTGTAGGATTTCGGGAGTGATTTGTTACAATTAGGTTTTAGGATGGGAATGACCGTGCTGTTCTTGTATAATTGGGGGATATTATTATGGAAGACTGAGTTATAATACTTCAGAAGACGATTTTTTACGGAGAGGGAGAGGTTTTTTATCATAGGGTATGATATTCTATCGTTGGCTGGGGTCTTGCCTTTTAATTTGTTTAATGTGATAATGGGAGTGATATCGCTGTCTATCGCTTTAGCACTTTTTGATGGCAAGTATGAGATAGCGGGTGAAGTTATTGGTTTATTTTGACAGAAGGTGTGTGGGAAGTTAGAATCGTGCGATTCTTTGGACCAAAATTCTGCGAAATATTTGACTAGGCTGGAGGGGTTCGTGATGTTGACGTTAGAATTATTTGATTATTTGTAGGAGTAATAGAGTGCATGGAAGGGAAGGTTTTCACACCGCAGAATCTTCTTATGGTGGACCAGATTTTAGCAGAGGGAGTATTGGGATTGATTTCAGAAGTAAGTTTGTGTATGGACTCGGCTTTCGCAATTTTTATTTTCCTCTTGAGTCGGGCGTTGGCTTTTTTGTAATTGATAATTTTATCAGTGGAAATGTTGCGTTTTAAGAATTGCCAAAGTCTGTTTTTTTCTGCTTTCAATTGTTCGAGTTCCTTGTTCCACCAAGGGACCTTTTTTCTTTTTGTAGAGATGGAGTTTTGTGTAATGGATTTATTGGCGCGTTGGAGGATAATTTTATGGATATTGGCTGCTTCTTTGTTAAGATTATTACTGATGGGGTGTTCAGTACTAAATTTGTCTACAAGCTTTTGATAAAGCTCCCAGTTAGCTTCGTCGATTTTGAATTTCGGTCTCATTTTTAGAGGGGAGGGGGCCGTGTGGAACATGGAAATAATAATGGGGAAGTGGTCACTTCCACATAGATCTTTGAAGACGTTCCATTTAGTGTCAACAGCCAGACTTGGCGAGCAAAAGGATAGGTGGATGTGGGTGAAAGTGGAGTGGGTGCTAAAGTGAGTGGGGGATCCATCATTGAGAAGTTGATAGACGGATTTAGTTAAAAACTTGGAAATGGAGTTACCGCGATGGTTGTTTTTGGGCGAGCCCCAGCTAGAATTCCAGCTGTTGAAGTCGCCTAGTACCAGAGTGGATCGATGCTGTTGTTCAAGAACGTTTTTCAGATTGGTAAGGTTAAAAGATTGGGCAGGGTGAATGTAGGCGTTTATTATTAAGAATTTAAGCTTAGATATTATTGTTATGCCAAGAGCTTCGAAATCATTTTTAAGGTTAAACTGGTTGTATTGTATCGAAGTGTGAACTAGGAAAGCAATTCCACCATAGGGGCTTAGGGATGTGTTTTGGGGGATAAAGTGATAGTTGACTGGAATGGGAATATTTTTTGTGGATGTAAGATGAGTTTCTTGTAAAGCTATTATTTTGGGGGAAATGGTTTTTATTAGAATTAATAATTCGTTATAGTTGTTCAAGTAGCCTTTGATGTTCCACTGAATTATTTTTAATGCAGGTGTGATGATTTGGAGATGATTTGCGGTGCTTGTTGTGTTGCTGGTATTGGTGCGACCCCGCCATCCCAGATTAGAATGTTGAGGACTCAATGATGGGCCTGGGATGGACGGATTGACGGTGGTGGGGTCGTTGGTGTTGTTAGTGTTTCTTCGGTTAAGTCGATTCATGGTTATTAGTTTGTTTGGGCTCAGTGAAGGCTTTTTTATCGTTGGTAAGAACGGTTAAATCTATCTAAAGGGTGTACAAAAAATAAAACAGAAAAAATATAGCCTTTCTGGCACATTCGCGAATTTTTAACGTGTTTTTCATCTCGTATTGGCACACATGTGGGTTTATTTCAGCTATATAGCGTACAATTACCCAAGAGAAAAAAGTCCAAAGACGTTAAATCGCCCGATCTAGGCGGGAAATTCTGGTCCTCCATACGGGACACCAGGGAATGTTTACTCCAATTACACGATGGTTTCACGAGATCCATACCATCAATTTGGATCACAAAAAACTAACTGGGTTATGATTCCTCAATACCATTTGCCATTAACTGTAACAAAAAAGAAGACAATGCTCACGGTTTTCATGGATTACAACGGTGTAGTGCATCATGAATTTTTGCCTGAAGGCCAAACAGTAAACACGGAGTATTACGAGTATTTGGGCGTTATGATACGTTTGCGTGAAGCAATTCGCCGAAAGAGACCAGAATCATGGATTTCGCACCATGATAACGCACCGTCGCACAGCGCCATTCATTATTCGTAATTTTTTGACGAAAAATGCAACAGATACCATCCAACAGCCACCGAATTTACCTGATTCGGCTCCCTGTGACTTCTTTCTGTTCAATCGAGTTAAAAAACCACTACGGGGTACGCGTTTCAGCAGCCGAGGGGAAGTAATGGAAAAATCGCAGAAAGCACTGATGGACATACGGAAAACCGAATATAAAAAAAATGTTTCGAGGGTTGGATCAATCGCTGGCATAAAGTGTTGCAGTCGATGGGGATTACTTTGAAGGGGACAATATAGATTTAGATGAATAAACTTTTATTTTTATTTTTCACCGGTACAATGCAAATTAATTTACATTGTCCAAAATACATGACAGTGCCGGGGAACCAAGCCCATATGGCATTTACATTGAACAGTTTAAGTTTTAAATTTGATTAAGTGCTATATTGGATTTTTTAAGTAAGGGGAAACGTGATGAGTGTTCTGGATTGAGCGTGGTATCCAATAGGGTTTGTAAAGTTGGTGTCTTGTTTTGTCACAGGAAAATTGCACAATAGATGGTCCATGTCTAAAGTTTGATGACAGCTGCATTGTGGTGCTTGTTCTGTTTTGTAAAGATATACTTTGTTAAACAGTGCATGTCCTAATCTAATACGGCAGAGTGCTATTGCTTGTGAACGGCTCAAAGCGATATTGTATATAACTTGTCCTAAAGTTGTTTTGTGTTTCCTCAAGAAGGTGTTTGAGTTATACCAACGTTCCGCTTCAACTTCTTTTATTTTGTCTAATATATTATTATATATTGATGATGCAAAAGGGAGTCTGCCTTTTCGTTGCCTGTTATCCCAACATGGCCTGGGCTCAATAATAAATGAATTGTCGGGAAGTTTGCGCGGATGATTGTTCTTATATACTTGATTATGGGAGTTAGCTATACTTTGTATTGCACTCAAGGAGTCACTGCAAACAGCCGTTTTAATGAATAAATTTGTATTTTTAATTTTCTGAACAAATTCCGGGAACTTTTGATCGAGGTGGTATGCTTGCAAAGTCAGCTTATATAAAAATGTTCAGTATACGCTTCTACTTATTACTGGGGGCGCAACGTAAGTTAAACTAATCAGCGAAAAATGCGTTCTCGTTTTCAAAGAATGGTTTGCAAATATATAAGCTTACGGCTCATGATTAAGGGACATTGGAATGTCGTTAAAGATCTGCATATCAACTTCATCGATTTGGAGAGAGATTTCGACAAAATTCCGAATGATCTTATATGGTAAGGTAAAATGGGTAGTGTGAATAGCAGCATTCTAAGCTCTTGCTTTCAATGTAGGACAAGGTTTTATACTTTCTATTCCTATGAATCTGGAACGACTTTTCTGCATTTTCACCAATAACAGGGCAGCACTAGTAAGCGGTGTGATAGCCCTTCAGTTATCGGAGCAAAGTGCGCAGAAATTTAAACAGCTCAGCTGACTATAAATACAAATACGATACGCGATAGTCGCGACAGAAAAGGTTATAAGAGGTAATAATCGCACCATAGACGTAGTGTAATCATTTCAGTTCTTTCTGCACACACTTGGACCAAACAAACAAGCATCAGTCAGAATGTATTAGTTTAACACGATAATTAATCTACAATTACAATTTTCATTAGCATTAGTTTATATGGCATACGTAAAGCAATGAGCAACTAATAGGTGTGTGGATATGAAATGTCGATTTGACTAACAATGGCATAACTATAGGGTTTTCCAATAAGGATATGACAACTTTTTTTTTTAAATAAAACGCAAACCATTTGAGATATTTCAAAAACTTTATTATCGGCTTGAAGTACAATCAAAACATTTATGAATGGAACTCGACTTCGAGTTCGTTGGACCCAATTTTCAACGACTCGGCCACGCATTTCGGCCGAAACGGCCGCTATTTCGCGTTCAATGTTGGCTCTGAGGTCTTTTACTCATAAACCAATGATTTAACGTAGCCCCATAGAAAATAGTCAAGCGGCGTTAAATCGCACGAACGAGGCGCCCCAACGACTGGCCCATGTCTTGAGATAACATGCTCACCATACTTACTCTTCAATAAATCGATTGTAGCGTTTGCTGTGTGGCTTGTGGCATCATCCTGTTGAAACCACATGTCCAAGTCCATATCTTCCAATTCGGGCCAAAAATAATCGGTGATCATGGCGCGATAACGCTGCTATTCACAGTAACGTGACGATTGTTATCGTCGACGAAAAAATATGGCCCAATAACGACGACGGCATGCAAACCGCACCAATCAGTTATTTTTTGTGGATGAAGTGGTGATTCATGAAGCACATGTGGATTTTCGCCTGACCAATAACGCACATTTTGCTTATTGACGAACCAATTGAGCCAAAAATGAGCTTCGTCACTGAAGATGATTTTGCGATGAAATTCATCATCTTGGCGCATCTTCTCCAGAACCAAATCGGAGAACGTAAGTCGCTTCAAATGGTCCATCGGCTTCAATTCTTGAGTCAGCTTGATCTTGCATGGGTGTAAACCAAGATCCTTACGCAAAATACGCCATAATGTGGTCTGAGCGATGCCCAATTCTTGAGAACGCCGTGGAATTGACTGATTTGGATCGTTTGCTACGGACGCCTGAACGGCAGCGATATTTTCGACACTTCGACCAACCCGTTGTCTCACTGACACGGCAACATCACACAACATCACACAACGAATATGTAGACTCAAATTTTTGCACTAAACTTGTTATTGCCTGTCTACTAGGGCGAGAATTACGACCGAAAATTGGAGTTAACGCTCTTAAAGTTGCAGTCACCGACTCCGAATTTCGGTAGAAAATTTGTATAATTTGCAGACATTGCTCGTTCGTGTACTTTACCATGATGAAAATGTTGAGTTTACTGAATTGACAGTGACAGTTTGATGATTAGTGAAAGAGTGCGTTCAATTAAATTCAAAGTTGTCAAGTCCCTATTGGAAAACCCTTTACTACATGTGGTTGGTTTCAGTCATAACAAATATGGAATTTTGGAGGGTAAACACCAGCCAATAAAATTCAGTGTGTCATAGGTTTTGATTGTACAAACAACATTATTTTTTGTCGCTTTGAAAATGTCGAATTTTGTACCAGATAAGGACCATTTGTGCGCAGTTTTATTATATTTTTTTTTCTCTAAGAAAACCGCTGTTGAAAGTCTTTTTATGGTGAACTCAAAGGACTTGTGAACGTGGGTTTGTTCGTTTCAAAAGTGGTGACTTTGGCATCGACAACAAAGGCCCTGGAAAGCTAAAGAAAAAAAAAATTGCAGGCATTATAAGACGAAGACTCGACCCAAACACAAGAACAGCTCGCTGAAGCATAGCAAGTTAATCGTACAACTATTTCCACACGTTTAAAAGCCCTGATAAAGATCTAAAAAGAAGGAAAATAGGTTCCATATCAATTAAAATAAAGATACATCGAAAGGCGAAAAACCATTTCAGAAATGTTGCTTGATCTGCACAAAAAATAAGGTTTTTTGTACGAATTGTTACTGGTGATATATTTCGACAATCCCAAGCGCAAAAAATCATGGGTAGACCCAGACCAACCATCAACCTCGCAACCAGTTCGCAATATCCACGGAAAGAAAGTTATGCTGTGTATTTGATGGGACCAGAAGGGAATGATGTACTATGGATTGCTGAAATCTGGTGAAACGATTACAGGGGATCGCTACCGTCAACAACTGATAAGATTGAATCGATCACTGAAACAAAAACGACCAGAATATGCCCATAATCATCACAGTGCTCGTCCACATGTTGCGAACCATGTAAAAAAAACTACTTGGCAAATATTTATTGGCAGAAGCCCCTCCCGACGTATTCACCAGACTTTGTCCCCTTCTGATTACTACTTGTATCAATCGATGCAGTACGTACTTTCGCAACAGCACTTTCATTCTTACGAAGAAGTGAAAGATTGGCTTGATGAAAAGACGAGCAGTGGTATTGGGGCGGAATCCATAAATTACAAGATGGGAAAAAGTCATAGCTAACGATGGCCAATACTTTGATTATTGAATTCATTCATTATCTTACTAAAGGGTCCGCCATCTAACTAGTGCTTATTTCGTGAATGGTAACACCTAGCTCATGTCTGATTTGACAGATGATTAGTTTTATCCTTCCGGTTAATAACGGAAAAAAATTTCATTCAAATGGCTGCCTCGGCTGGCCATGCAGTAGCCTACACGATCGGTCCAATTTTTAAGCACATTATCGATTGTGTGCAGCTGTATTTCACCAATGGCTTCACGAATATTGTCCTTTAAAGCGTCAATTGTCTCTGGCTTGTCGGCGTAACACTTATCTTTTACGACACCCCACAAATAATAGTCCAACGGTGTCAAATCGCAGCTCCGAGGTGGCCAAACGACATCAGCTCTGCGGCTGATAATGCGATCTTCAAAAACAGGGCGCAAAACATCGAGTGTAGTTTCGGCTGTGTGGCACGTAGTGCCGTCCTGTTGAAACCAAATGTTGCCAATATCCTCCTTTGTGAACGAAAATTCGTTCAACATGGCCCGATAACGATCGCCATTCACTGTAACGGCCACTCCTTGCTCATTTTCGAAGAAAAATGGCCCAATTATGCCTTTGTACCAAAATCCGCACCAAACAGTGACTCGTTTTGGGTGTATCGGCTTTTCAATGTATGCGTGCGGGTTTTCTGTGCCCCAAATGCGACAATTTTGATTGTTTACATACCCGCCAAGATTAAAATGAGCTTCATCTGAAAAGATTATTTTTTTGGCAAAATCGGCATCTTCTCTAAGTCGATCGCAGGCCCACTTAGCGAAGCGAAAACGCATTGGATGGTCAGTTGGCTTCAACTCCTGAACCAATTGGACTTTGTATGGCGCCATACCAAGGTCTTTATGCAAAATTCGTCTCCATGATGTCTCCGAAATGTTCAATTGTTGAGAACGACGGTGAATTGATGTTGATGGCGCTTCACGCACACTTTCTGCCACAGCAGCAATATTCTCGGGTGTACGTACTGTTTTTGGCTTTTCACGCTTTGGTTTATCGATGAGGATGCCAGTTTCTTTCACTTTTTTCAAAAGATAACGAACATACGGAGCTGACGGTGCTTCTCTTCTTCCAAAATCCGTACGCAATTTTCGCACACATTCTGCAACATTACCATGATTTTCAAAGTAATGTCGCAATATTTCCCAGCGTTGTTCAAGCGTATACACAACCATATTCGTTCAGCGGAAGGATAAAACTAATTATCTGTCAAATCAGACATGAGCTAAGTGTTACCATTCACGAAATAAGCACTAGTTGAAAAAAAAAAACGTTAGATGGCGGACCCATTATATTTCATATTCACACACCTATTACTTGTATACATTGGTACACTTAAGGCAACTGGGTGTAAATAAAAATCAGTACCATCAGAAAGAGTACACGATAACTGCATCTCCTTTGCAATTACATGAAAGCGAAAAAATATAGGAAAAAGAAAAATAATTGGAATGTATCTTAACACAGTTATACGCAAAACATTATAAAGTTTTGCAATAAAATAGTCACCGAACGCTTAAACATAAGCGTCTTGCATAAGTTTATGTGAAAAAAAACCCCGCACTTACCTTTACTTGACTTTTTCGGTCGATCCATATTCTGGCTATTGGATGATTGAGGAGGTGGAGAATATGCCTTGTAACTACTAGATCTGGAGCCGGACCGATGTCTTCGTTCGTGTTTGCTTGGTGGAGGGCTAAAATCTGTTTCCGAATCATAATTTGATATCGGTCCTGAATTATACATATATCTATCGGGAGAGTAGCGATAACGTGGCGGTGAATATGAATCTCTCCAATGACCACGATTTTCGCGAATTTCATCATCATCATCGTCGTCAATGGGTGAATATCTGTGTAAATGTGTTGCCCCAGGTGGAGGTGGTGGTGACATTAAACGGCCCATAGGTGGAGGGCGCATTTCCCCTGGTGGCATAAATGGTGGAATCCCCATAAAATGCGGAGGTGGTGGTCCCATAAATGGTGGTGGTATAAATGGCGGAGGTGGCAAACGACCTAATATTGGAGATCCTGGCGACTCCATATGTACAGGTGATGGTGCATTATTCATATTCATGTCTGTGGGTGCAAGATTTACATCCACTACAATGAAGAAGAAAGTTTTAATGACACAAAAAACCAACTGAATTGATTCACTTACGATTGTTTTCTTTGGTTGGATTACCACCAGCGAGGGAGGTTAATTTTCGACGTAGTGCTGTTGCATCTGAACGTGCTTCTTCATATTTTCTTTCCGATTGCCTCGCAGCTAACCATGTCTCATGTGCTCGATTTTCTAACGTTCCAATTTGAGCTTTATGAGCTGCTAATTGCGCTTCGATCTCCGCGCGCAAAGAATCATTTTGTGATCTATAAGCAGAGATTTTATTGGATTTGTTATAACGATAGAGACGTGCTCACTTACTTAAGAGTTTGAATTTCCTCTTGCATACTTGTTACCCTATCAACTGTACTAGTGGTTTCACCTTGCTGCTGTAGCCACATAGCTTCTTTCAAACTCAATTCTCTGAAAACAATTAAAACCAAATAAAAACACAGTGCCTTTGACATCGATGCTTTCTATCACATACTTTTGTAACTGATTCTCCTTATCCTTAAAGTAATTTGATAGAACTTCTAAGCGGGTTTGGGCTTCCAATTTGTCTTTTTCCGATTGGTGAAAATCTTGTTTTAATTGTTCAATTTCCTCGCTGTGGGTTTTGACTTGTTCTTCTAGTAGTTTTCGGGTATCCTTAGAGAAGAAATACAAATACAAATTATTATTATTTTTATCTTTTTTTTTTTAATTTTTCAACCTTGCGTACCGATTCAGTATCAAGTTTCTCCTGAAGTGAGGTTTTTTGACGCTTTATGTCGAGCAATTCAGCTTGCACATGAGCTACATCGATTATTTGAGATGCTTTTATACCAGGATCCCTTTTTACGGCTTTTAAACAGTCTTCTAGTGCCTGCAATTAAAATTGTTTGCATCATTTCTTCATCTATAACAAAAACGAAAACGAACCCACCTCAACTTTAGCTTCACTAGTTTGCCATTTTCTGTGTTCTTCCTCGGACTTGGTTCTTAAACTAACGATATCTGCCTGCAGTCGTTTGATTTCAGTATTTTTTCCTTCCAAAGCCTTTGTGATGCTCAATTCGAACTCACTCTTTATTTCCTCTATTTTAGAATTCAAAAGACTTTTCTCGGCCTCCAATTCGTCATTGTCTTGTTGAAGAGATGCTATTTCACCACCAAATTTGGCATTTTGTTCAGCCAGCATCAATTGCAATTCACTGTTTTCCCTACTCTTATCAGCGAGAATTGCATTAATCTCGAAGATCGTGTCTGAAAGAAAATATGGGAAGTTCTTTAGATTTACTAATTTACTTTAAAGTGTTTGTACGCAGTGAGGGGCGAAGGAAATTTAGGGAGGAAGAAAAAAGAGGTACCGATGTACATTGTTTTTAAATGCTTGTAAACGACCAAAATATAGAGAGCTCGGCAGGGCATTCCATAAGCGAGTTGTGCGGCTTCGGAACGAATCACGATATTCCGAAAGTTCGCTTAAGGGTATAATGATGAGATTCATAGCGAACGTTTGAAGTTTTGAAGGAGCGGAATGCTAGTGGCAATTTCAGTGGAGCACAGGTGATGGAAATAGCGATAAAACAAAGGGAGACAGGAGACATTACGTCGGTGTTTAAATGTGTCAATTGACTGACTGAATGATATTAGTATCACCTATCCCTATCTACCAGGTGCAAAGATGTTTTAGAAGCACCTGATCAGATGTAGGCATTGCACTTCAATTTTGAGCGGATGAATGCCTTATATATTGAGGTCAAATCAGAGGGGTGAAATATATCTTACATCGCCTGAGGAAACCAAGACATTTCGCAGCATTTTTGACAACATCGATTATGTGGTGATTCCATACCGAGAATGGAAAGTTTTTCGGTTTGAACGATGCAAGTACTATTTGTGGATAATGGCTGGGAATTTAAATTTCGCTTTAATGATAGCAGACAGCATTGTGTTTTGGAAGCATTAAATTCCACTGTGTTGATAGTTCCCCAATTGGTTACGCAATATAAGAGCAGGGAAAGAGAACGAATATGAAAAGCAGAGAATACTGTCGTCAGCAAAGGATTAGAAGTAGCAGACAAGAGATCATTGATGCAAATTAAAAAGAGTGTCGGAGACAGAACGGAACCCTGAGGCACACCAGCATTTATTTTGTGAATATCAGACTTGCAACCATCCAAGACAACTGGAATTGAACGTCCCGAAAGGTAGTTTCTAAATGAACGCATTTTCAACAAAAGAGACTGATGCCAAACTCTGTCAAATGCCTTAGAAATATCAAATGCAACTATCTTACTCGTACTTTCGCAAGATTGGTGCACGCGTTGGTTCCAATTTTCGATACATGCCATCAAATCAGCAGTGAACCTGTTGCTACGAAAACCGTACTGCCGGTCATTGAGAAGAAAAAGGTGAACAAAGAAATATGGTGATATCTTTTGAGGGCATAGATATAGCGCGCGATATAAGTATTCGGCTGTGTTCATAGTCACAATTGGAAAAACGTTCTCATGCAAAAAATAAAATACGGATAACTAATGTTCTAGGAAGGAACACTTTGAACAGCGTTTTCTTTTGCGTGGCCCACAGTACGCGAAGAACTCCGTATTGATTAATATGATTATTCCATGTAAGCGTTCTGTTAAAGACAATTCCAAGGCTTTTGGCCGAATCAACCAGCTTTATGGGCTTATTATCAAGATCGATTTGGGGAAGATATGATGTATCGATAAGCTTCCTTGATACAACTAGGCATTTCGATTTGGTTGGGTTTAAACAAAGGCCGTTGGATTTTGACCTCAACAAGCTCCCATATACCTTTTTCGACAACGCCTAAAGGACAACTCTTACGCAGCTGGACATCCTTAGAGCAGTATAACAAACATGAGGGAAGATCGTCCCATAATCGAACCCTGCGGAACATGTTTATTTAATGGAAGAAAGTTTGAAACGGAATTGACAATAGCAACTGCCTGAAATCTCTGATTTAGATAAGAGAAAAATAATTTTTTAGAGCAGAGTGTGAAGTAAAACTGCTGTTCCAACTTGTTGCATACAATTTTATGATTCACAGTGTCAATAGGGCAGTCGTGCAACTATGTACATATGTTTTGAGCGATAACCTGACTGGTTCACGCAAGGAAAACGATTGCTGTGTAGAATTTGACAATTTATGATTCTCTCAAATACCCACGAAAGAAAATTTACGTTCGCTATTGGTTTGAATTCATCTTTATTCTCCTAAACTGGTATGATTTTAGCATATTTCCAAGCTGTAGGAAAATTACCAGTCATGAGAATATTATTGAGCAGGTAAGTAATGTACTTCAGCACGTAAGGAAGAATAGCCTTCACAAAAACCGGATGTGTGTTATCAAATGAATTAGATTTGATTGATAAAAAGTTTTCTAGGACATTGATTTCATCTACTCTTGTGAAGTTGAAATGTCTCGAGTGTCCTGTGTTACTAAAGTTGTTCAAGGGTTCATTTGAAGTAAAGCGTGTTACTTAAAATCAAGACTGGACCTTGGTTTAATGCATTGCAGTCACTATTTGAAGGTTTGTTGTTTATTTGTTTGCCTACTGCAATATCTTTGGGGTTTTTCCAAAGTTTGTAGTTAGCTAGAGAAGGATCGAGTTTACTTCTCGTGTCATATACGTAATCTTATTTCTTATTGGTCGAAAAAACGTTCAAGATCGCATTAGATCGGTAACGGTTCCAACATTTGTAAGCTTCATTTCGCTTGTGAAACCTGGATTTGGTGTAACTTGAGAACCAGGACTGATCTTCTGTTCTAGGCCTTTTTATTTTTATTGGCAAATGGGTGTTGAAAAGATTAGCAATGTTACCTTTAATAAAAAAAAATTTGATCTTCAATAGAAATCATTTTATACACTCGAAAGCATTCAATTACTCCCAAATCTTCTTCTAATAGACTTGGATTTATGCTTTTAAAGTCACGAACACTATTCGTGTTAGCTGAAGGAGATCGTGATGGGAAAAATATGAAGCATAAAGTACATTTGTTGTAGAAAAGTAATATTATCCTCGGCAAAATGAATGGGTGTAGATGTATTAACTGGAAAATGGTTAAGCGCTTGCATACTATCAACTAGAGAGGAATCTACAAGAATGTTGCTGTTAGAATCTCCAATCAACTTATTTCAATGGAGCTATGTCGCCGTTGCGGGTAGGCCTGTTGACACAATCTAATAATATATTGTTTTGTTTGCAAGTGATTTTTACAAACGAAAAGGTCGAAACACTTTGTGAAACCAGGCGACTGGTCAAAAGGAGCAAATTAGGCAGACTAGAAACACTCAGATAAATCTGATGACACCTACACTGCCTGGAAAGCAGAAGTTTTCTATGAATAGCTGGTATCTGGCATCAGCTGTGACGGCAAATAAGGTCACTAAATACTGTCGCCTGGCACCGATGGCTACAAAAAGGTATAGACCAACTGCTCCTAACTCCGAAGACAACACTCACTACTCGCTTGGCACTAGTAAGCATACCAAACCCTTGGTGAACCTCTAAACAGAACAATTGTAAAATATGACTATACGCTCGCTAAGGGCTTCAGACCAATCAGTCTGACTTTATTCATGTTGAAGAGCAAGAAGAGATTGATTGAGGTTTGTGTGCGCGAAATTGTTTATGAGTGCATCATCCGTTTAAGATGCAACATTCCTACATCGGCAAAAAGCGGTAACCGTACAGTAGCAGATGATGTATCAGTACTTTTTTGTTGGATCATATCTTGCTCACCAGCCTTAGACGTGATCGACGATTGGTGGATTAGAATTCACGAGAAGGAGAAAGCTGACTAGTCTAACTTATCTAACGCTAAGACTCGTCACCATTAGTTTTAGGAGGAAGTGTTTGTAGTTTGGTTGTCACCCACTGTCGACTTCTGGCTGGTATAAGGCTTGTTACCAAGTAGTGTGTCGTTGGGATCTACACAGTTATATAAGGATCAATTATATCCAATTTAGTGAAACTAGCTGCTGCCCTTTACATTTTGTGAAAAGAAAAATCTATGTTTGTTGTGTTGTCCAAGATATGGAGAATCAATGAAATAAACTCAAAAGTAAAGCTACGGCGGTTTCAATATTGAATTCTAGCTGCCACATATGCACTGCACCTGGAAAATGTCCATGATTATCAACAGAAATCTGCAAACGATTCTATATCGTTGCATACGAAACATCGTGTGGATTTTATGTCCTAATTGTATTTCCAATGTAGAGATCAACAACAGAACAACACAGGATCCGATTGTGGATGAGGATGACAGTGGATCGGTTATCCCCTTCGAAAATACAATATCACCATTGTTTGGCATGCAATCTAATTCAACTAGTATATAGTAGAACGGCTCCAGCAAGACACAGAACAGTCCAAGACTATTGCGACTCGTCTTGATTAGTGAAAGCATAAAGTATATTGCAAGAAATTACTTAGTTCAGCATGTATGTTTAGTGGAGAGCTAAGAACCAACAATATATAAAACAAAGTTACATTTGAATAGAAAAAAAGAAATTAAATACAAGTTTGTTGGAAATCTTCAAGTATATCACTTACTTTGTTGTTCATTGAGTTGCCTTTGAAGCTCTTCTACACTACTTATGATCGACTCATCTCCGCTTTGATTATTCAGAAGTTCCGATACGATTTTGTTCAATTCCAATCCAGCTTCAGCAGCATTTTCCAATTCCTAAAATCAATTGCAATTGTGTCATTTAAACTTTTCTCTACCATGTTGAGTTTAAGTTACCTTCTCAAGGGAAACAATCTGATCTTCCAATTTTGCTTTGGCTTCCTCAGATATCTCCAATTCCTTTTTAATAGCAATAACCATGTCGTTCGATCCGAATGAATTATTTTCAATGCTTGCCAACTTGCCACATGTCTCGCCGAGATCATGTTTCAAAATGGAAGCTTCCTTACTCGAAGCCAGCAAACTCCTTTCGACCACATTTAGCTTAGCGATGAGTTCATGTTCTTTACGACACTGAGAGAGACAATAATAGCCAAATGTGAAAAGTAATGTAGCAACAGCTGAGATAGCCATACAGGCTAGTACATCGAATAATTCTAGAATTTTCTGTGAAATCCCATCAAGGAAATCCTGTTCCGGTGGGTAAGTGTCATCGTAATGAGGTGGTAAACTATTTGACGGATTTGACTGGCAATTAGTTTCCTTTTCGCAAAATTCCTCAGGCAAGGCGTTTTTATGTGAAGGATTCAATGCCGATGGGTTGTTGGCCTTTTCCGGGAAGAGTATTCGATCGAGTTCGTCGCTAAATCCCGTGCTAGGTGTTGGCTCCTGAGATGGGAGCAAACCTTTAACCGTGCCTAAAATTGTTTGGAAAAGGCCAGCTTGTTGCGGTGGAGGTGATGGTTGAACATTTGATTGTATTTTCGGCGGTGCTACTTGAGCCTTTGGATTAGCTGTTGTCGCCTCGAATTCCAATGGGTCATTGGCAAAGTATCCTGAATCGGGTTCAGTTGGTGCAGGTATTGTGATATGTTCATTTAGTACTTCGGATGGTAAATCGTTGTTAGTCGCAGGCTGAACCTGTTCGTTTTGAACAGTGTTTTGCACTTCGGCGGTCTTATGCAACTCATCAAGAGCCACAGGAGGCAAAGCATTTGCAATTGTGTCTTGTGGAACAACATCAGGTTGGTTATTGTTGGTTAAATCGTTGATTGTTTCTTTTGATATGTCCGATGGCGTTGTATTTACAGTCTCAGCAATTGCAGCAGTTTCAGTAGCTGGTGTTGTTGCACTGGGCATGTTAGTGAATGTTTGTGTGTCTAAAGAATTTGGAGTTGGCACATTAGTAACTGTTTGTGTGCCCAACGAATTTGGAGAGCTCAGATTAGTTTCTTTTTCTGCCTGCTCTGGTGTGATTTCGGAGGAATGTTTTGAATTGTTTTCTAGTTTAAGTGCATTATCTGCATTTTCTACGGTTTCCGGTTGCACATCGGGAATTTTTTCAGTGAAAATAGAATTGTTTTGCTCAGGATCATTTCTTTCGTTTGCATTCTCTTGCTGTAAAGTGCTTTCGCTTATGGAAATCGGTGTGTTTTCTACAATTGGTGTGGCTGCGGTTGGTACAGTTATAGTTGCAGTTTCAGTTAAATCAACTTTTTCAGCTTGTGAATCACCTATTGCATTCTCTGGTTTAATTGCTAGTTCAGCGATTTTGGCTTCAATATTTTCAGTTTTCTCTTCTTTTATCTCGTGAGTTACAGTTGGAAGTAAAGTGGGGTAACTTGTTTCTTCCGCCTTAGCTAATTTTTCTGCAGCACTGACCGAATCCGTAACTGCTCCAGGAGTCTTCGCATCAGCGGGAGCCGCGGTAGGATTTTTCTCGCTCTCACTAACAATTTGTGGTGGATCAGGTGCTAGAGTCTCAATTTCCTCTTTTGGTTCTGATCTATTCTCCGAGATTGGGACGCTTTTTTCAGACGAATTCGGATTGATTGTGGAGTTTCCAATTTCTACACTGGCTTCTTGCTTAGCTGCAGATTCTGAAGTAATGTTCATTTGCTTCTCCTTCAAGTCGCTCTCAGGAACGATTTCTGTTGGATTTGGTGTTAAAGTTGTAACCTCCTCTTTAGGTTCTGATTTATTCTCCGTGACTGAGACACTTTTTTCAGACGAATTCGGATTGATTGTGGAGTTTCCAATGTCTACACTGGCTTCTGCAGATTCTGAAGTCGTGTTCATTTGCTCCTCCTTCAAGGCACTCTCAGTAACACTTTGTGCTGGAGCTAGTGCTAAAGTTGTATTCTCCTCTTTAGATTCTGATTTATTCTCCGAGACTGAGACATTGTTTTCAGACGAAATCGGATTGGCTGTGGAGATTTCAACTTCCCCACTGACTTCGTGCTTATCGGTAGTCGTGTTTATTTGCTCCTTCTTCAAGTCGGACTCTAAACTTTGACCAATAGCGGCATTTTCCTTAATTTTTATACTTATTGGTGTAATTGGCAATTCTGGTTTGGGAATTTCAGTCGTCCCACTTTGCACATCAGTCGGTTTGCTTTGAGACTCACTATTACCAATTACTGCTTGAGAATCTTTAATTTGTGCTTCGACTTTGGGTTCTATTTCTACCGGCTTATTGAGAGATTCAGCATTCGCAAAGTTCGCAAAAATTCCAAAAGCAGGGATCCGTGGTTTATTATCTGCTTTGTTCTCTGGAACTGCAACTGGAACTGGTTGACTGGTTGGAATTTCTGGTTTCAATACAACCGACTTTTCTCGAGCAATCTCATCGATTTTTTCGTCTATAAACTCATCATCATCATCCTCATCCTCATCCTCGTCATCTTCATCGTCATCTGCAAAATCTAAATCATCTTCGCCATCCGTTTTGTTGGTCAATTCGAACCCAGCATCCTCAACTATACCCCCGTCCTCCTCATCAGTGTCAGGCAATGCCTCAGACAAAGTCTTCACATCTGCTACATTCACAGGAATTTTCGTGCCGTCTACAACTTCAACCGTTTGACTTGGTTTTACATCTGCTTTGTTCTCTTGGAGATTTTCTTTCTTATTTACATCGGTAACAACTTTATCGCTGCTCGATTCAGCTGGAAGGGGCTCAGTCGTTGTAACCTTCGCAACTGGCTTTGATTTTTCAGAACTTTTCAGTTTGGACCTATTTTTCTTTGGTGGCAGTATTGCAGGCACTACTGGTATTAAGGAATCCAGCTTATGAAACACTTTGTACTCTTGAATAAACATTTTCGGTGCGTAGCCATTCTTGCCGTCGATTTCAACGCCATAATAATCAGAATTCAAAGACTTGGACTTTATCTTGATCTCGGAGTCCAATTTAAGTGATAGGACGCCTTCTTTGTCGGGAGCATACTTTTTCATTGCTCTCCCGTATGAAATTACCCCTGTAAAAGATAATTATTTTTTTTCTAAAACTGAACAAGGGCCACATACAATTGGAACATACCAGAGCAATTTTCATCCACACACTGCCATGTATCTGTTTGACTGTTATTTTGTACAATTAATGTAAAAATTAACAAACAACTTAATAGACTTGCTAATTTCATCATTTTACATTGTATTTCTTAAAGCTTAAAATACGAAAATAAATATTATAATTCAAGCACTCAATCGCCACATCACAAGCAAAATTAGAAAGTTCGAATGTTGGTTAACCTGTAGAGTGACAACTCTGACATCAGCTGTTGGAGTGGTGGCCATCTGGTGGCAAGACTATTTTGTAAATGCCTTGACAGGGTTGTTAACGCATAGAAACTGGTAATTAATTGCAAGACATGATTTATCATTTGTATTTCGTCGTATAAGAGATCTGAAGCTTGAGATGTTGATGTGATATTTATGCGTGAAAGATGCTTCACATGTTACCAGATTAGGTTTTCACTATGTACGCCTTGAACTTATTGATTACCTGGTATAGGAATAACAAGGTCGTGAACGGAAGTTCCAGAAAAACAAATCAATGTCTAAGCATCGAAAATGTATAACACAGACGTCAATTTGAAAAGAACAACATTCTTATAGAAATCGATTAAGAAGCATCGAATCATAGTAAACTGAATGTTGAAAAGTTAAATATTTCCATATGCCACCACCTGTAGCTCCTAAAATAGCACCCGCCTCTAATATCTTGCACTTGGTGGCAAAATATCAAGACAAAATAGTCTGCCTCATGGTTTTTTTCAATCCTGATTCAGCAGGCACAGGTACAGTATAGGATGAACTTTCGCTCAGAGTTCGCGGTCGGAGCAAGTTAAAAGGTATCGAAGTAGCAGACGAATGCAATAAAGGGGTGCACTCTAAGCGTCAACAATTCAGGTGCTTTAATATTTTGCTAATCCATGACAGGTAAAGTTTTACTATTTTCGGATACGTATACTTGTTTTTTTAAGAACTTATTAAGCAAATTTTCCATCAACAGAAAAGTGTTCAAAGCTTCGTTTTAAAAATATGAACAACATGAACATAATAAAATCTTAATTGAATGGAAAAAATCTATCTATATCTTCCCTTCGCCAGCTAACAAGAGGCATCATAGGGCGCTTTGCTTTTCAGAAATGTTCCGAAAGTCTAAGGATACATCCAATCCTTTAGATACAATAGAAGAGTGGTGAACAGCTTCTAACACGTTCATGCATCCAATAATCGTATGAAAACTATTTTAAGAAACAACAACGCACCAGGTGACTTCAATTATGTAGGTGTCCAAACTATTTCGCCTGAGTTCAAATTGGTTGTCTTTACGTGCAATCGTTGTCAAACATTGCCCAACGGACGTTGAGTCTTGAATCTGAAACAGATTAGTGTTGGTCTGATTGTAATGCACATCAAAGCCACTTTCTACAACATAACCAGAACGTGCCCTTGGACGGATAAAACTAATGGTCCTACCGCATAATTGTTTTCTGACCCCCTAAATGGATTTACAGAGCTTGTTCTGAGAACGACACAAACATTTTCAATATCAAAACTGATACATATTTGGTAGGCTACCATGAAGCGTATTCCCCACAATATGACACCATAAAAAGATTAGTTTAACTCAATTTGTAGCAGCCTGAAATGTGGTTATTAATAGAACCAGACTCTCTTACAAAATAATCTTTTCAATAAAAGTAACTTAGCCATTCTGTCATCAAACTGACTAAAATACTTGTTAATGCGAAGCGTACATCGAACTTTGCGCGCACATTTGAGAGGGACCTTGTCGTGGCAATAAAACAAACCCCGAGCTTAAGGTGGCACTACAGTCCAGGGTGGACCTGGAAACCATCAAGCGTCTCCAGACGTCTTGATCTTTCGCTAGCTGTCTCCAGCTTCGCACGTTAAGTTGATTGAGGTGCCCTTCTA
This sequence comes from Volucella bombylans, assembly GCA_949129095.1. Classification (NCBI taxonomy): domain Eukaryota; kingdom Metazoa; phylum Arthropoda; class Insecta; order Diptera; family Syrphidae; genus Volucella; species Volucella bombylans. The sequence goes on along the minus strand of OX422144.1, from coordinate 167,114,338 downwards.
CTTGCATACGCCACCTGAGTCGCGGTCTTATTCTATTGCGATGTCCCTCGGGGATGAAAACTTTTCGGATCGGAGCATTGGTGTCTCTACATAACCCAGCCACCTCAGTTGACCTTCAGTCTTCTAAGTTAGCTAAGTCGATGTCGCTGTAGAATTCATACAGTTCATCATTGTATCTCCTCTTCCACATACTGTCTATACACGGACCGAAAATCACGTCTCAACACTCGTCTCAATACACGCTGCTTTCTTCCGATTATGTCAAGATCATCGGCATATACGAGCAATTGGACGGACTTTTGAAAGACTGTACCTCTTGTGTTGGCGCGTGAGTTTTGCACTGTTCTTTCAAGAATGATGTTAAACAAATCGCATGACAGCGCATCGCCTTGTTTAAATTCCATTTTGGCAACAATGGTCTCGGTGAGTTCTTTAAAGACCTTGATGGAGCAGCATGGATTCTGTATAGTCATCCTGCACAAACGGAAGGCAGAGATGCCAAAACTAGACATTACTCTCGTATAATACGCGGCCTTAAAATCGATGATCGCGAAGTATGTCGATTTGTAGCTCATGAGTTTTTTCCAAGATCTCTCATTGTGTGAATATTTGGTCGATGGTGGACTTTCCAATCCAGACGCCATACTGATATGGACCAGTCAGGTTGTTAACGAACGGCTTCAGGCGATCACACAATACAGCAGATAGCATGTTATATGCGATGCTAAGAAGACTGATGCCTCTGTATTTGGCCCAGTTTAGAGAGTCTCATTTCTTGAGGATCGGGCAAACAATGGGGTCCTATTCACTGGGCATACTTTTACAGATGAGTTGGTGTATGGTCCTTAGCAAATCATCGCCTATTTGAAGAGCTCGGCAATCAGGCCGTCTGCTCCAGCAGCTTTGCTGGACTAAAGCTTAGATATCGCTATCTTCATGGCTATCATATTCATTGCCATATGGTTTAAAAGTTAACAAGAATTATGTTTTTCTTCTTTCGAGTACAGCAAAGACTTATCGGACCATCGTAGGTTGGTAAGACTTTAAGAATACCAATATGTCTGGCCAAAATACTTGAAAGGGTCATATGTGATATGTGGCAGAAAGCTATCCTAATAACTAGCCGAAAAAGTGTGGAGTACGTGAACATAAAGGTAGGAAGTCAAACCTGCTAGATAGGATTCAAGGCCGTGCGATAAAACCCATAGGTGATACTAATATCAGTCAGTCAATTGATACCCTTGAACACCGTCGTAATGTCTCCCGTCTCACTTGTGTGAGTAGCATTCCTCCCTTTCAAACCTTCAACCGTAACACCCGTGTCGCTATGAATGCTTACCAGTATCAAGCCCACTTTCGGACGTACTCTAAAATATCATGATTGTAAAATATCAATGCCCTTCCAAGCTCTCTATTTCCTGCTCGCTATAACTTGCAAACATTTAAGAACAATGCACATAGGCAACTCTCTTTTCTTCCTCCCTAAATTTCCTTCGTCCGCGCTGAGTAATATTCGACAATACTCGGGCAAAAAGTGTCAAAGCTGCAGGTAGCACTTTCTGGAATGCTGCCAGCTTGAAGAATCTTAGTATACAAGGTAGTAAACTCAGTCCTGTTATACGCTGCCACAGTTTGGGGGAGGGCTCAAGCGACAAAGGAAGCAAGGACAAAGTTATCATCAATAGATCGACTTAGCGCATTAAGGGTAATCAGTGGCTTTAGAACGATTTCGAACGAAGCAGCTTTTGTTATTGCCGGGATGGTCCCCATCCATATCCTTGCGGACGAGGTATTCTCTACACCTTTATAAGTGGAACACCACAACGAAGGCCAGATGAAATTACAGATTGATTCCATTCATAGACGTTTGAACAGACTGAAGTCATGAAACTGTAACTACTAAATTAGGCCGCTCCTATCTTTTCATGGTGGCATCGTTTCGAGGACGAAAGCTCCCCGTTTTTGCCCAAATTGTCCAATAAACAAATTAGAACGAAGACGCAGAACATGCCATTGCATAGGCTTTCTGGGATGGAGAACTGACATACCAAGTCCACAGATAATAGACTAAATAGACTAAATGCAGAAATGAGAAGAAAATTGGATAGAGATTTGCGGATTCATAAAAAAAAGTGCAAATATAGCAGATGTAAGAGACATAAACAGCTTACCAGCCCCGTGAAGCAATACCTAACGGCAGTCCTATGGAGAGAGTGTAGGGTGTGATTTATTACATATGTATGCGTACTTCTGGAATCGAGCAATCACGCAGTTGAATCGTACATACTGGTAGCCCGGGCTATCGGGTTTTTGAAGATTACAAACCTTTTATTCGGCTGAATACAAGCTATAACTTAAATTTAAACTTAAACTAAAATTTAAAACTAAGATTGGTTGGAGTGGTTTGAGATTGCGATTCTCGCGATGATATGGGACCATACTTGACTGGCGTACTCTAGGAGGAGTGCAGAGTTGGCTTTAAGGAATATCCCATCCATATGCAAACGGAAGTTGAGGTCTTTATCACACAAAATGCCGAGGTCGCGAAGAGATTGTACGGAGGAGATACGTTGGTTGTGGAGAAGGTAGAGTTGGGGAGGAGATTGGTGTAGCTTATGTGAAAGGGTGATGGATTGGCATTTGGCGATATTAAGTTCCAAACAATTTTTGAGGCACCCTATCGAAGAACTTGTTGAAGGAGGAAGGGGAGAGGAAATGGTTTTGAAAAATTTGGTATCTTCAGCGTAAAGGGAGACAGACGAGTGTTTGATGATTCTACGGAGATATTTATGATTAATATAAAAAGAAGGGGACCGAGATGATTGCCCTGTGGAACTCCAGAGGTAACCAAAAATGGAGCCGAGTGGGCTGACCTAACAATGAAAACTTTAAAAAAGGTTTTCGAGTTAAGAGGATATCCATTTTAACAGTATGGGTTCAAAGCCGAGGGCAAACAATTTGAAGAGTATTAATCGATGAGAGATTTTATCGAAGGCCTTGCTAAAATCGGTTGCAACTACATCGACTTCGTTGCCATTCTCTAGCGCAGAGAGGGCAAAGGATACGAATTCAACGAGATTTGTGGTGGTTGACCTACCCTTTAGGAAGCCATGTTGTCTAGAGGAAATAAGTGATTTGCATTGGAAGTTTGGAGCTTCATATAAAATACTTTCGAAGTGGATCGGGGTTATGAAGGAGGTTTTCCAAGCCTGAAGAAATTCTCCTTGTGAAAGGAAAAGACGAAAGAGATTAGAAAGGCCAAGGGAAAGAGAGGAGGAACATTTTTTAAGAAATATGGCAGTGAGGCCATTGTGTTGGTGTAATTTATATTTGATATAAAACGGGTCCAAGATGTGGGAGAGAAGTGGACCATTGGAGAAGTTCAGTAGGTAACTAAAATATAATGGACCTGGTACAAAGGAGTCGTTGGTGAAGGGTTGTTTAAAAAAGGTGGCAAATAGGTTGGCAATGGTGAGTGGATCGTTTGATGACTTGTTGTTGAAAGCGAGGGAAGGAAGGTGAAGATATCACCAAATTTTCATTTTCGGGGTGAATGCAAGAACTTGCCATTTTATTGCCAAGTTTTCCATTCCCACAGAGTAGAGGCGGCTGTTCGAATTATGCTTCATACCCATACTGTTCGATCTTCTCTAGCTTCAGACGACAGTTATATTTACTTTGTCTTAAAATTACCTAGTAGCCATATGTGCAGATTTTTTTAAGGCTATATATATTTAAGAAGTCAAATTTGAAAAAAAAAATAAACAATATGACAAATGTTGATCATTTCAAAAAGGGAGGTCCTCAACACTTCACATTTCTAAACGGAGATCAATATCATGGAGAGTATGCTGCGGATGTCACTCGAAAGAAAATCTTCCGTCATGGTTGGGGAACTTATATCACTGCAAATTGTTGCATTTACCAAGGAAAATGGAATTATGACAAACTGGATGGATTTGCTACTATAAAATATGCTACCAAGCAAACATTCGTTGGACATTTAGATTCGCAAGGCAACTATGAAGGGGGGACGTTCGAGTTCGAAGATGGCTGTAAGCTTCAAGGAAAATTTGACGACAATTTAAATGTTGTCTTTTTAGACCGAAATGATAATGTTTGGAAAGTAGATAAGACGGAAGGAGAACTTATTGTAACTAATAAATAATAAAGCACATATTATAGTAGGATTGTTGATGACAAAAAAATCAATTTGAACTGAAATACGAGTACCAGCCAGAAAGAATTGAATGGTATTGATTTTTTTCGTACACTTTTCAGGAGTCATAATTTAATTTGAGATTACAAATGGAAAAGCTGAACGCGGATAGAGTAAGACCCGAGCGTCCGGCCGAAAATGTTACCGCGTTTCGTGAAAGTGTGACTCAAGAAGCAAAATTGTGAATTCCACGACGCTGGCAGCAATAAGGCATATCGTGATGGCGAACATTGCATTTTGATTCCCATGTCGCTCTCCCATATACGAGAACTTAAGCGTAGAAACCATGGAAAGCGTAGCATGTAGTGTACCAACATTGATTGGTTCCTCCAATAAGAGGTAGGTTAGGTTAGGTTAGGTAAGAGTGGCTGTTGGAAATACCAACCCACTTAGGCCTATTGGCCCATTGTGATGCCACGTGGATCTATGATCTTCTTACTACTGGAACCAGTTTGAGCTTATAATAAAGCGTAGGAGACTGTTAACGTCTATTTTTTCTAGATCGTTTAGGTCGTTGTAGAAGAAAGCTCCTAGATGAAGCTTCCTTCTCTGAGAGAGAACTGGGCATGTGCAGAGTAAGTGGGGGATTGTCTCCTCCTCTTCCTCGTCCATGCAGCTTCTACAGAAATCGTTAGTAAAGGCGCCAAGCCTTCTTGCGTGCTTGCCTATGAGGCAGTGTCCGGTAATGACACCTATTATGGCGCTGAGATGTTTCCTATCTAAAAGGATCAGACACTTAGATCGACTCAGATCCAGCCTTGGCCAGATCTGTTTGGTCGCTAGACATGTTTGTCAAGCAGTCCACCTAAGGTCCGTTCTTTTATTGGCATCTATGTAGCTTTAGTGTTAGTTTGCACGTAGCGATTGGTATACCTATACTACCTTTGTCCGGTAGGATAGGTAGAGTGGTTCCAATTTTGGCGAGTTCATCGGCTCTGCAGTTCCCTGGAATGTTTCTGTGGCCCAGAACCCAACAAAGGTGAATGTTGAACTGCTCTGCCATCTCCATGAGAGATGATCGGCATTCAAGGGCAGTTTTAGAATATAATGAGACCGAGTCCAGGGACTTGATGGCGGCCTGACTATCCAAAAATATGCGGATATCCTTTGCAGATACCAATAAGAGGTAGTTCACGACGAAAATCTTATTCAGCAATGAGACACATTGTCACTATTCTGTTTTTTTCTTTGACCTCTTTCGCACGCTAAGTTGGTTGAGGTCCCCATCCAATTACGTGCGTTATCATCCATTTTGGATAAAGTCCATCCCTCTGCGCCGTAGGACATGACTGCGATTATTAAGGTCTTATATAGGGTCACTTTTGTTGTTCGAGAGAGGGATTTGCTAGTCAATTGCTTTCTTAATCCAAAGAAGCAGCGATTGGTAAGAGTTATTCTTCGTTTCATCTCAGCGCTAGTGTCGTTGACTGAATCGATAGCGGAGCTGACGGAGGATGACGTTCTGTCCGAGAAGTCGGTGTCGGTTATCCTTTCTTGCTGACAGCATATACTTAATGTAGTAATTGAACTCACTTTCGAAAGATTGGGTCTCTTACTATTCTTTCAAGAACGATGTTAAAGAAATTACATGACAGCCCATTGCCTTGTCTAAATTCTTTTTTGAAAATCAAAGGTCTCGGTGTGTTCTTTACCTTGATGGAGTAACGTTCATTCTCCATCCCCATCCTGCACAAACGGACAAGTTTGACAGGGATTTCAAGAATAGACATTGCTCTGTATAGCTTATCTCTATAGGTGCTGTCATACGCGGCCTTAAAATCGATGATCGCGGTGTGTATCCATTTGGAGCTCATGGGTTTTTTCCAAGATCTGCCGTCGTGTGAATATTTGGGCGATGGTGGGCCTAAAGCCACACTGATATTCACACAATACAGCAGATAGGATCTTGTAGACGATGTTAAGAGGATTGTAATTGGCGCAGTTCAGAGGGTCTCCTTTCTTGAGGATTGGACAAACAATGCTGAGGTTCCAGTTATCGGGCATATTTTCGTTCTACAGTATTTTACAGAACTCGCTTTGAAGAACTCGGCAGTCAGGTCGTCCGCTGCAGCAGCTTTGTTTTACTTAAGCTCAGGTATGACTATCTTCACTTCATCCAAGTCGAGTAGACGGAATTATTGGTCGACATTTTCGAGATTGAAAGGTTTACTATGCCTGACAGTGGTATTTGGTTCGTTATCACCGTTATACAGTCTATAGAAATGCTCTTTCCAAATCCTCAGCATTCATCTTTGTTAGCTGCATGTGCTTGCCGGCACTCGTCGTCAAACCTGGGGTTACGTGAAACCTAGCACATCAAAGTCGGCATCTCTGATGGCTTTTTGGCGATGTTGCCACTGGTCTTCGATACTTGATGGCATAGGACCTCTTAAGGGATTAAAAGAGACTCGACCGGAAAAGGACTTAGCGATCTCTTGTAATTGTAGGTGACCGACATCAAACTTCCTCACAGTATTAGCTTACCTTTGCGATATTCCCAACAGCACCTTGTCTATAATACAACAAGGTAAGAGTCGATGTTTGCCCCTCAGAAAGTTCGGACATCCGTAATACTAGAGAAGTGCCTTGCGTCGTTCGCAATGTGATCAATTTGGTTGATTGATCAGGAGTTCTCCATGTCCCCTTATGAATATCGGGATATGGAAATCGACAATATTTCGCCCCACCGCAAAGTCGATTAGCCTGAAACCGTTATCAGAGGTGAAGTTGGTGGACACTTTTAATGTGATAGCTAGGGCACGCTCATAAGTCTTGTCCAAGAGCTCGTAGAAGTTATCTTTGGTGTTGTCATCTTTCTCCTCTGTAGGGCCGTGCGCGCATATAAGGCTAATGTTGGAAAATTTAGCCTTAATACGGATTGTTACGATGCGCTCAAGACTTCTTTCCTGAGTTTGGATCCAACAACGATCTCGCATCCAAGTAGGCGCTGCTCTTATTGTGGATAACAATAGCCGTAGTAAATGTCGCAGTTTTTCATTCTACTTTTGTCCGGACCATCCCATCGCATGGTGGTGGCATGAATGGCGATAACATCTGCTTTGCTGGGGTCTCCGCTAGTTGTTCGCCTGCACGTGGTCTATTAAGGCACGTAACATTCCACGTACAGATCCGAAGTTCGTTGTCCCTGCTTCTCTTGCAGGGGTTGTCGACAGTAGATCCGTTCGTATCTGAGCCTTATTGTTCCTTCGCAACTTTGTTTATTTTTCCCATGGCCGGACAATTACCCCGAAGGCATAATTCCCATCCCCTAGGATGGCGTTAGAACGAAGCCAGTAAAGTGCTCGGATATGCGACCGCTACCGTTGGTCCACTCAGGGCGCTTTTCTAAGACCTTAACTTAGTTTCGGAAATCCTTGCCGGCCTGAGCTCCAAATACAATATGTCGGAGTAGCCCGGCTAAGATCTTATTTGCTTTGTTTTGGGATTTTATTTCACCGTTGATTCTATCTGGTGAATTCATACGCTATCCCGTTTATAGTGCTGCTGTTTCTGTCTGCTGGCCAGCTCTCGCGCTCATATGTTTGACGAGTCAAGTCCGGATGGACATCGACCAGTACCCGGTGGTTTCCACTTGGAGGTGAAATAAGCACAATTGATGTGTAAAAATAGTTACAAGACTGAGTATTGCCAGGTTGACACCTCTCAAAATCAGTTTCTTTGCTGTTGCTGTTGAGAAAAGCAATTTAAAAGGTCAGTTGTACGCGATCCTTAGACAACAGTTAAGCCCTTTTTCAAAGTGACTTAACCTCTTTTACACTAACTAGTGCAAGAGTTACTCCTTTTTGCACAGCGCTCAAATGGCCATTATACTGCTATTATTATTAAGAGGAAATTAGTTTAACAATTTAAAAAAAAGTTTGTTACAATATAGATATGTATTTCGATAATTAAAAATATAAAAAATGCTCTAAAAATATAATAAACATTAATAATTGTCTCCTTCAGAGTTAGTAGACGTGAGGTGGTCTCCTTGCTGCCTATTTTCATAAAAATCTCATAGTAATTGGGTCAATCAGGTTCTTTTTCTTAGCCAGTGAAATGGGCACTTGAGAATTGTAGGTCTGAATTAATGGTAGCTCTTAAAATCCACACCTCTTCTCGAAAGAAATATTTTGAAATTCTTCAGGATCATTGAAGGAAGACTTATATTGCACCAATCTCCTTCTTTTTACGAACTTTAGACACCGAATATTCTTCCAATTGAACTCTTCACCTGTTGTAGACAATTTTCTATGAGTCAGATCAGTCTGTACAAAGTCATAAAACTCGATTTAGTTCATTTCGTGAACATGGAACGAATTATTCTGCCCTGACCGTCGTAAACATTTGCCCAGTCGTGCGGGTGTTGAATTTTTAGATTGTTTTTTTTTTTTTGTTTGTCTTTCTATTCTGTTGTATCACACTTGACGGGAGTGTGTTGCCTGGAATGAGGATCTTGTACTTTATTGTTTTTAATGTCACTGATTGCTCCAACATTGCTAAGTATGCTGACACCATGAAAGCGTTTTTATTTTGACCCGGGCATGAGTCCATGTACATCACAAGGTGTTGCACAGATTTTCCTAGTTCCCCTCTGATATATTTAATAACACAACTGGAGATCTCATTACCACATCGATCGGTTTCCTTGGGACCCATACCAAACATAGTAAATTGCTTTGGAAGTGGCACAGTCGTGTACACTTAAGTTGTATGTCCACAACTGTCTTTTATAAAACGACTCTCCACTTGCTAGGTCCGGTGTAGGCAAGCATTGATCGGAGATGATCGAACTAGATCAAAGCACACTGTCTTTCTTGTTGGGTCTTCCTTCGATGTCGCCTTGTCACTCTGTTTTAAAGCAGCTACTACAATATGTATTTCAATATGTCATTCAAACACTTTTTGACTTTTAACTTTTATTTCTTCTGAGGTGGAAAGTTGAACTTTTAATTTATGTTTATCACACACACCACGAGTACGTTTTTCTTAATTCGTCGTACGATATGGAGAGCGTAAAAGGCAAGTACCGTTTACGAGATCTCCTTCTTGTAACGGGTGACCACATAGCAATGATAGTTTTTCCAATTGTTATGTTTCAACAGCTGTCAAAGTTACCAATGAAATTCAGCTGTCAAAATATTCAGTAATGTTTGCCACTTCATCATGCATCGTTTTACGCTTGCCGAATTTCGTCGTGAGGTCGGTCGTCATCATGGCTTCAGCGTTTAGGCAATTCACCGCACCATGGAAAAATTTGAGTGTGAGTACACTCTTTTGGATCTTAAGCTACTAACCAGGCAGATATGGGTGCGAAATGAAGAAAACATGGCCGCCGTAGCGGCGTGTATAGAAGAAGACCCAAAAATGTCGATTCGGCGCAGATCTGCTGAATTGGTCATAGCCAGAATTCAACGCGGCTTATTTTGCCGTTGGATTTGTGCCGCTAACGGAAGAATTGAAGCCGAACGACCATAGACAACGCCGTAAGTTTGTTAATTGGGCGATGGCAATGTTGGCCGGAGATCCGGATTTTGGCCAAAAAATTATCTGCTCGGACGAGGCCCATTTTTTTCTCAGCGGCTATGTCAACAAGCAAAATTTCCATTATTGGAGCAAATACAATCTACAAGTGTTAGGCCAAGGATCAATGAATCCACAAAGATTGACTGTTTGGCGCGGTTTATGGCATGGCGGTATCATCAGACCTTATTTCTTTCGAAATGAGGAAAGAGACAGTGTTACCATCAATGGTCTCAGGTATAGAGCGATGTTTACCGACTTTCTGTAGTCAGAGTTCGACAACATCGATATATCCTAGCTATGGTTCCAACAAGACGGCGCTACATGCCATACAAGCGACGCAACGCTCGAAGTTGTGAAGGAGAAATTTGGCGACTGGGTCATCTTAAGGCGAGCGTTCATCAATTGGAAGTCGCTATCATGCGATTTGACAAAACCATTTTCTCTGGGGCTACGCCAAGTCATTAGTCTACGCTAACAAGCCAACCACTTTGGACGAGCTCGAGGCCAACATTCGACACCCTATTGCCGGAATAACGCCGCACATATTGGACCTAGTCATAAAAAAGTAGCCCGACCGGTTATTTTTCTTTCAAAATGAGTTAAGTTATGTTATCCCCTTTTTCACGCGAAGTAGCGTAAAATATTCCACATACGAGTATTTCTCCCACATATCTGCGTTGCTTGTGTTTGTGACCCTTGTGGGGTTGACTTATAATAATTTGCGGACTTTAGTACCATTTTACTGGCTTCACTATTTTGGATCACCTCGTTAGTGAGGCCAAGGGTTTATTGGTGTTTTCGCATTTGAGTGATCCAATTGTTAATATTGGAGTTAGTCTCTTTTTTGAATCGGATTTTCCTACAATATTCGTTGAACATGGCAATACCAGCTAACTTCCTCAGTCTGCAGTTTCTCTACTATCGGTTTCCGTGTGTGAAGATGGTAGATCGACCACTGTAATTTTTCTATTACATTTCTCCTACATCGCTGAACATTGTGATTTTTTTTTGTATAATTAGCCCGATCTCAAAGGATTTGTGTATCCTTAAAATGTTTGCACACAGTGCGGGCGAAGGAAATTTGCAAGTAATAACGACCAGGAAATAGAGAACTCGGCAGGGCATTCCACCAGCGAGTTGTATGGCTTAAGGTGGCCCTAAACGACAAGCATGCTCGCCGAACATGCTCGTGCTCGCTATATTTTTCTCGTGTAGGGGCTGGTTTGCGAGCCGCTCGCTGTTGACGAAAAATTTCGATTTTTTCGTGCTTGTTGGCTTCGATGTTCACCGTGTAGGGCCATGTTCGCGAGCAAACCTCATTTTTGCTGTGAACGCCGCCAAGTGAATATGGTGGATTAAACATAATGGCAGCAGTAAATAAATAAATCACACATGTTCACAGTATGAAGAATCAACACGAAATGAATGCTCGCCAAATGTGTTCGTCGTGTAGGGGATAACGCAAACGAGCATGATCGGCGAGCATGCTCGTCGTTTAGGGCTACCTTTAGGAACGAATCACGATATTTTAGAGTACGTCCGAAAGTGGGCTTGAGGGTATACCGATGAGCATTCATAGGAAGACGGGTGTTACGATTGAAGGTTTGAAGGGGCGGAATGCTACTGGCGATTTCTATGGAGCACTGGTGGTGGAAATAGCGATAAAATAAAGTGAGACAGGAGAAATTACGTCGGTGTTCGAGTTTTATCGCACGGTTTTGATTTGAGTGGATTATTTTGAGTGGATGAATGCCTTATATATTGAGGTCAGACCAGAGGGAAATATTTATTACGTCGCTTGAGGAAAACTAGAGATTTTACAGCAATTTTGACAACATCGATTATGTGGTCATTTGAATGGCTGGGTGTTTAAATTTCGCTTTATCGACAGCAGACAGCATTGTGTTTTCGAAGAATTGAATTTCACTCTGTTGATAGTTCCTCAATTGGGTATGATGCTAACATCAGAATTTAATGTGTTTAACATACGCTGACATTGCCGTTCTACAGCCAAAGAACAGGGACGTGAGTCCGGGAAAGAATATGAAAAGCAGTGAATACTGTCATCAGCAAAGGAATATATTTGATTAGAAGTAGCAGACAAGAGATCATTGATGAAAATTAAAAAGAGTGTCGGAGATAGAACGGAGCCCTGAGGCACACCAGGCAATTTCGAATCTATTGAAGAAGAGAGTAGTCATTAATCCCAAATGCACGCATTTTCGGCAAAAGAGCCTGATGCCAAACTCTGTCAAATGCCTTAGAAATATCAAGTGCAACTATCATGCTTTCACCACTTTTCGGTGAGACATGCCATCAGATCACCAGTGGACCTGTTGCTACGAAAACCATACTGCCGGTCATTGAGAAGTTTTCGTGTTACGAGATATTCCTTAGCTGACGATTTATCAGCATTTCCATGATCTTGAAAAGAAGGGATGTAAGTGCAGTGGGTCGGGCTGGACAAATGTTGTTTTCCATCTGCTCGGAAAGAGTCCTAAAGAGTAGGATTGAGAGAAAAAGCCTACGCAGTGGTTTTACCAGCGAAGAAGAACCCTTCTTCAGAAGGAGGTTAGATATACCATCTGGACCAGCGGATTTGTGAATGTTAAAATCTTTAAGAACTCTTGCTACTACAGGGGTGCGAAAGCGGATTTGTCCCATTGAGGTTTCGACGCACTCGAGTGTAGGCGGGGACAAAGCACAATCTGGAAGTATAGAACTGACCGCAAAGCAGATTGCCCTTGTCCATAGAGCTGACAGCTGGAATGTCATTGTAAATGAGCGTTGGATGAGGTAGAATTTTGACAAACCAATAATTGTTACTACCTTTGGGACATTGTAGTATTTTTTGCTTCAATTTTTAGTCGTATTAGAATTTCGCACACTTAAGAAAAGCATTTGAAAAGAAGCTGCACCACGTCGATATCGAGAAAATATAACGACCAGTTAAAATTAAATTTAGGAATCTTTCCTCTAACTGCTGGATGAAAAAGTGTCGTACACTACATACCTTTAAGTTTAAATTCCACAAAATACTGCAGAATTGTCGCGCCTTTTAAACCAGCTCAAACTGACTCTACGTGCGATATCCTCATCGCAATTTGTTTAGTGATTAGCGACAGAGCCTAAATATTTGAATTTTTCGCAATTTCGTACGATGACTACTTCTAACTAGGTAGATGTCAGGAGTTAGATATACTGGTTCGGAGAAAACTACAATTCCGATATTCGATCTTAGTATGACTTATTTCTTAGATCTTATCGCCATAAAACTAATATCTCTGGGAACTTTGTCGAACGCTGGTGATGGACATGTCTATCGAAGTTGAACTTTGAATCGCGTCATAAATCGACCTGCCTTCAAACATTGACTCCCATGGAGTTTTTATAATAGATGTTGCGTTGACGACTGCATAACTTTTTCGTATATTTTTGTACATGCCAAATTAGTTTACATTGCACTACCTCGCCTTACATTTGCCTTTACAGGACAAGAAATCGTATCCTCCACTGGCTGTGGATTCGATCGCATTTCATCATTTTATTGAGCAAAACCGTGACCAGGTATCCCGGCTCATCCTGAATATATTTCGGTAACTTAATCTCTGCGAGTTTTTTTTTTCGTTATTAATCAATCTTTTGCCCGTACTTCGAGGTTGCACTTTTTTTATTGGTTGTCGACTGCTTACGGGTTGTTAGGGTATCTCTCCCATTTGCAGCATAATGACTGTATTGTTACAGCACGTGCTGTAGCTACCGCTTTCTTCCTTTTTTTGCAAAGTTCATAGACTCTCTATCGGTGTGGCTATCTCAGTTTTTTGGCTTTTGTTCTTTACCGCCATTTTCGTTTCACCACCACGTTTCTTTTTTTTTATTTGGAACCCACGTTTTCTTCATTGCCCACTGCCATGTGAATTCGGGCTATCAATATTCTAAGTTTCGTGTTCAATTACCAGGTTTCATTGCCATTAGTCGTTCCCTAATTTTTGAAGCGCTTATAATCTTATCCTTCAACACTAACCCTCGTAATTTACGATGACCTTGTCTCTTAAATATACCCACCCATCCCACATCTTATGGTTCCAACGAACCAATCTCCCATGTGCTCCGAAAGGTCAGTTCAAACCTGTCCGCATTTGATTTGCAACCCAAACACTCCCGTCTCAAACTGGATCTCTTCCACCAATCTCTTGATTCATAGTTTTTAAGTCTTTTTGTTAGTTTTTAAAATTACTTTTTAGTTCGAACAGTGCTCCAACGAAATCGCCAGCCGCAACTCTTCTGCAAACGTCGATAACGATCGCTCCTCATACGCCTCTCATGTCTTTTCCAAACGACTCTTGCATCTTCAAAAAACGCGCTCTAGTTTTAAAAACTACTATCGTCCCTAACATGCCCCACAATCCAGCAAACAATCGTCTATCACTCTACTACCAAAATGTGAGGGGGTTCGTTCAAAAACATCTTCTATATATCTCAACTCTCAAAAGCTGCCTTATGATATTTTTGCCTTAACCGAAACTAATCTATTATCTAATATCAAGAATTCGGAACTATTCACACCTGAATTCCGTTTATTTCGCGACGATGGACGTGATAATAATGACGATTCTATAGGACGAGGTGTCCTTCTGGCAATCAAAATTCGGTTGAACCCTGAGCTCGTCAAAAAGTCATCTACAGCCGATTTCGAATTTATCTGTGTTAAAGTTAATCCCTCCAAACACAAGCTCTATATCCTCTGTTGCTATGTTCGCCCCTCCCAACCAATACACAGTTATCAGCTCGCGACTAATGCGGTTGATTCCCTCTTCGAAATCACAGATCCCTGTGATGAAATCATTGTTCTCGGTGACTTTAATCTCCCTCACCTCCAATGGACTCAATCGGACGAAGAATCCTATCTTGTTGCCACAAATGCAACTTCTGACAAAGAAATCCTCCTCACAGATTGCCTCACAAACTCTGGCCTTTTTCAAATAAACTCAATTTCTAACTTCATGGGTCGGAAACTAGATCTGATCTTTACATCCGACACCACGAACTGTCTTGCTCTCGAGTGTGAACTTCTTCTTTCGAAATTAGACCGTCTCCACCCACCTCTTCTCGTTATTTATTCATACGATAACAATAATTCCTTGAGCCTTTCAGAAACTCCCTTCCATTTCGATTTCCGTAAAACCAATTACACTAAGCTCAACAATCTTCTCAAAAATGTTGACTTTAGTTTTCTTCAAAACAGTAACTGTAGCTATCTTCTACGATAAGATTTTCCACTGTATAAGGCAAACTACTCCTTTTATTCGACGCAGAAATCCTTCGTCTTCTCCTCCCTGGTATAACAGAGAACTTCTTACACTTCGTAATAAGAGAAACAGGTTATGGCAACAATACGTTAAATCTGGTTCTGACTTTGACCAACAAAACTACCTCCTACAATCACTTCTCCCAACTTGCTGAATATCGTTACCAAAGATATCTCACCCAAATGCAATCTTCCATCATCTCAGACCCTAAAAGATTCTACCAATTTATTAACACAAAAAAAATCCGATTGCTATCCATTAACTCTCAAATTTTCTAATATGTCTTCCGATGACCCAACAACCATCGCTATTTGCGAACTTCTTCAGTCAATCGTTTTCGGCCCAATCTGATGACATCGATCCTGAATACTTTTCTTACCTGAACAACTGTTGTCAAATATCTCCCTCGTCAGTTGAAATTACTTCAGCGCAGTTACTAGACAAAATACATAAACTGAAAGATTTTTCCCCCGGTCCTGATGGATTGCCCGCAGTTGTCTTAAAAAAATACGCTGATAATCTAATTAATCCCCTCACTAGTATTTTCAAACTATCTTTGTCTGAAGGGCTCTTTCCTCATCTGTGGAAAAGCGCTTTTATTACACCTATTCACAAAAAAGGATCAAGGCATGATATCTCCAATTATCGCCCCATTGCTAAACTATCCTGCATCCCCAAGGTTTTTGAAAGTATTGTTTATGATGCACTATATTTTCAATGTAAATCTATATTTGCAACCAACCAACATGGTTTTGTTAAAGGCAGATCAACGATCACCATAGTTCACTATGCGAACTAGAGCAAGGGAAAGAAATTGATGTAATCGCCACGGATTTCAGTAAGGCCTTTGATAAAATCTCGCACAAGTTAATTTTATTCAAACTCAAAGCTCTTGGTTTCGAACCTGGACTGACCTCTTGGATTAATTCCTACATTAAAAAACGCTCCTATATTGTTTATTTTCGTTCCCATTTTTCTGACCCAATTCTCGCCACTTCGGGTGTTCCACAAGGCAGTCATCTCGGTCCATTAATTTTTATTTTAACTATTAACGATGTTGTTAACGTCATAAAGCACTCCCACATATCTATCTATGCCGATGATATGAAAATCTATAGACAGATCTCAAGTCTCTCTGACTCTCAACCTTTACAAGATGATCTTAATAGATTATCGATATGGTGCCATAAAAACTCTCTCGAGCTCAACATAGAAAAATGCCAAGCCATTTCTTACTCCCGGAGGCGTTTGACACATCCAACCCACACCTACTATTTATCAAACCAAAGAGTAGCTATAGTTACTTCAATGCGGGACTTGGGTGTCATTTGTGATACACAGCTTAATTTTCGCAACCATATAGACTCCGTAATTAGGAAAGCTAACTCCGCTCTCGGATTTGTTAAACGATGGTCGTGAATTAGCATGGGGGCGATCAAGTTGATCCAGGTAAAGGTTGTTGATGTTGAACTGCCCTTTGCCGTTTTTCAATTCTGTCCCACCAAATACACCAGATTGCCTTCTTAAAGTGAACGTCCTTTCTTTCTTTTGACGTTTTTTGAAGAGAAGCCACGATTTATCAACAGTGACGAGAAACGAACGTCGTTCCGTTGCAGTAAATCGGTGAAAATTCGGACACAAATTTGTCGCTGTCAGAGGTAGGGACCCATTTAGCTAATTTCCACACTTTACCAAGCTTTTGTCCGACGACGGACTACCGTTGATTGGCATTCGAATTGTCATGCTTTCGTCCTCTGCCACAGTGCCTGATCGTGCAAATTCGATGGCCTAGCTCTTCCTGGATTGTCCTCCAAACTGATTTGAAGCGGGCGAGCCACTCCCGACATTGTTTTACATCAAGTTTCCCTTCGCTAAAAAGTTCGTTCTTTCTAGTTGTGGCCAAGCATAATATGGCGAATATGAATGTGATTTCCAAGACGAAAGAATAGTAAACGAAACGCCAGTTTTCACTAACAAAAAAGGCGTCAATATAAACTGGGACGCATACAAAGAATCCCTCAAATTATACAAAAAAGAACTGAGGAAGGCAACGCGACAATCCCGGAGGTCATTCTGTGACAAAATCTGAGGCATCGCGGCTAAGAAAAATCCTCTCTACAAATCCTATGATGCGTAGCTCTTTGAAAAAAACCGATGGCTCTTGGACAACCTCAAGTGATGAATCACTCAACCTGCTTCTGCGGCATTAGATATTCTGTTTCACTTGACACCCCTCGACATTTTTAGCAGTCAGGTAGCTGCGACTGCAGCTATTCGACTTAAAGCGACTAAACAGTGGAAAAATAATTCATTTGGCCACGCCAACATTCTTAATACATTAGGAATCCTCACAGAGAACATCGCTTACACCATACCTGAACTTTGGTTTGACAAAAACTTCCATGTAAGCTTCCCCTCTAGATCATTCTGGGAGGAGGATGCTTTCATGGAGGACAAGTCAATCCATCTCTACACAGATGGATCTAAAACCGATAGCGGAGTTGGTGGCGGTATTTTCTCAGATAAGCTAAATCTAAGCCTCTCTTTCCGCCTTCCAAATCACTGTAGCGTGTTCCAGCCGTAAATTTTGGCGATTAAAGAAGCTCTGTCCTGGCTGAAGAAAAACGTGATATCTGCAAAGGATAGTCAGGCCGCCATCAAGTCCCAAGACTCGGTCTCATTATATTCTAAAACCGCCCTTGAATGCCGATTATCTCTCATGGAGATGGCAGAGCAGTTCAACATTCACCTTTGTTGGGTGCCGGGCCACAGAGACATTCCAGGGAACCGCAGAGCCGATGAACTCGCCAAAATTGGAACCACTCTACCTATCCTACCGGACAAAGGTAGTATAGGTATACCAATCGCTACGTGCAAACTAACACTAAAGCTAGATGCCAATAAAAGAACAGACTTTAGGTGGACTGCTGGGCAAACATGTCTAGCGACCAAAAAGATCTGGCCAAATCTGGATCTGAATCGCTCTAAGTATCTGATCCTTTTAGATAGGAAACATCTCAGTGCCATAATAGGTGTCATTACTGGACACTGCCTCATAGGCAAGCACGCAAGAAGGCTTGGCGCTTTTACAAATGATTTCTGTAGAAGCTGCATGGACGAGGAAGAGGAGGAGACAATCCTCCACCTACTCTCTACATGTCCAGCGCTCTCCCAAAGAAGAAAGCTTCATCTAGGAGCTTCCTTCTACAACGACCTAAACGACCTAGAAAACATAGACGTTTTCTACGCTTTATTATAAGCTCAAACTGGTTCCATTAGTAAGAGAATCATAGATCCACGTGGCGTCACAATGGGCCAATAGGCCTAAGTGGGTTGGTATTTCCAACAGCCACTCTTACCTAACCTAACCTAGTTAAGATGTAGAGGGCGGTACATGTCTTTTTATGAAACCAGCAATGTTTTCCTTTTCAACTTAGTTTGGAATGGATTGGTGCTTGGAATGTATGCGATTTTCTACTAAATTGCCGGAGTTGTTTTGTTCTTTTTATGGAAATACTTTTCATAAAGATAAAATTGTGTTTTCATCTAGTAATGTTGCACTTCTCATCATCATTAACTTTGCTAATTTAAAGATCTTCTTAAACTCTCCTCGATGCACATCTTCACTGTATCACTCGAGTGTATCGTTTTCATAATATTTTTTATCTATACCTGCATTTGACCCGCACACTTTGGTTTCTATTCCCTGCTTCGTTATTTTCAGTTTATTGTTATAGTTCGAAAGATAACATAATACTCTGTATGTACCTCAGACACACCTCAAGATAGTGTTCTAATGAACAGTTTATGATATGAAAATTGCTCATGTCATACTGCCACCGCTCTAAATGATAACTATTTCAAGTTGAATATGTAATTTAGTAATTGGTTGAAACTGTTGTTTGTTTTTTTTTTTGTTAATTTTATGGTTAAAAGCTTATCTAGTAGTAGAAACAACGCTTTTAGTGTCACATAAACATGGTAAATTACAAGTGTTTTTTGCAAGTACCCGAGATTAAATTTGTAAACACCTCCCCTAAGCACCCAGTGAATTGCCATTCTAAATATTATATATGCGCTCTCTAAGGGAAGTTTTGCAAGTATTGCAATTAAAAATGAAAATAAAACTGTTACTGCCTTCCAAATTTGCGTTAAATAAGAACAATTAAATGCTTAGTTACTTCGTCGCAAAAGCACCTTATTTAAAACTGTTTTATAGATTTAAGAAATACTCGTGTTTGTTCAACAATTTACCAGTGTCATGATAAAGGTAATAAAGCCAGCAATGCGCAACGCGGAGTGGTTATTTTAATTTTGATAAATATTGTGAAATGCGATAGTGTTTTTTGCTCATTTCCGCCATAGTGTAAGAATAAGTTATATTACAAGTACGAGTACATGTACTCGTATGCAATATATTGTACTTTGAGAAGAAACCTTTGTTTAGGTCAGATCAATAAATTCTTAATGATGCCCCTTTGCTCAAAATTTAAATATATAGATACTATTTTAATAGGTTGATTCTTAATTATCCTGCGTTTGGGTTAGGTTAGGTTAGGTAAGAGTGGCTGTTGGAAGTACCAACCCACTTAGGCCTATTGGCCCATTGTGATGCCACGTGGATCTATGATCCTCTTACTAATGGAACCAGTTTGAGCTTATAATAAAGCGTAGGAAATTGTTAACGTCTATGTTTTCTAGGTCGTTTAGGTCGTTGTAGAAGAAAGCTCCTAGATGAAGCTTTCTTCTTTGGGAGAGAGCTGGATATGTGCAGAGTAGGTTGAGGATTGCCTCCTCCTCTTCCTCGTCCTGAGATATCCAGGACGTCCAGCTTTAATGTTAGTTTGCACGTAGCGATTGGTATACCTATACTACCCTGTTTTTCCAATTTTGGCGAGTTCATCGGCTCTGCGGTTCCCTGGAATGTCTCTATGGCCCGGCACCCAACAAAGGTGAATGTTGAACTGCTCTGCCATTTTCATGAAAGATGATCGGCATTCAAGGGCGGTTTTAGAATATAATGAGACCGAGTCCAGGGACTTGATGGCGGCCTGACTATCCGAAAAAATGCGGATATCCTTTGCAGATATCACGTTTTTCTTCAGCCAGGACAGAGCTTCTTTAATCGCCAAAATTTCCGCCTGGAACACGCTACAGTGATTTGGAAGACGGAAAGAGAGGCTTAGATTTAGCTTATCTGAGAAAACACCCGCCACCAACTCCGCTATCGGTTTTAGATCCATCTATGTAGGGATGGATTGACTTGTCCTCTATGAAAGCATCTTCCTCCCAGAATGATCTAGAGGGGAAGTTCAGGTATGGTGTAATCGATGTTCTCTGTTAGTATTCCTAATGTATTAAGAATGTTGGCGTGGCCAAATGAATTATTTGTCCACTGTTTAGTCGCTGCAGTCGCAGCTACTTGCTTGCTAAAAATGTCGAGGGGTGTCAAGTGAAGCAGAATATCTAATGCCGCAGAGGGGGTAGACCGGAAGGCTCCGCTTATGCATAGACATGCTGTTCTTTGGACTCTGCTTAATTTAATGCGGTTGACTGCATTTTCCAAGGCCGTCCACCAGACAACCACCCCGTAAGTAAGTATCGGTCTTACTTACCGAGATGTATAGCCAGTGGGTTATGCGAGGTTGAAGGCCCCATTTGTTCCCAATGGCTTTCTTGCAAGAGAATAAAGCTATTGTAGCTTTATTGACTCTTTCTTGAATGTTAGGTTTCAAGTTTAGTTTCCTGTCAAAAATGAGACCCAGATATTTTGCTGTATCGGAGAAAGCTAAACTGGTACTGTTTATTGAAGGAGGGTCTATGATTGGAATTTTATATTTCCTAGAAAAGAGGACAAGATCAGTTTTATGGGGGTTTATTCCCAATCCACAGCGATCTGCCCAACAGGTTAATCTGTTAAGATTTACTTGGAGGAGTTCTTTAATGGTATTTAGATGTTTTCCTGAGACGGCTATGGCAACGTCATCCGCAACGTCGATGTGGCCAGTCAGAGAGTGCAAAGCCGTTTCCATCGACTTTCCTTTACAGTAGGCATGTTGAGCCGTAGACAGAAGTCTTGGATCAACTTTAGCTCGAATATGGATATCAATCAGTCGTTCTAAAGTTTTCAGAAGGAATGATGATAGACTTATAGGTCTGAGGTCCTTTGGGACTACATGAGAACATTTTCCAGCTTTGGGAATGAATACTACATTGACTTCTCTCCATAACAGTGGAATGTGGATAAGTTCTACACAGCTCCTCATATTATTTTCCAACACTGGTAGAATAATATCTGAGGATCTCTGTAGCTCGGCAGGTATAATACCGTCCGGACCAGCAGACTTGTATGGTTTGAAGCCATGCAGCGCCCAGAGCAGTTTGTCTCTTGTAATCAGACCATGAATTTTGGTCGCGGTTGCAGTAGGTCTGTTCGGCCGCGAGTTGGGAGCTACCTGGAAAGTGGGTGTCCAGTAGTAAATTGAAGTTGTCCAAGAGTCATCGGTTTTTTTCAAACAGCTGGGTATCATAGGATTTGTGGAGAGGATTTTTCTAAGCCGCGATGCCTCAGAGGTTTCTGTAATTTTGTCACAGAATGACCTTTGTATAATTTGAGGGATTCTTTATATGAGTCCCAGTCGGTCACTTTTCTTGTGCTTTTTGCTGCGTTGAAAAGTTTTCTGCAGGCGTTTCTGGGCAGTCCCAATGCCGATGTCCACCAATGTGGTGGACTTTTTCTTGCCTCTTGGTTGAATAAGAGGGCAGGAAGCGGCCATAGCCTTATTGAGAGCCAGAGTAAATTCCCTGACTTTCATGTCAAGTTCATTGGTGTCACTCGGGGGACTTGATAGTTCAGAGGATAACGTTTTTGACAGTATTCCTCTGTATTTTGACCAATCAGTTTTCCGGTAGTTTCGGAGCTTGTCTTGGGATCCGCAATAATGCGGCGTTGAAAATGGCAGCTGGCGGGATCGTGATCCCCTTGTCTAGATGAAGTGCATTGAATGCCAAGGAATTCCCGGCTGAACTGAACGAAAGAGTTAGATGAGAGAGATGTTGCCTTTTATAGCGACGTGCTAGATTTCACTGTGAAACACATCCTGAAGCAATCGTTCCGTAAGAATGAGTTATAGTTGTTATTCTTGCTTCAAAAACCTCTCCAGGGAACTATATTGTCGGCCATATGTATTCTTACTCTGTATTCAGATAGTTAGCCAGCCAGCCATTGGAGCTCTACATACAGTATTGAGATCACTACTAGTAAGTTTCGGGTAAGGTCTCGAAACAAAATAATTTTTTTAAGGATTTTTTAGTCAGTGAAAAATTTATTTATTGTCAGATAGAAACATCTGTCACGATGGCGGTGCTGCACGGTGTCAAAGTCGAATGATTTTGAAAATGTCATGCAAGCTGGAGGCTTTCTTTTTCATCTGTAACGATAACGATAACGACTGTTAAAAACATTGTTTCTCCTACTCCAAGCCTTCAAAACCCAAAAAAAAAAAAATTTAATTTTGCAAAAATTATAGTGATCAGAAAAAAATTCCCTTTTTTTACTAATTTTTTTAAACAATTTATTTAATTTGCATTGAAAATCATGTTTCAAAGGTTTAGAGTTTTAGTTAAAATTGTCAAGAAGATCTATTTAAAATTTTAGAACGGTCGAACAATTATTTTTTGAGTTATGTTGCATGCCGTTATGAAAAATGCAGTTTCGAGAAAAAGCGATTTAAGTTGCAGAGCCTATTAAAGGATGTTTTGTCTTGTTGAGCCCGAGTTTCGTGCCACTTTTTCCACGCTCCTCGTTTCTTCCTTATCATTTCCCTGATTTCCGGCGGGTATCTTATGTCGATACCGGCAAATTTGTTCGATTCGCGTGGAGTGTTATTCCAGCCCGCTTGCTGTATGACTTCAACAAACCGTTCGACTTCTTTTTCAAGTTGATACAGCGTTCTAAGCGGTACTTTTAGCTCAGTAGTTTCGACAACCTCTATTCGAAAATCTTCCCAGTGAGCTTTTTTGTTTGATGATCTGGATGGTCTTTGTTTCTTAACCAAGGATTCGCATAATGAAAGGATAATTGGAGAATGGTCGGAGGAAAGACCGAAGCTTTCTTCAACTTGACGTAACTAGTGTTTACTCCTTTTCCGATAAAGAAGTCTATGACATCGGGTGTTTTGGCGATATCCGAGGGCCCTGTAGAGTTTTGCCTGTTTGTGAGATACATCTTGAGCCCCAAAAGGTTTGCTTCGCTTTAAGGTCGCCACCAATAATAAAGATTTCCAAGAGAGTTAAATAGGTCAAATGAATTCGTGTTTTTCTATTTTGCATCGCAATTGGAAATATTGGGTTGTTCAATAAGTTCTGCGGTTTTTTTTTTTTGGAAGTGGGGTTTATCGCTTCAGAAAATCTCTGTGTATAAAACCGTTATGAAAACTTATTTTTTTCCAGTATAGAGGATTATACTTTACATTGTTACGAGAATTTGTTTTAATCGGACGTGTTTTAAATGCTCACATTTTTTTTTAAAAATGAAAGATAAAAAAGGTATATTTTGCCTTTTTTCTTTAAAAAAGGTGTCAAAGCGACAGAGGCGCAACGTAAGATTTGTAGGGTGTATGGAGATTCACTGGTTTACACCCTTTCGTTCCGGCAATACAGACATTGCTGGTGCTCGCTCTGGACGTCCATCCACCACAGACGACGATCAAATCTTAGCTGCAGTTAGCGTTGACAGACATTTGACGACACGAGAGATCGGTCAGAGGTTTAGCATTGCCCATACAACCGTTTCACAGAGATGCTTAGAGGCTTAGAATGTCGAAAAAGATGGATGTTTGGGTTCCTCACGAACTCAGTGAAAAAAACCATATGGATCACTTAATGATCTGTGAGTCTTTGTTGAGGTGGAACTTGCTGGATACTTTTTTGAAAAGAGTGGTTACGGGAGGCGAGAAATGGGTGGTTTACAACAACATTCGACGTAAGAGGTTATGGTGCGCTCCTGTTGAAACACCGCAATCGGTTGGTAAGCAAGATTTGCATCCCAAAAAGGCCATGTTGTCCTATACTTCGAGTTGCTTCCACGCAATGAGACAATAAATGCTATCAAATATTGCTCTCAACTCGACAATTTGAAGCAGTCAGTGGAAGGCAAACGGCCAGAGTTAGTGAACAGGAAGGGCGTTGTTTTCCACCATGACAATGCGAGACCACACACCCTCTATCGGAAGAGGGTATACTTTTTGCAAATGGCGTCGTACGTCAGTTATATTTGACATTTGTGAATTAGACAGCTACAGTATACAAAAAGACAAGCAATGGAGCGCTATACTCCGCAAGAGCGTGGAAAAATTGTGTCGATGTTTTTGACCAATAACACTATGTAACAAGATTTTTGTCCATGGGTTGTAATTGTTATTTCCTAGTCAGTTAGGTTCCAAAAGTATAGAAAACAGCTATTGTCCCAAGATAACTTTGTTTTTGTGACCATGGCAGCGCTTTTTTGAAAAATACGTTATCGCCTATACTTATATATTGTATGTACATGTTCAATAAAGCATACCAATTAAAGAATGCATTTGAAAACTATTTTACAAACATTGGTTAAACCCTAGATGCAGTACACACTACATTAGAGATTTGTTGTGGTTTATTGAGAGTTGTTTCTTATTTTATTACAGATAATTTCGTTCAAACATGGCTTCACGAGGCTGCAAGTATCCTGCAGATGCATTTTGTTATGTCTGCGGATATTTTATCAAAACAAGAGCGAAAAAGTACTCCTTGGAAACATGTTTTAAAATGTGCGAAGCTTACAATGCTTATTTCGGCATGCCTGTGGGTGATCAAGACAAATCCTGGGCACCTCATTTCGCCTGTGAAAACTGCAAAAGGACTTTGGAAGGTAAGACATTTTAAAACTCGTATATTGCTTTGTTATGGGTAAAATAAATGTTTCTATTAACTTTTTTATTAGACGGTCCTTTTCTTTTCTAATTTTTTTTTTTTTTGCAGGATGGTACAGAGGGGAAAAGAGAGCTATGAAGTTTGCTGTGCCAAGAGTTTGGAGAGAACCCACTGACCATTCAAGCAACTGCCTTTTCTGCATGGTGGACCCTTCCAAACGTCGGACTGGCAAAAAAGCAAGTCCAATCATGTATCCTGACATTCCTTCATCCATGGCTCCAGTTCCACACAGCTCTGGCCTACCCGTTCCTACTCCTCCAGAGAAAGAGCAGGTGTCTTCCTGTGAGAGCCCTGATTCCAAGAGTAAGGAAGACAATGAAGGTGGAGGATTTAATTTACTAGCTGATAACAGAAACCCATACTATCCCAACCAAAAGGACATGAATGATTTGATCAGAGATCTTGGTCTCACCAAGTCCAATGCTGAACTTTTGACGTCCAGACTGATGCAGTGGAATTTGCTGGATCCTAGTGTTAAAGTCTCATGTCAGAGGAAGCGTCACGAACTATTTTCCAACTTCTTCATCAGCGAAGATGGGCTCTGCTTCTGCCACGACATGACCGGTCTGTTCGAGGAAATCGGAATTGATTTAGACCCAAAAGAGTGGCGCCTCTTCATTGACAGCTCATGCAAGAGTCTCAAAGCCGTGTTGCTCCACAATGGCAACAAGTATCCGTCTCTTCCTCTGCCGCATTCAGTATCTCTCAAAGAGAACTACAACAATGTCAAGAAATTGCTGAACGCATTGCAGTATGCGCAATATGGCTGGGAAGTGATCGGAGGTTTCAAAATAGTGACATTCTTAATGGGCCTGCAAGGCGGTTACACCAAGTTTCCTTGCTTTCTTTGCCTGTGGGACAGCAGAAACGACAGTGCACACTACAGTAAGCGTGAATGGCCACAACGAACTGAATTCACAGTGGGGAGGAACAACGTCAAGTGGGAGCCCTTGGTGGACCCTCAGAAGGTACTGATGCCACCACTACACATCAAACTGGGTCTTCTAAAGCAATTCGTCAAAGCTCTCGACAAAAATTCTTCAGCGTTCAAGTACCTACAAGACTTGTTCCCTAAGCTCTCTGAGGCGAAAGTTACAGCCGGTATCTTCGTTGGACAACAAATAAAGAAAATCTTCGAGTGTGAGGAATTCCCCAAGAAGCTCACTTGTGTTGAGAAAGCTGCTTGGATGAGTTTTGTGTCAGTGGTACAGGGGTTCCTAGGCAATCACAAAGCCGCAAACTACGTGGAGTTGGTCGAAAGTCTGGTGGAGAACTACGGCAAAATGGGTTGCAGGATGTCTCTCAAACTCCATATTCTGGATGCACATCTTGACAAATTCAAGGAGAACATGGGAGCATATTCAGAGGAGCAAGGCGAGCGCTTCCATCAGGATATAATGGACTTTGAGCGGCGATACCAAGGACAATACAATAAGAACATGATGGGAGATCACATTTGGGGATTGATAAGAGAAAGTGACTCGCAGTATAAACGCAAATGTCGAAAAACCACCCACTTCTGATTTACTTTTATGTTTTTGGTTTTCTGAAGTTTTAATAAAATCTAGTTTTGATTTATATGTGCTATTCTGTATGATTTTCTCTGTAGTAAAAGACTCAAACACGTTTTTCTCATAATTTTAGCATATTTTAATGAATCTCATTGTCCTGGTGACAAAAGCAAAGTTTCCGAGAAATATTAGGTGGTTTCCATACTTTTAAGACATAACAGACTAGAAAATAACAATTACATCCCAAGGACTGAGAAATTTTTTATTTTTGTTACATAGTGTAATCGGTCGGCGGTGTTACTGCAGCGTGAATTTTGACGTCGATTTCCTAATCGTGTCCTGGAATCGATGGCTCGACTTGAGTCTACAAAAAAGTTTTAGTGTACAAAAATTAATGTTTCAAAAAACACCTTTGCGGTGGACACGATTTCTCAATATCTAGACATCGATCGTCACCAAATTTTTTTCTGCTTGTTTTTTATGATAATAGCTTGTACTTAAACGAAGACTTTTAATTGTTTATAGGAAATTTTGTTTTTAGACCGAGAAAACTTTTTGTAAAAACTGCCACCGTTTCTCCAAAAATCATAATTTTGACAAATCCTTCGTTCAAGCACAAGCAAATGGAAGCCAATTTACAGCATCTTGGCGATAGAATTTTCTGGGCTAAATTTGCGATAGCACAAGACCATTATCTTATTGCATCCATTCTCACTTTCATTCTGTCTGCACTTGCCAAAATAATAACAAAAATCATTTCTGAGTGGACAACCAGGCAGAGTGCTAAGAAAAAAATTCATTTGCTTTGGAAAAAGCATTCGTTATTAAACTTACCTACGGCGAATCGAAATTGTCGATAGTCATTGGATCATATGTCGCCTATGAATCATATTAGGACATAATAGTCATCATAATTCATATATAGAGGTGGCAGTGGACTGGACATACCTGTACATACGTACTCTTCAAAAAGACTACACCTGTCATGTGATGCAATGGAACACCTAAACAGAACGACCGAATCATAAAATACTTTGCGCAAGATAGTCGAAGAAGAATTATGGTAGTACGAAAAAAGAAAAACTAGCCAGAGTTGAAGAACAAATGCAGAAACAACAAAGTTTCAAAATAAATTATTTAATAATCTTTATTAAGTGTTAATCATCATTAAGCGTCCACGCTTAAACGACTCCTCTATGTGTAAACACTTGCAAACACTCTCCAATACATATTAATGTTGCAACATTCATCGAGTCATTGCAGGACATTTAGTTGCAAAATTCTAACAGCAAGAGGAAAAATGTTTGACTCTACCTAGTAAATTATTGAAAATTGACCACAGTGTGCTCAAATATAGGATGACCAGAGAGCAATGATAGCTTGTTTCAACATCTGTTAAAGTTAGTATTTCAGTATTTTTATTACAGTATAACAACGACATTTATAATAGACCATTCAGATCTTTAAGCTATAAATGTGATACAATTAATAAGTGATTTAAGATTAAACTAAAATTATAATTCTTTCTCAATAAGGTAAACTTAAAAATATTAACATCTGATTGAAATAAATTTGAGTATAAAGAGAGAGAAAAAAAAAATAAAAAAAAAAATAAATTTATAAGCTTTCTTGAACAATTTAAATAAATATTTGTATGATATGAAATTATGTTCAGTATCCCTGCTAGTTGTCTGCTATATGTCGAAAGAGAGTTTCACTAAAGCTATTTGTATTATAGAGTCGTCTTATATTAAGGGGGAGTGAATTCCAGAGGCGAATGGCGTGAACGAAAAACTGTAGTTCGGTAACTTGATAAGCAACACGAAGTACAATTAAACTTAAAGATCTACTTGAATGCGAAAATCATATAAGTATTGGGGCTGTTGGTTGATTATGATCCTGTGTAGATATTTGATTGTGCAGTAGTCAAAATATCGGTCAAGTGTGCAACCAAGAATATTTTTGGTATAAGCCGACACATGAGCAAAACGATTTAGGCCGTATACGTATCGCACAACATTGTTAAAAGCAATGTTGAGCTTACGTCTGTCAAAGGCGCCGGTGCAACAAAAAACTTCGCAGGCATATGTTATCAGAGGAATGAGCACGGCCTTGACCAACATAAGCTTCGTATTTATTGGTGTGAAGCTTTGAGTTTGGGAGAGATTTCTAAGACATCCGTATATTTTTCCCACAACTGAGCAAACGTGGTCGTCCCAGGTTAATTTTGTATTGAACCAAATACCAAGATTTTTTGGCTTTGTTTACAAATTCGATAGGTTCATTACCAAGCTATACTGAAGGAACGTTGATAAAAGATAAGGGGTTTCTATTTATGAGAAGACACTTCGTTTTTCTTTGGTTAAGCTGCAGAAGGTTTTCATCTGCCCAGCAATGGATACGTTTTAGGTCATCATTAAATTTCAAAGCAGCATGATCAATAAGATCATTCTCAAAGCTTAAATAGAGCTGGATATCGTCAGCAAACATGTGAAAATTAGAACTTTTAATGCTTTTAGGAAGGTCGTTTATAAAAATTGCGAAAAGTAGGGGACCCAAAATGGATCCTTGTGGAACACCAACTGAAATTGCAATGTAATCTGACACAGCATTGCTTACATGAACTGCTTGTTTTCTTTCAACCAGATAGGACCGTATGAGATTAGCGGCTGATGCAGAGAAATTATAGGAGTTCATCAATTTTGATACAAGTAGTTCGTGATCAACGGTGTCAAAGGCCTTAGAAAAATCAAGGAGAGCAATAAGCGTGATTTGTTTTTTGTCTATTGCAACTCTTATGTCGTCGGATACTTTTAGAAGCGCTGATGTGCAGCTGTGGTGTTTCCGAAATCCAGACTGGTAGGCGCAAAGAACTTGTTCTTGTTGAAGAAAACTTAATATTTCATGGTGTATTACTTTTTCAAATACTTTTGACAAATATGGAAGTATAGCGATAGGTCTATATTCAGTTGACGAGTTGCCTACTGATTTCCTTTTTGGGATTGGTATAGTCTTAGCTTTCTTCCAAGCACACGGAAAAGTGGATCTTGTTATTATATTATTGAAAATATATGTTAAAGCTGGAAGTATATAGGGTAATATTAATTTAATAAAAGTTGGGTGGATGTTATCGACACCAACAGCGTTAGATTTAATTTTTAGCACAGCTCTAGCAACGTCGATTTGTTCTACTCGGCCAAATTCGAATAAGCCAGCGTGTGGCGTTTGAATATTGTTTCCATTTGGGCGCAATTTCGATTGAACTTTAGCGAATTCTTTGTTTAGTTCGTTAGGATCGACCTGGTCTACCATGGACTTCAAGTTACTACCTACACCTAATTCACGTAAATTTGTCCAAAGTGTTTTGGTTGGAAGTTTATGATCGAAGTGCTTAGCATAATAGCGACGTTTGGCTTCTTTAATCTTCGAGTTAACTATGTTACGTAACAACCGATAGCTGTCATAGTATTCGGGAATTCGAAATCGTTTCCATTTTTTGAATTCATCATCACGCTTGTTTCTTAGCTCAACAATTTCAGAGGTAAACCACTTGATTTTATTATATTTGACAGAAATGTCGATATCGGCGCTGATCAGATGAATTGGGCATCGCCAGAGAGTGAACCCGACTTATTTTGCTATGGATTTGGGCCTACATCCGTATAAGATTGTGCGGGCGGAAGAATTGAAGCCGAGGAACCATAGACAACGCCGTGAGTTCGTTAATTGGGCGCTAGAAATGTTGGCCGGAGATCCGGATTTTGGCCAAAAAATTATCTCCTCGGACGAGGTCTAGCGGCTATGTCAACTAGCAAAATTGTCATTATTGGGGCAAACACAATACACAAGTATTCGGCCAAGAATAAATCCATCCACAAAGATTGACTGTTTTGTGCGGTTTATGGCATGGCGGCATCATCAGACCTTATTTCTTTCGAAATCAGGAAATAGAGAACGTTACCGTCAATGGTTTCAGGTATAGAGCTGTTATCTGTTATCAGACCTCGACAACATCGATATATCCGAGCTGTGGTTCCAATAAGCAACGCAACGCTCGAAGTTGTGAATGAGAAATTTGGTGACTGGGTCGCTGCGAGCGTTCATCAATTGGAAGTCGCTATCATGCGATTTGACACCACTCGATTATTTTCTATGGGGCTACGTCAAGTCCATAGTCTACGCTAACAAGCCAACGAGCTCGAGGCCAACATTCGACACGCTATTGCTGGAATAACGTCGCATATATTGGACCGAGTCATCAAAAATTGGACCAACCGCTTGAAGCACAACCAGCGAATCCGAGGCTCCATTTGAATGATGTGCTATTCCACACATAATGGCATGAACTTAGCTTCCAAATAAAGCCAGAAACAATTTTATATCTTACGCCGTTGCTGCTTTATTTGAATTTCTCTCCTATTGTTCTTATCTGGCCAGGGAAAATGTCTATAAATGCCAAAATGCCTTAACTTCGCTTAAAATCTTTACTGACTGTTTCAAGAAACATATTCTTAGTTGTTCCTCATATTTGCATTCGAAAAGGGTTGTAAATAAGATTAATCCTTGGACCCCTATTTGCTTATTGAATAAAGTTAAAGGCAAAAACAAACTCAGAATCAAGCGTTAATAAGCAGCCCCGAAATGTATGGTTAAAAAATAAATATAAGAAATTGTGCGCTGAACTAAAACACGAGACTCCAATCTGTCGGGTTAAGTACAATATTACTGTTTTAAATTTGGCTTTGTCAAAGTAAATTTAAAGAATAAATTGCAAATAGTTAACAGCATGCTCAACAAATCTTGTGAAACAAACTTTTATACATATTGATGGCTGCTATGTTTCTGATGAAATTTAAATTGCTAATGCGTTTAATAGATATTTTACTCGTACGCCCATAACTCTTCTTGAGATGTTAAAAGTTGTTAATGCTTTAAAAAATCCAGTTTCACTCTTAAACAAATTTCATGTTTCCAAGTGGATGTGTGGCAGTTATATTTAATCGTTGCGTATTTGTAGGACTCTTTCCAGAATCGTAGAAATATTCATAGGTTGTGCCTTTGCTTAAAAAGGGTACTGCGACTGAAATCGGTAATTAATAATTATAAGCCCATCTCACTGTTTTGAATAAAATGGTGTTTTTTCATTCAATTCAATTT
This sequence comes from Volucella bombylans, assembly GCA_949129095.1. Classification (NCBI taxonomy): domain Eukaryota; kingdom Metazoa; phylum Arthropoda; class Insecta; order Diptera; family Syrphidae; genus Volucella; species Volucella bombylans. The sequence continues at coordinate 167,082,647 of OX422144.1, read as the reverse complement.
AGCTTCCAAAAAGGGAAATCAACTACAGACGCACTACTACAGTTTTGGGCTCTGATAGTGCTATACCTTGATCGGAAAAAGGGAATGGCCGGTTCCAAGCTTTTGATATAGTAAACCTTAATGTCCTGTTAAGGAAATTGAAAAGGGCTTGAGTTCGTGGTTTCATTCTAAATTGGTTTAAGTCTTATCTTGAGAATAAATCACAAGGGGAGCGAAATTCAGTTCTTTACCTGAGAGTACCCCAAGGTTCTGTAATGGGGACAATACTATTTCTTGTCTACATCAATTCACTATTCTTACTTAATTTATAAGGATCACCTACTGCCTTTTTGGATGATTTTGGTTTTTCATATGGCTTGAGTAGTCCATTGGATTTGATTTATTGAGAAATTGGTTTGCAGATCATTTTTTAATTATAAGTTCAGAAATAAAGTCCAGCCCGTCCCTAAAAAAGGCGAATCATCTTCTCTCTCCTCCTACAGACCCATTGCACTTACGTCCCTTCTTTCCAAGGTCATGGAAACACAGATAAATCGTCAGCTCAAGAAATATCTCGAAACACGAAAACTTCTCAATGACCGGCAGTACGGTTTTCTTAGCAACAGGTCCACTGGTGATTTGATGGCATGTCTCACCGAAAAGTGGAACCAAAGCGTACATCAATCTGGCGAAAGCAAGATAGTTGCACTTGATATTTTGTCGAAAATGCGTGCATTTGGGATCGACGACTCTCTTCTTCAATGGATTAGAAATTACCTTTCGGAACGTTCAATTCAAGTTGTCTTGGACGGTTTCAAGTGTGATATTCACAAAATAAATGCTGTTGTGCCCCAGGGCTCTGTTCTGTCACCGACACTCTTTTTAATTTTCATTAACGATCTCTTGTCTGCTACTTCTAATCCAATATATTCCTTTGCTGATGACAGTACTCTCTGCTTTTCATATTCGTTCCCGGACTCACAGCCCTGCTCTTCGGCTGTACAACGAGAACGGCAGCGTATGCTAAGCCCATTAAATTCCGATATCAACAGCATAACCAATTGGGGAACTATCAATAGAGTGGAATTTAATGCTTCCAAAACACAATGCTGTCTGCTGTCTTTAAAGCGAAATCTAAACACCCAGCCATTATCTATGAATGGCACTTGCATCGTCGAAACCGAAAAACTTTCTATTCTCGGTATGTGTGTCAATGACAACTTACGTTGGAATGACCACATATTTGATGTCGCCAAAAATGGTGCGAAATGTCTAGGTTTCCTCAAGCGATGTAAGAAATATTTTACCCCCTCTGATCTGGCCTTAATATATAAGGCATTCATCCGCCCAAAATTGGACCACAACTCCCACATCTGGTCAGGTGCTCCTAAAACATCTCTGCACCTGCTAGATAGGATTCAAAACCGTGCGATAAAACTTATTGACGATACTAATATCAGTCAATCAATGGACACCCTCGAACACCGACGAAATGTCTCGTGTCTCACTTTGTTTTATCGCTACTTCCACCACCAGTGCTCCACTGAAATCGCCAGTAGCATTCCGCCCATTCAAACTTTCAACCGTAACACCCGTCTCACTATGAATGCTCATCAGAATACCCTCAAGCCCATTTTCGGACGTTCTCTAAAATATCGTGATTCGTTCCTAAGCCGTACAACTCGCTTATGGAATGCCCTGCCGATCTCTGTATTTTCTGGTCGTTATAACTTGCAAACATTTAAAAACAATGTACATCGGTACCTCTCTTCTCTTCCTCCCTAAATTTCCTTTGCCCGCGCTGTGTACAATCACTTTAAGGGTACTCAAACCCCTTGAGCGCACGCTCATTATAAAAAAAAAAAAAAAAGTGAATGCCTTTCAGTTCTTCATCTTCACTCAATTTGGAAGCACACATATGTTTTTATGCACCTGAGTGCGAAAGATATAATCTATCAGCTCGATAGCATTCGCTGATGATGTCATATTATACTCTCATGGCTCTAAAATCAGCGAGATACAGAATAATCTCCAAATAAAATTCGACAATCTTCAAGTTTACTGTCAAGATTGGGAGCTCAAGATAAATAACTCTAAATGTGAAACCATACTGTTCCGCACCCCAGTAGGCCAGGGTAATACAGACTTGCGACGCAATTGGCGAAACCTAGTAATAAAATCCTCTGATGGGCTTCGCATCGAGTCAAAGACTGTTGTGAAGTATCTAAAGCTTAAAAAAGCGAGAGCGGCATTTATGTCGCTTAAAAGCCTTTTTTACTCGAATAATCTAAGATCCGATGTGAAGGTCATTTGCTATCAAGCGTTTGTGCGTCCAATATTGACTTACCCGAGTCCTGTATGGTGGAACATACTCGTAAATCCTTCTTACATGGAGAAATATCGAGCTTTCGAAAGAAAATGTCTTCGAGCCTGTTTACGAATGTACAGAAGCGCTCATTCCGACTTTCGGCATTATGTCAGCAACAAGGCAATATTAGATGCTTCCGGTGTGTCCAGGATAGATAATGTTATTTTGGACTCTGTGAAGGTTGTTGAGAACGAGTTCATATCGGGCTTGTTTTATCCTAACATTGGTTACTTCAGAAACACATTGTCGAGTGGACATATACCACCAGAGGCGTTCTTGTATCTAGATGCACACGGCTATCTATCTGGTGCTAGTAATGTTCCTATTATATATCACGCTGCTAGAAGGGTCACAGACAAAAGAATCCTACATGGGCCGGTACACTCGGGTGATGGGGCTAATGTTTGGAGATACTGCATGAGCGTACCTGAAAGGGATACAATAAAGGGATGAAGCTGACGCTTAGGTTAGTCTAGTATTAGTCTTTGTTTTTTTAGTATCGTAGGTAATTTTAAGTAAAAAAATGAAATACGCAAAAGAAATTTTGTTTTCCACATTTTTTGTTTCTTAAAATAACAAGGTCCATATTTGAACAAAATGTTTCTTAAATTTTTTTAACACAGAGCTGTAGCTAGAGTAACACATAAAGATTTATTGTACTGCGTATCACTTCTAATGTGGTTTTGTGCTTCGTTATTAAGATAGTTCGTAAGTATTTCGCTTGTTTTTGCTTAGTTTTTTTTTTTATTTTAAGAATATTGTAAATTGTGGAAATAAACAAGGTAAAAATGAAAAAACGGTATAATCAATCAACGTGCCTACGTCTCACCATTGACTCTCAAATGAGTTTCTCGAATCATGCAGAAGCTTTAAGAACATATCTCCGATGTACTCTCAGCCTTATTTGCGTAATATCTGTTCAACAACGCTCTTAAGAACAATTTATTATGGAATTATTCGGTCTGACCTGCAATATGGAATTGTTTGTTAAAGAGGCATGCACTTCAACAAATCCATGACTCTGTTAGCTTGCAACAATATATTTAAAAAAAAAAAAATGCCAGAAGCCCACTAAACATCCTAGTTTTCCCTTGTTCCGTGACCTAACATTTTTCCAATTTGTCATTTATATTATTTATTTATGGAATATAATCTACGTGGAAACTCTTCGAACATGTTATCTGTAACAATTTTCCGTACCACTGCCTATTGTAATTTTATTCTCAGTATTATTGTATCGCTTATACCTTGATCAAAGCAATATTTATTCACGTAAAACTCTGCCTTCTCAATTTTAACTATTCTCGTTTAGAATTAAATATTTCTGATATTCTGGTTTCAGTTTCTATTTTTAACTAGTCGTTGCTCTTTATTTATTATTTCTTTTATTGTAATACAATTTTCTGCCCTAAAAAAGTATATTTGTCAGCACATCTACAGCTTTAAATTTCCAATGTTGTTGATGTATAATTTTTTGTTTGTAACATACTATATTTATGCATATTGTGAAGGTCACCCCACCCAAAACTTAAGTTTTGAACTGAAAAACCCTTTGAAGTGGCATTCGAAACTATTGTAAACGGTCTTTCAATCTAAATAAAACAAAGTGTGTGAGATAACATCGAAATCTTTTCGTTTGAAAGGCCCATCGATGCCATTATGTATGGAATACAACATCGTTCAAATATCCGCCGCGGCTTCTCCGGGTGGCGCGCATCCGAAATATCCAATTTTCCATAACTCTGGCGCATAAATCAGGCTGAATTTGACCGATGGCATGGCCGATATGTGGCTTATTCGCATAGACCTGCGACTTCAGAAAACCCCACAAAAAAAAGCCTAACGGGGTCAAATCGCACGAACTTGGTGGCAAGTTCACATTACCTACACATGAGAAATTACCATGCCCTCGAATCGCTCGTGCAGAATTTCCAATGTGGCATGAGCTGTGTGCTGAAACCACATGTCGTTGGTGTCCATATCACCAAATTTAGACCAAAAGAATTTGGTATTCATCAACCGCCGTTGACGGTGATCCCCTGGTGATATGGATAGATGACGTCGCCAGCCCAAAATCCACACCAAACAGTGACTTTTTCGGGATGCATTGGACGCTCTTGGATCTCATCTGGATTGGTATCATCCGAAATTCGACAATTTTGTTTGTTGACGTACCCATTCATTCAGAAAATCCAGTTTTCGATGAAAATTAGGGTCAGTTTCCAACTACTCCAGAGCCCATTCAGCGAACACACGTCGTTGTCTATGGTCGTTTACCTTCAGCTCTTAGGTCAGTTGAATTTTGTACGGGTGCAGGCCCAAATCATGATACAAAATTCGCCAAGTTGTGGTCTGCGAAAGACCGAGGTCTTGTGAGCGACGCGAAATCGACTGCCTCGGATTCTCTTGCACACTCTCACGGACAGCTGCGATGTTTTCGCCAGATCTTGCATTTCGTCGACGTACGGGTTTATCGTTTACTGAACTAGTGAACTCAAATTTATCCACCACACTGTGAATTGTCCTCTCCGTAGAACGTTTATTGTGACCGTAAAATGGGCGAACCGCGCGGAACGTTGCCTGAACAGAACACCCATTTTGATAAAACAATTTTATCATTTGCACGTGCTGTCGGACGTTGTGTACGTCCATGATGATTTGGCAAAACAGACTGAATAAATGACAGCCATTTTGACAGATGTAGCCGCTATCAACTGTCAAAGTTCGGAAGTCCCTTATTTATTTTATCTCTTATATCTTTACTTATCATGAATTGTAATGAATTTATAACAAAATAATAATAAACAAAAAAATAAAAACAACAAATTAAAAGTTCTGTGTTAAATTTCAAAATGCATATTTTTGGTAAGATGAGCATGACTATGCCAAAAAATTGCACCATCTCTGAATTTGATTTTCTTAAGAAGCCTATACTGATACGAGCCGTTGCCTTGTTTTCGGATAGACTTCCAAGAACAAACCCACATTTGATACTCAGCCGTGGGTGTAAAACACATACAGGATCACTGTACTTTGCAAACATTAATTTATCGGGACCAGGGCTCTATTATTATAGAGAAATTGCTTTCAGTTCTGAAACATACCTACACGATTCTGTGTCCCATAATATTCATTTTTACATAAAATCTGCTTGAATATAACAAATTTAAATTGAAAAACAATTTTCTTTGATTTTGATTTTTAAATTTACAATATTGCATGTCATACATTAGGAGGCTTAGTGGGAACGAATTAACTTGCAAACGAATGAAAATGTTGGACTCACTTCTAATAAATGTCTCGAATGAGGCCACCAAATGGTGGAGGTACTAAGGTACAGAATCATGTTAAGTACAGGAAAATACGACTAACCGGTGGGAAGGGATGTAGTAAACGCCTTAAAAAAGGATCGTGATCATTGTCCGGTCAAAGGTGCGATTCAAAGCGATCATAAAATCATAATATGAGTGAATGCAAGAATGCTAAACACACCAGTGAAAGACGGATTTCATAAGGATCCTCGTATTCACATCTCGACTGCACAATGAATAAAATTTACAATGTCAGAGGTCAAAAAGAAGCAAAATAACCAAAGTACGCAGCGTTACAACACTAAAAGAGCCGAGTTGGCAGTTCCGAATGAATTACTCTACTGTTTGTCTTTCTTGTTAAACGCTGCGTATAAGATCTTACTTAGTTCATGCCACCACATGCGTTCAAAGCCAGAAATTCTATGCCGCAATGATATCAGCTGCAAGAAAAATATTTACAATTACATAGTGTGGGCTGTCCAGTCTAATTCCCAGACCTGCAGAAGCATGGACATTAACGAAGGTGAATGAGGATATCATTGGTCGTTTTGAACGCAAAATTCTTCGAGTGATTTTTGGTCCCGTTTGCTTTGACGGGGCTTGCAGGATGAGATTTAACGGGTTGTACAGTGACATTGACCTGATCAGAAAAGTGCACATTAGTCGCCTAGGATGACGAAGACATGTAGAGCGAATGAACATCAAAGCTCCACTCCGAAGAGACTTCGATTCCAACCCGGAGGGAAAACGCAGTAGAGGAAGAACTTGCCTTAGGTGGCGTGCACAAATGCAAGGAGATCTTGCCTGAAGTACGCAACTGGAGGCTATTGGTTGAGATCCAGGTTCACCCCGGACTGGAAAGCCACCTAATGTCAGTAAAGTAAGTAGATAGTCCGGTGTGAACTGTACGGCTCGTCTTGTTATTTAGTTCACATGTGAGGTACACTTACGAGAGACTTTTTCGTAAGCAGAAATTTCACTTTCAAAGGTTTGCCATCTTTTATGTAAAGAATGCAGAGTGGAACCTTCAGAAATTCTTGTCGGTGCATCGTCTGGATTTAAACCCAGGTGCAGCAGTGGATAAACCGCTATAGATTAAACTTAGAAACAGGAATTCTGTCGAACTTGAAAAACTACTCAGCTGGAGCAATATCGCCCATTCGTTGTGTGGTACTTCACGATGTCCCTTTTAACTAGATCTTTGAAGAGAAGATTTGGACCTTCTAATTCGTCAAAGGTGTGCCCCAAATCTCTCCTTTTTAGCAACACAAGATTAAAACTCCAAGAGAATAAAGTACACTGGTCCGAAAAAGTTTACTGAGCTCGACACTTGTTTCGGACAACTTCGACAAAGGTCCGAAGAGAAATGAATGCACTGTTCTTAGCTAAAACACATTAAAAGCCGGCGAAATTCAGAAAACAAATCATTCGAATCCACATAGCCGTATTATTTAAATATTAAAAGAAAACTTGAACACAAGTAGGAGCCCCTTCCATGGAGGCACTACAGACCGAACAACCATTGAAGGAGTTTCCCTTTGGTGTGGAAAAAAATTAAATAAAAGAGAAGGGTAAGTCTTAAAACTGATTATCGGCGAAAACCTTTTGAATCTTTTCAGCTCTCATCTTCATGTACAGGTCCTTTGGTTTAAATAGTTTCGTCCCACATTGGCTGACTGGTTGTGAATCGCTTGGGTTTACTTTCACTGAGACTGAACCGATGTTGTCCACGAGTGGTTTTACATTTTTCACTTCATTTGCTGTACGGTTCGCCGGTTTTTGAGCGTTCAAACGCCAATTGCTTACATCTCGTTGGTCCGATGAACTGCTATCACAGGAACGACGCCAACTACTCGAACTCTACCCACGGGAGATGGAAAAAGTTTCCGTGTCAATCGAATGATGATCGCACTCCTTTTCGTCCCCGTTGGGTAGTGGACTTTTTCTCCGCCAACTGATGGGTGCTTTGCTGGTATTCTCTTTGAGAGGCATTTTCTCGGCCTTTTTTAGCTTTTCAACACTCTTCTCGGATGTTGAGTCTGTGGTCGAGGTATGGATCGAAATCGGTGCATATGCGCAAACATTTTCATATATCTCCGATGTAGTTGAATCTGTATGCAATGACTCGCTTTCATTTGGACTACTGACGTCGTCTAATTCGAATGATGGCTGTGATCTCGGGACAAGCTCAAAATATGAATCACCCATAAATATTGGCATCGTCTTTCGACCGTTTTTCATGTATATCACATCTTCATTGGTTGGAAAGGTGGCTATAGTTCGCTTACCATCTGGTGGACGATCAATACTCGGTTCTTGACCAAATCTCCTCATCATTGCAATGGTCTCCTTCTCAATCGATTTTGTATTCTGCCAATCATCATGTGCGGGAAGCTCGCCAATTGGTTTAGTGCCGAGTATTTCATTCATCGTTGAAATGATTCTCATTTTACGAGGCGACAACTTTGGTTTTGGCTCCAATTGTTGTGGCGATTTATTCAAGAGTCTTTCTTCGTTTTTACTGAATATCAAATAATAGTTTGGGTTTATAGAGAGAATCTCATCCTCAAATGGCGCGTTTGGATCCATTGTCTTCGTTGCAAAAGCTTGACTTGACTTCTCTCTGAAATATCCTGATGTATAGTTTCCAATCAGCGGTAAAGGTGTAGCAGTGGATAACTGGTAATGTGAAAACAGCTGGCTTTGGGGTAAGTGAAAATTTCACAACTTCTGTGATTTCTTTTAATGACTTCAAGTCATTATAAACAAAGTGTATAGTTAAAAATGATTGGGGCCATAATAAGCTGGGCCAAATGATAAACGACTACGCAGTTAGTATACTTTACTTTCCGCTCTCTGTGATATCAAGAAGCTTGTGCTTGTAATCAACTGCAGTTATTATAACTTGATCAAAATATTAATAACAATATGCACTTACTATACTGCCAACGGCAATTCCAAAATACGCAAAATATTCCATTCTGATTCATATTTCCGTCGGCTGTATTGGTTCCAAAATATTTTTCTTCGGCTGTCCTGACACATCCTACCCACGATGTCACTTCATCTGACCATAGGTAAATTGAGTTGTAAATTCCGACTTTTTTGCGAAGGCAGAATGTCAGGAAAACTAGAGAGTCATCCAACAAGAGGTGTCATGTTAAATTTCGCGCTATTATTGAACTGTCAACATTCAACTATTATTGCAATGACTTTTGATACTCGTAATTAAAAACTAGAACCGATAAAAACGTGCTAAAATATTGCGCAAACATTTAGTAAAGTTTGTAGTTTTTAAGGCCTTCAAGCGATAAATTTAAACGTCTCAGACAGGTTAGTGGTATGAAGACTCCAAGTCGTATTCGCCCGGCAAGGTCAGCTGAAAATATCACTGCCGTAGCTGAGAGTGTGACTGAAAACGCAGGTATGTCCACTTCGAGACGATCACACGAAATGAGACTATCCGCAACCACTTGCACCACATTTTGCTCAAAGATCTTAGTTTACATGCTTGTAAGGTCCAATTGACATATAAATTGAACCAATAGACCACTTACAACGCTGTACTTTCGCTGATTAGATGCTGAAAATGAATGAACAAGTTCATGATTTGTTGCTCAAAATTATTCTGAGCGATGAAGTTCATTCCCATTTGTATGGGTACGTAAACAAACAAAACGATCGCATCTAGGGCTCCGAAAACCCAAAAGAAATAGGGGAACAACTTCTCAATACACAACGGGTGACAGTATGGTGCGGTTTTTGGGTGGTATCATTGGAGCGTACTTTTTCGGCAATGATACTGGTGCGACCGTTTCAGTGAATGGATTGCCTTACCGAACGTTGTGGACAGAGCTTTTTTTTTGCCTAAAATCGATGCTATGAACGTGGACGACATTTATTATATTTTCAGCAAGACTTTAGATTAAAATAAAAATATTACCACTTTTCTTGTGTTGGGTTTTTCAATTGGAAACACTCTTGTTGGATAACCCTATATTAGACACGAAATCCTTCGAACTCAGTACAAGACAAAAAGTAGAGTTTTTTTATTTTTCAAAACTGACGTGTCACAGAGAAAACGCATTTCCTTATGAAAAATGCTAGTGCCATCGATAGTGAATTCAGTAGAATGCAATACGAAGGGTGTATTCGAATATCTATGAGAAAGCCACTGTTCTGCTTCTAATAATAATCTTTTGTTCCATGTGTCCTTAAATCTCAGAAATATCAAAACATTTTGGTAATTTTGTCGAGACTAACATATAAGAAAACAATTTCTTGGCAAAATTCGACTTTATTCATCAACTTCTAGAGTGATGTAATCATTCCAGCGTCGCTCTAACAATCCTATGCCTTTCATATAGGACGATTTGTCCAACCCTTCAACCCTCTCTTTTCGGTGAGAATTGTTTTGAGATTTGCACACAGGTAACAGGATCCATGTTTCATCTATTGTCATGAATGTCAGGTCACCGAATGTGATTTTTTTTTATTTCGATTAAACAACTCCAAACAGCGCTCTAAATCATCAATCACTAACAGAGTTTTTTTTTTTACTTTTAAAGTCACTTTTATTGTTTCTTTCAGTATAACTTAAATTCTAGACAAAAATGCTTAAATCTAATTTGACAATAATAGTTACTTAATCTAGCTTACTGGCTCTTACCGAGCGCTCTAAACTTAACAATTTCAATTCAAGTTTGCCTTTCGACCTTAAAACTATCTTACGATTAATCTTATCTATATATGAAATTTCTAAGAAAATAATTTTAGAAAAAAACTTAGATACCATATCTTTTTGTAGTTTTATGTAAAACTTAAAACTATGGCCCTATTCTACTTAACCTACCTAAGCTACTTAACCTGACTTAACTATAATCGGGGTGGTGAGCACTCGTAGCCTCTCGCACCAGGTGGTCACCATCCCAATTGCGATTTCGGGTGCCTGTCATTCGTCAACACCGTGCACACGCACCACCAAGATTTAACCAATGCGATAAACCACTGGTCACTTCTCAAAGGTGTGGCCTCATGCTAACGAACGCGACCTTTCCACGAGATCCCCCTAAGTATCCCTAATCTAACTTACAACTAAGAGGAATATGTTACCTTAGTAACGTACCGACCTAGGAGAGCGAGCCAACCCTTTCTCCTTCTCCTTTCTCCACCAGAATTCGGTGTATTGTTTCTCGGCATCGATCGGTGGCGGTGGTATATTACCGGGATACCATCCCTACTTTGTATTAACTCTTTAGCATCAATATGGAGAAAAGCCTCTGGCGGGATAAGGCCCGAGAGAAGTGAGCTCTCGTGGTACATTTCATTGGGGTAATAAGCCCCAAAGATCAGGCCATTATCGTTGGTCATTGCCCTTGCAACGTGTCTTCGAATCACCTTAATCAGGAAATTGTCAATCCTATTCGGATTAACCCCATCGTAAAGGACTTTGTTGGGATAATATTTTTTGTACTCTGATTCTGGTGTTCTTTACAGGCCAAGACAAGTCCTAAGACACTGCCTTTCAAACACCCGAATCCTTTCCATCTGATACGGCGCTACGTTGAACCACACGGGACAACCATACGCGATGACTGGCCTGATTAGGGCCACATAGCATATAACTTTAACCCTGGAGACAAGTTGACTGCTGTGAAACAGTCTTCTTGTCAGGGCTAAGGCCTTCTTGGCTCCAGCAAGACAAGCCTCTATATGTTTGTCAAAATACAAATACTTATCGAGCCAAATACCAAGGTATTTCACTACGCTTCTCACCGCTAATGGCAGTCCGTGCTGTCCAATGATGGCCAAATTTCGCCAGTTATGTCTGGTATCCCTAGAAACCCATCTCAATGGAGTCCCGAACAAGATTGTTTCCGACTTTTGAAAATTGATTTTCAATTTCCAATCATCGCAATACGCCTTAATATGATCGAAATCACGCTGCAGAAGAGTATTAATGACTTCGATTTTTGGACCTGATCTGTACGCCACTAAATCGTCTGCGTACGCTATGGCATGATTGAGGGAACCTACTAGATCACTTGTGTAAATGTTAAACAGTATTGGAGAAATCACAGCCCCCTGTTGTAAGCCGTTTTTAATGTCAAAGATCTTGCTCGAAATAACATTATTACATTTAACAACGAACTTCTTTCCCATAAGCATGTCGTACATCATATATAGCAGAGGTTTCGGCATACCCATTCTCGTCAACTTATAGAAAAGCCCCTCCAACCATACGGTGTTGAAGGCCTTCTCAAAGTCAACGAGGCAGGCACCCGTACACTGGTTCTTGCATTTATTCCATTGTATGTCGGAGACCAGCTTTGACGCAGCATGAATAGTGTCATGCTTCGCCCTAAAACCAAACTGATTTTCCGGAATTATATTATAACCAACAGAGTTTTCGCATACCCATACTCGTACAAAACATTATGTACACGGCCAATTGATATTTCTACGATCTCAGCTATCTCACGCACTTTCGCTTTAAGGCTGCTCCAAAGGATTTTGTTGATTTTTTTTATGTTTTTCGCGTAATAGTCTTATTTTGGGCGTTCAGAGTGTTCAGCATCCTTATTATTTTTATGACAGCGTTTCAATTTATGAGTAGCAAACGTGCGATAATTAGTTGATTTCAAAGGAGCAGGTGACACTTCTTAAGCCGTTCTTGTGTTTTAACGGTATTTTATCCCATCAAGCAACAGTGTTTTGAAAAAATCTAAAGGTGTGCCACTAATTAATGGTAGAAATGTAATCAAATGTTGACACGGATCATTTGAAAGTTAGACTCGCCATCTATGCGCCAGTCTCGAGACTTTTCTGTGTGGTTCGTCATCTTGATCAAGAAATGTACATGTACATTATTTCCGAAATAACCAACGTGTGGCGTTCCCATTGTTCCGATTTGAGTTCTGTGTTTTTTGTTAAGTTGGTAAATCTGTTGTTGACATTCCCTCTAAATCTTAGCGTCATAGCTTGACATTTGCAAAAGTTACGTAGCCAAGAGTACATCTATCTCTGTGTGTGTTGGCAACTTTTTACAATTTTAGAAATGGATTTCAATTTGCAGCAACGAAGTGCTGGGTCTGTAGGAGGAGAGAGAAGATGATTCTCCTTTTTTAGGGAACGGGCTGGACAAATGCTCTTTTCCATCTACTCGGGAAGAGTCCTAACGAGTAGGATTGATGAAAAAGCTTACGCAGTGGTTTTGCTAGCGTAGAAGAACACCTCTTCAGAAGAAGGGGAGATATACCATCTGGACCAGCGGATTTATATATGTTGAGATCCTGCTACTACACTAGTGCGAAAGTAGATTCGTCCCATTGAAGATTCGACGCACTCGAGTGTAGGCGGAGACAAAGCACAATCTGGGAGTGTTAAGTTCTTTAAAAAAAAATTAGAATCTAGAATCGCAAGAGTTGAGAGCATCAATAAATGTTTTTGGCAGTTTATCCATCGAAATATTTAAGGGGTAAGGTCCCCCCGTGAAAAATTTGTATTTTATTTAAAAAAATCTTTTATTGTCAGATAGAAACATCTGTTAACTATAAAATTTTATTTTTTTTTTTTCAAAATGGCGGCGCTGCACTGTGTCAAACTCGAGTGTTTTTGAAAATGGCATGCAAGCTGGAGACTTTATTTTTTATCCTTAACAAAAAATCAAAATAGGTCTTCTTAAAAACATTGTTTCTCTTACTCCAAGCCTTTAAAACCCAAAAAAATTTAATTTTGCAAAAATGATAGAGTTCAGAATAATTTGTTTAAACAATTTATTTAATTTGCATTGGAAATCATGTTTCAAAGGTTTATAGTATAGCTAAGTCAAGAAGATCTCCTCAAAATTTTAGAACGATCGGACAATTATTTTGTGAGTTATATTGCATGCCGTTATGAAAAATGCAGATTCTAGAAAAAGCGATTTAAAATTTTCGGAGCAAAAAAAAAAACGACAAAAGCGACAGGGGCATACAAAATTCCTTCTGATTCTTCATAAAACTCGTCTTGAGCTGCTCTTCCTTTTCTCACGAAGTGCACAAGCTTCTTTTTAGGCTAAAGATGCCTCATTGTTCTGTTAAAAAAAGGAGCAGGCAGAAAAGCCTGCTGTGCACACCGACAATACGCTGCCATTTTGAAACGAATAAAGATTTTGCTTTGAAATATTAAGGAGACATTCTTGAGATGTTGTAGAATAAGTAGAAAATTTTTCGAAAAAAAAAAATTCGGGACCATACCCCCTTAAGCAATGTCTACCACCATACTTAATTTAACGTTTTAATAGATGTCAAGAAAAGAAAGAAAACGAAATTAATTTGTTACAAAATCGTCAGTAGATCCTTTGACCATTTTTTTGCAAATATGTTAACAGCATCCAGCAGAATGTTTTGAATTTTTGAAAGCAGTGCACGATGGTCAAGAAAGCTAGTCCTTAATTGCGTTGATAAGTGGTCCGATAAAATAACAAAGATGGACCGACGGAAATATTCTTCTGGACCTCCTGCATAGTTGTCACGGTTTTTCTGTTTCCCAACGTTCCGCGGGGCTACTAAATGAATACCCACTTTGCCTGTCATTTCTTTAGCTGCAGCAAATATGTCGTTGAATTTCACTTCAAAGTTTTGACGTATCATGAACATGGGTGGCATATTCGATGCAGCAGCTGAGATTACATTCTTTTATTTAGCGGAAAATCGGCTTAACTACTGTTAAAGATACTACAAATTGAGAAGTTTGTATAGAAGCAAGTAAGGCATGAGAAGGAGTCAACTTCATTTTCATCCAGATACTCTAATGAAGAACAAACTGAGTGTATCGAAATGCTCAATCCAACGGGTTTCGCAAAATTTCAGAAGACGCGTTTGTTTCGCTTTTGGGCAAGACGCTTGAATTTGCTCTTTTAAAACTAGAGCTGTTTCATTAGATAAACGGAATAAATGAACAACCTCTTTAATGGTTCCTGTGCAATTTCGAATGTACGGTATGTTACGGCCAAATGTAATGTAATGGCCAAATTCAAATTATGATCGGCACAGTGGAAGTAAATAGCTTCTGGATACAATTCTCTTTCCTTGGCAGCACAGCCGTTGAATTTTCCGCTCATTGAACGCTCCCCATCATAGCCTAAACATGTATGGTAATGTTTATCTAATCGGCCTAACACACGTTTTTTTTTTTATATATATACTGATAATTATTGTCAGTTACCTTGCCCTCTTATATTAGGCAAATGTATGCCAATGTCGTGGTCAGCAACGTACTTACTAGCCCTTTTCCAGTAACGTCATCAACGTCTTCCCGTATTAAATAAGTATTCTCTGTCAGTTGTATATACTCGTACATAAGGAACTCATATTGAAAACTGTTCAGTTCCACTAATATCGTTACTTTCGTCAGAAATGACAGAAGAACATCCAGATTTGTTGATACGTTGCACAATATTCATCGTCAGTAGTCTCCCTACAGCATCAATAATTTCATTTTGAATGCGATAGCTTATATATTTTGTGTTTGCACCCGCTCTATTCAAATGATTGACCAAAACTTGATCACCACTTTCCATTGCATAACGCAGTAACGCCCTCAAATTTCCGTCGTTTTCTTCCAGCCTATTCAATGATAGTCCGTACTTGCTACGCAAAAAAGGAGCTCGTATGATCGGAATCAATTTTTTCTGTTTTCGAATTGTTGCTGACCACATCAAGTTTCCGATTTTCGTAAATGGACTTAAAATTTTGTCCATTCACCAAAGGCGTCTTTGTGATATGTTTTGCTTTGGTGTTCTCTAAATTGAATGCTTCTTTCCAATCTTGAAATGGAATCTGAACCAATATACATATTTGTGTCTTGATGAGTCTCTTTTCCGACGGACTTTCATCCAAAGGAGACACAATATCTTCAGTAAGCGCCGTCTTCGTAACACAAAAGAGCATAACCAGGAATGCTAAAATTTCAAATTCCTTTTGCCAGATGTCGGAAACTTTAAATTTATGTCTGGCACCCTATAATGCTCAAAAACTTCATATTTTTTAATACCGTTTTCGACAAAAATTTGCAACGTCGTTGAATAGTATAGTATAGTATAATTTATTTTTACTTTTTCAAAAAATACAATCATAACAAAATATAACAAATTAGAAACTAAATACAGTATATTTAAAAAAGTATCTGTATTCTATAGTTCATAGGAACTAGAAGTGAAACAGATTTGGAAACAAAAACATAAGAATATAACAAAAAATAAATATATAAACAGAATGAGTGAATGTTAATTACAAATGAATCTAAACCAATACACAAAGCAAATTAAGAATATCTTTATAATTATAACCTAAAAGCCATGATTTTACTTTTTTGAGAAAGCTGGATTTATTACGAATACATCTTATGTCATAAGGTAGTGTTGACACCCTTAACATTTTCACCCACCCTTACTTAATTCATACGGATGACATCCAGGTGGCGAGAAGGAAAACTAAAAAGTATCTCAGTCAGCCGACAGACGGGATAGCGAAAAGATACTTAAAGAAAACGACAACGACAACGATTACGAACGTCTATATTTTATTGTTAGCCTTCTGCCCTTTGAGATTTTGTTTTGAATAAATACTTTTAATAATTCAGATTTAACAAATTTGTGTTATTTGCCGTCGACTTTACATGTTTTTCTTTAATTTCCTATCTCGTCTGTACTGAGAGCGAAAGAGATAAATATATATACCTAAGCCAAAAAAAAAAAGTATCTTTTAAAATCTCAACGGAAGACGCCGAAAAAAGGAGGGAGTTTTGGTTTTTTGTTTTGTGCTTGATCACGTACGCCAAAAATGGAAAAGTACAATTTAAGAAGCGGATCCAAGGAAAATCAATCCTCGGATGATGAATTAGATGTGACAGTAATGGAAAACGTAGACAAAACCCCACCGTCGCAATCTTTTGACAGGGATTTAATATCTGTGTTAGTGTCGAGTATTGATGCTCTGAAAGTATCTATTCAAGAACTGCGCAATAACACAGCAGAGAGTCAAAAGGAGATTAGGAACCTTCGAAGCCAAGTGGAGTGCATGCCAAGTGGATTCAATGATTCAAGTATTGAAGGACGACCGATGTCAGTGTTGGGACCAGCGTCGACACCAGGACAGATGCCAATGTCAGTGTTAGGACCAGCGTCAGCACATGGACAAATGTCGTCGTCAGCGCCTTATACATCAGCGACACCAGGACAAATGCCAATGTCAGTTTTAGGACCAGCGCCAGCGCCTGCTCATGGACAAATGCATTCGCCAATAGCTCAAGTGTCAGCGTCAGTCAATGCCAACACCAGGGCAGATTACAGCTTCAGCACCAGGGTATGTACAACCATGTTTAGTTTCATCTTCCATACAGCCAGTACAGTTTTCAATTCCGGAGCCATCAAATCATATATCCAATGCCACAATGGTTTCACAAAATGAGTCAAGGTTGTATGACCTACCTATCTTTTCGGGAAAAACAGAAGAATGGCCGTTGTTTCTCGCAAGTTTTAGAGATACAACTGACGCCTTTAGGTACAACAACAGGCATAACCTAATGCGACTACAGAGATGTTTAGTTGGTCCGGCCAAAGATTCAGTCGAGTCGATGTTAATATATCCAGATGACATTCCTAAGGCCATGGAAGAACTGGAGTTTCGCTTTGGCAGACCAGATCTGCTCGTCAGGTGCCAATTGAGCAAGATACAACAATTTCCATCCATCAGTGAAGCCAAAGTGGAACAAATAATTTCATTCTCGACGAAGGTACGCAATGTAGTTGCATTTCTAACATCTGCAAACTGCCAACAACATTTATCAAACCCGTCGCTTTTGGAACAGCTTGTTTTGAAATTGCCAGCAAATAGACAGTTCGAATGGGTAAGACATGCCACTTCCATAAAACCATTTCCGACCATTCATGATTTTTCAATCTGGTTGAGTGACCTTGCCAGAGTTATTGGGTTAATGCCATTGTCAAGTCAAGCCATAATAAGAGCCAGTTCACAACCACAACAGATACGTCGAGTAATGCATGCGGATGAAAATAGTCCAAGAAAGGAACTGAAATGCTATCAGTGTGGAGGAGACCACAAACTGGGTAACTGTAAAGATTTTCATCAGTCGATTTCTATCCAGGAACGATGGGATAAAGTCAAAAGCCAACAACTATGTTTTTCTTGCCTTAGTAAAGGACATAATTCGATGAATTGTCGAACTAAGAAACCTTGTGGTGTTGATGGTTGTCAGCGATACCATCATCCATGCCTTCATGAGGAATCTGCAAACAGAGACAGTGCCAGACGTTTGCACAGTTGCCGGGCTGCAGTTGGGTGTTCTAGCCAGTTATTTAAAATATTACCAGTCACATTATTTGGTCCAAATGGAAAAGCTGAGGTATTTGTAATGTTTGATGAAGGATCTGCAGTATCTCTTTTGGAAGAACGTACAGCTAACAAACCCGGACTTAAGGGACCATCTCAGCGTTTGTCTTTACAGTGGTACGGTCAGAAAATAACATCAGAGCAGTCTTCAAAGGTCAATCTGGAGATCGAGGGACATGAAAAAGAACATCGTTTCGCCCTCAAGAATATTAGAACAATTCGCAACCTAGATCTACCTGTTCAGTCATTACGCAAATTGGATTTTGGTCACTTGAAAACAGTTCCCATTATCGATTATAAAAACGCCAAACCTGTCATGTTGCTGAGATTAGATTATGTTCATCTCGGAGCGTCATCTACGATTGTCCAGTCCGACGCATCATTGCCGATTGCCGCTAAGACGAAGTTGGGTTGGGTGGCATATGGGCCAACGCCAGCATCTGCCTCCCCGAGTTCTTTTAGTTTCCATATTCGAGAGCATCGTTCACTGAATGAGTTAAATCAGATTGTAGCGGAGTATTTCTCAACTGATAACTTTGGAGTTAATGCTACATCGACGATATTGGAGTCTGAAGAAGATGCTGCAGCCAGAAAAATATTGGAGACGACTACGCGAAGACTTGATGATGGCAAGAATTTCGAAACAGGACTTCTTTGGAAGAAAGATGTGACTGAACTTCCAGACAGTTATGGTATGGCCCAGAAACGACTTGTCAACATTGAAAGGAGGATGCAACGCGATCCCGAATTTGCCGAGCGGTACCAAAGGGAAATGACGAAATATTTTGAGAAGTCTTATGCAAGACGTCTATTACCAGGTGAGTTGATTACCACAGAGCCAGTATGGTATTTGCCACATTTCGCCATTCAAAATCCACATAAGCCGGACAAACTTCGAATAGTATTTGATGCTGCCGCCACTATTAATGATGTCTCTCTGAACTCCATGCTTCTTAAGGGTCCGGAACAAGCAAAACCGTTAATTAATATTCTTCTTCAATTTAGACAAGGAATCATAGGTGTAGCTGCCGATATATGTGAAATGTTTTCACAAATAAAGATACGTGCCGCCGATCAACACGCGCAACGATTCCTTTGGAGAGACAGTGATTGCAGACAGCCCATTCAGCAATATGTGATGACCTCGATGATTTTTGGAGCCGTGTGCTCTCCTTGCAGTGCGGAATATGTTAAGAATCGAAATGCTGAAGATTATCTACAACAGTTTCCTGAAGCCGCAACAGCTGTTAAGGAGAAACATTATGTTGACGACTTTGTAGTGAGCTTTTCATCAGAACAAGAAGCCGAGAGAATATGCCGTCAAGTCGTCGACATTAATGCCGAAGCTGGGTTCAATTTAAGGAGTTTCATATCTAATTCAAACTTCTTAGAAACAACTTTAAATGGTTCCAGTCGCCAAAAAGGTATTTGCATTACTATGGAAAGACAAGCATCAGCAGATAAAGTCCTGGGAATGTTCTGGGATACTTCTACAGACACCTTTCGGTTCCAGACAAAGTTCCACCGGATTCCACAAGAAGTATTGCAAGAAGTTCGAGCTCCAACAAAGCGTGAATTACTTGGCATAGTAATGGCTGTCTTCGATCCATATGGCCTGCTAGCCAATTTCTTGGTATTTTCAAAAATTTTAGTGCAGCATATATGGAAGTACAACCTTGAGTGGGACGATCCCATTCCATCCGAATTGCATACGAAGTGGATTGCCTGGTGGAGAGAGTTCCAGAATGTAAAAGAGTTTATGATAAATCGCTGTTACTCGCCGAATTTATTGGTCGCCGTCAAACTAGATCTACATATATTCGTTGATGCAAGTCAAGTTGCCTTTTCCGCAGTTGGGTATTTTCGCATCGAATTTTCAAACGGAGTAGATGTTGCCTTCGTCATGGGAAAAACACGTACAGCCCCACAAAAGCTGATGTCAGTGCCTAGATTAGAGCTTCAAGCTGCCGTACTTGGGGTACGTCTTCAAAAAATGATTTGCCGAAACCACGAAGTGAAGGTGGATCGTGTTTTTCTTTGGAGTGATTCACGAACGGTGCTTTACTGGATCCACTCAACTGGAAGGAAGTATAAACCTTTTGTTGGACATCGCGTAGCTGAGATAATAACGAGTACCAGTCCCAGTCAGTGGCGATGGGTTCCCACTAGCCAAAACACTGCCGATGCTGCAACTCGTCCCAAAATACCACCTAAGTTTGAAACAAGCAGTTCGTGGATAAGAGGTCCTGCGTTTTTAAATTATGAAGAAAAATATTGGCCAACATCACAATTAGAACCACCTCCAGAAGAACTAGAAGAGGAAATTAAAACTTGTGCACTATTCCATCTTAAGGCAATTAATGATTTCATTGATTTTAATAGATTTTCTTCATATTTAAAGCTCAAACGAATGACTGCCTGGGTATTACGATTTCGAAGCCTGATGAAAAAGCAACTGAGCAGTAATATAAATCCAAAGGGTCCACTTACTGCCAAGGACCTTGATGACGCTGAAAAATTCCTATGTCAAATTGTCCAAAATGAAGTCTTTCACGTAGAAATAGATGCCTTAAAAAGATTGAGAAGAGTTTTGAAAGGTAGTTCGATCTATTCTCTTTCGCCATATCTGGATGAAGAAGGTCTTCTGCGAGTTCATGGTCGAATGGACGAAGCTTTCTGCTTACCTTTTGAAGCCAGGCGTCCTATAGTTTTGCCACAGCGACACAGAATTACGGAGCTGATCGTCCTCTACTTTCACGTAAAATGTCACCATCAAAATACGGCTGTGACAATAAACGAGACAAGACAAAAATTCTGGATCCCACACATCAAAGCAGTATTGAAATCCGTGCGACATAACTGTCAACATTGTCAAATCGATAGAGCCAAGCCTATTCCACCTTTTATGGGACAATTACCTGAAGACCGAGTGACTCCTTACGTTCGCCCTTTCACGTATACAGGTGTTGACTTGTTTGGCCCATTTAATGTTTCCATCGGTCGGAGACGAGAGAAGAGATGGGCCGTAATCTTTACTTGCTTGACAATAAGGGCTGCGCATTTGGAGCTAGCAGAAAACTTGTCAACCGACGCCTTTATTATTTGCCTTCGAAATTTTATAAATCGACGTGGAACTCCAAAGCGAATTCGTAGTGACAACGGCACGAATTTTATTGGGGCCCAGAGAGAACTTAAACAGTCCGCACGTCTATTAGATACTGATGTAATCAACGATGAAGTAACGAAGCACAACATCGAATGGGTTTTCAATTGCCCACTGAATCCTAGCTCGGGCGGATGTTGGGAACGCCTAATACAAATTGTTAAACGCCTGCTTTCGAAGACTTTACATGAAACATCGCCGAGAGTTGAGACGCTTAGGAGCGTATTGATTGAAGCAGAAAATATTATTAACTCTCGTCCGCTGACACATATTCCCCTATCGACTGAAGAAGATGAGTCAATCACTCCTAACCACTTTTTGTTAGGCTGTGTTAATTCTACGCAGACTCCACAACCACCTGGCACAGAAATCTGCCTCAAAAAACAATGGCGAATTGCTCAAAATCTAAAGGATCGTCTATGGAAAAGATGGGTTATTGAGTACCTGCCTCAACTCCTTCAGCGACCTAAATGGCATGACAAGACCACTCCGCTTCAAGTCAACGATTTAGTGATCATATGTGATCCCAGCTTACCTAGAAGCCAGTGGAAAAAGGGACGAATTATAAAAGTTTTTCCTGCCAAAGATGGTCACGTCCGTGTGGCCGAAGTGAAGACAACTCAGGGATCAATGCGTCGACCGGTCACGAAACTAGCCGTTTTGTCAGTAGAAGGTGAATCCCGAGTTGATTCACGGGGGGAGGAATGTTGACACCCTTAACATTTTCACCCACCCTTACTTAATTCATACGGATGACATCCAGGTGGCGAGAAGGAAAACTAAAAAGTATCTCAGTCAGCCGACAGACGGGATAGCGAAAAGATACTTAAAGAAAACGACAACGACAACGATTACGAACGTCTATATTTTATTGTTAGCCTTCTGCCCTTTGAGATTTTGTTTTGAATAAATACTTTTAATAATTCAGATTTAACAAATTTGTGTTATTTGCCGTCGACTTTACAGGTAGTTTATTAAACAATCTTGGAGCAATTGATGAGAAAAATTGAAAAAATATTTGCAGATTATAGTCAGGAACTTTTACAAGATTTTGTTCATTAATTCTAAGTTGGTAAATAGAAGAGCTTCTGTTTAATGAATAACCCGATCTTTCAAAAATATTTTTAAAACTTTGTAATAAAATAGATGTTTCAGAGGTAGAATATTTAGATTTTTGAATAAGGATAAGCTATCATAACGACGATTTCTGCAACAAATAAGTCTAATGACATATTTTTGAGACACAAGAACAGGGAACTTTTTGTTGTAATGAGTGCCACCCCAAAACAACTATGCCATATTCAAGCTTAGAATGAACTAAACCATAATAAATACACTTTAGAAGTTCCTGTGAGCAATACGATTTTAAAAAGTAGAACTGTCTAGTAGTTTCCAAAAGATATTTTTTGAGAGCATTTGTATGAGCTGACCAATTCATCATCCAGTCCAGAGTAACACCAAGGTACTTGAATTCTCTTACCTTATCAATACAGAAACATTTGTTCGAACATGGATACTGCTCAAAAAAAGTCTGAGTGTTGTTTTCAGATCTGCAAACAGAACATTTACCAAATCTAATATTTTTATCTGAAATATGGATATACGAGATTGAAAAAACGAAGTATATACATCAGATACCAAGTTATTAGTTTGAGGCTACGTGCAATGATTCGTATTCAGCTGGCGGTGTTGCGGTTTTTTACAAAAGTGAACTAGACTGTGATATTATTAAAACTCGTCTTAATAGTGCTGACTTGATTTCTGTTAACTGCAATATTTCTGGTGTTCGTTATAGTTTTGTGTGTGTATATCGTTTACACTGTTGCTCAGTCAAAGTTTTTATAGATGAATTTTCTGAATTTCTCCAAAACATTTCTTGTAAAAATGTAGTCCTTTTGGGTGATTTCAATGTTAATATTCTAGATTACTCAAATGATGTTGATTATTTTTTGTCTGTGTTATCATCTTTTGGCTTTGAGTCCTTATTGTTACAACCTACGCGAATTGCTGTGAATTCTAGATCATGTTTGGACCATTTGTTTATAAGGTTGCACAGAAACAACTCAATAAATTTCAAAACTGATGTTTATGATCTACAGATAACTGATCATTGTTTAACTACAATTCAGTTTGATTGTTCGATACGCAGACCTAAACCACTACAATTTAAAAAGTTTAAAAAAGTCGACTTTACAGCCTTGCAAAGGGATTTGTCTTTTGAGTTCTGGAACGATGTATATAGCGCTCATGATCCATCAATTGCTTTTGATTTATTTATTA
The DNA here is from genome assembly GCA_949129095.1 of Volucella bombylans. NCBI lineage: Eukaryota > Metazoa > Arthropoda > Insecta > Diptera > Syrphidae > Volucella > Volucella bombylans. The sequence goes on along the minus strand of OX422144.1, from coordinate 167,059,154 downwards.
ATAAATTGAAATTTCATATTTCTAATTGCAGTCAAAATCATAGCGTAAACACAAATAAATCTAAGTGCATCAAACCATGGATGACGTTTTATTTGTTGAAGAAAATAAAAAAAAAATGAACTTAGAATTCGGGTTCGCAAGCATCCTAGGAATACTAGGCTTAAAAGTTTTTATGTTAAAATCTGTCGTGAGTTAAAATTAGAAATAACACTTTGTAGAGATAATTATTTCAGAAGAAAACTGGTTGAAAATATTGGGAATTCTAAGAAAGAGTGGGACACAGTTAATGAAATTTTGAATAGAGAAAAGCCGAATGCCGAAATTGTTTTAAATATGGATAGTAATGTTGATATAACTGAACCAAGTGAGGTGGCTAATGTTTTTAATGACTATTTTTCAAATATACTCAATGATTTCCGCGGTCTCCTGGGACAAAATAATTTTTCGTGTCACTGTGATAAAACAATAAGGCAGGAGAAACACCAGTCTGCTTGTTTTTACTTTGAAAATTTCACACCACTGGAAATACACAAAATTATACAATCCCTAAAGAACTCACACTCTTCTTCACATGACAATATTTCAAGTCACGATCTTAAAATTATTTCTTTTTTTATCTGTGATTTTTTGTGTCACATATACAATTTGAGTGTTCAACAGGGCGTTTTTCCCGAATCCCTTAAAACCGCTGTAGTTATTCCTCTCCATAAAAAAGGTAATACTAAGTCTTTGAATAACTACCGTCCTATTTCACTTTTGTCCACCTTCTCCAAGGTGTTTGAAAAAGGTATGAAAGCTAGAATACTGTCTTTTTTAGATAAAATTAGATTCTTCAGTAAACATCAATTCGGTTTTAGGAGCGGAAGATCAACTGAAGATGCCTTATTACTTTGCGGAGAAATTTATAACAGCGTAAATGATTCTAAAATTGCTGCAACGTTATTTATAGATATCTCAAAGGCTTTTGACATGGTGGACCATTCGCTTCTACTCAGTAAATTGTACAATGCAGGTTTTAGAGGTTTTATTTATACATGGCTTTCGTCTTATTTGCGGAACCGTAAACAAATGGTCAGAGTAAAAGGTTGTATGAGCTCACAGAAAACAATAAATTTAGGCGTACCACAAGGTTCTGTCCTGGGTCCGATATTATTCTTAATTTACGTTAACTCCTTATTTATCCAGCCTTTTAAAGGAATAATCACCGCGTTCGCAGATGACACAGCTCTAACTTACTCTTGTTATAACCTTTTTGATATCAATGCAAACATTAATTTTGACTTAGATTTGTTTCGTAGGTGGTTTGACAAGCATAAACTAGCAATTAGTAACAAAACAAAGTACATGATTTTTAAAATTAAGGGAAAATTGACTGATAACTTTTCTTTACAATATCACTCACCAAATTGTTTTTAATTTAATCTAAGAATTGTTTGTCCTCATAATCAAGGTGTATCAACCTACAATACCGATGTTAGTTGCTCGACAGATTGCTTTGCTATTGAACGTGTCGAATGTTTCAAATACTTAGGGGTTATTTTAGACTCAAAGCTTAGTTGGAGTGAACATACCCTACATTTAAAACAATACTTTAACTTAGTAGTAAGACAGCTTTATCACCTTAGTATATATTGCGGATCCGATATTTTAAAATTGGTATATAATGGTCTTTTTAAATCCAAGCTGCAATATGGTATAGCCTGTTGGGGCGGTACACATTTCAACAAAGTACAACCCTTGCTAGTTAAGCAAAAACACTGCTTAAGATTAATCTGCAAAGTTAATCGTACAACCCCCAGTTTTAGATTATTCAAGGAACATAAAATACTACCCTTAAGACACCTTTACTACTATAAAGTCTTGAAAATATTTTTCCAGAATTCTGGGTATAACGTCGCTAGACTGTATGGCAATCTTAACTTGCGAGCTAATTCCATGAATTTTGTATCCTTACCTAGAATCAATAAAGCACTTTTTTTCTCGTTTTTTCACCGTCATTGCTCCTCGCTTATTTAATAAGTTACCGGAAAGTATTAGGTGCGAAAGAAGGCAATCTTTGTTCTTAAAAAATGTCATAACTTGGCTTTTTGCTTACGATCATTGTACAGTAGATCAATTTCTTATTTAGTTAATAATTTTAAAATTTTTGCTTTTTACATATAATTCTTAAATTGTTGCACTTAGCTTTCTATTGCATTTGTTTATTTTTAAATACATTTTCCCCATCAATGTTTAAATAAGTAATTTTTTGCTGAACAATAATGGTACATTCGCCACTTGGCCTTGGTCAATAGAATGTCCCTAACTATACCAAATATAATAATTGTAATATATTGTATTAAATTTATAACTTGAAATGAAATAATGAAATAAAAATAAATAAAAAAAACAGTAGCACTATGTTTAAATCTCAGGCATTTTCCACAGTGAAAAAGGAACGGTCCATAGTCTACTTGCTTGCCATTGGTACTGAAAAATATAAGTTTGGTTTTATCGCTTATGACCATTTTGTGCATTTTGACCCAATGACTAAGTATTTCAAGGTCATGATTGATATCTGAGGAGAGGTTCAGAATAGAATCACTAGAAAAAGCACATGCCATATCGTCTGCGAAACCAGTAACTTTACAATGAAAGTTTTGCACAAAAAGAGAATTAATAAAGATTAAGAATAATAAAGGACCCAGCACAGAACCCTGTGGAACACCCATAGATACAGTTCTTATAGAGTTTAAAAAATCATTGATTTTCACTCTTTGAGATCTATTTGATAAATATGAATGAAACCAGGTATGAATTGTACCCCTAAAACCACATTTGTACAGTTTATCTAGGAGTATAATATGATCAACAGTATCGAATGCTTTTGTTATGTCCACAAAAAGCGCAGCGGTATAATATCTATTATTAAAGCTGTTATAAATATCAGAACAAAAATTTAGTAATGCACTCTCGGTGGAGCGACCTGAACGAAAACCAAATTGACAAACACTAAAAAAATTATTTTTTTCTAAAAACTTGACCATTCTTATTTTTAACGCTTTTTCAAATACTTTCGATAAAAATTGGTAGTAGGGAAATAGGCCTGTAGTTATTTATTGAACTACTATCTCCTTTCTTGAACAAAGGAATTACTTCAGCAACCTTTAAACATTCCGGAAAAATACCACAAGTAATGCTTTTGTTATACAAAAAACATAAAATATCACAGATATTTAAAGCCATTTCTTTTATTAAATTATTTGAAAAACTCCCAGTTGTTTGTGAATTTGAGTTTTTAAGAGACAAGATAATTTTATAAAGTTCGAAGGACGATATGGGATCAAAGAAGAAACTTTGAGAACATGACACTTCATCGACAAAACAGTTACTATCACAGCAGAAAACTGAACTGTCAGAGACTACTTTTTCTCCTACAGAGGAAAAGAAAGTATTGAATTTTTTCAGAAAGGGCCTTTTTGTCGGTTATAAAAATGTTCTCTTCATTCAAACTAATAATTCGATCTTTCTCAACAGATTTATTAAATATGCCTCTTATTAGTTCCCATTCTTTTTTTGAGTCACCTTTGACCTCACGAAACTTGTTCACATAGTAATCGTTTTTACACGAAGAAACTTGTTTAGATATATCTTTGCATAGTTGTTTGTAAGCAGAAGTGACATTAATATTATTGGGATTTTGCTTCTTTTTTTTATACAATTTGTTTTTTTCTTTAATTTTTTTAAGTAACTCAAAAAATATCCACGGTTTAAGTTTCTTCCATTTACCAATACTTTTCACTCTTTTCTCTGTACATTGCAAAACATAGTTTGCAAGTAGGGTAGGGCGGGGCTAGTTGGGCCACTTTCCACGTGATGTCTCATAAATATCAACCTATTCATAATACAACTATGAGGCTAGGATCAATGAAAAGAATGAACATCTGGGTTCTTTATGAAATTCTTAAAAATTGAAAATATGTTATCGCAGAAGAATAATATTGTCTCAAATGCGCCAAGTCCAAGTGGCCCATCTTGCCCCACTGGCGGGGCATACGGTATTTGTATCGAGTTGATGAATGAAAGGTAACCAGAAATTCAACCAGAAAAAACGATAAACTCAGCTCCTCAAATATTGTGATGAAATCGACATATTTCATGCCAAATTGGCTGAAAAGCAACCTGCGTTGGTTAATAGGCATGGTCCGATTCTTTTGCATGACAATGCTAGACCCCATACTTTACAAGAAACGGTGCAAAAACTGGTGCAGTTGGGATTCTTACGCATCCACCTCTCCTGATATTTCCCCAACGAATTACCATCTCTTCCGCAATCTGGATTCATTTTGCCGGCAGAAGGCCTTCCAGAACCGAGCAGAGGTTATAAAAGCCTTTGAAGATTTCATTGCCTCAAAAAGTCACCACTTCTAGAAGAATGTCATGGATGCCAACGTAGGATCCGTTTGATTGATTGAATAAAAATTTATGGAAAATCGGACATTTCATGTGGTACAACCCACCCAAAAAATTGATGTTTGTATACTAAACCTCTGTTGGTTCGGCTCGGAGGATTTGAATAATGACATGCTTCCTCGCATCGTAACCGACAAGAAAGTTGATCTGCATTTTAGTCGAATTTCCCTTGCAGTGTTGAACTTAGAAGTGTTAACGCTCCTCGATGCAGCAACTTGACATTGCAATTACAAATTTGCAATTATCAAAATAACTGATTACCTATTCCCCTTTACAACTAAAAGTATATTAGATATATATAATGGGTAATATACTCTCTAGTATGTTATCTTATTCAGTGTATTCCATTCTTTTTCCCCCAAACCCTACCTATGTACCTGCAGATATACGTAAAAGTCCTTCTGTTCTTGACGTTTTTATTACCAATCGTGTGAGTTTACTGTCTCAACCCGTCGCTGTCAATGATCTATATTCTGATCACTATCCTGTTTTTTGTAAGCTGTATTTTTCAAAAAAGATTAACCAAGCCTCGTCCTATGATTTTAAAAATGCAAACTGCCGTAGATTCAGTTCAAATATTAATTCGGGGCTTAGAAGTATTACAGGAAATTTGGATTCAGTTTCAAGCAAAGATGATGTGGATGCTATCGTTGATAAGTTCACAAAACTTATCAATGATGCTTTTGAAAAAAATGTTCCAAAAATAACAAGATGTAATTCTCCAGTTCAGCTTCCAAATTATATCCTTGAACACATAAAAATTCGTAATACCTTAAGACGCAATTGGCAAAGATACCGTCAGCCTAATCTCAAATTGCAGCTCCATTACTTAAACATTTTGATCAAGAAACTTATTCTACAGTTTCGTAACCACAGATGGAATCAAAAACTAGAATCTTTAGATAAAAATTGTAAGCCTTTTTGGAATATAGTCAAAGTGATCAAGAATAAAAATAGACTAATACCAACACTCAGAAATGATGATGAATATATTTTTACTGACAAAGAGAAAGCAGATTCTCTCTCTGAAATTTTCTCTAAAAGTCATTCTTTATCTCAAAATTTAGGAGACAATGAAACCAACACCTTGGTTGAACAAAAAATTATGACTTTTAACAACAATATTTGTAACACCCCAACAAACGCCTTTGTTTCTGTAGCCACTGTTACAAACATCATAAAATCTCGTAAAGTTAATAAAACGGGTGGGTTAGATGGAATAAGAAACAATTACCTGAAGCATTTATCCTTTTTGGTTGTAAGACATTTAACTTTTCTAGTCAACGCGTGTCTAAAATTGCAATATTTTCCGCAAAAATGGAAAATGGCTAAAGTTGTCCCTATATTAAAAGCTGGAAAGCCTGCAGAGTCTGTCACCAGTTATAGACCAATAAGTTTACTAGCAGCCTAAGCAAAATCTTGGAAAAGGTAATAAAAAATCATATTCTAGAGTTTAGTAGTGATCAGTTTGGATTTAGGCAATTTCATAATACATCGCATCAAGCTCTTAGAATATGTAACCATATTAAATCTAATCGGTCACAAGGGAAATCAACTGGTATGATCCTACTTGATGTTTAGAAGGCGTTTGACACCGTCTGGCATAACGGCCTAATATATAAAATGATTAACTTTAGCTATCCATTGTATCTAATTAAAATTGTCCAAAGTTTTCTGTCAAGTCGTAGTTTTCTAGTCCATGTTAATACCTGTTTGCCTAAGTCCACTAATTTCAACATGGGCGTCCCACAAGGGTCAGTATTGGGTCCTATCTTATATAATATATTTACATCTGACTTTCCTAGTCTGCCAGATTGTCAAGCTGCAATCTTCGCTGACGATACTGCAATTTACACATCGCATACGTTCGCACTTAACATCGAGAGGACACTTATAGATGCTAGTGAGATAGTAGGAATGTTTTGCAGTAAATGAAAAATAAAAATTAATAGTGAGAAACCCCAAGCCATCTTTTTCAGTAGAAAAAGAAAAACTTGCTTCCTTCCACAACATCCGATTCTTATTTATGGAAATGAAATAAGTTGGGACCCTTCAGTGAAATGTCTTGGCATACAATTCAATTCAATTCATTTATTAAAGTCTTTCTTTTCAGGTTACATTAGTGATACATTTTTCTCTTTCTTACAACTAAGTATATATCAGGGACTACGAGTATAATGTATGGTCCTCTCACATCAATTGGATAGAGTATTTCACAGCATTGTGGTATCTTTTTCATATTTTCTATAGCACTCTTGCTCACTGAGCGTTTTATGTCAATTGCTCTGACGTCGCAGCGTCATAAAAAGGCTAAGGGGGAGAGAGATGCTAGGCGCATTCTCACTCTATCACAAATACAATAGCTGCATTGACAAGTTTATGCTACAATGTTTAGAAACATAAATATTGTAAACATGTTTTTCATTTTTGTATATTATCATAAGATTTGAGTGTTTGAATTTTTTACTATTTAGTGTTAATAATTACTTTATTTATGCCAGCTAGGTCATAATGAGATGGAAGTACATAAACTAAGACTATATCTACTTATATTATATTAAGTTTTATTTGCAAATATCACAATTTCATTATGTTTGTACTTAGGGTAATGTTTGTAATTAAATTTAAATTTAGGCTTAGCCACGGTTTGAGCCATGTGCTGCTTGCTGGTAAAAGGCTGGTAGAGTGCACCCCGAGTCAGTGGAGGTGAGAGAGGTAATAAGAGTCATTCCATGTGATACCGATTTGGGATGAATAGATTTCCCGAATCAAATCATTTTCAGAGTAACTCATTTTGACTATTGTTTTCTTCATCAGGTTGGTTGCATAAGTCATCAGAGGGACTACCTTAGCATCATTATAGATTGTCGAGTTATGGAATCGTTTAGTTCTAGTTTGAAAGTTTTTATAAATGCAGTATCTTAGAATCTTCCTTTCGAAAATCTCCAACTCCAACTCCACCGCCATCGATTTCGAAATTGAAAACCAGGAGGGAAATGCATATACTAGTATCGGTCTGATCAAGGTTTTGTAAAAATGTAGCTTTGTTTTGTTTTGCAATGAACTGTGTCTCAAATATGGCGTGAGCATATTCGAAACTTTAATTGCTTTCTCCTTCACTGTTCTAGCATGGCTATTAAATTTGAATAGGTTTGTGAAATTCACTCCTAGATAAGTCAATTTTTTCTTAAATGGTATTTCCAAGCCATTAATTTTTAACGATAGAAATTTGCTGTCTCTCACAGCACCTTCATTGCCTCTGCCATACGCATTCCTTATGCAAATTCCCTCAGATTTCGGAATGTTTATCTTAATACCCCACTTAGAGTAAAATTTAAGAATTTGCTCAATATGTGTTTTAAGCTGTCTTAATGCATCATGAGGGAAATCTGCATGTGCGTACACAAGGGTGTCATCAGCAAAAAGCAGCGCAGTTGAGTTTGATATACCCTGCCTTACTGGTGTGTGGGGAAAATCGAACATATAGTCATTAAATAGTCTGGGGGCAAGAACTGATCCTTGAGGCACGCCACTGAAAATTTGAAATAGCTCAGATTTGCATTCTTGTATTTGAACTGTAGCGAATCTATCTTCAAGGTAGTTGAGTAATATCATAAGTAATTCAGTGGGATATCCAATTTCACTCAGCTTATAAAGCAGGGCAATCCTCCAAACCTTGTCAAAGGCTTTTTCAACATCAAGACTACAGGTAACTGTGCATTTTTTATTTCTGAGGTTAGCTGTGACGTCGTTATGTACCTTAAGTAAGGCATGTGTTGTTGAGAGACCCTTGCGGAAGCCAAATTGATGATCTGAAATATGCTGATACGAATTATCGATATGTTGATCCATTTTGTTGCTAATGACCCTTTCTAGTATTTTGCCCACATTAGAGAGTAATGAAATGGGGCGAAAGTTAGACAAATTCAGTAAGTGTCGTTTTTTTTTTAATAGGGATTAACGTGGCAATCTTCCAATCACGTGGAAAGTACCCAATGTTTAAGCAATTGTTTACAATTATTGTCAAATATTCAATGGCTATATTTGATATTTTTTTTAGAGCGAAGTTAGAGATTCCATCAGGGCCTGCTGATTTTTTGCTGTTGAGGTTTTGGATTATACCGGAAATTTCCGATATTGATGTAAACATATGTGGAGTGATGGGAGTGATAGCGGGGTTTTCGATATCGAAATTGTAGATTTTAGGTGGGCTTTGATTCGCTCAACACGTTGTTCGATTTCCCTTTCAAACTGAGGATCTAAGTTACTGGGTTTTGAGTAAATGTTTTTGAAATATTCACCGAATGCTCGAGCTTTACTGGGAGAATCTACTACTGTGATGCCGTCAATTTCTATGTTCCCTATTTTCGTTTTTGTCGATTTTCCTAATAGCCTGTTTAAATCCTTATATGCGTGAGGACCAGGTGTTATATTAGAGAGTCTCTTTTTGAGCTGTTCATTTAGCCACTTTGCTACCTTTTCTTTAATGATTTTGCTTAGTAATGATATTCTGCCTGAAAGCTCAATGTATTCGGGTGTAGTCTTATTATAACTATTGTGGAATATTCTTTTCAATCTTTTTTGCCAAATGTGTTTGTGCTTGTAAAGCGTGAGGATATGTTCCGGAAGTGAACATACGGTGAACGGAAGGTTTGAGATTACTGAGAGTTTGTGTTGGGCCAAGTTATTATCTAGATCTTGCCGAAACCTATCCCAGTTAGTGTTTTTATATGATATAAAGCCTCTTGGCTCGTAAAGAGGGATAATAGCGTCTGCAAAATCAATTTCCAAAATAAGCGGAAAATGGTCAGAGAACGTCGGGATTGTATATATGCTAAAGTTAGGATTGATTGAGTCTAACAGATGGTTAGAGATCAGGAACTGATCCAGAAAAGCAGAACTTCTTGGAAAGGACGGGCTAGTGGCTGTTAAATTTCTGAAGCTTGTATTTGGGATGACGATCCACCTTCTAAGACTTCCTCCGTTAAGATTCATAATGTTATCCCCCCATATTGGATTTTTGGCATTGAGGTCTCCCCCTACTATCACTCCATCACATCGATCAGCAAGGATGTTAAGCTTGTCTAATTCAGGTATTATTTGGGAAGATGCCATATTAGTTGGTATGTACATGGATCCAAAGGCAATTTTTTTGAGTATACCATCCTGCTTAAGGTCAATTGAAATGAAAAACGTAGGAAAATTTCTTATCCCAGAATTAACAATTTGGAATGATATATTATCGCGTATTATGACTGCAACCCCCGGTTGTCTATCGCATCTTTTGATGATGAATGAACTCAGTTGAATATTATGCTTAGATTTAAGGTGTGTTTCTTGTATAAAAGCTATAGATATTTTGTTTGTTAGGAGGATTTTCTCGAGCTCGATTCTCCTAGAGTTTTCGATAAGGGACGCAACGTTGAAATTTAAAATTTTTAAGGCCATTGCGCTAAACCTGCTCCTACAACTTCGCTTAGAAGTTGTAGGTAGTTAAGACTTAAGTCAGCTTTATTTTGAAAATTGTGTCTACATTAAAGAGCTCCTTGGAGAGTCCAAGGAAGGTTTCAAGGTAGTTTGCTTGTGAATGGGGGGGGGGGGCTGGGTCTGAAATGGTCAGCAAAGGATATTCCTGGCTTTATGCTGCTGAGGTTATTGGTGATATCTTTTAGCCCCTGTTCATTTCTGCTCTTTTTATCGAGCGCAACTTTAACCATAGACCTACGTTTTTCTATGTATTTTTTGTAGGAGGTGCATCCCCTGAAGTTGGCAGGGTGACCGAAAGACTGGCAATTAACGCAGTATGCTGCCGAGTCCTCTGCTTTTTTGAGAGCACACTCACCAGGACCGTGATTTCCTTCACACTTAACACATTTATAACCTCTTGCGCAGTTTTTAGCGATGTGACCATAAGCCTGGCACCTTCTGCATTGCAAAGGACCCTTGTTCCCAATGGGCCTCTCCCATTTGACTCTAGTGTAAAACATATATCTTAATTTAATAATTTCGCGTACATCCCTACCTGGTAGCAATCGAACAAGGAAAAGGTTATAATTTATCTCCTGCCTTTTAGATTTCAAGGTTTCGAATATGCTCACGCTTGCTATTGTGTTTGGTACAAGCTGGTTAAGCTCATCCTCAATTTCAGACGGTTGGTAAGCAGTGGTCAATCCGCGCAGTATGAGATTGGAGGTTTTCTCTTCAGGAAGAGTATATGAATGAGCTTGGACGTTTTTAGAGTTTCGGAGATGCTCCATTAACTAGGAGTGCACTTTGTTGTTATTAATAAATAGTTTACTCTTAAATCTAGATACATTTATAACTTTAATTTCTAAATCTGGAACTTTCTTTTTTAGGTCGTCTACTATCTGGCGCATATTTGCCTTAAATGGGATAATAGGGGGACAAAATCTGGTTTTGGGTTTCAAATTTACATTGACTTTATTGGTAATTGGACTATTTGGTTTTTCTAAGGAAGGAGTAGGAACGGACTTACTTTTTGCTGACATTTCTTCTGTACCAAGAATACAAAAATCCCCCAGGATGGAGAAACGGTTATTGCTGTTGATTTCGGCTGTAGGTTCCTTAAGTTTGTTACTTCTGTCTGATATTGTTCTCCTTCTTTTCCCGTTGGTGTTGGTTGACTCCCAATCTTCCACATTATAGCTTTCTGCCTCCATTGCATCTTCAGCTTGATATGAAGTTTGGCCAATTTTGAGTAGTTACTTCGCTGCTTCCACTTGCGATGGACTTGGTGGAATATTATATGATTTGCTCTGCAGTGTTGGGAACGCGTTTCCCTTACATGCGTCGATTAATTCGACGGCGGTTTCAGTGGTGATTTTCGATGGCGGTTTACCGCTAGAATGTGGCGTCGGTTTGGTTAGGCTCACTGAGTGTACCGTTAAATTTTCATTAGCCTTTGCATGTTGTGCCTCATGTTGTTGTTCGAGTGATTTTTTACCCCTCCCCATCATTATGGCGAGGGTGCCGTGGGCACTTTTAACACTTTTGTTCTGTGTTGAAATACTTGTTACACTTTTTTTGTAGATGGTAGCTTGTCTCACAATCACTTTATTTAGTTTTTTATTTACTCCTAATTGCACACACGATAACACGATAAAACACGTACGTCCACTCGCATCGGCTGGTAATGCAATCTATCTTGGCATACACTTAGACTCAAAACTGACATTTAGTGAACACATCACACAGACTTTGAGAAAGATAAACATTGCGACTGCATTATTATACCCATTTATTAACAGGAAATCACAGCTATCTAACGTTAATAAAATAATTATTTTTAAAGTTATTTTCCAAGCGATATTGACCTATGGTTGTCCTGTCTGGGGTGGCGCAGCCAAATGTCACTTAAAAAGGCTGCAAGTGTCACAAAACAAAACTTTGAAAATGATTCTTAACTTACCCTGGCGTTTTTCAACTAGAGATCTGCACTTAAGGGCGGATGTTGAACTGATATGCGAACGCATTTACAAGTTAAACGAAAAATTTATCACTCGTTGTTCTTTTGCTGACAATCCTCTTGTAAACAGTCTTTATACTTAAAAGTAAAGGTAATATAATTGTTCTATTTACAGTTTGTCAAGAAAGTGTTTTCACAAGTAATAAAAACAACAATGTATCCTATTTTGTTATAAATATAGGCACTTCCAGTAGTTTTATTCAGTTTTTGCTTTTGGTATTATGATATACACATTCTTAAATATTAAATAACAAAAAAAAGTATTTCTTTTCGTACAAAAACAACAACAAAAAAACAAAACAATCAAAAACAACAATAAATACACTGTCAAGAAAGTGTTTGCACATTTTCATCTTATAGAACAAAATAACCTCAAGAACTGGTAAACTATACAAAAATTTCACTTCAGTACTTGGCGTGACCACCTTTAGCATCAATTACTGCCTTTAGTCTTCATTGGCATTGATCCAATTAAATTTCTTACGTCATAATTAGTTGGTATATTAGCCCATTCTTCCTTAATATACTGTATTAATTGGTTTCTGTTTTTCGGACTCCTTTTTGCCACTTTATTTTTCAGGTGTACCCATATATTCTCGATTGGGTTAAGGTCGGGGCTCTGAGCTGGTGTATCTAGCACTTTACTACAATTATAGAGCAGCCACGTCTTAACCGTTAGCTCTTTATGCTTTGGGTCATTATCTTGATAGAATTTGAATTTAGGTTTTCTGTTCTCATTGTTGCAATTAAAATCAAAACTTATGGCGCTACTGAGCAAATGATTTCGCAAAATGCCTAGATACTGTTTCGCGTCCATGGTGTTTTCAATGAAGACAATGTCTCCGACGCCTCTGATGGATATGCACCCCCATACCATCACAGATAATTTGCCGAATTTCACAGTGGGAATTATGTTTTTATTACATAGAGCTTTCAAGGGCTGACGCCATACTCTTTTCGGTCCTTCGTTATAGTAAAGCATTATTTTCGTTTCGTCGCAAAATATAACATCATCCCAGTATTCATTTGGTTCGGTGCTATACGTCGATGCGAACAAAAAGCGCTTTTCTATATTTTGCAATGAAAGCAGTGGCTTTTTCCGTGCAACTCTTGATGTGTATTTGTGCTTTTTTAGTACTTGCCGTATAGTTTCATGCGATACTTGTACACCACATTCTTGGCTGATCTCCCATGACAAGGCCCTTATTGATATTCGAGGGTTATCGTTCACCTTTTTTAGCAGAAAACGCTCATTTCTGTCCGTTAGCTTCCTTGGCCTACCAGTTGTTATTGGAGGATCCAAACGATTCTCACGTTCTGCCCGATTAATGATTTTGTATATAGTTCTTCCGGATATACCAAACATCTCCGTAATTTCTCGCACACTTTTGCCCTTGTAGTGGTTATAGTAAATTAATTGTTTTACGTCCAGCGAAATTCTTTGGCCAGGCATATTTAAACAAAACTAAAACGATCAGTCAAGCACTCGAAACAGAAAAGGAATCACTAAAATTGTTGGATTCGATATCCTATGACTGTCACAGGACAAAAAATAAAAAACCGAAAATGGAATTGAAATGAAATTGCAAACACTTTCTTGACAGTGTTTTTTTGTTGTTTTTTGCTGTTTTGTTTTTTTTGTGGTTGTTTTTGTGCTATAAGAAGTACTTTGTTATGGTATTTTATGCTTAAGTATGTGTTAATTGCAATTCCAAAAGAAAAAATTGAAAAAATATTCCGGAAGTATCTGTAATTACAACGCTAAAAGATACATTGTCATACATTGTACTTGTGAAAACACTTTCTTGACAAACTGTATATGCTATGTACCAATAAATATATTGTATATACTCGTATATATATATATATATTTTTTTTTTTTTGCATGGAGGTTTTAGTAGCAAGTTTCCTCCGCTTGTACTCTTTATGCTTATTCTTTTCCTTCTGTATCAAAAACTGTATCCGTTTTTTTAGTAGTAAGGTAACAAATGTACCAAATCTCTAATAGTCTAAGAGCCCGCAGCAATTTTTAGGTGTGAGAGGTAACCAAAAAATAACCAGATGAGTTGAAAGCTGGTGTAAGCATTATGTTAAAAACAAAAGTCTTGCAGGAAATGGTCGCGGCCTTAGTGAGTAATAGTGTGCTGAAAACTCATTTTTTTCCAAAATTGAGATAATTGATATAACCAGTGAATGCTAATTTCATTGTATAGTGTATTTTTATTTGATCACAGAAATGTTGGTCCAAGACGTTTCGAGTGTGGCAACGCTGTTGCCAGATCGTTGTAAAATTAAAAAAAAAAAAATGTTTTCTTAATATATGACATAACCAAGTATTAATCGATACTAAAGGTAGGAAAGCAATGCCTCATAAAAGATATGAAGGTCCAAGACCATTTGAACGTGGCATACACTCTGCCAGACTGTTTCGAAATTCTAAAAATATCAATTTTCGAAATAATTGTTATAACCAAAATCGGAGTATACCATAACAATAATAATACTCCCCTGATTACAAATTGGTGGGTCCAAGACCATTTGAACGTGGATTACGCTCTCCCAGATCATTTTAAGATTCTGAAAAAAATTGGTTTTCGAAATACGTACAACCAATCTTTATATTATCATTTTTGAAATAACGCGACCATATTATCAAATAAAAAATACACCAAAATATAGGCTAACGACACCTAAATGCGTATCGGTAAGTCATAGATGATTCGGACCGGCTTTCTCAACAACAGACCAGCCTAAAAGTTTCCAACCAAAAAAAAAAAAACTATTTGTTATCTACAATACGAAAAGTCCGTATAATAGTATCCATATCTTTCACGAAGTCATGAATGGAAATAAATAATAATAATAATTATAATAAGATTAATCAACTGTGACCAACTTATCAGGGAGAGATTGATCTTAAATTTACATCTTCGCGAAAAATGTGTCTTTGATTTTTCTTATCAATCCAAACTCCCAAACACGTAGACAACATTAGCTCACGTCACAAACAAAATATAAAAAAAAATACGTTTTACTGTTCTTGCCGTTATGAGTTAATGAAATCACAAGTAGACAAATATGTAAGTAAGTCCATAATTTATTCTGATGATTCCTTAGTTACACTTTCGTTTTCTCTGTGTAATAATGAGTGCTCCAAATTTAAGTGCATTCTTGGCTATAGTGGTAACCCAAAACACAGTGGTAAAGTGATATGTTTCACAGAAAAACTTTAGAAAAATGTGTTGAAATACTAAATACTAGAAAAATGTGTGGGTTTAAATGTAGTGATATTGCTCTACCAAATGCTGTGGATGCTTTAACCGGATATCATACCGGCTGCTATAGTAATTTCGCAGCTGTCCCGAAGGCTGTAAGAGGATCTTATCTAACATGTAAGTAAATTTATTCCAAGTTAAATGGTTTGATGGCAAGGAAGGACCGGATACACTGCAGCAAATGCTGGTCAATAATGACGACAGCCTTGTTGAAAGTGAGGGAGATCTACTTACTTGTACATCGTGAGATTCTTCTGATGAAAGTGATAACTTATACTAACATACCTATAATTATAGGTATATATAGATGGATATGGCGTGTGCGCCCTGAATTGAAACGCAAGGACTACTGGTTCTTGCTTTACGATAAAACTCCTGCGTATTCGTCGTTCTTGGTAAGATAGTTTTGGGAAAACAAATCAATTTTTGCGATCAATTTCCATCATGTACGCCGAATCTAGACCCCAACCGACTTTTTTCTATTCCTCTAGCTGAACACTGCTATGAAAGGAGAGCGATTTGATTACGGATGGGCTATTCAGTGAAATACTCCTTCCGAAAAAAAGACTTTTCGACGGCTTTCCAGAGGCTTAACGAACGGTCAAAAATTTGTAGATAGAGGGCAGTGTACTGTGTTGAAAATTGAATAAAAAATGTTGTCCTAACTAAACTGACTAAAATCATTCCCGGATCAAACTGTGTAAGCAATCCAACTTACGGACTATATCCAATCAATCACTTTTCGGAGATAACTTCCAAAATCTGCTTAAAATTACGGTCTATCTTCCTCGGAAAAGATGAAGTGATTCAGTACGTATTCTGCTGACACAACGAATGATAAAATAATACCCACACGAGTGAAAAGTCGAAAATCTTCTCTCACGGGGAGAATCGTGCAAACAAGGACTGGTTGCTATGGGCGTACACAAAGCTTTTATCGAGATCACTAAATCGAGGTCCCTATCCGCATCTTAGAATTGCTATTCATACTTTTGCGACAAGATCGAAATACTGGATAAAGCCAGTTGGCTCGTTAGACACTTAGAAGATCTGACGGCAAATATGGTCTACTGAGTTTAAAGCAGGACTGTCTTTGTTTTGAGAATCACTTCCCAGGTAACCCGACCAAAGCAAGCTCATTACCAGCTGCTATAACACAACACAGAGTAACACAATTCGCCGTAGCTGATATTTGTCTTCGATTGTAGTCATAAATATGCATTTTAATACAACCCTACCTTCCCTGCCTCGGTTTTGATATAGTTATATTTCCTTCCGGTTTGCTGATAAAGTTTCTGTGAGCAGCCCATTTTCCCAATTATTTAGTGTTTCCTATTATACGGACTTTTCGTATTGTAGATAACAAATAGTTCTTGTTTTTTTTTTTGGTTGGAAACTTTTAGGCTGGTCTGTTGTTGGGAAAGCCGGTCCGAATCATCTTTGACTTACCGATACGCATTTAGGTGTCGTTAGCCTATACTTTGGTGTATTTTTTATTTGGTAATATGGTCGCGTTATTTCAAAAATGATAATATAAAGATTGGTTGTACGTATTTCGAAAACCAATTTTTTTCAGAATCTTAAAATGATCTGGGAGAGCGTAATCCACGTTCAAATGGTCTTGGACCCACCAATTTGTAATCAGGGGAGTATTATTATTGTTATGGTATACTCCAATTTTGGTTATAACAATTATTTCGAAAATTGATATTTTTAGAATTTCG
Source organism: Volucella bombylans (assembly GCA_949129095.1). Classification (NCBI taxonomy): domain Eukaryota; kingdom Metazoa; phylum Arthropoda; class Insecta; order Diptera; family Syrphidae; genus Volucella; species Volucella bombylans. Next base: position 167,042,217 of record OX422144.1, on the reverse strand, counting down.
AAACAGTCTGCCACGTTCAAATGGTCTTGGACCTTCATATCTTTTATGAGGCATTGCTTTCCTACCTTTAGTATCGATTAATACTTGGTTATGTCATATATTAAGAAAACATTTTTTTTTTTGTAATTTTACAACGATCTGGCAACAGCGTTGCCACACTCGAAACGTCTTGGACCAACATTTCTGTGATCAAATAAAAATACACTATACAATGAAATTAGCATTCACTGGTTATATCAATTATCTCAATTTTGGAAAAAAATGAGTTTTCAGCACACTATTTCTCACTAAGGCCGCGACCATTTCCTGCAAGACTTTTGTTTTTAACATAATGCTTACACCAGCTTTCAACTCATCTGCTTATTTTTTGGTTACCTCTCACACCTAAAAATTGCTGCGGGCTCTTGGTCTATAAATATAAAATGTGCAATACCAAATGTAAGTTATATTATGTAAAAATAAAAATATCTATCTATCTATCTATTAGATATATATAATACGTGACTATATCCTAAAGTGGGTGAAAAATGTACCCGCGGATACCTACTATAGAAAAATTTAACAAGATACTGTCGGATTTGAATTTTAAAATTCACAGAGGATATTTTCCAACTTAAAGCTGATGCTAGCACCAAGTTATCCATAAGGGAGTTTACTTTCAAGCCTACATTGCTTTCTCCATAATCTAAGGACTGTTTATGGAATTAGATACACGTTTTTGGATTGATTTCTACAAGAGAACTGTGTAAAACACTGAGCTTTTGTTGCACATCCGCTAAGGTTGACGTGCAACATATGCATACGTGAATATGTGAAGAACAAATATTGAGTAGAATACCTATTTGTTCTGTAAATTTTACGAAAATAAAATATCAGTGAATCGACTTCACAACAACCTAGACCTCTGACAAAGAAAACCGATGCGTTATTTTATCACACTTTGACGGGTTTAAGAAAGAAACCGCCATCCTCCGCAATCAATAAAACAATTGGTGGGGAGTGCAGATAGTGCATACAATAAATGTTTAGATACATTCTCAAAAGAACCGCCAACACTGTTTTGTTTAAATTTGACACCGGAAGAGCAAATTTCTCTAACAGACAAGACACGTTATCCCATATAATTTCTATCTTTCGCTACACAACACTCAACTAGATTTACTTATGTATATACCTATACAATATGTACGCATGTATCTATTACTATTGTCGTTATTCGTAGCGTAGCCCTTAGATGTTAGTTGAAATCCAAATACGAGTAGGTAGGTGTGTAATGTGACAATTTTTTAACACGTCTCCACTTCTGTTATGCACAATATTGTTAGCGGTTAGCTTGTGTCTTAATCGGCTTAACCCATTTTTGTCGCATTGCATCCCTCATAAAAAAAAAAAAAAGGAAAAATGAATTCCAATTCCAATTCTACATCCACATCCACTCCTAAGTATGATAGGTACCTACCGCCAGAGTAAAGATGGGGAAGAATGCGGAGCAATTTCTGGGAATTGCCCGTGAATATTTGTCGGCACACCGACAGAACGAAAGAGTTTATTTGCTTCGGCCATAAAAAAACGCCGAGCAATGACATTAGCGGCGCTGAGCGTTCCTTTCTGTCAAAGACCGCGCACCGATAAATATGTAAGTATTTCCAAAGGCCTCACCTCACAAGGACCGCTTATTCTTTCCTTATCTCATAGGCGCTATCTCATTCTATCTCATTTACTCATTCAACAATATTTCTAGTCAAATAAAGCAATAGAGCAACAACAGAGAATTTGAATTTTAATTGCACCTGAATGGAGACAAGCACTCCTATACGACATACATACCTACATACGAGTATGTGTGTACATATCTAATTTGAGGGAAGTTTCCCAATTTGATTCGCAAACAAGCCGAAATCAAAATTAGAAGATACGAAATGATACGATGAGATACGACGAGAAGATAGGTACACGAATGCCCAAATGGCTGGCAACACACAAATGTATGTGCATATTAAAGCATTTCCCACGGCGTTGCGTAACAATGGAAGTCGCAATTATTAACAGAGCCACAGCTCCTCGTGTTTTATCTTCTCATTCGGTTTTCTGTTTTCCGTTTTCTGTTCTCTATCTGTTTCTTTCTCTATCTTCCTGAGTTTGGTGGTTGTCGTTTTTTTGTTTGTCATTCAATTTATTTTTTTTCAATATTCTCACACTACTCTGCCATTAAGTGAGCAAATAAGAAAATTACTTACACTATTGCAGGGGGTGTGGACTGTTGCTGCCAGAAAAGCGACAACAAAATGATACTGAATTCCGGCAAGCCACACACTTCTGTATATAGTACGGATACATAAGTTACTGGTTTCGAGATAATGGGGAGCTAGTTAGAGCCACGCCTATTCTATAAGAGTGTGCGTTGGAAAAAGGCGGTACTTTGCCCATCAATACATTTAAAAACGAGTTTTCATCAACCCCTCAGTAGATGTGGTTTGACGAGTACCGGCTACCGGTTTTCAATGAAATCTCACATGTATCCGGATACTGACAGGGACAGTGGGCGATCATACGACTACATTTCGAATTCTTTCATTTACCTTTTTTAGTTTTAAGGAAATCAAACTAAAATGGGATACGAAAATGACTTTCAGATGACATCTTTCGATACATTTCGGATACGTGTAGGTCTGTCTACCTAGGTACTTGAAATTTCATTCTTGTGGCAGCAGTAAGACAGTAGCTGTTTTGCGGTTGATCCGTTGATCCTGGTTTGGGATCCGCCCTTTGCACTCGATCTTGAGTCGATCGGCGCCACTGCTATGCACTGATTCCTCTTCTTCGAAAGCGAACTCGCCAATCGGCGGAATGTATAATACATAAACGAACCGTCGAATCAGGAAATGTAAATTATAGGTCCGCCAACACCACTACCTGTAGGCAAAAGTAGTAACCACCAACCACCACTGCAGCACACATTATCTATCACTCAATCTGTGTCGGTATGTGTGCGGACGATCGGGTTTCCCAAAGAGGCCAACTCCAACTTGAAACTTGGCTTCCTAAATGTGCTCGTCGGTGCTCTTCTCAGACCTCCGCAGCTCTGACTAATAGCAGGAGGAGGAGGTATATGTTTAAGACTACATTTTTATTTATTTATATCGGCGTTGTGTTGTGTCTTTATACGCTTCAACGGAATTTTTTTTTGTTTCGTTTTTTTCTGTTCTTTTCATCTGTGCTGTTGTTGGTCCGTCGTCGTCGTTGTCGTCATCGCTGTCGATGTTGTTGTTGTTGCTTTATCGTATGACTGTTGTGTGTTTTTTGCGGCCGCAACGCGATTTGGAGGCAGCCAACAAGTAACCAGCCAACCATCTCAGCCAGCCAGCCAGCCAGCAAGCAAGCAAGTAACCCATCCAGCCATCCATCGAGCCAGCCAGCCAGCCAGCCAGCAGCAGCAGCACCAGCAGCAGCAGCAGCCGAGCGAACACAGGCAGCACTTAACTATCAAGCTGAAGTTGAGATCGTAACTTTGCAGTTGGCCGTCGTGCACGGAAGCGTTCGGAAGTGGAATATACTTTATTAATAATATTTAGAGTTGATACAGATTTGAATAATTCAAATTCAAATTCAAATTCAAATTCAAAGATACTCGTATCCAGTATACAGTCGTACACCATACGGGCAACGGAGCTCACCTCGCATTCATTGCGCAATCAGATTCAGTGATTCAGATTCAAATTCAGATTTAGTTGTGGTTCATCCGTTGTAAAGTCGCTATTTGTTGCCGTTGCTGTGACAAGCCGTCGTTAATTCAATTTTCATTATCATTCGCGCATTTGCATTTCTATGATAGTTTTGATTGTGCCGTATCTATTGAAATTATTATCGATTTACCGTCGCCCTTCATTGGGACTGTAGTCATAAACCGTATCAATATTCATATTCGAATTCGAAATCGAGTGAGAGCCGATCAAATCAGGAGATTCAGATACAACTACGTACATTCCATTTGCATTCGCATTCTACAGAGTTTAAGGTAAGTTTGCCTTGTTGGATAGATAGAAAGAATATTGTTTTAGATAGATTTTATGGTGTGGTGCGTAACAACCAATGGTAGCTCGTGTTTCGCACACTCATTGTCGTGATTCGAAAGTAGCTACTGTATAGGAAGCTACTCGTACTGTGAGTTGGATGGAGCTGAGCTCTTTATTGAAGTGTATGTAGGTACGTATTGTATTTGGTCGTATATGGGGCGTTTGAAGATACGAGTAGTGTTTGTTGAGTTAATTTGAAAATGGGGATGTGTTGGTGGATGGTATGTGTTGGTGGGTTTATAGTTATAGCTACTGGGCTTAAGCACCTCCTTCTGGGTAACACAAGGAGTAGACGGAGACCGAATGCCAATGCACACAGGTCTCTGGTTTTTTTTTTGTATGAAGTACATATGTACATACTTATTTCTGTTTGCCCAGCAGCAGTTCGTTGTTGCCGTCGTAGTCGCCGTTGTTGTTTTCTTTATAGTCGTCGTCCATTCATCGGTTTCGAACGAATTCGAATTCGTTTTCACCTTCGGTGTTCGTTTGCTTTGCTTTTGCTTTTGGTTTTAGTTTTGGTTTTGGTTTTGGTTTCCTTATGCGTAATTTTCACCCATACTCATGTGATGAGAGCATGTGGCATGGTGGTGGTCGATGCGATATGGTGTAAATGATGTGCTGGGTGTTTACCAGCAACAGCAATATAACCAGGTGAGGGCGAAGGTGGAAGAGATGAAGCCGCACAGCTGGTGGCACTCTGAGGTATTAGTCCATTAGTCGTCTAGTCGATGCAAGTGAGGCACTCGCAGCCGGAATTATTTCATTTTTCTCTTCTTGCTCGTGAGCAACACACCGTAGTCTGGTATAGTATACGTACGCGCGCGCACCAATCAATACGACTACAACGAGTACGAGTACAAGTGCAAGCACAACTAGAAAAATACGAGACAACAACGACAAGCGAGTACCTATCTTCTTTCTAATTTGTATCTGTCGTTAGATCAGTCAGTGATGTGTGATTCTTCTCAAAGTCGACAAGTAAAGTGTAATTTAATCGACAGTCCCTAAGAAGCGTACGCTAGTGTAGCGTAGTTTTTGAGGTGTGATTGCCCCGATTGGTGGTGAGTGGTTGGTAAGTGTTCCATGTTCTGAATTTTACTACTTGAGTGATTTTCTTGAGCGAAATGCGCAAAACCCCCTTTAGTATGCGCGGTAGTGTGTGTTGTTTGATTCCACCACGGACGATTATGGAGTCATGACTGGTGGTGTGGGTTGATGGAAGCCTGTACTACCGGTTTTACGCGTTCTTATTGGCGAGAGAGTTCTTTCCTGAAAACGATGACAGCTGTGTGTGATATTTACCCACTTGTAGATATTGTTCGATTGGCTTGTATCGCTAAACCAATCCGCTTTGGGAATATGGTTTGTTCGGTGTGCTTTTTCTGGCAATCACTCAAGTCAAATCGAAATGTTGGTTTTATTTGAAAATTCAAGGCGGAGCTCACCTAAGGTCTGAGTTTTCGGAAAATTTTCAATTATAGTGACGTTTTGGTGGAATTTTCACGTATTCATATTTGAAATCTCTGCAGACGGACGAGTTGATAGATTTGATCCATTATTTACTACCGACTTCTCTCGTTTGAACAGTTTTGCCTCTGAATTCGTGTAAAAGATACACCTAAACGTGGTATATGACACAATTCGTCATTAAGACTAAAATAGCGTCATCAGGAAGGACCATTCAGTTGGTTTTGCATATTCCTTACACGTTTTGTTCCACATTGTTCAATCGATTCACTAAAATTGTTAAGATTCCAGAATCGCATTGAATTTTTCCTGTATTCCTTGTTTTCTACATATTTGTACTCTTAACATTGTAAAATTAGTTTATCGGTATGTTTTCACTAGCTTTTCAAGTTAGACAGCGAATTAAATCAATAAATGAATATGGCATTGAGTAGGCAGTGCTAGGATCACGTTAGACCACGCTAAACTCCATGCAGATACAGTTGTACGGCGATGGTTTTTCTTCTTAAACTTAACATTCATTTTTTTGTGGTATATCCAGAGGACTAATGCTTTTCTCTAAAGGTAAAGAGCAGCAACCTCAAGACTAAGACCAGCACCCAAGAAAATTCTCTTAAGCTAGTCAATGGTTGAGTAGCACGCTCAAGGTTTCGGTCAGATTTAGAGAAAGTCTTCCTGCACTAGTCGGCCCTGTGGAAATCCTTCCATGTGAACTTATAGAATTTATACTCTTAAATGTGTCACTGCTCAAGGAATGTCCAATTTTTTTTAATCGATTTCAATTGAAAAGCCACTGCTTCGAGTCATTAAATCACTTCTTATTGTTTTAATGGCTGCAACTACCACAATAAGGACAAATATATTTAAATTACAAAACCGATTCACCTCAAAAAATTTGTGTTTCAAAATAACAAAACTAATGAAGGCATGAGCTATCTTCTTTAATGATTAAACCGTGGTTTTGGTATTCCTTTTCATCTTTTAATATTGATTCAGAGTTTTTGAGTTTGTCTAGGTTTTCAAAGCCCTCAAATTCATGTTACAATCCAATTCTGTCAAAAATAGTCTGAGTTTTTCCATCATTGTAAACTTGTACGCTTCCTTTGAACAGATTGCACAGCTTGGATTTTATTTTAGAATTGTTTCCTTCCAATTTACTCACCCATAGTCCAGATTCAACTTTCATAGTTTCGGATTTCAAAAATAAATACAAAATTGTGATGAGAAACAATTGAATTGTAAATGCTAAAATTTATATTGTCTTTATTCGATCGTAATCTAATTGAGTTTGGAATGCTTTAACGCAAATACAACTCTTCAGAATATTTTTAAAATGGTCTTCGAGTTCTTACTCTAGTTTTAATGTTGAGATAACTCTAAATTTCGCTGGTAATTTTTTACAATTTTATATGATCTTGAATATTTTTGATTTGTATTGTATATAAGATCTAGAAATTCATTAAAAAGAATTGATATTCATTTCGAAACGTCAGTGCTACACATAAGTCAATTTACAGACTGACTTTCGAGGAAACCCTAAAGTACCTTTGTGCGTGAAAATTAGAGGACTTTTTCTTCATTTCATTGCCCATACTTAGCCTAACTGTTGAGTGGTTGAATGTTCCAATAATTGTGATTACCTTACAAAAAGAATGTACAAAAGAACTGAACTTATTAAACAACCATCACGACTCGATAATTTACTCGAAATCTTTCTTAGATGCATGTCCTTCTAGTTTCTGTACCTATGGTGTTTTTTTTTTGGCAACAGCAACGTAGAAAAAGGCATTTAAAAATCTGAATTGTAACAAATACAATGCAGGATAGCAACAATACAAGTCAATGCTAAGTAAGAAAAAGAATTACGAATTTTTAAAGACCGGGATGTAGGACGATAAATTTTGGGAATATCGAGTTTAGAGTCCTCACACATTCCAAATTCGATTTTCCGATCAAATAACACTTGGAGCAGTCTTAAGTCTGAGTCAAGATTGTTTTTCCATCATAATTACAATTTTATTTTGAGTCGTACAGTTAAAGAAAAATTTAATGCAAATATTGCACTGTTGCTCTTCATCTACGAATTTATATTTCAAATTCTCTATTGAATATTGAGTCGTAAGCTTAGTTTTTTTGCTTGAACCGAGATCTAATAAATAAATATTAAACTCTCATTAAATAAAGCCACTGTTTGCGCCTATGGATTTCGTGAATTTTCAAAGGTCTTTTGTACAGATAACCTATGATCTGTTAATTTATGAAGACAACTTATAATGAATTTTATACTTTGAAATTAAAAGAGTTCTCTCTATTTTGGATCAACCACTTCCCTTTTATTGATTTTAGCTACCAGTGCCTTATTACCTTACATATTTTTCAACGTTTCTAAATTAAAAACTCAAGGCATCGGGGTTTTTATATTAAAACTTTATTCAATCGCAGCAATATCTCAAAGAAAATATTTTGAAAATTGCTTATGCAATAGCAGAGTTCTCAGCTCATGCTGCTTAAGATGTTCTTTCATACTGCTGTTGTTTTACTCAAAAATTGCAACTTTTTCAGATTTGAATTTGATTATGCTCAAAGTATATGTATGAAGGATCATTTCTTGTTTTTTTTTAAATTGTGTTACCAAATGAACATGCCCATCATGTTGAACAAGAGCTAACCACAGCAAAGTTCAAGCTGTCACTTAAAAATGTCAACTGTCACTCCTATGGTGTAATTCACGACCCTCGTGTCATTAATTTTTACTACTGAATTAATCCAACAAAATCAGAGTTGTTGCAAATTCTTTTTTACTTTTTATTAAATCTCTGTCATCTGACAACAATTGTTTATATAAATAGAAAATATGTGTAAGACTATTTAGATATTTAGCGATTTCTAAAGGGTCTTTCATCTGAATTCGTATAACTAGGATCTACGAGTAGTTCATTAATTCCTTCTTCTTTTCATTGTCAAAACATTTTGCCATTGCCATGGGGCTTCTTGAAGACGCTTAGTTTTGAGCACAGTTCCATTCCATATATTCCACAGCACCATTCCCTTTAGGATCACGTCGTCAACGGTGTCGAGAATTTTATGAAATTGTTGAATTCGAGAGATCAAACTATCTATACTAAATTATCTACCAAGAATGTAAATCTTGACGAAATCAGGACAGAGTTCCACATCGGCAAGGGACATCCTTTTTAAATTCAGCTTTTCGTGCAGAAGAACTATTATAATTGAAAATTCTTTTAAAAAACCGTAACATCTGTTTTTGGACTTTTAATTGGGAGTTGCTTAAGTGCTAGTTAGAGTTAAAAGTGAAGACCCTGAGGTGACAACTTAGATGTAATCGGAAACTGTTAACGAATCCTCCCGGAAACTAGTCTGATTGGCATTGTTTCTAAGTTGTTACAGATTGGTTGCTGCCTTTTTTAAGCTCAGTCGTTTGGTAGAATCATACACAATCGTTTAAAGCGATTTCGTGTTTCTTAATCTGTTTGAGTTTGACAAAATACTGATACAGTTTTCAGTTTATATCACCTTGTCTTCATATTTATGTCCCATAAAATTATTACCTATAACAAATTGAAGCAATTTGAATGCCTCTTGTGGATTTCAATATTTCTAGTTGAAGTTGGTGACGGTAGTACCGTCGACACATCTGAAACGCACAATAAACTTGCGATTCAGGAGAGAATAGTGATTTTTGAACTAAAAACTAGCCCTGCAAACATTCTTATAATTGAAAAGTACATATACGCGCATGTGACACGGTTTCTATCCCTCAACATTTCAAAATCGGTCTCGAATTGCTCTCCGTGGTAAATTCTTTTAGTTGATTTCTCACTGAAATTTTTGACAAAGAAAATATGCCACTGACACATGCATGATAGGTATTTATAGAGCTTCGATCTTAGTTTCCCATTGCCAAACTTATAAATTGCAAGGATCATCCACAATATCCAATTGCTCAATTTGACCAAACTCATTAAGTACCTGGTAGCTCAGTCTTTGTCACTTAATAGAACACCAACGATTGAGATTAATGTTTAAAAAAAAAAAAAAAAAAAGAATCACTCGGCCCGCGCATCATCATCAATCTTAACGTCGATCGGTCGGGCAGTCCTAAAGTGTAATTACCACCTTTAAAGATCGAAATCGTTTCTTTTTCCCTGTTATATCCTTAGATTGCGGCTGCGAAAATCAACACACACAACAATGAACTCAATTTTGATTCATTGTTGTGTAGAGAGGTTTACTCTCATTTCTAAGAAACCAACAAAAAAAGAAAAGAAAAGGAGAGCCAAGATTTCGGAAAAAAAAAGAAAAACTATCTCACAAAGTCTTTGAATTCGAGAATTCGTCCATGTACGAATATACGAATATATCCTGGGAGTTTTCCTTCTTTTGCCCTTATTTTCTTCGTTTTCTATTTTCCCATTTTTTTTTCCACCGTAGGGATAACAAAGGCAATAGCACAAAGAGAAGAATGAAATAAATGAAACTCGTTTTAATTTTCTGATTGCCACAGATCCACCTCTGAACAGAAGAAGAAAAAAATCAAAATACTTGTTGTACGAGTAGGTAACCGATAGGGAATTTAGAGGTGGCAGCATCGACACCATATTCTTTTCATGTCCTTCGTAGAGAGAGCGCGGCTCTGAGGAAAACAAAAAAAAAAAAAGAAAACACAAATATACATAAAAATATATTCAATACGCACACGCGTACGTAAAAGTGGTAATCACATTGTCGCTGGAGTTCTCTATCGGTTACCTGTAAAATACAATATTTCAAATACCAAAAAGTTACAGGGGTCCTCCTGTTCTCAATTTCGTTGAACTGTATTGCGAGTTAAGAAACAAATTCTCAATGTGTGTTTTTTTTCTTCATGTTGTCATTGTATTTCTCAAATCTAATTTCACGCAGCATTAAAAGAACTCTCGGCATAAACATCAGTAAAATGCTGGTTCCTTCGCCAGCAACATGCTCTGTATGCCGCATTCTCTGGGATTACGATAATCGTGGCATTTACGTTCGAAAAATTCCCTCTCTGCCGCTGTGCTGTAACAACAGCAAGCATTCGAAACAACAGCAATGTTTGCAAATTTTTAATGGATTTTCATTACCTTTCCGATAGGGACTGAGAAAACGAAAAGTCATCTGACTCAGAAATAAAGAAAACTAATTACCTGATGGTCAAACAGCTACAGAAATATCGGATTAAGAGGTCCACAGGTCTCATGCGGTGATGTTTCTGCAGCTTAATTTACTTGCCACGTACCATGACCAAGTGAAGACAACAACAACCAAGAAAAGAAAAAAAAAAAAAAACAAATTGAAGACGAAAACGAAGACGACACAACGATGACAACGACAAAAGGGCATAAGTGATGCCTATGCCCATGGGCCTATACAGATTCTGTCACAATTCAGGGCCCAATCTGCCTTTAGCGCCAGATATTCTATTTGTCTTTTGTATTTTGGACGGCTTTCTCACAGTCCCTGATAAATCGAACAAAGAACTCGACAATGACTACGACGACGACGACGACGACGATGGCAAACAAGGCGATCCAGCACCACCAGCACTATAAAAACCGGCCAATACAACCAATAAAAATAAAAAATTACACAAAAAATTATGGAACATAATTTGAATATTTTCGTATTTCGATTCGATTCCTACTCCTTCACACCACTATCCAGCTGTGATTTTGGTAATAATTGCGCTATGACTTTGTCCCCTACCTCGTATGGCATTGTCATCTTGGAATTCCACATACAGTGATGACCAAAGGAAAAAAAAAAAAAACAAACCACACTCTTCTTCTGACCATGGGAACCACATCGCTGTGCTTATTAATCACACGGAAGAAAAAAAAAAAAAACCAAAACCATCACAAAAAAAGAAATTAATAAAAGAGACAAAAACGAAAAGAAAAAAAAAACAATAAAAAGTTGCCACCAACAGCCATACAGCACACTAAATCTTCGGCCACTTTGTCAGCCGCAGTAAATGTCAATACCTGACTTCAATTTGTTTTCGATGTCAGCACCAATAATACATGGCGGGTGACAAGCCCAAAAGAGTCGCCTAAGCTTCCAAAAAAAAAACCCTCATCGACAATAGAACTCAACAAAAACAATAAGCCAAAATCACAACAACACCAACGAAAATATCGTGGGTTGTAGTGGGCTGTGGTGGGCTGCGGTGCCTTGTGGGATGATAAACAAATTAAAACGATTCCAACCAAACTGCAACAACAATAACAAATGGCTAATTGAACTTTTAGCCGGACTTGAGGTGCCATATGATGTATCTACAATACACAATGTACATACTTGTCGATACACACGAGTATGGATATGTATGCGCTTCTCTTCGCTGAGGTGGCTGGTACGAGTATATTTATAATCAGGTAGTGAGCCGTTTATGTATTTGGAGCGGAGGCGACTCGTTTGTTTCGCCGCTCAGCAGGGGGTGCTGCTTTATGCTGTTTCTGTCTGATGGGGGGCTCTCTCGGGTATCAGTTCCGCGAATCGCAATTAGTTGCTCCGACTGGTGGTGGTGATACTGATGGTGGCGACTCTAAAACAATGGCCTTGAGGTCATTTCCAACTGCCAGTATCATCATCATCATCATCGACGATATCGAATTTCTTTCGAATATATTGCCATTTTTCCTACAATACAATTGAATTTTTTTTTTCCTTCTTTTTATTCCAGAAAAAGAGAACTAAAGGTGGAAGAGAGAGAGAGAGAGAGAGAGAGAGAGAGAGTAGAGGTGTGTTCATCAAACCTGTGAGCTGTGCATAGACAAAGAGGACAAAATGTTTGCTGTAATGCGAATTGACAACGACGACTGCAGGTCGGACTTCCGTCGTAAAATGCGACCGAAGTGTGAATTCATATGCAAATATTGTCAGCGACGTTTCACCAAACCCTACAATCTAATGATCCACGAACGTACCCACAAGAGTCCTGAGATCACTTATTCCTGCGAGATTTGCGGGAAATACTTCAAACAACGTGACAATCTCCGCCAGCATAGGTAAGATTTACAACCAACCCAACCCAAATCCGAACTCATCAGCTCCCACCCCCACCCCCTTTTCCTTATCCTTAATGATTTTTGACTACACACAAACATACATACGTTCCTTCTATCACACATACAATATCATATCGGCCAATGGGTCCTGGGAAGTTTATACGGAAGCAAACTTTTGATTTTCTCTCGGTGTTTTGCACTGCATGTCTAAAAATTATTTTTTTTTTTATCCTTGTTTTCAAAACCGGACCCAAAGGCTAACCATACTAATCCATTGACAAATTTTTCAACAACCCTCTTAAGTTCATCTTGAACTTTTTGTTCAAATCTATGTTTTCTCTTTTTTTTGTAGATGTAGTCAGTGTGTTTGGCGATGAATCTTGCACAAAACTTATAAAAAAAAAAAACAATAAATAATAATAAAAAAATAAATAAAAATAAAAAAATAAATATAATCTTGTTGCACGCACTACTACTCATAAGAACACTGATGTGAACACTGATCTCTGTCTATATTGGTGATGGTGGTGTTGAAACAAACGAAAAAAAAAAAAACAAAAAACAATTATTAAAAATTATTTCAACAAAAGAAAAACAATTTCCAGTTCTAGAAAAAATAAAAAAAAATAAAAACAAATTATACATATATACACATACTCGTACATAGATACTTTGAGTTGCATTAAAATAAAAAAAAGGAGTGATCCAAGTACACTCGGGATACATTCAAAGTCTATTTACACAAAAAAAAAATACGCGCGATATCTCAAAGTTTCGTTCTACCCTTATCTATGCTCTTACTCCCCTTAAGTCACTCGAAATAAAATACTTAGATACTACAGTTGTTAAAATATCAAACAAATTTAAATAAAAAGTTTCCACTTTCCTTTGGTGTGTGGTAATGAAACACATAAATATAGATCGACAAAAAATAAGAAAACCCTATCTTATAAGCAAAAACAAAAAAGAATTTATACATATATATATATTTTTTATAAACTATTCCACTTAGTGTTAAGGTTTTAGTCTATTTTAACTGATACTGATACTTATAACTGATTACTGATGATGTCTGTTGAATGGAGAAAATGCAAAAACAAAAAAGGAAAAATTGTTTCAGGTTTATAAGAAAAGCTAAATTGTACATAGAACTTTCTTATTTATATATTTTATAATATTAAAAAGAAAAAAGAAAAAAAAAAAAACTCTTTACTAACAACAACAACAACAAAAAACAAGTCGTTTCTGCTCTTTTATTTCTTTGTTTTCACTTGCTTGATGAGTGGTGTAGCATTTTGCTGCCCAACACACTGTTTAAATTTGCGTGGTGGTTTTCTATCTTGGTTTTTGTTTTTGGTTTTTTTTTTGTTTTTTTTTTGATTGGTAATCTATCTGCAGAGCACATATACATTTGGATGAAAAGCGAAATTGCAACAAAAAGAAATTGTTTTTTATTACAAAAATTGATTACACTCTACTTTCAGAACGATACACGTGGATGCGTACGGTCGCACTTACTAACCACATTGGCCTGCAAGCTTACAACAAACTTCCACTGCTTAGTTCTTAGCTAATTTTTGTAATGTTCCTCTATTAATGTATCTGTCGCTCTGTTTCGGATTTCAAAGGATTAGGATATATACTCGTATGTAACCTGTAATCCAAAACAAAACAAAACAAAGCAAATCAAAACACCACAGAGATTTTTTTTTTTTTTTCAATATTTTGTTGATGAAATGAATATCAGAGAGAGAGTGTTGGTGAAAATTTTTTTCTAGAAAAAGCCAATTAAGTAAGTAACGTGGTGCGGCTTGTTGGCTTTTTTGAAAATGAGAAATTTTAACACCAACTGAGGGGGATATTCATTTTTGTTTCCTCACAGGGTAATGCATTTTTTTTTTCCTTTGCTTATCATTTTTTTTTTTCCTTTATTTACATATATAAATTTTTTTTTATGTTTTTTTATAATCTTCCATGCCAATTTGAGTATTTAATGTTTTTTTTGTTTTTTTTTTTGAAATATTATTTATTGACTATAGTTGTTTGATTAAGAGAATCTATCTGAAGGGTTAATTTCGAAAACTGAGTGAAGTGCTATAACAAATTCTATTTTTTTTTTTTGGCAAAATTAATTTTAAATATTTGTAAAAATGGACGAAACAAATACAAATAAAAGTTCTACACTAATAAGTTTGTAAAGAAAAAAAACAAGTGAACACATATTTATAGATTATACAATGAAACATCTGTTTTTAATTTTTATTTTTTTTTTAATTTAACTGTTTGATTTTTAAACAATAAAAATACTATTTAAATGTAATAATACGACTATATATGTTTGATTTTGTTTTTACAATTATTTTTGACCTCGGCGAAGGATGAAGTCATTTGGATTTTTTTTTATAATGAGCGCGCGCTCAAGGGGTTTGAGTACCCTTAAGGTGATTGTACACAGCGCGGGCAAAGGAAATTTAGGGAGGAAGAAAAGAGAGGTACCGATGTACATTGTTTTTAAATGTTTGCAAGTTATAACGAAAAGGAAATACAGAGATCGGCAGGGCATTCCATAAGCGAGTTGTACGGCTTAGGAACGAATCACGATATTTTAGAGTACGTCCGAAAATGGGCTTGAGGGTATACTGATGGGTGATGCGTGCCGCGAATCAAACAAGCGATATTAAACAACTTCATATACAATTCACTTTATTTAAAAAAATAATATATAACTTTACAAATTTCAAATATTAAAATAAACCGATTACATTTGCGTTGCCTATCTGACGAAACATCAACGACTCGACTCCTCAGAAAAACTCGACTAGTAGGAAGATGGGCATGTGCAGCGAGATGATCTACGATATGCGCGATATGACAAATATTGACAGTGCGTCTGCAAACGATATTATTGTTTGGAGACTCATAGAGTGACCACTACATGGGCATTCATAGCGAGACGGGTGTTACGGTTGAAAGTTTGAATGGGCGGAATGCTACTGGCGATTTCAGTGGAGCACTGGTGGTGGAAATAGCGATAAAACAAAGTGCGACACGAGACATTTGTTGATGTTCGAGGGTGTCCATTGATTGACTGATATTAGTATCATCAATAAGTTTTATCGCACGGTTTTGAATCCTATCTAGCAGGTGCAGAGATGTTTTAGGAGCACCTGACCAGATGTGGGAGTTGTACTCCAATTTTGGGCGGATGAATGCCTTATATATTGAGGTCAGATCAGAGGGGGTAAAATATTTCTTACCTCGCTTGAGGAAACCTAGACATTTCGCAGCATTTTTGGCGACATCAAATATGTGGTCATTCCAACGTAAGTTGTCTTTGACACACATACCGAGAATGGAAAGTTTATGGGTTTCGGCGATGCAAATGCCATTCATAGATAATGGCTGGGTGTTTCAATTTTTTTTTAACGACTGCAGACAGCATTCTGTTTTGGAAGCATTAAATTCCACTCTGTTGATAATTCTCCAATTGGTTATGCTGTTGATATCGGAATTTAATGAGCCGAAGAGCAGGGCCGTGAGTCCGGGAACGAATATGAAAAGCAGAGAGTACTGTCATCAGCAAAGGAATATATTGGATTAGAAGTAGTAGTCAAGAGATCATTAATGAAAATTAAAAAGAGTGTCGGAGACAGAACAGAGCCCTGGGGCAAACCAGCATTTATTTTGTGAATATCAGACTTGAAACCGTCCAAGACAACTTGAATTGAACGTTCCGAAAGGTAATTTCTAATCCATTGAAGAAGAGAGTCGTCGATCCCAAATGCACGCATTTTCGACAAAAGAGCCTGATGCCAAACTCTGTCAAATGCCTTAGAAATATCAAGTGCAACTATCTTGCTTTCGTCAGATTGATGTACGCTTTGGTTCCACTTTTCGGTGAGACATGCCATCAAATCACCAGTGGACCTGTTGCTACGAAAACCGTACTGCCAGTCATTGAGAAGTTTTCGTGTTTCGAGATATTTCATGAGCTGACGATTTATCAGTGTTTCCATGACCTTGGAAAGAAGGGACGTAAGTGCAATGGGTCTGTAGGAGGAGAGAGAAGATGATTCGCCTTTTTTAGGGACGGGCTGGACAAATGCTGTTTTCCATCTGCTCGGGAAGAGTCCTAAAGAGTAGGATTGATGAAAAAGCTTACGCAGTGGTTTTGCCAGCGAGGAAGAACACGTATTCAGAAAAAGGGGAGATATACCATCTGGACCAGCGGATTTATGTATGTTGAGATCTTTAAGTACTCTTGCTACTACACGAGTGCGAAAGTATATTCGTCCCATTGAAGATTCGACGGACTCGAGTGTATTCGGAGACAAAGCACAATCTGGGAGTGTTGAGCTGGCCGAAAAATCTGCAGCAAGCAGATTGGCCTTATCCAAAGAGCTGACAGCTGGAATGTGTGCATTGTAAATGAACGTTGGGATGGAGGATGAGGCGGAATTTCTAATGTTTTTGACGAACGACCAAAAGACGTTATTGCCTTTGGGACATTGCAGTATTTTTTGCCTCAGTTTTTGGTCGTATAGGAATTTCACACGCTTAAGAAAGGCGTTGCAGTCATTTCTGGCTCGTTTGAACTTTCTTCGATTTTCCTCTGTCGGGTTGGTCTTGTAGGACCGAAAAAACATTTCTCTAACCCTGACGGCCTCTTTATAGCTCGAGTCGTACCATGCCTTTTCTTTTGGTTTGATACTCTTCATCCGATGAGGAATAAAGGATCTCATTCCAAAGAGAATGGTGTCTGTAATCATATCAGCAGCGGCATCCACCTCGTTATCGAGGAAGCATAACGAGCAGTTAAAATTCCTAAAGAAGCCGTATTGTCATACGGTTCTTTTAGGAATTTTTTTTCTAACTGTGTGGTCGGCGTACGAGAAATGAGCTGATATGACACAATGGTCCGACGAGCCTAGAAGGGAGAGCACATCAATGGTGTACTTATCAGGGTGAGAAGGGATATTTTGTTATTGAACAGAAGTGAGCATGTCAGTTGCGCACTTGAAAGCCGACTGGTTTTTAGTAGTCATTCCGAGTGGCTCTACGTGAAAAATCAATAGAACAAGGTGCCTATTGACATATGCTATGAGTTTGATCGCACGGATGTAACACGTATTTATGCGAGGAAGTTTTGGGACATTCCACTCCAATTTGGGTAAATTCTTTTCTAACATCGCTTCGGGAAGTCTAGACATTTCGCAGAATTTTCGGCTTAATGTCGCCATATGGTCATTCTAACGACACAAATAGGGGAGACCGGGGTTGGTTGTAACAATTTTTAGAACATTGGCTGCGAGCCTCTATCAGATTCAAATGAAAACTGGTCACTGAAAAGATTAATCATTTGGCTATAAACTGCTTTTAGAATATTAGCAGATCTCCACTTTGAACTCCTAAATATATGGTATTTTATAAAATTCCATAGCTGTTACATTCAACCCCGTCTCTGGGGTTGGTTGTAACACTATCAGGGGTAAAAAGAAACAAAAATCCGTTTTTTTATTTTTTATTTTATTTATACATATGTACCTTTTATTTAATAAACAACAATAACAGCTGAACTAACGGCTATCGAAAAAGGGATTTCCATCGCACAGACTTGGTCAGAGAAAACTGTTATTTTCACTGACAATTTAGGCATTTTAAAGGGACTACGAAGTGGATTAAACAAGTGCCCCTCCCTAGAATACATTAGGAGTAGTTTCAACGCTAACGAGAACCTATCCTTAGCATGGGTACCCGCACACGTCGGAATTAAGGGTAACGAATTTGCAGACACAGCCGCAAAAGAAACCATCAAATACCCTTTGATAGTAACAATCCCCAACTCTTATCAGCTCACCAGGAGAATCTTCAGAGGAAATCCTGCCAAACATTTCTTCGAATGCACCACAATCGTCATACTCGTATTCCATACAATAAAACTTTCAGCAGAGACGCCTGCATAAGACTCTTGCGAATCAGGGTTGGAAAAACCCTTTTCACAACTACTCGTAGACATCTTTACAATGGAGAAACACCCGAGGAATGTCAACATTGTGGAAGGGCTCTTACAATTTGGCATATCATGGTCACCTGCCCAATTTCCAAACGTACCCATGACCCAGAACATATCGAACAGCAACTAGCCGAAGTTCTGAACCCAGCTCAAACTCTTCAAAATCTCAGAGAAGCCACATCTCGTCATCTTATATTTAACGACATATAACAACAACAACCTGATTCTGATGGCAAGATGGATCTCAATTCAGAAACACCTGGGGGATGTACAGCTGTCACAAGTGGTTATTGTTTTTCTAGGTCCTATTTTTTCAGTAGTAAGACTGCTTGTACCAGGTTTAGACAAAGATAGTGGTATGTGAAGTGAAGGTATCACTCCTGGCTGTACATCTCCAGAGTTTTGGACTCCTTCATCTAAAGTTAATGAATTAGGGTCAGCTAGTGGTCTATCGGTGTCAAAAGATGATAAAAAATCAAAGTCTTGGAAGATGTCTCTGTTAAAAGGAACAATGTCAGTTCAGCGCCAGAGGAAGAGCGGCTCTAACTACAGATGGAATATCATATATGGTCATCGTTTTTCCTGGATTATTACGTAACCAGGCATCTTGTTGATTGGCGCAATAAATTTTGAAGGCACCATAAACCCCGACGTGTATATTGTCAAGCATCAAGCAACAAAAGCACCGGTTCCGAAGCAGATGGTTTTACATGCATTATAAAGTGGTCTATATATCTAGTAAACTCTGTGCTTGTCATCCAACCGGAAGCATTACCGGCTCTTATGAACTCTGGGGGTCCACCACGAATAAAGAAATCTTTATATTTAAGGCGAGGAAAGATAAACATGCAAGGAATCGAGTTTCCTGAACCGCTCACCGCTGAACAGACTGTAACTAATGTGCCTCTTTCACCAGACGTTACGGATCCAACTTGCTTAGAGCCTTTCTTGGCTAGAACTTTTCTTGGCTTTTGTACTGTAGTAACACCCGTTTCATCGCAGTTCCAGATGCGGGATGGTCACAAACTATGCTTTTGCATTAGCGAAGGTAATTGGTCGAAGAAAGGATTTAGGTTCGTCTGGTTAAAGGAAGTAGCTCATGTTTCAACCGGCCCAAGGCACATGTTACTTTTAGCCCCTACATAGAAATTGAACGTTCAAAGAACAATCATAAAGATCCCTGAACTTCTACAGTATCGACAAGTATATTCATGCATAGGTAAAATATGAATGTATACGCAAACCAACAACAAAATATCGTGCCTAGAACGTGCACAAAAGAAAACCAAAAAGAACAACAAAAAAAAAGTTACTTTCTCGGTGCTTTTCACAGCTACACTTACAAGGTCTTCCAACGACTGCCAAATGAAAGCTGACTTGCATGTTGCGGTAGCTATGGTCAGTGCAAACATTTTTCTCTTTCAGACATTTTTATATCTCTATCATGACACATTTTTTCGAGGCTGTTACAACCTGTCCCTGTTACAACCAGCCCCATTCTCCCCTACCGAGAATAGAAAGTCTTCAGTTTCGGCAATGTAGGACCCATCCATGGATAATGACGGGGTGTTACAATTTTCCTTTCCCCCGACAACATTGTGTTGTGGTAGCATTGAGTTTTTCTCTGTTGGTGGCTCGTCAATTACTAGGTGGGGTGAAAAGTAACCTCCTTGACCGCCAGAATGCGCTGCTACTGCAAAAAAGGTTATGGTGCCTTGAAATCCGTTCATATTTGGGCAGACATGCCAAATTTCAGTGCGATACTGTCTTTAGTTTTATTTTGACAGCTGATTGTTGTTGACGTGTTTGGCATCATGTTGAGTATGGACAAAAACTATTTTCGTTCTCTCATAAAACATTATTTTTTGAGAGGCAAAACGGCGAAGGAAACAAAAGAAAAGTTGGATAAATATTATGGGGCTAATGCTTAGTCAGATTACACCGTCAAATATTTGTTTCGAGAGTTTCGTGGTGGCCGCAACTCCACTACCGATCAAGTCCGCAGTGGCAGGCCCTCCGATGCGGTTACAGAGGACAATGGCAAAAAAATACATGAAATGGTGTTGGCAAAGCGAAAGCTAGCAGATGCCACAAAGATTAGTACACGTCATATTTTGGGCAATAATCTGCATATGAAAGAGTTATCCTGCCGCTGGGTGCCGCGCATGCTCACTCCTGACCAAAAACACGAACGCGAGAGCACTTCGAAAGAGTGTTTGGACTTGCTGATGCGGAATCGGGCGGACTTTTGGCGTCGATTGGTAACTGTTGATGAAACTTGGATCCACTATTACACACCAGAGAACAGAATGAGTGCCCGGCAATGGACTGAAGCCGGCACGATGGGTCGAAAAGGTTATGGCGTCGGTTTTCTGGGATTGTCATGGCATACTCTTCGTGGACTACCTCGAAAAAGGAAAATCCATCAACAGCGAGTATTACTGTACATTTTAGAAGCGATTGAAGGCCGAAATCGCTGCAAAACGGCTTCACAGGAAGCGAAAAAATTTTTTATTTTTGCAAGACAATGCTCCGACGCACAAGAGCATCGCAACCACGGCTAAAATCAATGACTTACGGCTCCGCGACAGCAATCGCATCCGCCGTAAACGATCTCTCATCAATAAAAAATTCAGCTCACGCGAGGGAATCATCGACGCCACGGAGGAGTATTTTGCAGACCTTCCGGAAAATTACTTTTCGGATGGGATCAAGAAGTTGGAAAATCGCTGGAATAAGTGTATCAAACTAAAAGGGGGCTATATTGAATAAAATAAAGAAAAAAGACGTAAGCCCGGCAATAAATATGAAGAGAAGAGCGCTGTCGACAGCAAGGGAATATATTTGATTAGAGTGAAAAACAAGAGGTCTTTGATGAAAATTAACAAGAGTATTGGAGACAGAACGGCACCCTGAGGCAGGACATAATTAGAATGAAAATTTCCAACACAACTTAAATAAAACGTTCGGAAAGGCTTAAAACTATGGGTCCACTTTTAGGTGAGAAATGCCATCAAATCACCAGTGGACCTTTTGCTATGGAAACCGTACTGCCGGTCACTGAGAAGTTTTCGTATCACGAGATATGAGTCTGTTGGTGGAAAGAGGGGATGCGGTTTTGTTTCATCTAGGAGTATGGTAGGATTGATAAAAAATGTTAGGCAGGTTTAGCCAGAGTGGAGGAGCACCTCTTCAGAAGAAGGGAAGTTATAATGCGTGGTTTCTTTTTGGACCGTATGTTATTTTGACACTGACAGCTCTTTTCCGCTCGTCAGTCAGTAACCAGTATCATACCTCTGCAGAATGAAATTAATCACATTTCAAAAGCGAATGCTGTATTGACCAAACACTGAATGTATAGAAAAGAAATTTTGGCCGAAACGAAGAAACCACTGTACGCAGGCTTGCACAAACAAAAGCTCGTGAGACTGGCTTATTTGCGGAAAATACTCACGGTCTTCGTCATTCGTCAATTCAATAAAATAACATCGACTCGCCTTCGATCTCAACAACTCAACATTTCACGCACCATCCTGATGAGAATTTTACATAAAGATATCCCCTTACAAAGTCCAGTTGATTCAACAATTGGAGGCAAATGACCTCCCGAATTTGGAAGAAAGTCATTTTTTCTAGCGAGGCGTATTTTAATTTCAGCGGCCGTGTTAACAAGCAAAATTGCTGCATCTGACAATTGGAATACCCGTACGTGAATGTCGAGAAGCCAATGCATCCGCAGATAGTGACAGTTTGGTGCGGATTTTGGAGAGGTGGCATCATTGGTCCGTTTTATTTTGAAAATGCTGTTGGAAACACCATATACTCACCGGTCTACGGTGAGTGCTGCAGAGCCATGGTTAAACAAGTTTTGTGGACTGAAATTAAAGACATGGACTTGGACGATCTTTGATTTCAGCACAATGACGCGCCATGCCACACAGCCCATCAAAAAATCGATTGTTTTCACGCTAAGTTCGGTAATCGTGTTATCAGTCGCTACTGCTACTGCGAAGCTAGTCGGTACTGCCACATGAATGAAATCGTATTCCATAACTCATAGGAATATTCGATCTGTCCAATAAAGCCATAACATATCGAAAATAATTGGTTTTTCTTCATTTTATTTTATTTTTAAAAATAAACTTGTATTGGGACTAGCTTTTATGAGATTTGTGTACATTGAGACCTTTGAGTACTCTTGCTACTACACGAGTGAGCAGTGAATTCGGTTCTGTATAGGCCGATACACGACATAATCTGGAAACGTTGAGGTAGGCTGCATAGTGAGTTGTAAGCAGATTTATCTTTTCCCAAGGGTTGACAGTTGACAATTGGAAATTATAAATTTTTTTTTTTTTTTTTTTCCGGCGAGGGCAGGTGAAAATCTTCCATCAGACACTATGAGGATCAGAAGCGCGTGCTCATAGTAGTGTGAGATTCTTACTCACTAAAAACACCTCCCTTCGTTGTTAATTTTAATACCGCAACTAAGTAGAACTTATCAAGCAGTTTTTATTTCATAAGTTAATCACGATTGGTAGGACACTTTCTAATGGAAGACCCTACATATTCCGCTTTCTTAATGCGGTTTCAATTTATCGCGCAAGGTCCAACCGTTTAGTTCGTTGAAGACGGCGTAGTACGAGTATGTTTCGTTCGTCCAAGATTTCTAGGACTGTATTGTTGATATGGCCGCTTAACCGGACTTTATGTTTTCGTGCGCAGTTCCTGACTTCATCTTCCACGAAAGGAACTCCGAGGTCTCGATGCAGGTCATTATTTCTTATAAACCATGGGGCACGCACAAATTGTTGTAGCACTTTATTTTCAAAAGTTTTTATTATATTTATATTTGATTTCTTAGTACAACCCCAGAGTTGTATACCATGGGTCCACACCGGCTTTAGCACTTGCTTATAAAGAAGCAGCTTGTTTTCTAAGCTTAGCTTGGAATATTTACCAAGTAGCCAGTACATTTCTTTGTATTTGGCCTCTAGTTCTTTTCGTTTCTTTTTAACATGCGTTTTCCATTTAAGCTTCGCGTCAAGTGTCATTCCCAAATACTTAGCTTCGTTTGCAAAGGGGATACACACCGAGTTTATAGAAATGGTGATTTATCTTTCTGTAGGTGAAGTCGACATGTACAGATTTTGTCTCATTAAGGGTAATTCGCCAGATCTTTGTCCACTCGTAGACTTTATTTAAAGCAGTCTGAAGTTTCGCAGTTGAGTCTTCTATTGATTCTCCAACCGCTAAGATAGCGGTGTCGTCAGCAAAAGTAGCGAGAACAGTATCCTCGACGTGTGGTATATCTCTTGTATATAAAAGGTACAAAAGTGGGCCCAGTACGCTTCCCTGCGGTACTCTGGCTAGGATATCTTTAAATTTCGAAACATCATTTCCGTATCGAACGCGAAAAATTCTATTTTCAAAATAGCTTGTCAATATATTATAAAGCTTTAATGGCAAAATTCGTCGCAGCTTGAACTTCAAACCTTCATGCCATACTTTGTCAAAAGCTTGTGAGACGTCAAGAAATACGCTCGAACAAATCTTTTTTTCTTCCAGGGATTTTTCAATTACATCAGTAATTCTATGCACCTGATCAATTGTTGAATGCTTAGTCCGAAATCCAAATTGATGGTTGGGAATAAGATTTTGGTTTTCGATAATTGGGAGAAGACGTTTTAGCAAAATCCTCTCAAAGATTTTCGACAGGATCGGTAGAAGAGAAATGGGTCTGTATGATTTTTTATCGTTTGGAGGTTTTCCTGGTTTTAGTACCATAATGACTTCAGCAACTTTCCACTGACTTGGCACGTATTCAAGCCTCAGAGCCGCGTTAATAATGTGTAAGAGCTTTATAATTGCTTTTTGAGGTAGCATTTTCAGAACTTCTCCGGTAATAAGGTCATACCCCGGAGCCTTCTTTGGTTTTAATTTCCTTATTACAGTTTTAATTTCAGCAAGAGTTGCATTTGTCATTACAAAATTACTATATGCTATTTCTAAAGAACTGGTGCCGGGTACCAGTGTTGGACCGTCGGAGGGCTTGAAAATTTCTTCAAGATAGTCGGCAAAAACCTCCGCTTTTTCCTTATCCCCCTTAGCCCATTCGTTATTGCCGACCTTGATTGGTGGCGCGGGGATTTTGGGCCTTTTTAAGCATTTTAAAGCTTTCCAAAGCGAGCAATTTGTTTCTTTTCCTGCCGTCAGGTTTTGAACATATGTATTTACATCGGAATTTCTGTAACTTTTAAGAGTCTCCTTGAGCAGATTACAGAGCCTGTTTAGGCGTGTTTTATCCTGCGGCGCTCGAGTTGTTTGCCATCTTTTGCGAGCTTTTCTTTTTTCTCTTATCATATCTTTTACATCAGGCGGGTAGTTTAAGTTACGTTTAGCCGTGTTTTTTCGTTGACAAGGTGTATTGTTCCACGCAGCACATTGGACTATTTCAACGAAAGAATCCACTTCGATTTCGAGTTCAAGTTCTGCTTTAAGTGAAACGTCTAGTTATAGGTTATTATTAATCTCATTTCTGAATCCTTCCCAATTAGTATTTCGTCCAGTTAGTCTTAATGGTCCTTGTTTTTTAATAAACGTGTCGTTCATTGTCAGTATGACTGGAGAATGATCGGAGGAAAGATCGAAGCTTTCATCAACGTTTATATCCGAGTTACGAATTCCTTTAACAACGAAGAAATCGACAAGATCGGGTATTTTCGTTGTATCTGTTGACCAATAAGTCGGCTTCCCCGTTGAATAGAAGTCACAATTGTGTTCCATACAAGCTTTATAGAGTATTTTACCCTTTTGGGAGACACATCTTGATCCCCAAAAAGTGTGTTTGGCATTGAAATCACCGCCAATCATAAAAGCCGATCCAAGAGAATTGAATATATTTTTAAATATATGTTTTGAAGGCGTAAATCGTGGAGGACAGTAGATGGCTGAAATAGTAAAGGAGTTCCGTGCCAATTTTACGCGCACCGCAATTAGTTGTACAGACTCGAGCTCTACTTTTATATCTTCGTTGTGCTCAAGAGACTCTTTAATGTATACAGAGGAAATTATAAATGAGTATTGGGATGCAGGATGAGGTAGAGCTGCGAATATTTTTGACCAATCCCTACTACCTTTGTAGTATCATAGTATGTTTTGCTTCAGTTTTTTGTTATTGCCATTTCATGCTAAAGAAAGGCAGCTCTTCCTTTCGGTTTTCCTCTGCCGAAAATAAATTGTTAATTTTAGGAGTTAACGACTTTAACCGTCGTTCACCTAAATGAGGAGCTATGGTAATAATAAAGTTGCAAGTTACGTAATATTGTTTGAGTGTGTTCATTAGCGGAAAATGTGATTAAGTGATTTGGAGTAGGTATCTTTTCCACTTGCCTTTTCTTTTGTAGGATATCGCGTAGAAGACCCCGATAACTAATTAATTTTTGAAAGCCGTTCAGAAAGTTTTCCACGATGGATCAGATATAATATTGTCTCTATGGGATTTGACTCGACAAATTTAACAAGAACGATAGGCTGCCTGTTGGCATCTTTCGTAGTACTTTTTTTTGAGCACAATCTTAGACGTTGATCCTCACTTTCGAAACGGATGATGCAATAATTAAATAAATAACAATTCTTGCAAAGAAAATATCGAATATTTCTTTTGTTAAGAAGGAGCCGCATTCTGCAAATTGACACCACCCACTTTAGAACCAGCATCGTCTGCCATATCATCAGTTTCTGAACTTTTGTATCTGATACGGCAAAATTGTAACAAATTACGTGAACAATTGATGGAATTGTGCTAGTAATTGTGTCAGTAAGACAAGGTATTTAGTGGGGCTAAGTCTCACTTCGAGCAGCAGATGCTATGGGCGCACTGACCTGCACTGATCAGCAGCTTCGGCATCAGTTTTTGTAACTTCCGTCATCTCAATATATAGAAAAGGTCTTGTCTTTAGCAACCTCGTAAGTCTAAATTGGAATAAAGTAAGTATATCAATGATTGTGATAGTTATGGAGTAGAAAAGAGCAGTAAAAATTGTTATATTGCACAGTTGGGCGATATCAAACCTAGACTTGATTCTGCATAGCTTGCCTGCACCTACATATAAGCTATTCAAAGCAGCATTAATTCCAATGAAGATATGGCAGGTATCTATATGAACTTCTTTGAGTGTCTCCAGCATTTTCTGGAGTGTGTAAACCTGATTCCTAGGAGCCGATTAGTCGATGAATTGTGGGTGATACTGTACGCGATTCTGAAGAAACCCATGCCTTTTGACTTAGAGCTGTTGAGGGAATTTTGTTACTTGTAGATCGGGGCAATCATCAGATGTACGAGTAGGCGAATCGGACCAAACTATAGAAATGGGTTGGTACGAGTACATAAACATAAACAAAAATAGCTCTGCTGGTAAATAGGTGGGGGTCTGCGGCCTTGTTGGATTTAATCTTGGATATTCTTACCCATAATTCCTTTTGGACAAGTTGATGGAAGTTTGGCTATCGACGACGATATCTAATATCGAAACGCTCATCTATATTAGCAATATACAACCTGGTGAATAGTCTCGGCACTAAATGTGAATCTACTGCCTTTCTTTCTGATCACTTTTTATTAAATTTGAGTAGACACATTGACCTAGGACCGTCTCTTCTCCACAAGAATATACTTGATCTTACACTCATTCACTACAAACGCACCAGTGATAGCTTGCCGAAATTTGAGTTTATGTTCGCCCATGCTACGACGAGCATAGTCGTACAGACTCCTGGAAAAATGTGCTTTTGATGTTGGCTAACAAGTTTCGCACAATCTTCTCAATTATGACGTTTAAGAAGTGTCAATCTGGACTTTTTGGCTTTTCTTAAAGACCTGCGTAGAGTGAATATTTGCTCTATTGTGAACTTGTAAGACTTAAATCCATTCAAATCGTTGGCAAATGGTTTGGAGTAACTTCACAATAGGACTTACGTCATCTTGTATGCGAAGTTAAGGGGATGTTGCCTCTATAGTATGGCGTGGCCCATTTTTTGTGAATCAAACCAGTTCTTTCGACAACTTCCTTTGCTCCTGGAGTAACATCTCGATTGCGCTCTTCTCATCTTTTTTCTCTCTTTCATTTTTCCTCCGGAGAAACCGAAGTTTTTCCCTCCTCTTTTGCTCGTAGAGCTCACGGTTCGCTCACGTTCTTCTACAATATGTAGTGCCGCTTCTCAGGCGAGTTGTTTTCCTACTTTTCCTTGTTTGCATTCCTTATTAAACCATGGGTTTGGCGGAGGTGGTGGATGAATCTCCTCACATCAGTTGCGGCGTCTCTGGGACTTCTTGGCATCGATGTCACTGGCTTTCAGCACTTGATCATGACGAGAGATTAAGGGATATGCTTTCGGCAAAAACTTTCGGGGTGTGTTGCGATTGCATCTTCAACTGAACATATTTTACAGGTATAGTTCCTTATCAAATCAATCCCCGCTGCTTTAAATTATTTGGCAGGAGGTCCGTCTACGCCTGCGGCCTTATTGGTCTTTAGTTTAGGTATCGCTAGCCGGACCTCGTTTTTTTTGTGAGCAAATTTGTTGTCGATCATTGTACACTTTGAGTGATTCGGTCTGCCTGACAGCGGAATGTTGGTTGTGTTTGCTGTAAAACGCTCTGCAGAAGTAATCCTTTCAAACATTCATCACCCACCATTATCTGTGCATGCTTCTGTTGGCTATTTGTGTCCTCGGCAAGTTCCTTTCACTATTTAGTAGAACTTCCGAACATAACTTTTTGCTGAAACACCACTCTCTTTGCAGTACTGTTCCAGGGGATTCGATGTGATGATCGGGTTAAACCTGGTACATCAGATGGCTTACTGGCAGCATAAAACTGCTTAAAAGGTTTTGGGAGAATCGATCAGAAAAGGCTCCAACAGTCTCTTGCGATTCTAGCCGTTGGACGTTAAATTTCTTCTTAGTATCATACTTTTTCGATGTTTTATCGTCTAAGACATTCATATTCCCACCTTGGCTACAACAAGGTAGTGGTTTGTGTCGATGTTGGCTCCTCGTTACGTCCCTAGCACTCTGGACGTCAATCGCTATGTGGTCAATCTGTCTGATGGTTTTTTAATCCGTTTGACTGCAAGGTCCATTTATGCAAGTCGAAGTGTGGAAAACATGTACAAACTATAATGAGAGCTTTCGCCACCACAAAATCGACTAGCCTGAGTACATTTCCAGAGCTTGATCTGAAGATCTTCTTCCCTAATTCTTTCTCTAATGAAAAATCCACAAGCAAAGAGTCACTGCTTCTGCTCCTTGTAGTAATCGCCATAGTGTCATAGATTTCTCAGTTTTCCACCTTTCTTTTCCCAGGACAATCTTATTGCAGTGATATCCACTTTGTAGCATATAGGGCTTCCGCTAATTGTTCGGATACATGTGGACTGTTAAAGGTCTGAACATTCTAGGTGATTAGCCTAAAATCGGTGTCCATAGTTCGTTTGCTAGGGTCGACAACAACAACTCCATAGTCCGTCCATATACGAGGCTATTTGTTGCTTCACAACATATAGTGTTTCAGGTGGTCAGGCTAACAACACGACGGCACAACCTGAGCAGTAATAGTAATATGCCGTCGAATTAGTGAAAGGTGTGTTCTTCGTAAATTCGCATCACCGTCAGGCTACTACAAACAGGAGAGATTAATCACTCAGATAACATGGATCAAATGAATGTAATGATCTCAAGCTGAGAAGCATGGAACTACAAAAACCCCACCTCAAACCTATCAAGTGGTATACGGATGGATCGAAGATGGACACCGGGGTGAGTGCTGGTATATATATTTGGTCTAAACATCAGAATTTCGCAACCAATGGGAAAAATTCATGCCAACAGGAAATACAGACCATTCAGGTGTGCGGAAATCTCATTCCCGATAAGAGAATGGAGGCTGTCACCCATCCATATATTAGCGGATAGTCAAGCAGCTGGAAATGCAGGAATTCAGTGGACCATGCAATCACACCTCAAACATGTAGACTACGCGGACGACGTATGCTTACGAATCATGGATCTCTATAAAATGATCTCCACAGGGTGGAAAGAGGAGCTGAAAACAAAATAGATCAGCACATCAGATCCTCATCTAACCAAGTAGAGATATCTGGACAACAAATAGAGATGGTAGGGAATTTTCAACATCTCGGGAGTATTGTCTCTACTGATGGTGGGACCGAACTCGATATAATAAGCCGAATAGGGAAGCAAAGGCTGCTTTCCACTATGACTGTTCCGCTCCAATGATGAATACGTGCTTCTTTATGAATGCAGCACTTGGAAAGTTCCATCCGCTGTCATAAGAGAGCTAGAAGTCTGCGAAACATCATGAGGATTTTCTGGCCCAACCGTATCTTTATTGATGAACTTCTTGTGAGAACAAGTCAGGAACCCGTTGACTCTTACGTATTCGTAAGTGACAGTGGATTGGGCATACGCTGCGTAAAGGTCACGAGTGCATTGCGAGACAAGCGATGCAATAGAATCCTCTCACGCAGAGGGGCACACGAGTCGGCCGACCTATAAGTACTTGGCGAAGAACGGTCGAAGAGGAATCAGCACAACTACAACAAGAAACCGTACACGATGGCGCGTATAAGTTAGTGGAGGCCCTACGGACATAATAGGACATAATAAGTGCGAGAACCTAAGTAAGTAAGCAGCTATTAAAGCATTAGGCTCTAACCTCATTGACTCCAAATCAGTCTTGCACTACTTCAATACACTACAAGATCCCATAGGAACAAAGTAAAACTCTGGTAGGTGCCTGGTAATCAAGGTATTGCCGGAAATGAAATAGCGGACGAATTGGCTAGAAATGGTTCGGCTGCTTCTTTCATCGGCCCTGAGCGGTTCTGTAATATTCCGAACTCAGCAATAAGGAGATGGGAGAACAAAATGTGTATATTCCATTGGGAAAACATCCCCAGGATGGTACCAGAAGACTTGTTGGATTCCTAACCGGACACTGCCACTAACACAAAGTAGGTCATAATCTGGGTCGCCACATTACTCCCCTCCTAGTTAACAAGTTAACGAAAAAAAGAAATTAGAAAGTTACATTCGTTTTTTTAAATTATTGATACCTATGTGGGATTCTAACTTTTCTTCCAGATCGTGTTGTCCCACTTGTGCACGTCTTGGTGGGTAAAGTTGGTGGGTGTTGGTGTCGGTCGTATTTAACCGGAGAGGTTGTCGCTGTTGAATTGAAAGAATCGTCCTTGTGTATAAATGCTGCCTTCAATCGATCAATTGAGACTTTCGCTGTCCGATTGGGTACTTTAATTTTGAAATATTTTTCGCTTCTTTCGAGAACCTCATAGGGACCTTCGTAAGGCTGTTGAAGCGGCGATTTGACAGCATCATTACGAATATAAACATGTGTCGCCGTCTTAATATTAGGTTGGAAAAAAACTTTGATGTCTTCATGTGCGGATGCTGGTGTAGAAGCTACCTTTTCCATTGAACGTCGCAAACCTTTTACAAACTCTGACTCTATGTATGTTTTCTGCTGGCAGCCAAACCAATCGCCGGGAAGTCTCAAAGATATGCCATAAAGCATCTCGGCTGGCGTAGACTTCAGATCTTCCTTGTATGTTGACCGCAGACCGAGCAGTACCAATGGCAAAACTTCACACCAATCCTGTGTTTGGTAACAACGAATGGCAGTTTTGAGTGCACGGTGCCATCTCTCTATCATCCCATTTGCCTGGGGATGGTACGGAGTTGTCTTCAAATGCTTGATTCCGAGAAGTCGTGTTAGCTCATTAAAAATCGTGCTTTCAAATTGTCTACCCAAGTCTGTTGTAATTCGCAATGGGACTCCAAATCTGGAAATCCATCCAGCTACCAGCACCCTTGACACAGTTTCGGCTGTGATATCTGGTAAAGGAAAAGCTTCTGGCCAACGAGAAAATCTATCTATGCACGTAAGGAGATAACGGTTTCCCTGTGATGATGGTAACGGGCCGACAATATCTATGTTAATGTGCTCGAATCGGCCGTGAGGGTGTGCATACATTGCCAGTGGTGCACGGTTGTGCCTTTGTATTTTATTCGCTTGACAAGGTAAGCAAGAGCGTACGAAAATAGCAACATCCTTTCGCATGCTTGGCCATACGTAACGCTCACTGATGACTCGTGACGTTGCTTTTACTCCTGGGTGTGATAAGCTATGCAAAGACTTCATGACCACCGGTCGAACTCTGTTCGTTGACACATCACAATAAACAGGTGATTTGGACTCTGGAAGACTAAGTAGCTTAACGGTTAGTGAATTTGAAACAAGTTTACCTGCGTTGACTTCTTCTAGAAATTCTTCATCCTTGATTTGCTCAGAAGCAATGGAGTCCAAGTTGATAACAGGTATACTGACCTCTTCTATTCGTGACAACGATGAAATCGAGTTGTCGCACTTGTCGTGGCGAAGACTTCTCATGCTTTTGCCTAAAAGCGAATACGAGCGGCTTGTGGTCCGTTTTTATGCTGAATTGCCTGCCCTCGATCAAATGCCGAAAATGTTTCACGCCTAAATAAATCGCTAACAGCTCACGGTCATATGTACTGTACCGCTTTTGTGTTTCCGTAAGCTTTTTGCTGAAAAAACCCAGTGGTTGCGAAATTCCGTCAACAACTTGGTGAAGTACGGCCCCTACTGCAACATCTGAAGCATCGGAGCTAATTGAGAGAGGCGCGTTGATCGCTGGGTGCGCTAAGAGCGTAGCGTTCGCCCAATCTAATTTGCAGCGTTGAAATGCTCTTTCTGCTTCATCGGTCCATATGACGGGAGTCGAATCGTTTTTCTTGTTGCCTTGAACGAGGTTTTCGAGCACTGACTGGTTGCTGAGTGTATCGGGTAAGAAACATCGATAAAAGTTGAGCATTGCCAAAAACCTCTTCATCTCTTTGGCTTTTGTCGGCTTTTTAAACTCCAAAAGAACTTTTACCTTTTCTTCAAGTGGCTTGATTCCTTCACTGGTAATTTTGTGGCCCAGGTATCGTATTTCGGACTTCTCCAGAACACACTTGGAAGCGTTAATTGTAAGGCCGTGGGAACTAAGCCTCTAAAAGACCTCCCGAAGATGAGCCTCATGTTCGGTGCTGTCACGTGATGCGACACAAATGTCGTCCAGGTAGGGAAATGCGAAATTTTCTAAGCCTCGAAGTACTTCATGCATATGACGCTGGAAAGTTTGGGCAGCGTTACGTAATCCAAACGTCATGTATCGGAATTCGAAAAGGCCGAACGGTGTGATTATAGCCGTCTTCGGAATATCGGAAGGCTCGATGGGGATCTGGTGGTATGCTCTTTGGAGATCGATTGTCGAAAATATTTTCCTTCCATGTAGGATATTTGCAACGTCTTGGATGAACGGGATGGGATAACGATCGGGCTTTGTTGCGGAGTTAAGAGCTCTATAGTCCCCACATGGTCTCCAATCTCCGTTTGCTTTTCGAACCAGATGTAATGGACTCGCCCAGTTACTCTTGGAGGGCTGGCAAATCCCTTGGTCCATCAAATAACGAAACTCTTCCTGAGCTGCCTTGAGTTTCACAGCATCTAACCTTCGTGGCCGGGCGAATACAGGTGGACCAGTCGTTTCTATATGATGAGTCGTCGTGGCACTAGAAGCCAGTTTGTTAGCGTTGAACTCAGTATAAAAAATCTGGGTCGCCACAAACGCATGGCTCTTAAGGCACTTAAGAAGTGCACTTCATCAATAGAATTGTGCCTCTGTTGGCTTCCTAATACTGATTTTGTTGTACAAAACGTCTTTTAGGTCGCAATTGGCGGATCAGATCAGCATTAGCCAGTCTATTAGCTGTAAATTAAGAATTTCGAAATACCAATCACCATAACATCCGGCTATTGAGTATCTAAGACTTTGTCATCACTTAAGTGCTACTGATTCATCTGGCCAAAAATTGTCTGACTAATGCTTATCAATATCAAAGCAACCGCAAAACCACTACTGTGTATCGATTTCGATTTCGCCTGAAAATACAAAATTAATCATCAATGCGAAAACCACCTGCGCTACTGTTAAAAAATAAGTTGCTCGTTTGATTGCGCCAACACCACTTATCGCCTACTCTGGGGGAATGTTGCGATAATCGTTTGTGATCAAAACACAGACCTATTGTTCTTTTTTACCATCAAAAATTTAAATGAAGACTCACTCATTTATTTGTATCCGACTGCTAATTGTGTTGTCACATTACCAAGTAAACAAACCCTACTCAGCGAGGGCAGAGAAAGAAAGAAAGAAAAATTCGCTGCGACCCAGAAAAGATGGCAGGAAGGCTCTTAGATGGTGTCAATCAAACGAACAGTGGCTCAAAATTTGTTGAGACACGTTGTGTGTGACATTGTGTGAATGTGTTAACTACTCGACAATTCAAAGTTTCCACTGAAAACATATTTGCTACACGTGAGTGAATGCTTCTGTGGCGGCAATTCGACATTTATTTGCACCTTGTTTGGTACCCCACCTAATAATTATCACTTAGCGAAGCTGATGCCAGTAAAAGCACAGCAAAATTACTCGTAAAATCCAATGAATTGCCACTAAATAACTTGATTATCGTGGCAAGCAGATCTAATAAGGAAGCTCTGTGACAGCGAGTCGCGCGTTCGTGCCGCAATTAAGTTAATTCCAGGCCATGGCATGCTTTCGAGTTTCGAGCATGAGGTAGACTCGTATCAGATCAGATAAAATGCTCGATGACAGCTATCTCGTAAATACCAACGATGACTTTGACTCTGGTCGCGCACCTACCCCGAATTACGAAATGGCATCATACAAAATAACAAAGTACGAGTACTCGTACTCGTACTCGTATCCGTCAAAATGCCTGCCTACACCCATGCGCTATGCCATTTTTATGATTCGGGTTTTGGGTGATGATGATGATGATGTGCCCGTTGCCAAAGTTGTCACTCACGTCGTCATGTTTACTGATGATCCTTATCTATAAAGCAGTGCCGTCTTTGTTCATTGGATTATTTCTCTCTCTGGGGTAAAAGTTCCCCAAAAAGGGCTTAGATTGATTATGGTAGATGAGACTGAGCTTACCTGATGATGATTGTGAGTTGGCTCCGGTTCATTCGCATCGCGTATTGCGCATCCATCCACGGCATTCCACCACCACTGTAAGATATCTTACGCAATAAGTCATCTCGCGGTTGGAGTACGAGTAGTATCCGGAGCTACCAGAAGCTGATTCACGTTTTATTTCACAGTGATGCTGATGTTTCGTAATACGACCAGTACTCATATGTAGGTGAGAGAAAATCTTCGCTGACAGTAGTAGTCTTTCACTGTAAATTTGTGGTAAAAATTGAGGTCGGCGGCATTCCTGTCACATTACGAGCGCAAATCACATATCGGACCTAGCTCTGATCTGACATTGGTTGTAGACTATTTTACTCTTATTCGATCCATCCACCATCACTACCATATGGTTCATACAGGAGCTACGCATAGTTAATATCGAATAATCGAGGCAATTATATGTTAGAGCATGGAACCCATAATTGCAGTAAATCCATGTCCATGTCCCGTCGAAAATTTAATTTTGGAACGTGATCTCTTCACTTTTATCCGCCCCCATGAGCATCGATCTTCAGCTTTAGGGTCCTACCTACCGATTACTACGGCAGCTTCAATTTGATCCTACGAGTTATTGTGTTTGCGTCTGGGTTTGTTGTGGGCGCGTAGAAAACTGTTTACTATTCTTCTGGAACCGAAGACTGTTATTAAAATGTCAAGGGAGAAGAAAATAATGCATCTTCTTTGGCTTGAAAATTCCAGACCGCTTAGAATGATGACTTCAATTTAGAGGGTCCCTGCGTATCAGAAGCAATCCTAATTGGGAGTATATTTCGGTAGAATTTCGATGCCCATTTCACTTCTTTTTTTTTTTGATTTTTTTTATTTCGGCTTTGGTAAATTGTTAATCCCTTTTCGTCTGTTTTCTTTGTTTTCGTTTATAGTCTTTGATAAGATTGACCGTGTGAACTTCTGGAAATGTCCGTAGACGACCGACAGACAGCCGGCAGGTCGATATGGGTATTTGGGAATGCGAGCTGGGTAGTTGAGTTAATTTTGAACCGAAAAGAGATATGCGAGGATGAGAAGTATTGGAATTGCACCAGTTTCGATGAACCCTTGCAATTAAGCGTGTGTAGCTATCAAGTTAATTTTTTTATTTCCGCTTATTGATGGATTTTTATTTAGAAAGATAGTTCTCTTGGACACGTCTTCCACCTGCCAAATGAATCATTGTGTTGAATGCACTTTCATCGTCTCGGTCTTATTCGTATATCTAATACGCGTACGTGTTAATGGTGATTTAGTTAATTGAACATGAAGTCAATGGCTGTATAAATTTTGCGGATTCTTGGATTACTGTAGTCATAGAATGGGGAGGCCTTTTTCCAATGTTTGACTGCTCTGGCAAGGATAGACTATCGTTGCTCATTTTTGAGTAAGTGTTCTGCGAGTTTGAAAAGAAGATATAAAGAGAGAGAGTACAGTTTGAGATAGGTTTGTGCCTTAACTAAAAATGCTCTTCATTTAGCGAGATTTTCTATTAACCGCGTAATTCGATCCAAATAGTCGCTATTTTCATACATGTTCGTGTTCATACATTTCTTTATGTTTTCTGTACAAGCGTCAAGTGTCTTATGTTGCCGGATAGTTAACCTGACCGTGTGGCAAATCCATACCTCGTCCTGAGATGGAGGTCTGGAGATCTTGACAGAACGTCTCTTGTGTTTTGCGTGGACTCCTGCCTCTTACGGCCTTATTCCACGGGATGCCCATACATCCATGGGAGGAAGGATACGCCTTGCCATAGCTCACCGTCATTCCACTGTTTCAGATACCAATTCGGAACTGTGTTGCGGGACAAGTTCCACCCTTGGTAAGAGTCGAGGCCGACCTAAAACCTCTTACTGCTCTTAGGGTCGCAGCACCCAGTACTTATTGAAACTCTACATAAGGCCGAAACCCTTCCCGCGATTTTGGGTTTAAACCACAGCCACCATGACGCTCCCACAAGAGGGCCTACCTCTAACAAGTCAGGCATAGACCGAGATCGGGGGGGCTCTTGACTCCCTTGGTACCGTGATTTAAGTCCTGGCAGGGACTACCGGTGGTCAAGCCGCTAACAAGACCTATGACCGGCAACTTGTGACTGATCGAATCGTAGCAACCTTCGGTAGCGTCATCTGAAGATGTTTACGATAAGACCAGTGCTTTGATCTGCCCCCGTTCATTATTAGACAACGTCATTAAAGGGCGAAGCCTTGATAATTAGGCGGGGGCCCGGAGATCTTGACAACTAACAATTGATATTTTCCTAGGTAGACAGGTAGAAGCGGTTGCCTGGTAAGGTACTACCAGAAGCACAAGTAGCGCGAAAGCGCCGTTTTCATACCACAACTGACGTGACCGGGGTGTTGAAAGGTGTTGCCAAGAGCGTGGTTTTCAGATTCATCCTGTAGAGTTCAGAAAATTAATAGTGTTGCAGAATTTTATGCCAGAAATCTCTCAAAATTCCTTGAAAAAGTATTTGTCAAGTGCGCCGGGCAGTCACAGGGAAAGTAGAATAGCGTTTCCATGTGAGGGTTAAAAAGACTGTCTAACTTGCCAGCGTGTGAGTGACTAGAAGAGTCTGGAAGGCGGTACTATGGTAGTGCCCCTGTGGTCTTAATACTAGCTGTTCGTTGGGCTCTGATAAGTTTTGTGATGTTGTAGGCTTGCTTAAGGAATCACACGAGTGATTCATAAGTAAAAATGGAACGAACTACGGCTACGCAATTGTGAGACGAAATCTCCTGCCAAGCTTGGTGAGAGATTTCAGAATCGATTCAGTGTGCACATTATTGAAGGCAAGTCTAGGAAGTTGGCAATCGTCCGCACCACCTCATGCAGGGCTGTCTCCGTGGACTTACTTTTAAGGTAGCTTGTTGGGGATTTGATAGAGGAGTCTTTTTGAGGGAGTTCCGGATATGCATGTGCAGGATATGTTTTAGAGTTTTGAGTATGAAGGACATAAGGTTAACGGGTCTAAAATCATTGGCCGACACATGCCTCTTTTGGCAGTTTTAGGAATGAAAACGATTCGAACTCGTTTTCAGGCCACGGGGATGTGGTTGAGTCGATGGGAGCCACTATATAATGGCCGTTAACCAGGGAAAACCATTCTCCAAGTTCTTTTTGAGCATAATCGGTGAAATCCCGTCAAGGCCTAGTGACTTGTAGAGGGAGGGACGATTGATGGCCCGGAAAATTTTTTCCTTGGTTTTGAATGAGTTGATGAGAGACCGTCCGATTGGGAAGCCAATTCACCATCACTTGAGCAATCCACATACATGATTTCATTACAGGGTGCGGGTTGCGTGACCTGCACTACCCGCACACCAGCGCCACTATTTTTGCATCTCGGGAATGGGTGTTCATTAGGAGTTCCAGTGTAAAGCTTCCAGAATTTGTAATTGTCCCCAGTTAGCTTTCTCAGATCGGAGATCTGTTCATTCCACCATGGTGGGAGAGTTTTCTTTCTCAATTTGACAGGATTCGAGGTCTTGAAGGCTATTTCCATAGGTTTTTAATGGATCTCCATCGATTCAATACTAGGATCGGGGATGCTCGTAAGCTTGGGTTTTAAGACCCGACTGAATTTCTTCCAGTCAACTCGCTTGGGGTTTCTAAAAAGGTCAGGGACTTCTACCGAGAGACATCCATCTATGATCTGCAAAGGTTCTAAGATTGGTTACTCTCCAGTTAGTTACACTATATTGGGAGTTATAGGGTGTTAGTGTAGTTGCCGAGCTTGGAAACACGAAGATTGGAGAGTTGCCCACATTGCAGACATTTAGATTAGAGGCCATAAGGAAATCAAACAAAGACTCACCTTGGTTGTTGATTTCAGTCCTTTCCATAATGAGTGTCTTGGCTTGACAGCATCTTGGCGTGAGGGTGCGACAACAAGTGCTGAGCTTCGTCTGGCGGCAATGGTTTGTCGTGGGCCGTGTACGCAGAGGCTGTTTTTTTTTATTATTAGCGCGCGTAAAATGTTTGTACACAGCACGGGTGTTTGTTGTAGAGTTGTTATTTCCACCACTTGAACGACTGTTAAGTCATTTGAACTGAGATGGGGATACAAAAAGTCTTTGATATGATACAGGTTCTAGGATTGTTGCCGCTTCCTCAAACTATCCATCTACTGACCCAGGGCTCCTGGATGATACCAATGTCATAGTCTTCCCCTCCTTCAGTATTATAGATGTCCAAATGGTCCATGAGGCGAACATAGACTCACCAATATCACTACCTCGTTGCAGCCAAAATACATCTCAGACACTACAACAGGAACGAAATACTGTGAGGAGACTTGACATTGAACGGCTGTAATTGCAACAAAGTATACAAGTAACTTCAAGTGTTGATGACCAGTACCATTGATGCCAAGAAGCCATCAAAAACGCCGCATTAATGCTCTGGTTTTCTCCCAACTACCTCCATGAAACCCGTGGTTTGAAGAAGAATACAGGCATGCACACGTTGGGAAATAACTCGCCTACGAAGCGGCATAGCATTAAAAAACTAGAGCGGCTCGTGTGCTCTACGAGTAAAAGAGGAGGAAAGAAAAAGAAAGAGCACAAGAAGCGCGAGATCGCGGAAATAGAAAGTTACTACTCCAGAAACAGTGCTCGAAAATTTTACGAAAAAATAAAAAGAACGTGTCAAGGTAATAAGACCAGTACAGGCCTTTAGAAATGAACAAGGGATCTTAGAAGTAGAGTCACAGTCGGTATTGAGGAAGTTGAAAAACCATATCTGCATACTGTTAAACGGAGAGGTGTGAGGCAGAATGATTGTGGTCGCCGAAAGTCAAGAGATCCGTCCACTCGACCAAAAAGGAGTGAGGATTGCAATATCCAAGCTTAATTACAGGAAGACTGCTGAACTAGTCCACCTTCCGTTCTAGGCATGTATCATTTCATTTCCAAAATTCGGTCGGCGGAAGGTATGCTTGGAGAATGGGACCTTAGCAGCGTTTGCCTGATCCAGTAGAATGGAAGCGCTGTTAACTGCGCAAATCAAAACCGCACCGGTTTCCTTAACACTGCATAACACACAGTTTCTGCTGTCTGGGGTGATCAATTGAAGCCATTTGTCAACGACCTGATTTGCCCCTTCAGTGCGATTTTGGTCCCGGTAAGTCCACAATCGACCAAATATTCACACTACGACTGATTCCCAAAAAAAATCCAAATACTATAGTTAAAATCGATACACACCTACCCTTTATTGATTTTAAGGCTGAATATGGCAGACTCTTGAATCAATCTTGTTAACTCTGGCAAAGTCGTCAGATTGTGCAAAATGACGATGGAGAATGCTTCCTGCTCTATAAAGGTCGGAAACAATCAGAAAAGTTAGTTATTTATTAGTTATTTCTGAAAATCCGGTTACAATTTTCCAGTTACATTAACATTACAAGAAATAATAGTGACATACTCGTAAGTATTTTTGAAAAGTAAATAGAGATAATGTCATTTCAAGGCTATGTATTTAAAACTTTAATAAGGAAAAAATGGGTGACATTGTGACAACAAAAATTAACAATTAGTTTATACAATTTTTCATGAAAACAAGTCAAAAACTAAACATTACACCAAAATATCAAAGAAGAATATTAAACAAAGATTCAACACTCCCAAAATCAAGGGAAAAGAGGCAATTTTTTACAAGTTTTACAAAGACAAAATGAGAAGTAATCGCTCGGATAAAAATTGGAAGTTTGTTAAATAACCGACAGGATGAAACACTGTAAAAGTTTCTAAACGCGGTTGTACGAAAAACGGGTACAGTGATTTGATTTAATAAATTGCCACGTAAACTGTAATTGGCGATTTGTCTGAAATTTAGATTTCCTGATCTTAACTAAAATATCTTTAGAACTTTATAGCAGTACAAGTGACGAACTGGAAGAACCCTCAAATCTCTGAAGAGTGGAAAACTGGGATAAAAGCGGGGCTTATAGCTAATTTTCTTCAAGATGTGTTTTTGGAGTATCAAAAGAGGCTGAATTTTGCTGAAGTATATACCTCCCCAGCAGACAATTGCATATTGCAGTCTCGAATGAAATATACCAGAATATATCTTTTGCAACAGTTTAAAAGAGCAAACTTTGCTCAGAAAATAAAAATGTCTTAGTGTACCACGAAAATAATGTCTCAGATATTCTGTGTGGTTATAACAACTCATCCTAGAATCAACGATAAGCCGCAAATACTTATTTAAAATCATTCACTATTTCAACCTGAAAACATTAATCACTGCAACCGAAACAAATATTAAACGTCTGAGAAGAGGAACTGGACTTGCAAGAGAGTTTAAATCTCCGACAGTCAGTTGCGTGAAAGTAAACCTCAGCACAAAAATTATTTTGCGGTGACAAATCAAAAAACATAATTTTAGTTTTAGAGCTCATAACCAACTTACGAGTATGCTCTGCAAACCAGATTCTTAATATAAACAGATCCCAATTTATGTGTGCGGTAAGATTCAAAACACTTTCGGAACCATAAGCAAAACCCACATAATAGGCAAAAGCTGTCAGCAAGCCCTTAAAATCCAAATTAAACAAGGTTAGGTTAGGTAAGAGTGGCTGTTGGAAATACCAACCCACTTAGGCCTATTGGCCCATTGTGATGCCACGTGGATCTATGATCTTCTTACTACTGGAACCAGTTTGAGCTTATAATAAAGCGTAGGAGACTGTTAACGTCTATGTATTTTAGGTCGTTTAGGTCGTAGTAGAAGAGAGCTCCTGGATGAAGATTCCTTCACTGGGAGAGAGCTGTGCATGTGCAGAGTAGGTGGGGGATTGTCTCCTCCTCTTCCTCGTCCATGCAGCTTCTACAGAAATCATTAGTAAAAGCGCCAAGCCTTCTTGCGTGCTTGCCTATGAGGCAGTGTCCAGTAATGACACCTATTATGGCGCTGAGATGTTTCCTATCTAAAAGGATCAGACACTTAGATCGACTCAGATCCAGCCTTGGCCAGATCTGTTTGGTCGCTAGACATGTTTGTCCAGCAGTCCACCTAAGGTCCGTTCTTTTATTGGCATCTAGCTTTAGTGTTAGTTTGCACCTAGCGATTGGTATACCTATACTACCTTTGTCCGGTAGGATAGGTAGAGTGGTTCCAATTTTGGCGAGTTCATCGGCTCTGCAGTTCCCTGGAATGTCTCTGTGGCCCGGCACCCAACAGAGGTGAATGTTGAACTGCTCTGCCATCTCCATGAGAGATGATCGGCATTCAAGGGCGGTTTTAGAATATAATGAGACCGAGTCCAGGGACTTGATGGCGGCCTGACTATCCGAAAATATGCGGATATCCTTTGCAGATATCACGTTTTTCTTCAGCCAGGACAGAGCTTCTTTAATCACCAAAATTTCCCCCTGGAACACGCTGCAGTGATTTGGAAGACAGAAAGAGAGGCTTAGATTTAGCTTATCTGAGGAAACACCGCCACCAACTCCGCTATCGGTTTTAGATCCATCTGTGTAGAGATGGATTGACTTGTCTTCCATGAAAGCATCCTCCTCCCAGAATGATCTAGAGGGGAAGCTTACATGGAAGTTTTTGTCAAACCAAAGATCAGGTATGGTGTAATCGATGTTCTCTGTGAGGATTCTTAAAGTATTAAGAATGTTGGCGTGGCCAAATGAATTATTTTTCCACTGTTTAGTCGCTTTAAGGCGAATAGCTGCAGTCGCAGCTACTTGCTGCAAAAATGTCGAGGGGTGTCAAGTGAAGCAGAATATCTAATGCCGCAGAGGGGGTAGACCGCAAGGCTCCGCTTGTGCATAGACATGCTGTTCTTTGGACTCTGCTTAATTTAATGCGGTTGACTGCATTTTCCAAGGCCGTCCACCAGACAACCACCCAGTAAGTAAGTATCGGTCTTATGACCGAGATGTATAGCCAGTGGGTTATGCGAGGTTGAAGGCCCCATTTGTTCCCAAAGGGATTTTTGCAAGAGAATAAAGCTATTGTAGCTTTATTGACTCTTTCTTGAATGTTAGGTTTCCAGTTTAGTTTCCTGTCAAAAATGAGACCCAGATATTTTGCTGTATCGGAGAAAGCTAAACTGGTACCGTTTATTGAAGGAGGGTCTATGATTGGAATTTTATATTTCCTGGAAAAGAGGACAAGATCAGTTTTATGGGGGTTAATCTGTTGAGATTTACTTGGAGGAGTTCTTTAATGGTATTTAGATGTTTTCCTGAGACGGCTATGGCAACGTCATCCGCATAGGCAATCACTCTGCTACCACCCGCTTCCAGGTATTTCAGTAGTTCGTTAACCACTAAGTTCCAGAGAAGGGGGGAGAGGACACCGCCTTGCGGCGTACCCCTACTGACATATCTTTTAGCAGAAGTCTTACCCAGTTTGGAGTTGATTATCCTGCTTGTTAGCATTACACTGATCAGCTCCCCAAGTGAGCCGTCTACCTGCAGAGTTGACAGTGCAGTCGTGATTGCGGATGTGTTGACGTTGTTAAAGGCGCCCTCTATGTCTAGGAAAGCAACCATTGTGTACTCCTTATATTGTAGGGATCGTTCGATGTGGCTAGTCAGAGAGTGCAAAGCCGTTTCCACCGACTTTCCTTTACAGTAGGCATGTTGAGCCGTAGACAGAAGTCTTGGATCAACTTTAGTTCGAATATGGATATCAATCAGTCGTTCTAAAGTTTTGAAGGAATGATGATAGACTTATAGGTCTGAGGTCCTTTGGGACTACATGAGAACATTTTCCAGCTTTGGGAATGAATACTACATTGACTTCTCTCCATAACAGTGGAATGTGGATAAGTTCTACACAGCTCCTCATAATATTTTCCAACACTGGTAGAATAATATCTGAGGACCTCTGGTTTGAAGTCATGCAGCGCCCAGAGTAGTTTGTCTCTCGTAATTAGACCATGAAATTTGGTCACGGTTGCAGTAGGCCTGTTTGGGCTGCTACTGGCCGCGAGTTGGGAGCTACCTGGAAAGTGGGTGTCCAGAAGCAGGTTGAGTGATTCATCACTTGAGGTTGTCCAAGAGCCATCGGTTTTTTTCAAACAGCTGGGCATCATAGGATTTATGGAGAGTATTTTTCTTAGCCGCGATGCCTCAGAGGTTTCTGTAATTTTGTCACAGAATGACCTCCAGGATTGTTCGCTTTCTTTTCTTTTTTGTATAATTTGAGGGATTCTTTATATGAGTCCCAGTCGGTCACTTTTCTTGTGCTTTTTGCTGCGTTGAAAAGTTTTCTTCAGGTGTTTCTGAGCAGTCCTAGTGCCGATGTCCACCAATGTGGCTTTTTCTTGCCTCTTGGTTGAATAAGAGGGC
Source organism: Volucella bombylans (assembly GCA_949129095.1). Lineage (NCBI taxonomy): Eukaryota > Metazoa > Arthropoda > Insecta > Diptera > Syrphidae > Volucella > Volucella bombylans. Next base: position 166,998,144 of record OX422144.1, on the reverse strand, counting down.
AGGAAGCGGCCATAGCCTTATTGAGAGTCAGAGTAAATTCCCTGACTTTCATGTCGAGCTCATTGGTGTCACTCGGGGGACTTGATAGTTTAGAGGGTATCGTTTCCGACAGTATTCCTCTATATTTTGTCCAATCAGTTTTCCGGTAGTTCCGGAAAGCTGGTTGGCTGGGGGGAGCATCACTCAGACTGAATTGGATGTATCTATGGTCTGAAAAGGAGTGTTCAGACGATACCATTCAGTTTGTTAGCCTTTGGGTGATGCTGTCGGAGACAAGAGTAATATCTAATACTTCTTGTCGGTTTTTTGTTATGAAAGTGGGCTCATTGCCAATATTGCAAATTAAGAGGTTAGTACTTAAAATATAGTCTAAAAGTGACTCACCTCTATCATTGATGTCGGTACTGCCCCATACCGTATGATTAAACAAAGAATTGATATAAATTAAAAAGAGAATCGGTCCCAAAACAGATCCCTGAGGAACTCCTAGATTTTTTAATTCACTCCTGATATCACCAATTTTCATTCTTTCTTTTCTATTGTTCAAGTAAGATCTGAGCCAATCACATACAAAGCCCCGAAAACCAGCATTTTCAATCTTACCTAGCATGGTTCACCATATCAAATGTTTTTTTATATATCAACAAACAACCCAGCGGTGCACTTTTTTTTTGTCAAGGTTGGCTAATATTTGAGAACAGAAGTGTAAAAGGGCATCCTCCGTTGATTTGTTTTTCTGAAAACCAAACTGAACATCACTGAAAAAATTCGTTTTCTTTAAAAAACTCACTATTCTATTTTTCATAAGTTTTTCGAAAATTTTGCAGACTGTGGGTAAGAGTGAGATCTGCCTATAATTACACGTTTCAATAGTCGATCCATTTTTAAAGAGCAACATGATGCGCTGCCATGTAGGCAGAGGCACAATTTTCCAAAAGTACAACTTGTACTGTACAACTACTTATTAGGATGCCGACATTAATCGACATCATTAGCAGAACGCAGCGAGCTGTCACTGACGTGTTCGTAAGATCGAAACAGAAGCGGCAAAAGTCTGTTTAGTCGGGAATGAGGACAAAACTAATTATATGCTGTCAAGGAGAAGAGCAAAATAACATCGATGAATCGTACCGAACGTGACAATAGGCAGCTACAGTGCAAAAGCGTGGATTTTAGCAAAGGTGGATGAAGATATCCTTGGCAATTCCGAAGGCAAAGTTCTTCGACTGATTTTTGGTCCCATTTGCATTGACGGGGCTTGGAGGAAGAGAGCTACGAGCATTTGATCTGGTCAAAAAAGTTCATATTAGTCACCTGAGATAGCTAGAATATGTAAAGCGAATGAAGGCTAACGCTCCAACTAGAAGAGTTTTCGATTCCAACCCGGAGGGACAACGTGGCGCGACTCTACGACTACTCTGCACCTGGAGGCAGCTGAACAGGAACCATTCTTACTGGAGAGGCCTATTGATTGAGGCCCTTGTACACCTCGGATTGTAGCGTTATCTAAGTAAGTAATTAATTAAGACCAAGGAAGGTCTACGCCAAAACTATCCTCCAAAATAACTAAAACCCGTCTGAATAGGCTTTCGTGAAAGACGCAAAACTTAGGACACCAACCCAAGTAATTTAATTTTAATTTTGGTGGGGGCGAATGCCCCCATTTATTCGGCTTAATACCAGCTATAACTTAAAAAATAAACTTAAACTAAAACTTAAAACTAAGGTTGGTTGGAGTGGTGAAGGAGAACAGATTTGAGGTAGGAAGTGGTGCGGTGAAAGTCAAAGACGGTAGGGTTTGTTGATTTGACGTAGCATACGGGAGATTGGTTCGTTCGCGCCATAGGAGGTGTGGTGGGATGGTAGATAGAAGAGTCGAGGGGTACGTAGATTACGAGGGTTAGTGTTGAGGAAAATGGAGTTGTGAAGGGACGCGCATTCAACGTGACCTGAAAGGAGTCGATGAATGAAGAGAAAGTCTGCTGCATCTCTGCGATCTTCAAGGGTGTTTAAGTTGATAAGGTTGAGACGATTTTGATAGGGGGGCAGATTAAAAGGATCGTCCCAGGGCATACCTCGGAGAGCAAATCGAAGAAAACGGCGCTGAATGCTTTCAATTCTCGAGATATGAACACGATGATATGGGGACCATACTTGACTGGCGTACTCTAGGAGGGGGCGAACAAAGGTAATATAGAGGGACCTGGTCACGTATGGGTTGGTGAATTCTTTGGACCACCGTTTTACAAAACCTAGTGCAGAGTTGGCTTTGAGGATTATCTCACCCATATGTAAACGGAAGTTGAGCTCGCTGTCACACAAGATGCCGAGGTCGCGAACAGACTGTACGGAGGAGATAGGTTGGTTATGGAGAAGATAGAGTCGGGGAGGAGATTGGTCCCGCTTATGTGAGAAGGTGATGGATTGGCATTTGGCGATGTTAAGTTCCAAAGTATTTTTGAGGCACCAGATCGAAAAACTATCAAGATCTTGTTGAAGGAGGAAAGAGTCATGAGGAGAGGAAATAGTTTTGAAAAATTTGGTATCGTCGGCGTAAAGGGAGACAGACGAGTGTTTGATGATCATATCGAGATCATTTATGGTTAATATAAAAAGAAGGGGACCGAGATGGCTGCCTTGTGGAACTCCAGAGGTGGCCAAAAATGGAGCGGAGTGGGCTGACCTAAAACGAACACTGTAAAAACGGTTTTTGAGGTAAGAGGATATCCATTTCAACAGTATGGGCTCAAAGCCGAGGGCAGACAATTTAAAGATAATTAACCGATGAGAGATTTTATCGAAGGCTTTGCTAAAATCGGTTGCAACTACATCGACTTCATTGCCATTTTCTAGGGCAGAGAGGGCAAAGGATACGAATTCAACGAGATTTGTGGTGGTTGACCTACCCTTTAAGAAGCCATGTTGTCTAGGGGAAATAAGTGATTTGCATTGGAAGCTTAGAGCTTCATACAAAATACTTTCGAAGAGTTTGGGTATATGGGAGAGTTTAGCGATGGGACGATAGTTGGTTATTTCATTCTTTGATCCTTTCTTGTGGATCGGGGTTATGAAGGAGGTTTTCCAAACCTGAGGAAATTCTCCTTGTGAAAGGGATAGACGGAAGAGATTATAAAGGGCAAGGGAAAGAGAGGAAGAACATTTTTTAAGAAATATGGCAGGGAGGCCATCTGGGCCGGGTGTGAATTCGTCATTGAGTTGGTGTAATTTATATTCGATATAAGACGGGTCCAAAATATGAGAAAGAAGTGGGTCATTGGAGAAGTTCAGTAGGTAACTAAAATAGGATGGATCTGGTACAAAGGAGTCGTTGGTGAAGGATTGTTTAAAAAATGTGGCAAATAGGTTGGCAATGGTGAGTGGATCGGTTGATGACCTGTTGTTGAAAGAGAGGGAAGGAGGGTAACCATCGGACTTTCTTTTGTAGTTAACAATTTGGAAAAAGGACTTAGGGTGGTTTATAAGGTTGACTTGCGCATTGTTAATGTAGCGCTGGTAAAGGGAATCGTAAAGTTCGGTGAAATGAAGATAAGCACCAAGATAATTGGAATAGTTGGTAAAGGATCTGGTACGCAGGAAAACAGCCCATAACTTATTTCTCTTATTTCGTAAGGAACGAAGCTTCCGATTATACCAGGGAGGACTAGTAGATGATGTTTTAAGGCGGGCAAACGAAACGTAAAGGGAAAAAGAATTAAATATTTCTTTATAAAAAATGGATAAGGCATCATTTATACTTAAGTTGTGAAAGTTAAAGAGGGATCTGCTGAGTTATTCACTAATTTTGTGAAAGTTTGCTTTACGAAAGTCGTGGGATGATCACTACGATCAGACTTATTTGCTAAGCCGAGAATAATAGCGAACAGAATGGACAATCAAGTCATCTGGTATCTTTTCGAGATAGAAATTATCGACACTGTACTTGTTTTCGTGCCCTCTAAACTCTGCATTAGCAGATTTATTAGTTTGGAGGTGAGGATCGTTAAGACTGATGTGGAATACTATTTGGTTAAATATTGAGTCTGGCGTTGATGCTGCTATATTTGGTCCAAAGTCCTACGAATTGTTCCAATCAGTTTGAAGTCGAGCCGTTTACCATATATGGCATATACTATGTCTGTGCGTCAGGATCTACATCTAGGCAGACATAGAATTTGACACCACAATATGTTCACGGAAAGTCAAACATCGCTGAAAACTCTGGGCTCTTTCAGTATGAACGCACTAACTATAGACTATTATCCTTTACAAAACCTAGCCAAGCAGAAGAGTATTAGATCCTGGCAGATATCAGATCACAGAGGCTGACGAACTGGCAAGAAAGAGGTCTGCCAGAAGGCACATAAGTGCTAAATACTAGAATGGTGCTCAGTGAATTAAACATTCAACACTAACAAAACCATCTGTCCGTTGAACAACATTTTCTAGCAGCCAACTATTTGGATATGTTTTCAGAACACTGTCTCTTAAAGTAAGTCCCCACTCTACTTAGAGGTTGGCGAAACCACGATTTTGTATTTTTGTGACTGTTTATAACCTAAGGACTTTTATCTTCCTTGTGCTTTGAACTCAAAGGACAGTGACAGATGTATTCTTTGTCAATTTATTATATGGATTTGCTAATTATTATATTTAAGATGCTGTAACCCTAAGCTTAGCCTAATATAATGGGGAAAGGACTGTTTCTCTATGAAGCTCATCTTTCTATCTGTTTTCATTCATATTCACACGTATTCCTGAGCTCGCTAATCCTTAAAAATCGTCAACCAAACCGGAATAACAGAATTTTTTCTTATTAGATCAGGCTTTGCACTATTAGGTCAACATCAGTGACACAATCTTTTCAAAAATTAGTGCAGTTGCATGGATGTGCTGACGATATTGACGTAATAGGAAAAATAGGACGGGTTGTTCCACTGACAAGCATCGAGAGATTGTAGAACATCGACATTTTGGTAAAACTGATACGACCGACAGCCAAAGTTTTGGACTTATAAAGGAGTTCATCTCCCTTGTGATTACCCCTAACAATAGTATCAAAACAAAAATCACATGAAAAGATACTGTGGCCATTTGCTGCCCTTTTGGGCTAAGCGGACAATTATTAAGTAGCTAGGCGCTATGAAGGACGTATAACGTGTCTTTGTATAAAACACTCATCACCTTGGGTTTTCTTTACGGTGCAGTGTTCTTGGCTGTTGCGAAAGAAAAGTTCTATGTTCTATGCTTAACCGATGCTTTGGCCCGGAGGATGCATGTACCCAATCTAAAGACAAAGAATAGTCACAAATTGGGGTTTTTGCGCACTTGGAAGGGGCGCCTTAGCCAAGTCGGCGTGTGAAACTGGAGGGTGCTGGATGGAGATCGAGCTAACTGCAGGGCAATTGCTCTAAGTTCCGTGTCCACAGTGACTTAAGGAGCGTCTAATGAAAAATATCTTCGGGGACCAATAGAGGAAAATACAACCGAGCAGATCGAGCAAGAATTAGTGAAAACTACTCTCACTGATGATCAATGAGTCAGAAGAACTAAGCCAAGCCAGTATGATACTTGATAAACGTATTCATCACATCTTCTTCGTAATAGGAAGCCTAAAACAAGTCAGTTGCACAGGTATAGAGAAGAAAATTCGATTTTTTCAGAATTACGACGAGTATGTACCGGAAAGGGACGAACAGTGAATGTAATCTTACACGTTGCTCTCCCACTCCAAATGAATGTTGCTACCATTTTTAGGAAGATTACAAATCCGATACGGAAATTCATAAGAACATGTAGTTCAACGAAACAGACTCAAGTCGCCTGCAAAGTACAACCTTGAAGATGGATGTGATACTTGTTAGCCGCAGGACTTTTATCCACAAGCTTGCTATCCGACCCATATAAATTGCATTTCGAATGATGGCATCCAATTAAGCATTTTTATTAATTCTTTTTTTTTTTTTGGTTTTTGTCGGAAATTAATCAGCACCATAACCATCATTATCGTCACCACCACCCATTCATAAGAATATCGTTTGTCACATGAAAAACCCCAGAGGAGACATCCCCCATACAAGGGAACCATTCACGCTATCGCAAAGGAATAAATAATCAAAAGTGTTTGACTTATCTTTATTGCCAGACCTGGTGCCAAATAAAAACCACAAAAAAGCAGCAGCAGCAGCTAACAGCTAACAGAAAACAGCAAACAGCAAACAGCAACCAACAAACACAAAGCAGCAAGCAGCAAGCAGCAACAGCTACAAGAGCCTCTAAGAAACGAATTACTTTTCACCAAGCGTCCAAATAAAGAATCTCCAAAAATGTAACCGCTTTTGTTGGAGAGGATTTATGACCCACGAATAACATTTCTTTTTGCGTCCGCAATTTCATCCCCGTTGCGCTTGTTCTATGCTTTGACGAAATTGGAAATCGAAAGAGCTCTCGCGCTTCATTTTCGCCTTCGCATTCGAATTCTTGAAGGCTTTTCGTTTCTGTCTCCTTTCCTAAAAAAATACGGATACAAGCTCATATGGATACCCACTTACTACTACTCGTACAAAGGCGAAAAGATTTGTCGTCACAAATAAGTTGAGATCGCTTATCGCGGGAGGCCAGTTCATTCTTCTTGGCAACGAGTGCGAACAAATATCTTTGGATCTCCAGGCTGTTTGGAATGCCGATAAGTATCGGTTATAAACGACAAAGTCGACAACAGCTCTGCTGATGGCTCTGGCTCTGGCTCTGGTTCTGGCTCTGGTACTGATTCTTGTATTGGTACTAGCGATGACTACAACGATGACATCGTCGACAATGAGGACGATGAGGATGGTGAAAAGACATTTGTGTCCAAATCCAAATCCATATCCAAATTCGACTCCAAATCCAAGTCCAACGCCGAAGAGTGACGTGTGCCAAAGCAATTTCAATTCAACATTTTCAACAACCACTCGATTCCTACCGGAGCGGTGCCTGTATCCGTATCCGTATCCGTATCGTCATCGGTATCGGTATCGGTGTCGGTGTCGGTGTCAGTGTTGGTGATTTGGTGTTGTTCGTATTCTTGGACTCAGATTTGGATTGGATTCGGATTCGGATACAAATTCCGGTGGTGATTCCTCCACTCTGGCGGCGGAGGTGCTCCTAATGGGAATAGTATGTTAAGTATGCCCAACCCAAATGCTTGCACCGTAATAACTAGGCTCTGAGTTGTAAGAAACAAGGATCAAACAACATGCAAGACACCCAGAGCAAACAAGCTCACACAGGTAAGGCAGGTAACTCGCATCGGTGGTGAACACCTCCCAGGCTGCCGCGCAGACTGCCCGGCCCCCGGCGTTGCCCCCATCAGAACAAAATCCAAATTTCTTGTTAGATGAATTCCGACAAGATGTTTTCTGACACCTTTGGAAATTTACTTAACAACACCGAAACACATGCCCGCAAAGTTGCATTCTCCTTATCAGGTTTTTCTTGCTCCTGTCACGGCTTAACCTTACGGGGATTGTTGTTTCTTTATTTATTTATTTTTTTCCCTCCGCCGCTGCTATTGCTGCTTTTGCTTTTGTCTTTTTCTACCTCGTTTTGCTTATTTTAAGATGTTTTCTCGTTTTCTTTAATTGTTTTTTCGTTTTTTTTCCATTTTTTTTTTGTTTTTAATCATTGCCTTTGTTTTGCGCGCTAATTTTATGGCCATTTGACCGCATGGTTATTTCTGAATGAAGCCATGGATCAGATCGTGTGGCACCTATTTTGCGGCGCACAAGCAGAGCTCAGTCCGCAGCTTGGCCAGAGTCGTTCGTCAAATTAATTATTGGAGCTGGATGCTGCTGTGATGAATCCTGCTCCAGTATGAGTTCTTGCTAAATCCCTATTGAAATGTCTGTGGCACTTGCATGCAGTGTGTTTGGTTTTCAATTTGCCATTATGCCATTGTGCTTCCGGCAATAGTTTTGGAGAACTTTATAGAGTGCATGTCGCGCGATTAGTTGGCTATTTATCAAGCGACACATTTGGCCGCGGGAAATGTGTAAGTCTCTGCCATAAATTATGTTACGATCTAAGAGTAGAGCCATGCGGGACTCCTACACCTACGTGTATGTAACAACCTCACATGTTGTATGCTCACTGGAGTTACAGATATTTTAATGTCAGCGTTTTATGTACTTGGCAGCAACGCACAATGAACGATACAACAACTTGGATATAATGGCACATAAATATTGCTCGATGTGTCATAGATCGATCTTGTGACTGTCGGGTATTTTGGAAGGTGTCAGCTACAGCTATAGTCACAGTGTGGACTGCTATTTGTTAAGCCAGATATACACATGCATCCATATGTATTTATTTCCACGTTTGTACGAGTATGTACATTGAAATAGAATAAACGACGTTTAGATTTCAATTCACAAGCAGAAGCTTTTGGACAACGAACTAAACGCTCATGCACCTGCCTCTTAAAAATAAATATCCTAGTGTTAAGAAATGGAGAATTCATTAAAAATTTGAATTAGTACAGCAAACTAGAGATACTGAGATAGGGTTAGAGTTACTGAGATTATATCTTCTCATCAAATGTTTCCCTCAGATTCCCGCCTTCTTCATCTGACAACGCTAACGTCGAAGCTTCTGTGCCATAGAACATGATGGAGATGATTCCTTGAAGTTATTCGTTCCTTCTGGTTGAAAGCATATTGTTTGCTTTGCCCTTAGTCTCAGTAAGCCATATGTTTTGCCGCTTCTGTTTGAATCGCTGCGCATTGTCAATGATTCTAATGAAAGCTACCTAACACTGGAGGAGTTCGACGACGAACCGTCCGCCCCTTCAACAAGCCACCAAAATTGCTGGTGCTGCTGAGCAACATCCCTCATGTCGCGACCTACCTACTCTACCGCCCTACTGAACCCGAGACGCTCCGCTCTGCCCTGTGCTCTGATGTAGTTGAGTCGCCTGTCCGCAGCTGTTCGAACGACATGAAAGGTTAGCGGCACCGCCAATTTGTCCTGGATCAGACCTTTACTATCTAGATAGAGGAACTCTTCTGGAGGATTAAAGCCGTCAAAGCGAACTCTCTCATGATGCATATAATTGGGGTAGTAAGCCCCGGAGATCAGGTTGTTCGATGAGGTCATTGCTCTTGCAACGTGCCTTTGAGTCAACTTAATGACGAAATTGTCCACTCTTATTAGGTTCGCCCTATTGTACAAGACCTCATTGGGATAGAATTTTATGTAGTGAGACTCTGGTGTTCTGTATAGGCGAAGACAAGTCCTAAGACAAGCTCCCTCAAACACCCGAATCTTTTCCAATAAACTTGCTCTCACGTTGAACCACACGGACATCCAAATTCAAGCATAGGCCTGATAAAGGCCATGTAGCACCTTCACGCTCGCATCGAGTTGGCTGTTATAAAAAGTCTCTTTGTAAGGGCAAAAGCGCCTTTGGCTCTGGCCAGAGCAACATCTATATGTTTGTTGAAATACAGAAATTGATCTAGCCAGATCCCAAGGTATCTGACTACATTTCGACAAGCAAGTGGCTGCCCGTGCTGCCCCACGATTGAGAACTTTCGTCAATTCTTTCTGGTATCCCTAGAGGCCCCAGACAAAGACGTGCTAAACAGAATGGTTTCCGACTTCTGAAAGTTGATTTTCAACTTCCAGTCATCGCAATATCGCTTAATTTTGTCGAAGTCACGCTGCAAAAGTATATTAATGACCTCAATCGTTGGACCCGATCTGTACGCGATTAAGTCGTCTGCGTACGCTATGGCATGGTGAAGTGAACCTATCAGATCACTTGTGTAAATGTTGAATAGGATCGGCGAATTTACCGCACCTTGTTGCAGACCGTTTTTAATGTTAAATGTTCAAGCAGAAGTCACATCGCCATTCTTCACGATGAACTGTCTACTGAAGAGCATATAAAAAAGAATATACAGCAGTGGTTTACTAATGCCCAACCTGTCCGGCTTGAAAAAGAGTCCCTCTAACCATACGATATCGAAGGCTTTCTCCAAGTCAATCAGGCAGGCACCAGTGCACTGGTTCTCGCCTTTGTTCCATTGGATATCAGAAACCAGTTTCGACGCAGCATGAGTGATATCATGCCCCGCCTTGAAACCGAATTGATTATCCGGAACTATATGTTTGTCCTCAACCCACTTAGTCAGTACTCTATTGATCACCTTCTCGAACACCTTACTGATGTTTGGAAGAAGTCTGATCGAGCGGAGACTCGCCGGATTGGAAGTGTCTTTATTCCTTTTGGGGATGGGATGTACCACCGCTGTTTTACAATGTGCATTATTCATTGCATTATTAAACAGGGTGGTATAAATGTCCACCGCTTCTAAAGGGAGATGTCGAAGCACGATGTTCGGTATTTCATCGGTTCCCACTGATTTCTTACTTCGAAGTGATTCGAAGATCGTTTGGAGCTCTTCCTTCGAAATGAACGGGGGTAGTACCCTATCGTTGGTGATGACATTATTTGCCATATTCTCGTCACTGAACTGGGTGAAACCCGAGCTCTCGAATCGCCAATTCACAATTTCATTTCGAAGGTGCACAAATTGTGCACAAGGACTCGACCTTCCAGGTCGTGGTTCGGGCCAATGATGTCATTCGCCTTATATACTTCCTGGAAAGTCGCTCCTATAGCCTCTACCTGCTCCTGCGGATCCTCGATCACAAAGAAGTTGTCAACATCAACAGCCTCATTTGGATCGATGCCTGCTGCTATAAGTATGTTCTCGTTGTCCGTCGTTCGGGCGATTTTAAGACACGAAAGGTCGTTCTGATTATTTCTCTGAAATATTTTATTTATTTGCGGGAACATATTCGGGTTGCTGGTGTTTACAGCCCGAATTTTGTTGTTCCAATACAAACTTACAGATGTTCTGTAATTTTCTTTTATTAATACTTGGAGGTTTTTGATCGACGACTTTAGCGTCATAATCTCCGAGTTATGTCTATCAGTAAACTGTCTGTACAAGGTTTTTAGCCTTGACAGCAGTCTACTTTTATGTCGGTGCAGTGTGCCAATGGTTGCGTTGCGAAATAAGTCTTCGTTGTCAGTGTATTGATACCGAGGTATCGTTTTGTCCATTGTTTGTTTAATTGTCTCGTCCATTAGTTTTAGATATCTGTCAATCTCCTCGTTTGACAGATTTCTGTTGGACGGTGGGAAGAGCGAATTCGAGGAGAGTGCTCTCGTCATTGTTCTGGAGAAGTGTGTCCAACGCACCCTACTATAATTGTAGGCATGCCTTTGAAAAAACTCGTCCAATTCCGCAGCTTCGTTCGGAACGGTTATTTCGGTACTGAGTCCGCAATGGTCACTGTCATACACAAAAGTGCGTAGACAGTTTATGGTTTGTTGGTTTGAGCATGTCAGGTGTATTCGTGTGTCGAACAGCAGGAGATCCAAATAGGACCCGTGTCTGGGAAACGACGGACTATCCGTCGCCTTAAGCCCGAGTCGATACATTATACTGTGCTGACCCCACCAATTGAATAGTAGGTTCCCTCTAGTATTTGGTGTATTATTTCCCCAATCACTATGTTTGGCGTTGAAATCTCCGCCGATGATAAAATAGTTCTTCCAATTCCAGCCTCAGAAATCGAAGAACTGTCTCGAGCTCTGAGATAAATATGGTGGATTGAGTAGCCTTAGGTGCATAGACAGACACCATGTACAACCACTTTCCACTACGGAGAGGGATATACACGATGCATGCTTCCAGCACCTGGAACCCACGTACTACACGGCTGTATACCTTTTCGTACGAAAATTGCAACGCCACCTCCCTGAATGGAGTTGGGTCGGTTTCTCCGTACTATCTTGTATATTCTGTGCCTCATTTTGTGTCTTTTGGTAAGCTTAGTTTCGCTAACCAAAAGCACATCGGGGGCTTGGTCTTTAAGCAACTTGAATAGTGCGGCTCGTCGTTCGAGCCTAATCAGTGAATTCACATTCACAGCAAGGACCTTCAGGGTTTGCTCCGCCACGTACGTACCCATTACGGCAAAAGGTGCGTTAGGCCAGGCAGCAGAGCGTATACTTGATCCACCCGCGCGGTCTGTTCAGTTAAATGACGTTGTAGCTGAGCCATCTGCCCCTGGATAGAGAGCAAGATAGCTAGCATGTCAGGTACTGGTTCCGGTGCTCTGGGGGCTGGGGCCTGAGAAGCAACCTTCGCTTGCTGTACCGTATTTCCCCTACCTGCCGCCATTTGGGCGTAGGTAACATGGGGAGTAACGGCTGGAGTTTGCAAATGCACGGGTGGACGTTTAACTTCTACTTTCTGCTGCCGGGCCAGATTTATTCTTTTGATGTACTGGAATTTGGGACAACCCCGATAATTTGCGGTGTGTCCCGTGTTCCTACATAACGCACAAGAGAGTTGGCTTTTTTCTGACGCTCCGTCCTTACCTAGAGCGCATTCCTCGGATTTGTGGTTCTTTCCACACTTCACGCATCGAGGCTGTATTTCGCAGTTCGATGCGGCGTGCCCGAACCTTTGGCAGTGAACACATTGTAAAATGTTTTCACTCCTGTTTAATTTTTCCCAGTGTACAACCTGGTAGTCTAGGACTTTGATGCTCCTTAGACCATCCAGTTTGCTGTTGGGACTTAGGTGAACCTTTTGGCTCTAGCCGTGACGAATGGCTTAACCCCTACGAATTTGATCTCTTCGCACTCCTTCTCTTTCAGCAGTGCAAGGAGCTCCTCCGGATCAGTTGACGGTTCTAATCCCCTCAGCAGCATTGTCTGCAGCTTTTCACCTTTCGGCGTGAAGGAGAAGAACTCCGTCGTCGAATCACTTAACAGGTTTTTAATTTTGTGGTAGCGCTCCACTGTGTTACAGTGGATCGTGTGCCTATCTTGACTTAGTCTTTTAATAAAAAAATTGTTGCCAATGGCCGACTTACATAATTCTATGGTGTCCTTGAGCTCCAATTTGAAAGTGTTAATTGGAGGCACTTTCTGCTTAGTGGGTTTCTGCATTTGCTGTTATTGTTGTCTCTGCTGCTGTTGCTTTTGCTGATGTTGTTGCTTCTGCGGTTGTTGCTGCTGCTGGTCTTGTTGTTGTTGTTGTTGTTGTTGTTGCTGCTGCTGCTGCTGCTTTTTGGGCCGCTGTTCTTGTTGAGGCTGCTGTGTATGATTTTGTGTTTGTTTTGTCTGTTTTGACTGCTTTTTCTGTTCAACGTTGTCCGTTTGTTGTTGCTATAGTTGCTGGCTTACAACTTCTTGCTGTTGTTGTTGTTTTTGTTGCTGGGAGCTTTGCTGTCGCTCCTTTTCTCTTCTTGCAGTTTGTTTCGCCTTAATGCGGAGCACTTTGTTCGTTAGCTGCCTGATGCTACTATTTATAACCTCGAGTTCTTCATCTTCGTCATCGGATTCTGATGCAGCTACTCGTAGAGAACGAAGCTGTTGTCGCCTCCCATGTAACGACTTTGGCCACCATCGGATATATATGGGTATTTGTCATTGTCCGACTCCTGACCCATTGGATTTACTGTTGCCGTGGTTGACGTTGAAGGCGCCGTCTCCCTTAATCCAACTGACAGCTTTTCGGTGGATTTTGATAGAGAGGGGCGCTTCACCAGATTGGGGGGTTGACCTTAGCTTCCTCCTACGTTTGGCACTTCCTTCGGCTACCAGAGAGAGTAGAGAGTTTCCAATACCTTGGGAGTATTGTGTCAACCGATGGCGGAACCGAACTGGATATAGCCAGCCGAATAGGTAAAACGAAGTCTGCGTTTGGGATGCAATTATCTAAAATTTGGCGAAGTAATGCAATTAGCTTAAACACCAAGCTACGACTGTTTCGTTCCAACGTTGATTCCGTGCTGCTATATGGATGTGGTACTTGGAGAGTAACCACTACTATCACAAGGAAGCTGCGTAATATCTTAAGAATTTTCTGGCCAAACCGTATCTCGAACGAACAGCTTTATGAGAGAACGGGCCATGAACCTATTGGCACAACCATAAAACGACGAAAGTGGCAGTGGATTGGTCACACTTTCCGAAAAGGTGATAAGTCCATAGCTAAACACGCGATGCAATGGAATCCCCTTACTCAGGATGGCAGGATACGCGGCGGTCCTGGAAGTACTTGGCGTAGAACAATCGAGAAGGAAGCACGGCAACTGGGAAAGAGTTGGGGAGAGCTGAGGCACATTGCCAGAAACCGCACACGATGGCGCGTAGGCGTTGTAGAGGCCCTAGGACCCACAAAGGTATATAGGACATAAGTAAAAGTATTGTGCGAGGTCTTACATTCCCATCATATCGTGTCTGAGGTCTTTGTTGTCGATATTTAGCTGGACCTTCAGATATTTATGTTCGGTGCTGCCTTGTGGTTATTAAAAACTCATTTTTAAGAATACTTTACCACTGATGCGGCGTTTTTACTCAACTCTGGAATTTATTGTAGAATCGAGACAACAACTTTTTGACGTAATCACGGTTAATTCCGAGGGGGTAAGTAGAGTAGGATAATTCTTAATTTTTACTGTCTGGTGTCTCAAATAATAAGTTTGTCTAGTCAACTGAAACCGTGGTTTGTTGCCTTCAGTTTTGCACACCAAAGTACTGCGTACATCATCTGGTCCCTGCGTAGTAGATTCTAAAACTCGTTGATGTTGATTTGCTCCATCTATCCGAACAATTTAAGTAGATGGATGTGCAATTTCTTTCACTAGCTCACCATCACTCTATAGCGTATATAGTGTCCAGACCAAGTTGACAGAGAACATATCTATTGAAGCAACCAAACAACTTTTCATAAGTACTAGTAGACGCTTCTGCAGGACCGGGATGTTGATGAGTGTTCCAGACTCATGAAAGTGCTGAGTCTCCATAGTGGTTATACACCTAATCTCTGTGCTGGTATCATAATCAGAAGTAACTGAGGAGCTAAGTAGTCTAAGTTCTGTACTGCCTCAAAAGTTAAACTATTTATAGTGGTATTCTGCCTAATCCGACGTTGGTGCGATAGGATTACCACTGGCAAGTGTCTGTAACTCCAACTACAAGCACCAGCTACGAGCAACTATCTCCCAGGCCCGACCAGATGGATTTTTCAATTTAAAATAACCGCAGTTAAGAGCAGAGCACAGACAGCTCCGACCAAGTGAAGATTTTACTTTTGGGCCAAGTTTTTATTTTGCGTTTTGCAGTGCTTGGGTGCGATTTAGTTTGTTCTACAGCGAGATCCTGACTTTTTGGAACTTCAGTTTAAAATCCGGCCAAAGCAGATCTCTAATTATCTAACATATTGGCAAACATGTCATCAACTGACATCAAAATCGGTCTCTCGTCCACTACGCGTCCATCAAGTCGTGTTTTAAAGCCACCAGGTAGTGGTCATTCGAGTCTTTTCGGTGAAGTCGATGTGAAAGTCAATGCACCATGTCCAAAATACAATCAGCAAAACTTTTCAAATCTAAACGTATGCTTGTTTTCCACCAATGCCAATATCGTTGTAGAGAAATTGCTCCAGTGGAGAAGGCCGATGTTGCACCAGCTCCGGCAGCCAAAAAATCACCAACCAACTCAACTTCGAACAATGAAAGTCAACAACGAGGGCGGGTGCCACCAGGGCGTTTCTCATCCGGTGGATTTTGTTAGAGAGAAGGACATGCAGGAAATCCAATCCACCTTCCTCCCGCATCCCGAGTCCTGCTTCCAAATGCATTTAAGCGGTTATAAGTAAATTTTCTTGTTTTTTCTATTTTTCTCAGTTTTATCCTCGGGGAAAGTATCTCTCTTTTGAATCCTTGTAATTTTAATGTTGCTAATCTCTATAATCTCCTGCTTTAAGTTATTTTATGTTGCGCACGATTTAAATCTCCGCTTGTATGTTTGATGAATGTCCAATAATGTCCAGAATACCATACCTACGTCCGGTCACATTAAGACCATCCTATTCCGTATCGTTCATCCCACACATCACCACCCATATCGTAACTAACCAAGCTCATCAACCGGCGATTTATAAAACTCACAACCCAATCGAATGCAAATTAACGCTCATTTCAATTTTAAGATCCTAAAATACCTAACTGGTCGAGGGAGTGTTGTTCTGTTCTATTTTGTGGGGCTATGCTAGACAAAGTAAAGGATTTTCCAATAGGGACTTGACAACTTTGAATTTAATTTAACGCACTCTTTCACTAATCATCAAACTGTCACTGTCAATTTATTCAGTAAACTCAACATTTTCATCATGGTAAAGTACACGAACGAGCAACGTCTGCAAATTATACAAATTTTCTACCGAAATTCGGAGTCGGTAACTGCAACTTTAAGAGCGTTAACTCCAATTTTCGGTCGTATTTCTCGCCCTAGTAGACAGGCAATAACAAGTTTAGTGCTAAAATCTGAGTCAACATATTCGTTGTGTGATGTTGCCGTGTCAGTGAGACAACTGGTTGGTCGAAGTGTCGAAAATATCAAGAATTGGGCATCGCTCAGACCACATTATGGCGTATTTTGCGTAAGGATCTTGGTTTGCACCCATACAAGATGAAACTGACTCAAGAATTGAAGCCGATGGACCATTTGAAGCGACGTACGTTCTCCGATTGGGTTCTGGAAAAGATGCGCCAAGATGATGAATTTCATCGCAAAATCATCTTCAGTGACGAAGCTCATTTTTGGCTCCATGGGTTCGTCAATAAGCAAAATATGCGTTATTGGTCGGGTGAAAATCCACATGTGCTTCATGAGTCACCACTTCATCCACAAAAAATAGCTGTTTGGTGCGGTTTGCATGCCGGCGGCGTTATTGGGCCATATTTTTTCGTCGACGATAACGATCGTCACGTTACTATGAATAGTCAGCGTTATCGCGCCATGATCACCGATTATTTTTGGCCCGAATTGGAAGATATGGACTTGGACGACATATAGTTTCAACAGGATGATGCCACAAGCCACACAGCACACGCTACAATCGATTTATTGAAGAGTAAGTATGGTGAGCGTGTTATCTCAAGAAATGGGACAGTCCATTGGTCGCCTCGTTCGTGAGACTTAACGCCGCTTGACTATTTTCTGTGGGGCTACGTTAAGTCAATGGTTTATGCCAAAACGCCGACGACGTTGGAAGAGCTCAGAGCCAACATTGAATGCGAAATAGCGGACGTTTCAGCCGAAATGTGTGGCCGAGTCGTTGAAAATTGGGTCCAAAGAATCGACCGCTGCAAACGTGCCCGCGTTTGATTTGATTGTACTTCAAGCCGATATTAAAGTTTTTGAAATATTTCCTTATTGGAAAACCTTATACAAGTGTAAGATAGCGCATCGCTCTGCCTAAGACATCCCATGATGTCGGAAGATGTGATTTCTACGAAGTAAACCTGGGAATTGGGCGGACGAATTTGACAGTGAAATCTAGTCTTAACGTGACTTTATATAGCTCATCTCGATAATGAAATGTCTGCGATACTAATGCATATTATGTAAAAGATTATTTGGAGATGCTAGCATCATTAAGACTTATGAACGTCATTACGGAGTTCATAAGAGTGGAGCCAGACAATGGGTCGAAGTCGTTGATCGATCACATACCGGTCAGTAAAACAGATGTTCAGATGAATTCTATAGTTATAGAAAGTGGCATCACCGACCACTACCCGGTACTTTATTAAACTTGTGGTTCAAAAACAATAACAGAAAAAGTGGTTAGTACAAAGTACTTAAGTAACACAAAAGTTAACCAGCTAATCCGTGAGTCAAATTGGGATAACGTTATGAATGAAAATGATGCTGAAAACTTTTACAACTTCTTTGTAGCAAAATTTGAAGGTATTTATAGAAATTCAACCAACATGAAAACAACAACGAGAAAAAGAAAAAACAGCACCTGGATGACAGCCAATCTTATCGAAAAATGCAAAAGAAGGGATGAACTATACCGTAAATGGAAAAACAACAGGATAAACAAAGCTTATGAAGTTGAATATAAAAATTTTAGAAACAAAATAAACAAAGAAATATCAATGCAAAAATCAAGCTTTTTTAAAAACCAGTTCATTCAATTTAAAACCGATCCCAGAAAAGCATGGGGATTGATAAATGCTATCCTGGGACGAAACAAATTAAACATTGATGAGACATTGAATAAAAACTTTGATACAGAGCCGCATGAATTATCTAACAAATTTTCAAATTATTTTGCATCAAAAACTACAAATATCATACATCATTGTGATGCGACAACATCCCGACACCGGAACAGAATCCTTGATAAGACTTTATTTGTGAAGCCAACCAACATTCAAGAGGTTCATAGCATTATCAGTTTGCTGGGGGAAGATAAATCTCCGGGAATTGATGGAATTCGAGCCGCTGATATTCGAAGACACGCCGATATATTCGCACCCATTATATGCAAATTCATAAACATCAGCCTAGCACAAACAAATATCCCGTCCATTCTGAAAACAGCTGTCGTAAGGCCGATTTACAAAGGAGGAGTTAAAAGTCAGCTCAGCAATTATAGACCGATATCGATTCTTCCGGTAATTGAAAAGTGTCTAGAAAGCGTAATTAGTGAAAGAATAAAGAGTTTTTTGGGGAAATATAATCCTGATCCATAAAAGTCAATACGGCTTTCAGAAAAATAAAAGTACAAGCAAATTGTTAGCTGAATTCGCAAATTGTGTCAACCAGAGCTTGAACAATTGTCACCACGTATTGGTACTCTTCATGGATTTCAGTAAAGCCTTCGATACCTTAAACCACAAAACCCTAATAGAAGCGCTACAACGTGTTGGTATACGAGGATTAATGGCGGACTGGTTAACAGATTATCTGTGTAACAGGCTATTCTGCGTGAAAATCAGCGGAGTACAGAGCGCAAAAACAAAGGTGGAATATGGTGTGCCACAGGGATCGAAATTAGGTCCAATACTTTTTATCTTGTATACTAATGAGCTTCTTCGCTCTTTTAAGCAGAGCACACCGTTTGCTTTCGCTGATGACACAGCAATCGTGGTACATCACAGGTCGCTCGAAATGGCGACAGCAATAATGCAGGAAGAGTTGGATGCTGCGGTCAAATGGTGTCATGATAACGGCTTGGTGATTAATGCGTTGAAAACCAAGATGATGCACATCCGAAATCCTAGTATCACATCGACACAAATTCCAGTATACCTGAGAAATGATGCATGTCCTAGTGCCAATACGGAAGTAATCGAAGTTGTCGACAGCTATAAATATTTAGGAGTCATCATAGACTGTCATTTTTTATGGAACAAACAGATCGATAAGCTGCGTATGGATTTAAAGAAAGCCATCTATGCACTAGCCCATCTGAAATATCACGCTACGGTGTCCGTCTTGAGGCAGGTCTACTATTCATTAATTGAGTCAAAACTGCGGTATGGTGTTCTTGCTTGGGGCAATGCAACGGCAACCCATATTCAGAAACTGCAAAAATTGCAAAAATCCGCATTGAAACACATCAACTCTATGAATACACGAAACAACGACACTACCTTCAAAGTCGTTAAAGTAGAAGACATTTTTAAGATGACGCTCACTTTAGAATACTACAACGACATACGGTTTATCAGGCCAGTGGATCATGAAGTGAATACTAGACGACGGGCCCAAGGTATGCTTCAAGTATCAAGCATTCGCAACAAATATGGAAGAAGACAACTCCTACACAGCGTTCCGGCAACAATCAACAATCTACCCCGAGAACTAACAAATATTGTAAAATTTAAAACTAGAAAAAAAACGATCAAAACCTTCTTTTTGAATAATGAAATATGAAATCAATATAGGCTAAATATTTTATCAATTATAGATACTAAATTAGTTTCAATATGTTAAATTGTAATGTGGAAAGACTAAACTCACTAAATTAACCATTAAGTAGTTTAATCTTCTGCAGACAAGCCAAAGGCTTCGCAGATACTTAAATAAATTGTAAAGTGTTAAGAAAGACAAATAAATAAAAAAAAAATAAATAAAAAAATGAAAGGTGGGGTGTGTCGATGGTTTGTTCCAAGATCTTTCGAAGTGTAACTTTCTGATTTAAGACAGCCGGAAGTATTTCGTATGCAAAATTAGAATGCTGTTGATGTGATGCTAAGTTTTGATTCATATTTTCGCCTTTTTTCGACCAAATTGTACGGTTTATTTTGGGCCCCCGCCCAATTATCAAGGCTTCGTCCTTTAATGACGTTGTCTAATAATGAACGGGGGCAGAGCAAAGTACTGGTCTTATCGTAAACATCTGCAGATGACGCTACCGAAGGTTGCTACGATTCGATCAGTCACAAGTTGCCGGTCATAGGTGTTGTTGGCGGCTGGACCACCGGTAGTCCCTACCAGGACTTAAATCACGGTACCATGGGAGTCAGGAGCCCCCGGATCTCGGTCCGGGCCTGACTTGTTAGAGGTAGGCTCCTTGTGGGAGCGTCATGGTGTCTGTGGTTTAAACCCAAAATCGCGGGAAGGGTTTCGGCCCAATGTAGAGTTGCAATAAGTACTGCGTACTGCGACCCTAAGAGCAGTAAGAGGTTTTAGGTCGGCCTCGACTCATACCAAGGGTGGAACTTGTGCCGGCAACACAGTTCCGAATTGGTATCTGAAACAGTGAAATGTTGATGAGCGATGGCAAGGAGTATCCTTGCTCCCATGGATGTATGGGCATCCCGTAAGTTTAAGCCCACATGGCAGGTACTTACGTTAAACACATGAGACGTTCTGTACGGTTTGTTATGGCTATGGTCCATAGAGCGATCTATGACTCTGTTACAATGCTTCTTGTTCATCTCTCGAGACTGCTGTTTGTGCTAATAGCATTGTCATGGTCTCTCTAATTTTGTGAAAATTTTTTGCTTCGCCTCTAGAGAAGCTAGCACCTCTCAGTAGATTACAGTAAATGCTTCTTGTGCTTCTTTCTACTTTTTTGCGGAAGCTTGTTCTCTTTTTAAGCAGCGTCCTACTACCATATCAGCGATGCTTTATAAGCAATCTTACCGCACTTTTCTACGAAATAGGTAAATACCACAGGTCGTTAAATATTCTCGCCTTTTGAAAAACATCAGAGGAGGCATGTCTTCGATTTTGATGATACTAAAGAGGTTGAGCCCCTCTACGTTTCCCGGCCATTTGAAAAATCTATAGTTATGAAGGAATAATATGCCTCGGATATGGACAGATCTACTTTTGAAAACATTTGCAAACGAAATAAAGGCAACAAACAGATATGTGCGCGGAATGTTAGGTCCCTTAATATGCAACGTGAAGCCAAACAACTAGCGGAGGTCCTGGTCTACCGCAAAGCAAATGTGACCGACATCCATGAAATGCGATGGGATGAGCCTGCAAAATGAGGATGAAAAATTGCGACATTTACTACGGCGAGGTAGATGTTACAGGCAGACTTAGTCAAGAAGTCTTGAGTTTCCAGCATTTTAACGAGCGCTTCGTAACAATCCGTATTAAGGCTAAATTTGCCAACATTAGTCTTATATGTGCGCACACCCTACAGAGGAGAAAGATGACGACACCAAAGATGGCTTCTACGAGCTCTTGGACAAGACTTACGAGCAGTGTCCTAGCTATAGCACTAAAATTGTTCTCGGCAACTTTAATACAAAGAGAGGGCATCTTTGGTAGTACTGTCAGGAAGAATATCTTGCACGGCATCACCTCCGATAACGGACTCAGGCTAATCGACTTTGCGGCGGAGCGAGACATTGTCGTAGCTAGTACATGGTTCCCGCATAACGATATTCATAATATTCATAACGATTTGGAGAACTCCTGATCAATCAACCGTCAACCAGATTGATTATACTGCGAGCGACGCAAGGCACTCCTCCAGTATCACGGAGGGCTGAAATTTCCGAGGGGTCAACATCGACTCGGACCATTACCTTGTTATAGCCAAGGTACGGTTAGGGATATCCCGAATATCGCAAAGACAAGCTAATACTGTGAGGAGGTGAATGTCTTTCGGGCGAGGTTGGCATTCGAACACCGAACCTTCCGGTTTGAAAGCCACTCCACTACCACTTGAGTCACGGCCACCCATGTCGACCGGCTACACAGAACATTTCTGTAGACTGTATAACGTGATGACGAACCAAATAACGCTGTCAGGCAGAATGAACCTTTCAACCTGGACGTTGAAGATCAACATAGCCATATCTTAGCTTAAGTCTAAAAGAGCTGGTGCTGCGGACGATGTGAGTGCCGAGCTCTTCAAAGCGGCAGGCGATGACTAGGAAAGGAGCATACATCAACTTAACTGAGAAATATTGCCAGACGAAAGTATGCATGCAAGGAGACCCTCTGAACTGCAGAGGCATACAATTTGCCGTATTATGTGAATGCCTGAAGCCGTTCGTCGACAATCTGATTTTTTTTTTTTTTTTTTTTTTATAATTTACGCGCGCCTAAGGGGTTGATACCCTTTTACTGTTGCCAGGGCGCGGGCGGAAAGATAGAAGGAGGAGAAAGGAAAATTGTTTTTTTGTAGTGGTTTGAAACTCAGGTGTGTTTGGTTTCTATGTTTGATCTCCAGGGGTGGGAGTCCGAATAGGACGGAGAGTTTTTCTTCACTCAGAGTGATTCGAGATATAATTCCCAGTATTTTTTTCATTGCTTGAAACTCTTATAACAGCCAAATCTACGTGTCAGTGTTATGCCTTCACACGCAGAATTTTTTGTCTGAGTTCCAATTATACATGATTGGTCTACATCAGTGTGACTTAAGGCCAGGATAGTCCACCATGGACGACATACTCATACGAGGGTAGATCTAGAAAAAATAAACAATGGGCTCCACATCGATACATACCGCGATCATTGATTTTAAGGCATCGTATGACAGCATCTATAGAGGCGGGCTATAGAGCAATGCCTAGTTTTGGCGTCCCTGCCAGATGGCACGCTGCTCCATCAAGGTCGGTAAAGAACTCACCGATACCTTTGATGTCCAAAAAGGATTTAGATACAGTAAAGCGCTATCACACGATTACGTTAACATCATTCTTCAAAGAATTTTGCAAATCTCATGCGCCAACACAAGCGGCACAATCTTTCGAAAGTCTGTCCAATTTCTATATTTCTATGTCCTGTATGTGTTGACAGAATACCTAACTTCGGCATCTCGGACAGAATGTCTCCGTAGCGTTAAATCGACAGATTGGCTCCGCTATCAATTCAAACTAAGTATAACGCTTGCCAATCGCTTCTTCTTTCGGCTAAGAAAGCAACTGACTAGCACAGCCTTCACTATATACTCCAGAAGATCCTGATAATCCCAGTCCTGCTCTCTGGCACGGAAGCATGGACTTTATCAAAAATGGATGAGGCTGCACTTTGCTTTTGAGAGAAAAATTTTTCGGGTGATTTTCGGTCCCGTTTGTATAGACGGTGAGTGGTGGAGGATATACAAAAGTTGAGTCTTTGAAACCGCCCCCGAGATACAGCGCACTAAAGGAAGAAAGCGACATGGTACCATGTCTTCAAAATGAAGATGTTAATATACAATTCGCTGTAAGGACGTGCTTTTAGCAATGTGTCACCTTACTAAAACTATCAAACTCAAAGTCTATAACTTATGCCGCATGTGCTCTGGGCTCTGGAGCATTCTGGTACGACTTTCGAGGCATTTCTCTGCTTCTGGAATCAGCAACAAATGCTTACCTACTACTAACCATATTGGCTTTCCTGATTTTATAAAAGGGCTGGTAGGTGCATCAATGTCTTTACCGAAGATGGGCTGTTTGAAATAGTTTCGTCGTTAATCAAATTAATTGGTGACTCAACTCTTAACTCGGCTCCACGGGTAGGTATTCTCATAATACAAACGTTTATGTCATATATGAACCCATGCTGAGTCAAAACAAAAAAAGTAAGGCAGCCAATAAAAGTGGCGACACTAGCAGAACCATAATTTGGTTAAGCTCTTAGTCGTCGAATATTTAAGTCAAATGTCCAATTATGGAACAAATCTTATCGATCGCTTATATCTGCTCTTTATTGCGTTAATTAAAGATGAACTACTTGACAGTTGGACTGTCTTCGTACGAGTATAACCAGCGCGGCGGCGCGGTGTGGCGACATCAAGGGCACCCTTGAGACATAAATATCGAAGCCTCAAGCCAAACTCTATAAATAATCATCAACTGATTTCGGCCTCCAAGTTGATTTTGGTAAGGACATGCCACACATGCATGACACTAGCACTGGCACTGTTACAACCACCACCATCGTAATTGACAACTACTAGCACCAGTGCTAGCACAAACATCAGCAATATTATCAGCACTCCAGAATGGAGACGATCGACAATCAACGCACAGGCACAACGCATAATCGTTTCAAAAGTGCCGATAAACCATCGAACCGAATATGATGAGGGCAGTGCCGTCCCGGTATGTTGTCGTCGTCGCCATCACAATCACCAACCATTTCACATGCGATGATCACGATTGCGATTCTGATCCGATCAATTCGACTACGAAGAAAAGATCGATGCAAGATCTCGCACTATCCGCGCAACACACACACACACACACTTGGTAATGTCGCGCCAACCGCCGACCGCGCTGCTCAATCCCAAGAGAGTCCCAGTGAAAGATTTGTCACATGTCAAAATCAATTAAAGCCAATCCTCTTCACAGGGGGTTCGCAATGGCTCACGGTCGCCTCATATCGCATCGAGTCGGGGGAATAAAATTGATGAAGTTAGGTCAGCATGCTTACACGATTCAGCGAACATTGGGGCTGTTTAAATCTCCAACTTATTCTGCGGATTACTCGTTCGAGAGTAATCCCAACCAGCAAATGGCAAACAGCAAACAGCAAGCAGCAATCCAGCAGAGCCTAGGAAGCAAAGCAAGCATCCACTTCACTCCACTGTCAAATTATTGTTCGCACCCAGTCTCTCCCAGTAAGCCTAGTTCGCAATCGCAATCGCAATCGTAAGCGCTCTGGCCAGACTATACTAGCAGCAGCAGCAGCGGAGGATGCGGACACGGTCGCGGTCGCGGTCGCCGTCGAAGACGTGGCCGCTGCGATTCAATTTAACATTTCAACATCGCGGATAATCTCGCTATCACATGGCATATTTAGCCCACTGATGTCCACGTCGTTGTCGTTGTTGTCGTTGTTGTTCTCGTTGTCGTCGCTCAAGGAATTCGGAATTTTATCTGTGGTTCCGTTCCGTTCTGGTGATGACGGCCGGTCAGCCAACCGACCAAACGAGCGGCCGCTTGCTTGTCTGGAATTCCGCTTTTTTAATTAAGTGCGTTTGCCGTTTTCACAGAATTTTTGTTTTGATTGCACAATGATTTAAGTGAAATTGAAAGGCCAAATCAGCAAAGATTTGGAGATTTGATACCCTCCGGTCTGGTCAGAGTTTTCAGCTGGGTGGCCGCTGTCAATGGCACAGCACAATCGAATAAAGGAAATCATTTGTGTCTTCCATTGCAGTCAATTTCGGCAATTTTGAAATAAATTTTGAATTTTTGGGGGTTGATTTGCGATCATCGGTTGACAGGGTGACAGGGTGACAGGGGAGCATCACTGCGAACTGCTGTAAGCCCATGCGAATATGCCCATGATGGACGAGAATGCAGTGCGAGCTAAGTGAGTGTGGTACTCGTACGAGTGATACTTTTGCATAGCGATACGGTAATTACGCATTGCCGTTCCGGTTGCTTCTATTGCTTTGGTCAATGGCAGGCGGTTATGACTGAGGTAGGTATAAGCTGCATTAAATTACCACTGCTTGGCCGTAACGCAGTAATGCGTACGAATATACGAGAATGAAGTTTTAATCGCATTTGGCAAAACTACACTTCATTTCGTTTAAATCGTTTAAATCGGACAACTGCACACCGGTCGCTGTACTGTGGTGTGGTGTGGTGTGGTGTGGTGTCATGTGATGGTGGCGGCGCTGCTGGTGACTACGCCAGAATATGTGCATGTCATTTAAGCGCGCGCACACCGTAATACTCAAAGCAGTCAAAGCAGCCATCAACATCATCATTGGCAGTCAGAGTCACAGTAAAAGTCAGCAAAGTCAGAATCAGAGTCGTCTTAGCGTGGCATCGGTATCGCCAATCCGCCATCCGCCAGTCGCTTACCGCTTTCTGCGGTTTGCCGTTTGCCGTCCGCTATTCGCCATCCGCCATCCGCATCCGATCCGCCAAGTAACTTAGAGCGGAGATGTATACGATTTAATTTAAGAGATCGTGATTAAAGTTGGAAGCCGCTTGATTTATTTACCTTTAGCATTTCAGCCGCCGACATAGGCCATTCGCATTAGATGCCGGTTCAATGGGTTCAGTCAGAGGCACCATCGTTGATGGTGATGGTGATGGTGATGCTGATGTGGATGTGGCCGGTGTATTGTGTGACTGGTAAAGCCTACCTCCTTGCAGTGAATTTTTTCAGAGTTATCCTGGGAATGTCTTCTAAATGGTGTTGGCGCTGAAAGTATATCTTCATCGTTGAAGCAGCTACTAAGTACATATCTTCAGCTGACATCTATGGCTTGATGTCTTTATACGAATGCCATAAGCTCTTGGATGCATGTCCAACCTATCACATATCAACGCGCTTTAGATACTCGTAAGTCTCTGTACAGTTTCAAGTCGCATTAAGTCGCATTCTCTTCCATCTTCCACCATCCATCCTCGATCCTTGATCGTCGATGTTCTCTGACTGCCGGAGGATATTAAATTGGAAATGCGTGCTACAGGGCTTACTATTGAAAATACTTTACTTTGCTGGCAATGTCCCTTCTACTGTCGTTGTGCTTGTGTTTTGGTTTTGTAAATAGTTCGCCTTGATGACGGCCAACGGGGACTAAATTACAAGAATTTAGTCTTCATGTTCATATTGATTACGATAGCATTCAATTAGGGACCTTGTGAGCCATTTACCTGACAAGTCTGCATGCGCAAGTTATGCTGCAACTGCAACAATTTACAGTGTGATATGTCTGGTCTCTGGTCTGGTTACTGGTTGCTGGTTGCTGGTTGTTGATCTTGAATCTGGTCATCTTTTTTGTATGAAAACAATTCTACAAGGATGGAAAGTAATAAAGGTTAGCTGTGTGCACATCTTATTTTACTGCGATTACTACGATTCGATAAGGCAGCACAGAGCCAAATTCTTTTTCAGAGTCAGATTCAGAGTCAGAATCAGAGTCAGAGTCAGAGTCATAGAACTGTAGTTCTGTGCAAGGGCAAAGTTCAAAGCTACAGATGTGTTTATGACATTTGTTTCATCTTAAGTGCGTGGAAAATATTGTCGACGTGTCATCTGTAGACGTGTGATACAACATGCGATAGCTGTCGCAAATTCAATGAAGAACCACTTGAGTAGTGCTCAACTTCACCCACCGAATGGAGTGAGCTACTTGTGGGGATACTCTTTAAGCACATATCAATAGTGAAGCCATTTAAGAGCAAGTTTTAACATAGCAATACCCGTTTTCGAAAAACATTTAAACCCTGCTTTATTCTTACTTAGAGTAAGTGTTTGCTAGACGGCAGATAGTGCAACCACTGGGATTTTACCAGGTAATCCATCACTCTTACGGCTGGCACATGGTAAGCTTCTAATAGTTAAAAGTTTTTCACAGTCTCTGATCGGTTGCAGAGCGTGTTCCTTCTCTGTGCACAAAAATGACAACACGAACAACATCGCGAATGAAGAAACTGCCGATGGATTACACTAAACTATTGCGCCATCAATCCAAAGCTTCTTTAAGCAAATTTTAAAAATACAGCTCCAGCCAGACACTGAAGAAACAATTCGCATTAACCTGCATGTAAAGTGTGGTCCTTCAAACTGGTAGAGTTTTTGAACTGATTATGATGGCATTCTGTCCATTCCTATGGTCATTCACGACAGCTTTACCAACCTGGGGCTCTACATATCTGATGTTCTTGGTGTTTGCGTGACCCAGCTTAGATATTCCTTGTTTTAACTTAGATTGTTGACAATAGTTGCACAATATGACAGAAGAGATTTTGCAGGCAACTAAATGAAACAGTTTGGGGAGATACTTATTCTATAGGATAAACCGAGCGATGCTGGTCATACTCACTTATGCCAGCGCTTGATCCAATCCCCGAAAATTTTTTTAGATTCGGTTTTCGGTATGTCCATAAGTCTTCCTGCGATTTTTCCACCACTTCCTTTTTTCCGAGTTTTTTAACTCGATTGAACAAAAAGAAGTCACAGGGAGCCAAATCAGGTGAATTCGGTGGCTGTTGGATGGTATTTGTTGCATTTTCCGTCAAAAAATTACGAAAAATGATGGCACTGTGCGACGGCGCGTTATCATGGTGCAAAATCGACGAGTTTTCTGCCCACAATTATGGTCTCTTTCGGCGAATTGCTTCACGCAAACGTCTAAATACTCTTTCTTTGCTGTCTGGCCTTCTGGCAAAAATTCATGATGCACTAGACCGTTTTAATCCATGAAAACCGTGAGCATTGCCTTCTTTTTTGACTGAAAACGACGTGATTTTTTTGGTCTCGGCTCATTTGGTGGACGCCATTCACTTGCCTGATGTCTGGATTGCGTGTCGTACTCATAAACCCACGTCTCGTCTACAGTAATGATCCTTTTGATGAGTATGGGATCGGATTAAGCCTCACAAATCATCTCTTTTGCGACATCAACACGGTCTGTTGTTTGCATGAAATTGAGGTCTTTTGGCACCAACTTTGCTGCTACACGACGGAAACCCAAATCATTAACCCAAATGTCTTGGACGGATCCATAGGCAATGTTCAAGTCCTCCGCTATCTCTCTGATGGTTAATTTGCGGTTATTGACCAACATCACCAACATCATCTTCGATTGACTCACCACTAATTTTGAACCGCTCGTGCCACTGGTAAACGACCGTTTTCTTTAGAGAATCGTTGCCGAAACACTTTTCCAACATTTCCAACGTTCGCGCACCATTAAATTCGTTCGTTATTTGCAACAACGATTTGCAATCCATTTCTAAAATTGTAAAAAGTTGCCAACACACACAGAGATAGATGTACTCTTGGCTACGTAACTTTTGCAAATGTCAAGCAATGATGCTAAGATTTAGAGGGAATGTCAACAACAGATTTACCAACTTAACAAAAAAAAAACAGAACTCAAATCGGAACAATGGGAGCGCCACACGGTGCTTACTTTTGATCAATTTGGTATTATAACTCAAGCAACATTTTCTAAAATCTCGTTCGTATTGTTTTTGTTTTCTTTTTTATATAGCTGCAGGCAGCCCTCGTCCCTCTTGTTTGGTTTGACTACATGAGAGTATGGAAAATATCTGCCCACATGGCTCAGTAGTTAAGTAGGGATGAGTAACAAAACTTAGTAATTGTAGTCATAGTCAGTGCTGGGGATATGGAAAAAAAAACATTTTTCTACTCGGAAGTCCACTGGTAGGCAGAACAAACGATTTAACTTGTACGACGAAAGCCAAGACTTCTGCCCACCTGACTTGAGAGTCCGAATACACGGATTTTTTTTCCAAGATTTGACTGGAGGAAAGTATGCCTGGTAATGAATAGAACCCTTGAATCGTTTACCCGATCGACTAGGAGACCCTCTAACAAACTAGTAGTAGTAGTAGTAAGTAAGTTGCTCACCCTTAGGTTACACCGAGTGCATCCATGATTTTGTTCAGTCTTTTGTGGCATGTAATTGAGATGCGTAAGTTCCCCTCTGGCTTTAAATAATTTAGAAATTTTATTGACGTTGTAGCGGTCGTGAAAGTTTTTGTCTCCAAGATCGTGTGGATGACTTATGGGTACTTCTAGATTCAAACTTTTCCAATTTACAATATTCTCATCCTGTAGTCGCACACTATAATAATCATCACTAAGTCTTTGACACTCAGTGAAGAGTGGTAATCTGAACATATTTTTACGAATTATCTTAACAGCTTTTCAACTTCTTCGTACTAAAGCACCTTTTTCGCAAGAAACTTCTTCCATTCGTGTTTATCACCATTTTGGATTTCTTGAGTTTTTGCAGATGCTTTTTAGATGGCACATGCGGCGTTATGAAGACTAGAGGGTACTTGTACTCCGACACTCTATCCAGATCTACATTATTCCAAGTCCACCTTTCTTCACGTGAGTATCTCCCTGTTCCATTGCGAAAAACCATTATTTTGGACTTGTTGGTGTTAAGTTTTAAATCCAATTTGATACCGTATACATTTTGTTTGGCGCCTCAGTAAGCGGGACAATGTCATCAGTGCACATTCAGAAAGAGTGAGAAACGAAGAGGATTTAAGAGGCAACCTTGCTCTACTCCAATCTTCGACTCGAACCAGGGTGATACGTTCCTCCCATTCCACACCGGGGTCCAGTTGTTCTCAACGAGACTTCGGATGATATTCAGAATTTTTGACGACAGATTGCTTAGCTCGTACCTATCAATCGAACAAAGGCTGCCTTAAAATCGATGATTGCCTACAGTTTCTTCCCATCATGCAGATATGATCGGTCGATGCTTGTTAAAATGAACGCGTTACCTATCGTCGAGTACTATCAAAATCCAGCCACGAATTCACTGAGTAGGTCACCCTGAATGATCCACTCGGTCAAACGTTCTAGTATAACACCTGATTCGCGTGCACCTCCTTTCTTCATGGCAAAATAATATTTCTCCTAAAGCTTTGTAGGGCCTCTCTCAATAATATAAAATCGAGAATAAGATTGTAATTGTATGTATGACTCTGTGAGTTTTTCAAAAAATTGCGCATTCGCATATTTAAAAAAATAGCCAGGGGCTTTGTTTAAACCAGCCATACAGCAAGGTTCTCGTAACTTCTTCAAGCGTGATTGCACGATCTAGCGCCAGATTTTCTATATAAGAAAGAGCATAACTTAGTTGGACTGAGATGTGTGATTGGTTTAGAAAATATGGACATCTGTTTCTACTTCGATAGACCCTGCGAATTGGCGGCCATTTAGGGTTCTGGCTAATCTACAGAAAGAACGAATGAACGTAAGCATTTTGTTTTAGATGCCTTGTTGGCTTCGTGGTACATTTTTTTGGCGAGATTAATAAAGGGTTTTCCAATAGGGACTTGAAAACTTTGAATTTAATTTGTGAACGCACTCTTTCACTAATCATCAAACTGTCACTGTCAATATTTTCTTCATGGTAAAATACACTAACGAGCAACGTCTGCAAATTATAAAAATTTTCTGCCGAAATTCGGAGTCGGTGACTGCAACTTTGAGAGCGTCAACTCCAATTTTCGGTCGTAATTCTCGCCCTAGTAGACAGGCAATAACAAGTTTAGTGCTAAAATCTGAGTCAACATATCGTTGTGTGATGTTGCCGTGTCAGTGAGATAACGGGGTGGTCGAAGTGTCGAAAATATCGCTGCCGTTCAGGCGTCCGTGGCAAACGATCCAAATCAGTCAATTCCACGGCATATTTTGCGTAAGGATCTTGGTTTACATCCATAAAAGATCAAGCTGACTCAAGAATTGAAGCCGATGGACCATTTGAAGCGACGTTCGTTCTCCGATTGGGTTCTGGAGAAGATGCGTCAAGATGATGAATTTCATCGCAAAATCGTCTTCAGTGACGAAGCTCATTTTTGGCTCAATGGGTTCGTCAATAAGCAAAATATGCGTTATTGGTCAGGCGAAAATCATGTGCTTCATGAATCACCACTTCATCCACAAAAAATAACTATTTGGTGTGGTTTGCATGCCGGCGGTCTTATTGGGCCGTATTTTTTCGTCGACGATAACGATCGTCACGTTACTGTGAATGGTCAGCGTTATCGCGCCATGATCACCGATTATTTTTGGCCCGAATTGGAAGATATGAACTTGGAGGACATGTGGTTTCAACAGGATGGTGCCACAAGCCACACAGCACACGCTACAATCGATTTATTGAAGAGTAAGTATGGTGATCGTGTTATCTCAAGACATCGGCCAGTCGATTGGCCTCCTCGTTCGTGCGATTTAACGCCGCTTGGCTATTGACTGTTGGGCTACGTTAAGTGATTGGTTTATGCCAACAAGCCGACGACGTTGGAAGAGCTCAGAGCCAACATTGAACGCGAAATAGCGGCCGTTTCGGCCGAAATGTGTGGCCGAGTCGTTGAAAATTGGGTCCAACGAATCGACCGCTGCAAACGTGCCCGTGGTGGCCAGATGAACGAAGTCGAGTTCCATTCATAAATGTTTTGATTGTACTTCAAGCCGATATTAAAGTTTTTGAAATAAAAAAAAAGTTGTCAAGTCCTTATTGGAAAACCCTATACCTGTACTTTTGCCCAATCGCAAGAATGCGAACGATTCCTCCTGTCAGTTGCACATTCTGAGGCGTACAATGGCTGTTTTTCCTTTCGGATTCCCGTTGATTGAAAAGTTTTGACAGCATCCACAATACATGAGCGAGTCCTTACATACAAGACAATGAATTCACCCCGCTGACTAGAAGGTCCAAGCTAATTTTATACCTTTCCAGATACCCCTACGTCCACTGTTAATTAGAAGGTTAGGAAGCAACTACAACTCTCTGGGTGCGTCTGGTCGTATCTAAAGTTCTATTTCCATGGATATTGGAAAATGGTTTGAATGCGTCATTTTCTTAACCTCTAGATCCGTTACATAATCTTGCCATAGTCCATGTATCCGACGGTAGTCTAACTAACTATAAAAGTTTCGGAAACAATATCTTGCCTACCGTGTTGTGTGAAGGATAAGACAGCTTCAGAAGAGACGAGATATACTTACCCATTCTAGTTTTAACACTAAAATAGACAGATTGTTTGGATGACGATATAGAACACTCACTGCTCTGTAAAGTCGAAATTAATCTCACCAAAACCTGTGATGTAACAAAGGGATGTGCTACCAAGTGACGTGTAAAACATCATACTAAAAAAAATTGGGCGATTGTCGCTATCCAACATCAGAGGCTGTCCAAGAGTCTGTCAAAAACAACAGATGACATTGATATTGGTGTTAGGACGCAGTGAGCTGTGACCCCGACAGGATGAGTTTAGGTGTGGATTCGAGTAAAACAGAGTTACAAATGTGTGTGCTGTCTACGTAGACAATCTGTCTACGTCGGCTTAACTATTAGTTCTGAAGGAGAAGCTATAACAGCGAACTCTACGAGCTGTACCCCAACTTGGTCCGAAAAATATGCATAAGTCACCTAACATGGCTGATAAAAGAGGTCCGGTCCGAAGAGTCTTAAAGTCGAATTCGAAGGGACGAGGCAGTAGGATAAGACTTTTCCTAAGTTGGGGTACACTCCGGGCGCAATCAGAGTAAGTAAGCAAGTACCATCAACGCAAGGACCAAGGGTCACATCTGGTTTATATTCCAGTTTCTTTAGTTCAAGACATATTTATCAAGAGGAGCAATGCCAGAAAGCCCCCTGATTATAGTTAAAGTCACTGCGCGCTTTAACACCTCGGCTTTTGCTTTTTTAACTCGCTTATTCGAAGTCAAGGTAGCAGTATCTTTGAATGAGGTGATTCTAAAACTCTTCAAACGAAAGGTCTGCTAGTCTTTATTGACAGTTGGCAATTGCCCTAAACCGCATCGCACATTTTCTTTATTTCATCCTTGTGGCTCTCTGTCGGCAAAGACTTCATAGAATGTATCTATTTGCATCTTGTTAAGATGTAAATCAGAAAACCTTGGAAAAGAGCCCTTGTGGGCACTTAACAAACTCTGCGTACTGCATACTGTGTAGATATGTATGCACACATTTGGTATTCGAACATATAACTCAGCATGATCTACCATCCAATTGAAATAATTTAGCAAATGCAGCTTAAACAAATACCTCTTGCCCTATCGCAGAAGCAATCAGTGCAATCTGCACATGAGAAGATGAATGGACCTTTTAGTTGACATTATCAGTTGGCAACATCGGATTCGATTTGAATTAGTACCCATGGTATTGGTGAATATCTCCCAATAAAAATCTGCATTCAATCACCTCTCATGATATAATGGATTTGACGACAAATTGCCCTCGGATGAATCTGACTGTAAAGTACGAGTATCCAGCCCAGTATACCCATACGTAACCCAAAGGTACGACCACAACAACTGGGACACTGGGCACTGGAAGAGTTATTTTGATTTTGGGCACAGATATCGCGTCACCGAGCCGATCGAACACGATCAGACTACAGAAGAACCTGACCACATTCATCCATGGTGATAGCCATCGTGAATGCTGCTTCTCAAGCCATTGGCATTACGTATTACTCGTAAGCTTTTCTTTTTCTTCTATGCAATGGGAAAGGCAACATCTCAATACGTGTCTGCTTCGGGTTTGGGTTCGGCATCGTAGCGTTCTTGTCGTTATCATTGTCGTTTTGGTTGTCGGTCGGATGCTAAGTTGATTGTCTCGTCCGTCGGGTCGGGTGATTTTCTTATTTGTTCAGACATGCCAACTTACGAGTATTTCTCTCCCTTCCCTTCAGGTAAAAGTTTTCACTCAGTTAAATCCTACGGATACCTGTGCTGCCTATGCCTACATTCTGCGGCTAGAATGTGTGATTTATTTCAATTTCTTATCTCTTCGGGAACCTTTTAATTAATTTACCTCCGCACTAATAGTTTGCTTGCTTGTTTGTTTGTAAAATCCCGGTGTTTGTTGTATATACTCTCCGGTGTGGTATACCCTAATACCTCCGTAGGAATCGTGTTTACCTCGACATTGTGCATATTTGCATTCTAATCCGGCGATCGTGCCGAAACGCGTGGTTTTGAAGTGTTTTTTTTTTTTTTTTTTTTTTTTTTTGGATCAATGTCAATCGGATGTGCCTAATGGAGGGTCCCTTTGTCATTGTCCAGCAAAAATTAAAGAAATGTCAACGGACAAATGGTAAAATGAACAAATGTCCTTTCAACGCAACATTTCCCTTTAGTGAGAGGGACAAAGTAATCGAGTATCTATGCACAATCGTCGATTTGTCAGATCGTCCTAAATGTCCTAAATGATTCAGCTGCGTCAAAGCCGGGTAAATAAATTAGTCATCCCTCTTCCGCTATGAGACAGTTTTGACTTAAATGCCCCCCTTCTCCAGGGTGTCACCTGACAAATTGAATGATTTGATAATTGCGTGAGAGCTGTCGGATTAAGGTGTTTCATTGTCCATTGTTACCAACCGCCGACGTACTACGACAACGACAACGGCAACGATAATGACGACAGACTCAACCACAACAATGGCCCTTTTATGTCTGGAAGCAATTTGTCAGGTCAGGCCGGTGGGAAAACTTACACGGATAGTATCCCGGATGAACGCGCACTCTATTTATGTTCTTATTGTCAATCAATTACTCATTCTTTCCTCTTGCCCATACTCGTACGTCGGCATTGGCAGCAGAAAACGTCCCCATACCCAACACAACCTAGTTGGTGAGCTTAAGTATATTTACTTCAGAGTGGAACGAAAGCAAATTCCTGGCCGGAATCAAATTTCAACACCACAATATGTATTAAAATAATTTGGCTAAATAAAGAATTAAATATTTCACATTGATTTACGGATCATCGTATGTGCTATGCTCTGTGCCGTGTGTTGCAGGGCTATCAAGATACTTTGCGCTTCTGACGCCCACTCATTTGCGCGCGAGCTTTGCCAAACCGGCATTCTGTTATGGGCAAGCAGGCGCTTCAGCTGCAACACATTTCAAATTGGCAATAGTCCAGTACAGTGAATGCCAATATTTATACCCATAACCACAGTCTATGCTTGAAATGGTTACCTTCTCCGGTTGGGCAAGGAAGCACTTTAGCTTCAGCACATTTTGTCAGATTACACCTCCTGGCGAATGTGCTGATTGCCTCCACTTATGTGAAGCCTAATCTACAATCTACACGGCCATAGGCGCAAATTTCACAAGGCAATAAAATTTCTCTTGTCGCCCTCTATTGGACACTGAAATGAAATCCATGTTCACAGTTTGTACATTTAACACAATCATCTCATCAATGGACACCAGTTAAACATATGTGAGCAATGGATTTTATGCCCAAAAACAACGATGACGACGCACGGAGCTCTTGGTGTAGTGAGTAGTGCGACCTGAAAGCCAGAACACCCATAAAAAAGAAGAAACAACAATAAACCAGGGTGGCACAGTATATGGCGCGACGGTGGAGGAGCGAGCAACTGCAAAAGGCTGAATGAAGCTGGATCGGGAACTGAAACTCTTGCCTTTGCCTTTGCCATGGCTCTTGGGAGAACAAGTTTGCTCCTTTCGAGCTATGCATTTGCGTTTTGTGTGAATTAAAGTTGAGTTCCGTGTCTTGGTTTTGTGGATCTGGTGGGTCTACTAACTGGGACTATTAATTGTTTCGAAACGAGAGTAATTACATCTGAATTGGGTTTCAAACTGGTGAGACTGACTCTTGGACTGTTGGACTGTTTGACTGTTGGACTGTTGGACTGTTGGATTGGCGGCCCTCATTGAATTGGAAGTGTGGATGCCATTGTTAATCGGCTATTAAAATCCGATTGAGTTACATGTCACTTGATGTCACTTCGATTGGTGGTGCTTCATCTGAAGGTGGGACTCTTATTTCAAGAGTACATCGATACCAATGGAATTTCAAGTTGTCAAGGGTGAAGGAGAAAACCTGAGCCTTGAAGTATCATTATGACTTGGAGATTGGTAAGTATGGATCCGTAATAAAATCAATTTGGATTTCACAATACGGGCAGAGGTAGGTTATTCGGTAAAATTTTGACATACAAATCAAATGAAAAGAAAGAGATCACTGTAAAATGAAAGCATTGCTATCAAATACGAGTAGATAGATTCCAGAGAGTACTAGTGACTTGCAAATTAAGTTCTGTTTTGTAGTGTGTACGAGTAGGTTCCAGATGGGGGAAAACAACGGGCGCAGCAAAATTATATAAAGCAGCTTTGAGTACTGCTAAGATGTCTTTCATTCTAAGTCGGGTAAAAGAGGTATCAATTCGTGGGGAAATTCTTGGCAACGCAACAACGAGCTGTAATTTCCTGTAACGCAGAAGAGCTCAAAAAGCCAGAGCCACAGTACGTCCAACTTAACAATCAGATATTTACCTTATGAAACCTTTCAACCTTTTCGATCCCACGCACGTGTTTATCCAGTAAGCTTTCTAATGTTTTCGATCGCTTATTTCCAAGGATTTGGTCATTCATACCGTCCAAACCAGGAAGAAGTAAACAATTTTAAAGCCCTCTTAGGTAAATACGTAGTTGTCGCCCATTCGTTTGATGCAGTCCTCGTATCTTAGATATCTCCACTACATCCACTGTTTAATCGCAATAGTTTTTGCGACCTCTCGACTATAAAAAATGTCTTCTCGGACAAATGGTTTCGATTAAGAAAAAAAAAAACAAAAAAACTACTGTTTCTTAAAAACGTTATAACTTCCAATTTTTATTCTTAGGTCTCAACAAGCGAATAGACGGTTTTACAATCCAACTTCGAATCCTCGGCCGTACTTTCTCCTGACCAGTTGTGCCTCTGTTTCACTTCCAGAGTATCTTTCGCCGGAATCCACAGGGACTGAATACCAGAACTTCAACAATGCCTCCCTCATTCACAATAAACATGTTTGCTTTAAACATAATCGCTCTAAGAATTTTTTATACAAAGTTCAAGAAAAAATACTTCATTTACAAATATGTTTGAAATAAAACAACAACAACAATTAACATTCTGTCCGCCTTTAAGTCTCAGCTGCTACAGAGACTTTAACCTTCTATCGGCAAGGGCGCTAGACGATGAATAGCCCTCCGCAGGATACCATTCTTTGTTTTTATGTCGATCACTCGAATTTTCCCATCCTGTGAGGCAATAACTTTGATGATTTTTCCCATCAACCACTGTTGAGCTGGTATATTGTCATCTGCGATCAAGACCAGAGTACCCAATTTGACATTCGTTTCTTTTTTGAAGTTCGTTCGTTTTTGAAGTTCTAGCAAATACTCTTTAGACCAACGAGCCCAGAAATGTTGCTTAATCTGGGATAAACGTCGCCATCTTCTAAGATCGCTAACTCCTTCAGATTCTATGCATGGTTCTACTATCGCATTTAGAGGAGCACCGATCAAAAAATGCCCTGGAGTCAGCACTTCTTCATCACTTGGATCGGTCGACATAGCGCAGAGGGGTCGAGAGTTTAGAATTGCCTCGATATCCGCCACGACCGTGGACAGCTCTTCGAACGTCAAATAAGCTAGCCCAACTACACGAAAGAGATGAGTTTTGGCAG
The DNA here is from genome assembly GCA_949129095.1 of Volucella bombylans. Lineage (NCBI taxonomy): Eukaryota > Metazoa > Arthropoda > Insecta > Diptera > Syrphidae > Volucella > Volucella bombylans. The sequence goes on along the minus strand of OX422144.1, from coordinate 166,959,834 downwards.
ACTTTACCGCTGCCTCCCACAGACCCCCAAAATGAGGTGCTCTAGGCGGGATATGGTGAAAATGTATCTGCTCCGCTGCACACCATGTTGCAATCTCCTTTTGGGTCTCCAACGAAGTTCGTCCCATTGTCGCAGAAGATATCACTACATAGTCCCCGTCGCGCGACAAACCTCTTGAGGGCTGCTATGAAACCTTGTGTGGACAGATAGGATACCACCTCCAGATGTACTGCCTTGACGGCAAAACACACTAACACCGCAACATACGCCTTGTAAGTTCGCTGCCCTCGACGCCTCAATGTTAAATGGAACGGGCCGCAAAAGTCGACACCTGTTTTGTGGAACGGTCGAGACAGCTGCACTCTATCAACGGGAAGGATTCCCATTATTTGCCTTGATAACTTCGGTCGATACCTGAAACAATGTAGACAGTTGTCTACCACCTTCTTCACCAATCTGCGCACATCCAGAACCCAGAAGCGCTGTCTGATGATTGCAACTAGTGCCCAGCATGGTAATTTTTCCTGTGCAAATAAACAACAAGATTTTTGACAAATAGGTTAGATTTCGGGAGTAGGATGGGACATTTCACAAGGTAAGGAATGTTCGCATTCTGCAAACGCCCACCAACTCGGAGTAGTTTTACAGAATTTGTATCTAGGAAGGGGTTAAGATTTTTGATACAACTCTTTGGGCTAATCGACTTTTCATTTTCCAACTGCTCAATTTCTTCTTTAAAGGCTTTCTGTTGGACATGCCAGTATCCTAGTCAACGCGTCATTCAGTATATTCGCTGAGAGTAAGGGGGTGCACCTTGTGTCGAATACATTAACCTTCCCTTTCTCTGATACGTTTGATAATCGCTCTACAGTTTTATTCCGGTTAGCTATCCATCGACTCACGTACCCAAAGACCCGTAATACCTTTTGAAAGTCAGTATATTTCAGGTAGTTTTCGCTGAATTCGGAAGATACTCTAGCAGCTAATAGCGCAGTCTCTCCCTTTCTTTTGCCAAGAATACTCGTACTGATTTTGGGACAATCCTTCTCCGGCCATTTCGTTTTCGGCAGATATAGAAATTCCACCAACTGGATACGATGTCAGCTGAATTCTGTTTAGAGCCAACATGTTTCCAAACTGCTGCCGGCAGCTCGCTTTGTATTTTAGATACTCGATTAGCTACAAAAACTTCCCATGTAGACGGATGTGCAGACAACCAACATAGCACTATTTCTGAATCTGTCCACAGAAAAATATCCTCAACTATATGGACTAAGTTTGGCATAATGTTAACAAGAAGCGCCACCAACAGCTCCGCAGCGCACAATTCTAACCTAGGAATGCTTTCGGTTTTAATTGGAGCAACTCGAGACTTTGCACTCAATAATTGACAGCGAATCCGTGGATTTGTACTGACCTGGGTTGTAGAGTTAGTACATATCGTGGAATCCTAATACCCTTTAGTTCTTTAAGCCGACTTCGAAACAATTCCCACTCGCTAAAGACTCTAGCTTGGACGGATTCATCCCAGTTAACCTTTTTTACCCACAGATTCTGTACGATAATCTTACCCTTTACAATTACGGGGTTAATTAAACCCAACGGATCGAAAAGCATGGACAACTCCGCTAGAATGACACACTTAGTAATATTCTTCGCGAATTGTATTGCTGGAACCATATACTGCAGCTGATCACTCTGGGGGTTCCACTTGATTCCTAACGTCTTTATGATGTCAGCGTCATTGATTCGTAGTGGAATTTCCCTCTGGTTTTCTGGTATGCGTCCGAGTTGTAGATTCTCGTTTGTCCACCACTTCCGCAACTCAAATCCCGCTTCTTGAAGAATGGTACTGACTTCTGTGTATATGTTTAAGATTTCTTCTGCAGAATCTCCTCCACTTATGAGGTCATCCATATATAACCGTCTTCAACTGATATCCCTGTAGGTCATCCGTGGCTTTATTCCTCCAAACTATGCACTGGTACTTTCTATCGCCTTCCTCAACTCGTATTTGCCGATACATCTTAGCAATATCTGCTGTTATGACATACTTGTATAATCGAAAGCGTAGAATTATGGAGAACAACGAATCTTGGATGACTGGACCCTTTAGCAACACCTCATTCAACGAAATATCTGATGATGTGGGGCAACTACAACCAAACACTACTCTAAGTTTCGTCGACGACGATTCTGGCCTAAGTACACATTGATGTGGGCAAAAATACTTCATTTGGTCCAATTGATGTTGAGAAATTTTATCCATGTGACCTAACTTTTCATACTCTTCCATGAATTCGCAATATTTTGCCTTAATTTCTGGATTTTTATCCAACCTTTTTTCTAATGAAAAGAATCTTTTCTTTGCAATGCCGAGCGATTCTCCTAACACTTCCGGATTATCCTTAAATGGCAGTTTAACCACAAATCTACCGTTCTCTCCTCGCTCTACTGTGTTTAAAAAGTGTTGTTCACAGCGTTCTTCATCCGGTGTAAGGAAATTTTTCATTGACTCCACTCTTTCTATTTTCCAAAAGTTTTGTACCAATTTATTTAAATTGGCATCTTCCGTTTGCATGTGACCACTTACCAAACATACACTTGCGTTCGGTACCAACGAAAGGTCGTATCTCCCAGATACTACCCAACCAAACAAAGTTTTCTGCAGAGTGGGTAGGCCATCTAACTTAATCTGCCCAATAGACAACAACTAGAAAAAGCATTCAGCTCCGGTCAGCATATCTATTCTAGAAGCTTTGTTGAAATTGGGATCGGCTAGAACTATATTTTTTGGAATATCCCAACTATCAATAGCGAATGATCGAGTTGGTTGTAGATCGGTAATGTTCTTGATGACAAGTAATTCCAGATCTGTTTTGAACTCGGAAATCCTCGACTTGCAAGTCGCATGTGTAACATATCTGATTTTTGATAGCTCATTCCCTATTCCACTTATTTGCATCTCCGTTTTGCTTTTTACAAGTCTTAACCTTTGAGCCATATGTTCAGTTACAAAATTTAACTGCGATGCAGAATCCAAGATGGCACGTACCGGGTGATAACTTCCTAAATGATCTCTAACCTCAACTACTGCCGTCGCTAATACCACTTGATTTCCTGTACTTCCCAGTAATACGGATAAAGGCGATGTATTTTGCTCACCGTTTGCTCCAGAAGTAAGTGCAATGTTCGGCTCCGTAATGGGAGCAAACCTATGTAGTAGGTGGTGGTGGGGTAGAGAACAAATACTGCATTTCGTTTGAGAGCAATGCCTCACCGAATGCTCTACTTCTAAGCAATTTATGCAGAGCATCAATCTTTTGGTTTCTTGAAATCGCCTAGAAACTGGTAGGCTTTGAAATTCTCTACAACTATCAGCTTTGTGACTATTTGATTTGCAATATGGACATTGAACCTGATGCACAGCTAACGCAGTGGATCTAATTTGTCGACTATGACCTTCATTACCCCCGCGCCCACGTACACGACGATCGTTTCGAGCACTTGAAGTTGGTAATGCATTCTCCGAATGCAGTGTTTTGGCTTCTTTCGCTTCCATTATTCTACACCGGTAATCCAGAACCTTCGTGAATTCATCCCATGACGGCAGTTCATTATAATCAACCCTATCTTGCCATTTGGCTTGCGTTTCTGGATCCACTCTATCTAATGCAAGAGATATGAGTATGGCATTGGTAATGTCCTGATAGCTACCTATCGACAACATAGCTGTAAGATGTGTGTTAAAACTATCCTCCAGGTTTCTTAGAGAGAAAGCAGTGGCCTTGGAAACTTTCGGAACCTCAAGTAACAAGTTAATATGTTCTTGGAAGATTAAGCACTTGTTATCAAACCTCTTCTCTAATCTTTCTAATGCCTTACGATAGTTTGTACCTCTAAGCTCAAATTCTTTCACCGCTCCTAACGCTGCCCCAGACAAACATCGTTTTAAATAATTAAATTTTTGCAAATTATCCAGTGAATCATTATTGTCGACTAGGCTTTTGAACAACCCAATGAAATTAGGATACTCTGAGAATTTGCCCGAGAAATTTGGAAGCTTAATCTGTTCTAATCTTGAATAAGAAGCTGGCTGGTGATGAAGAAATGTGGCATCCAGACTATCAACGGCTGAGGAACTTCCCTTTACTTCTGCCTTCCGTTCGAGAATCTAAGCCTTTGTGAAAACGTACATCTCTTCTATTTCCCCTCTAAAAGCATCATTTGACATTTCCTCCTCCTTTATACCAAGTCTCTCTATAGATCTTTGGACAATTCCTGCTTGCTTAAAATACGATTCAAAAATCTCCAAGCGACAATCTAATTCTATTGCGGATAACGATTCACCTTTGGCGGCAATAAAGTTTTTTATGCGCGTTAAACTTCCCTTTGTTGAGGCTCTCATAGCTTTTAGCTCCGACAAATTTTTCTCCCCCTTTGCAGATGATTCACCCACTAGAATATCTGATTCCTGCTCCATATTGAGGTTTGAATTGGCGAATTTTAACGATTTGCTAATTCTGCCTTTTGCAATGAATGAAAGGGCGAGAGACTATGTAAGCGGAATTTTATCAACAATTATCAATATATCAAATCCCTATGCTTACAAACGACAATTTCTCCTAACCTCCAAATACAACAACTATGCAAAAATAATTAAAGTACGCGCAGCAACTAAGTTCTCAGCAACACGCTAACCCACAATCCACACAGCAACAATCTTCACAAACGCAACAACCTTAGCAACACAATTTGTTCAGCGACAATTTTTCCCAAATTGATCTTAGGACTTACTTGCACAAAGCTTTTCACCTTTCCTCTTTACTTGAGGAATACCATCCACACCAGCAAGCTAAGTAATTTGAATGCTCTTTTTTCCGCTCGTCTATAGAATCCCGCTACGCATTCACAGTTTCCTCTCGTTGATGACGTAGTTTTGCCTGTGACAAAAAAAGCTTTAATTTGGTTTTTTACTGGGCCTTTACCAATTGTAGATGATGATGCGATGTTCCACAGATTTCAATGTGTCTCATCTGACAGCTTTTTCCGGCCTAAGTGCACCACATAGAGCTCGGGGTTGTGTCAGCTATTCACTTAGCTCACTTTGTACGCAGCACCCAGTTTGGGACGTACAGTTTTTCGTTAGAAGCTCCTAGTTTTTGGATGAACTTCTTGAAGATAATGCTTTCCATGTTAACACCTACGGCATGTTCTATCAGTTGAAAAAGTCACATAAAAGTAACAGTTCAGTGCACCATGCAAACGACAGTATTAGATTAGTGGTCAGAGGAGCCCGAAATGAGCCATCACCTTGTTGACCTTCAAAATATAATATAAATGCGTCAGCTTAAAACACTGCCGCCGTGGTAACTGGCCGGCCATGCAACAACCCTTCAGTTATGAATCAACATCAAGCCTCGGATACGGACAGATCTACCATTGACAACCCCTGCAAACGAAATAAGCACAATGAACTTCGGGTCTGTACGTGGAATGTTAGGTTCCTTAATAGATCACGTGCAGCCGCACAACTATGGGAGGTCCTGGTTTGCTGCAGAAAAGGTACTACCACCACCCAAGAAATGCGATGGGCCAGACAATCAGATGCAGATTTGTTGTTAGAGGCAGACTTAGGTAAGAAGTCTTGAGTTTTCAGCATGATAACGAGCGCCTCGTAACAATCCGTATTAGGGTTAAATTTGCCAACATTAGCCTTATAAACATGTGCGCATGCCCCCAAAGAAAAGAATTATGATGACAACGAAGATAGCTTCTACGAGCTCATTTCATTTATTCAACTTATATATTACTTACAAAGGAAGACTGAATAATCTTATGCAATAATTTGTAAGCCTTTACATTAAAAAAGAAAAAAAAAAGTTACAGAGAGAGATGGCAAAGTTAATATTAAAAATAAAAAAAAATAAAGTAAGAATTAAATATTATAAAACAGAAAAAGTAGTTACAGAGTTGAAAAACATGTTCATATTATTTTGTGCATATTAGGTTGTAGCCAGTAGTGCGAGTAAGGACGACTTAAATTTATTCGTGCTTGTCATTCTTCTCAGGTCAATAGGAAGAGAGTTCCAGAGCCGGACAACTTGAACAAAGAATTGACGCTCAGAAGTAAGACAATGGTATCTTGGTTGAACTAGCAAGAACGATCTATGCGATTGCAAGAACTGAAGTTTATTAAATAGGTAATCTGGCTCTCGAGTTTTTATAAGGTTATGCAAAAAACATAGCGATTTGTATTTTAGTAGGCTAGAGAAGGAGCAACCAGTTATTTGTTTAGAAAAGTGTGAGATATGATCGCGCTGCCGGATGTTGAAAATGTATCTTGCGACATTGTTGAAGACAATGTTAAGTTTTCTGAGACTATTATGGTCAGGCTTGCAAAAGATCTCGCATCCGAAAAGTAAAGTAGGTAATAGAAGAGTTTTTGCTAAAATTAATTTAGTTTTCGTTAGTAGAAGATGTTGTACGAATCCCACTAAAAACTTTGCCGATGATAGAATTAATGTGAGTATCCCAAGAGAGATTCGAATTAAAAATCACACCAAGGTTTTTAGCGGAGACAGCCCACTCTATGGGCACTTGATTGATGTGAACAAGCTGAAGGATTGAGAGAAGATCAGGAGCTCTACGGTGTATGAAAATTACTTTAGACTTATCAGCATTAAGTCGAAGGTCGTGTTTAATTGACCAGTCATAAATTCTGGCAAGATCTTCGTTTAGGAGGTCTATAGCAGAGTTTGTTTCATCAGTGAGGCAGCTTATCATAAGTTGTACATCGTCAGCGTACATATGAATTTTGCAGTGTTTAACAGTGTTTGGTAGATCGTTCACGTATAAGGAAAAAAGAGTGGGTCCCAAGATTGATCCTTGTGGCACTCCACTATGTACACTTAAGAAATTCGAACTATTCTCACCAATGCAAACACACTGTTTTCTTCCACTTAAATAAGACTTGATAAGGGCTACGGACAATGAAGAAAAAGCGAAAAGGTCTTTAAGTTTACTACAAATGACCGCGTGGTTGACTGTGTCAAATGCCTTCGAAAAGTCGAGTAATGATAAAAGCGTTTGATGATTCTTATCCAATGCGTTGCGAATCTCTTCTACCACTAATATCAGGGCAGTGTTACAGCTCCTTTTAGGCCGAAAACCAGACTGATGTATAGTTAGGAGATCTTCGTTACTTAAATAGCAACGAATTTGTTTTAATGCTAACTTTTCGAAGGCCTTCGACAAGTAAGGTAGAATAGCGATTGGCCTGTATTCAACCGTATTCCTCATTCTTTTCTTGGGGACCGGGACTATTTTTACTTTTTTCTATTCAGAGGGAAAGGTAGAAGTAGTGAATATAGTATTAAAGAGGTGAGTAAAGTGAGGAAGTAAATAAGGCAAAAGCAGTTTTATAAATTTTGGGCTAAGACAGTCTAGACCAGTAGCATTGGATTTTACTGAGAGGAGTGCTTCAACAACATCTACTTCGGTGACTCTATTGAAGCAAAAATCCCCTTCAGTGTCATTTTCAGTGCTATACTCTGGGGAAACAGGGCTGCAAGAAAGATTACCACATGAGGAGATGAAGTTCAGATTCAGCTGGTCACAGTTAACATCAGTGGGGACTGCCATATTTTTCCTACCGATGCCTAGTTCGCGAAGATTCCACATGTTCGTAGAGTTTCCCGGGGTAGATAGATTGAACTTATGATTATAAAAAGCTTTTTGGCAGATCTGGATAAGACTTGCGGGGAGTGCTCTAGCTAATGAAAAGCTGGAAGAGGGGGCATCTTTGGTAGTACTGTCGTAAATTATAGCCTGCACGACACCACCTCCGATAACGGATTCAGGCTAATCGACTTTACGGCGTAGCGAAACATTGTCGTAGCTAGCACATGGTTCCCGCATATCGATATTCATAAGGGGATTTGGAGAACTCCTGATCGTCAACCAGACTGACTACATTGCGATTGACACAAGGCACTCCTCTAGCATTATGGATGTCCAAACCTTCCGAATGGTCAACATCGACTCTGATTATTACCTCCGTGTAGCTAAGGTGCGGTGCGAATATATTGACCATCTCAAGGACTAGGTAATACTCTGAGTCTGTGCTTAATTTCACTTGGCCACCTTGGTTTGAAGACAAGTGCCGGCAAGCACATGCAGCTAAGCAAGACTCATACAAACCGGCACTACATAGAAGGACTAGAGCTGCTCACGAGCTCTACGAGCAGAAGAGGAGAGACGAACAGCGGCTTACCACAAAGCGGATACAAACTCCGAACTAAAGCCTGTAGAGGCAAACAAACATAGAAGTAGAGTCGCAGTCGATGCTGAGTATTTGGAAAGAGTATTTCTGTAGACTGTAGACTGTATAACGAACCAAACACCGCTGTCAGGCAGAATGAACCGTTCAACCTTGATGATGTGGACCTACAATTCCGTCCACACGACTTGGATGAAGTGAAGATGAAGATGAGCCATACCTGAGCTTAAATCCAACAAAGCTGCAGCCGAGTTCTTCAAAGCGGCGGGCGATGACTTGGTAAGGAGTATATAGCAACTCATCTGTAAAATATGGCCGAACGAAAGTAGGCATCAGGCATCGCCGATAAGATCGTATCTGCCGTATTGTGTGATTGCCTGATCTATATGGCATCAGGCGAGGAAAGTCCACCATCGACCAAATATTCACACTATGACAGATCGATACTCACCGCGATCATCGATTTTTAGACCGCATCTGACAGCATCTATAGAGATGAGCTATACAGAGCAATGTCTAGTTTTGGCATCACTGCCATCCGTTTGTGCAGGATGACGATGGGAATTCTATGCTGCTCCATCAAAGTCGGTAAAGAACTGAAAGAATAGTGCAAAACTCACGCGCCAACATAAGAGGTACAGTCTTTCAAAAGTCCGTCCAATTGCTCGCATACGCCGGATACGCCGGTGATCTTGACATAATCGGAAGAAAGCAGCGTGATGTCAGAGTATTGCGACGGAAGCGACGAAGATGCAATGGGGGCAAAACCAAGTATATGCTGTCAACAAGAAAGGACACTCAACACCCACGTCTCGGACAGAACTTCACCATCGATAAATGTAACTTTGAGGTAGTTAAGAAATTAAGGCTCAGCTATCAATTCCGCTATGAATGCAATTGACTAGCAAAGCCCTCTCTCGTACAACAAAAGTGAAATTACGAGCATATAAGACCTAATAAGCACAGTCTAGTCATATAGTAAAATTATGGGCAGTTTTCCTTCGATCCAATTCGTTTGCTGAATATTCCAACTATCTCGGGTTATACTTTCAATTTGCGCAGTTTTATAACGTTCTCTACCAACGATACCTTGACAGTGCGCAATCAAGGCTTATAAACGATCCTAAGTTTTCTACCAATTCGTTAACTGCAAAAAAATCCGACGGTTTTCCTCCATCCCAACCATAGCCAACTTTTTTGTTACTTTTTTAAAGCAATCTTTTGCCGATAATTCCTTCGTACTGGATCCCTCTTATTTCAAATGCCTGCTTAACTTCCCCATTGGCCACTCTATTTCTCAAAGTTTTGATCATACAGTGATAGAAAATAAATTACAACAACTTAACGATGAATACTTACCCGGCCCAGATGGCCTTCCATCCATATTTCTTAAAAAGTGTTCCTCCAAACTTTCCCACCCACTTTCGAATCTCTTCCGGTTATTGCTCTCTCCAGGTGAATTTCCACCACAGATATGGAAGTCTTCTTTTATAACACCGATACACAAAAGGGATTAAAGAGTGAAGTCACTAATTACCGCCCTGTGCTTTGAACTCATTTTGGTAAAATCGATATCTTCTTACCAGGATAATCGCTTTTATAGTGTTTGATTCAGGACTGCCCTATCGGCCCCTTTCTTGGCCACTTCAGGTGTTCCTCAAGGTAGTCACTTAGGTCCTCTCCTCTTTATCCTAACTATTAACGATCTTGAAAGGGTTATTCAACAGTCAGCACTTTCTCTCAATGCTGAAGATAAAAATTTTTTTAAACCCATTTTCTCACAACATGACTCCAGAGTCCTCCAAATAGATTTAAAGAGTTTTTCCACCTGGTGCATCAAGAACTGCTTAGAACTCAATGTCACCAAATGCCAATCGATTACATTCTCAAGCAACAAGTCTGCTCCCCGAATTTACCTTATCCACGGCCAACCTATATTACTTGTTCAGTCTATCCGCAACCTTGGTATATTATGCGACAGGGAGCTTAATTTAGGCTCGCATATTCGTTAAAAGATGGTCAAAAGAATTCTGCAACCCATACGTGACCAGATCACTATACATCACTCAAGTTCGTCGCCTTCCCGAGTACGCTGGCCATGCGCTTTGTCCCTTTCAACGAATTGAGAGCATCCAGCGTCGTTTTCTTCGATCTGCTCTTTGAATTGTACCTTGGAACGATCCTCTAATCTCGCCTCCCTATCGAGACCGTCTCAAACTCATTAATCTGAATACCCTTGAGGAACGAAGAGACGTAGCAGACATTCTTCTCACTCACCGACTCCTCTCAGGCTCCGTCGATTGCATGTCTTTTTACAACTCAATTTTCTATTACACTAACCCTCAAAATCTACGTTGCCCCCGTATTTTTTATCTTCCAATCAACCGCACTACATATGGCTCTAACGAACCAATCTCTCCCGTATGCTGCGCAAGGTAAACTCCAACCATTACCTTTTTGATTTTAATCGCAGCACTCTCTCCCTCAAATTCGATCTCCTTCACCATCCCTAGCTTTAAGCCTTATTGATAAGTCCTAGATTAGTTTTTAAGTCCTAGTTTTTAGGCTTGTATTAAACCAAAATTATATGGCGCAGAGGCATGGACCTTATCAAAAATGGATCAGGGTGCTCTTGGATCGATTTTTGAGACGAACATTCTTCGGGTTATTTTCGGACTCATCTGCCTAGACGGTGAGTGGAGGAGGAGATACAATGAGGAATAGCAACATCGACTTAGCCAAGAGAGTGATGGTCCAACGACTGAGGTGTCTGGGTCGTGTAGGGCGGATGAATAATACCAATGCTGCGGTGTAGAGGAAGACCGCGACTTCGACTAATTTAGCGTGCGAAATTGGAGGTAACTAGCTAAAGATCGAGACATTTGTCGATTGCTGATAAGGAGAGATAATTACTTGACGTTTCTTCGTACCTTATCTTTCTGTCTTTACCTTGAAACTCTAGTTTAATGCATCTAGGACCCCTTGCTGTTCGGTCACAAGCGTCTTGTTAAAATACGCATGGTGTCATACCCGAGATGCCCGTACCCATACACTCACTGTAGAATCTTGCTATCCCAAATTTTTGTTTCATTCATTCTGCTGCTTCTCTTCGTTGGCCAGTTGTGTTCTGAATCTGGAGACTGGAATCAAATGTGGACATTTGCCACTGTAAAAGTGCGTATACCCGATAACTTGGGAGTGGGTTCCCTACAAATAAATAAGTAGCCGCTCGACCATCTAGAATTAGTAGAGTTGCAAGAAATTAGATGTCAGTTTCATGCTATCACTTTCAAACTAGTTTACCAAAGATATTTTCCGTGCCGAATGGGATTAGCATTCTATCCAAAAAGGCGGAAAAGTCTTCCTTGAAATGTCACAGATTCCTTTATCTGTCGGAGCATGTACATATTTTAGACTTATCTTCAAGAGTTTGCTTCTAATACAGATAATGGAAATACTCGTACCACCACTAATCGAATCGACTGGAGGCGAATCTGGGAATCGAAATGGACAAACTTTTACGCAGGGCTTAGTAAATGTAGCAGGCTTTGTTTTGCTGTATGCCTATTCTAATACAGTGCAAATGCGATTGAAGGGCGCTGTTAAGTCGGTCTATTGCAGTAGTTGGACAGTTTATCGAGGCTGTACTTAAGAGCACAATTCCAAATCATCACCTGTTGGTGATGTACACATTGCGCTGCCGTTGATTATCCACAATCGCGTTAGACTTCTGAAGACATCATTTGTTGGTATTTCTGTGAGCTAACTTTTCTTCGGGCGTGTTTTCAGAGATACGGGCTTCTAACTCAACATACATAGTCACGTTCAGCATATGCTCATAGTTAGATCCCTACTGATCATGAAGACGATCTAATCAAACACCAGGGCTCCCAAGTCCTTTTCTCCTACTTTAAGAGTTGCTTTTTCCTTTTTTTCATCAGCCTGTTCCCAGATGTCTTAAGAAAGACCTTTGACCTGTCCTGCGGTCTGCCTAATTTTGAAATCTCATCCAAAACAACATTAATTGTAGTAATCATCCACAACTTCTAATTTATTCTGCACAAAGTTGTAATGCTCCAAAAGAGTTGCAACAAGATCTCTTTCTCAATATCTCGTAAACCGTACATGCCGACTTTCGACTTCCTACTTCCGACTAAAAGAAATATCATTACTTATGCTACCTAATGAATATTTTAGTCCTGTGCCGTCCTTAGATTTGCGCATCTTAATTACATTTTTGTCACACAAAACGGCTACTACATATATTGTGTGTGTGGAGCAGTGTGTCATTATTTATAAGGAAAAAGGACGATACATCGCAAGCATGATCATGGTCGCAAATCTCAACGCATCTTTCTTGCAAATTTATTCCCGAAGATTAAGTATTTTTATAGGCCAAGCCACATGTAGTACACGCATGCGCAACGTATTTATTTGCATTCCATTGCTGTGTTGAATGTTGATCTGCCGCCAATCGGCACCAACATCAGAAGTAGCAAACCAGCAGCAGAAGCAGTTCCATAGACACCCGTACGCACATCTAACATGGATCGCAGTGGCAATAAAATCATCCATCCGAGAGGCGGCAATGGTCCAGCAGTGGTCCAGCTTTCAATGGTAAAACTGATGTTGGCAGAACTGGAGGTGGTGGTGGTGATGGTGGTGGTGGTGATGATGGTGGTTGCCAGTATCCCAGTAGCGATGTTCACTTAAGAATTATATTTATCGTTCACCCAGGCAAATTAAGAGTCGTAGCCCGGCCTTTTCGTATAAGTGAATGCCCATCCGAAGCACAATTTTGATTTGGCGCTTAATTTATATCAGAGTGTATTATTCTCGCTTGTTTTAAAAATCATTAACAGAAGTAAGAGAACTCGGATATCTGATCCCTCGGTGGGGAACCTGGGACCGCTCTGCTTCGCTAAACCTACCCGGACCAAGTATTATGATTTATGCGCGCTTTCGCATTGCAAATGTCCAACAGGAAAAGTTCTTCCTCGTCGGGGATCTGCTGAAACTGCAGGGACTGTGACCGGCCTTAGTGCGTCGTATGCGAGTATCCTCACAATTACGGCTCAATAAGAAAGTGTTAATTCGCCTCTCATATGTACAAATTGTGTTCATTCGCGTACAAGTGTTTAAATTTCACCTTTCGGTCGAGGGATCACCATCACAGGTGAGTTACAGACATCTTAAGCAACAGGAACAACATATAATCTGTCTGATTGGCGAAGTGGCGCACTGGCGTACTGGTGCACTGGCTGGTTGGCTTAGTCAGCGGATAATTATTTTTACTTCGATAGTTCGTTCCCCATGTGTCCATGGTTAAAATATATTTTTAATCATGTCCCAGAATGCGGCGAGAGGAAGATGAGTACCCATAACGAGCGCTGAGCAAATGCATTTGGTGGAAAGATATACGGATATTCGCAGGAGGATGCCCCGCTGAGAGAACATTCCTCTACTGTGCGGAGTGCGGAGTGCGGAGAATTTGCAAGTTGGGCCACCATACTGTGTGTGTTTGGATCACCCCCAAGACACGATATTATAAATTTCATAATTCACGAAATATGTTAAAATGAGTGCTGTGGCATATTTTCGCTGGAAACCCTGGAAATCGCTTTGTATGGGTGCGAGGCGATAGGTGGGCCATTGCCAAATGTCAAAACGAATAACAAAAAGCAGACAGCAGCCAACAGTCAACAGGCAACAGGCAACAGGCAACAGGCAGCAGGCAGCAACAAACAGTCAGTAACCAGCAGCAGCAGCAACAGTGGTTACCAAAGTTAAGTCGAAGTTTGTAGAATCAACATGAAGGAAGGAATCCTTCCAATTATTGTATTATACCGAGCCGAGATTATTAGGGCCGCCAATATGGATGGATATACTGTCGAAAAACACCCCTGCGGTTTTTGTTTCCGCGCAGCGAGACAACCACTGCGTGCACAGTCGGCCACTCAAGGAGGAGCTGCTGAACAAATGTCCGAGATGAATATATGAGAAAATAAATAAAAACATCATTTCCGTTTAACTTGCATTAATGTGATGTTTCTGAGTTGGTTGCGAGCTCCCAGGACTTGAAACGACTCTTAGGACAACTGCAAGGAGTCACAGTCACATTTGCAAATGCTCAGTCGGAGCAATGCAGCCAAATCGAATGCAATTAATTTAACCTACAGCTTAGGGAAATGTTAATATTTGGAGTCGGAGTTTAAGTAAGGCATCCGTCAAGTTCTATGCGAGGCTAGTTCTCCTGGGCATCTTGATGAATTGCGTCACGATAGTGAACCCATATGTTGTCTCATTGATTATTGTAAATGCTCAAAGCAAATAGCGTTTGGATGCATCTTGTGCTCGCTTGGATACGAGTATGTGGTGATGTATTATAGTTGGGTCTTTGCTGGGTTGTTTCATTGAAAAATGCTTTCACTTATTGATTTATAGTGCTAGCGCAACAGTGTTATCTTTGATTGAATAGTGCTTTGGAGACAGTTAAAAATGGGATACGGGTCAAGTGGCACTGTTGATGTAGTCTATAATGTTTGGACCATACTTGTAAATGAATATCGTTGCTTTTGTTTCCAGCGATTTTCCTCAATTTAAAAACTAAGTTCGAGGAAAGCTTGTTAAATCTAATATGCTTTTGACAAATTAATATACCTAAACCACTGAACTGCTCGAGAGTTGAGAATTCTCTAAGGATGTTCATGTCACTCCAAAGAAATTCTCCAAGTATGTGTACTTTTGGGTGACCGTTGAATCAAGGTTGCAAATACTTTGGGCTTCTTTAGGTTCGATTGAGAATCATCATAGATTTTTACTGAAAGAAAGAAATGCTGGTTCTCCATCTCATTTAGCAGGCTTATAAGCTGAATGTCGAATAAGCGATTATGGTAAAAATGTTCTCTAATCAAATTGTGACCTAAGACTGTTAAAAGTATCATTAATCCGCTTAACATAGCCAAAGTGTGATTAAGGGTAAAACTTTAAGCCCCAACTTGATTGTCATTACAGAGTTGAATATTCTACTACTTCCACCGGTTTTTCACCTTTATTTTAGCATTGAAATTGGCACTTGTAAAACACAGGGTAGAACACTCGGATAATTCTGGTTTAAGTCTGCCTGATTACAAACTAGTGCCATCTACTCACTTTATGGTCTTGCTATTTACTTGTGCAGTAATGTAACTTACCAAACTCCATCACTACTCGATCCCTGTTCTAATTTGGAGTTTGGCTTTGTGTTTGACTTACATACTTGAGTGGCGCTACAGTTTGAGGTGAACATGGCTTATAGTAGCAAGCCTTTCCATTTAACGTAATCCTAAGCCAACCGCTCACAGTTGCGCACTCCAATTTGGTTGAGGTCACCTTCTACTTGTGTGCGCCCCCGAAAACGAGGTCTTTCTCAAGAAGTGTTGTAAAGCTATTAAAAATTGCGGACAGTTCGTCAAAAACATAAGAAATCCTACCTTATGATCCAGCCCAATGCTTATTTTGTCAGTCAGCTTTTTGATTAATAGCAATCTCGCGCTCACTTGATATATACACAGTTGATGTGCTCTCCCCTCTAGGCTCGTTGTACACGTGGTCAGTTAGAGAAAAGATTTCTAAAAAAAACGTAATAGGGCCACCCACGAGCATGCTCGCCGAAAATATTCGTGCTCGCTATATTTTTTTCGTGTAGGGCCATGTTCGCGAGAAAACCTCATTTTTGCTGTGAACGCCGCCGAGTGAATATCGTGGATTAAACATAATGGCAGCAGCAAATAAATAAATCACCCTAGTGCCGCTGCTGTTATGATCACAGACTACTCGTATTTTCTTTGGAATGAGATCCATTATCCCCCATCTGATTAACAGTAGCAAACTCAAGGTGGTACGACTCGAGCTGTAGAGAGGCTGTCACGCTTAGAGAAAATTTTTATCGATCCTATAATGACTGCAACTCCTATCTTAATAGTAGGCAATTTCAAAACAGCATTTGTCCGGCCCGTCCTTAAAAAAGGCGAATTTTCTTCTATCTCCTGCTATAGGACAGAACGTCTCTTGTGTTTAACGTAAGTACCTGCCATGTGGGCTTAAACCTACGGGATGCCCATACATCTATGGGAGCAAGGATATGCCTTGCCATCGCTCACCGTCAATCCACTGATACCAATTCGGAACTGTGTTGCCGGCACAAGTTCCACCCTTTTTAAGAGTCGAGGCCGACCTGAAACCTCTTACTGCTCTTAGGGTCGCAGCACCCAGTACTTATTGCAACTCTACATTGGGCAGAAACCCTTCCCGCGAATTTGGTTTTAAACCACAGCCACCATGACGCTCCCACAAGGGGGCCTACCTCTAACAAGTCAGGCCCGGACCGAGATCCGGGGGGCTCCTGACTCCAATGGTACCGTGATTTAAGTCCTGGTAGGGACTACCGGTGGTCCAGCCGCCAACAAGACCTATGACCGGCAACTTGTGACTGATCGAATCGCAGCAACCTTCGGTATCGTCATCTGAAGATGTTTACCATAAGACCAGTACGTTGCTCTGCCCCCGTTCATTATTAGACAATGTCATTAAAGGGCGAAGCCTTGATAATTGGGCGGGGTCCCCCTGCCATAGGACAATTACACTTATGTCCCTTCTTTCCAAAGTTATGATAAACCGTCAGCTGATGAAATATCTTGAAACACGGAAACTCCTCAATGACCGCCAGTACGGCTTTCGTGGCAACAGGTCCACTGGTGATTTGATGGCATGTCTCACCGAAGAGTAGAACCAAAGTTTACACCAATCTGGCGATATTGATATCTGTAAGACATTTGACAGAGTTTGGCTTCGGGTTCTCCTTCCATGGATTAGAAATTAACTTTCGGAACATTAAATTCAAGTTTTCTTGGACGGTTTCAAGTCTGATATTCACAAAATAAATGCTGGTGTGCCCCAGGGCTCTGTTCTGTCACCGACACTCTTTTTAATTTTCATTAACGATCTCTTGTCTGCTACTTCTAATCCAATATATTCCTTTGCTGATGACAGTACTCTCTGCTTTTCATATTCGTTCCCGGACTCACAGCCCTACTCTTCGGCTGTAGAACGAGAACGGCAGCGTATGCTAAGCTCATTAAATTCCGATATCAACAGCATAACCAATTGGGGAACTATCAACAGAGTGGAATTTAATGCTTCCAAAACACAATGCTGTCTGCTGTCTTTAAAGCGATATTTAAACACACAGCCATTATCTATGAATGGCACTTGCATCGTCGAAACCGAAAAACTTTCCATTCTCGGTATGTGTGTCAATGACAATTTACGTTGGAATGACCACATATTTGATGTCGCCAAAAATGCTGCGAAATGTCTAGGTTTCCTCAAGCGATGTAAGAAATATTTTACCCCCTCTGATCTGGCCTCAATATATAAGGCATTCATCCGCCCAAAATTGGAGTACAATGCCCACATCTGGTCAGGTGCCGCCAAATCCTCGTTGCACTTGCTAAATAAGATTCAAAATCGTATGATAAAACTGGCGTCGCCCATGCCAATATTGCACAGGCAATTGACATGCTTGAACATCGACGTAATGTCTCTCGTCTCACCTTGTTATATCGCTATTTTTACCACCAGTGCTCCAACGAAATTGCTAGTGTCACTCCTCCCCTTCTAACTTTCAACCGTAACATCTGTTTCGCTGTGAATGCTAATCAGTGTACCCTCAAGACGTGGTTTTTGATTCTTTTCTACCGTACAACTCGCTTCGGGAATGACTTTCTTAGTAATTGTAACTTGCAAACATTTCAGACCAACGTACATCGGTACCTATCTTTTATTCCTCCTTCGCCCGCGCTGTGTACATATATTTTAAGGGTACTAAATACTACTTGAGAGCGCGCTTATTATAAAAAAAATTGTTCACAGCCAATTCAACGCTACAAGATTGTAGTAGGTCTTCGCCTACATTTAAGCGCGTCGAACATTTAATGGAACCAATTTCCTTCTCTACTCGTGTAGTAGCAGGAACACTTAACAATCTTAACATACACGAATCCTCTGGTTCATTGGACGCTTTCATCAATCCTATATTTTAAGACCTTTTCCGAGCTGACGGAAAACTATATTTGTCCACTCAGTAATTAAAGAAATGCAAATCTTCATTTCTCGTATCTAACAGACCCATTTTACTCACGCCCCTATCTTCGCAGTTCTCAAAAACTTTGATAAAGCGTCAGTTTATAAAACATCTTGAAAGGCATGAACTTCTTAATGCCTGGCAGTATGGTTTTCGAAGTACGAGGCGCACTGACGATATGATAGCATATCTCTCTGAAAAAACCCGCGTCTTTAAGTTAAAAATACTTCAGCGTGCGTGAGCTGGCTTCAATATATAAGACCGACAAGATAAATGTTCAACCATTCCAATGGTCTTTCGGCAATATTCTCATCCCTCAAAATGCTCACAACTGAATGACTATTTTCAATGTACAGCGTCCCTATTTCGGAATAATTTCGGCGCATTTTACTGAATTGACGTTTCAAAAGTAGACATGCTCAAGTCAATCGGATGGCAAATGTCAAAGTTATTCAGTGTTTACATACCGACATAAAAGATGCTGCAATAGATGATGATAATTAAGATGGGCGAAATGAGCAATTGACCAGACGTCTCTTACCCCAGCATCAGAGTGTGCGACATCACAGGCCACGGTTTCCCTTTCGAAGGCTCTTGCAGGAGCTATATAGATGATGGTTTCGAGTGAATTCTTCTTTGATAATCATGGCAATTTGACCGAAATAACGGTCAGTAGACTCATCAGTTCGACCTCTGCTTAATTCTTATAGTTTAAGATCTTCCTAAGCTTTTGATCTCCTTTTAATTTCCTTTTGGGAATACAGTGTTATCAGTAAGTACCTTTTCTGAACTTGACCTAACCTAACGAGGTACGAATGATTGCAACGTCTTTCTTAAGCGTGTGAAATTTCAATACGGCCAAAAGTTGAGGCAAAAAATACTACAATGTTCCAAAGGTAGTAAAAGCCTTTGGTCGTTTGTCAAAAACATCAGAAATTCTGCCTCATCCTCCATCCCAACGCTCATTTATAATGACATTCCAGCTGTCAGCTCTTTGTACAAGGCAAATCTGCTTGCTGAACACTTTGCGGCCAGTTCAAGACTTCCAGATTGTGCTTTGTCTCCGCCTACACTTGAGTGCGTCGAATCTTCAATGGGACGAATCTACTTTCGCACTCGTGTAGTAGCAAGAGTACTTAAAGATCTCAACATACATAAATTCGCTGGTCCAGATGGTACATCTCCCCTTCTTTTGAAGAGGTGTTCTTCCACGCTGGCAAAATCACTGCGTAAGCTTTTTCATCAATCCTACACTTTAGGACTCTTTCCGAACAGATTTAAAACAGTATTTGACAACCCTGTCGCTCAAAAAGATGAATCTTCTTGTCTCTCCTCCTACAGACCCATTGCACTTATGTCCCTTCTTTCCAAGGTCATAGAAAGGCAGATAAATCGCCAACTCATGAAATATTTCGAAACTTGATAACTTCTTAATGACCGGCAGTACGGTTTTCGTAGCAACAGATCCACTGGTGATTTGATGGCATGTCTCACCGAAAAGTGGAACCAAAGTCTACACCAATCTGAGAGAGAGAGTTTGGCATCAGGCTCTCTTCATTTGGGAAACTACCTTTCGGAACGTTCAATTCAAGTTGTTTTGGGCGGTTTCAAGTCTGATATTCACAAAATAAATGCTGGTGTGCCCCAGGGCTCCATTCTGTCTCCTACACTCTTTTTTAATTTTCATCAAAGATATCTTGTTTTTCACTCTGATAAAATATATTCCCTTGCTGTCGACAGTATTCTCTGCTTTTCATATTCATTCCCCAACTCACGTCCCTGCTCTTCAGCTGTAGAACGAGAACGGCAGCGTGTGTTAAGCTCATTAAATTCTGATATTTAATTTAAACATTTTAAACATCCAGCCATTATCCCTGAATGGCACTTGATTTGTTGAAACCGATAAACTTTCCATTCTCGGTATGTGTGTCAATGACAACTTACGTTGGAATGACCACACATTCGATGTCGCCTAAAATGCTGCGAAATGTCTGGGTTTCCTCAAACGATGTAAGAAATACTTTTCTTCTTCTGATCTGCTCTAAATAAGGCATTCATCCACCTAAAATTGGAGCACAATGCTCAC
Source organism: Volucella bombylans (assembly GCA_949129095.1). Classification (NCBI taxonomy): domain Eukaryota; kingdom Metazoa; phylum Arthropoda; class Insecta; order Diptera; family Syrphidae; genus Volucella; species Volucella bombylans. The sequence continues at coordinate 166,939,344 of OX422144.1, read as the reverse complement.
ACCTGCTCAGGTGCGTTTTAAACATCTCTGTACCTGCTAGATACGATTCAAAACCGAGCGATGCTAGTATCACCCAGTCAATGGACACCCTCCATACAAATTGCCAGTAGCATTCCGCCCCTTCAAACCTTCAACCGTAACACCCGTCTCGCTATGAATGCTCATTAGTTTACCCTCATGCCGACTTTCGCACGTACTCTAAAATATCGTGATCCGTTCCTAAGCCGAACAACTCGCTTGTGGAATACCTTGCCGAGCTCTCTATTTCCTAGTCATTATAGCACTCAGACATTTAAAACCAACGTACATCGGTACCTCTCTTTCTTTCCTCCCTAAATTTCCTTCGCCCGCGCTGTGTATAAACATTTTAAGTACTTTAACTTCTTGAGCGGGTGGTAGCAGAGTGATTGCCTATGCGGATGACGTTTCCATAGCCGTCTCAGGAAAACATCTAAATACTATTAAAGAACTCCTCCAAATAAATCTCAACAGATTAACCCGCTGGGCAGATCGCTGTGGATTGGGAATAAACCTCCATAAAACTGATCTTGTCCTCTTTTCCAGGAAATTCAAAATTCCAACTATAGACCCTGCTTCAATAAACGGTACCAGTTTAATATTTTTCGATACAGCACAATATCTGGGTCTCATTTTTGACAGGAAACTAAACTGGAAACCTAACATTCAAGAAAGAGTCAATAAAGCTACAATAGCTTTATTCTCTTGCAAGAAACCCTTTGGGAACAAATGGGGCCTTCAACCTCGCATAACCCACTGGTTACACATCTCGGTCATAAGACCGATACTTACTGGTCTGGTCGACGGCCTTGGAAAATGCAGTCAACCGCATTAAACTAAGCAGAGTCCAAAGAACAGCATGTCTATGCACAAGCGGAGCCTTGCGGTCTACCCCGCGGTATTAGATATACTGCTTCACTTGACACCCCTCGACATTTTTAGCAAGCAAGTAGCTGCGACTGCAGCTATTCGTCTTAAAGCGACTAAACAGTGGACAAATAATTCATTTGGCCACACCAATATTCTTAATACATTAGGAATCCTCACAGAGAACATCGCTTACACCATACCTGAACTTTGGTTTGACAAAAACTTCCATGTAAGCTTCCCCTCTAGATCATTCTGGGAGGAGGATGCTTTCATGGAGGACGAGTCAATCCACATCTCTACACAGATGGATCTAAAACCGATAGCGGAATTGGTGGCGGTGTTTTCTCAGATAAGCTAAATCTAAGCCTCTCTTTCCGTCTTCCAAATCACTGCAGCGTGTTCCAGGGGGAAATTTTGGTGATTAAAGAAGCTCTGTCCTGGCTGAAGAAAAACATGATGTCTGCAAAAGATATCCGCATCTTTTTGGATAGTCAAGCCGCCATCAAGTCCCTAGACTCGGTCTCATTATATTCTAGAACCGCCCTTGAATGCCGATCATCTCTCATGGAGATGGCAGAGCAGTTCAACATTCACCTTTGTTGGGTGAGACATTCTAGGGAACTGCAGAGCCGATGTACTCGCCAAAATTGGAACCACTCTACCTATCCTACCGGACGTAAGTACTGGTATACCAAACGCTACGTGCAAACTAACACTAAAGCTGGATGCCAATAAAAGAACAGACCTTAGGTGGACTGCTGGACAAACATGTCTAGCGACCAAACAGATCTGGATCTGAGTCGCTCTAAGATAGGAAACATCTCAGCGCCATAATAGGTGTCATTACTGGACACTGCCTCATAGGCAAGCACGCAAGAAGGCTTGGCGCTTTTACTAATGATTTCTGTAGAAGCTGCATGGACGAGGAAGAGGAGGAGACAATCCCCCACCTACTCTGCACATGCCCAGCTCTCTCCCAGAGAAGGAAGCCTCATCTAGGAGCTTTCTTCTACAACGACCTAAACGATCTAGAAAAAATAGACGTTATTAGTCTCCTACGCTTTATTATAAGCTCAAACTGGTTCCAGTAGTAAGAAGATCATAGATCCACGTGGCATCACAATGGGCCAATAGGCCTTAGTGGGTTGGTATTTCCAACAGCCACTCTTACCAAACCTTACCTCTTGAGCACGCGCTACTTTAAAAAAAAAGTAAATTCTTGCTTTGGTGACTAAATTTCAAAGCACAGAAGAGGGTGTGTGATGTATTCCCATGCCGGTACCGGTAAATCAGTTGCTATCAGAGGCTGGATTTATCTGGATACGGCTTCTATTTGCGTCCTGAAGACACTTGCAAAATTTTAAAGTCAATAGGATTATTTTAAGCAAGCCCTTGACACTTACTCGTATCTATTCATTCACTCCGGTCTGCTAGTGAAATATTCCAGAAATTTGCAATCGAATGCCTCCTTATTTACATGCAAATATTGGCCAAAATACACGAGTTCAAAACATATTTGCATATATAACAGAAATCGGGATCAAGTATTTGAATGAGGTGAAGCTAAGCAAACACCATATTATTTTACAGTTCACCAAGCTTCTTTATTTTATTACTTATACAATGTTATTCGTGCAGATAATATTAATCCGTTGCACGGCATAATTTTTTTTTTTTTTGTTAACAATATGAATCCGATCGTATTCCACAGAAGTTAATTTACTCTCCTTGCCGCTTGTCATAATTACAAGCCATCAATTCTTATCACTCAAGCTTATCGCTTAACCAAACCTCATCCAAGAGAAAACCGTTCCCGATAAGATTAAAGCTTGTCGAACCATATTTTATATCTCAATCTCATACTGCCCGAATTTCATGTGAAACGTGATCGTGTCGTTTTGATATGATGATATGAGTACACCTAATGTTGATGCGAAAGAAAGAAATCCGGCTTTACCTGACCCGTTTCCCTTTTGTAAGTTACATACGCACATACTCGTATGGTAACGATGACAACTTACTCAATCCTAAGTTTGGCGAGGGATCACTTAAGATACTTAATCTTTAATGACTTATTAAGCAACATCTCGATGGGTTGGGTATCTACTACGAGTATATATCGTTGAATATGATAGAATAGCCAAGAAGAATCCTAAAGTTTGGCATAATCAGGTACGGTTACGGGTACACTTTGCGTATCTTCTCGTAGATGGATTGGTTATTTCCTAAAACCCTGCCATGAATAATACAACATGTACAATGGAAATCTACCACAATCCAGAAGAGAAATAATTTGCGTTATCTAGTTATATATCAAAGTTTTATTGGCACTAAATAATGGGTATTTGCTGTAGAGGTAGTATCGTCGTCGTTGTCGCCGTTGTCATCGCATCGTATCTATGCCTGTAAGTATAATGAATCCACGAAATGCTTAATTTACCCCACTGACTGCTAACATTTTCATTTGTTATACTCACTGTCGATCCCAAAGAATACGAGTAGATTGTATTCCGTTGGTTGGTCGCATTTTATAGAGGGTACGGTACGGTACGGGCCGGTGTATGGTGTATGGTGTACGGCTAAAGTGTTGGATCTGAGTATCAGTTTATGGTTATTTTATCTTTATGGTGCGAGATCCCATTAAACGTTTTATTCGTATTCTTGGCATTTTTCTGTACTCATTCAATAATCCGTTAAATTTTCAATGATTTGTTCGTTCTAAGTTTGAACTTGTGAGATAAGTCATTAACACCGGCTGAGCAGTTATTATCGTGGCTTTAGATGACTTAAAACGGGTCACAAAACAAGGTGTGTACACCTACACCTACATCTAAACCTACGACTGCGCTGACACCTACATATACTCGTAACATTCTATAACCAACCATTCATGCTTAATTTGAGGAAAATCTATTTTTAAAAATTTAGGTCTCGCCAATGAAACAGAGTTTTAGGGGTCTCTATAAGTAGGACACCACAATAGCTGTTAACGGAAATGAGTATCTAATAAGGACACACACTCTGTTGAAGTAAATGCTTATGACTCCAGACTGTATGTCTAAGCTTTCTTCCATATGTGTCAATGGCAGCTGGCATGTTTTTTTATTGAGTCCATTACAGGAACAATCTTAGTAGCTGTAGGAACAGGAAGATATTTCAGCTTAGATTGATGAGTTAAGGGCCTCGTTTGATTTAGATTGATTTGGTTTATGTGTTGTAGAGTGTAAAATGCTCAAAACTGCTTCAGAATTCTATAACGAGCTAACGTATCTTTTCGACTTTAAGAGCTCTTTTGGAAGTGTGAATTTGGGCATATGTATGTAAGTCAGCTAGGCAATATGCATTTGATGCGTCAGTAGTAGGTACTTTGTAGAAACTTCATACTTAAGTTAGGACAGCGAAAGTACTTGATCTAACATGCGAATGCAAAAGACCAGTAAAGCTTTCAAAACTCAACCTGTAGAGTTCAGTAAAACGAATTCAACAAGAATTTTATGCCTAAGAAGTCAGAAAGGTCATCAAAGATCGCTTCGCTTGGTGTATGATGTTTAAGTCCAGCCAATGATGGATGTATCTCTCCAAATTCAGCAGTGGGTGTCGTATTGACATCCACAGACCAAAACTTCATGGAAAATGCACAATTCGTCAGATTCTGCCTCAAAAACCAAGCTTCTAAGTCTTAGACTCCACTTTTTTGCTTCACGAATCTTAGAAGAGTGGAGTCACCTCTGACCAGTTTGTCGGCTTTCCCATTCCTCTTTTGAATTTTTATGGCCGGAAATCCAAAGTATGTATTTTTTTCAAATGACCAGTGTCCCCATGCAATCCTAAACAAATTTCGAGGTAGTGGTGGATGGGTTTAGATGCCTGGCTGTGGACGAGGATAGCTATGATTTGTTTGAAAGTCGAATAGCCAAGTAATTTAGATGCTTCCATGATTAACAAGATCAGAAAGACGTTAGCTTGTTAAGGGAATGCAAAGAGTTGGATATATTTTATTCTTTTGAAAAGACGTTCGCTCTAGCTCCACGATTCATTTTAGAACCGTCTGCGAACACTTTAGTAACAGTGACTGATTCCTATTCCATTGCAAATGGGAATGCAATCGAAAAATATTTTGTAAAGCTTAGTTTTCGAATATGTACTCCGTTCACCCACAAAAAGACAAAAATCCGAGGTGTTACACTCTAGTGGAAGCCATAATGTAAATTAAATTTTTTGATTATTACATGTTTGGCGATTTTTTATTGCTATTTTGTTGTTCTTGTTTTTTTCTATCTGCCTTCTGATAGTGTGTGCATTTATGTTTGACGTACATATGTATTGCAAAAGGGTCCTTTTTTAGAGGTTTGGTTTTTAAAGTGGCAACACTATTTCTACAGATTGTCAATTTGACAGTTGAAAGTTGGGTTATGGTTAGCACGTTTTGCCATTTTACAATGAAAAGATTAACGTCAGAACAACGCGTTCAAATTGTGTAAACTTATTTTGAAAATCATGGTTCCGTTCGCCAAACTTATCGTGCGCTACGTCCATTGTACGGTCGACATAATCGGCCTTCTTAGCAAGTTATTCGGAACACGATGAATCGTTTTCGCACCACGTAAATTCTAGTGGATAATACGCATCCCCAAAGACGTCAAACAGTGCGAGCATAAGAAGTTATTGCCGTTGTGGAGCGCAGTGTTGAGGAGAATCCAAATGAGTCGATTTGCCATCGTGCACAGCAATTGGAGCTATGCTCATCCGCTTTGGGGAAGATTTTACGGAAAGATCTTAGCTTAAAAGCTTATAAGATCCAGCTTGTGCAAAAGTTGAAACCGCGTGAGCATTATATTCGTATATTCTTTCGGTGAATGGGCCGAAAACATGATTCAGCTTGGTCCTCACTTTCAAGGTAACATTTTGGTCACCGATGAGGCCCATTTTTGGTTAAATGGATATGTAAATATACAAGCAAAATTGTCGAATTTAGAGTATAGAAACCCAGAAGTCTTTGTCGAGACGCCCTTACAACCATTAAAACTCACTGTTTGGTGTGTTTTATGGGCTGGTGGAATCATCAGATGTTACCGTCAATGGAGAGCGCTATAGAAATATGATTTCTGACTTCTTCATTTCTCAGTTGAATGGCATTGACGTGACAGAGTTTTGGTTTCAACAAGACGGCGCAACATGCCACATGGCGCACGACACCATCAATTTATTGCGGGAAACCTATGAACTGACCTCCACGATCCTGTGATGTCACTCCTTTAAGTAGGAAATACACCATACAATGGTTGTGCCGACATACATGTTCCAATCCGGAATTCAACTTCATGTGGTTAAAATTTCATCTCCGTAAGCAAATCATACACTACTGCTTTATTTATAGAAGCCCCAAACTGGACAGCAATTCAACCTTTAACGAGTTTGATGCGTTGTCTGACTCCATTCAAAGAATTGTATCCCTGTATCCTCACACTGAAATCGATATTATGGGCGACTTCAATATACAGGTGGCTTCGACATTCTGGACAGACAACACCCGAAGGACAGTGTGTTGAGATTTTCGCTGCGGAAAACAACTTAACACAGCTTGTAAATGAGCCCACGCCAACATCAGACGTTGATAGTCATACCACCAACACCCTGAACTTGTTTTTAACCTCTCACCTCGATAAGTACACCGTTGATGTGCTCTCCCCTCTAGGAAAGTCGGACCACTGTGTTATATCAGCTAATTTCTCGTACACCGACCACACAGTTGGAGAAAAAATTCCTAAACGAACCGTATGGCAATACAAGAAAGCCAATTGGAGCAGACTTAAAAGCTTCTTTAGGAATTTTAACTGGTCGTTATGCTTCCTCGATGACGACGTGGATGCCGCTGCTGATATGATTACAGACACCATTCTCTTTAGAATGAGATCCCTTATCTCTCATCGAATGAAGAGCATCAAACCAAAAGAAAAGGCATGGTACGACTCGAGCTGTAAAGAGGCCGTCAGGGTTAGAGAAATGTTTTTTCGGTCCTACAAGACCAACCCAACAGAGGAATACCGAAAAAAGTTCAAACGATCCAGAAATGACTGCAACGCCTTTCTTAAGCGTGTGAAATTCCTATACCACCAAAAACTGAGGCAAAAAATACTGCAATGTCCCAAAGGTAGTAAAAATTTTTGGTCGTTTGTCAAAAACATTAGAAATTCCGCCTCATCCTCCATCCCAACGCTCATTTACAATGACATTCCAGCTGTCAGCTCTTTGGATAAGGCCAATCTGCTTGCTGCACACTTTGCGGCCAGCTCAACACTCACAGATTGTGCTTTGCCTCCGCCTACACTTGAGTGCGTCGAATCTTCAATGGGACGAATCTACTTTCGCACTCGTGTAATAGCAAGAGTACTTAAAGATCTCAACATACATAAGTCCGCTGGTCCAGATGGTATACATATCTCCCCTTCTTCTGAATAGGTGTTTCTTCCACGTTGGCAAAACCACTGCGTAAGCTTTTTCATCAATCCTGCTCTTTAGGACTCTTCAAGAGCAGAAGGAAAACAGCATTTATCCAGCCCGTCCCTAAAAAATGCGAATCATCTTCTCTCTCCTCCTACAGACCCATTGCACTTACGTCCCTTCTTTCCAAGGTCATGGAAACACTGATAAATCGTCAGCTCATGAAATATCTCGAAACACGAAAACTTTTCAATGACCGGTAATATGGTTTTCGTAGCAACAGGTCCACTGGTGATTTGATGGCATGTCTCACCGAAAAGTGGAACCAAAGCGTACATCAATCTGTCGAAAGCAAGATAGTTGCACTTGATATTTCTAAGGCATTTGACAGAGTTTGGCATCAGGCTCTTTTGTCGAAAATGCGTGCATTTGGGATCGACGACTCTCTTCTTCAATGGATTAGAAATTACCTTTCGGAACGTTCAATTCAAGTTGTCTTGGACGGTTTCAAGTCTGATATTCACAAAATAAATGCTGGTGTGCCCCAGGGCTCTGTTCTGTCACCGACACTCTTTTTAATTTTCATTAACGATCTCTTGTCTGCTACTTCTAATCCAATATATTCCTTTGCTGATGACAGTACTCTCTGCTTTTCATATTCGTTCCCGGACTCACAGCCCTGCTCTTCGGCTGTAGAACGAGAACGGCAGCGTATGCTAAGCTCATTAAATTCCGATATCAACAGCATAACCAATTGGGGAATTATCAATAGAGTGGAATTTAATGCTTCCAAAACACAATGCTGTCTGCTGCCGTTAAAGCGAAATTTAAACACCCAGCCATTATCCACGAATGGCACTTGCAACGTCGAAACCGAAAAACTTTCCATTCTCGGTATGTGTGTCAATGACAACTTACGTTGGAATGACCACATATTTGATGTCGCCTAAAATGCTGCGAAATGTCTGGGTTTCCTCAAACGATGTAAGAAATACTTCTGATTTTCCCTCAATAAATAAGGCATTCATCCGCCCAAAATTGGAGTACAACGCCCACATCTGGTCAGGTGCTCCTAAAAGATCTCTGCACCTGCTAGATAGGATTCAAAACCGTGCGATAAAACTTATTGACGATACTAATATCAGTCAATCAATGGACACCCTCGAACACCGACGAAATGTCTCGTGTCTCACTTTGTTTTATCGCTACTTCCACCACCAGTGCTCCACTGAAATCGCCAGTAGCATTCCGCCCATTCAAACTTTCAACCGTAACACCCGTCTCGCTATGAATGCTCATCAGTATCCTAAGCCGTACAACTCGCTTATGGAATGCCCTGTCGATCTCTGTGTTTCCTGGTCGTTATAACTTGCAAACATTTAAAAACAATGTAGATCGGTACCTCTCTTTCCCTCCTCCCTAAATTTCCTTTGTCCGCGCTGTGTACAATCATCTTAAGGGTACTCAAACCCCTTGAGCTCGCGCTCATTATAAAAAAAAAACATAGCACTTGTACAAAAACATATGGAGAATAGGCTGAAAATCACAACATTGAAAACGTCTACCCGTCGAAACATCGAAACATCGAAACTGTGCTAACAGGAAGTAGTGAGAATATTGCTAGTAATAATCAATGCTCTAGTGAGCCAAAAATGAAAATTTGTGCATTCTGTCCTTCATCAAAGCGTAGAATGACAAAGCCATCTTGCTCAAAATGCAAAAAACACATTTGCGGTGAACACAAAGTTGAGTTTCGCGCCTCTTGCACACACTATTAAATAATGTTGATGTAATATACTTTTTTTATTATTTGAAGTTTTTTTTTTTAAGATTATGCCAAAATATTAAACTGAAGTCTGATTTACGAGTATGTTACCTTATTTTATAGTTATAAAAAAGAATATTTTGAAGTTTAAAAAAAAAGTGAAATTTTTGTATATTGTTTTTACTAGTTATGTTGAAATTAAAAGTATTAAATAATTAGTAAATTTTATAATGAATTAAATAAAAAAAAAAAATAAAAAAATGCAAAATTTGAAATTTTCGTGTCCAGAAAACAAATGCCAACAAATTTAAGATACGAGTGGCTCGTAGTCGATACGACAAAGAGTAACCTTAGCGTAAGCAAAATAAGAACAACCATCTAGGGTTAAAAGAGTAAACTGTTCCGCCTTAGTGTCGACCCTAGATGATATTGCTTTCTAAGCGAGTCACCGTGGCAAAATATTTGTTCAACATCAAATGCCATTCTATTCGTTGTCTTCCGCTACAGGCGAATGAGAAATTGGTGTTTGAACTATCAATACGCAACATAATTGTACACCAACACGGAACAGAATGCTATGTAACTTTAACTGATAGATCCCTCGTACAAATTTTGAGCTATAGGTGAGTCGATGGTGAGTAAAACCTCGCTGAATTGATCTTTATCATCAGTGGTAGACCAGTTTAAGTGAAGACAAATCTCATACATATGCTAGTCCTCATCAATGTAAATTGTTAATAAATGCATTCCCATCAAAACATAACAAGTATCGTACATACATACATATGTATGTATTTATTCCACGAATTTCGAAGCAAACTTTATGAAATTCACATTTCAATCGTGCCGACAGTATTCGGGCTATTCATTCTAACCTCCTTTCTATGCGCGTCTATGAACGATCAACGAACAACAAATTGTGTGTTGTTTTAGTGTTCACAAGTGCCTTTTTGATTAAAATAACAATAAACCCATGCACCAAACTAACACACTTCGCCGTCACCATCAATCCGACAATCCAACAATCCGACAATCCGACAATCCAACAATCGAACAAACCGATCCATTTCGATATGAATGATCTCAATCGATCGGTTGCTCTATTTGAAGCAACTTTTGTGTAACAAATCAAATTTTACGGCGCTCTTCAAATTGTATTGATTGGTTATTGATCATGTTAACTTTATGAATTTTCATAACTTAAGACGAAGAGTATCCGAAACGTTGGGTTAGTCATCTCGAAACGAGTCATCACCAGAGTATCAGCATCAGCAAGAGCAAACTGAAATATAATAGATAGAGGGTCGGGGGGCCAGGTCGGAGGCCCACCCAAGTTGAGTCCGCACATAATGGTAATTGGGGTGCGGTATACAACCTGCTCCACTCAGTTTACCTAAAAATATCATACAGCCAGATCGATAACTAAATGAAATACTTTGTCGTTTTACAAACGAGACGACACCTCAACAAAGATCTAACGAACATCTATTTCCACTTAACACAAGTTTCCGGATTCGATTTGGACTTGGTTGACTTGGAGCTCACAAGTTAACTCACAAAAAATGTTAAACACACAAAAAAAAAAAATTGAAAAAAAAATAAAAATAAAACAAAGCGAAGCGCGCACACAGAACGACAGGGACAGTAACCCAACAGAATTAACACTAAGAAAAATCTTTAAAGAAAAAAAAAGGAAACAAAAAAAATGGAATGCCAGGGATCAGCAATATTTTAAAGTATAATTCCGAAACCCCGTAGATAAACTTAACATAACTATTAAACATTTGGAACCTGAAGCAGACACCGTACAAATTTCAATCAATTTGAATGCAAATTTAATCTAATTCGAAACGCCCAACGTCCATTCAAACCGCATGCGGTATGTGATCATTCACCCGCTCTAACGAGGTAGGTAGATACACTCGTAGCTACATACGGCGACATGTATGTTTGTAACATAGATACTCGTACAATAAAAGAACACAAATTTACATTTGATAGCGACCAGAGGTGGCAAAAACTACTCATAAACGCAAACGGGACAGTGATCGCTTTGCTATCGTCAGCGGCCTACCATCACCATTTGGTGATATATCAGAGAATCTGTCATCGAATTATCATCATCATCATCATCATCATCATCATCGGCAACAGCATCGATGAAGTCAGTACCTGGAATGAGGTTACCAAAATCATTGATATTCTGATGGACCGATATGCCGACATACCGAAGGCTGAAAGGCGATATATCGATATGACAACATGACGATTTCATAGACCAAACCAAACCAAACCAAACAAAACAAAAGAATGACCGACATCTGACCCGGATGTGATGTGACCCTTTGGTCACAGATCCACAATGCCTCCTCTTCAAGGGAGCAGGATCACGGGAGACCCCGGCCTACTAGCAGGATAGGATAGCAGCGTTTTTTGCCTCTGCTTGTATGGATTTATGGCATTTCACCCAGCGCCAGCCAGCATTGGTTGCTGCAGTGCTTTTTGGCGAAAAGGACACTCTTGTCGTAGGTGTATGAGATTTGTTCGACGTTGGAACGCCTTCTCATATTCCTCAAAATACAATCGGCTATGATGCCCGCAGGCCATACAGAAAAACCAAACGCCTACGTCTAGCAAATTGAATGAATACACTCCGGTAAGACTTGTGTGCTGTTGGAATGTGGCCCACGTTGCTGAGGCTGTTTTTTTTTTTTTGTTTTTTTCTTTTCTGTTTTTAGTTTTTAGTTTTATATTCATCTAAGAGCAGCTGCCATTACACCGATGAAGTAGAGTTGTAGCGTCACCATGAGTTTACCATTAACATGGCGCAGCGGAAGATGATCATACAGGTAACAGCATCACGATCATCATCGAGAGCATATCGTTGAGTCGCCGTAGTCGAAGTCGTTGCCGTTGCCGTTGTCGTTGTCGTTACCGTCGCCTCGCCAATAAACGGTGGCAAGCGAAATAGTCGTGGTGGCCCTGAAAATGGGCTTGGTTGGTGCTTTCTACGCATTTAACTTTGGTTCAACACTCCCTTTGGGTGATTCCCTTTTATTCCGAGTACCAAGTACGAGTACTCTCCTCGGAGATGAGCATTTAATTTGTTGATGATGATACTGATACTGATGGGACAACATTTGGCACAATTTTCAACAAACTTCCGACGGATTTTCGAAAGTATTGTATCTTTCCCAAGCGATAGACATGGAAAAATCATTTCCAGTTTGGCTTCGCAGTGGAGTAGATACATAATACCTGAAGACGGCCTGAATTGTTTTACATGTAAATTCATGTTTTCCTTGATGTAATCATGTAAATGAGGCAGACCGAAATCGAAATTGATTATGGTTGTGCGTTGGAATGAAGGTCGAAGCTTCGCTCTTGCCTCTACGCGTATTCGTTTGCAAAAGATGAAAGATTGCTCCTGATGTTTGTTGATGCTTTAGTAGACCATTAGCTGTTGATAACTATGATACCTACTGTGCAATTGTCAAAACACATGCATATGTTACGTATGTAGATCTCTGATTCTGAAATCCAACAAAAAGACGTTCGTGAAGATGAAATACGTAAGAGCGAAGTGATGGTTTTCAACTTATGTTGTTTTGAAGTTACCAGACAAAGCTCTTTGCGATAACACTGGAATTCAATGGCTTCAGTGGTGTACAGAAGGTCATAGGGATTTTCTTACATCAGCTCTTCTTTAAGTTGGAACCAATTGATGCTTTCAGCAAAACCGGGAAATCGAATAGTTCTTCAAGGCTTTCGAAAGATAAGGGTTTTTCTTTTGATAGAAAAGTGTTTTCCTTCGTTTCTTCAACGCTGCAAAAATGGTTGAAAGTCAGGAAAATTATGTAATATCCTGTGATGGCGCCCACCAGGGTAGCTCGTTTGGATAGATACGAGTCTGTTTGTGCGTGCCAGATATGTCTGGTAAACTTGCAGGTTGTGCAATTCAATTACCCTGAATTAGCCTAGTCTATCACATCTAGTTTTAGAATAGATTTAAGCATAGGAAATCGTGACAATTTTGGCAACTACATCGACTTTCTCCAAATTTCTTGGTGTATGAACTCTTGAGAAATAGGCGACAGCTTTAAACTGCTTACGGCTTTGTCGAGATGGAGTTCAGGGATTTTATAGCTGCTTGGTGCTAATCCAGATATCCGCATGTAGCAGATGTCAGATTCAATTTTATTCGAGAAAGAGGCTCTTTAACTGCCAAATTTACACCTTGAACACGCTACCACTTCTTGTGGGGTAAATAGAGATACAAGCAGCATCCGCACCCTTGATTCGTTTTCGAGAAATCAATGAAAATGCGAATAGATTCCGGCCTGTGCTACAAAAGTTCGGGAAGGTATAGTAAAGACAATACTTTGAGCGATTTTCTTTCTTATTTAGGAATGAGTGGTCTTCTCAGCGCTACCTTGCGGGTGACTGGCGGTACAGGCCTTCACAAGTGTATGGTTTTTTCTGTGTACATTCTTAGCCCTTTCCTATCTGAGGGTACTAATTCGTAAGGGACAATCTTCATTGCTGATCCTTAAAAGTAGCTTTTGATAAGCCAATTACAGGACGTTATTTGAATTCTACCGAAAAATAAACAATCTGTGAAGCTTGCAAGTTGAGACGTAAAAAAACCGCCGAGCAAGTGAAGTGTGAAAATTTCAAAAATATATTGAAAATAGAAAATTGCAAGGTGGGTTTGATTTTCTTTATTAAAACCTGATGGGGACTGCAAAGTACCGCCAGGGACTGATTTGAAATAATGAGTGGTATACAGTCGAATTTGCTAAGTAATTGTAGCGTTGTTTCGGGTCATTAACGATGGATATCCCGCTGATCGAAGTCTATCTTCTAGAAGACCTATAACGCAGGATCTGATGAAGAAGTGTCCGACGAGGGGAATCAAGAAGACCTTCAACCACAACATTTAAGGGACTTCGAAGCGAATTCTCGAAGTAGCATTGGAAAGAACGCTCAACCAGTTGGCAATCATGGAAGAAGAAAGAAAGCAATCATTGAACCCTCAGCAGGTAACAGCCACAGCAACTACTTCTTCATCAAGCCCTGATGTGAATGTTACTGCTTTAATACAACACACTTTGGTAGCTACAAGACGAACTGCACGGAAAAGACTTGAAGTAGAACGAAAGTGGAAAAAATGCGATAAGCAAACTAGCTTGTCAGAATATTCTGGTGATACTAGAGCAGTTGAAGCATATTTTTCGGATTGCGATACGCCACAAATGCTTTTTTGGTTTTCATTGATTCCATATTAGAGAGCATCGTGTATCAAAGCAACCTTTACCACTGCCTTCATAGGTATAAACATTTATATGGGCTACAATTCGAGTCCAGCTTGGACTGACCATTTCTCTTCGGTATGTGATTTAAACAACACAGAAGCAAATTCTATGGTGCCCTGGAACTATAAAGATAAATTGTTCAAGATAAGTCCAATGCTGGAAAAGTTGAACCAAAAATTTCAAGAATGTTATTATGGAACCAGAAAAATGAGTGTTGATGAGTCGATGGTAAAATTCAAGGGCGGATCGGCTCTGAAACAATATCTTCCGATGAAATCTATACAAAGGGGATATAAACGATGGTGTTTGGCAAGATCAAAGAGGTTTTATCAAGAAGTTTATGATTTATCAAGGCAAAGATGGACAAATGACGACGAAGTTTGCAGATTATGACGGAAAATGAATGACGCAAAAGTGGCGCAAAGTCATATATTTTGGCAATTTTTTTCTCATCTGTTCCCTTACTGGAGAAATTGATAACTAAAGGGACCTTTGGCTGTAGAACAATGGATGGAACCCAACAACATGCAACCTGATAACAAATTGAACAGAGGAGATCATGGCTACATATTGTCGGATATATACATTGGGTTTGGGAAGTGGAAAGACAACAAGATTGTGCATTTTGTCTCCAAAAAAAGATGGCATGGAATCTTCAGTTGTGAAAGATTATAACCAATTCATATACAGATACCGCAGATCGTTTGAGAGCCTTGCACTGCGTAGATAGAAAGTCTCCAAAGTGGTGGCACAGTGTGGCATGCTAGATATAGCGTTTGTAATTGTTTATATTGTGCATGGACTAATAATGGAGAGAATGCCACTAAAAGAGTTTAGAAGGTCAGTGTTACGAGGCCTTATGTCGAAGAAAGACCTACCAGATTCTAAGAAAAAACAAATCGTCAGAAGCCAATGTTCCGAGCCCAAGTGTTTCAAAGCGACGTAAATCGGGGAATGGATTCATTAGCTTCTCTTCGACAAAAGCAGAGGAAGATATGTAGCCTGCAGCATGAAAAACCTACAGTCAGAGCCTCATACAAAATGCTGGCATTGTAATATTTTTTTGTTTTCAGAATACCACGGCGTCGACTTGGTAGTAGGTAAGTGTTGATAAAAAGTCCAAAAAGTTCTTAAGTTTGTAAAATCCAGTCTTTTTGGCACATAAAGTTGCTGGTGGTACCAAGAAGTCTAATAAAAATCTGAAAAACTATGTTTTTCTTTTTACATCACTTTAAAAGATTTTAATGCAAAAGGTTATGTTTTCGTATTATTGCTGTAGGGCTCTTAGATTGTCCATGTTTGGCTATAGTACACACTGCAGCTTCACCTTCATAAGCAACTACTTTACAGACTTTTTCTTCCAGAACAATAGTTTGTTGACTACAATGTTCTATAAAAGGGGGGTCAAATCAATGCCATGCAGTGTGCCTCTACTGACATGTCTACGAGTGGGGAATCTACATAACTTTGTCTTGTGGCTCTACTATCAGTTCTTTTGAGACAAATGTCTTTTCAGCTAAAGATACTCTTGAGGGTAAGGTTGTTTTAAGTGAATTATCCCCTCAGAATGCATGTTCAGGCAATTGGTTGGACTTGTGCTCTGATTATGATTATGATAGACCTACACTTAATGTGACTTCTAGCCTATATTGGAGGTTTCCTAGAACACCGCCAGATAGATGACATCAGATCATGGTATTAAATAGATTGAAGCTAAAGTATTAATAGTCTATTTCCGCATTCATTTTTGCACTTGTAGACATACCGTGTTTTATTTAAACGGAATATCTCCGAGAGACTTTGAACAATTGGCTGCGGCCCACAGTAATACATCGGAATGTGAGATAGAAAGTTAATAGGATCACCGCTTGAAGTCAATCAGAAGCCTTCTAGATTACCCAGATAGCTAGAACTGTTTGAGTTTGAGACGAAAACTCTACAAAATATCGAAGCTCCTACATTCTCATAAAATCCTTCAAAATTTCCTTCAAGCTTTGCTAAGTTCAGTTTTAAATTTTTTGAGAAGCTCTATATAGAATTTAGTGTCTGAGGCTTCTCTAGTGACCTTAGTGTTATTCATTTCTAATATCATGGCTCTTAATATGTATTCCAGATATTGGGTTTCGGCAAGCCCCTAAGGGCTCCTCGAAAGCCTTGCTTTATGGTGCAGCCAGCTAGTCGACCAGCTGGAAGGTTTATCACAAAGTATATCCCGGTATTCGTCTCAGTCTGTGTCCCGACGGTTTCTAAAGAAGAGTTGGGTGGGATGATGGTTGTTCAGTCTACAACGGTGTCTACTGTCCGAAAAAGAGTCAGTGATACACTCCATCTTATATCATGTTTCTCGTATTGTAGGAGGCAAGCATTGAGTCTTTCAAATTCATCCAGATGAACAGAAGGCGAAGTGTCGTAATCTACTAAATCAGCATCTAGGTAGTTGCTGTTGGAAACAAATTCTAGTTTTAGTGCTGCGGTGGGAGCTACATAAATAATGGAAATAATTGTGCCGGTGATTGTACTCGTAGTAGTAATAGCAGTAATGGGTATATCAATTCCACCATTTGTTTGCGTTTGGACTCAGCATAAGAACATTCATTCTCTGTAAAACAAAAAACCACAGCATTTCGTGCTCGGAAGAAAATTCTAGCAGGCATCCAAACAATGCAGGCCAAAGATGCCTCTCATACCATCTTCAAAGCATTTTTCACCACGTATCTCGGGTTCGGCTGTGCCTAGTGCAGAGAGACGTACGTCCAGTGGATGTCAAAATCATGCATCGCAGCTATCCTGTTTTAATGTTAAAAGCTTAGCTCACATTTTGCATAAAATATCCATACCCAACAGCTTCAGTTTTTTTTTGTTTAAAACCTTAAACTTTTCTTTTCACTTTTTACATAATATTTTTTTCGTACTTTACGAGTATAAGTTTGCATGCTATTCAAGTATATGTATCTAAAATCAGTTTTGTACTACGAGTAAACTGTTGAAAGGACTCTCATACTGCGGCTTTAAAGAGAGATAATTCGCATTAAATAGTGTTTTTCGATCAAATGCCCTTATATTAAATGTTGCTGTTGACTTCTTTTAATTATTAAAATTTAAACGAAAACTATCTATACATAGACTTGTCATTAAAGAGAAGAAAACAAAAATTAAAATAAAATACAAATTATTACCGAATTTGGAGGGAATGTGGTTCTTTCATGCAATTGGTTTATCTTTAAGTCTCACGGAGATGGTATCATAGTTTTTGAGTCTGAGCTCGTTACCCCCATTTTTCATTACCTGAGTTTCTTGCATCAGAACCATGTCTTCTTGTGGTTTGAAGATTTCCATTATAGGCTGTCAGAAGTAGCTTTAGAATGCTGGAAATTTGTCTTTGCTTAGCGCAGCAACATTGCTATAATCAGGATGCTGAGTCTAACGTCGTTTTTAGGGTTTGGCTGCAAGAGGAACCGATAACTAACGATAAAGGCTAACGACCTTTCTGCATGCCGTTTTTTTCAGATATTCAGAAAATTAAAAATGCAAGTTTATTCATCAAAATCTATATTGTTCCTTTCAAAGTAAACCCCATCGACTGCAACACACTTATGCCAGCGCTTGATCCAATCCTCGAAACATTTCTTATATTCGGTTTTCGGTATGTCCATCAGTGCTTCCTGCGAGTTTTCCATTGTTCCCTCTCGGCTGCTGTAACGCGTTCCCCGTAGTGGTTTTTTAACTCGATTGAACAAAAAGAAGTCACAGGGAGCCAAATCAGGTGAATTCGGTGGCTGTTGGTAGGTATTTGTTGCATTTTTCGTCAAAAAATTATAAATAATGATGGCACTGTGCGACGATGCGTTATCTTGGTGCGAAATCCATGATTCTGGTCTCTTTCGGCGAATTGCTTCACGCAAACGTCTCATAACGCCCAAATACTCGTAATACTCTTTGTTTACTGTCTGGCCTTCTGGCAAAAATTCACGATGCACTACACCGTTTTAATCCATGAAAACCGTGAGCATTGCCTTCTTTTTGGCTGAAAACGACGTGGTTTTTTTGGTCTCGGATCATTTGGTGAACGCCATTCACTTGCCTGATGTCTGGATTGCGTGTTGTATTCATAAACCCACGTCTCGTCTCCAGTAATGATCTTTTTGATGAAATCATCTCTTTTGCGACGTCAACACGGTCCCTTTTTTGAAAGAAATTGAGGTCTTTTGGCACCAACTTTGCTGTAAACGACGGAAATCCAAATTATTTACCAAAATGTCTTGGACGGATCCATAGGCAATGTTCAAGTCCTCCGCTATTTCTCTGTTGGTTAATTTGCGATGGTCTGTGACTGCGTTCATCATCTTCGATTGATTCACGACCACTTTTGAACCGCTCGTGCCACTGGTAAATGACCGTTTTCTTTAGAGAATCGTTGCCGAAACACTTTTCCAACATTTCCAACGCTCGCGCACCATTAAATCCGTTTTTTACCCAAAATCGAATACAAGTTCGTTGTTGCAAATTGAAATCCATTTCTAAAATTGTAAAAAATCGCCAACACACACAGAGATAGATGTACTCTTGGCTACGTAACTTTTGCAAATGTCAAGCTATGATGCTAAGTTGTAGAGGGAATGTCAACAACAGATTTACTAACTTAAACGAGCGCTACTCGGTGTTTATTCCGGGATAATTTGGATCAAGGTGGTATAGTAGGAAGCACGACTCTTGAGGGTGCAGGCGAATCGTATGGATGGTTCTTGACATCTCTAATAAGTCAGCAGCATTATTTTGGATTTTCATTAAAATAGACTCCACACTTCTTACAATACTATGGCCGAGAAAGGACATTTAAAGGAGCACATAAGCAGTAAAATTGATGAGATTTTGTCCGATTACCCTGTTTCGATAGAAAAAACTCTTGGGAATCATGGTTGCAATTTTTTAGAGTAAAGGGTTCTGAGTTTTTAATATCAAAATACTTTGCATGTCTAACTACATAGCCTCAGTTACCTGTTGGATGTCCACTTTGTACCTAAATGTCTATAGACAGCATTCAATAAACAGCATTTTTAGCGCCCGGAGTTTTGGCAAAACCGACCTCCTGGCCATAGAAAGGTTTAAAATATGTCTGCCATCTGAAATCGAAACAGCCCATTTTCTTTATATGGAAATTAAGTAATCAAAGCTTGAATATATTCGGGGTATAGAGCCATTTTTTTACTCCAAACCTATAGGCAGGCAGCAGACCATTTCGTCTTCCAGGAAGATTTGAGCAATTAAACTATGCAGATTATTTCAAAATGAGTGGCAAGTGCACAGGCGATTTAAATAAGAGCATGAGCCAAATACCGGCTGCATCTTTCTGATTCATTTCATTTACCTTCTTATCAGGTTGGTTGCTGTAAAAGAGTCTCGATTTGAGAGCATAATCTGTTGAAATATAAATGTCGACTGAAATACCAATGTATCTGACCTGACATTGACATGCAGATTAATCATTAAGGTTTCGTCGCACTGTCTCTATATTTAATCGAAGTTTCGTTGTATAAACACTGCACCCAAACCCTTGTTGCGTTAAATATCCTTTACTAGCCTTACTTTCTAACTCTAACTCAACCCATATGATCACGATTTAATTCGTCACCTTTTCAAATGCCTGGTTAATATTCGCAAGGACACTCACCAAACGAAGATTAGCCAAATCGGATGTGTCTCGATTCCTTTTGGGAATTGGCTGGACTAAATTATTCACAATATTATAAGAGCTTTTGGTGGATTATATTATTTATGTCGACCGCTTCTAGAGCAGGCGAAACAAAATAACCATTTGGAGCCACTCCAAACTTATGAAAGCAGGCAAAATATGTCAAAACTACATACAGGAACGGAAAATGTATGCATATCTTATCTTATTTCTAAACACAAAGATCTAAATCAATGCAGACGATGTCTACATATTATGTAAATACAATGGCTTAAGGTGGCCCTAAACGACGAGCATGCTCGCCGAACATATATTTTTCTCGTGTAAGGGCTGGTTCGCGAGCCGCTCGCTGTTGACGAAAAATTTTGATTTTTTCGTGCTTGTTGGCTTCGATGTTCACCGTGTAGGGCCATGTTCGCGAGCAAACCTCATTTTTGCTGTGAACACCGCCGAGTGAATATCGTGGATTAAACATAGGCAGCAGTAAATAAATAAATCACCATAAGCGCAACCACTTGCGCTTCTTTATCGCACATGTTCACAGTATGAAGAATCAACACGAAATGAATGCTCGCCAAATGTGTTCGTCGTGTAGGGCATAACGCAAACGAGCATGCTCGGCGAGCATCCATATTACGAGTATTAATCCATATCTGTAGAAAACAGAATTGTACTAACTTAGAGCTAACAATTAATAATAAAAAACTTGAAGTAGTTAACAACCTTAATGTATTAGGTCTAGTTATAAACAATAAATACAACTGGAAACCGCACTGTACTAACCTGAAGACAGACAGCATTAGCAGCAAGGCTTAACGTTATTGATTATCTTTCATCGAATAAAAGTAAAGCTCTCGTAAATACACACAAACGAAAAGACTAGTTTTAAACAAAATCGATTATGCTTTATCCATCTATGGTTCTTGCCTAAAGTCTACAAAAAAAAATTAACACGCCAACATACCACCAAACAGCAAGGAAAAGCCTCGGTGCTTTTCCAACAACACCGTTAAAAAACATCACCAAACTCAACGTAAGATTATTCTTCGAATCAGGGTCAATTATTGATAGGGATACTTGCAGAGCACTTACCCACACTCGCAGCAGAAGAATCCCATCCGCTATACACCTCATCCTTTAGGCACGAAATAAACTGGACTTTCCCCTAACTAAAACAACCAAATTTACTCCAACACTTCCTCCTTGGTCTCTTCACAAAGATTCAGTTATCCTTGATCTACAAGATCTTCGGAAGGACAGCACTAGCAGCGCGATTTTCCGAAATCTGTTGTTCTTTGAAAAACATAGGATGGAACTTCATATATACAGATGGGTTCAAAACAGATTACAACATCGCTTTTGCTGTAGTAGCCCATAACGGTTCTGTTCCTACACAAGGTAATGTACCTAATATTACTTCCATCTACACAACCGAAGCATTAGCCATACTGGAGGCCAATAAGATCAGTGTATTAGGAACAGGGAAATGAGCGATCTGCTCTGATAGCTTATCAGTATTGCAAACCGTTGTCAACCCAAGGAACAACGCAGATGTAATAGCCAAAATCCGCAATATTCTTTCCAAAGCCAATACATAGTTAAAGCTTATCTGGACTCCGGGCCAAGTAGGAATAAAAGGCAATGAGTTAGCAGACGCCGCAGCTAACATTTCACTTAACAGTCCTACTTTCACATTTAACAGCTTTTCTCGGCTTGATTTAAAAAGGTGCATTAATCAAATATGCCATAGCCAAAGAATAATTGACTGGGAACACTACAAGCATCATTACAGCCTTATCAACCAAACCAAAGTTAGGCCTATCTTCCAAGGCCAAGGCCCATACTCGCCAACACCTACTCAAGAACGAACTTTCACCTATCTGCCCCATCTGCTTTAACACATTAAACATCGCTCAAATATTAAGTACTTGCTTCCAATTAGGACACCCAAATCTCCACAGCATCAGTTGCGACCCCAACCTCATAGACATCTTAAAAGAACAAAACAAGTGCAATATGCTTATTTCGTGAATGGTAACACTTAGCTCATGCCTGATTCGACAGATAATTAGTTTTATCCTTCCGGTTAATAATGGAAAATAACTTTATTCAAATGGCTGCCTCGGCTGGCCATGCAGTAGCCTACACGATCGGTCCAATTTTTAAGCACATTATCGATTGTGTGCAGCTGTATTTCACCAATGGCTTCACGAATACTGTCCTTTAAAGCGTCAATTGTCTCTGGCTTGTCGGCGTAACACTTATCTTTTACGGCACCCCACAAATAATAGTCCAACGGTGTCAAATCGCAGCTCCGAGGTGGCCAAACGACATCAGCTCTGCGGCTGATAATGCGATCTTCAAAAACAGGGCGCAAAACATCGAGTGTAGCTTCGGCTGTGTGGCACGTAGCGCCGTCCTGTTGAAACCAAATTTTGCCAATATCCTCCTCCGATCGCCATTGACTGTAACGGCCACTCATTTTCGAAGAAAAATGGCCCAATTATGCCTCTGGACCAAAATCCGCACCAAACAGTGACTCGTTTTGGGTGTATCGGCTTTTCAATGTAGGGTTTTCTGTGCGACAATTTTGCTTGTTTACATACCCGCCAAGATCAAAATGAGCTTCATCTGAAAAGATGATTTTTTTTGGCAAAATCGGCATCTTCTCTAAGTCGATCGCAGGCCCACTTAGCGAAGCGAAAACGCATTGGATGGTCAGTTGGCTTCAACTCCTGAACCAATTGGACTTTGTATGGCGTCATACCAAGGTCTTTATGCAAAATTCGTCTTAATGATGTCTCCGAAATGTTCAATTGTTGAGAACGACGATGAATTGATATTGAACGCGCTTCACGCACACTTTCTGCCACAGCAGCAATATTCTCGGGTGTACGCACTGTTTTTGGCTTTTCACGCTTTGGTTTGTCGATGAGGATGCCAGTTTCTTTCACTTTTTTCACAAGATAACGAACATACGGAGCTGACGGTGCTTTACTTCTTCCAAAATCCGTACGCAATTTTCGCACACATTCTGCAACATTACCATGATTTTCAAAGTAATGTCGCAATATTTTCCAGCGTTGTTCAAGCATATACACAACCATATTCGTTCAGCATATAGTTGAAAACGTTAGATGGCGGACCCTTTATTTATTTCCTAGAGCCAAAAGCCACTGCTGCTAATTGCTCTTATCCTTAATGTTAATAACAATTTATAATTGTGTATTGACATCTTAATAAATAAATAAATATATGCATATCTACCAGTTCTTTGTAAAAACTAATTTTGGAAAGAAAACTCTGCCGAATTCCAGAAATTTGCAAAAAATATATTTTGTAAGCACACATGCATGTAGTTGGCTTCAATCACAATAATTCGAAAACGATAACCTCTCACAGTTTTTTCTCTATTTTCATGGCCTGAATCGATTGATTTCGCAGCCAAATTC
Source organism: Volucella bombylans (assembly GCA_949129095.1). NCBI lineage: Eukaryota > Metazoa > Arthropoda > Insecta > Diptera > Syrphidae > Volucella > Volucella bombylans. The sequence goes on along the minus strand of OX422144.1, from coordinate 166,915,794 downwards.
AAAGGGATTTTAACGCAATTTAATTTTACGCAAATTCTGTGAAATTTCAACAACTCTCGTATCGCTATCGTATATGTATGCCACAGGGCCATAATCATCAAGTAAGGTACGAATATCTCGTCCTTGTAATCATTCTTGCCGTTCAAATATTGGCCAGTTTAAGCTTGTTTTTGAGTCGAAAACACTCTTACTATGCCTATAGCCGTCCAATTTTTATTTACGCTAATTAGAAATTAATTAAGATAAAAGGGAATAAATTAAATCCAAGATCAGATCTGACTTCTCTAGTGAATACAAAAACGGACCATCAAAAACCTGACCAAGGAGAAAATAAATACATTTTCGTTGAATTTTGTTCATGAAGCCATCTACTCGTGTCAGGGTCATTTTGAAGCGATAACAATGACAAATTTATTACTAAATCGCATTCTAAGGTCTTCATTAACGTTTGTCTTAAAATGAACTTTAGATAAATTCTCTTTAAATACGTAAACATAAAAAGATCCCATAAGGATGCTAACAAAGTGAATAAATTAAATATTTTCGATCAGACCACCAACGTTAAGATTTTGAGTCATCATCCCATCGATACGAAAACTTTGAGCTAATACGAGTAGAATAGCGAACTCCCAAAATGACTAAGACCAGCAAATTTATTGTATCTCATCGTTTATCGTCTGATTAGCGAAATCCTAACAAAGTGTTTGTTTACCAGGTTTTGTGGTTGGAGGTTTTGCTTCTTACCTCAGTGTTTTCTTCTGTTTTTGCTTTTCGTAGTTCGTAGAGAAATTGATTTACTGTGTGTGGCTTTAACATGCATATTTGCTTGTCTCCTAATATATCTTGGTATCTTCTTTGTCTCAACTAGGAGTTGAAATATGTTCTTGGGACGGATCCGCTTTTTTTTTTTTTTTGGTTTTCTCATGTACGGCTATTAAATTAAATAAACAAATCAAAATCTTTTCAAATGATTAAGTGATTTTAAGGAATCTTTATTGGATCCAAGCGGATCAGTGTTAATTTCCGAATAATAAGCTCTGGGGAAGGACTGGTTCTGAATGTGAAAGGAAAGGGGAAGCCAAAGAATGGTTTGCCCTTTCGTCCTCTTTTTTCCGTTGACACAGTTGGGAGAAACTTTCAGTGAAAAATCTATAATAAACTCATGCTAGCAACTAAAATAATAGGAACCAAGGGGGGCAGTAATAAGGCTTTCCTTTATTAGATAGACATAACATACTCGTAACTTGACTGCATGAAAAGCATATCCTCTTCTGTATTTGTATTTGTATTTATTGATTTATTTGAAATTGCTTATCACAGTAAGATAAATCTTATAAGATAGTGAAAGCCTTAAAATTAAGTGTAAAATAAAAATAAGAACAACAAATGGTTGAACAATAAAAAATACATATTTGAATAAAAAAGAAAAAAGAATTTAATTGAAACTAAAAACAATTAATAAATAAATAACTAACAATTTAAATTTATTGCTAATTGAATATGCTAATTATACTCACTGGCTAAGTACCTCAAAAGTAAATTCCTAAATCTTTTTGTGTTTCTGACTCCTCTTAGTTCACGGGGCAGGGAGTTCCATAGGCGAGTAGCATGAACGAAGAATTGCCGCTCCGATGTTAGGCAAGAATGTGGAGTTTGCATTAAGGTCAGAGTCCTTTGCGACCGGGGAAAAACTAATCTGCTATAGAGATACTCAGGTCTGTATGATGTCATGCAGGCATGATAAGGATCGAAGCGCTAGCAGGTTATCGAACGAGCAGCCGACAATAGACTTTGAGTAAACGGACACGTGATAATAATTTCGGAGGCCATATATATACCGAGCAATATTGTTGTATACAACATTAAGTTTCCTATTAGAAATTGAGTCAACTTTGCCAAAGACCTCACACCCATACAGTGAAATTGGCAGTATGAGCGTTTTCGCCAGCATAGTTCTAATAGCTGTAGGTAAAAACATCTGAGTTGACCAAAGTATACGAAGGCCTCCATAAACCTTGCCAATAGTAGTGTTTATATGGTCAGTCCATGTTAGGGAGTCATTAAAAATAAGTCCGAGATTTCTTACAGTATGAACAAATGGGACGATTTCTTCACCAAGTTTTATCGGTGGGATGGTAGGCAGGTTCTGTGTTTTCCTATGAATCGCGAGAGCTCTCGACTTTGCCGGATTCAAACACAGAAAGTTACGTTGAGCCCAGTGAAAAATATTTTCCAATTCTTCATTTATCGAAGCAGCGACTTGATCTAAGGCATTGATATTTCCACTCAAAGCCAATTGGACATCATCGGCATACATGTGGATCAAACACCGTTGGACAATTTGTGACATAGAAAAAAGAACAGGTCCAAGTATTGATCCTTGAGGAACTCCGCTCGATACCCTCAGAAAGCTCGAAGTTTTATTGTTGACCACAACACATTGCTGCCTATCTACTAGGTAGGAATAAATAAGCTTTGCTTTGGTCTGAAGTTTTTGGCAAAGAAGAACATGGTTAACAGTGTCAAACGCTTTTGAAAAGTCTAAGAGAATTAGAAAAGTAACATATTTTTTGTCCAACGACTTCCTAATGTCATCGACTACTGACAATAATGCTGTTTTGCAGCTGTGTTTGGGACGAAAACCGGACTGACAACTGCTTACTAGCTTATTTATATCTATTATCAACCACGATGCAGATATTGGAGGAATTAAAGCACATCTCTAGTAAGCCGGATGCGCCTCCATCTGCAGTAAGCCCGAGTAACAAATCCTTGCACGACGAGCTATATACATCACCTTCAACCACTTCAGCCCCTACTCATTCAATAGCCGCTAACACCGAAGCTCCCGTTCAACCCTCTACGATAAATGCAACTTCGATCACCAATCCCGACCCAAGACCATTGCCAATAATTAGGGCTTTTGGGACATCCTGGACTCTCCCCGAATGGACCAACAGAATTCAAAAATTAAATAAAATGAATTTTGAAGCGATCAAAAAACCGGAACTGTCTACTTTCTTCCTCCAAGCTGCCCCACGTCACGCAAGCCCGTCCTGGATCAAAGCCCTTTTTAGGAGTAAATTCGGTATACAAGACGTCAAATGTAAACAAGTTGGCAAAGTCAAAAGCAAAAACGGCCAGTGTTTTGAAATACGTATACCCACTAAATACGATTGGATGTTCAAATTATCGGACGGCATACCAATAACGGAAAAGATGGTCATCACCCAACGGAAGGATATGGTAGATAATAAGTTTACTATTAAAAGAAAACATAGCCCGAACAATTCTGCCCCATCCCATCAACATCCCGACTCAAACTGGTCATTTAAGACCAATATCTTTCCAAGATTCTCCTCACTCCTTCCCCCCTTTGCACCATCTAAAAAGAACACCAGAGTCGCTACACCAAATTCTCTCCCTTCCCTCACCAAATCGTTAAAGCCGCTTCAAAACAGAGTTACATTCAACCTTGCTCCTGCGCCTTCTACCCAAGTTCCAACTAACAATGCCCCATCCGACAAATATCCTAATTTTATTAGTTCCCATATACTAAACCCAACCACCCATTCCTCATTTTCATCTATCAATCCACCTGATCCAACCCCCCTCACTAGTCAAGATTCTAGTTCCGGGGTGCTTGACCATCCTGTCCCTTCATCATCCGCTCGTGCCTCCGATTCTCACCCAAAATACCTTGACCCACTCCTTCCACCAACTGTCAAACTCACTAAAAAATTTTCTGATATGAATGATGACAGTCGTTATGTAGTATCTCGTTTGAGAGACCGCCGCATTTATGAAAATGTTCGGCTCTACCTTGCCTACTTACACGACAAACCCAACTCCGTTTGCATTGATGGCATAACCAAAACCAACATAATGGTTTCGATTCAACGAGAAGGTCTTCCTATTAAGCCAGCGGAATTAATGCAAATTTTCGTTCGCTACCATGAGAGTTTGGACATCTCTTCCGACGAAGTTCATAATGATCTTTCTACGTTGTCTTCGCATGTCAGCTCCAAACGTCTTTCCCATTTGCAAAGTTCCTAACAAACTGAAATCTGTATCCTCCAGTCCACAATGCCTGTCCATTTACTACCAAAATGTAAGAGGTTTGCGCTCTAAAATCTCCTCGGTATATCTCAATTCTCAAAAGTTTCCCTATGACCTAATTGCTCTTACTGAAACAAATCTAATTCCAGACATTAAAAACCATGAGCTGTTTCCTCCAAATTTCAACGTTTTTCGAAAAGATGGATTTGAAAGAGCTGATAATCCTTATGGCCGCGGTGTTTTACTAGCAATCCGGAACTGCTTTCACTCAACTCCTGTCGATATTCCCCACACTGAAAACTTTGAGTTAGTATACGCCAACATTACGCTCCCCAAACGATGTCTTTACGTACTTTGTTGCTACATTCACCCATCTCAACCCATTGAGTCTTATCAACCTGTAGTTCACGCAGTTGATTTCTTGACTGAGGATGCACAACCTGAAGATTGCATTGTTCTAGTAGGAGATTTCAACCTCCCTCACCTTATATGGGAGCCTTCCTGAAATAGAAATATTGATGGTGGACTGCCTAACCAACTCAAGTCTGCATCAGATTAGTGGAATACCTAACACAATGAACAGACAACTAGACCTTGTCTTCACATCCGATTCAGATAACTGTGTCGTTTATAGGAGTGATCATCTTCTTTCTACCCTAGACAGCCTTCATCCCCCCTTGTCAATTATATATTCATATGAAAATGGCAACACATGTGTCGATTCGGAAAATTCATTCTCATTTGACTTCCCTAGAACCGACTTTAACAAACTTAAAAACCTCATCAGCAACATTAACTTTGACTTTATTGGTGAGACAACTAACATTGATCTTGCCCTATCAACGTATAGACAAATATGCCTGCATTTGTTTCAAAATTACTTTTTCCAAGACTTTACTTAAAAACGGGAGAATCACTATGAATCTATAGTTGTCATTTCCTTTTTTAGGGATTGGGATAACTTTTGTCCTCTGCCATTCACGTGGATAATCGGAAGCTGTTATTACTCGTATACTATTGAAAATATGGGTAATGGAAGGAAGAATGTAAGGAAGGAGAAATTTTACGAACCTGGGATCAACACCGTCGATTCCGGTTGCGTTTGACTTTATTGATAGAACCGCTTCGACAACCTCTTGATCACTAATACATATGAAACCGAACGATTCATTGGAGACGGAGTTGTCTGAAGGATCAAAAGTATTACACACGTTTTCATTTGTGAAAGAGGATGGTTTTGTGACGAATTTAGCGTTCTTCTGCCAGAAGAAAATCATTTGCACTCTTCTAGAGCTCCTTGAAATTGCGCTAATAGTTTTGGAAAACTAAATAAACGACAATAATCAATAAAACACCGTTAAACAGTTGAGAAACCACCTTGTAGTATGGTCAGGAGTACTTTGATTTCATGATCGGTGACCAATTGGGCCAGAGATGTATTTGTATATTTACAATTCCTTCCCTACAGTAGGATTCACGTTTTTCAAAATTTTTGACACAACCATTGACGACAACGATGTCGTCCGCGAAGTACAGAATTTCGCCACACATAAGGCTTCCCGGCAGGGGATATAGAAACGAGCCTTATGGGATGTTGCTATTTACTTCGCATCCTTCCATTCTCAAATCAGAATCTGAAGTAAGGACTCTGGAGGACATTAGTTTGCTATCATTTTCAGTTATCATAATAATTTCCCATTCTTCTCAATGTGATTTTCAAATTCATAATTGTACGAGTAAGACGCAGTGCTTTCGGTTACTCTTTTCCAGCGCCTGACTTCTAAAGCAGCTCTGCCTCGCGTTGTTACTACTCGTAGTAAGATCAAATGCTTTGAACGCACGTTTTGAAACTGTTTTGTCTCTATTCTCTCGAACGATGGTCGTCGCATCTTTTATGGAACTTATCTACATGATCGCTCGTAGTATAAGAAAAAAATGATGATGATGTCATTCTGGTAACTTCAATGGAATAGGCCTTTAGAGGCTTGTTGGAAGCATTGCTTTATAGCAGTGGTCGAAATATGAATGAAACAGGAAAACGGCAACACGAACTTGGATGTTTAAGAGAACGCATTCACGGAACTGGGTACCAATAATGTAAATCTGTTTCCGAAAATGGACAACACAGCTCAAGATCCGAGCTACCGAGAGACTGTCGTTGCCATTTAGTGAGAACATGCGGAAATTCTTAGTGATTGTCCTTCAGATTTATTAATAGCCATCGCAAAGCCTACACTCCAACAGCGAATTATCTATTTTTAAACTCGAAATGGAACTAACTATGATTTCCGGGATGAAAATGAAAATCTCGCTCAGAGCACTACCAGTGATCCCCTGAACTTTATGGGGAGTCTTTGTCTGCACTCTGATTCCATTTTTTAAGGTTTCTCAGTATCATCTCAGGTGCTTTAATTTTAGGAACGAGCCTATGTGATGGAAGACATGAAGAAATTTCTTTAATAGAGTAGACGACACCCTTACTTTAGTTTTAAATTTATTTTTATTGTTTCTTACATTTTTACTTACATTCTAGGCAGAAATGACTAAATCTAATTTGACAACAATAGCTACGTATTCTAGGTTACTGGCTCTTACCGAACGCTCTAAACTTAACAATTTTATTCAACTTTTGCCTTTCGGCCTTAAAAACTGTCCTACGATTAATCTTATATGTAAATTATAAAACATATAAACGGTTGCGATCAATCGGAAAAGGATAAATTTTGGTCAGATTTCGGTAATTTACTCAGAAATATACCCATCGAGGAGATGCTTTTCGTAGGCGGAGATTTAAACGGCCACGTTGGAGAATCAAACGTAGATTATGAGGACTGGCACGGCGGTAAAGGCTTTGGAACCAGAAATTCTGCTGGTGAAGACATTCTTGCAGCATGTAAAGCCCACGGTCTCACTGTTTTAAATACGACGTTTATAAAACATCAACGACATCTTATCACCTATAGCAGCGGAGGCCACGAAACACAAATAGACTATCACCTTTGCAAAGGATCGATGAGAAACAGTGTCAAGGACTGCAAGGTAATCCTTGGAGAATCGCTAGTTACCCAACACCGGCTGTTCATTACAGAATTCTTCACAGCGAAACCACCAAAAACACGAGAGCCTGTTAGAAAGACTAAAATCCCGTGGTATAACTTATCGAAAGAACGAGGCACAAGATTTATTGTACGCGCTAAAGAAGTAATTCTTAATATAAACGTTATCGCAGACTCACTTAGCCCGAAAGAAATGTGGAACAGCATGCACGAGGCATGCATGACACACGCAAAGTCTCTTCTAGGAACGATATCAGGACATCATCACATCGAGAAAGAAACATGGTGGTGGAATGACGAAACCAAACGAGTTGTGACCGACAAGAAGCAAGCATTTCAAGCGTGGACAAAATGTGATCGGAGCAACGATATCGAAAAGTCTCGACTTGCACTTGAATATGAGCGACTTCAAAACGTTACAAAGAGAGTCCTGGCCCAAACCCGAGCGGCAGCAGCGGAAAACCTTTACCAGGACTTGGAACAAATATCCTCACGATCCGCAGATAGAAGACAAGCTATTCAAGAAGTTCAAATGTCGTACAATGGTAAAGTGCCAAATATTTTTAAACTCGCTGCGCAAAGGCGAAAAAATGCGATGGAAATAAAGTCGCAAGAATACATCAAAGACTCCTACGGTCACTTACTAACAAACGAAAAGGACATCTGTGATAGGTGGCTTGAATACTGTAAGAACCTGTTTAACAAACAGTTTCCACGTGATCGCGTCCCTGCAGCTGATCCATTCGAAGAAGACGTTGCTGACTTTTCAACAGAAGAAATAAGTATAGCTATCGGAAAAATGAAACGCGGGAAAGCGGCGGGACCAGACAACATCCCATCAGAGTTTTGGTCGAAGATGGAATGTATTGGCAGTAAATGGCTGTCGAACCTCTTGAATAAAATAAAATGAGGACAAACTATGCCGAATCAATGGAGAAGTAACCAGTAAGTAACGGAACCAAAAACCGTCATACAAAGGCAAAGGCAACACGTGAGAATGCAACAACTACCGCTCAATCAAGCTGATGTCACACACGATGAAAATCGTTGAATGAGTTTTAAACGAACGTCTTCGCAAGATCATAAAGCTCGACGAAAACCAGTGTGGATTCGTGGAAGGAAGATCGACGGGGGGTGGATGAAATGGCGAGAAAATTCGGGAATCTTCTGTGACCGAAAATACCCACTTAAATTGAAGGGAAAACTTTACACCACGGTGGTTCGGCCAGCTCTTATATATGGTTCGCAGTGCTGGACAATATACGAAGCGTTTAAAAATAAAATGACGGCAGCAGAGATGAAAATGTTAAGGATGTCGACTGGAGTTACGAAACGCGCCTGCATTAGATCTACGCACATTAGAGGAAGTCTACACATAAAGAATTCGGTAATCGAACAACTTGAGTCGGATAGAATTAGCTGGTATTGCCACGTTCAAAGAAGATCTCCGGAAAATCCCGTTAAGAAGGCAATATCGGCAATTTAGTACGGTCGCTCGTACTAAAAGAAAACTAGGTTGGAGAAAGAATTCCTGGATTGCTCAGATGGCAAATGCACAACAACGCCTGGGGTTGACCGCCGAAGCGATACAGGACCGAGCAGTATGCAGACGCGTTCTGTGATCTGCGACATTAGCCAACCCCATAAGCGGAGCAGTGGCGAGGCAGTAAAAATGGGAAACTCGTTATGCATAAGTTCGTGTAGCGAGAAAAGTGCTTGCAAAAGGAAAAGAAGAAGAAGAAGATAAAACTTAGATGCAATATGTTTTGAATTTTTTATAAAACTTAAAACTATGTCCCAGTTCTGCTTAACCTACTTAAGCTACTTAGTCTAACTTCACCGTATTCGGGGTTGTGAGCTCTCTTAGTGGTCACCATCCCAATTGCAATTTCGGGCATCTGTCATTCGTGAACAACGTCGTCAACGCACCGCCGAGATTTAACCAGTGCCATACACCACCGGTCACTTCTCAGAGGCGCGGCCTCTCCTAAACCCCCCCTAAATATCCTTAATCTAAAGGCCGGTCCAGATGCTACGTTTTGTACAACCTTTTGTCTGCGCAGTCTTAAGACGGAATGAAAACGTTGCAATTTTTAGAGCGTCTACATGGTGCAGAGATATCTGTATATTTCGCTCAGGTACTTCTCTGTTCAATTTTGGTAAGCTGTCTTGTAAAAAAAATATTGGAACGTCTGAGAAGTACCCAGCGTTCAAAGTGGTCGCGGAATTGGCTTCTAAAAAGGCAGCACTTTTCCCATATTAGATTACTGCGTGAATTACGTGATGAACCTAATGATTGGCGGAACTACTTGAAAATGGACATAGACACGTATACTTATTTATTTAAATCAGTGACACCGCATATCATCAAGGAAAATATTTGTATGAGAACAGCAATATCACCACATGAAAGGTTAACAGCAACTTTAAGATTTTTGGCAACTGTACTGGTACTTTGTCAACTGAAGACTCTTCATTTTCAGCCATGGTATTCCTAGACTGCCTTGGTGTCTCCTGATCATTTAGGAAATGTAACAAAGCAAATTACCACAGAGATGGCTTGTAGATTTCGTCTTCTCCAGCCTCAGATCAAATGATTTATTAACATTTCCCAATTCTTTACGGTAAACCCGTCTCAAATAATTAATTTTTTTTACAACTGTTTCTCTGTTTGTGGTTGAATCAATTTTTTTGAATTTTTCCACTAAACTCTCATAAGCCTCCCCCTTTTTATCCCTGTCACTATACTCCTTGGTTTTGATACGCCAAATGCATGGGAAACTTTCTCGAGAATATTGCCGAAAGTCAGCCATTGTCGCCTGACGAATTGAAATTGAAATCAAACTTAATCGAAAAACGGAGCTACCGTCTACATGCGCCGACTTGTCCGCACAGGGCACGGATATCTATCCTCCACTACTCACTTTTCCTATCTACACGCAACGTTTTATCTGCAACGTGTTCAACTGCGCAGACGAAAAGGTTGTGCAAAACGTAGCGTCTGGACCGGTCTTAACTTACAACTAAGAGAAGTATGGGTGGCCGTGGTGTAGTGGTACTAGCAATCGCTTCTCACTCGGAGGGTCAAGGTACGAATCCTACCCATGACAAGTCTTTCAAGTTTTTCATTTGTGTAATTGGAACTCAGACAGAAAAATTCTGCGTGTGAAGGCATAATACTGACATATAGATTTGTTGTAGAGTTTCAAGCACAAAAAACAAGTTTGAATTATAACCTGCGAATCACTCTGAGTGAAGAAAAACCTCTCCGTCCTATTCCCTGGAGAGCTAATATAGAAACCAAATGCACCTGGGTTTCAAAACACTACAAAACAATTTTACTTTCTCCTTCTTCTATCTTTCCGCCCGCGCCCTGGCAACAGTAAAAGGGTATCTAACCGCTTAGGCGAGCGTAAATTATAAAAAAAAGAACCTTAGCAACGTACGGATCTAGGAGAGCGAGCCAACCCGCTCCTTTCTTGAAGCCACCAGAGTTTCGGTGTACTGTTTCTCGGCATCGATCCGATTTCGGTCCGTAATCGCGGGAGTAAAACCGAGGAGCTCCTGAGCATTGGCATACACATACCCGTCGTAGATGAGCCGCTTGTCCCTCGCACCGCGGTGCTCGTGGTATATTACCGGGATACCATCACAGCTCTGTACTAACCCTTTAGCATCAATATGGAAAAAATCTTCTGGGGGGATAAAGCCTGATAAAAGTGAGCTTTCGTGGTACATTTCATCGGGGTAATAAGATCCAAGGATCAGACTATTATCGTTGGTCATTGCCCTTGCAACGTGTCTTCGAATCACCCTAATCAAGAAATTGTCAATCCTATTCAGTTTAGCTCCATGGTAAAGGACGTTTTTGGGATAATATTTTTTGTACTCTGATTCTGGTGTTCTACACAAGCCGAGACAGGTCCCAGGATACTGCCTTTCAAACACCCGAATCCTTTCAATCTGATACGGCGCTACATTGAACCACACGGGAAAACCATACGCCTGGAGACAAGATGACTGCAAGACAAGCATGTAGATGTTTGTCAAAATACAAATACTTATCGATCCAGATATCAAGGTATCTCCTTGCTGTCCAATGGTGGCCAAACTTTGCCAGTTATAACTGGTATCCCTAGAAGCCCATCTCAATGGAGTTCTAAACAAGATTGTTTCCGACTTTTGAAAATTGTTTTTCCATTTCCAATCGTCGTCGCAATACGCCTCAATGTGATTCAAATCACGCTGCAGAAGAGTATTGATGACTTCGATTATTGAACCTGATCTGTAGGCCACTAAATTGTCTACGTACGATATGCCATGAATAAGGGAACCTACTAGATCACTTGCGTAAAAGTTAAAAAGTTTCGGAGAAATCACAGTCCCCTGTTGTAAGCAGTTTTTACTGTCAAAGATCGTGCTCGTAATGACGTTGTTACATTTAACAACAAACTTCTTTCGTTGGTTAGTATACGTTTTGGCATGCACATCCTGGTCGACTTATAGAAAAGCCCCTCTAACCATACGGTATCGAAGGCTTTCTCAAAGTCAACGAGGCAGGCACTCGTACAATTCCATTGTATGTCGGACACCAGCTTTAAAGCAGCTAAATTCAACATGATTTTCTGGAATTATATTATTTTCCTCAACCCACCATAACAGCGCTCTATTAACCACTCTCTCGAATACCTTGCTAATATTCGGAAGTAAACTACAATAATTTACCGAGTATAGGACACCCCCCCAGTAAATGGTGAGGTTTTTGCTCTTTGGTTTTTCAGTGTTCTATTTTTGTCAAGTCACACATGCTCAGCTGTCATTGCCATTTCATCATGGAAAGACTTACAACCAACCCACGCATACAAATAAAGGGTTTTGCAATAGGGACTTGACAACTTTGAATTTAATTTGTGGACGCACTCTTTCACTAATCATCAAACTGTCACTGTCAATTTATTCAGTAAACTCATTTTCATCATGGTAAAGTACACGAACGAGCAACGTCTGCAAATTATAAAAATTTTCTACCGAAATTCGGAGTCGGTAACTGCAACTTTAAGAGCGTTAACTCCAATTTTCGGTCGTAATTCTCGCCCTAGTATACAGGCAATAACAAGTTTAGTGCAAAAATTTGAGTCCACATATTCGTTGTGTGATGTTGCCGTGTCAGTGAGACAACGGGTTGGTCGAAGTGTCGAAAATATCGCTGCCGTTCAGGCGTCCGTAGCAAACGATCCAAATCAGTCAATTGCACGGCAGTCAATCAAGAATTGGGCATCACTCAGACCACATTATGGCGTATTTTGCGTAAGGATCTTGGTTTAGACCCATACAAGATCAAGCTGACTCAAGAATTGAAGCCGATGGACCATTTGAAGCGACGTACGTTCTCCGATTGGGTTCTGGAGAAGATGCGCCAAGATGACGAACTTCATCGCAAAACCATCTTCAGTGACGAAGCTCATTTTTGGCTCAATGGGTTCGTCAATAAGCAAAATATGCGTTATTGGTCGGGTGAAAATCCACATGTGCTTCATGAATCACCACTTCATCCACAAAAAATCGCTGTTTGGTGCGGTTTGCATGCCGGCGGCGTTATTGGGCCATATTTTTTCGTCGACGATAACGATCGTCACGTTACTGTGATCACCGATTATTTTTGGCCCGAATTGGAAGATATGGACTTGGACGACATGTGGTTTCAACAGGATAATGCCACAAGCCACAAGCCACACAGAACACGCTACAATCGATTTATTGAAGAGTAAGTATGGTGAGCGTGTTATCGCAAGAAATGGGTCGGTCGATTGGCCGCCTCGTTCGTGGGGCTACGTTAAGTCATTGGTTTATGCCAACACGCCGACGACGTTGGAAGAGCTCAGAGCCAACATTGAATGCTAAATAGCGGCCTTTTCGGCCGAAATGTGTGGCCGAGTCGTTGAAAATTTTGTCCAACGAATCGACCGCTGCTAACGTGCCCGCGGTAGCCATATGAACGAAGTCGAGTTCCATTCATAAATGTTTTGATTGTACTTCAAGCCGATAAAAAAAGTTGTCAAGTCCTTATTGGAAAACCCTATAATTGAATCAGAATTCGTGCTCTATATAAAAAGTTTTTCACGCACTTAGGCCATTTTACCGTCATAATCGACCTACTGAGCAACCAATTCAAGCCATAGTGACCAAATTTTGCATCAATTTCACATGAAGCTTCCTACCCGTATGCGTAGAATATTTTACTTACAGAGGAAAATATTGCTGCTGTATCCGCCAGCGTTAACGAAAACCGTGATTTGCCCATTCGTCGCCGTTCGCAGCTGTTGGGATTGTGTTACTCTACTACGTGGAAGATTTTACGCAAGGATCTTGGTCTAAAACCTTACAAAATACAGCTCGTGCAAGAGTGGGCTTTAGAAAAGCTGGAGGATGATCCGTTTTTGTATTAAAAGATTGTCGTTTCGGGTGGAATGAGTAGGATGAGCAACCTCAGTCATTACAAGATCTGCCAATGCACCTGGAAAAAAAGCGATGATTGGAGCGCATTGGCCGTATTTGTTCAAAGATGACCGAACAACGTGAACGTTAATGCCACTAGCTATAGTTCAATGATTTCGAACTTCTTCCTGTCTAAAATACACGAGCTGAACCTGGTCGACATATGGTTCCAGAGAGATAACGCTACATGCCAAAAAGCACGCAAATCAATGGACCAATTAAGAAATAATTTCGGTGAGCAATTTATCTCTCGTTCTGGGCTGAATTTGATGCCTTTAGACTATTTGTTATGGGGATGCAGCCTTGGAAGACAGCATTACAACGTGTTATTAGCGAGATACCAAACAATATGATCGAAAGAGTGATTCAAAATTGTCCTCTCCGTATGGACCACTTAAAACGTAGCCGTGGTCATGTAAATAATTTTTTTTTTAAAAAGTAAATGGCAAGCATCGATTTATCAACTCAAATAAAAATTGTAAACACTTTTGCAATATCCTTGTGTTTTCTTTTTGACAATTAAAAACCAAACGCTTAGAAAATCACCCACTAGTTAGGGATCATTCCTCTTATGTATTTTCAGATTCTACTGCGAATCTTGTGGCCTATTGTGCATTTACTTGTGCCATGCTACTCTCTTTGAAAGTGTGGCACACTGTTTCCTCTATATCTAAACACATTACAGCATATCACACGATCTTTTCCTGTTACGGATTTGTCACAAATATCTAAATCAGAAAATTCCACTCATGGATACGACACACTATGAAATAATTTTTTAAATTCAATGAAGCCTTGCAGAATAGAGCATATGGTACTCGTATAACTCGCAATTCTCATTAAACCGGCATCACATATCGAACTCGTACATGTGACTAAATGACTTTGTGACTTACGATATGATCTTTCCACATTAACCGCAAACTTAACATACTTTTGCAAGCCCTTTCAGCAGTTTCAATATTTATGCTAAATTTCAAGTAAACCTGACCTACTTCCACCTCAAGCATTCAATTTTTAAAAATCTGCTTTAGTGGGTGCCTATGTCATAAGACGCAGCTACTGACCAAATTCCACGATTCTAGTTTTACCGGTTTTATTTTAGCGATGATGAATCTGCATTTATGTTTCTTTATCTACAGAGATAAACCTCATGATGACAACAACTGTATACGAACAATCATAAGAAAGCTGGTATGTCCGTGAGATTTGCCATCTCTTGCTATAGCACTATAGTGGGCTTATGTAAGGTTTTCAAATTCTTAATTCTAAATAAATGTCAGCGCTAAGTTTATGCCGTAGTTTGATTAAATCGTTTAAGTAAAGGGATCTGGGACACTTTGCGTTCGAAACATAAAATAAAATTGAAGTTTCTTGTAATTTTCTGTTTTTTTATTTAGGGGGTTCCCCCGTGTGATGGCTTCCTTTTTAAGCATTTTTTGGTGTCAAATGAAAAGACAGAACTTTGAGTTTTTTTTTCATTTATTTGTTACTATTTCTTCGTTGGAACCTATGTTGTACCACTCCGAAGACACCCCTCTTTGAAAGAGAGGACACTCACTTCCTCCACGATTTCGGCTGATTGGCTTATTAGAAATAAGAAAAAAAAACAGCGTTTTGATCTGTTAATCTAGATGCATCAAGTGACCTAGAATCATTTGAAAATATTGAAAACTGGATTTTTGGCAGACTTTTGAAAAAGAGTTTCAAATTCCATGATTTTCTATGAGGTTTTCGTTACGAAAAAAATAGAAATACTCAGAATTTTAGGACGATTGTAGGTCGCTCTGCGCAAGTCATGTGCTGAGTCTACCCTATAAATGTCAAGTGAATCAACCAAACCGTGCTCGAGATACGAGTATGATGGAGGAAAGTTTGAAAAACACAGTTTTGAGAGAAACGCGTTTAAAGTTTCAAGTACGGTTAAAACTATGAAAATCTTAACTTACCATCAATCTGCGATTTGAAGTTTGATAAAAAAAGTGACCATAAAAATTTCTTTCTTGACAGTAAATAGGGGCCATATTGTTGAAGCTACATCTATCAAATTGGCTGGACGGACATAGCTTTTAACAACACGTGCAAATGATAAAATCGTTTTATCAAAATGGGTGTTCTGCTTGGGCAACATTCCGCAAGCTTCGCCCATTTTATTGTCGCCATAATCGTCCTACTGAGAGGACTATTCGCAGTGTGGTGGATAAATTTGAGTCCACTGGTTCAGTAAACGATAAACCAACACCTGTACGTCGACGAAATGCAAGATCTGCCAAAAACATCGTCGCTGTTCGTGAGAGTATGCAGGAGAATCCGAGTCAGTCGATTTCGCGTCGTTCAGAAGAACTCGGCCTTTCGCAGACCACAACTTGGCGAATTTTGCATCGTGACTTGAGCCTACACCCGTGCAAAAGTCAACTTATCCAGGAATTGAAGGTAAACGACCGTAGATAACAACGTGTGTTCGCTGAATGCGCTCTGGAGCAGATGGAAACTGACCCTAATTTTTATTGAAAAATCATCTTCAGAGTTGAGGCGCAGTTCTGGATGAATGGGTACGTCAATAAACAAAATTGTCGCATTTGGGACGATACCAATCCACATGAGATCCAAGAGCGTCCAATGCATCCCTAAAAGTTCACTGTTTGGTGTGCATTTTGGGCTGGCGGTGTCATCGGGGTCCACATTTCTTTGAGAACGACTTTGACGCGGTCATCACCGTCAACGACGAGCGCTGTAGTTCGATGATTACCAACTTCTTTTGACACAAACGACATGTGGTTTCAACACACAGTTCACGACGGATTGGAAATTCTGCACGAGCGACTCGAGGGCATGGTCATCTCATGTGGAAGTGATGTGAACTGGCCACCGAGAACGTGCGATTTCTCCACGTTAGACTTTTTCTTGTGCGGTTTTCTGAAGTCGCAGGTATAAGCGATTAAGCCATAAACCATAGCGGCCCTCAGAGCCAACATAACCCATGCCATCGGTCAAATTCAGCCTGATTTATCCGCCAGAGTCATGGACTACGTTATAATTTTTTATTTATTAAATATTGTTAGTTAGGAAGAGAAGCAACACCGCTAATATAATCTAGATCAACCCTACTATCTAAATAGAGAACGCTGCAAGGGTAATGAGTCAGTTAAAATGCCACACTCGTGATATCTGCATGTAATTAGTGCAATAAGCATGAGAAACCAGATTGTTCATAGCTTTAGCAATGTGTCTGTCTTTGAGTCAGCTTAAACACATTATTGTCAGCTGCTTTTAAATCATCTCCTGCTTTACAAGAACTCATTACAACAGAATTTAGTGTCCTTTTTTTTCTGCCGGAACAGAGCACTCAGACGAAGAACTAGTCCATCGTACCTTTTGTAAGTACTTTTTAATGGAGTCTTTGAGTCTTTCGAAGAAAGATATGTAAGCGCTTCAGCAATAAAGTACTTAAAGTACCAGCACCCACCACATCAACACCGAGTACCTCCAGCCTGATGCGAACGTAAGCCGAAAATTCACAGAGGTAGTGCTCCACCGTGTTGTCATCACTTTCACAGCAAGCGTCGCAAGATGTTGTATCACTTATGCCCAGCACATTTAACTGCTTAGTAAAAGTGACATTACGACGTCAATAAGTCCAGCAGGAAGGCCACTGAATTCTGCAACTTGGGGAGTCATTCCATTTGCGGTTGTGATACCATTGTGACATGGAACCCAGAAAAGACGCAGAAAATTCATCCTTCCGACTGCGTTAAATGACATGTGGTGTTCTCAAATTAGCTTGGAAATCGTAAGAGAGTTCAGCAAAGCTCTCAGCGCAGTTTGGTTGTCGCTACAGACGTAAATGCTTCGCCCCCTCACAGGTTCTTCACAATATAGTTCGTTGCAAGACGCAAGTTTTCCTAATGAGGAGTGAAATCTAACTGTGTCTTCCTCCAGAAAGGCACCAGCGCCAAATTCTATATCGGTTTTGGAGCAATCCCTGACTGCATTCCTTTCCTGGCTCAGATTCTGATCGAAACAAGACTTTGGTAAAGGGGAAGTCGATTTCGTTCTGATGTCATTGCGTCAGACATAAGTCCATAAGACCAATGTCAAATGACAATGTATCACAGACCACTTCTTTTTAAACGGAAGACGGCTTTGTGAGCACAGCCCATGCATGTAGAGCGTAGCCAGGCGTGCGAGGCCGTTCTTTGGAGTCTGGTATAAGCAACACTGACGTATTTTCGTAAGAGCTATTCCAACCGACAACCGACGCATTGTATATAATTGGCCTTCTCGGTGGTATACCCATGTCTTCCCGACAGTTCCTTTACACTGCCAGAAGGCCGATAGCGCCTTAGAGGCTTTGAACGTAACATGTTTAGTCTATAGAAGTATGTTATACATGAGGTTTCGATGGTGATGCCTTTAAGCACTAGATGAGTCAGATCAGACAGTTTCCTCCTTTTCATAAAGAGAACTTGCTCAAATCCCATTTACAGTGCATCTGTCGTTGAACATGTCTATGGCTTCTTGCAATTTAAACCAGACAGTCGCTAGACATGATCCAATAGATGGTACAGATACATCATCGGCGTACACTTATGCATAGACGTCTGAACTATTGTCCGCGTTAAGCAGTGAATCGACCAACATGTTTCATATCGGTGTAGACAGAAAGCCGCCTTTCGGGCAACCCCTGTTTGCACCCGCCATCACATGTTGGCCACAGTCAGCATTCGCAATCAGTGTAATATTCACCAGCAATGCTTTTATCCACAAAACCGATTCGTCTATGCCGATCTTTCGCTTTGGTTAGCATGTTACATCTTGAAAAGAGCAATTTTGCGCACATGGATCTCGACCATTTTCTCCATACCTTTCAGCATTATTGAAGTCAGACTTATAGGTTTGTACCTCTTGGCGAGCGTGTAGTTCTCTTTCCCGATTTTGGGTATAAAGGCTACTCTCACTGTTCACCAGGATTTGGGTATGTTTACCAGTGCCAAGCTAGTAGTGAAAATTTTCTCAAGAGCCAGCAGCATCTGATCTCCACCTTTTTGGTACATAACTGGGTACATGCCATCGGTGCCAGGCAACTTGAAGCCATCAAGGGAAGCAACAGCATGTCTATTGGCCTCATCCGTCATCACAATCGATGAGAGAATTGAATGTACTGTGACTGCGATGGTTTCTTATAGCGATTCCTCTGGATGAACAGATGTCTCTTGTGTATAACGTAAGTACCTGCCTTGTAGGCTTAAACTTACGGGATGCAATCGCTCATCAAACATTTTCACTGTTTCAGATACCAATTCGGAACTGTGTTGCCGGCACAAGTTCCACCCTTGGTATGAGTCGAGGCCGACCTAAAACCTCTTACTGCTCTTAGGGTCGCAGCACCCAGTACTTATTGCAACTCTACATTGGGTCAAACCAAGGGAAAACCCAAGGGAAAAACCAAGGGAGAACCCAAGGTAAGACCCTTCCCGCGATTTTGGGTTTAAACCACAGCCACCATGACGCTCCCACAAGGGGGCCTACCTCTAACAAGTCAGGCATGGACCGAGATCCGGGGGGCTCCTGACTCCCATGGTACCGTGATTTAAGTCCTGGCAGGGACTACCGGTGGCCCAGCCGCCAACAAGACCTATGACCGGCAACTTGTGACTGATCAAATCGTAGCAACCTTCGGTAGCGTCATCTGAAGATGTTTACGATAAGACCAGTACTTTGCTTTGCCCCCGTTCATTATTAGACAACGTCATTAAAGGGCGAAGCCTTGATAATTGGGCGGGGGCCCCCTCTGGATGTACAGCACAGAACACCGAAATGCAATCATAGACCGAATAAGGTACATGTTGCTGATTATCTGAACTCTCGCATCGAGTTGGCTGATATGGCTGCACTTTTGGTTTGACAAGAGCAGCGTCTGTGTATATGCTTAGAACGCAAACAAAGTCGCCCTAAAGAGAATATTTTCCGACTTCTGAAAGTTGATTGTCTACTTCAAGTCATCGTAAGATCGCTTAATCTAAACGAAATCACGTTGACCTCGACCTCACAGAATCGCTTGTATAGATGGATCGATTAAGTCACATCGCCATTTTTCACCATAAACTCTCTGCTGATATTAAATCAAAAAATAATTATTAAAATTAATACTCTGTTCATCCTGAAGTAGAGTCCCTCTAACCACCAGGTGTCTCCATCAGCCTTCTCCAAAGCGATGAAGCAGGAACCCATGCGCTGTATGTTGCGTTGTTCCACTGGATACGGGTTACCAACCTTGGCGCGTCATGTGAAATATCATTCCCCTCATTGAAACCGAATTGGTTAGCCGGAACTACAATATATTTTTGTCCTCAACCTGATTTGACGAATTGGACATTATCTCTGTTAGAAATTGGGTGCATCACCGGTGAATAGTTGGTAATATTCAAATCATTATGAAGGAGGGTCGTATATATTTCCATCGCTACTTATGGTTGGCACAATGTTTAGAATTCCACCAGTTCTTACTGATCTCAGTCAATCGACGATTGCATGTAGCTCTTCAAAATGAAACGAGGTATTTGCCATATTCTTGACATCAATAAAACCGGAGTTCTCGCATCGCCAGTTTTTAATTTCATTTCGAAGTCAGAAATTGTGAATAAGGTCTCGATTCTCCAGAACATGGTTCGGGATGATGACTACATTTGTGTTATACACTTCCTGGGACCCTAACTTCTCCTGCGGTTGTATTAAGTGTGGATATTTGTTACAGTTTTTCGTGACGCCTTGCCTTTATAGAGACAAAAGAGCTTTTCTCTTTTCTAAATACGCTTTTGAAGACAGCATCACAGTCGATTAATAAACGAAAAGCATCGATTTGGAACTATGAGGTCGCGTCTAGGATGAGAACTATGTTTGGTGCTGATCTGATTGAAGATATTATGGATTGTTCTCACTTAGGTTAGGGTTTTTTTTCAGTTGAAAATGGTGTTTGTTTCAGGCATTTACATGATATGTGATTTAAGGAAATTAATAAGATCCTTTCCGAGTTCAACGAAACCTGCCCTCACCGGACACGGACGGTGATCAGATAACACTATGTAACAAGATTTTTGTCCATGGGTTGTAATTGTTATTTCCTAGTCAGTTAGGTCCCAAAAGTATAGAAAACAGCTATTCTCCTAAGATAACTTTGCTTTTGTGACCATGGCAGCGCTTTTTTGAAAAATACGTTATCGCCTATACTTATATATTGTATGTACATGTTCAATAAAGCATACCAATTAAAGAATGCATTTGAAAACTATTTTACAAACATTGGTTAAACCCTAGATGCAGTACACACTACATTAGAGATTTGTTGTGGTTTATTGAGAGTTGTTTCTTATTTTATTACAGATAATTTCGTTCAAACATGGCTTCACGAGGCTGCAAGTATCCTGCAGATGCATTTTGTTATGTCTGCGGATATTTTATCAAAACAAGAGCGAAAAAGTACTCCTTGGAAACATGTTTTAAAATGTGCGAAGCTTACAATGCTTATTTCGGCATGCCTGTGGGTGATCAAGACAAATCCTGGGCACCTCATTTCGCCTGTGAAAACTGCAAAAGGACTTTGGAAGGTAAGACAATTTAAAACTCGTATATTGCTTTGTTATGGGTAAAATAAATGTTTCTATTAACTTTTTTATTAGACGGTCCTTTTCTTTTCTAATTTTTTTTTTTGCAGGATGGTACAGAGGGGAAAAGAGAGCTATGAAGTTTGCTGTGCCAAGAGTTTGGTGAGAACCCACTGACCATTCAAGCAACTGCTTTTTCTGCATGGTGGACCCTTCCAAACGTCGGACTGGCAAAAAAGCAAGTCCAATCATGTATCCTGACATTCCTTCATCCATGGCTCCAGTTCCACACAGCTCTGGCCTACCCGTTCCTACTCCTCCAGAGAAAGAGCAGGTGTCTTCCTGTGAGAGCCCTGATTCCAAGAGTAAGGAAGACAATGAAGGTGAAGGATTTAATTTACTAGCTGATAACAGAAACCCATACTATCCCAACCAAAAGGACATGAATGATTTGATCAGAGATCTTGGTCTCACCAAGTCCAATGCTGAACTTTTGACGTCCAGACTGATGCAGTGGAATTTACTGGATCCTAGTGTTAAAGTCTCATGTCAGAGGAAGCGTCACGAACTATTTTCCAACTTCTTCATCAGCGAAGATGGGCTCTGCTTCTGCCACGACGTGACCGGTCTGTTCGAGGAAATCGGAATTGATTTAGACCCAAAAGAGAGGCGCTTCTTCATTGACAGCTCATGCAAGAGTCTCAAAGCCGTGTTGCTCCACAATGGCAACAAGTATCCGTCTCTTCCTCTGGCGCATTCAGTATCTCTCAAAGAGAACTACAACAATGTCAAGAAATTGCTGAACGCATTGAAGTATGAGCAATATGGCTGGGAAGTGATCGGAGATTTCAAAATAGTGACATTCTTAATGGGCCTGCAAGGCGGTTACACCAAGTTTCCTTGCTTTCTTTGCCTGTGGGACAGCAGGAACGACAGTGCACACTACAGTAAGCGTGAATGGCCACAACGAACTGAATTCACAGTGGGGAGGAACAACGTCAAGTGGGAGCCCTTGGTGGACCCTCAGAAGGTACTGATGCCACCACTACACATCAAACTGGGTCTTCTAAAGCAATTCGTCAAAGCTCTCGACAAAAATTCTCCAGCGTTCAAGTACCTACAAGACTTGTTCCCTAAGCTCTCTGAGGCGAAAGTTACAGCCGGTATCTTCGTTGGACCACAAATAAAGAAAATCTTCGAGTGTGAGGAATTCCCCAAGAAGCTCACTCGTGTTGAGAAAGCTGCTTGGATGAGTTTTGTGTCAGTGGTACAGGGGTTCCTAGGCAATCACAAAGCCGCAAACTACGTGGAGCTGGTCGAAAGTCTGGTGGAGAACTACGGCAAAATGGGTTGCAGGATGTCTCTCAAACTCCATATTCTGGATGCAAATCTTGTCAAATTCAAGGAGAACATGGGAGCATATTCAGAGGAGCAAGGCGAGCGCTTCCATCAGGATATAATGGACTTTGAGCGGCGATACCAAGGACAATACAATAAGAACATGATGGGAGATTACATTTGGAGATTGATAAGAGAAAGTGACTCGCAGTATAAACGCAAATGTCGAAAAACCACCCACTTCTGATTTACTTTTATGTTTTTGGTTTTCTGAAGTTTTAATAAAATCTAGTTTTGATTTATATGTGCTATTCTGTATGATTTTCTCTGTAGTAAAAGACTCAAACACGTTTTTCTCATAATTTTAGCATATTTTAATGAATCTCATTGTCCTGGTGACAAAAGCAAAGTTTCCGAGGAATATTTGGTGGTTTCCATACTTTTAAGACATAACAGACTAGAAAATAACAATTACATCCCAAGGACTGAGAAATTTTTTATTTTTGTTACATAGTGTAATTTTTCAGATACGTAAATCACTTTTATTTCCTGTTGTCTTCAGGATTTGTATGAGTTACTTCTACAATTTTGCTTTTAAATACAATGCCGTGACGCCTCCAAAACTTATCACGCCAACTGTACGCAATCTAAACAGAGAAGATTCCATTCACGGAAGAGTCTACATTAAACGAAGTATCACCGTAACTAGTGACAAATCATGACTACTAATCTTAGTTAAGGATCAAATTGCCAGGTATAGCTTTAAGCAGCAGCTACAGTCTAATTATATTTAGAAAATATACAAATCCATGTCGTAGTCTTTCGAGAAGGCTTTTCATATTCTCCAACCGCTGCCTACATCTGACTTCTTTTCATTTCCTTTCTCACTCAGCCACATGTCCTGTCGAAATATGTACGTACACCGTTCCCCACTTCTTTCAGAAATATTTCCACTTATTTTTTTTTAAGAAATTCATACGTGTAATAACCACTTTGACCCCTGCAAAAAAAAAAAAAAAACAAGAAAGAAAAGAAATCTCGTGTCCTGACAACAACAGATGCCAACTACTCCTGACCATCATTTTACAAAGGTTCCCGTGATGATCATCAGCGACGATTTTCCGCTTATCATCACTCAGATCGGTCACTAATCTGACATTTTATTCGCTATTACATTAAACCAAAACTGGCAATCATATCCGACTAAATTACAAAGGGGCGCCCATTTCAAAAACAGGGCGTGGTTGAAAAACTATTTAAAATATGCAAAGTCTTGCAGAGATAATTGGGCATCTTCTGTTATTATGTGAGTGCGAGTACCAGCATCATTCAACTGTCCTTTGTGTAGTTTTCGAAAAAAAAAAAAATATTATGTATGTATTACTCAGGCAGCCTTGCCGCCAGACAGGATTAGGGGTTGAACAAGGATATGTGTACTCGTCCAACCATCTGAATGAATATACTCACTCGTAGATGCGCCTAATTAAATTAATCTCACTAGAATACAGGGTTGAAATTGGCCTCTGAAAACGAGTAGCTTCATCGTTAATCCTTGGCAAAGCGCACCCTTTTCTCCAGAAGAAGCAAACGAAAAATTGACAAATCTAAAGAAACAACACCATCTTCCCATATCAATGACAGGAAATGTTCAAACACAAAGCAAATACACACCATATACAGGGAAAATTAAAAAAGAAAAAAAAAAAATTCAAAAAATGAATCTATAACACAAGTTTGGCGATCTTTTAATGCCGGCAAAGTTGTGAAGGTATTCAATCAAACACATAACAAATTGGCGGTGTAATTACCTTTGATGTTGATTGTTTTCGGTTCGGTTAATCAACGGCTGCCGCACCTTCCTATACTTGTACCTACCATATACGAGTACCATTACCTAGTCGTTGTTGTCGTCTATGTCGTATGTAGAATTTGGAGTACCCTTCATACATACTACATACCTACTCGTACATGCGAGTATATGTATGTTTGGTGTGAAGACCTTATCAGTCGTGTAAGGCAACAATCAAGATAAGATACTATCGGTGTTTGTCATCGGGTAATAAAATTTCATAAAATAGATGACTCGCTTCAAAAGATCACATCCATCCGTCAAAGAGCTGCACACATGCCTCTATTTACAGAAACCTAAAGTCAAATTGCATCAACCGACCGAATGAGTGAGTAGTGAATGCGATGCATGCACCAAGGCGGCATAGTACCAATAAACTTGTGCTTTACATCGTTTAGCTGTTTAGCACGGCAAATGTTGTCAGAGGTTTGTCACAGTGTGCACTGCTGAAATCGGTATCCATGTGTATCTACTCGTATAGAAGAAGATCCGACTGAAGGGTATTTCCCAGAAATTTCCAAATTCAAATAAAATTCCCCAAATTAGCCTTTGCCTTTACCTTTACCTTTAGCTTTGACTTAGCCCTTGTCCCTCTTAGGTCGGGGCGGCATTCGACGTGCAGTTCCGCCATCATACGAACATAACCATACTCGTACATATCATCATCGCCACCGCCACCAACAATATTGTGCTCTCGTGCGGCATTCTTCAAGCCTAGATACATAGACACTTGAGGACCATAATTGTTAGTCAAATACAAATATTGAACTATCATAATTTTCTCATCGTTGCATCGCCAACAGGGCCATGCGATCCGAATGAACTGAAGCGACGAACGGCTGGTCGGTCGGTTGGTTGGTTGGTTGGTTGGTTTGTTGGTTTGTTGGTTGGCGCGGCACGGAACAGCACGGAGGGAATAGTCCAAAGTTGCGAGAGCGAAAAATAAGCATGACCCTCTTTGTGCGTCGATCGTGTTGATCACCGTGTTGAAAGTCAACGTTAACATTATGATGGTGTGAAAATATTGTCCATGATCATACGAGTACTCGTAATAAGGATGATGATCGTGGGCAACTGTTAGTGAGATACTTTTCGAATTGGGTAAACAGACAGTGCGCCTTGCGCACGACCGGATGATATAGATAATTGTTGTCTTGTCGGCTTATTGTCAGATGTCTCTCTATGTCGACACACAACAAAAGGCGATCAGTGCCGACTCCGATTCCCACTCATATGTCATGTAGGTACCTACCATATGTAATTTTCCCCAAATTGTTTCATTTGCTTACTTTTCCCATCCGTCAATGGTGTACACTACACACTTTTGTATAGAGTAGGTAGGTACACCATTCACTGAGCATTACCGGGAAATTGTGTGCTGTAAGGTTCCAAATATCTGGTCGTTATCTCTTTCTGAACGGGTCGGCACCGGGACACACCTTTCTGCAAAAGTGTTATTATTCATAGTGGACGCGACTTTGGTCTGGTACTACCTATGTGTTGTATGCATATGTACCAACCTACCTACTGGCAAATTAGCTCCTTTGAATTGAGGGTATTTCAGCTTTCTGGATTCTTTTGGAATTTTATCCAACAAGAGGCGATAAGAAAAGAAGACATCCCCATTCCCATTCCCATTTCCATCCCTACTCCGGTTTACAGTGAATCCTGGAATTTATGGGCTTCGGCCTTTTGGTCTTCGCCTTGCACTTCATCTTCCACTTTGTCTTCGTCGTCGTCTTTGGATATCAAAGACACTGATGTTGTCGATTCTGACGACGTATTTATATTCCCTCTGTTGCTAAGAACTTCAGTCAGCCAGCTTTTTCCGTGCATCCCACGCATGGGTCATTTCGAATCGTTTCGAATCGTCTAACACGACTTTTAAATTAGGGTTCCTTTGTTCGAGACTGAAAGCTCCGCATACAGCTACAGCTACGACTGCGACTATAGCCACAGCCACTTACGGAAGATTTGTGGATGTTGTTTCAGTTGGTCGTCGCGATCATCGCTTGGGGAATTTGCAATTACGTAGGCATACACTTAAATTAGTCATACGGAATAAAGAATGAGTTTTTGATTTCTCTGCTGTCGGACAGGTTTGGTTTGGTCGAAATGGATGCATACATCGACTGACACCACTCTTCATCACAAGACCCACAACACACAGAGAGAGTGTGTGTGTGAGAGAGAGAGAAAGAGAGAGAGGCACGTGCTCAAAATGACCAAAAGTATCGAATTTCAATGTCCAACCGTCGTCGATCACTTTATAGTTCTGAGAAACCAAATCAACATTTCTGAAATAGATACGTACCTACCTCGTACATCTGAATGACGATCAAACAGAAACAGAAACAGAAACAGAAGAAGATGAAATCGAAAGACCAACATCTTAAGAGTCTAACTGTAAACATATATTTCTTCTTCAGATACATTCACATCGCTTAAGATAGCCTAACCTAAATAGTTTGAGAAGCGCCCGCTGTCTGTCCTAACCTACATGTAAACGAATAGCAAATTCCGAGGCACTCTTGCGCCGCACCTCCTTTATATACAGTCTATGTCAACATAGTGCAATTGATTCCAAGTATCGACATCAATAGATCGATAGATCACAATACCAAGAGAGGGAGAACTAAATTGAGTTGAGTTAGTTTTTTTTGTGTGAGTGAATGTTTGGCATATCTACTCAACTTGGTCCTTTTCAAGAGAATCCACAATAAAATGCTTGTCATTGATGCTGACCGTCTCTTGGGAGTCATTGAGGCCAGTAGCTCCTGATGCCAGATTATGGGTGAGGCTATGACGCCGGAGATCACAATTCCTGCGGAATACTTTTCCACAGGAGCCACAGTTATATGGCTTGATGTTAGTATGTGTGAGTAGATGCGTCTTTAAATTCGAACGCTGATTGAAGCTCCGATTGCATACGGGACACTTATGTGGTGACTCCTCCATGTGCAGGATTTTATGAACGGCTAGTGTCCGCGACTGGCAGAAGCCCTTTCCGCATTCGGTGCATTTGAATGGTTTCTCCTTCGAGTGGATGTACCTGAAAATGAAAATTCAATTAGCATCTCAATAAACAAGAAATAACAATCAGAATGAATATGAGGACGAGAATGAGAATTGAGAATTGGAATTGGTATCGATTTTGGTTGTCGCATAACAGGTTTTAGGACCTTTTAGCCGCAATAAATACCCCGAGTTATGACAAAACGAAAATCAAAAACCAAAAAAACAACAACTGGAAGGCCCTAATCACAAGTCCGTATCGGCCTCGGTGTCAGCCTCTGTCTCGGTGCCAGCCTCTGCATTTGTATTTGTGTTATGTAGGGAGAGAGACACCCTATAAAACTGAAAAACCGATGGCGCCCCATGCTTCGTAGGTGTTTTCCTTTCAAATTTATGACCCGGACCATCTTATGAATTTTTAAACTTAAAAATTTGGAAACATTTTTATATGACAATTATTATTTTTATTTATTGGACACACGGACACAGGGACACACGGCGAATGGAGACCGTAGAATATACTCGTAGAATGTAGAATATGTAATTGAGTATGGATTTATTAAGTATGGCGGATGGAAGCCCATTTGAGAAGAGGATCGACTATGGTCACATGCATTTTTTATTGGTTTTATCCACGGGCACATAAATAAAGTATCTCCACGGTGCGCCCGCCTGACTCATTGGCAGTCAGTTCAGGTACCTACCCATGACAGAAAAAAAAAAAAAAAAAAAAAAGCACCATCAACTGACAACGATTGTGTGTTCTAACATTGTGTGTGCCGCTTTCAGTGATGATTTAAGAAGGATTAAGCCTTTTTCTCCCAGGCGACATAATGACCCAAAACACTATGGACAATTTATTAGGTCCAGCAACCTCTCTTTTTCTTTCATTTTTTTGTTTTTTTTTTTTTTTTTTTTGTATTCTCCTCATAATGAGCTGAAGATTTATGGAGGCTAAAACTTGTTTTGTTGTGGTTTTGCCGTCGGGTTATTGCTATAGGAAGCGCCCCGTAACATTGCTGGATTCATCCATTTGAGTTGGATGACTGGCAATGTCGATTACGTGCGACTTTAGCGAGCTAATTATACTCGGATGCTATTGTCAGAGGGTGCCATCTCAATTTCGAAAAATTTGGACTTCATGAGAGGTGGTTCACAGAACACAATGCGAGTGAGAGATTAACGCTAAAATCTTGTTATGTGTAGTACCTATAGTTGGAGTTGATAAATGTGTCGATTTGACGGAGATAAACACAACAAGTGCCGTAAATACTCGTATGTATCTGAGGAATGAGAACTACTAAGAACGACGACGATGACGATGACAACGATGACGGGTGATTTATGCCGCTGTAATTATTCGGCTGTCTGGGGTTATTAATGGGATTTGGGGGCAAAAGCCAAACCGAAACCAACAAGAATAAGAGAATAAGCAATAAGTTAAAAAGCAAAAGCAAACAAAGGATTTGCATAACCAACCTGTGGTCTCTGAGATGATCCTGACGGCGGAAGGCCTTGCCGCAAATATCACAAGAATAGGGGCGTTCATCGGTGTGGGTGCGCTCGTGAATTAGCAGGTTGTACGATTTTGTGAATTGTCTATTGCAAAACTTGCAGATAAATTGCTTCTTAGATCGTTGTTGGTTGCCCATGACCGTTGTGGCTGTAGATGCCTGTTGTTGCACTGTAGTTGATGTTGTGACAGTTGATGAGGATGTGGCAGTGGCAGTGGCAGTGGCAGAGGTGCATGACGACGATGATGTGCTAGGCAGATTCTTAACAGATGACGCTGACGATGAAGATTGCGGATTACGCTTCGACATCTGAGAAGAGTTTAGAAGCATTTTGTCATGCAACATTGCTGCCTGTAATGTATCTGAATGCGATGGATTGTATGTGGTGGAATTTGTAGTATTTATCATTAAATTATTATAAGTTGTATCGAGTCCTTGAAGGCCGTCGACTGTTGCGGTCTCTATCGCTGATTCAAATGATAGCTGCTCATCTGTTTCTAAAAGGCTGAGATCATCACAATCACCAAGATCACTGGTTAAATCAGTTTTTGGATGCTCTTGATTGCCACTGCGAAAAACATCCGATTTGCCAGTTATACGCTGTAGAGCGAGATATGATTCCAATGCTTGTAGGTTAAGTGCAGCTGCAGCTGGGGAGTTCACTGGAAGCATTGCGGCCTGCTGCAGACTGGATACCATTGTACCTTGTAGGGAAAGAACAACTGCAGCAGCTGCTGCCAGATCGCTCGTCGCATTATTTGAAATTGTTGAGGTTCCTCTCGACGAGAATAGTATGGGGGAATTCGCATCAGAACTGGCTTCACCGCCACTGGCACTAATAGTAACAGGTTCTGTGATTTCTACGACTGATGCCAGATTAGTGGCGAGGGTGGTGGTGGTTGTGGTTGTGCTGGTGCTGCTGCCGCTACCTCCTCCCGTTGCTATGTTGCGCATTTTTCCACCCACAATTGATAAGCAATTGTAGTCTGTGGCAGCAGTAGTGTTCGTCGTCACTAGACTCACGGTGCTCTGTTGGTGCTGCATATCGCTCAAGGCAATTTGCTCCATAATGTTCCGCGCACAGCAGGATATCCACTTCTACTCGATGTTCAGTGTTCAATACAGCGCCGCGCACACCTACGCACAGACATAGACAACCCAGCTAAGGACTACTATGATCACTACGACGACGACGAGGACGACGATGACGATGAACATGAAATTCACAGATGACACGCGACCATAAATCACTGTTCAGACATCGACCAGCAGAGGTTCCAAGCCAAGTAAAATAAAATCAACTATGTATTTGTCCGATCGTTTAACAAATTCCACTCAAATCACGGACGGCAATAAAATTAAACAGAGTTGCCTGCGAGTCTAGGTTCTAGGTATAGTTAGGTAGATATTGTACACGTACACTTTGTGTCTGTGGCAAACAAGTGTTTGTTGTTTTGATCAATGACGAGTTAAGGATTTAACAAAACAATATACAAGTATCTGAGATAATTCATCTGCATCTGTCAGACAACATCTACATCACATGCCTCAGAGCACAAGGCAAACAAAATAACAACAACAAGCACGTTGTGTACTAAAATACATGATACATGATACAACGCCGCGATACGACAACGATGATGACGATGATTACGACGATGATGACGATGACGACGACCAAATATGAAGACGACCAACACGAAAGCAAAGTTAAACAAAGCAAACACTACCCTATTTATTGACTTTTGTCATCATCAGTGTGAAAGTACTTGGCTCCCGACGACACGCTCGTCGACATTCAACACTCGACACGGCACAGCACAGCACGGCAAATACAAAGTGAGGCCGAAAGCGCAGTGAAACGTCCTTGGCTGATCGCCGATGATGCGTCTTAAAAGATCAAACAGCTGAAGCTCTAATTAAATGTGTGCACAATTATTATTTTATGGAAATCAGTCGATCATCGGTTGGTTAATTGTTGCCACGCACTGTACCACCAACTGACTTTGGAGAGCGTCGATTTTGTGTATATGCGCGCGCAATGTTAACAAAGTCCACGATACAACTAAACGTCCATCGTACCGTGTACTCTACACGGACCTGTGCTGCCCCCTCTCTCACTCACACACCGCTGCGAAACGATCGAAACGATCGAACCAAAGCCACCATAGCCAGCACAGACACACCAGCACCAGCGCCAGCAACATCGCATTCACCATTCACCAACCACCAACATATACTCAACTCAGCTCAGCTCAAGCACCAGCACTAGTACGAATGGATACGAGCATGAGAAACGGCACCGTCCGGCATCAGAAGAACATGGAACATGAAACTGGCAAACGTGTGCTGCTCACTAGTGCTATAACTACGCTAAGATCAAGATGCCTGTGGTGAGGAGATAGATCACTTACCAGTGAGCCAGTGGTGGTATGGTATAGTCGATCTTCGTGATACCTACAATACTACTCCTTCAGCGTATCAATGGTTACAGATACGGATACTTTACCAGCTGCTTCTGTTACTGCAAGTGTATTAGTGGTAGTGGTTTAGAGCGAACTGGAATTGGTGTGGGTTAGAAGGGGAAGGTTTAATGAATGTACGAGTAGATGGTCGATTTGCTGAAGGAATATTCCTACTTCTTCTCTTTTGGTGGTGGTGCCATGGTAGGTGGCTTTGTTAGATGATTGCTTTCGACAACAAAACCTGTGAAGCTTATGGCATTCTGCAGATATTGCTCATGTCCACATTTGGGCACTTGGGCACCTTGACGACCGACCGACAACGCCGACAACGCCGACATTGTCGACATCGCCATCGACATCGACATCGAAGTCGCTGTACCTAAATACGTGTGTAGTGAGTGTTTTACACGTTTTCAATTCGATTCGACAGGTTGGTTGTTGGTTCGCTTCGCCGACACAGACGGCTGATTTTCTGTCCAACAATTCGTAGGCAGAGACAGCAAGCCAAACAATGCTACGGTTTGAAGTGTGATTCGAAGCGGCATGAAGAATGACATTTCCCAAACAAGTTTTCCCATCACGGTATCGTGGCTGCTGCCGCTTCAATTGCCACCCGCCTGCACTCCACTCTTTTGCATATAAAGTTCGCGATTCGTTTCGCGCCACCAGTAAGAGCTGATTTACCAATAATTTTCCGGACACCTCTTAGCTTAAGTACGAGTATGAGTGCGGCAAGTAAGAGTTGATGCACAATTTACGTTTCCATTGCGCCTTGTGGCGCAAATGCTGATTTGGTTTAATGACTTGTAATGTAAATACATTTATTCTACATGTATTTACGAGTATGTGGGTATGAGTCTACACATTTATATGTAGGTACGTTCAACCTATACCTATACATATCTACAAAGCATACTCGTATCTAAAAGAAGGGCATTTGCCTTTGATAGAGAAGGTCAATTTAAGAATTTTTCATAGATAAACTTAGTCCACTTTAGTGATCCGGCGAACTCCTGAGCCTCTGAGAATCGACTGCGCCCATAATATAGCCATAAATTCGTTGGTAATCTAGAAGGCAAGTTTATGAGAAAATAACTGGACATCTAGAGTTACATATTCGATTCGGGCGAATTCATTATGTGACACCTGTATGCTTTGATTCTAAATAGATTGTAAGGCAAGTCCATCATGGCTTACGTTTTCAGTTGGGACTTTTGATTGTGCGCCTCGCCACTGACAATGTTTTGTCCAAAGATAAACTCTACACGTTATCTGTGCCTAGCCCAAAACTTTTGTTAGCTTAGAACAAAATGTAATGGTATTGAGGTGTGATCTCCGTGAATGGCCTTTCTTAATAAATCGATTGTGTCACACATTGTTTGAGTAAATTGTTAATGTGTTTCGGTAAATTACAATTTGGCTGAGAATCGACTGTCGTAGTAGGGAAGGAAGGTACAGATATCTCATACCTATTGTTGCTCGTCTCGATAAAACTTAATCTGACTAACCTACCTTCTCTGTAGCTGTAGCCCCTTAAATAATTGCTTTGCAGCAAAATGCAACAGTGAGTGGGGTGACTAGCTTATAAATAAACTAAACTTTATGGGAAAACCCCATTAATAGTCTATAAAGCAACGCACGTAAGCACCTATTAACCGACGTTTTTGCAAGAGTCTGTGGAAATTTGTCTTTTGCAGGTAATCACTGAGTCAATATGGATATTTCCGAACCACCCTGCTCTGGACGAATAACATCAATGACATAAATAACGAATTAAGAATGGAAAGGGAATACATACGAGTACATAGATGTGTATATCAAGCAGAGGAGTCCTTTTAGTTAAGGCGGCAGGAAAGTGGTTTGCCCTGAATACGAGTGGCCTAAAATAGTTGAAGACGAATCGGGTGTTTTAGAGGAGAGCTGACGCCTTTAAATTGTCGTAAGTAACAGTGGATAAGGTGCGCAGGTGTACTTGACAGTCTATAGCTCTCGAGGGGTGTAGTCTTTTCAAGGCCAGAAGCCCAAATTAACCTTCATAATCATCAATTTCGTGCGTTAATTGAGAATATAATGCCAAAATACGTTCGAACTAGGAAAGTGCTCTAGTGCGTTCTTTAAGTGATCGGTATCGCGCTGAGAATAGCCATGCAGTGGTATCGCGTCAACTTCTAGGTTAGGTTAGGTTAGGTAAGAGTGGCTGTTGAAAATACCAACCCACTTAGGCCTATTGGCCCATTGTGATGCCACGTGGATCTATGATCTTCTTACTACTGGAACCAGTTTGATCTTATAATAAAGCGTAGGAGACTGTTAACGTCTATTTTTTCTAGATCGTTTAGGTCGTTGTAGAAGAAAGCTCCTAGATGAAGCTTCCTTCTCTGAGAGAGAGCTGGGCATGTGCAGAGTAGGTGGGGGATTGTCTCCTCCTCTTCCTCGTCCATGCAGCTTCTACAGAAATCGTTAGTAAAGGCGCCAAGCCTTCTTGCGTGCTTGCCTATGAGGCAGTGTCCGGTAATGACACCTATTATGGCGCTGAGATGTTTCCTATCTAAAAGGATCAGACACTTAGATCGACTCAGATCCAGCCTTGGCCAGATCTGTTTGGTCGCTAGACATGTTTGTCCAGCAGTCCTCCTAAGGTCCGTTCTTTTATTGGCATCTAGCTTTAGTGTTAGTTTACACGTAGCGATTGGTATACCTATACTACTTATGTCCGGTAGGATAGGTAGGGTGGTTCCAATTTTGGCGAGTTCATCGGCTCTGCAGTTCCCTGGAATGTCTCTGTGGCCCGGCACCCAACAAAGGTGAATGTTGAACTGCTCTGCCATCTCCATGAGAGATGATCGGTATTCAAAGGCAGTTTTAGAATATAATGAAACCAAGTCCAGGGACTTGATAGCGGCCTGACTATCCGAAAAGATGCGGATATCCTTTGCAGATACCACGTTTTTCTTCAGCCAGGACAGAGCTTCTTTAATCGCCAAAATTTACGCCTGGAACACGCTACAGTGATTTGGAAGGCGGAAAGAGAGGCTTAGATTTAGCTTATCTGAGAAAACACCGCCACCAACTCCGCTATCGATTTTAGATCCATCTGTGTAGAGATGAATTGACTTGTCTTCCATGAAAGCATCCTCCTCCCAGAATGATCTAGAGGGGAAGCTTACATGGAAGTTTTTGTCAAACCAAAGTTCAGGTATGGTGTAATCGATGTTCTCTGTGAGGATTCCTAATGTATTAAGAATATTGGCGTGGCCAAATGAATTATTTGTCCACTGTTTAGTCACTTTAAGGCGAATAGCTGCAGTCGCAGCTACTTGCTTGCTAAAAATGTCGAGGGGTGTCAAGTGAAGCAGAATATCTAATGCCGTAGAGGGGGTAGACCTCAAGGCTTCGCTTGTACATAGACATGCTGTTCTTTGGACTCTGTTTAGTTTCCACCAGACAACCACCCCGTAAGTAAGTATCGATCTTATGACCGAGATATATAGCCAGCGGGTTATGCGAGGTTGAAGGCCCCATTTGTTCCCAATGGCTATTTTGTAAGAGAATAAAGCTATTGTAGCTTTATTGACTCTTTCTTGAATGTTAAGTTTCCAGTTTAGTTTCCTGTCAAAAATGAGACCCAGATATTTTGCTGTATCGGAGAAAACTAAACTGGTACCGTTTATTGAAGGAAGGTCTATGATTGGAATTTTATATTTCCTAGAAAAGAGGACACGATCAGTTTTATGGGGGTTTATTCCCAATCCACAGCGATCTGCCCAGCGGGTTAATCTGTTGAGATTTACTTGGAGGAGTTCTTTAATGGTATTTAGATGTTTTCCTGAGACGGCTATGGCAACGTCATCCGCATAGGCAATCACTCTGCTACCACCAGCTTCCAGGTATATCAGCAGTTCGTTAACTACTAAGGTCCAGAGAAGGGGAGAGAGGACACCGCCTTGCGCCGTACCCCTACTGACATATCTTTTAGCAGAAGTCTCAAAGAAGTCTCGTCAACTTCTAAAAACTCTAAAAAACCACACAGATTACCTTTATCACACTCAATCTCAGTC
Source organism: Volucella bombylans (assembly GCA_949129095.1). NCBI lineage: Eukaryota > Metazoa > Arthropoda > Insecta > Diptera > Syrphidae > Volucella > Volucella bombylans. Next base: position 166,880,344 of record OX422144.1, on the reverse strand, counting down.
TTAGAACATACAATTCTTAGTTTTGAATCGCGCCCTATAAAGCCCTTTAAAACGTAGATGTCACGAAAGAGACACTTTTCTTGGTTCTTCTTCTTCTTCTTAACGGGCTCCCGACCCGTGGAGAGTCCTCTACGATCCCGGGCACGCTTCTTCCAGTTATCCAGACCAAGCGCTCTGGCATCCGCGATAGCTTGGTCTTTGAAACGTAGGTTCGGTCTTCCTTGCCGTCTCGAACCTGAGGGCTGAGATTCGAAGATTCTCTTACCTGGAGCATTGTTGTCCATTCGCTCGATGTGGTCGAGCCAATGTAGTCGACGTATTTTGGCTTTTTGGACTACATCCACATCTTGGAACAGCTCATAGAGTTCGCGGTTGTATCTTCTCCTCCATTCGCCCTCCTCGCACACAGGACCAAAAATCCGTCGAAGAATTTTTCTTTCGAAGGAGCTCACAATTAGCTCTCCCTTCCTGCTTATCGTTCAGCACTCGGCGCCATACAGTAGAACTGGCAGGATAAGGGTTTTGTAAAGCGTACATTTCGTCCTTCGAGTAAGGAGTTTTGAACCCAATTGCTTTGCCAAACCGAAGTAGCAGCGGTTTCCTATGGTAATTCTTCGTCGGATCTCCACTAGGGTGTCATTCGTGGGTGTTCGTGTTTACTCCGAGATAGATGAACTCCTTGACTACCTCGAAATTGTTGCTATCAATAGTGACGTTTTGTCCTAGGCGGTGGACAGATGATTCTTTCTTTGTTGACAGCATGTACTTGGTCTTGTCCTCGTTTACTTCCACGCCAACGAATTTTACCTGTTCTTCAATCGCCGTGAAAGCCTCTATCACGGAACGCTGCGAGCGCCCGATGATATCAATATCTTCCGCATATCCCAGACTTGGACGGACTTGTTGAAGATAGTGCCTTCTGTGTTGACACCTGCCCTGTGCACTATCTGCTCTGGGACGAGATTGAAGAAATCACATGATAGCGCATCACCTTGGCGGAATCCGGTGCATGTTTGAAATAGTTCGGTGGAGCCACTTCCAAACTGAACGTGTTTTCCAGTGTCATGCGACACAACTGGATCAGTTTTGCCGGGATCCCGAATTCGGCCATCGCCATATAAAGCTCCTGATGATTAATGCTATCATATGCGGCCTTGAAGCCGATGAAAAGGTGGTGAGTCTCGATTTGAAATTCGTTGGTCTTTTCCAGGATTTGTCTCAGTGTAAAAATTTGGTCTACAGTCGGTCTGCGGGGCCGAAGGCCACACTGGTACGTGCCGATTAGTGTGTTGCAGAACGGTTTGAGTCTTTCACACAGTACGTTGGATAGGAACTTATATGCGACAATAAGTAGGGATATGCCTCGATAGTTCTTGCAAACATAGCATCGCCTTTTTTGTAGATGGGGCATATGGAGCTGATAGTCCAGTCGTCGTCCACCCATACTTGGATGATGATTTGGTGTATGCGCCCTACCAAAACATCGCCACCGTATTTGAAGAGCTGCAGTCGTAAAATATCAGAGCCTGCTGCCTTGTTGTTCCTAAGCTTTTTTTATAGCTAAGCCAACTTCTTCTATACCGGGTGGTGGAACTGGTTCTTCATTGACTGGACGTGGGTTCTCTTCTTGCCCTAGCACTCTCTCTACATGATGCCCATTTAGCAGCTGCTGGAAATGCTGCTTTTCTTGGTTACAAGATCACAATCCGGATCGGAAATGTACAACGGCTAAGGAGCATCTTTTAGAAAGCTACATGTGGGAGTAAATATAATATTAAACAGGTATGCACGCTAAAGGCATACATATAGGAACTACTAAAAAAAAAGTGCCTGACGACATGTATAAACTGGAATAACGTTGGACATAGATAGTGTGAACAAATCAGCTTAGATCGAGAATCATGAACTTAAAGCGATAGACGATAGAAATAGCGATTGCTGATTCTGTGTATCACAAAATCTGGCAGTGAACAGAACAGGTGGAAGGAACAGCTTTAAAAGCAACTAAAGTGGACGTATTACGTGCAGTTTGTTAACAAAGGAATTAGCTACTCATCGTTTTTGGAGTTATCATTTCGAACTTACACAGAAGTTAGCTACATTTCTCTTCTGGTTTTGAGCGTAAACTATGGTCAAATGCCTTAACTCGGAAAGCCAAAATGATGCTATAAAAAGAAAACTATTTCGACACGTAACAGGTTCCGTGTCAGGGGAACTCTATGCGATGTGTTACAATGTGGATTCAATCTAAACTTCTCGGCTAACGCCCCCATTTATTTCGCTTAAGCTTGCATTGCTTAAACTAACTTAAAAACTAGGACTTAAAAACTAACAAGAGTTAGGGGTTACGAAGTAAGGGAATGGTGAAGGAGATCAAATTTAAGACGAGAAGTACTCAAGTTAAAATTAAAAAGGGTGAGGTTTGAGTTGACCTTACGGAGCCTGCGGGAGATTGGTTCGTTAGAGCCATAAGAGGTGCGGTGGGTTGGGATATAGAAGAGACGAGGATAGCGTAAATTACGAGGATTAGTGTTGAAGGAAATAGAATTGTAAAGGGAAGCACAGTCCACAGAACCGGAGAGCAGTCGATGAATGAAGAGGATGTCAGCTCCGTCTCTGCGTTTTTCGAGGGTATTCAGGTTAAGAAGTTTGAGGTCATTCCCGGGTAGTCCACGAAGAGCAAATCGAAGAAAACGACGGTTAATGTTCTCGATTCGGGATATACTCGTATGAATTCGCTGGAAGGGGGACCATACTTGTCTGGCATATTCAAGGAGGCGCCGGACAAGTTTAATGTAAAGTGACCTTGTCACATAAGGGTTGCAAAATTCTTTAGACCAACGTTTGATAAAACCGAGCTATGAGTTGGCTTTAAGGATTATCTCATCATCTAACTCTTTTTCGTAGAAAATTCCAAGGTGGCGAAGGGATTGAACCTGGAGTACAGGTTGGTCATGCAGAAAATAAAGTCGAGAGGGGAATTGATTGGACTTACGAGACAAAGTCATAGATTGGCATTTGGAGACATTAAGCTCAAAGCAAGTTTTTAGACACCAAGTAGAAAACCTATCGAGGTCTTCTTGAAGGAGAATAGAGTCTTGTGGTGAAGAAATAGTTTTGGAGAACTTAGTGTCATCGGCGTAAATGGATACGGAGCAGTGTTTGATAATCTTCTCAAGATCGTTTGTAGTTATGAAAAATAGGGGACCTAGATGGCTGCCTTGTGGGACACCAGAAGTGGCTAAAAACGGAGTTGAGAAGATCTAATGCGAACTCTATAGTAACGGTTCTCCAGATAAGAAGATATCCATTTTAACAATATGTGGTCAAAACCGAGGGAAGACAATTTGAAAAGGATCAGTTGATGTGATATTTTGTTGAAGGCCTTTGCGAAATCTGTAGCAATAACGTCAATTTCGTGCCATTTTCTAGGGCTGAAAGCGCAAGGGATACGAATTCAGCTGAGTTTGTAGTAGTTGATATACCTTTAAGAAATCCATGCTGACTGGGTGATATAAGTGACTTGCAAAGAGACTATCACCTTTGCAAAAGATCGATGAGAAACAGTGTCAAGGACTGCAAGGTAATCCTTGGAGAATCGCTAGTTACCCAACACCGGCTGCTCATAACAGAATTCTTCACAGCGAAACCACCAAAAACACGAGAGCCTGTTAGAAAGCCTAAAATCCCGTGGTATAACCTATCGAAAGAACGAGGCACAAGATTTATTGTACGCGCTAAAGAAGTAATTCTTAATATAAACGTTATCGCAGACTCACTTAGCCCGAAAGAAATGTGGAACAGCATGCACGAGGCATGCATGACACACGCAAAGTCTCTTCTAGGAACGATATCAGGACATCATCACATCGAGAAAGAAACATGGTGGTGGAATGACGAAACCAAACGAGTTGTGACCGACAAGAAGCAAGCATTTCAAGTGTGGACAAAATGTGATCGGAGCAACGATATCGAAAAGTCTCGACTTGCACTTGAATATGAGCGACTTAAAAACGTTACAAAGAGAGTCCTGGCCCAAACCCGAGCGGCAGCAGCGGAAAACTTTTACCAGGACTTGGAACAAATATCCTCACGATCGCCAGATAGAAGACAAGCTATTCAAGAAGTTCAAACGTCGTACAATAGTAAAGTGCCAAATATTTTTAAACTCGCTGCGCAAAGGCGAAAAAATGCGATGGAAATAACGTCGCCAAAATACATCAAAGACTCCTACGGGCACTTACTAACAAACGAAAAGGACATCTGTGAAAGGTGGATTGAATACTGTAAGAGCCTGCTTAACAAACAGTTTCCACGTGATCGCGTCCCTGCAGCTGATCCATTCGAAGAAGAAGTTGCTGACTTTTCAACAGAAGAAATAAGTATAGCTATCGGAAAAATGAAACGCGGGAAAGCGGCGGGACCAGACAACATCCCATCAGAGTTTTGGTCGAAGATGGAATGTATCGGCAGTGAATGGCTGTCGAAACTCTTGAATAAAATAAAATGCGGACACACTATGCCGAATCAATGTAGAAGTAGAAGACAAAGGCGACACGCGAGAATGCAACAACTACCGCTCAATCAAGTTGATGTCACACACGATGAAAATCGTTGAAAGAGTTTTAAACGAACGTCTTCGCAAAATCATAAAGCTCGACGATAGCCAGTGTGGATTCGTGGAAGGAAGATCGACGGTGGACGCAATCCAAAGCTTGCGAATATTAATGGAAAAACATCGGGATTCGTCAAAAGATCTGCACATGGTATTTATTGATCTAGAAAAAGCATTCGATCGTGTGCCTAGAGATCTCATATGGACCGCGTTGAGATCTCAAAAGGTACCGGAAACGTATATACGAACGATACAAGACATGTATTTAAACGTCAAAACTGCTGTTAAATGTACCGCCAGACTTACGAGAGAATTTCCGGTAAATGTCGGAGTGCATCAAGGTAGCGTTCTTAGCCCTTTCCTCTTTATCGTGGTACTAGACTATCTTTTGAAAGTAACATCGATTCTTTTCGCCGACTACGCAGTTATTCTAAGCGATAATGTCGGATCCACCGCGACCTATTCCAGATATAATGTTGGGCGGAATAGTTCTTCCGAAAACCACTAGGTTCAGGTACTTAGGATCAATCGTTAACGTAGAAGCGAAATGTGACGACGACGTAAGGCACAGAGTAAGCGTGAGGTGGATGAAATGGCGAGAAAATTCGGGAATCTTCTGTGACCGAAAATTTCCACTTAAATTGAAGGGAAAACTTTACACCACGATGGTTCGGCCAGCTCTTACATATGGTTCGCAGTGCTGGACAATATACGAAGTGGATGTCGACTGGAGTTATGAAACGCGACTGCATTAGATCTACGCACATTAGAGGAAGTCTACACATAAAGAATTCGGTAATCGAACAACTTGAGTCGGATAGAATTAGCTGGTATTGCCACATTCAAAGAAGATCTCCGGAAAATCCCGTTAAGAAGGCAATATCAACTACGGTCGCTCCTACTAAAAGAAAAGTAGGTAGGAAAAAGAATTCCTGGATTGCTCAGATGGCAAATGCACAACACCGCCTTGGGCTAACCGCCGAAGCGATACAGGACCGAGCAGTATGCAGACGCGTTCTGTGATCTGCGACATTAGCCAATCCCATAAGCGGAGCAGTGGCGATGCAGTGAAAATGGGAAACTCGTTATGCATAAGTTCGTGTAGCGAGGAAAGGGCTAGTAAAAGGAAAAGAAGAAGAAGTGACTTGCGCTGAAAACTTAGAACTTCGTATAAAAAACTTTCGAACATTTGGGACGGTAGTTGGTTACTTCATTCTTTGATCCCTTTTTGTGAACCGGGGGTATGAAAGAGGCCTTTCAAACTTGCGGGAATACCCCTTGTGTGAGGGACAGATGAAAGAGGGAGGAAAGTGGGTGCGAAAGATTGGAGGCACATTTTTTGAGAAATATTGCTGGGAGCCCATCTGGACCGGATACAAATTCATCATTGAGATTTTCTAACTTTTCTTCGATAAGGGTGGGATCAAAAGGTTGAGAGAGAGAGGGGGGCCACTGGAGAAATTGGGAAGGTACTTGAAATAGATGGAGTCGTTTACGAAGAGGTTGACGAATTGATAAAATGTCTTATAATCGTTGATAATGTTGGTCTGCGGTATGTCGAGAAAGCGCTGATAGAAGCAGTTATAGAGCTGGGTGAATTGCAGGTAAGTTCCAAGCTAGTTAGAGTAGGCATAATAAGAAATGGTGCGAAGAAAAACTGCCCATAATTTGTTTCTTCTGTTTCGTAAAGAGCGAAGTCTTCTGTTGTACCATGGAGGGGAAATAGGTGATGTTTTCGTGAAAATGGGACGTAGAGAGAAATGGAATTAAATATTTCACTGTAGAAAATGGAGATAGCATCAGATAAAATCAGATCATCAGATTGGTAAAATCAAAAGCACATTTGCTAAGGTAGGTACTGATTTTGTGAAAATTAGCTTTATGGAAGTTGTAAAAAGTTGTACCATCTCGGTAGTTGAAGAAGTGGGCTGGCAAGGAGAGTAATGGAAAAATGAGAGAAGAAAAGGGGGTGAAAGTTGTCGACAGTTGATAGGATAAAGGAGTTAATAGGATCACTAGTGAAAATAAGGTCTAGTTGCCTACCGATAGAATTAGGGACGCCACTTGCTTGGCACAGGCATGAGTCAGACATTCCTTGGATTCCTTGGATGAACTGGCGTTTGAAGCGGTAAAAAATAAGTGATCATCCGATGGAATCCACTTTAGCAGGGGCAGAGATAAGGATATCGTCGATGGAATTACGTAGGTCAATTGCTTTAATAGCAAGGACGTAGAATTCAATAGGTTGAGCTGAGAGAATGTAGCAACACATAACGTACAGGGACCTGCTGAGAAGTGTTATTTTAATTCAAACAAAGTCAAGTTTAACAGAAGAAGAGATAGCGATGAGAGGAGGGTTGATGTTATTGTGAATGGCAAGTAGGACACTTCTACATGGAGAATCAACTTTAGGGATCACTAAACATAGGGAGAGAGTGATCGTCATATCGGAAAACATTATGAGAAGATGGAAATAGCTCCTGGCTCTTTATGTCGGGGAACAGATTGAGGGACCGTGTGATTTAGACAGCACGAGTTTTAGAGCGCAAGCCTCTTACGTTTTGGTAGTAAAATGTAAGAGGTAGCTTGTTGCGTAGAGGAGTAGGGGAGTGTAGATGAGATGCAGAAAATTTGTCGTGGTCAGCTCGGCTGCGCTGAAGGTGGGAAACTCTTTTAGAATGTTCATAGCTGCGGAAAGCAGGCGTCGGATCTCAGATCCCTTGTTCGAGACTTAAGCGAAGGGTCAAAAGCCACATGAATGCGGTTAACACAACACTGAGTGGGACAAATTGGAAGCTGCGCGTCTGAGATAAAGAAGCGTATAAGGCAGATGTAATCCAAAAATCGACCTATCCTCTGAAATCCTATAAGTAAACAAACCTCTAATTTGGACGGATTTCCAGTCAGTGACGCCCTATTTTATCCGGATACAAGGTGTGTTGAATGTCTCATATCATAAGTATGTCAGGCTAGAGGGGTGGTTATGATCCTGTTATTATTGCAAGAATTGCAATCGGAATGTGCTATCATCTTCTTTCCAGACTGGAGATGGGCTTGCTTGGCCAGTAGCATATTACTGGCCTACGCTATCATAGGGCACACAACCCGATAGAGAAGAGATTATGAAGATGTGACGAACCAAGGTTGACGACCCTTGCAAATGTTTAAAAGCCAACGACCTTCGGATTTGCACGTGGAATATTCGGATCCTTAACAGGCCACTTGCAGCTGAGCAATTAGCAGAGACCCTCGACTATTGTCACTTTGATATCATCGCGATCCAGAAAGTGCGTTGAAATGGATCGGACATAAGGAGAACGAAAAATTGTAATAAATGATTGCTATAGGTAAAAGACACTATAGAAAGCACATGGTTTCCTCATCTTAATATGCACGAGCAGACATGCCCGTCTCCGGATTATGAAACGTTAAATCAAATTGATTACATTATGATAGACGTAATGCATTCCTCTAGTATTTCGGACGTCCGGACGCTTCGGGCTGCCAGCATTGACTAAGATCACCACCTTGTTGATGCTAAGGTACAAATGCTGATCACCCAAGCGGCACAACTATGAGAAGATATAACGTAGAAAAGCAGCACCATCAAGATACCCCTGGTTTGACGAAGAATGCAGGCCAGCACAGGCAGCTAAATAAGAAGTCTACAAAGTGGAGCTGCAACGAAGGACGAGAGTCGCTCTTGAGGAGGAATAACAGCGGCTTCTTCTTCTTCAGAAGAAAAAAGTGCACGAGAAGCTCGCTATCAAAGATATTGAGAGGCTATACTCCAGGTATAACGTACGAAAGTTTTAGCAACAAGTAAAAGAAGACGATCCTGTAGAAATAAAGAAGGAAACCTATCAGGAGAGTCACAGTGGTGCTGAGATTTTGGAAAAAATTTTCTGCAGACTGTACTCGTATAATGGCAAAGGAGTCCAACATCCCGCTACGTCAGGCGGAATAGACCAACCTTGATATGATAGCCAAAACTCCACCTGACCAGAACGAGGTAAGAATAGCAATATCTAAACTCAAATCCAACAAAGCAGCTGGACCTGATGGCTTACAGGAAATAACTGAAATACAGCTGCTGGAAGTAACTTTTTGGAGAGCATACATCAATTCAGACCCCCTTAACTGCTCCAATTATAGAGTTACAAGCTTCCTCAATATTTCATACAGGATCTTAGCTGCCATATTGTGCGAACGTCTGAAACCCTTCGCCAACAACAGAATTGGTCCCTATCAGTGTGGTTCAGATCAGGAAAGTGCACAATTGACCAAATCTTCACACTCCAGCAGATTCTGGAAAAAATTCAAGAAGTGCAAATCGATACCCACCATCTTTTCATCGATTTTAAGGGCGCATATGACAGCATTTATGGCATCCCTGCCAAACTCATCCGTCAGTGCAGAAAGACGATGGGGAACGCTCGTTGCTCTGTCCAGTTTGGAAACTATTTAATCGACAAGGTGACGCGCTGTCATGTAACTTCTTTAATGTTATACCTGAAAGAATTGCGCGGACCTCACAAGTGAACACTTAAGGCATGATCTTTCAAAAGTCTGTGCAACTATGTACTAGCATACGCCGACAATATCTACATAATTGTGGGAACTCAGCTGGCTCTCGCCGGTGCAAATCCAAGTATATGCTGTCAACAACAAGGGACACATACCATCAATAAATTGGACAGAACGTCACAGTGGACAGCTAAAATTTCGAGGTAGTACCTCGACTCTGCTATAAATTCTGCCAACAACACCTCAGCTGAAATAATACCAAGAATCACTCTTGACAATCGCTGTTTCTTTGGGCTAAGCAGCCAATTGTGTAGTAAGGCCATATCCCAAAAAACTAAGGAAACTCTATACAGACCTTGATCATCCCGGTCCTACATTATGGCGCAGAAACATGAAAGCAGATCCTCGACCTAGTCAGAAAACTACGCATCAGTCGCATCAGATGGTTAGGACATTTAGAGCGAATGGACACCAATATTCTGGCTTCGAATCCAGACCGGGGGATTATGCAGTAAGTCTTCAACTTAGGTGGTGCGCATAAGTAGAAGGGGACCTCAATCAACTGGAGGCAGTTAGCTAAAGACCGTTCTAACTAGAGACGCTTGTTAGTTGAGACAAAAGGTAAGCGGGAATTGTAGCACCACATAAGTAAGTAAGTAAGTACGAGGTTGGTCGCGCTTAGTGGCTTATAATCTTCGTGTTCGATCAATGCTAGTTTTGAAGACATAACTAATATATTCTGAGTCCGCGTTGCATGACTCATTTTCCATCCTGTATAGTTGGAAGGGTCCTGAAATGACAGAAATATTCCTTGTATTCCACTGTGCTTAGTCAAATGACCTTTGAATGATATCAAAATTAAGTCAACGGGGCAGCAGATATATGTACTTTAAGCCAGTTACAGAAATTCAGTTAAACACATTACCCATTGTAAAGCCCTCGAAACATATGTATCTACGAGACTGTTGCACCAAATCTATGTCAAAAGAGACAAAACTCTTATTCAGCACAGAAGTACAAGTTATTTACCTGAAACGTTCTCATACGCATCACCAGCTAAGCACCGCAATCATCTGTAATTGGGATACCCCAGTGGGGAATTCATTAGGACCAGGACTAAATTACCGCTGTTCCTTTGCCGCTTCTCTTCTTCCCTCATTTCACTGTAGCCCAGCGCATTGTGCCGTGCCAAGTTGCGCCGTTGAACTGCACTGCGCCGTAGCGTTCCCCGTCCAATTGGTAAATTGGCAAATTTATGTGCGCGCAAAGTGGAAGTCTCTTCGACAAGCAAAACGGTGACTATAAAATTTATTTTCAAATTAAAATGCCATTTTGTCGGGAAATAATTTTTAATTGATGGTGGCTCATTCTCTGATAAATGTGACGTGATCATGGCATTTGGTCGTTTAATCCACACCACTGATTTGTTAGCATTACGAGTAAGTCCACAAACCCATAGAAGCTGAAAGCATTTTCGTTGGCAATTTTCAGCTTTGAGCGCAATACTTAAGAGGATTTCGCTTCGTAGTTTCTTTTTTGCTTCAATAATTCCAAAATAACACAAATTTGTGTCTTAATGAAGAGGTTTTTTCTGCCGTGAGTAACTATTTGAGCATGATATGAACGTTTTACTGACTGACATGTGGAGTGAACCTTAGACGAACATGCGCTCAAGGATATTTTTCGATCAACTCGTGTGGGAAACTTTTCCGGATTTTTCGAAACGCCAGGTGGCTTTAATGCGTGAAGTTGTGATGACTCGAAGGGGTATGTCTTTTTGTTTTTGCAGTGATGCATACTCGTAGTTTAAGGAGGCTGAAAGGTTTGAAGAATTAGAAGCGAATAACAAAAGATTGTCACGTGAAACTACTTTTTTTCCAACTTAACTTGCCGCCCGCACTTCATTTAATAGCCCTCATATTTCGGAGTAATAGTATTGAGTACACCGCCGGGGTAACTGCCAGGCCATTTAAAAAAAAAAGTTACGAAGCATCAACAAGCCTCGGATATGGACGGATCTACTGTTGACAACCCACGCAAACGATTAAAGGACCATGAGTTTCGGATATGCACGTGGAATGTCATGTCCCTTAATAGACCATGTGCAGGTGAACAACTAGCGGAGTCACTGGACTGCTGCAAAGCAGACATAACCGCCATCCAAGAAATGCGATGGGATGGGCCGGACAAAAAGAGGATGAAAAACTGCGACATCTACTACGGCGATTACTATCGACGGCAAAAGCAGCGCTTATTTGGATGTGGATTTGTTGTCCGAGGCAGACTAAGACAAGAAGTCCTGAGATTTCGGCATGTGAGCGAGAGACTCGTAGTAATCCGCATCAAGGCTAAATTCGCCAACATTAGCCTTATATGCGCGCATGCCCCCACAGAGGAGTAAGATGACGACACCAAGGAAGCCTTCTATGAGCTTCTTAACAAGACCTACGAGCAATGCCCTAGCTATGACAATAAAATTCCTCCAGCATTATGGATGTCCGTACGTTCCGAGGAGCCAACATCGACTTGGACCATTACCTTGTTGCAGCCAAGGTACGGTTGCGGATATATTATATTAACTACGCCAAGCCAAACTAATGCTGTGAGGAAATTCGACGTCAGACGGCTACAATCGCAAGAGATGGCCAAGTCCTTTTCCGATCGAGTGTCTCTTAATCTCTTAAGAGGTCCATTACCGCCAGGATCAAGCATCGAAGACCATTGGAAACACTGCGAAAACGCCATCAGACGTGCCGGTTTTCATGTGCTGGGTTTCACTCGTCCACCACAACGAAACCTCTGGTTCGATGATGAATGTCGACAAGCACATGCAGCTACGCAAGATGCATATAAAGCGGCGCTGCGAACACCGGCTTCTCAGGAGGAAGAAGAAAGAGCATGAGAACCGCGCGGTCGAGGAAATTGACAGATGACCTCCAGGAATGAGGTTCGGAAGTTTTACCAAAAAGTAAAAATAACATGCCACGGAAACAAACCCCGAACCGAAGCCTGTAGAGATGAACAAGGGAACATCGTAGTAGAATCGCAGTCGATGCTGGGGATTTGGAAAGACCATTTCTGCAGACTGTATAATGGCGATGACCTCGACCTGGACGAAGTGAAGATAGCTACGAAGATAGAGCGGACGGCCTGACTGCCGAGCTCTTCAAAGTGGCAGGCAATGACTTGGTAAAGAGCATACACCAACTCATTTGTAAAATATGGTCGGACGAAATTATGCCCGATGAATGGAACCTCAGCATTGTTTGTCTGATTCTCATGAAAGGAGACCCTCTGAACTGCGCCAATTACAGATTCATCAGTCTCCTTAACATCGCATACAATATCTTATCTGCTGTATTCTGTGAACGCCTGAAACCGTTCGTCAACAACCTGATAGGTCCATATCAGTGTGGCTTCAAGCCAGGAAAGTCCACCATCGACCAAATATTCGCACTAAGACAGATCTTGGAGAAGACCCATGAGCTTCAGATCGATACACGTCTGTGCAGGATGACGATGGAGAACGCACGGTGCTCTATCAAGGTCGGTAAAGATCTCACCGAGACCTTTGATGTCCAGAAAGGATTTAGACAAGGCGATGCGCTGTCATGCGACTTTTTCAACATCGTACTTGAAAGAATAGTGCAAAATTCACGAGCAAACACAAGAGGCACTATCTTTCAAAAGTCCGTCCAACTACTCGCATACGCCGACGATATTGACATAATCGGGAGAAAGCAGCGTGATGTCAGTGGCGCTTTCGCGAGTATTGAGACGGAAGCGGCGAAAATAGATTTAACGGTCAACGAGGGCAAGACCAAGTACATGCAGTTAAGCAAAAAGGACAACCAACACCGACGTTTCGGGCAGAACGCTGAGATCAAACGAAGAATAACTTGCCAATCTTGCCAACCGCTGTACCTTTGGGCTAAAAAGGCAATTGAGTAGCATAGCCCTCTCTCGGACAACAAAATTCACCCTTTATAAGACAATCCCGGTCCTGCTCTATGGTGCAGAGGAATGGACATTATCAAAAATGGATGAGGGTGTTCTTGGTTGCTTCAAGAGAAAAATTCTTCGGGCGATCTTCGGTGCCGTCTGCATTGACGGTGAACGGAGGAGGAGATACAACAATGAACTCTACGGACTGTACAGCGACATCGACCTAACCAGAAGACTGAAGAGTGAAGAAAGACTGAGATGGTTGGGTCATGTACAGCGTATGGACACCAATGTTCCGGTCCGAAAAGTCTTTGAATTCGCTCCCGAGGGACAGCGGAGTAGAGGAAGGCCAAGACTCAGTTAGCGCACGCAAGTGGAAGGGGACCTCAGCCAACTTAGCGTGCTGCACTGGAGGCAGCTAGCTAGGGATCGAGCTGGCTGGAGTCGCTTGTTGACTGAGGCCCAGCTCCACCCCGGACTGTAGCGCCACTTAAAGTACGTAAGCAAGTATTGAGTGCAGAGGCCAATGGTTGGAAAATAGAGACGAAAAGGTACTGATAGTGAAGAGGAAGGCAAGTCCTTAAAAAACGCTGTTAACAAGTATCAGCCGACGAGAGAACGCGAAGATAATCTTCTTGGAATGACTAAGGGAACATCGACATCGAGTTTTTCAAATCTGAAGGAAACGATTTGGTGAACCAGCTCATCTGTAAGATTTTGTCATATGTTCTCGATAGACGGACTGAACGCAATAAGTGTGTTCAGTATTGCATACAAGGTCCATGTTGCCCAATTATGTGAGCGTTTTTAACCCATTGGAACTATTTTTGAACAGATCTTGGAGAATACTCAAGAATATCCAATCGATACCCACCATCTTCTCATCAATTTTAGGGATGTTTATCGGATAGATAGAGACGGCCTGAGTATACGAGTACATACATATACTCGTATATGTAGCCCTAGCATCACTTCTAAGCTCGTTGGGATGCGGAAAATATTTGGAGAGAATTATAGCTGCTCTTCCAAAGTCGGAAGAAACATCAGTTAATCTTTGATGTCGAAAACGATCATAGATAGGGCGACGTGTATTCATTTTTAAAAATCGCGTTGAACGCAACTGATGAGCCAACGCTGGACGTGTAGTATTCGAAAAACACATAAAAAATATAGAGCTCAGATTGATGTGAACCAAGACCTACCCTCATATAAATGTGTTGCTCATCTCATCGTTTCGGGCGCAAAGGGGTGGACTTACAATGTATGACGACTCTAAACGATGGGAGAGTGATAGTTTTTTCGAAAATGTTCCATTGCTTTCCGAAGGAGTGGTGACGTAAGGAAGTTCTTTTTGTGTTTTCTAATGTTGGATTGTGACTTGAACCCAAGCTCTTTGCCGTACTAAGCGATGAAGCTAACCACAGCAACAGCATCTGCATAAGCGAACACCTTATAGCCTTCCTCTTACAGGAGGCTAACTAGTTCTTTCTGCCAAGTTCCGTAGAAGAAGGCAGTCAGCACCATCTTGCGGTACACTCCGACTAACATGTCCTTGAACAGAAGGTTCTCCCAGTTTTCCTTTGTGAAGTTTTCTGTGAAAAGTTGATTCATTAACACCCTTATGCCCCTCATCAATTCCCAGAATTGATAGTGTACCCTCAATGTAAGGGAAGACCCCCTCAGCATATTCCATGAGAAGCATATCCCTAATTTGAGACGTCGAGAGCCAGGTTGATTCTATGCTCAGACGAAGATGGGTTTCGATTATTCTTTCCAAGATTTTCAGAAGGAATGATGGTACGCATATAGGTCTTCAGTCATTGGAATAGATATGGGAACTTCTTCCTGCACTAGGTATGAAAATCACATAGACCGCCGTCCATCACCTGGGAATGAACATCAAATCTAGATAACATGCATAGCGCGTATGACTTTTGGTCCGCTAACCAGATTATGTTGATTGAGTCGGGGCTTCTCCGGGCTTGTACTATACTGTTTCATGATAACACTCCAGAAAATGTAGACTCCACGAAAATTAATTGTTTCTTTATTGGAATTCGTCCAGGAGCCATAGGGCCTCAGAAAATAGCTTGGAGTAGTTGGCTTAGATGCAAGAATTTTGGAAAGCCTTGAGGCTTCGGTGGGCTCTTTTTGAATAAAAGTTCTTGGAATTCCTTCGAGCTTTCTTTGATTTTTGACAAGCAGTGGTAGACATAGCCCTTTTGAAGATACGTCGACATTCCCTTTATAGATCCTGAATTGTGGCATTTCACATAGATTGTTCCACCTTGCTTCTAGGGGCGATAACAGGGCCTGTCAACTATTCCATGAAGTAAGAGAAGCTTTCGAAGCTTTTGAAGCTTTCAAAAGCATTTCTGAATTTGTTTCCATGCATGGCGCGACAGTTTCTAAAAATAGCTTAGTTGTACGGATTTGCAGTTAGACTAGATGTCTTAAGCAATTGCCTAAAATTGTTGGGTTCAAGAGTGATGTCAAGGAATTCTTGTCGGTTTTAAGTAACAAAGTTAAGCTCTTGCCCTTCTTTGCAAGGGTTAATGTTTCTACTGATAATAAAACCATAAATTACCTTGCCACTGTTATTGAAGTTCACACGGACAGCGCGATAAGCAGTATTGTCAACATTCTGGAACAAGTTACGTGTTATTAAGTCGCTGTTCAGTGATGATTCTCTGAAGTAAGTATGCAGGGATGGGTACAGGTTACTTGTAGCCTCGACTATGCAGTATCTCCGCGAGCGAAACTCTAGCCCTTGGTGTACCTTTGTTTCCCATGAAGGTAGATTGTTTATAGTCTTGGATTCGAGTCCTTCAACCTTTATATCTGCTAAACCCCTCGATAAGATTGTAAACGTATAATAAATAAACGACCAACTAACAAGACTGATAAATGAATATGCAACTTGGAGCGATTGAGAGCAAGTAGGCTGTGAGCAATTATAAAAGAAATGTTTTGGTGCAAATTTGATGAGCATTGAAGGGGAATATCAAGACAGGAAATGGTTTTCTTCACTACAGCAAAAAGGAATGAACCAGGTGCATGCATCGTCCGATGTATGGGCAGCAATCAGGGATCGTGGGCTTATATGGCACGCGATTAGGCTAACTAAATTGATGAGGGGAAGCGTAACCAGTGGAGGGTGAGCTTTCCAGTTCTACTGCATAAACTCAAAGACTACTCGAGAAATTGCTAAAACTAATTTCGCATACTATGAAAATATATGAGGGACTTCTAGGCAGTCGATGTTTTGACAGCTAATGTTGGTTTTGATAGGCAGGTAGACATATTACGCGCTTGAAAGTTTGCGAATAATAATGAAGAAATATCGTGCTGCTGCATACCGACTTCGCCTTCATGCAGCTGCTTAGAACTTGAAGGAAATGACGAGGGAGTCTCCTCTTCTTCACTAAAATTCATGGTGGTGACCTATCGAATCGAAGAACCTTCGCTCTTATTTTGCTCTGACCAGAACAACATCTATTTATTTGTTAAAATATAAATATTGATCTAATTTTGGTTTTAATTTAATTTAATTTTGGTGGGGGCGAACGCCCCCATTTATTCGGCTTAATACAAGCTGTTTAGTTTTTAAGTATATTTACACACAAATGTATTTCATACAACAATACCGTATAAATACACACCTATGCTTTCCATCAACAGCTTCGCTGTATACTTTATACACAAACTATAATTCATTGCACTTACAAATTATGCAACTCACATTTTGCTACATAGACAATACTTGTTTCACTGTCATTTTGTGCTTTCCTCATTGTTATAATTTAAGCTTAGTTAGCAATAATTTTGTATAAATATAGTTAAGAGTTCAATAAAGAATCACTCGCTATTGATCAACACTTTGAGCTTGTCCTTTTCGCTAGATTAAGTCTTCCCCCCACCAGTGGTAAGGGGTCTTAATCATAATCTCCACTGTAGTCCAAGTTTATGCGCTTGGATCTACAAAACAAACGGTCAAGGTTTATGTGCCCTGTCCAAATACTTAATTAAAACAGTCAATGCAAACGAGCATTGTCTTCAACATTTTGGTGACCCCGACGTGATAGTACATCAGCAGGATTGTCTTTTGATCTGACGTGTCTCCATTGCTCGGCAACTGAAAGATTCTGAATTGTAGCTACCCTGTTGGCTACGAAGGTGTGAAATGACGATGAATTGGAGGTATTCCCCTAGTTTTATGGATGTCCAAATATTCCGAGCGGCCAATACAAAGAATATTATCTAGTTACAGTAGACGGCACAAGAATGGAGATATACTGTGAGGAGACTGAATGGCTGCAGTCGCAATAAACCGGCAGAACATTTGCAGATCTTGTAACTATCTTGTCACCGCATTTACTATCTGAACAAATTGCAGATAATCGGTGGCATCTCTACTGAGTTTGGCCCATAATGTCCACATAGCCGCTGGTTTGATAAAACGTCCAAACCAGTACATGTATCAAAACAACTGCGCAGAAGAAACAGACCGGCTCGTGCGGAAGTTTGGAAGAACATCGGCTTCTTCAGAAGAAAAACGATCAGGAAAATGGAGTGCAGCTATTCTAATAACAAGGTTTGGACATTTTATAAGAACGTGTCATGTCAACAAGACCTCATCAGAAATTTATAGAGATGGGCAAGGGAATTTGGTATTAGAGTTGGAGCTAGGGATACAAACTATTTATTTTCTGCAAACTTTTAAACCAGGGACGAGCCAAACTTCGCTTTGAGTTAGAACGTAACATTGAGATATGAAGAGCAATTAAGTTGTTGGATCGGGCCAAGCTATTTTAGGCAGCAGTAGATGACCTGATAGCAACCTTACATCAACTCATTTCCGAGATTTGGACGAAGAAAAATATGCCTGATGCATTTATAACATTTCAACCAGATCGTTTGTCCAATCCACAAAAAAGGAGATCCTCCAAGCTGCGCCAACTAACTACGCAAAGATTAACATCGTGTACAAGATGTAGTCGGTAATATTGTGTAAATGACTGAAATCATATTTTAACGACCTGATTGGCCGTTATCATTGCAATTTTAGATCCGGTAAGTCCGAAAGTGGTTGGAAAAATTCGCATCAGTCGATCATCGCAGCAGTTCGATGGCTAGTTCAGTTCGAGCGAATCAACATTACCTTGCGGGGTTTTTTTTTTCGATTTTTAGCAGAAAAATAACGTAGTAGAGGAAGACTTTCCTTAGTGGGCCTACACAAGTAGTTAAACGGGGATACAACTTTCTCGAAATGTACCCTAGGCAGCAGTATTGGTCGGGACACACGCAGCAACACAAAGACGATGGACTGTTTGGGTACCTCAGTGGGGCTGGACCTCAGTATGCCAAACCTTGAACTTCTCAGAATTTTACCATATTGTAGCTTTTATCTTGTACGATCCGTTGGTGAGGATAGGCAAACTTTAGCTATTTACGTCCATTTGCACTATCAGCGTGAATTATTCTTGCGAAAGTCCCGGTTTTTTTCTAGAAATTTTCATACAACTATTGAAGGCTCTCCAATACCGTCTGCCAGTTGCATTTTTGAACCTAATTTGAATTAAAGTAAAATCACAATTTCTTTCATTTTAAATAGCCAGTGATCAGTTATTCTTTCCGGGTTTAGTTCAAGGTTTAAAAGAAATTCGTACGTAATCTTAAAATCACAGCAGAGTGCTATTCAAGGAATCCTCTTAATGTTTTCATCTTCATCCACACTTTTTTCCGCTTTTTTGTTTACGATGACGACATTCTCTTTGACATGTGTCATCATTGCATCATCTAGTAACTGTACGTAAATCAATCCACTGCTCATAGGATGACTTTCTAAGTTAATTTGGATAGTTTGGCATCATTGTTCAAATGTTTTTTTTTATGTCCAGCTAACTATCGAGGCTGCGAAGTCGCGAAGTAGTTGCAAAAGCTACGAGATCAATCAAAAACGAAGCCTTTGAAAAACGCAAATAACAGCAGCGGTCCTACTCCAAAGCCTTTAAAGAAGGTAATGGTGACAAACGGTAAAATCACCAATAACAACAACGTCAAAAATAACAATGCGCAAGTGGAAAGTGGAAAAACTTACGCGCAAATAGCGGCGCTAGTAAATATGACTAACTGTACATCACCGGATCCTGTCTCAAATGTGTTCTCAGTAATTCTCGAGAGACTAGAAGAACAGACTAAAATAAATAAGATAATAGTCGAACGGCTTCTTAAGCTCGAAGCCAAAATCTGCAACTAATTATGGCAAAGAAGCTCAATATACTTGCGTGGAATGCCAACGGGCAAAAGAAAGGCTTGATGAACTAAATATTTTCATTCAGGAAAAAGTAATTGACATATGTTTAATTTCTGAAACTCATCTGGCGACAGAATCGCGCGTGGAACTAAAAGGTTAGCGCGACTACCACGCTCATCATCCATCGGGAAAGGCAAGAGGCGGGTCATCCCTATTCATAAAAGACTGCATTGAACATACTCTGGAAGCAATAATTGAACTTGACAAATTTCAAATGACCGTGGTGCGCGCTAAAAATAAAAATTACTCTTTTAGTATATATCCTCAATCTAATCGCGCTGCAAAATAGAAAAACACTAATTTATTGACCTATTCAACTCTCTTGGACCAATCTTCATTATTGGTGGCGACTTTTGGGGCTCAAGATATCTCTCTATCTCTCAAAAAGGCAAAACTCTTTACAGGGCTGGTATGGAATGTGGTTGCTATTTTTACTCAACAGGCAAGCCGACATACTGGCCCTCGGATGTCGCCAAAACATCCGATCTAATAGACTTCTTTATCGGAAAAGGAGTAAACACTAGTTACGTCAAAGTTGAAGAAAGCTTCGATCTTTCCTCCGATCATTCTCCAGTTATCCTTTCACTGTGCGAATCCTTGGTTAAGAAACAAAGACCACCCAGATTAACTAACAGCAAAACTCACTGAAGATTTCCGAATAGACGTTGTAGACAATACTGAGTTGAAAGTAGCACTTAGAACGCCGTATCAACTTGAAAAAGAAGTTGAACGTTTTGTTGAAGTCATACAGCAAGCGGACTGGAATAACACTCCCCGCGAATCGAACAAAGTTCCCAAAGTCGGCATAAGATACCCACCGGAAATCAGAGAAATGATAAAGAAGAAATGAAGAGCTTTTACGCGTGGCATGAAACCCGGGCACAACAAGATAAAACGTCCTTCAATAGGCTCTGCAACTTGTTGAAAAAATTAATCAAGGACTTCAATAACCAATGTATTAATAACTACCTAGAAAGACTCACAGTGACAAAGGATACCAACTACTCCATACGGAGAGCCGTTAAAAGTGTTCGAAAGGCCCAAATACACGTGGCGCCAATAAGAAGAAACCAGTATGACTGGGCGAAAGAAGATAAGGAAAAAGGTAATGTTTTCGCCGACCATCTTGCAGAAACGTTTAAACCATTCGACGGGGAAGTGCTTCCAGAGAATGTCAATACGCTAGACGGGACGACAAACTTTCCAGTAGAAAAGGCTACACTTAGGGAACTTAGACAAGTTATAGACACGCTTAAGCCCAATAAAGCCCCGGGATATGACTCAATAACGGGAGAGATACTTAAAGCGTTGCCGAAAAAAGGTTTGCTAAAGCTGCTCTATCTTATAAATGCCAGCATTAGATTAGAGCATGTACCGCACCAGTGGAAAGTAGCCGAAGTTATTATGGTTCCGAAACCCGGTAAACTGCTGACTGAAGTCAAGTCATATAGACCAATATCGCTTCTCCCGATTACATCGAAGGTCTTCGAGCGAATCCTTCTTAATCGTCTTAAACCAATTACCGACACAAATTCCCTCTTGCCTGATCATCAATTTGGCTTTAGAAGCCAACACTCTACAGTTGACCAAGTGCATCGAATAACCGATGTAATTGAACGAGCAATCGAGTGTAAGTTAGTCTGTTCAAGCGCATTCCTTGACGTTTCGCAAGCCTTTGATAAGGTATGGCACGAAGGCCTAAAATATAAACTTCGACAAGCCCTACCCCAGTAATTGTCTCGTATTTTAGGTTCATACCTGGAAGACCGACTCTTCCGTGTGAGATACGGAAACGAATATTCCACTTTTAAGACAATAAAGGCGGGGGTGCCGCAAGGAAGTGTACTTGGCCCTCTGCTATATTTGCTTTTTACCCGCGATATACCGCAAACGGACGACACTGTCCTAGCCACATTTGCTGATGACACTGCCATTTTGGCAACGGCTGTTTTAGGTCGAAGAAGCAACTGCCAAGTTGTAACGTGCCCTTTCACGAATTAACAATTGGACAGAGACTTGGCGAATCGCGCTTAATGAAAACAAGTCTGTCCACGTGAACTTCACTCTCAAGAAAATTGAGAATCCACCGGTATTTATCAACGCAGTACGAATTCCTTACGCGACCGAGGCCAAATATCTCGGTATGACACTCGACGCTAAACTAAAATGGAGAGCACACGTGAAGAGCTTGAAATCAAATATAGAGATATTTACTGGCTTATTGGAAAGTATTCCAAGCTTAGCTTAGAGAACAAACTGCTGTTATCTATCTGCTATCGAGCGCTGACACCCGAACCAAGATCGATGAAACAAAAAAAACCCTCAAGCTTGACGAAATGATGAAGAGGCGATGATGGGAACGACGATGCCCATAGAAAATTCCTCCACTGAAAATCCTCAAACGAGAAAAAAAACCTGCCTTCCAAAAAATTAACAATTTATTTTGTGTTACCAATAGATGTTGTTGCCGCTGTGGTCGAGATCCAAGTGGCAGAGAAATCAGCCGACATAAATCTCTAGAAGCTTTCTCAGAAGCATCAGCGAAGGCATGAATCTGAATTACGAGTAACTTAGGGACTTCTGAATTAAAAACGTGTCGTGGGAAGTGCATGTTATTCAGTTCTTTTAGACCATCTTGGAACGATAGCCATTTGGTGTGAAACTCTGCTGGCAATGCTTCATCCCATCTGATTTTCAGTTGCCATAATTGTTGTATGAAGATTTTCGCAGTTACTATAACTGGTCCTAATATTCTTAGTGGATCGAAGATTCTAGCTACATCGGAACAAACTGTCCGTTTTGTTATGCGTGATTTCACCCCAATGCTTGTCTTAAAAATTAAATGATCATTCTTTGGAACCCATGCTAGGCCTAGTGTTTTGATTGTTTCTTCCGCCTTGGTGTTAAAGTCAAGAATTACTTCCTGATGTTCTGGTGGAATGTTTTCCAATAGCTATGGGTGATTAGCGCACCATTTTCTTAGTTTAAAGCCAGCTTGATCGAGTATCTTGACGAGTTCTGTCTGAATTTCCTTGGCAGTAGTGAGGCTATTTGATCCGGTCAATCTATCATCAACGTAGAAGTCGTCTTGTAATACCTGGGCTCCAAGTGGATACTTTGCCTTGTTAGCCTTGGCTAGCTCGTGTAAACATCTTACTGCCAAATATGGAGCAGATTTTGTGCCATATGTGACAGTGTTCAGTTGGTAGTACTTCAGTTTCTCGTTGGGATTCCTTCTCCAAGCAATAAGTTGATATCCTCTGTCATCTGGATGAACCAGAATCTGCCTATACATTTTCTGTATATCCGTTGTAAACACAAATCTGGGCATCCGGAATCGGAGAAGGATGGCAAAAAGCTCATTTTGAATAATAGGTCCAGTGTGCATAATGTCGTTCAAGTTCACACCAGATGATATTTTTGCTGAGGCGTCAAATACTACCCGAAGCTTGGTGGAACTGCTATCAGGTTTTAAGACGCAGTGATGTGGAATAACATAATTAGGAGATAATATGTCGTCGATGTTGACTTCCGTCATGTGTCCTAATGTCTCATATTCATCCATGAACTCAATATATTGATTCCTCACAATGTCGTTCTTCAAAAGCCGTCATTCCAAAGCCAAAAATCTGTTTAGAGCAATATCTTGGGATGATCCTAAGGCTGTAGTGTTTTGTGCGAAGGGTAGTCTAACTATAAAACGACCCTTATCGTCTTTTCTTGTGTTTTGAGTAAAATGTTCTTTGCACCGTTTTTCTGCCAAGGTAGTCTTTGGTTCAGCTACCTCTACTTCTTTCCAAAATTTCTCGATTATCTGATTTGTTTGGTCCTCAGATTCGCTACAAATCCCGCACGTTGCTAAAGCAATTGTGTTCGTCTCAACCTTTCCTGCTAAGATCCATCCAAATACAGTGTTTTGGAGTGTTGGCAAGCCCTCACCTAATTTTATTTGTCCAATTGGTAACAATTGATGAAAAAATTCTGCGCCGAGAAGAACGTCAATTTTGCCTGATCTGTTGCAATTTGGGTCAGCCAGTATAATATTGTTCGGGATTGCCCATGAGGAAATATCCAAATGCTGCGGTGGTTGTGGTGATATTATGTTTTTGAGGACAAAAGCTTCCAACTGTGTGGAAAACCCATTTAGTCTTGAACATAATTGAAGGCTCACACGATGATGGACTTCCCTTTAACCCTGAATACTCATTGACGTATTTTTTGGCGATATGCCCATTTTCTTGATGAGGCTCTCAGTAATTAAGTTGACTTGGGATCCAGAATCCAAAATGGCTCTACATTCAATGCCTTTACCGTTCCTATCGGTTAATCTTATTTGTGTTGTGCTGAGAAGCACGTAACTCTTGTCATTTAATGCAGCCAATGTAGTCAATTCTTTTTTGTCTTTAGCTGATTCCAATATTGCTGACGTTGAGCTCTCCGTTTCTGCGATTTTGGCCCGGTCGTTGCTGTGTAATAGTGTGTTATGCCTCTTATTGCATTTGGTACAGGTCCGCGATGAACATGCCTTGGCCTTATGTCCGAATCGTAGGCAGTTAATGCATAGCCTTTGCTTTTGAACAAATTGTAGGCGATTGCTGGTGGGCCAGTCTAAAAACTGTTTACAACCGTACAGCGGATGAGCTTCAGTATTGCATGCTCGGCATAAGTTTCTAGTTTTCTTTTCAATTTGTGTTGTCGATATAACTGACGAACATGATTTTGAGTTCTGTTTTGACTGTGACCTTGATACCCTTTGTCCAATTGCTTCCAGTGATTGGAAACCCAATTCCAGAAAACTTAGAAACTCCTTTAATGGTTTGGGTCCTTGGGTTTCTGAGTGCTTGTTCATATTGGACGTGTGTGGTCCTATCGAGCTTCTTGATTAGGAGATGTAGCAATAGAGGATCCCAACTAGAAGTATCCACTCCTAAATTCTTTAAGGCTTGAAGTCCTTCTTGTGTGGTGTCATGGAGCTCCCTTATGGCAGAAGCTGACACATTTTCAGACGTAAGATTTGGTTGACTTATAATTTTGTGGATTAATGCTGTTGTTAGCACTCGCACGTTGTTATATCTCTCTTGAAGCGATTGCCAGGCTGTCAGGTAGTTTTCTTCCGTCAGCGCCAGTTGCTATTTATTGACATGGAATGACTGTTCGAAGTCTGGCAACCCATTTTCATTGCTAAGTCGAGTACGTTGCTTTCTACCAGTGCTTCGACTTGAACATATGTACTTAGGTCATATCCATGTTTCGTTGGATCATCACTTAACTCCCAAATTAAATAATTAAGCGATTCGATTTGTTGCCATACCCTGTTTATCATTTCCCGCTTTGCCTCATAATATTCTCTGGGCCGTGGCTCATCGTCCTTAGAAACCGATCCTAATAAGCGATGCAGTGAATTGATTGCCTGAACCTGCTTTCTTATGATACCGCTGACATTACTAGCATCAGATGCACCACCTCCTTCACCATTCTTAGATACTGCAAGATCTTGGCTTACAGCATGAGTGTATGACTTGCCTTTTAGTGAGCCAATATTCTTGTTGAATAATTCGGAGTATTGTATAACTAGTTCGTGGATCTCGGTATAATAATCCTTTAAGAAGTATTCGTGGTTATGATCGATGCTGGGCAGCCCTCGAATTCGGTTGTCCGTTTCTTCGAACTGCGACCATGCAGTCTCTAACAGTGACAACCGATCTTGAAAGTATTTGACAGTTGACTTTCTGTCTGCTCCATCCTTCTTGAAGTTTACTATGATCCGCTGAATTTCCTCGCCTGCTTTCAGTTGATTTGTTGCTAGTTCCTCCATCTTGGGCTAAGGCTCTTTTGGTTGTGATTTATGATGGTGCAAATGTTAAGGCCCAGTGTTCTAGCCCTGGTAACGCTTTCTTGTACTCGCTATTGATCAACACTTCGAGCTTGTCCTTTTCGCTACATTAAGACTTCCCCCACCCCAGTGGTAAGGGGTCTTAATCATAATCTCCACTGTAGTCCAAGTTTATGCGCTTGGATCTACAAGACAGACGGTCAAGGTTTATGTGCCCTGTCCAAATACTTAATTAAAACAGTCAATGCAAACGAGCATTGTCTTCAACATAACTTACAAATTAAACTTAAACTAAAACTTAAAACTAAGGTTGATTGGAGTGGTGCAGGAGAATGGATTTGAGGTAGGGAGTGGTGCGGTGGAAGTCAAAGACGGTAGGGTTTGAGTTGATTTGACGTAGCATACGGGAGATTGGTTCGTTCGCGCCATAGGAGGTGTAGTGGGTTGGTAGATAGAAGTGTCGAGGGGTACGTAGATTACGAGGGTTAGTGTTGAGGAAAATGGAGTTATGAAGGGACGCGCATTCAACGTGACCTGAAAGGAGTCGATGAATGAAGAGAAAGTCTGCTCTGCTCTCTGCGATCTTCAAGGGTCTTGGGTTGATAAGGTTGAGACGGTTTTGATAGGGGGGCAGATTAAAAGGATCGTCACAGGGCATACCTCGAAGAGCAAATCGAAGAAAACGGCGCTGAATGCTTTCAATTCTCGAGATATGAACACGATGATATGGGGACCATACTTGACTGGCGTACTCTAGGAGGGGGCAAACAAAGGTAATATAGAGGGACCTGGTCACGTATGGGTTGGTGAATTCTTTGGACCACCGTTTTACAAAACCTAGTGCAGAGTTGGCTTTGAGGATTATCTCATCCAAATGTAGACGGAAGTTGAGCTCGCTGTCACACAAAATGCCGAGGTCACGAAGAGATTGTACGGAGGAGATAGGTTGGTTATGGAGAAGATAGAGTCGGGGAGGAGATTGGTTCCGCTTATGTGAGAAGGTGAGTGATTGGCATTTGGCGATGTTTAGTTCCAAAGAATTTTTGAGGCACCAGATCGAGAAACTATCAAGATCTTGTTGAAGGAGGAAAGAGTCATGGGGAGAGGAAATGGTTTTGAAAAATTTGGTATCGTCGGCGTAAAGGGAGACAGATGAGTGTTTGATGATCATATCGAGATCATTTATGGTTAATATAAAAAGAAGGGGACCGAGATGGCTGCCTTGTGGAACTCCAGAGGTGGCCAAAAATGGAGCGGAGTGGGCTGACCTAAAACGAACACTGTAAAAACGGTTTTCGAGGTAAGAGGATATCCATTTTAACAATATGGGTTCAAAGCCGAGGGCAGACAATTTAAAGATAATTAACCGATGAGAGATTTTATCGAAGGCTTTGCTAAAATCGGTTGCAACTACATCGACTTCATTGCCATTTTCTAGGGCAGAGAGGGCAAAGGATACGAATTCAACGAGATTTGTTGTGGTTGACCTACCCTTTAGGAGGCCATGTTGTCTAGGAGAAATAAGTGATTTGCATTGGAAGCTTAGAGCTTCATACAAATTACTTTCGAAGAGCTTGGGTATATGGGAGTAGCCAGATCCCAAGGTATGTATCTGATTACATTCCGACAAGTAAGTGGCTGCCCATGTTGTCCCATGATCCAACACTTTTGCCAGTTCTTTCTGGTATCCGCAGAAGCCGCAGACAGAGGCGTCCTAAAAAGAAGGGTTTCCGACTAGTTGATCTGATCTGTACGCGGTCAAATCGCATACGCTATGGCATGGTGAAGTGAACTCACAAGATTACTTGTGTAGATGTGAAGTAGGACCGGCGAATTAACCGCACCTTGTTGCAGATCATTTTTAATGTCAAATATTTCAGCAGAAGTCGTATCGCCATTGTTCCCGATGAACGCATCAAAAAGAATATACAGCAAGGGTTTACTATTCCCAGCCTGTTCAACGTGGAGAAAAGTCCCTCTAACCAAACAATATCAAAAGCCTTCTCCAAGCCAACCAATCCGGCACCCGTGCGTTGTTTCTTGCTTTTGTGCCACTGGATATCGGATACCAGTTTAGAGGCGGAGTATCCGGAACTTTGTACATTTTTGTCTTAAACTCACTTGGTCAATATCAATATCCTGCTGATATTCTTTATCCATTTTGGGAATCTGATAATGGCCATTATCCAAAGCATTGTTAGACAGTGTTGTGTAAATGTCCACTGCTTCTACTGGGAGATATCGAAACACAGTGTTCGGTATCCCATCGGTACCCCACTGACTTCATACTTGTCCGTGATTCGAAGCCCGTTTGGAGCTCTTTCTTCAAAATGTATGGTGGCAGCTCCATTTTGGCCATGCTTTCATCATTGAACTGAGTGCACCCTGAGTTCTCGAACCGTCAGTTCTCCATATCATTTCGAAGTTAGGAATTGTGCAGAAGGACGCTGTTTTCCAGGTCTGTAATTTTATTTTATTAATATTTGGAGGTTTTTGATCGACGAATTTAGTGTCATGATATCGGGGTTATGTCTGTCAGTAAACTCCCAGTACAAGGTTTTTACTACTTTGTGTTGGTGCAGTGCGTCAGTAGTTGGTTTGCGGAAGGTGTCTTCGTTGTAGGTGTGTTGATACTAAGGTATCGTAATGTCCATCATTAGTTTTATGGTCTCTTCCATTTGTTTTAGGTACATGTCAGGAGATTGACCTCGTTTGACAGACTCAAACGAGTTCGAGGAGATTGCTCTCTTCAATTTTCTGAAAAAGTGTGTCCAACTCACTCTCCTCTTATTGAAGGAACACTTTTGAACAATTCCGCAATTTCGTTTGGAAAGGTTCTTTTGATACTGAGACCGCTATAGTCACTGTCATACATGAACGTGCGTAGAATATTGAGTGGTGCCTGTCAGTTAAATACGTGTGTCGAACAGTAGCAATTCCTGATAGGAGCAGTTCGACGGACTATCGGTCGCTTTAAGACAGATTCGGTACATAACACTATGTTGCCCCCACCAATTAAGTAGTCATTCCCTCTAGTGTTTGGTGTATTTGCCAATCTCTATGTAATCCAATTATGAAGTAACTCTCCTTTGATTCCAAACTAAAGAATCGAAAAAAATGTCTCAAGCTCTGAGATGTATAAGATGGATTGAGTAGCCTCAGGTGCATAGACAGACAGCCACTTTCCTCTACGAAGAGGGATATACATAATCCATGCCTCAAGCACCCGACACCTACACACTACACTTCTGTACACTCTTTTAAATCGCAAATCTTTTCTAATGAATATCGCAACATCACCGCCTTTTATAGAGTTGGGTCTGTTTCTTCTTACTATTTTAGATCTTTTGTGCCTCATTTTGTTGTTTTGGATAGCTTACCAAAGTTAACCAAAAGCCCATCAGGGACTGGTCTTTGAGCAACTTAAGTAGTACTTCTCTTCGTTCGATCCTTGTCAGTGAGATTCAACCCAATGACCTTAAAGGTTTGCCCCGCCATATTCGTATCCATTACGACTGGAGGTGCGTTAGGACTGCCAGCAGAGCCTCGATTTGGTCCGTGATTTGATGAACCATCTGCCCCTAAATAGAGAGAAATATACTAGCATGTCAGATGCAGCCTCAGGTGCTCTAGGCGCTGGGGCCTAATATTGTTGATGTTCGATTGTTGTACCATTCATCCTCTGCCTGCTGCCATTTAGGCGTAGGTAATTTGGTGAGTGACTGACATTTTGTTGTCAGATTTAAAGCGCCTACACACCGGGCAATTGTTGACACAATTTCCGATTGCAGCTTGCAACCAGAACGAAAATTTTGAAAATGAAAAAAAAATGTGGATACAGTGGAACTGGTAGTGCATTTATAATTTTTTGTTTCCTCGACATTGAACGAAATCCTAGATTAGACTGGAAAATTGGGATGTGTGTAGAGTCGCACACAATTTCTCCCCATCGAACGTCCTAGAAATTGTGTGTACAAATTGGCCTGTGTGTAGGCGCTTTTACTCTCGTTGTGGATTGGAACTTAGGCCAACTCCGATAGATTGCGGTGTGCCCCTAGTTCTTGCATAATGCGCTCAAAAGTTGGCCCCTTTCCATAGCTCCATCCCTACCTAGAGCGCATTCTTCTGATTTGTTGTCCTTTCCACACTTTACGCATCGAGGCTGCCCTTCGGAATTCGACGCGGCGGCGTGGCCGAACCTTTAGCAACGAACACATTGTCAAATGTTTTCGCTCCTCTTTACTTGTTCCCAGTGTACAATCTGGTAGTTTAGGATTTTAATACTCTTTAAACCGTCCAGTTTGCTGTTGGGATCTAGCTGAACTAAGAAGAACGGTAGTTTCAGCTTGTTCCCTTTTGGTCTAGCGCTGGTGATCGGCTTGATTCCCACGAATGTCAGCTCGTTGCACTTTTTCTTTTCAAGCAGTCTAAGGAGCTCGTCCGGATCGGTAAGCGGTTCAATCTCTTATTTGCCGAAGAAGAACTCTCTGTCGTCGTATCCTTCATGGTTGGTTCTGATGCTAATGCTGTTGCTGCTTATATTTTTTCTGCGGCAGATGTTGTTGCTGCTATTTTGCGATAGTATCTGCTGATTTTGTTGCTGTTGTTTTTGTTGCTGGGGGGATCGATGAAGCCCTCGCTGCTCTCTTTTCCTTCTTGCCATTTGTATTGCTTTTTATGGCTTGGACACTCTGCTTCAGCTGTCTAATACTGCAGAGGCCTTTACTTCTTCGTCCTCATCTTTGAATTCGGAGGTCGACAATGTGGCAAAGCTATTGCCTTCTATATAGTGGCCCTTCCCTTCGTCTGGGACATATGGGAACTCAAAGTCTGACTCACGGTATTTCTTCTTCGTTGTTGGCTTCGCTACGACTGTTGCCGCGCTCTTGCGGGTAGCTTTTCAGTTGGACGTGATAGTGTGGATGTAAGAGTGGGTGAACTTACTTCGACTTCGGTATTAGGTTGTTCTGATCTCACTGCATCACCGGCTGATGCAACCATGTCAACAGCTAGTCTCGCGATTTTTATCCAAGCTCCCCTGCATCCTTTTTACTTGCTTTTTTTGACAGCGTTATCATAAGGAATGACATGCGGGTTCTTTAGGTAACTCTAAATATTTGGATAGCGACGCTTAACCTTTAAGTATGGACGTGGATTCTCACAGGCTCCAGGCTCCTTTCACCCGCTACCGCGCCTGAGTGGCTCAGTAACTGCAGAGTTAGTACCAAAACGGCAAGTGAGATGGCATGTTGTGTGGTCATTATGTGACTAATTACGATTTAAAAATGTCGTGAAGTCTGACACGTCCATTGTTGGTCTGTTTTGTGAAAGAAAATGGCAGAAACTAATAACCCTGGTTGTTCTAATACAAACCGTCCATCTCAAAGTGTACAAATGCGGTTTACGTGTGTCAATGACCCGACTTTTGTAGAAGAATTTGCTTTTAGATTGAGATAAGTCAGATAATGAGGACGAAATAGAACAGTTTTTAGTCTCCGAGACACAGATGATGCATCACCATGAACATGAAAATGAGAGTGATTATTGCAACGATGAAGAGGAAGTTGAAAGTGATAGCTCAGATGAACTGTTATAGTTACCACTGCTCACCCCGCACCCACAATTATTTAATGCGCACTCATCTTGCGCATGTCATATATTTGTAAACTTAGCATGTCACATATTTCACAATTTAATTGCATCATATATTTGTCAACTTAGCATGTCACATATTTCACAATTTGATTGCATCATATATTTGTCAACTTAGCATGTCACATATTTTACAATTTAATTACATTTTCTCTAATTGCATTCCACCCAAAATCGAAGCAATTATAATAACCGCTTATGAAGCATTAATGCGCACTCCACTAAAAATCGAAGCAATTATATTAACCGCTTACGAAGCATCCAACCAAATGGTCATCGATCAAGTGCCTGGATCAATGACCATGCATGCCCCAAATAAACACGACTGCATACATAAGTGAAATATCCCTTACCCAGCGTCTATTTAGAACTGGGTCATTAAAAATTGTTTATGGAAAAGACCAATAACCGAATCCCTCTGATTCGGATTGATTACGAAGTTTGGTGGACAGAAATAGGAATAAGTAAGTTAGTCTTAAGAAAGATTCGAACACGCGAAGTCCAAAAAAGGACTCGAAGATATAATTAAATAAAAGTTGTGTTTTTATCACAAGAGTGATATAATTATTTTCTTTTATTTCAAATATCACAAGAGTGATATAATTTTATTTATTTATTTTTTTTAATATCACAAGAGTGATATAATTGGCGCAGTCGGTAGGATACTCGGGTATCTTAATATAAGAATATAAAAGTTATTGTGTTTTAACACTTTACCGAGTATCGCTGCAAAATTAAGAACATAAGATTGTTCCCGCGAAAAGTTAAAATTTTTTTTTTCTCCGTCTTAATACATACAATAAAATTGGTGTGTAAGCAACGTGATAAACAGTCGGTGTCCTAACAATTTAATAAAATTAGTGAAGAATTGGTGTTTTAACTATTCCGTGCACCTGCATATATATATATATATATTGTTTTGACAAACGTAAAGTGTCAAAAATTGTAATATATAGTTGCCCAATTAAACGTTTTAAAGAAGAAAAAAAAAAACTACCGTGATTGTCTAGTTCTAAAAATCCAAAAGTGACAAAAAAAAAAAAAAAAAAAAAAAAAAAGAAAAAAAAAACCCGGAAGAAAACAACAAAAACTTCATCAACAAACAGTCTACAAATCAACCTGTTGAGCACAATATCCAGAAGAAGGTCAACAAATAGCAACCGAATCATCAGTAGATAAAAACAGCAAGTATTCAAAATAAAAAATATATATATATATAAATAGTAATAATAATAATAATAATATATATGTGTATGTATATATAGATATAGGATTTTATTACATCTAAGAATATCTGTATTAAATTAAGTTAATTAAGATGGCAAACCCTCCTTCAGTCTCTATCAATCCCCTCAAATACCTAAACAACCTTCCCGAATTTAGTGGCGATCGTAGGGAACTACAAACATTTATAAGTCTAGTTGACAGAGTACATCCAATATTACAAGCCTACGATGCGCTGTCCCAACAATTGTTTTCGGACCTCATTAAAAGTAAACTTAAGGGTAGAGCGCGAGAGACATTAGAAATTAACTGCCAGGCTACTTCCTGGGCAGAAATTAAAACTATATTACAAAACAGTTTTGGAGATAGGCGCAGTTGCGAAGAACTCTTTGACGAATTACGTGGTACCACTTTCAAGACAACCACCATTGACTTTTTTAACGACATTAAACGGAAACTAAGAAATTTAAACAACAGAACACTAGTGATATTAGGTTCAAGCGAAGAAACAAACACGTGTGCTCAGAATAATATGCGAACAGCACTAAACATTTTCAAATCTAAAATTCCAGAACCAATGAAGACAATACTTACTTGTAGGAACCCCGAAACTTTAGAATCTGCAATGGATATTCTTTTCCAAGCAGGCTATTCTAATTTTAGTTTCAATGAAATGCAACATTTTAGAACAAACAAACAAGAAAAAAATACTGAACAATTTCGAAAACGATCGACTAACAATGGTAATCGAAATCAATTAGACTTTAGACAAAACAAGAATAATTCCCGAAACGATTCAAGTACAAATAGACATTCAAATCAACAACAATTCAATAAGCCTCAAAGAAACAACAATTACCAACAATCTCAACAAACATCTAGCTCCAGTTACCAATATTCTAACAATCAGAATTACAATGATAGACATAGTAACCCGTATTCAAATGATAACGGGAATAGAATAACGAACACACATGTTCATCCACCTCTAGAACCAATGGACATAAACAAATGTGAGACTATTGAACACCTCCCTTCAACATCCTCACAAGTATACCATCAACATTTTGCCAACCAAAACTACACTGATAAGATTGTTGAAAATTTTCCCTCAACAGCCTCACAAGGGACCTCCCATATATAGTGGTAAAAACAAAATTAGAACCTTTAAAAATGTTGATTGACACCGGAGCTACGCACTCCATCATAAACCCTAAAATATGTCACCCTAAATGGAGAATACTCTCTCCACCATTAACCCTTAAGACACTTCAACACTCAATTGAAATAAAAGATCGAGTTAGAATTCCTTTATTCAGTGAATTAGGTAGTCCGGAGGAATTGGTAGAATTTCTTGTCATTAAATTCCATGAATTCTATGACGGACTTATAGGTAATGATATTCTTCGGCGTCTTAATGCTAAAATTGATTATAAGAATAATCAACTAGAAATAGAAGGAGAATTGATTCCTTTAATTTTCCAAAAGAAGACAAATCAGTGGTCTGAGAATCCTTCCAGTTCAGTAGAAAAATTTACTCAAGCAGAGCAGAAGTCTTCAGAGAGTAATACTAACTCCATAAACCAAAGCGTCTATAACGATAATTACCAAGAGGTAGTCATCAACATGGTAAATGAACCGAAAGAAGTAAACGGTAATGTTTATTACACAGTCCCCAAATATACCCCTTCAGAAAATCAAAAATGTATATCCGAACAGATTCGAATAGATCATTTAAACCCTGAAGAGAAACAACAGCTTCTGAAAGTCATTAAAAAATATTCAAATATATTTTATCAAGAAACCTCTGACCTTTCATTTACCAACGCTATTAAGCATAAAATTCGTACTATTAACGAAATTCCCATTTACGCAAAATCTTATAGATACCCATACATACATAAAAATGAAGTAGCAAAACAAATTGAAGAAATGTTAGATAGTAAAATAATCCGCCCTAGTAACTCCCCATATTCCGCACCAATATGGATCGTACCAAAGAAGGTCGATGCCAGTGGCAAACAAAAATGGAGACTAGTTGTCGACTATCGTAAGCTGAACGATGTGACAATAAATGACAAATTCCCAATTCCAAATATGGATGAAATCCTGGACAAGCTGGGTAAATGTCAGTATTTTACAACCTTAGATTTAGCAAAAGGTTTCCACCAGATTGAGATTGCAGAAGAAGATATTCATAAAACAGCCTTTAGTGTAGAAAATGGCCATTACGAATTTTTACGTATGCCATTTGGTCTGAAGACAGCCCCTGCAACCTTCCAAAGGCTTATGAATAACGTTTTAAAAGATTTTATTAATAAAAGGTGCTTTGTGTACTTAGATGATATCATAGTGTTCTCAACGTCCTTGCAAGAACATATTGATTCACTTAACAAGATATTTGAACGATTAAAAGAAGTCAATTTAAAAATTCAACTCGATAAGTCTGAATTTCTTAAAAGAGAAACCGAATTCCTTGGACATATTGTCACTCAAACCGGTATTAAACCTAATCCACAAAAAATTGAGTGTATTCTCAAATTTCCAATTCCCAAAACAACTAAACAAATAAAACAATTCCTCGGTTTGACCGGGTACTATAGAAAATTTATTAAGGATTATTCGAAGATTGCCAAACCAATGACTAAATTTTTAAAAAAAGATGCCAAAATTAACATATCTGACCCAAATTATAGGAACAGTTTTGAAACATTAAAAAGACTTCTTGTAAATGACCCAATTTTAATATATCCAGATTTCAAGAAAAAATTTACCCTGACTACAGACGCAAGTCAGTTCGCAATTGGAGCCGTCCTTTCTCAAGAAAATCACCCTGTCTGTTTCGCAAGTCGTACATTAAACGAACATGAAGTGAATTACAGTACAATTGAGAAAGAGTTACTAGCCATCGTCTGGGCAACAAAGTATTTTCGCCCGTACCTATTCGGTCGAACATTCACTATAGAAACCGACCACAAACCACTAACATGGCTATTTTCCATTAAAGAACCAAACTCAAAACTAGTAAGATGGAGATTAAAATTGTCTGAGTTTGATTATGAAATAAAATATAAAAAAGGGACACAAAACAGTAACGCCGATGCTCTATCGAGAATTGTTCAAACTGAAGTCCACACTTCAGAAATAATTCCAAACACACAATCCAATACCATAAGAACCACCGAGTCAGCAATAAATATATTTAGAAATCAAGTAATTATAAAAAAAATTACGTCAGGCTCACTAAAAATTCGAAATTCAAACATATTCAAAAATCATAGAAAGATAATATACACAAAGACAATGGATAAAGAATTCGCTATTACATTATTAAAAACACATTTTAATCCAACGCAACTGAATGCCCTAATGATAGATGAAGAATTTTATACAGAACTGAACGATACGTTTAATCAACTATTTTCAAGTAACAATAATTTCAAAATCATAAGATGTTTTCAAGAATTAAAAGATATCGAGAGTGAGGAAGAATTAACCGAACTTATTGAAAAAGAACACAAAAGAAATAATCACAGAGGTATCGAAGAAGTGTTTAAGGAATTGAAATGCAAAATTTATCACCCTAACTTAAAAATTAGAATCACCCAATTTATAAATAATTGCGAAATCTGCTGTATTGAAAAGTATGACAGAAACCCACTTAAAATCCAATATAAATTAACAGAAACACCCTCCAAACCAAACGAAATAATACATATAGATGTTTTTTATAGCTTAAAGAAAACATTATTTATGACAACTATTGACAAATTTACTAAATATGCTCAAGCTTACAAAATTAATGGCCGAACTTGGACAGAATTTAAAGCAAAGGTCCTACAATATATAAGCACTCATGGTAATATGAAAAAGATTGTAGTAGATAACGAATTAGGATTCAAAGCCATACCTATTCGTGAGTTCCTAAGGAAGGAAAATATAGAAATTCAATATACTTCGAACAGTAATCACACCTCGAATGCAGATATCGAAAGACTACATAATACGATAAACGAACACATCCGTTTGTTAAGACATGACGATGAAAACAACCTAGAAACTGTAGAGGAAAAAATACTACGAATAATAAAATTCTATAATAACACTATTCACTCTACAACCAATAAAAGACCCATCGACTTTATAAACGGAAAAATAACGGAAGAAGAGTATGCAACAATTTATGAAAACATCCTCAAAAAGAAAGAAACAGTTATCAATAAATTGAATCTCAATAGAGTTGATACATCAATTACACCTGGACCAAACTTTATAAAAGAAATACGAGGCGGAAAAAACCATGCCAAATATAGGAAGATCGATGCCGAAAAACTCGATGATGATCATGTAAATGACAAAAAGACAGGATTAAAATATTACAAAAACCATGTGAGACAAAGGAAAAAATTTCAAAATAAGGAGAATCCTACTATTAAACTTGGAAGAACCACATAACAAACACTTACCCTACCATTCGTTTCTATCATCATTACACATGTTTATTTAACTTTAAACCTTAATCTAAATTCAGTATGATTTATTATCTTCTTACAGGATTAACCAAAATGAAATTTATAACTACCATACTAATATTCTGTGCAATGCTCATCCTAACGGAAATGCAAACGATTGACGTCCAAGACCTTACAAACAACCATGGATACATCCCAATTAATGTAGGGAAACTCAAAACAATAGACTACTACACTAAAGTTCTGCACATCATCAATACAACCGAGTATGAACAAACGATTAAGATCATTCAAAGCAACATTAACACTCTAAGGATATCTAAGATGAGCGTAACACCAATTATAGACTCTATTGACAAAAACCTTATATTAGTTAAAGCAAAACTTAATTATTTAATCCCACATTTTAGACAAAAACGCGGATTGATAAATGTAATTGGAAAAGGAATGAAATACATAGCAGGTGTCATGGACAGTGATGACGAAAAAGAAATCTCTAAAGTACTTGAATCCTTAACACAAAATCAACACAATCTGACAGACACAACAAACAAACTCACTCTAATTAGCAATACTATTTCCTCCCAAATACAGAATATAACTTTACATATAAACACACAACAAAAAACTATAGAAAACTACTTAAACGATTTCAAAAACGTAATACAAAATAAAATAGCGACAATAGAAGACGAACTCACCTTTTTACAACAAGTTTATCAAGTAGACAGCGACATTACACTTTTACGAAATCATATCGACGGTATAGGACAAATCGTTTTCTCTGGCAAACTTGGTATAATCCCAACTGATATTTTGACACAGACAGAACTAGAATTAATTAAAGACTATGATAGCTACATGCACACAAAGATCGCTATTACACTTCATGAAACAAATATTGTCATAATCCTACTCATTCCTCAATATTCCAATCAAATTCTATCCCAAATCACCTTTGAACCCATCCCAAACAGGGAAAATAAGTCTTTACACCTTGAAACAAATAAAGTGTTAGTAGATTCAAATAATAACATATACAATACAAATGTAAAAGACAACCTCATGAAAAATTTAATAAAAGTCAATAATGAATGTATAAAAAACATTTTAAATTATGAAGAAGCCCATTGTTATACAAAAATGTTCCTAGAAAAAGAGGTAAAAGAAATATTACAAGGTGTATTAATTTTAAAAAACATATATAATCAAACAATAAATCATAATTGCAACAAAATAAAAATTAAAAATGAAGGAACCTTCATGATAAAATTTGAAAATTGTAAAGTCGAAATAATGAATAAAAAGTATTTAAATCCTAGTATTAAGGTGTACGATAAATTAATCTTGCCAAATTATATGACAAAAATTAAAGAAAATACCTCAATATCTGATTTGAAATTAGAAAACTTATATTTGAAACAATTGGACTTTGAAAAAAATATTGACCAAATGTCGTATATTACTAAGAATTCAAATGTAATAAGTCTAGGTACGGACTTATCCATATTATTAATTATTATCATACTCGTAATTGTAACCACCAAACGGAGTAACCAACTACTTCAAATTTCGTCGGTGCCTCAATCTAACGTTGGGGGTGTTATAGTTACCACTGCTCACCCCGCACCCACAATTATTTAATGCGCACTCATCTTGCGCATGTCATATATTTGTAAACTTAGCATGTCACATATTTCACAATTTAATTGCATCATATATTTGTCAACTTAGCATGTCACATATTTCACAATTTGATTGCATCATATATTTGTCAACTTAGCATGTCACATATTTTACAATTTAATTACATTTTCTCTAATTGCATTCCACCCAAAATCGAAGCAATTATAATAACCGCTTATGAAGCATTAATGCGCACTCCACTAAAAATCGAAGCAATTATATTAACCGCTTACGAAGCATCCAACCAAATGGTCATCGATCAAGTGCCTGGATCAATGACCATGCATGCCCCAAATAAACACGACTGCATACATAAGTGAAATATCCCTTACCCAGCGTCTATTTAGAACTGGGTCATTAAAAATTGTTTATGGAAAAGACCAATAACCGAATCCCTCTGATTCGGATTGATTACGAAGTTTGGTGGACAGAAATAGGAATAAGTAAGTTAGTCTTAAGAAAGATTCGAACACGCGAAGTCCAAAAAAGGACTCGAAGATATAATTAAATAAAAGTTGTGTTTTTATCACAAGAGTGATATAATTATTTTCTTTTATTTCAAATATCACAAGAGTGATATAATTTTATTTATTTATTTTTTTTAATATCACAAGAGTGATATAATTATGAACCTCTGTCCGAGTTACAATGTAACTATTACTATGGCAAAAACAGCTATAAATGGCCAAAGGCTACACATACTTTCAGGGTTCGGACCCTTCAACATAATACTCGTACAATTACATCCCGTGTTGCCTCTTCAAAGTTGACGATTGATGATAAGAAAGATCACTTCGATATATGGAATAAATTATTCGATGATGAGATGCCAAGATTCGTTCGATGCCAACAACTTTTACTTATACAACGGCTATGTCTACACTGGGAAAAACTCAGATTGGCGGAGGATTGACGGCATCAGAACACAAATTCTTAGTTCCCACACAGTGTTTCCTACGTTTGACGAAACCAATTCAAAGGAACAATCGTAATGTAACGGCTGATAATTGGTTTTCGTCTTTCCAGCTCGTTGATGAACTTTCGAAGCGAAGGCTGACATATTGGTATGGTACTATTTTACAGAATATACTTGACTTGACTTATATAGTATGCATCAAGGCAAGGACGTTGACCGAGGAGGTTTTCTCAAAAATTTAGCCCATTCTCTAGTGGTAGCTCATATCCAAACAAGTGGTACTAACACTAATTTGCCTAGAGAGCTAAAATTGACAATGACTCGAGTCATGTGGGCTTATCGCGGACTGGAAGGTTGGCATCTCCTGTAATCCGGCTTCTTGGAGGTCGGGTTGTGGAATGGTTTGAGGGCAGGAGTCATGTATAGTGGGACAGGTCACGATGGTGGAACGTCCCCATTAAGCTTACCATCAATATGGGTGCCATGGAGGAGTCCAAAGTATTCAAGTTGGCCGCTTCTGCTATGGACGTATAACGGCATATAAAGACGTGGTGCAAGACAGGTACGCATTTGTGAACCCAAAACTTTGTCAGAATCCTTGACCAAAGCTATTGGGTTGGAAGCAGCACTCCTAAGTACACTTGCAAACCACACAACACGTGCAGCAGAGGTGAGTGGAGGTATCCCGACACAACCGCAGTGGAATAGGCGACCACGATGGAAGAGTAAAGAGGGTGATTGCGCGAAAACCGAGTTTTACAGCAATCAGCAAGAGCTCAACCATTCGGGAAACGATTAGGTGTCAGTGGTGATGGGCAACCACTGGCGAAGAATACAAGCCCTACGTTTCTTTTCAATGTTTACACAGGTGATCGCAGCGCCGGCTTCTAAGTGTCGGTGTCGGTGGTATCTGGTTCCTCTATAACGCTAGTACACCGAAGTCGTATACCAACGAATATCCATCTGCAGCCAACGAATTGTAAAATTAACACACTTGGTGGAGAAACATGTAGTATTGGAACATACGTTCGATTGGATAAAATTTACTGTCGTCAAATAATTCCAACTTCCAGGTAATGGCCAAGGAATTTAGCGGAACTTCGGAGTTTTTTTGGGCTTTGTACATAGTACAGGCAGTTTGTTCCAAAGTTCGCTCAAATTGTACGCTCTCTTCACCGTTTAACGGAGAAGGATGTTCCATTTTAGTGAAGTGAGGAAGCCGCTTGCGTTTTTGAGATCCTCAAAGAAAAGATTTTTGATTTTGCGGCCGGGTCAATCCCGGACAGATTTATTAAGCAAACATACACTTAAAACTAACATTTTCACTTAAAAACTAAAGGGTGGGAGCGGTTAAAGAAAGTTACGTGAGGCATAGGTGGAAATAAGTATGTTCTTGAGGGAGAGTTTGCTGAGATGGTAGTGGAAGAGAGGCAGAACATCGTTAACTTCGCGAAGCATCCTAGACATTGGCTCCAGGTGTTCGTAATTCGTTCTGTGAAGATTGAGCCGGAAAAGTGGCACAGACCTAAGATTGCGGGGATTGGTGTTAAAAGAAATAATTTGAAGTAAGGAAGGACAATCGATATTACGAGTACCTACTAAAATTTGATGAATAAAGAGAATGTCGGCAACTTTTCGGCGTATAGAAAGGGGTTGTAAATTTATAAGTTTCAGCCGGTCAGTGTAAGGTGGTAAGTTTAGGCTATCATCCCAGGGAAGACCACGTACAGAAAACCGTAAAAATGTGCGTTGAACAGCTTCTATCCGGAGGATGTGAGTTCTGTAGTAGGGTGACCAAACTTGGCTGGCATATTCAAGAAGAGGCCTAACAAAGGTTATGTAAAGAGATTTGGTAACATAAGGATTGGAAAACTCCTTAGACCAGTGCTTGATAAAGCCAAGCGCAGAGTTGGCTGTTTTTATTATACTATCAATGTAAGAACGGAAATTGAGTTCTAACACCTAAATCACGCAACTCATTCACTAAGGGAACAGGCAGATTAAAGATTAGATAGCAACGAGGTGAAGTAGGGAGGCGTTTACGGGTATATGTTATAGCCTGACACTTATTGACGTTAAGCTCAAGAAAATTCTTCTGACACCAAGTACAAAACCTGTCAAGATCTTGCTGCAGAAGTAGGCTGTCTGAGGATGATGATATATATCTAAATATCTTCATATCATCTGCGTAAACAGATATGTATGAATTTTTAATGATACAAGCAGCATCATTAATGGTCAGAATAAATAATAAGGGACCAAGGTGGCTGCCTTGAGGGACACCAGAGGAGGCTTTAATTGGGTCAGAAACCATGGAGGATTGAACCCAAGTTATAAAGTTTACCTGGAAACCAAGAGCCTTTAATTTTAGAAGGATTATATCATAAGCAATTCTATCAAAGGCTTTGCTGAAATCGGTGGCAATCACATCAACTTCATTTCCAGATTCCCGTGCACATAAAGTGCTTGATACGAATTCCGTTAAGTTGGTGGTCGTAGATCTGCCTTTGAAAAATCCGTTCTGGTTTGGGGAAACAATAGATTTACAATGGAAAAGCATTATGCCATAGATAATGCTCTCAAAAAGCTTAGGTATGCAGGACAACTTAGCAATTGGTCGATAGTTGGAAATATCGTCTTTTCCAGGTTGAGGGAAATAATCCCTGGGTGATAGAAAGCTGAAAGAGAGCTGTAAGAGGTTGGGCTAGATGCATTTGACATTTCTTTAAAAATATAGGGGGAAGGTCATCAGGGCCAGCAGAATAATCATCTTCGAGTTTTATTATTTTATCTCTAACTTGCTCTAAAGTTATAGACACCGATTCCAAAGTTGTTTGTGGGCAGCTGTTTAAGTAGGAAAAGTAAGAATGGTCTGGCTCTTGGTAATGGATTTGCAATAATTTGGGGATCGCCCGAGGACCTATCAAGAAAATT
Source organism: Volucella bombylans (assembly GCA_949129095.1). Lineage (NCBI taxonomy): Eukaryota > Metazoa > Arthropoda > Insecta > Diptera > Syrphidae > Volucella > Volucella bombylans. Next base: position 166,838,224 of record OX422144.1, on the reverse strand, counting down.
TAGGGATGATGGATAGTTATCCGATTTGCTTTTAGTTTTGATGAACTGAAAGAATCTTTTGGGGTCGGAAATGAGTGTGTGGTCCATTCGGTTTAAATAGTTATAGAGAGTTTGGCAAAGTACAGAGTAATTTATTTGGGCAGACTGGTAGTAGAAGAAATCGGTGTCCGAACGCGATTTTAAGTAAGTGTACCAGAGCTTATTTCTCTTGTTACGAAGAGATCGCAGCTCTTTATTATACCACGGTGGTGACGATGAGTGATTTCTTTTGGGTAAAAAAGGCACAGATTGGGAGAGACATTTTAAAATTTCGGTATAAAAGGATGAAAGAGCATAAGGTTGGGGTTATCGTAGAGAAAGTTAAAATTGACCATACTGAGGAGGTTGTTCAGCTTGGCGTAGTTAGCCCTATGAAAATTAAAACTGTAAGAATATTCATAGGAAACGGGATTAAGACCATTGTCATATGTCAGCGTAAGAGAAAGGGGAGGGTGGTAACTATCCAACTTAGAAAGCAGATGTTTACTTTCTAAAACGACGCAGTTATCTGTATCAGTGGCGAAGACTAGGTCGAGTTGTCTGCCGATGTTATTGGTGACACCACTTAATTGATATAGACCAGAGTCAGTTAGGCAGTCAATGAAAAGATTCTCTTTATCAGAGGTAGGATTTGTTGCAGTATAGTAGCACTGATCAACCTGAGTCCATAGAATCTTAGGTAGATTAAAATCACATAAAAAAATAACAACGTCATTGGGATCAGCAGCATTAAAAATGCAGTCGATTGCATCAACAGCTATCTGGTAACCTTGAATTCGTTGAGAGGGGCGAATATAGCAGCAACAAATATATAGGTTGCGTTTGCAAGTAGGAATTCTAGCGATTTTTTAAATGGTCTAGACTCGAGACGAGAGTGTATAACTAGAAGTACACCACGGCCATGTAAATTCTCCTCTTTATCTAGACCATCGTCACGGTGTAAATCGAAGTCTTGGGAAAATAATTCATTATTCTTAATATCAGGGGTGAGATTGGTTTCTGTGAGGGCAAAGATGTCGTAGGGCAGAATCTGCGAATTAAGATATATAGCAGAAATCTTAGTTCGTAATCCTCTTACGTTTTGATAATACAGGGACAGATATTTGGGAGGCTTCGGTAAAGAATTGAGTGGTGGGTTAGGAGCGATGGTAATTTTTGAGACTAGACCGTGTTCTCTGGAGGTGTAGTATGCGCTTGGAGCTAACATGAGACGCAAAAGAAGAGAGATCATTAGCCACGTCATCAGGAGTCATATGTAATTGTTCATGAAAACGTATAAAAAGTTGCCGCAGATCATTATGATTAGTGGGGAGGCCTTCTTGCAGAATGGAAACCATTGCATTGGTTTTCGTTATACCGTCGATACAGACAGAGTCAGGCTTGTCATGTAGGTAGGCGAGATATAAGCGAACATTATCATATAATCTGCGGTCTCTTAAACGAGAGAGAACATATCGGCCATCTTCCCAGGAATCGATACGGTGCTTGGTTAACTTTGCCTTTGGAGGAAGAATGGGGTCTAAAAAAGAAGGTGGCATTAGGGTGGGAGTCTAGCTTAGAACATGGGGAGGGATTTAAAATATGGGAGCGAATAAAGTTGGGGTATGCCGTTTTTGTATGAGTGGAATGAGGAGATGAGGAGGAGATGTAAATGACTGGGAGGAGGATCTAGACGCGGGTGGAAGAACGTTTAGTATATACGCGATTGGCAGTATGAATTGAAGGAGAAGACAGGAAATGTCCCAACTTTAAAACTCTAATTTGCATCAGGAGTTTGTTTGTTCGGAGTTGGGTTTTTTTTTGGAAGAGTTAGGCTTCGGTATAGGGTTAGACTTAAAATTAACATTATTCTGTTTTTTAGATTTAGTGGATTTTGAGGTAAAGGTAGTATCCTTGCCATGTTTGTTGTTTCCTCTATTCGGTTTAATTCTTTCCATAGTTAATCCACCCAGATTGATGACGTCGGAAGCAGGGTTGATAAACATCCATTCATATTTTGACGGGATCCTTATCTTGAAGGTGTTGGTGGAGATCTTACGGCAGTTGCTCATCTATTTTAAATTTAGATTTGAAGAGACTAGTTAGCCTGTTTCCATCGAGGAGAGTACCTCTTATTAAAAAGGCAACTGACTCAGCTTTGTTGAAATTATGCAACTTTTTTATTCTCGTGTTCCACTCCGAAAGTGTCCATAAGATTCCGAATCTTGAGATTGTGGGTTCAGGAGTTGGTGTAGTAGCATCGTTTACCGAAGAGGGTTGTGGTGGAAGAGAAGATGATCCAGGAGTTACTGGTGGTTCCATAATTGCAGATTCAAGCATCTCAGTAAGAAGCGAGGTGTTGTATGATGCAGTCGGTGGGGGCTGGGATTGCAAAAAGTTGACCACACCGCCTATACTGTCTTATTCACATCCCAATGAAAAATTTGTCTTGGATACCGACGCAAGTAATGAGGGAATAGGAATAGGTACTTTAGTAAGTCTTTAAGTAAAGCGAAGCGGAACTACTGTACCACCAGAAAGGAGCTGCTCGCCGTAATAAAGTCTATTGAATACTTCCATACTTACCTGTTTGGGCGGAAGTTTCTAGTGCGTACGGATTATGCAGCATTGAACTGGTTGTTGAATGTCAAGGGAAAGACTATAACAATACGACTATATCGTACAGCATCGTGCAGGTCGCCTTCAGTCAAATGCTGAACAAATACGTGTTGGTATTTGTTGCTATTTCTTGTTACCCCAGAAAATGGTACTTCCGCTATTCGCTACGCAAATGAACTTAAAGAGAAACTTCATAACATACATGACAAGGCTCTATGTGAGATGATTAAAGCTGCTTATCGCATGAAGAACAGATGCGATTTATCATCAAATTTGTTCTCATTTTTAAAAAGTGCTAGGTGATGGCTTCTTATATTTGATCACAACGAAATTGAAGTTTTGTTAGATAGATAGATAGATATTTATTTCGTTTGTAAAATTTGTACAAGGTTTGCCACCACACAATTTACACACAGAGATATGATATTTAATATATCTTTCAACTGAGAAAAAACTTTACAATATTGTTTACGAACTTTTTTGTATTTTTGAATATTTTTAAAGGGAAAATAACGATTAAAAACCCTCTTAGAAGAAAAAATAAATAAATAATAACAAAATGTAATAAAGAGATAAACAAGTTAACAAAAAACAGGAAAATAAATAAATAGATACTGAGCTATATATTTATATATTAACAACAAGATTGCAAATAGATAAGAAAATAATTTAACAAATAAATAAATAACGATTTACTAAGCGTGATTCTGTTTTGTATTTCAACTTAAGCTAAGTGGCATTTAACTCATTAACGAGGGGATTTCCAGGTATACTACATCTCATAAGAAAAGAGTTAGTTAGCCTTTCTATTCTGTCAGAGATCAATTCAACACTGGCATGCCGATGCAATTTAGAGGTAGAATAGTATCAAGGTCATTTTTAGCAGTTTATTTTGCTGAATCTGTAATTTTTTAATATGACACTTGGCACATTTTCCCCACACAGGACAACCATAAAGCAAGAGTGCTTGAAAAATGACTTTATGTATAGTTATTTTATTTTGGTCTGATAAGAGAGACTTTCTGTTTATAAATGGGTATAACATTTTTATAGCAATGCTAATTTTGTGCAAAGTTTTGCTTATATGCTCCTGAAATGTCAATCTCTTATCAAGATGTATACCCAGATATCTAACTGTGTTTTCTCAGACTATCGGCTGCCTGATGACTATGATTCGTTCAGATGGGAGGAAACAATGTTTTCTTTTTCTATAGAAAAAGATAGCTTGTATTTTTCCCGCATTCAATTTGAGTTTCCATTTTTTGCAATAATCACTAAATACTTCGGCGCATATTTAAGATTCGTCTCAATGTTTAGACTGAACATGTGCGACGAAAGTATCGCTGTATCATCAGCATATGTTGCAAATTCACATCCTGGTAGATCTGGGAAGTCGGATGTATATAAATTATATAGGAATGGTCCTAGGACAGAGCCTTGGGGGACACCAGCGGGCACACCTAGCAAACTAGACGAGCTATTATTCACAAGCACTTTAAAATTACGGTGTGACAAGAAACTTTGAATAACTTTGCACAAAAAGGGAGGAAAGTTAAAGTTAAGCATTTTGAATACAAGTCCATTGTGCCAGACGGAGTCAAATGCTTTCTCTATATCAAGGAGTAGCATGCCCGTCGACTTTCCTACACATCGATTTTTCCTGATAAAATAGGTGATTCGAAGTACTTGATGGCTGGCACTGTGAAATCGTCTAAACCCAAATTGTTCATTTGGAATTATTTTGTGTACATCAACAATACTTAGCAGCTTGTCCTTGATAGCTTTTTCGAAAATCTTGCTCAGGCTGCTAAGCAGGCTAATTGGCCTGTAGCTTTCCGGGCTGTCGGTTGGTATTCCTGCTTTCGGAATTGGAACTACTTTAGCTATTTTCCAGACAGTAGGAAAGTATTGAATTTTGAGGCATACATTTATTATAAATGTCAAATATTCAATTCCAATTTTAGGTAGATGTTTCAGATAACAATTTTTGATATTATCCAGGCCAGGTGTTTTCCTAGTCACTAAGTTTTTTATGTAGTTCTTTGTTGTGTTCTCATTAATGAACGCATTTACTGGAGTTTCAACATCGATAAGATTAAATGCCTCCAAGGAATTGCTTACTACTTTAATTGTATCCACATCCCCCAAAGTTATCCGAAACAGTGTGACTTTTGGCAAAAGTTTGGTTCAGCCAAGCTAGCTTTGTCATTGTCCGTGCAGTATGTAGTCAAATTATCTTTAAGAATTGGAATTTGTTTATTTTTGCTTTTGACAATCCTGACAATATTCCAAAAAGGTTTGGAAGCTTTGTCAAGGGAATTCAACTTAGTATTCCACACTTCATTTCGTTTATTTAATTCTGTAAGTTAAATATATAATATTTAACTTTGCGATTAACTTATTGAAATATTTAACCATGGTGTGAGAGATTGTCTGCCTATACCTCTGACAGTTTCTTCTATGTTTATTTCTTAATTTAATAAGTTCAATGACGTGATTTGGAAGTTTAAAACAATTATGTTTTCTTTCTTTTTTTGGGATACTGCGGCACGCAGAGTTTAATATGTGCTCAGAAAACGTACTGATAATGTTATCAACATCTTGTGTTGTAGATATACCTTCTAGCGTAGTTGGCAAATTTTGAAGTTTTGTTTTCAGTTCGAACCGAAAAATTGACCAATCTGCGTTTTTCATATCTAAAAAATATTGCACTTTTTTCTCTCCAGATCTAGGAATTCGACAAATAACTGGATTGTGATCTGATGACAGATCATGAATCGATATAGGTTGACACATTTGACTAGATATATTAGTTATAAACAGGTCAAGAACAGATGGACAACCACGAGAACCAGCTGGAAAATAGGTAGGACTAAACGGAAATAAAACACAAATTGGCAACATTGCAGACAGACTAGATAAAACGTTGCCCCAAGAATTTGCTATATTTTCGACAAACTGAGTTTGAATGCATTGCAAAGGCTCATGTTGAATCGATCTCCTTAACAGAATTGCTACACCTCCACCTCTTCTATTAGTTCTATCTATACGATAACCATTGAAGTTTTGTTACGCTCTATCATTTACGAGGGGCGTTCAACATATTCTCGGTATCGGGGTGAAGCTGTGGTTGTATATATAAATTGACTTATTTATCAAGTAATACTATTATTTTAGTGCATTCATGTAAAATTTCATATAAATGTGATTATTAATTCGCGTTTTATCTCTAGTTAAACAGAATCATAATGGGAACTGAGACGATGATGGTGAAAATTGAGCATCGCGCTTTAATTAAATTTCTCACTAAGCAAGGAAAAAGTCAAAAAACTATTCATGAAGAGATGGTGGCTGTTTACCAGGGTTCCGCACCTTCATTATCAACTGTGCAAAAGTGGTCAAGTGAGTTCAAGAGAGGCAGAGAGAGCATTGAAGACGACCCCCGCTCCGGCGTCCCGGCTACTGCTTGTACGGGAGAAAGCATCAAAGAAGTCGAAAAACTTGTTCTTGAGGATGCCCGAATAAAGGTGAAAATGATGGCAGAGATCACCAAGCTTTCAATTGGTACCATTCACACCATTCTTCATGACCATCTTAACCTTTCAAAGGTCAGTGCAAGGTGGGTGCCACGAATGCTCACAGCGCCTCAGAAAAAAGTGAAAATCGCATGCTGTAGAGAGCTTTTGGATATGTGTAGTGAGAACGCGGACGGTGTTATGGATCGAATTGTTACTGGGGACGAAACATGGGCCCACCACTATGACCCTGAAAGCAAACAAGAGTCCATGCAGTGGCATAAAAAAGGAACAGACCCCCGAAGAAGTTCAAAGTCACTCCGTCTGCCGGGAAGCTCATGGCCACAGTTTTTTGGGACTCAAAGGGAATCTTGCTCATTGAGTACAAAAAAAAGGTGAAACCATCAACGCCACATCCTACGCTTCCACTTTGCATAATTTGCGGGAGTAAATTAAAAAGAAAAGACGGGGTAAACTCGCAGCGGGTGTGTTGCTTCTTCATGACAACGCTCCTGTTCACACGGCGCGAGTTTCCAAGGTTGCTGCGCGAGATTGTCGTTTCGAAGAAATCCAACACCCACCCTATAGTCCAGACCTTGCCCCTAGTGATTATTTCCTGTTTCTGGATTTGAAAAAATGTCTTCGTGGAAAAAGATTTTCGGATGATGAAGAACTCAAGTCGGCAATAAATGGGTATTTTGCAGAGAAAGAGGAAATTTATTTTTTTTGAGGGTTTAAAAAAGCTTATCTCAAGATGTGACAAATGCATTGATGTTAGGGGAGATTATATTGAAAAATAAAAACAATTTAAATTGAATTCGCATTTTCCTTCATATCGATACCGAGAATATATTGAACGCCCCTCGTAACTTCTCACCCTAATAAGTACACCATTGATGTGCTCTCCCCTCTAGGCTCGTCGGACCATTGTGTCATATCAGCTAATTTCTCGTACACCGACAACACAGTTAGAGAAAAAATTCCTAAAAGAACCGTATGGCAATACGAGAAAGCCAACTGGAGCGGTCTTAACAGCTTCTTTAGGAATTTTAACTGGTCGTTATGCTTCCTCGATAACGACGTGGATGCCGCTGCTGATATGATTACAGACACCATTCTCCTTGGAATGAGATCCTTTATTCCTCATCGGATGAAGAGTATCAAACCAAAAAAAAAGGCATGGTACGACTCGAGCTGTAAAGAGGCCCTCAGGGTTAGAGAAATGTTTTTTCGGTCCTACAAGACCAACCCGACAGAGGAAAACCGAAAAAAGTTCAAACGAGCCAGAAATGACTGCAACGCATTTCTTAAGCGTGTGAAATTCCTATACGACCAAAAACTGAGGCAAAAAATACTGCAATGTCCCAAAGGCAGTAAAAAATTTTGGTCGTTCGTCAAAAATATTAGAAATTCCGCCTCATCCTCCATCCCAACGCTCATTTACAATGACATTCCAGCTGTCAGCTCTTTGGATAAGGCCAATCTGCTTGCTGCACACTTTGCGGCCAACTCAACACTAACAGATTGTGCTTTGTCTCCGCCTACACTTGAGTGCGTCGAATCTTCAATGGGACGAATCCACTTTCGCACTAGTGTAGTAGCAGGATCTCAACATACATAAATCCGCTGGTCCAGATGGTATATCTCCCCTTCTTCTGAAGAGGTGTTCTTCCTCGCTGGCAAAACCACTGCGTAAGCTTTTTCACCAATCCTACTGTTTAGGACTCTTCACGAGCAGATGGAAAATAGCATTGTCCAGCCCGTAAAAAAGGCGAATCATCTTCTCTCTCCTCCTACAGACCCATTGCACTTACGTCCCTTCTTTCCAAGGTCATGAAAACGCTGATAAATCGTCGGCTCATGAAATATCTCGAAACACGAAAATTTCTCAATGACCGGCAATATGGCTTTCGTAGCAACAGGTCCACTGGTGATTTGACAGCATGTCTCACCGAGAAGTGGAACCAAAGTCTACACCAATCTGGCGAAAGTAAGATAGTTGCACTTGGTATTTCTAAGGCATTTGACAGAGTTTGGCATCAGGCTCTTTTGTCGAAAATACGTGCATTTGGGATCGACGACTCTCTTCTTCAATGGATTAGAAATTACCTTACGGTTGTCTTGGACGGTTTCAAGTCTGATATTCACAAAATAAATGCTGGTGTGCCCCAGGGCTCTGTTCTGTCACCGACACTCTTTTTAATTTTCATTAATGATCTCTTGTCTGCTATTTCTAATTTTCTTTGCTGATGACAGTACTCTCTGCTTTTCATATTCGTTCCCGGACTCACGGCCCTGCTCTTCGGCTGTAGAACGAGAACGGCAGCGTATGCTAAGCTCATTAAATTCCGAAATCAACAGCATAATCAATTGGGGAACTATCAACAGAGTGGAATTTAATGCTTCCAAAACACAATGCTATCTGCTGTCGTTAAAGCGAAATTTAAACACCCAGCCATTATCTATGAATGGCACTTGCATCGTCGAAACCGAAAAACTTTCCATTCTCGGTATGTGTGTCAATGACAACTTACGTTGGAATGACCACATATTTGATGTCGCCAAAAATGCTGCGAAATGTCTAGGTTTCCTCAAGCGATGTAAGAAATATTTTACCCCCTCTGATCTGGCCTCAATATATAAAGCATTCATCCGCCAAAAATTGGAGTACAACGCCCACATCTGGTCAGTTGCTCCTAAAACGTCTCTGCACCTGCTGGATAGGATTCAAAACCGTGCGATAAAACTTATTGATGATACTGATATCAGTCAATCAATGGACACCCTCGAACACCGACGAAATGTCTCGTGTCTCACTTTGTTTTATCGCTACTTCCACCACCAGTGCTCCACTGAAATCGCCAGTAGCATTCCGCCCATTCAAACTTTCAACCGTAACACCCGTCTCGCTATGAATGCTCATCAGTATACCCTCAAGCCCATTTTCGGACGTACTTTAAAATATCGTGATTCGTTCCTAAGCCGTACAAATCCCTTATGGAATGCCCTGCCGATCTCTGTATTTCCTGGTCGTTATAACTTGCAAACATTTAAAAACAATGTACATCGGTACCTCTCTTTTCTTCCTCCCTAAATTTCCTTTGCCCGCGCTGTGTACAATCACCTTAAGGGTACTCAAACCCCTTGAGCGCGCGCTCATTATAAAAAAAAAAAAAAAAAAAAAAAAAAAATGGTAATGTTGCAGAATATGTGCGAAAATTGCGTACGGATTTTGGAAGAAGAGAAGAACCGTCAGCTCCGTATGTTCGTTATCTTGTGAAAAAAGTGAAAGAAACTGTCATCCTCATCGATAAACCAAAACTTGAAAAGCCAAAAACAGTGCGTACACCCGAGAATATTGCTGCTGTGGCAGAAAGTGTGCGTGAAGCGCCATCAACATCAATTCACCGTCGTTCTCAACAATTGAACATTTCGGAGACATCATTGAGACGAATTTTGCATAAAGACCTTAGTATGACGCCATACAAAGTCCAATTGGTTCAGGAGTTGAAGCCAACTGACCATCCAATGCGTTTTCGCTTCGCTAAGTGGGCCTGCGATCGACTTAGAGAAGATGCCGATTTTGCCAAAAAAATCATCTTTTCAGATGAAGCTCATTTTGATCTTGGCGGGTATGTAAACAAGCAATATTGTCGCACAGAAAACCCTACATTGAAAAGCCGATACACCCAAAACGAGTCACTGTTTGGTGCGGATTTTGGTCCAGAGGCATAATTGGGCCATTTTTCTTCGAAAATGAGCAAGGAGTGGCCGTTACAGTCAATGGCGATCGTTATCGGGCCATGCTGAACGAATTTTTGTTCACAAAAATTGAAGAGGAGGATATTGGCAACATTTGGTTTCAACAGGACGGCGCTACGTGCCACACAGCCGAAGCTACACTCGATGTTTTGCGCCCTGTTTTTGAAGATCGCATTATCAGCCGCAGAGCTGATGTCGTTTGGCCACCTCGGAGCTGCGATTTGACACCTTTGGACTATTATTTGTGGGGTGCCGTAAAAGATAAATTTTACGCCGACAAGCTAGAGACAATTGACGCTTTAAAGGACAATATTCGTGAAGCCATTGGTGAAATACAGCTGCACACAATCGATAATGTGCTTACAAATTGGACCGATCGTGTAGGCTACTGCATGGCCAGCCGAGGCAGCCATTTGAATGAAATTATTTTCCATTATTAACCGGAAGGATAAAACTAATTATCTGTCAAATTAGACATGAGCTAGGTGTTACCATTCACGAAATAAGCACTAATTGAAAAAAATAAACGTTAGATGGCGGCCCCTATATATTTACTTATTTCCTTAGTTTAATTTATTAATTTATTTTTTTGTTTATTTTATTTAATTATTTATATATCATTTGCATTTGCATTTTTTGTTTTTTTTTTGTTCTCTTTATATAGAAGGTTTTAGTCGTGTTTCCTTCTAAAATTATTATTTTAGTTAACAATTTTTTTTGTTAAAAATTCTAATAATTCAGTGGAAAGGTAATATATCGAATCCCTGTATTGTAAAATGTGCGGTTACAAGCCAAATGTAAACTATTATACGTAAAAATAAATCTATCTATCTATCTACTCGTACTGTACTTCATTTATCGGTAGAAACGCTCTCGAGATTTTTACCTTCTTTCGTTAATCAATAAAAAATTCCGACAAAACCATTGATATCTTCAACTTCAGTTGTCCATTTTATCGAAATACAATATAAACGGTTTAAAATAGCTACACATTCCTGAGATCTTGTAAAACAGGTAGGTAGATATAAAATGTTCAAAATATTTCGCTGAATCATTTATCATTATGTGAATTAATCGAAAATTTCATTTTTAGCATTGTTGGCGAATAAAAAAAAAGAGAAGAACAATTCAGTGACGTTGACAAGCTATTAATAAAAATTCTACTAATTTGTTAGAATCGGTTGTAGCTTTCATTATTCATCTTCGGATTTCTGCTAATGAAAGACGGATTGAGTAGGATTTGAATTATTGCAAGTTTCACTTTTTAATTCGGGAAATTTGTGTCAGAATGTTTTGGCTGAGTTTTTATTAGCAATTTTGTGAAAAATTGTACGAACATAAGTTTTTGGTATGTTATGTCATCTCAACTTGTTTTATTCATAAAACATAGGAACAGCGAAAGCTAGACAGGGATTTCTTCAATGAAAGTGCGTTCCAGTTTTGACAAAAAGGAAACACAACACTGTGTGTGACTGTATTTATGAGTTTGCTCTGTAACCGACGATCTTCAGAATAACCTCGTGTATGACCACAATTATGGCTTATAACTCTCAACCATTTGATCAGGAATGATAACACAAATACAAATTTAAATGGACACGCATACTTGGGCAGTGCACTCCTAAAACCAACGAAAGATAAATACTTAAAGAGAATTTGGAATTCCGTCTTTGGATGCGAGCAAGCGCCTGTGATTTGCAGCTCAAATGGCCCCATCCGTAAGGCACCATACGGACAGATGGATGGCAAACTATGCAAAATGAACTTTGGCGGTTTTGCGGACTTCAAGAAACATTTCAAAAGTCATCGGGGTCAACTTTATGTCTTGAGGCACTCAATTCACAGCAGGTTCTTCCGCTGTGGTTCATGAAATTTTATACACCACACCGGCAGGGATCGCTGACGAGCATTCATATCGCACACTGCACCGATGTTCAGATGTGATGATGCCAATGGTTCTTGTTGCTGTGTTCTTTTCATTTTTTTTATGGCTATATAGATGTTGATTCATACATATGGTACGTATGTACGTACTTACTCGTACGTCCGCTGTAACATGTAGGTATCAGTGTCACAGAATTTAATTTTGTTAATTAAAATCACTTCGCACTTACGGATAAGAGTTCGAGTACGAGTGCGAGTTCGAGTACGAGTACATATGTATACGCTGTAAATCAGTAGTTGTGTTTGTTTTTGTAGAAAGGAGTTTTATAAGAGCAGCATTTATTGCTTTTTAACTATCAAGAACTTCATGTAGATGTTACGTGAAAATTGTTGAGCGGTGTATCTTCTCAATTGATTCTGATTGAAATGATTTCGCAAAAAGAAAATTCTTTTCCCATGTTGGGATCAAACCACGCTCATATTTAAGAGAGGTTATGGCAGTTTGTTCTGTTGAACACCAAGGGGACGGTTCCACCTTGAACTCCTTTTTAGCCCTTTATGTCCATAATTTGGTGAACCTTAACCATGTGTAGTCGTTTTTCTTTTCAACAACTATCAGTGCCGCCTAAGTCCAACGAAATTTGCCTCCCAAAAAGGTGCTCTGACTGCAGAAACTGTCTATTGCTAAGGACAAGAAATAGGGCACGCACTGTTTAAAATAGTCAAGAAAACTTGACAGATATACTGGCGAAATGGGGCCGTTTTAAATGCCGTGTAATGGACGTACTTCGAACAGAAAGAGGATGACACGATACCAGCATCTTGTGGTAGTTACTGTCAAAATATAAATATATTTCAGAAGTCTAAGGACGGTAGTTCGTAGAGTACTTAAATCCAACACTGACTAACTGAAATGTTCTTTTTCGGTGAGCCAACAACTCAGAAGATGTTTTTCGTAGAAGTGGGAGGATTTAAAAACTTCACAATTCCACCCACCCAAGAGTATTAGATGAATTATTGTGACACATATTTCAACATCAGGGTGGAAGATATTGTTGAAAGGATTGCAATGATGGCAAAAAGACGTAGCGTTCTGAAGATCTTTAAAGATTAATCAAGGAGCAGCAGGCCCAGCAGTAAGACGGAGTAGCCTTGTGTCATTTTAACGAAAAAATATGGGAAAAGTACAGCTAAAGGCTTGACGTGATAAACTCAACTAAAGGGAGTTCCTTTCAAGAGTTATGGAACCACCAGCAATTCATTATGAAGAATGCTTAGTGTAAGAGCATAATGACTTAAAGTGACATCAGTCGTACAGCTTTGGTTTTCACGAAGGGCATTCGATTGTTTAAACTGTGGGTCACCCTTTCGAGCAATTGGAGCGCTTAGTATTGATGTTCGAGACATGAATAGTTAGCGGTTTATCAGCTTATTGCCTCAAAAGAGTTGAGTCACATCGCCAATCTCGGTGCTCAACTCACTGAGCTATTCCGCGAATTGCGCGTCTTCAATATGGCAATGGTTTCATGAGCAGTATGGCATGTAGCGCCATCCTTCTGGAATTAAATATCATCCGAATCGCAGGAGCAATGACTGATCATTATCCAGTAAGGTTGGTCATTGACTGTAGCGCAAGCTCCGAGCTTATTGTTAAACCAAAGTCTACGACCCTTTTACTTACAGTGGTTGCAGTTTCATCTGTAACCATACACTACGTGACATGTAGAGTGCATGTGGTAGGGAATTTGTCTATTAAATACGACGAATAGGGAGCTCAGTGAGTCGATTATAAATACAAAAAAAGTCCCTTAATCTTCTATGCGTTTCGCGAATTGGCAACCGATTTTCAAAACAAGTTTAAGTGATACGTAAGCATTCTCCTGGTACAGATCTGTTCAAAATAATCTATCTATTGTCAAACAATTCTGAGCATCACTGTCAAGGAATTGCCAAAGATGACAGCACTGTTTGAAAGTTATCCTTACTAGACGGCCTTTTAGTAAAAAGAACACCCTTTACACTAATCTTTTGACTCAAAAACAAAACAATCGACTCTAGGACACAGTTTTAGATAAAATGGGCATTTTGGATGAGGAATCAAAAAGAAAAAAACATTGCACTTTAGTTCTAAACTATGTATTCGTTAACCACTCAAATCGTGTCCTTGAAACAATTACCCGTGCTCATACCTCAATTCAAAAAGAAATATGATTGAGGGGCTTCCAATATGAGTCTTTTCTAAAAGACTGAACAAAGGGAATAGTGTTTTTGATGCCTGAGAAGAGAATGAATTGGGATAATTGCTATAATCAATAATAGCAAACAATTTTTTCTGAAAGATAGGAGTCCATCGAGCAAGCAAGTGCCCATGAAGGTTGCTCATTTGCCGACCACCCCAACATGATGCAGATCATTAGTGAGCAGTGTGTTGGATTTCGATGAAAGGAATTTGAAATTTTACGAAGATTTTTCTTTTCACCACTACTGTCTCAATTGGTGAGAGACGATGTGATTGGCACCGCGGATATTACATCTGACCCATTGGTTTCAGACTGCATAAAGCCTCAATGTGAATTGTTCAAAACAATAAGAAAATCTAGAAACCTATGACCACACTTGCATCAGACCAGGCTTTAGTTCAATTATGCCGAAGTCAAACATTAATTTTGACAGAAGCTCAATCCTGATTCAGGTTCAGTTCAGTACGTAATGTGGTTATTCGGCCGTTTCCCTTTACACATTTCATAATCGGAAGGAGCTACTAGTTCTCAAATATCACCAAGATCTTCAAGATTTCGAGATAAACCAGGATTACACCCACACCGTCATCAAAGATCATGGTTGACTCCATTCTGCCCGGACTGGGTAGGGTCTACTGCATGACATTAAGAGTTAACTGCTTCCTAAGAATAAAGGATAAATGTAGTCTCTTCCAAGCCGGAGTACAGTACCACGATGATTGAAAATGATATAGTTGAGAGATCAACTCCTGTCTACTCGCACAACGAGACAATAGATAAAAATTTCGCACTCAGCAATAATCAGATCTAGTATTGTAGAAACTCACAGGATTTCCTTAATTAGGCACCGAGTGCCGATAGGCTGACTCTATATTGGATGTCAGGGCTCATGTACAATAACATACGAGTACATCGCAAGTAAACATAGGAGTAATGGGTTGGCGAGAAAAAGTTCGGCGCTTCGTCATCCATCGGACGAAAAATTGTACGCTAACTAAGACGTATGTAATAGCGAGCATCCCTTAGCATGCATACATAAATAAGAGTTCACATTTGATTATCAAGTAAAACAACAGAAAGAAGCGCAGGTTTCGAACTAACTGATATGCCGAACAACATTACAAAGAGCTCATTAGAAGTAGTCGTACCAGGCTTGGAAAAAAGAGTACCTTTGCAAAATAAATGTCTTCTTTCGATGGTAGCCAGTTGAACATCAAGGGTATCCATAGCATTAAGACATAATTACAGTGAATTTGTGAGTTCGGCGATGTGAAGCTACACATTGACCACGTATTTATTAAATATCTTAGGGCTTAACTTAGAATCAATTGCAGCTCATTATGTGATAAAATGTAAACTGTTTCTCATCTGAAGATAGCTACGCCTTATTGGCCCAATTTAAAAAAAACAACATGTTCACTTAAAGAATGAGAATATTGGCATGCGAGATTAATTTTTAAAAATGTTGTGTCAACTGAATCATCTTTTGTAGAACTACTAGCGGACCAAGTCTGCTACTGCATCCCTATGTAGGAGGCTTTCTGTGTTGAATACAAAACGTCACATAATATTCATACAGAAACAATGAATTTTGAAAGCGGTTTCAGACTACTATATGGCGAGTGATCGTAAAGCCCGTGAACTTGCCTTTATGTGCCGAACTCACTCTCACCATCAAAACTTAGGAAATTTTGCAATAGAGATTTAATTGCTGCACGCTTACACACACACATACAGCGACTGCTTATTGTCTTTATGAAACGTTATTACCCCAACTCCGCCGAACTTATTGTGACTCCAGGAAGATGGAACTTACTCGTATCAATTGCTGCGATGCTAATGCTCAGAATACTTTTTGGGGCAGTAACAAATGCAAGGTAAAAGGCAAACATCTTCTGGATTTCATACTATCGTCTGACAAGGTTTTCAAAAATGTTGGCTTTCTATCAACTTTTGTTACGATAATAAGACAGCAATTAATCGATTTAGCGTTAACCAACAGCCAATGCTTAGAAGATTATCGGCTGCAGTACATCGAATTCAGAATCGGATGCGACCTTGTAGAAGAGGAAAAATAAATGGAAAACCAATTTGACATGATTTAAGAAGGAGGTCGGCTAAGCTCAGGACAAGGTAAAAGATAAAGAATGCTGTTGAGGACTGCTGAACGACACCCTCACCAGTTAGAAAGCAATCCTGCAGATCATCCGTTCCTTGGTAGAACGCAGATCTGCAGTGACCTTGTAAAGAAACTAGAAAACTTCTTAACAGTTCACTTAAGACTGCATCACTGAGACTTGACTTTGGTCCGACGCGATTGACAAAGAAAAAAGTAGTGCAATAGATAAATTATATAATATTCCGGGGTATAATCTAATTCGCAATGATAGAGTTACTAATACAATAGGTGGGGGAGTTGCGATCTACTACAGCAACTCGCTTACTCATAAAATACTTCGGAAATCCGAGGAAGGAGCAATTGAATACCTGCTGTTAGAAGTTACAGATGGGATCACGAAGTGCCTTATTGGTGTAGCTTACAATCCGAACCGGTGTAACTCTTCAGAACCCTTTTTTCTGCTCTGCACGAGTTCACTGCACTTTATGAGCACATTATAGTTTGTGGTGATTTCAAAGCTGATCTTTTAAAAGTTGATAGCAAAGCTTACGAGCTTTTGGATTCAGCTGCTGCTTCTGGGCTGTCAATAGTTAATTCTTACGCCACTCGTTTTTCTCCAAATGCTCCTCCAAGTCTGTTGGACGTCTTTATGGTTTCTGATCTATCCAATGTCTTACTTCAAGATCAGCTTTCCCTTGCAGGAATATCTGACCACGACCTAATTTTTTGTACTTATAATGTTGATTTGTCTTGTGCTTCTCGTCCTTCATCTTTCACCTTCAGAGATTATAGTTCCGTAGACAATAATGCCTTACAATTAGATGCAAGCTTACTCCCGTGGGTTCACTGTTATTATGAGTCAACTATGAATGACAAGGTGAATCTTTTTCAATCCTTTACATTGGATCTTTTCAATAGACATATTCCCCAAAAAACAGTTCAAGTTCGTAATGAAAACTGCCCCTGGTTCACAAGTGAAGTTCGTAATGCTATTAGGGTTCGAAACAAACTTTATATAAAATGGAAACAGAGGCCATCTATTTCTTATTGGGAAATATTTTGTCGAGCTCGTAATTACTCAACTTTTATTACACGAAGGGCCAAAAAACGCTATTTTTTTTCCAAACTGAACCCGGGTTTATCATCTAAAAAACTATGGAGTAACTTGCGTTCTATTGGCGTTGGAAAAAATTCAACGGTTGCTGCTATCATTCCAGATGTGAATGAACTTAATGATGCTTTTTTATCAGGATATATCAATAATCTTCGCTTTACCCCTGAAAATTCATTATTTGTTTCGTCGAGTTTTTACTTTGAAGCTGTTTCAGAAGTGGACGTAATTAATGTTATTCGTTCTGTGAAATCTAATGCTGTCGGTGAGGAGGGTGTGCCCATTCGCTTTATTAAAATGATTTTGATCCATGTCATAAGCTCCCTTACTCATATTATCAATTTTTCCATAGCTTCGTCTTCTTTTCCTGATAGTTGGAAATTGGCCAAAGTTATCCCTGTTCCTAAAAAAACCTCAGCCATCGAATTTATCTGACTACCGCCCTATAAGTATTTTGTCATGTCTATCAAAAGTGTTGGAAAAGATCCTCGCTATGCAAATATCGAGGTATTTGGAGCAACACAGTTTGCTTTCTCCAGTTCAATCAGGCTTTAGAGCGGGTCACAGCTGTTCTACCGCTATGATAAAAATTCTCGATGACATTAGAATTAGATACGATATGGATAACCTAACGGTGCTCTGTTTGCTTGATTTTTCCAAAGCCTTTGATAGAGTGAATCACAACGTACTGTGTCAGAAGCTGAGGTTATACTTTGGCTTCAGTGAACAGTCCGTGCGTCTCATAGGGAATTATTTGAGTAATCGTTACCAAAAGGTCATTTACGGAGGCAAATGTACCGATTTTAGGGAGTTATTAACGGGTGTCCCGCAGGGCTCCATTCTGGGTCCATTACTATTTTGTCTGTATATCAATGACCTGCCTAAAGTGTGCTCAAATGTCTCCATTCACCTTTACGCTGACGATGCCCAAGTATACTTATCACGGCCACCCGAACTAGCTGAAGACCTCACTATTAGAATAAACGAAGATCTATCTAGAATCTACAACTGGTCAACTTTAAACGGGCTGCATTTTAATCTAGAAACATCGCAAGCAATTCTAATTTCGAAAAAATATTTTGAAACTGATGATTTTCCATCAATACTTTTAAACAATAAGCCCATTCCATTTGTCGAAAAAGTAACAAATCTTGGATTCAAAATTAATCGTTCTCTTTCTGCTAAAGACCATACTAACTATGTTGTTGGACGAATTTATGCTGGTCTACGAAAGCTTTGGATGTCTTCCAGTTTTACGCCAGTAGAAACAAAACTTAGAATTATTAAAACTCTGTTGGTCCCAATATTTGACTACTCTACTCTTGTGTACTGCAAACTTGATTCTCAATCCGAACATAAGTTACTTGTTGCTTTTAATGATGCTATAAGATATGTATTTGGATTACCGCGATACAATCACATCTCGCACTATCACAATCTTGTTTTGGGCTGTACGTTTAAGCAGTTTTTAAAAGTTAGATGCTGCCAATTTATGCACCGTCTCGTCAATAAAAAATCTCCAATGTACCTGTTTGAAAAACTTCAATTTCTCCAATCTACCAGGACCTTCAAATTAACTATGCCTTATTTTAACTACCTAAATTCTTCTCGTCTCTTCTTCATTTATGTTACCAGACTTTGGAATAGCCTTCCAACATCAACAAAACAAATCATTGGAACAAGTAAATTCAAAACTACCGCTCTTCAATATCTGTAACAATTGCAACAACTATTCACCTCAATCCTCTTCCCTCTTTCCTCATTTATAATACCTTTCTTTCTTTCTATTTTTCCCAATTTTTATATTTTTCTTTTTTCCCCCCTTTCGCTATCTCATTTCCCTTCTGTTTCTATCTTTTCAATTATAGTTTTAAGGTTTATATTTTAATGTTATATGCACTCCAAAAAAATGTACTGTAAAAGACCAAGTCTTATTTGTACTTTCCTTAATTTATTAATAATAAATTGAATTGAATTGAAATTGACTAATTTTGAGGAACGAGAAGAAGAAGACCGGAGTCGTTACAGATCCAAGAAGAAGAATATAAGGAGCTAGTGCATTTTATAAAGACTTTTCTCGAACAGATTCACACTAGCGGTGAAACCAGCGGCAGGGTCAGGACTGTTTGGTCAAAGTCCTAAAAAGGGAGAAATCAGCAAGGCTGGAATCATTCGGAAAATCTGCATGAGGCCACTTTCCTGGCAACCTAATCAGAATCAGCTTATAACCAGCTCCTATTAATGAAGCTGCTAGTCAGCTGAATAACCCAAGACGCTGTAGCTGGTATATCTCATCGATTATGGCTATCAAACATGATTTTATTTTTTTGATGGCTTCAAGCCGCCTGGCACCGATGGCATATATCCAGTTATGTGACAAAAAGGTATGGACCAACTGCTTATAGCCACTGGTATACAAACCGAAACCCTGGCAAACAGTGAGAGTAGCATTTAGACCCAAAATCGGAAAAGAGAACTACCACGCTCGTCAAAAACTTTAGACCCATAAGTTTGGTTTCCGTCATGTGGGAGAGCATGGAATTGTTTTATCCCTATTTCCACCATAAGTGCTCAACAGAAATCTCCAGTAGCATTCCGCCCCTTCAAACCTTTAACCGTAACACCCGTCTCGCTTTGAATGCTCATCAATATACACTTTCGGACGTACTCTGAAATATCGTGATTCGTTCGTAAGCCGACCAACTCGCTTGTGGAATGCCCTGCCCTCTATATTTCCTAGTCATTATAGCATTCAGACATTTAAAACCAACGTACATCGGTACCTATCTTGCTTTCCTGAGCATGCGCTACTTAAAAAAAAAAAATTGGAGACAATGTTTCAGATGCATGAGCGCAAAACTGCTTACCAACGCGGAAGATCCTCCGAGAATGCGCTTCAAAATCTGATAGGCAGAACTGAAGGCTCACTCACACTGATCGACCATTGTTGCATTAGAAATTGACTTTCAGTCAACCTAAGATTGTTCTCTTTATGAGAAGGGAGGAAGCTGACTGGTCTGACTCATCTAGTGCGCAAAGGCGTCATCATGAAGTGTTCGGGTGTCTTCCTGAATAACAAACTTTTATGGATTAAACATGTTACGTCGAAAAACCCGAAAGGGTCCTTTGGATCTACACGGCTATGAAGATGTCAATTATATCCTATTCTTCGGTTGTCTGGTGGAGCAAGCTCTCATGAAAAAACGAGATTGCTGCTTTTATCAGACTTCAAAGAATTCGCCTGGCTTGACTCTAGACGCATTGATGAATCTCCTTCCCCTTAGTATTCATATAATGGGGTGCGCACTCAATGTCATCTTCTGTTTAAAATGAAGTGGTCTCTGGCACAACATGCACTGGAGCTTTGATGGCCTTGCAAACCGACTGTCCTATGACTCTGGTATTATGGACATGCCGTCTGACTCAATGACACCAGACCTCCTGACGCGAAATCGATTTTCCTGAAGGAATGTAATCGTCTCCAAAACCGATATAAGATGCGGCGCTGGTGTCTTTCTGGAAGACGGCAACTTTAGATTTCAGTCCTCGTTAGGAAAACCTTGAGTCTGCCTTCAAGCGGAGATATACGCAATTCTAATGGCAATGAACTACAAGTATATTGTGAAGAATCGGTGGAGGCGGCGAAGCATTTGCATCTGTTGCGACAGCTAAGCTATACTTAGAGCTTTGATGAACCCTCTCACCACTTCCCAGCTAGTTTGAGAGCCTATGTTGGGTCTGGCTGCGTCTTCGGTTAGGGACGACATGAACGAGCAACTGGCGCTCAGAAGATAGGCAAGTAAATCTGGGAGGAATAAGTTGGAGAGTTCGGTTTGAGGCGCTAGGGCGCAGTATGTTGAAGAGATATGAGGGCTGTTGAGTTTGAATGACATTGGATAGCAGTATAAGAGTTCGATAGCGAAAAAGATGGTCAAGTGACATGTTGTAAAGAGATTTGGAAAACAAGGATATTCTGTCAAAACGTTTAAGGTTAAAAACATAGCGGGCAGTATTGTCAAACGCGACATTCAGCTTTCTCCGGCACGCAGAATCACAGTTGGAAAATATTTCGCAGCCATAACTAAGTATAGGAAATATTAAGGTTTTGGCTAGCAAAAAACGCGTTTTTAGGGGGACATACTCGTAGTAATGAGACATCCAGAATTGTCGCAGTATGCCATATACCTTACCAACTGTTGCATTGATATGGGTCTTCCATGTCAGTGTTCTGTTGAACACGATTTCTCTAAGTTTTTAACAGTTTCAACATATTCAATTTCAAGGCCATTAAGCACAATATCGGGAAAGTAAGTAAGATCCAATAATTTTTTGCTTATAACAATGCATTTAGTTTTTAAGGGATTAATAAAAAGATCATTGTTTTTTGCCCAGTTGGACATATTTTTTAAATCATAATTTATTGCGCTCGAACAGTCTTCTGGCAACTACCGTAGAGTTGAACGTCATCGGAATACATATGGATAGAAGAAGAAACACTAGAGAGAATCTCATTTATATATAGGGAAAATGGAAGCGGTCCTAGAATAGATTCCTGTGGGACACCTTTGTTATTTAGAATAAAGTCAGATATCTGAGGTCCGACTACGACAGCCTGTTTTCTCAGTTTCAGGTACGAGGAGATGAATGATACAGATGAACTAGGGAAGCGGAAAAAAAGTTGTCAATTTGTGGCACAGTTGTGCATGATCAACGGTGTCGAACGCCTTAGAAAAATCGAAGAGCACTAAAAACGTCGCTTCATTAAAATCTAACTTCTCTCTAATATCATTCACAATTTTAATGGTTGCAATGATACAGCTATAGTGTTTCCTAAAACCGGACTGTAAAGGAGAGAGCAAGTTATACTTTTGGATGTGAGAGCTCATTTGTCTTTGTAGTACTCGCTCGAATACTTTTGACAAATAGGGTAGAATTGAAATGGGACGAAAGTCGTTACTGTTAGGCTTTTTTTGGATAGGGATAATTTTTGACATTTTCCATTGTGTGGGATAGCAACCGGTCGTTAAAATAGAATTAAAGGAATAAACTAAGTAGGGAAGAATAACTGGCAGGATGATTTTTATGATAACAGACATGAAACTAGTTCGACATCATCGATGCAGGCGAACTCTAAGCTACCTACCTCATGTGAATTTGACGATGTAGGACGTTCAACATTTAAGGATGGGAGGGGAAGATTAACAAAACTTTTGTTAAGCTCGTTTACGTTAAAATTAACATCGCCGTCTTCTTTGTTTTTGCCAATACCAATTGCACGGAGATTATTCTAAAGCTGTTATCCTCTAATCTGTGTATTTAGTTTGTTTTTGTGGAGCTCTTTTTTTGCCGCTTTAATTTTTCCCACTACACGGTTGCGCAGGGAACAATACATCTGGAGATGGATGTCTAACCTGTAACGCTTTCATGTATCATACCATCGATTACGTTGCTTGATTAGGTCCCTAATTTCACCAGTAAACCAAGCATTTTGCCCATTCCTTATTTGTTTTATTTTCACTGGAACGTGGTTATAAAATAATTGACGAACATTATTGCAGAGATAGTCCACTTGATCACTATAAGAAGGCAAGTAAAATATTCGATTCCACTCAATGAGTGCGGCCTCTACCTCCAGCTGATTTAAGTTAATGCTTCTGCAGTCGCGGGTATTCATATACGAGATCTGAGGATGTAAAGTTAAAATTAAAAGTTAAGTACAGAAGGTCATGTTTTGAAAAACCGGGTGCTGACAGCTGGTCGTAAAGGAGAATGTCGCTTATATCAGTGACAAAGAAAACATCAAGGAGGGTACTACCTTCTTCAGTGAAGTGAGTATCATGAGTAGTGTTAGCCGGGAATAAGTTAAAGGATCTCATGCCCTCAACCACAATTTGCTCAGCAAAAAGGTTGCTATTTAGGTCACCAGCAATGATAATTTTTGGATAAGCTACCGAGATAGATTCCAAAAGACCAAATATAGGAGAGGGATCGGTATATTTATGTGGTCTGTAAATAGACCCAATTAAAAGGGCGCCCGAATGAGACTTCAGTTCAACGAAAACATAGTCAATCTCACTTCCGAGGTTAGATTTACATTTGAGGTGACTATTTGAGCCGCTTCACCACCACCACCTACTTCTGTACTTACGTCTGTAAGTACAGACCAGCTGTTTTGGCACGTAGTGAAACACAGGTAGATCACCGCCCACACCTCTCAGATCATTCTGATCTGAAGCTACCTGGCTACGAGCTAGTGCTTACCAAACTCCACCACAATGTGATCCATGTTCCAATCCGGAATTCAACTTCATGTGGTTAAAATTCCATCTCCGTAAGCAAATTATACACTACTGCTTCATTTATAGAAGCCCCAAACTGGACAGCAATTCAACCTTTAACGAGTTTGATGCGTTGTCTGACTCCATTCAAAGAATTGTATCCCTGTATCCTACTACTGAAATCGTTATCACCTCATACTGAAATCGTTATTACGGGCGACTTCAATATACACAATTCTGGGTGGCTTCGACATTCTGGACAGACAACACCCGAAGGACGGTGTGTTGAGATCTTCGCTGCGGAAAACAACCTAACGCAGCTTGTAAATGAGCCCACGCGAATACCAGACGTTGATAGTCATACCGCCAATACCCTGGACTTGTTTTTAACTTCTCACCCTGATAAGTACACCATTGATGTGCTCTCCCCTCTAGTCTCGTCGGACCATTGTGTCATATCAGCTAATTTCTCGTACACCGACCACACAGTTAGAGAAAAAATTCCTAAAAGAAGCCTATGGCAATACGAGAAAGCCAACTGGAGCGGTCTTAACAGCTTCTTTAGGAATTTTAACTGGTCGTTATGCTTCCTCGATAACGACGTGGATGCCGCTGCTGATATGATTACAGACACCATTCTCTTTGGAATGAGATCCTTTATTTCTCATCGGATGAAGAGTATCAAACCAAACGAAAAGGCATGGTACGACTCGAGCTGCAAAGAGGCCGTCAGGGTTAGAGAAATGTTTTTTCGGTCCTACAAGACCAACCCGACAGAGGAAAACCGAAGAAAGTTCAAACGAGCCAGAAATGACTGCAACGCCTTTCTTAAGCGTGTGAAATTCCTATACGACCAAAAACTGAGGCAGTAAAAATTGTTGGTCGTTCGTCAAAAACATTAGAAAATCCGCCTCATCCTCCATCCCAACGCTCATTTACAATGACATTCCAGCTGTCAGCTCTTTGGATAAAGCCAATCTGCTTGCTGCACACTTTGCGGCCAGCTCAACACTACCAGATTGTGCTTTGTCTCCGCCTACACTTGAGTGCGTCGAATCTTCAATGGGACGAATCTACTTTCGCACTCGTGTAGCAGCAAGAGTACTTAAAGATCTCAACATACATAAATCCGCTGGTCCAGATGGTATATCTCCCGTTCTTCTGAAGAGGTGTTCTTCCACGCTGGCAAAACCACGGCGTAAGCTTTTTCATCAATCCTACACTTTAGGACTCTTCCCGTGCAGATGGAAAACAGCATTTGTCCAGCCCGTCCCTAAAAAAGGCGAATCATCTTCTCTCTCCTCCTACAGACCCATTGCACTTACGTCCCTTCTTTCCAAGGTCATGGAAACACTGATAAATCGTCAGCTCATGAAATATCTCGAAACACGAAAACTTCTCAATGACCGGGAGTACGGTTTTCGTAGCAACAGGTCCACTGGTGATTTGATGTCATGTCTCACCGAAAAGTGGAACCAAAGCGTACATCAATCTGGCGAAAGCAAGATAGTTGCACTTGATATTTCTAAGGCATTTGACAGAGTTTGGCATCAGGCTCTTTTGTCGAAAATGCGTGCATTTGGGATCGACGACTCTCTTCTTCAATGGATTAGAAATTACCTGTCGGAACGTTCAATTCAAGTTGTCTTGGACGGTTTCAAGTCTGATATTCACAAAATAAATGCTGGTGTGCCGCAGGGCTCTGTTCTGTCACCGATATCTTGATATCTTGTTTTTCACTCTGATAAAATACATTCCCTTGCTGATGACAGTACTCTCTGCTTTTCATATTCGTTCCCGGACTCACGGCCCTGCTCTTCGGCTGTAGTACGAGAACGGCAGCGTATGCTAAGCTCATTAAATTCCGATATCAACAGCATACCCAATTGGGGAACTATCAATAAAGTGGAATTTAATGCTTCCAAAACACAATGCTGCCTGCTGTCGTTAAAGCGAAATTTAAACACCCAGTCATTATCCATGAATGGCACTTGCATCGTTGAAACCGAAAAACTTTCCATTCTCGGTATGTGTGTCAATGACAACTTACGTTGGAATGACCAGATATTTGATGTCGCCCAAAATGCTGCGAAATGTCTAGGTTTCCTCAAGCGATGTAAGAAATATTTTACCCCCTCTGATCTGGCCTCAATATATAAGGCATTCATCCGCCCAAAATTGGAGTACAACTCCCACATCTGGTCAGGTGCTCCTAAAACATCTCTGCACCTGCTAGATAGGATTCAAAACCGTGCGATAAAACTTATTGACGATACTAATTTCAGTCAATCAATGGACACCCTCGAACACCGACGAAATGTCTCGTGTCGCACTTTGTTTTATCGCTATTTCCAACACCTGTGCTCCACTGAAATCGCCAGTAGCATTCCGCCCATTCAAACTTTCAACCGTAACACCCGTCTCGCTATGCAGGATGTTTACTGGCGTCGTCGGATAGTTGCTAAGCACTCAAATGTACTGGACACAAATGATACAATATTCTGCGACACTTGCAGTGAAAATGACACCGCGGAGCACTACCTCTATGAATGTTCGGCTCGCATCAGGCTGCAGGTATTCGGCATTGACGTGGTGGGTGCACTATCGACACTTTGTTACTGATGCGTTTACTCGTCTTTCTTCCAAAGACTACGACATCCTGTTGGCTAACACTACGACAGAAAAATAAGCTTCTAAAAGGCTTTTTCATATCCCAAGAGCCCTGGAAGCGCTTTTGTCATTTGATACTTCCTTATTCGTTAATATTGAAAAGGTTTTCGAGATGCAATAGTGATACACCATTAGAAACAAAAGTTGTTGAAAATTTCATTCATCCAAAACGATTTGAATATTCAATCTACATAGCGTCCAGGCAAAGGAATCAGATACAATCTAGCTGGCGACTTCCTAAAGCTGTTATAAAAAATGCACAGATTTTTTTTATTTTTACACGAGAATCATTTGCTGGCTACATTCATATTGTAGCCAAAATTTATGTAAATTTATTAATATATAAATATATGTATGTATATATATTATTATTATTTTTTTTTTTGTATATTTTTTTTTTCTTAAAATCTAACTTAAACCTACCTAAAACTATATAAGCCGGCCATGGCTAAAAAAAAATTAGACTGGCCCACTTTGCTTCGCATGAAGCTACGTATTATTGGAGTAGTTCGACGACGAAGCATCATCCTCTTCACCCAGCCACCAAAAGTGTTGGTGCTGCCGAGCAACATCCCTCATGTCGCGACTCCCTACCGCCCTACTGTACCGGAGACGCTCCGCACTGCCGTGTGCGACGTCTCTGTCGTAGTTGAGTCGCCTGTCCGCAGCTGTTCGAGCGACGTGGAAGATAAGCGGCACCGCCAATCTGTCCTGGATCAGACCTTTGCTATCTAAATAGAGGAACGCTTCTGGACGAATAAAGCCGTCAAAGCTCGAACTCTCTCGTGATACATATAATTGGGGTAGTAAGCCCCGGCGATCAGGTTGTTCGATGAGGTCATTGCTCTTGCAACGTGACTTCGAGTCAACTTAATGACGAAATTGTCCACTCTTATTAGGTTCGCCCTATTGTATAAGACCTCATTAGGATAGAATTTTATGTACTCAGACTCTGGTGTTCTGTATAAGCGAAGACAAGTCCTAAGACAAGCTCCCTCAAACACCCGAATCTTTTCCAATAAACTTGCTCTCACGTTGAACCACACGGGACTTCCAAATACAAGCATGGGCCTGATAAGGGCCATGTAGCAGATAACCTTTACCCTCGCATCGAGTTGGCTGTTATAAAACAGTCTCTTTGTAAGGGCAAAAGCACCTTTGGCTCTGGCCAGAGCAACCTCTATATGTTTGTTAAAATACAGAAATTGATCTAGCTAGATCCCAAGGTATCTGACTACATTTCGACAAGCAAGTGGCTGCCCGTGCTGTCCCACGATCGAGAACTTTCGCCAATTCTTTCTGGTGTCCCTAGAGGCCCCAGACAAAGGCGTCCTAAACAGAATGGTTTCCGACTTCTGAAAATTGATTTTCAACTTCCAGTCATCGCAATATCGCTTAATTTTGTCGAAATCACGCTGCAAAAGTGTATTAATGACCTCAATCTTTGGACCCGATCTGTACGCGATTATGTCGTCTGCGTACGCTATGGCATGGTGAAGTGAACCTATCAGATCACTTGTGTAAATGTTGAACAGGATCGGCGAATTTACCGCACCTTGTTGGAGACCGTTTTTGATGTTAAATGTTCCAGCAGAAGTCACATCGCCATTCTTCACGATGAACTGTCTACTGGAAGGCATATCGAAAAGAATATACAGCAGTGGTTTACTAATGCCCAACCTGTCCAGCTTGAAAAAGAGTCCTTCTAACCATACGGTGTCGAAGGCTTTCTCCAAGTCAATCAGGCAGGCACCAGTGCACTGGTTCTTGCCTTTGTTCCATTGGATATCAGAAACCAGTTTCGACGCAGCATGAATGATATCATGCCCCGCCGGATTATCCGGAACTATATGTTTGTCCTCAACCCACTTATTCATGACTCTATTGATCACCTTCTAGAACAACTTACTGATGTTTGGAAGAAGACTGATCGAGCGGAGATTCGCCGGATTGGAAGTGTCTTTATCCCTTTTGGGGATGGGATGTACCACCGCAGTTTTCCAATGCGCTGGATAATGTGCGTTATTCATTGCATTATTAAACAGGGTGGTGTAAATGTCCACCGCTTCTAGAGGGAGATGTCGAAGCACAATGTTCGGTATTTCATCGGTTCCCACTGATTTCTTACTTCTAAGCGATTCGAAGATCGTTTGGAGCCCTTCCTTCGAAATGAACGGGGGTAGTACCCTATCGTTGGTGATGGCATTATTTGCCATATTTTCGTCACTGAACTGGGTGAAACCCGAGCTCTCGACTCGCCAATTCACAATTTCATTTCGAAGGTAGGAATTGTCCAAAAGGACTCGATTCTCCAGATCGTGGTTCGGGCCAATGATAGCATTTGCCTTGTACACTTCCTGGAAAGTCGCTCCTATAGCCTCTACCTGCTCCTGCGGATCTTCGATCACAAAGAAGTTGTCATCATCAACAGCCTCATTTGGATCTATGCCTGCTGCTACAAGTCTTTCTTCGTTGTTCGTCGTTCGGGCGATTTTAAGACACGAAAGGTCGTTGTGATCTTTCCTCCGAAATATTTTATTTATTTGCGGGAACATATTCGGGTTGCTGGTGTTTACAGCCCGAATTTTGTTGTTCCAATACAAACTTACAGATGCTCTGTAATTTTCTTTTATTAATGTTTGGAGGTTTTTGATCGAAGACTTTAGCGCCATGATCTCCGGGTTATGTCTGTCAGTAAACTGTCTGTACAAGGTTTTTAGTCTTGACAGCAATTTACTTTTCTGTCGGTGCAGTGCGTCAATAGTTGCGTTGCGGAATAAGTCTTCTTCGTCAGTGTGTTGGTACCGAGGTATCGTTTTCTCCATTGTTCGTTGGATTGTCTCGTCCATTAGTCTTAGATATCTGTCAATCTCCTCGTTTGACAGATTTCTATTGGACGGTGGGTAGAGCGAATTCGAGGAGAGTGCTCTAGTCAGTGATCTGGTGAAGTGTGTCCAACGCACCCTACTATAATTGTAGGAATGCCTTTGAACAAACTCATCCAATTCCGCAATTTCGTTTGGAACAGTTATTTCGGTGCTGAGACCGCAATGGTCACTGTCATACATGAAAGTGCGTAGACAGTTTGTAGTTTGTTGGTTAGTGCATGTCAGTTGTATTCGTGAGTCGAACAGCAGAAGATCCAAATAGGACCCGTGTCTGGGAAACGACGGACTATCCGTCGCCTTAAGCCCGAGTCGATACATCACACTGTGCTGACCCCACCAATTGAATAGTAGGTTCCCTCTAGTATTTGATGTATTATTTCCCCAATCATTATGTTTGGCGTTGAAATCTCCGCCGATAATAAAATAGTTGTCTTCCAATTCCAGCCTCAGAAATTGGAAAAGTGTCCCGAGCTCTGAGATAAATAAGGTGGATTGAGTAGCCTTAGGTGCATAGACAGACACCACGTACAACCGCTTTCCACTACGGAGGGGGATATACACGATGCATACTTCCAGCACCTGGTTGGTGGCTCATTTCCTTTAGCTGTTGCACATGGAATGGCTATTTTTGCAGATTGGAGGCGTTTTCATACATTAAAAACGGAGGGAACGAGAAAGCTGTCACACGAGTATACTCAATTAAAGTGAAAACCCAGATCTTCAAAATCCATATTTTATTGTTCTGCTGATCACTTCCAAAAAAGCCAACTTGAAATAAGGGACCGGAACTAAATACGGGTAATATTCTCTCACGGGCCTAAATTTGGAAGCAACGCAGTAGTAATATCAATCAGAAACATCATCTACAGGGCACCCGGAGAAAGCACAAGTAGCGAATGTCCTTCATATGCACAAAGGTTTTTTGTTGAAATTCTCAAAGTCTTAAGTTCAGATATGAATGGAGAACTACGATTTTATTAAAAATCAGAGCACAGAAGTCTACGAAAGTGTGAAAGGCCTGAGCACTCGTATTTAAGAGGATAAACGAACTGTTAAACCTAAATGTCTTCTTTTCTTCAATCTCTTGAATCTTAAAGTTCTTGGACTTGCAACCTGCGTCGTATAAGTTCATAAAGAACAAAATCTAATCATCCGACTCTAATTTTGACTTCACCATGTAATCCCTTAAGCAGATCTAATCCTGTTCTCTAATCTATTCATTTCTGGAAAAAGTAGACCTGCATCCCATTAAGACTCATATAGGAAGATTTACATGGAAAATGCCAGATAAGTATTCCAAATAGAAGACACTTGATCTGCCGATAAATTCCGCGTAATCTGATCGAGAGCATCTATCAAATACAGAGGTGTGCTCTGCTTGCCAAATGGATTAAGCCACACAAAAATTGTTGGACGTGACATTTATACCTAACAACGGGCACAATGCCCACGATTCTTTTCCACATACTCGTATTTACACCTGATAAGTGGTTCACTTTGGATTGTTTGTTCCATTATCCCGTCCGACTTTGACCCTGACTCAGGAAAACGACAAAAAAGGATGTCCAATTGTTGTGGGTTCCATCGAGAATAATCGAATCAAATATTTGACAACACTAACACCGGAGCTGGAAAATTATCCCATTATTGGGTAAGGGCTGTTAGGGGAATTTATTGGGGTCTGAGTTATAAAGAGCGTGCGGGCGGGAAGGTACTAATTTGTGCTGAATGGAAGAAGGACCTGGAAGTTATAACGGAGTGAGGTGATCTTTATCAGTCTTGGGAAACCATCAAGAGCAATAGTACCACAGCATGGATTACCTGCTTCTTGTTGAATTTAGATTATCGGAGTAGACCCTAATAGCTGCTTCGATTTCGATTTCTGGTGGTGGCAAAGGTGATGGTCAATGGCACTGGTGCTAATGAGATCAAAACCGAACGACTGTAAATCGTTTCGTTGAATTTGTAAGAAATTCTTCTCGGGCTAGTGTTTGCATTGCATTTTGATGAACGACCGACGTTTGCAGTTGAAGGAATGAAAGACCAAAGCGGCGGCGACGGCGACGGCGACAGCATTGTCAATGTTTAATGGCAATGTAGCCGCGCGGTGGTCACAGATCAGATCTTGTGATGATAAATAAGAATTAAGCCTTGTCATGGAAATTATTCTACCACAACGAGAGTGAAATGCATAAATTAAAGGACTCGATGACACAACAGGAAGATTCACTAAACTTAACCACCGTATGCCCTGTATGGTACGAGTATGCATTCGTATTTCGTATAATGCTGGATAGTCAATGAGACTTTTAGATCGCTCACCGATGCAAGCGATCAATGCTCATTGATCGCATTTTATCTGCTCCCTCATGGACAGCGATTTCGAGTACTTACAAACAACTCTATAGGGGGCTATTTACGAAGCTAACTTAGCTAACCATAAGTCAACCCCTTGCAGCGAACGCAGTCATCGATGGTAGGTACATAGGTAGTTGCTAGGTAGGTGGATGATCCTCGGATGGCTGGGATGGCTGCTTGTCGTCATCGTTGTGCGGTTTGGCGTTTGGTGTTCGGCGTTCGGTGTCCACCATTCGCCGAATGCACTGTGTGTGTGCGCGAAAAAAAGCCTAATGCTGGACGTGATTACAGTCGATGTTCATTTTAGAATCAATATATCTTGCAATGGTCTTGCACAGTTCGCCTGCCTGAGTTATCTTTCCGGGGTGCTTTGCTCTGCGTTTTCTACAGTGCATTGCAGTGCGCTTTTGCTGTCGAAAAAATCAATAAATAAGTGCATGCACTAAGAGCCATGGCCAAGAAGAGGAGCTGCTACACTGACTGGTTCGCTGAATGGCTGACTGGATTGGATAGCTGGATGGCTGCTGTCGCGGCATATCCGGCGGTATAAATTTTATGCGCTCGCCCATTATGCAAGTAAAATTATTGATCAGTTGATCCCAACTGACACTCGCAAAGGACGATGGTATTTTTTTTGTTTTTTAGTTTTTTTTTCCTCCTTTTTGTTTTTATTTTGTTGTCGATTACCGTGCGGGCAGGGGTAACGACTCTAAATCAAATAAACGCAATGATGACGTTTGTCTTGCGCTTGGGTTAACAACGTTTACATCTGCAAATAGCGGCGGTAACCACTAGACTTTTAACGAACACGTGTGAAGTCGCTAGGATCAAATAGGAGTAATCAACTGACTATTAGTGAATCCCTAATCCGATCGGCAGTTTGCTCAGCAGGTATTCGAATGTAACCGCGTAATTTAGATATTTCGAATGGCAGTGTAGTGCTGCGTTTACGAGTAGTGTTTGCTATTTGTTCTGCGGTGAAAACTAAGAAGTGTATGGAATCGTATCGAACCGCATGGTGCCACCAAAGAAAATACGAAAATTTTGCTTGAAAATACCGATGTTCACACCGATGTAGAGCCGTATCGATCATAAATCCACAGAAATGCACATACATATGTACGAGTATGTACCGATGCATTGATGTTCTCGTACACAATGACGCTTGATTAAGTCTTTGATTCTTTTGTTGGTTTTTTGTTCTTTTTTAGTGGATTTAATTAAAATGTAATCCCGCGACATGGCTCGGAAAACAAAGACAAAAACAATTCAAAATTCGAAATGGATTTGTAGCCGCAGGCAAACGAACAAGCAGAGTACCCTTGGAGACACTCCCTGAAAGGAAGAGAAAATGAGCCTCCACCCTTCGCGCGCTGGCAAGCCCAACGCGATTTCATTGATAAATTCGTATGGGACCATCCTGTGAGTGAGCGCCCTGCACCCAGTGCAAACGCAAAACAGCGCCAAGATACCATATCTAATGATGGGATGTTCACGTCGTCATCGACAAGAGCGTCTTCGAATTGGACGTTTAAAATAAAACAACGACGATGCAATCGCGAGCCCATTTACAAGACAATGCTGGAGCTGGCGAGCACAGGCGCAATAGCGATGGTGACGATCAACATGGCCAGACCCAGTTGAACGTCGAAATTCTTCAACCTTCTCCACTCTTGACGTCCCTATGGTCTTAGTCGTCGTCATCATCATCATCGTCGTCGTCGTCGTAGTCGTAGTCGTCACTGTAGTCGATTTGAACGTCGTCATCGACATCCTTGTCGTTGTTGCACGCTGTACTGATACGTTTCATTGCAGTGCACATGTAGCAAGAGGCTTCAATTTTAGCGGTCGTGATCATGTAATTTCAGCCCACGCACTTACTTTGTGCACGCATCTTGTGCACTAATTCGCCATTTAAGACGTTCACTCGGTCAGCCAAACAGTCAGCCAGCCAGCTCTGTATTCTGTGTGCATAATTGATGACAGCGCGCTGAAAGACCCATCACACACATTTGGATTAGAAGTCGCCTGGGTAAATGTTTACTATCACTGCACTGCACTCCGTTCGTCCATGTCTTCAACATGACCGAAAACTAAAATAATTGAATAACTTAAATGGGGAACATAAAACTTGTATCGAAGTGGCCGCCTGCCACAACATGAACTACGACACCGATCTAAGGATCGTCCGATGATGATCACCGGGTTCGTCCAAAGAAAGGATGAGCCTGCCTGGACAGGCGGACAGGCAAATACCCCTAAGAGTTACTATACACACAGCGAACAGAAATGCTCCACAACCGTGGTGGATCCATAGATTTGGCGTAGTGTTTGGCGACGACGACCACGAGAAACGGACACACTTTGAAGAGTGCCGCAGCCTTTCAAAGAGAGGAAATGGCGTTGCGATCCATTGTAATTGATGTCAATTTTAAATGTTTGGAGTTCCACACTGCGGCCACCTTCGTCTCTCCCTTGGGGCAGGACTCCTTCAATTTAACTTCATATTATACGAGTAGTACCTACATTTCGCAGAAAGGATTGGCTGGGCAGCGCGCTTAAACGATAACAAAACGTCAATCTTTGTTGATGGTTAGCAGCGGCTTTTCATATCAACAGCAGGAGCAGTTTGGCACTAAGTGAAGCGTCAAATTGGCAGATTGATAGAATGCACCTCGTCGCCTTGATGGCATACTCGTAGCATGCTATGATGGTAGATTTGCTACACAAGCTGGACCGATCGACCACCTTGACGTCACACTAAATAAGTTGTTGAACAGTGCCTCGATGGCCGATTGTCGATTGTCGGCTATCGGCTGTCGGTTGGTTTTCTTCTTGGAAGCGTTCTGTTCAGATTCGAGTGCCATGTTCGTCACCTCTTCCCCATCATGGGCCCATAAGTCGATTATCATTTTATTTTTGTTCACAGGAATACGAGTCCAAGTGTATCTTTCATTCGTTCTTTTGTGAGATTCCAACGTGTAGTACATACGTTGGTATTGTTCTGTCGCTCAGCACAACTTCTAGGGTTCTCTGCTTCTTTTTTTTTGTGATTTTTTTGTATCGACATTATTATCTGGTTGTGTGTTTTTTTTTTTTTGTATTTTTCTGTCGAAAACCTGAATCAATCCATTCAATTCATATTTCAATGGCAATAACGAAACAGTATTGTTTGTGACTCAACAATAGAACTATACAAATCGTTTTAGAACAATTTTTAATCGAAATCAAAACAAAGTTACACATGAAAGTGTGTTTGAGTACCCAATGAATAGTTGAGGATAGATTTTTGTATTCAACTTTTTTTCTTCTTTTTTTTTTGTCGAAATGGCTTTCTGTATTTGTGGTGGACGAGATTGTGACTTGGAGGTACTTCACCGAAATCGGGAACATATGTACATTTCCACTCTATCGATATAGAGCTTCTTATCCGTGGAGCGCTTCAATGTTTGCTGTTAAAATGATATTGGGAATCATGCCAAGAATACTAGCTAGACAAACTTCGAATCCTACGATTGGTAGACGTATTTTGAGAGCTTTTACGAAACGCCAAAATATGATAAGAGGAGGGAACCCATTTATCCGTGGAAAAGTAATGCTTCATCTCAGGGTATTAGACCGCCATCCTTAGCGACTCGCATGACTTTTTCGTACCATATGTCACTCCAAGTTTGCTGTTTAGTATCGAGTCCTTCAAATAAGGGGAATATAAGTCAGTTTTACTACAAAGTTTAATTTAGTTTTATTTTGCAATCACATTAAGACATAAATTATCTTATAAACTAGTGAAGCTTTAAGATGTTCAATACAAATTCACATTTAGATTCAAGCTAATAAAAAAAGATTAAGGCAATATAATAAGAAATAATGGTTATTTATAATATAATGGTTATGTACCCCATGAAATCTAAAGCCGCTTCAATTTTTGCAATTTCAAAGTAACTTAACTTTTTCCCACACTTTTTCGTGATCACAGCAACATAAAGTGCGACAACAATGTTGCAAACAAGGTGTCAAGTATCGCACAAGTCTACACACGCAATGTTGAATATAGCTGATGTAGCAAGTTAAGATTTAATATAAGGGAGTGACAAATGGTCACTCGAGTTAGTTGCATTTGAGTGAAATAAAGAAATAATCTTTTTTTTTAAACTCCCAGTGTTAGTCATTTGTTAAGTGGTGCAGTCGGTAGGATTCTTTCAAACGGGAAGTATCCATAAGAGAACGGGCGATACGCGAGTTCCAAAATCAAAAATAAAAGTGTTAAAAGTGTCAAAAGGATTAAGCTTAAAATCAGCCTTCTTCCAACACAGTAAAAAACAAAGAAAAAAATAATAAAACAAAAGGTGTTATAAGGGTTCAACTACCAATCAGTTTAAACCCAACACAGAAAACAACAAAATAACAAGTGCCTAACTCGTGAAGAGTGTTCTAAGTGCTAGCTATAAATCAGCAAGAAAATGCTTAGTTGAACAAGTGCTACTAACTCAAAAACAAAATAAAATAAAATTACTCTCAAAATTCCACGAAAAGACGTCATTTCCATACTATTCAGAAACCGGATAGAAAAAGAAATGGAGGCAGCTCTAGTTGAAAGATTGACCATAGCTTTGGAGGCATTAGCCAGCAGAAACCCTGTCCAAAGTAGGGCAGTTACTATTATGAAGGAAATAGCCTATATTAAAGAATATAGTGGCGACCAGGAACAATTAACACAATTCCTAACAGTCGTACAAATACATCTGGACAGCGTGGACAACAGTGTAAAAAATGAACTATGGCAGGCGATTCTGAACACAAAGATTCAGGGATCAGCGAAAGAACTTCTCATCAACAATCGACCAGCGACTTGGGAAGAAGCGAAACAACTATTACAACAACACTTTAGACCTGCAATTAGTTATAAGGACATTTCCAGGAAAATAAGCAATTTAAGGGTGAGTTCAATTTCCGATCTTAATCAACAAATAGAAAAAATCATTAAAGAAATAAACTTTTTCGCGACGTACGAAACAAAATCGGCCGAAACAAAAAATTGCTTTTATACAGTTTTAGTAGACAAAATAAAACAAATTGTTGCAGGAAATTTATCTCGTGACATTAGGGATAAATTTGTACTACACGAAGTGAAAGAAACGTTATATTCTTACATAGGATTTGATTTTAACAACATAGATAGGAAATTTCTAATAGACGATAGACGACAGACACAAGACTAATCAAAAACATGACAGCAATAACACTCAGAACAGCCAAAACCATAATCGCAATTCAAATAACTCAAATAGTTCAAATAATCAAAATAGACAGGCAAATAGTAGTAGGGATAATAGAGATACCTTAGGACAAAATAGGCAGCGTAACTCTTACTCACAACAGAACAATTCAGGTCAGGATAGGCAGAATAATTATAGGCTAAATACAGGGCAAAACCAAGAACCAGTATTTAATAGTTCAGGGCAAATTAGAAACGCACGACACAAGATACAACCAACGGACGTAGGACAAATCATACACGAAGAAAATGAAGACGAAAAATTAATTGAGGAAGAGGTTCATAATATTGAACCAGATTTTTTTCTAAATTGAGCCTCGGAAATAAAATATTCGCGGACTTAACGATTGACGGACTTAGATACAAAGGAATTATCGATACCGGGTCAACAATGAGTATTATAAATTCAAGCAGGGTAGACTGCAGGAAATTTAAAATTTGTGAAAAAGTTAATTTGAGAATACAAACAATTAATGGCATTACAATAGAAAAAGTAGACAGAGTGATAACAAATATACCAAAAGAATTTAATTATGATAAGAAAGGGGCGATACGGTGGTACAAGAGAGACTTAAGTGATAAACCATACGATCTGTTGATAGGCATTTACCTATTAAGTAACATTGTCACTTTAGATTTTAACAATAAGAGCCTTATTTAAAAAAATGAGACTAAAATATCGGTTTATTCAGTAGAAGACGAAGCAGCTTTTGACTGTTTCGAATTAAGTTCGACTAAAAAAGAAGTGGACCTAATCCACCTTAATAAAGAACAACAACTCGACCATATTCAAATTAAAGAAACAATAGTTAACATCTACAAAAGCCAACTGATCTTAACTAACGATGTTAATAAAGAAATTGATATACTCCATAACAGAAGAATCATTTTTGTAGATATGACCAGGGATAAAGACTATTGGACAGACCTTTTACGAAGATTTATAAAACCAGGATTGA
Source organism: Volucella bombylans (assembly GCA_949129095.1). Classification (NCBI taxonomy): domain Eukaryota; kingdom Metazoa; phylum Arthropoda; class Insecta; order Diptera; family Syrphidae; genus Volucella; species Volucella bombylans. The sequence goes on along the minus strand of OX422144.1, from coordinate 166,800,528 downwards.
CTGGAATTTTTACAGAACTTTCATACCATGAATTCAATAAAATCCAGCAGCTATTAATAGAACTTTTTGGACACGATAAACAAATCAAATTCATAAAAGCCACACAAAGAGCAAGAGATCTTAAAACATTGGAAGAAACCCACAAGCAAATATCCTTATATCACACCCAGGAAAGTGCTCATAGCGGAATAGTGGAAACCTACCACAGTCTGAAAAATAAGATCTACGAGTATTATCCCAAATTAATTAAAGAAATTACTAAGGTAATAAATAACTGCAAAACTTGCTTAGAAACGAAATATGAACGAAAACCCATAAAGCCCAAATATGTAATTAGTGAAACTCCAACCAGGCCGAACGAAATTATCCACATGGATGTATTTTATTTTCAAAAACATCCATTTCTAACAATGATTGATAAACTAACGAAAAAAGCATATGTTTACTCATTACCAAATAGGAACTGGGTATATAAAATAGAGACAATAGAAGAACATTTTTCCAAATTCGGTAAGCCAACTAAAATAATAACAGATAATGAATTTAAATCAGAACAGGTAAAAGAATTCTGTATAGAGCAGGAAGTAGAGCTTCACCTTACCAAACCAAACACCCATACTGGAAACAGCGACATAGAAAGGTTCCATTCCACACTACAAGAAATCTTAGTAGTCATGAACAAATTAGATTTAACACTCACACAAAAGATGCATAGGGCAGTTAAAAAATACAATAATAGGTATCATTCAACGATTAAAATGACTCCAGAGGAAGCAATGTTCACTGATCTCGCTAGTTTAGTTAATGATATAAAGAAACAACAAGAGAAACGAACAGAAAAACTAAATCAAAATAGGGAAGATTATGAAGAAAAGAGACAAATTATTCCAGTTAAAAACTACAAAAGAAATTATTATAAAAACGAACCCAGATATAGGATAAAGAAAGCAGAAGGCGAACACCCAACAGATATTAAAAGACCACGTATATTTGCAGGTAATGATATTCACACATCTAATACTGATCTTGTTAGCATCGCATCAAACAACAGCAATGTTACAAATAACACCACTGACAACTAACAATGGTTATACAGTCATCAACATAGGACATAGCGAAATAGTTAAGGACACAAAAACAGTACTACACATTATCAATATCAATGAACTTAGACAGACTTTGAACTTAATAAAAGAGAGTGCAATAAGTTCACAAATAACAGATGACAGGACAATCATAAAACTTGTAGCTAACATTGAAGCCAAAATAACAGCAATAGAGCCGGAAAGGACCAGACACAGAAGAGGACTTGTAAACATGATCGGATCAGCACAAAAATGGCTATTCGGAACCATGGACGACAATGATAGGCAGGAAATAACGGATCATATCAAGAACATAGAAGAAAACGACAGTAACGCAGTCTTTAACCTTAACAAGCAAATAGAAATAAATCCCATTTCAACGACAGATCTGAAAACCATTATAGAAACTGACAGAAAACAACTGACACAAACATACGAAGAACTGACAGGAAACGAAAAACGAATCATTCGCCAGCAACTGAAAATAGATCAGATATTAAAATTAAGAATTTTAGAAGACAAGCTTAATCAGATAATAGATAGCATAGCATTAGTCAAACAAGGCCTAGTCCATCCAAGTATGATGACCTCAGCAGAAATTAGCAATACAGGATTAGATTTGTATAAGCTAAAAAACATTAAAATACTCGTAGGTCTATTGAAATACGACTTAGGCAGACTGATTATTGCAATCAAAGTACCACACACCTACAAGCAAGTAGACTTTAAACTAATCACGGCGTTACCTACTAAATTAAAGCAAGAAATTGTAATTGAAGATCAATATGTTATAGAAATAAATCAAACAAAATATAAATATGATAGCAAAATTTTATATGAAAAGGACTTACTACCAATCAATAATTGTATTATAAACCAAAATTGTGAATTTAAAGAAAATAAATTAACTGGGATTAGAGCATTGGATGAATACACTGTAATCTGTAAAAATATGAATAATGAAGAATTGTTTAACTATTGTGACGACCGAAAAGTAAAACTAGATGGAAATTATTTGATTGTTATTAATAATTGTTCAATAAATATATTAAATCAAACCTTTGGAAATAAAAATATTCAATTTGTCGATAGATTCTTTTACAAAGATGAGATAAAAGTCAATTTTACGAAAAATCTTAGTTTTAAGGAAATTATATTAAATGATTTTGTAAACTTAGAAAGCATAAGATTGTTAAGATTTCATAGAAATGTAAATTATATTGCTAACTCAACTATATTCATCATCATTATCGTAATAACTATCTCAATAATAACGCTTACTAGAAAAAACAGAAATCTGAAATTCAGAATTAAGAATCGAACTCCTAAAAACTTCAAAATTCAGGAGAATTCTCAATCTAACGGGGGAGAGGTTATGTACCCCATGAAATCTAAAGCCGCTTCAATTTTTGCAATTTCAAAGTAACCTAACTTTTTCCCACACTTTTTCGCGATCACACCAACATAAGGTGCGACAACAATGTTGCAAACAAGGTGTCAAGTATCGCACAAGTCTACACACGCAATGTTGAATATAGCTGATGTAGCAAGTTAAGATTTAATATAAGGGAGTGACAAATGGTCACTCGAGTTAGTTGCATTTGAGTGAAATAAAGAAATAATCTTTTTTTTTAAACTCCCAGTGTTAGTCATTTGTTAAGTTATACACCAATACCTCACTTTGCGTCGTAGTTACGTTCCAAAAAAACACGACGCAAAGTGAATTATGATTTTCTATAGCAAACCATGTATGTAAAGATCGAAGATAGGTTGCAGGGTTACGAAAATACAACTTTTTAAAAAGAAGATTGAACAAAGTAAACATTTAAAAAACAAAAATAATATAAAATTTTATTACATACATACAAAGAACAAAAAAAAAACAATTTCAATTAAAACAAAATAAAAATTAATCACTGTCTGATGATTCCATAGTGGGTGCTGTCGTAAGTCGGCTTTCTTTCACAAAAAATTGGTCCAATGTTTGCTGAAAAGCTTTTTTTTCAACGTAGGTTAGGTTAGGTTAGGTAAGAGTGGCTGTTGGAAATACCAACCCACTTAAGCCTATTGGCCCATTGTGATACCACGTGGATCTATGATCTTCTTACTACTGGAACCAGTTTGAGCTTATCATAAAGCGTAGGAGACTGTTAACGTCTACTTTTTCTAGATCGTTTAGGTCGTTGTAGAAGAAAGCTCTTAGATGAAGCTTCCTTCTCTGAGAGAGAGCTGGGCATGTGCAGAGTAGGTGGGGGATTGTCTCCTCCTCTTCCTCGTCCATGCAGCTTCTACAGAAATCGTTAGTAAAAGCGCCAAGCCTTCTTACGTGCTTGCCTATGAGGCACTGTCCAGTAATGGCACCTATTAGGGCACTGAGATGTTTCCTATCTAAAAGGATCAGACACTTAGAGCGACTCAGATCCAGCCTTGGCCAGATCTGTTTGGTCGCTAGACATGTTTGTCCAGCAGTCCACCTAAGGTCTGTTCTTTTAGTGTTAGTTTGCACGTAGCGATTGGTATACCTAAACTACCTTTGTCCGGTAGGATAGGTAGAGTGGTTCCAATTTTGGCGAGTTCATCGGTCCTGCAGTTCCCTGGAATGCCTCTGTGGCCCGGCACCCAACAAAGGTGAATGTTGAACTGCTATGCCATCTCCATGAGAGATGATCGGCATTCAAGAGCGGTTTTAGAATATAATGCGACCGAGTCCAGGGACTTGATGGCGGCCTGACTATCCGAAAATATGCGGATATCCTTGGCAGATATCACGTTTTTCTTCAGCCAGGACAGAGCTTCTTTAATCGCCAAAATTTCCGCCTGGAACACGCTACAGTGATTTGGAAGGCGGAAAGAGAGGCTTAGATTTAGCTTATCTGAGAAAACACCGCCACCAACTCCGCTATCGGTTTTAGATCCATCTGTGTAGAGATGGATTGACTCGTCCTCCATGAAAGCATCCTCCTCCCAGAATGATTTAGAGGGGAAGCTTACATGGAAGTTTTTGTCAAACCAAAGTTCAGGTATGGTGTAATCGTTGTTCTCTGTGAGGATTCCTAATGTATTAAGAATATTGGCGTGGCCAAATGAATTATTTGTCGCTTTAAGGCGAATAGCTGCAGTCGGAACTACTTGCTTGCTAAAAATGTCGAGGGGTGTCAAGTGAAACAGAATATCTAATGCCGCAGAGGGGGTAGACCACAAGGCTCCCCTTGTGCATAGACATGCTGTTCTTTGGACTCTGCTTAGTTTAATGCGGTTGATTGCATTTTCCAATGCCGTCCACCAGACGACCACCCCGTAAGTAAGTATCGGTCTTATGACCGAGATATATAGCCAGTGGGCTATGCGAGGTTAAAGGCCCCATTTGTTCCCAATGGCTTTCTTGCAAGAGAATAAAGCTATTGTAGCTTTATTGACTCTTTCTCGAATATTAGGTTTCGAGTTTAGTTTCCTGTCAAAAATGAGACCCAGATATTTTGCTGTATCGGAGAATACTAAGCTGGTACCGTTTATTGAAGGAGGGTCTATGATTGGAATTTTATATTTCCTAGAAAAGAGGACAAGATCAGTTTTATGGGGGTTTATTCCCAATCCAGCCCAGCGGGTTAATCTGTTGAGATTTACTTGGAGGAGTTCTTTAATGGTGTTTAGATGTTTTCCTGAGACGGCTATGGCAACGTCATCCGCATAGGCAATCACTCTGCTACCACCCGCTTCCAGGTATATCAGTAGTTCGGTAACTACTAAGTTACAGAGAAGGGGTGAGAGGACACCGCCTTGCGGCGTACCTCTACTGACATATCTTTTAGCAGTAGTCTCACCCTGTTTGGAGTTGATTATCCTGCTTTTTAGCATTAGACTGATCAGTTCCCCAAGTGAGCCGTCTACCTGCAGAGTTGACAGCGCAGTCGTGATTGCGGATGTGTTGACGTTGTTAAAGGCGCCCTCTATGTCTAGGAAAGCAACCATTGTGTATTGTAGAGATCGTTCGATGTGGCTAGTCAGAGAGTGCAAAGCCGTTTCCACCGACTTTCCTTTACAGTAGGCATGTCGAGCCGTAGACAAAAGTCTTGGATCAACTTTAGCTCGAATATCGATATCAATCAGTCGTTCTAAAGTTTTCAGAAGGACTGATGATAGACTTATAAGTCTGAGGTCCTTTGGGACAACATGAGAACATTTTCCGGCTTTGGGAATGAATACTACATTCACTTCTCTCCATAACAGTGGAATGTGGATAAGTTCTACACAGCTCCTCATAATATTTTCCAACACTGGTAGAATAATATCTGAGGACCTCTGGTTTGAAGCCATGCAGAGCCCAGAGCAGTTTGTCTCTCGTAATAAGACCATGAATTTTGGTCACGGTTGCAGTAGGCCTGTTTGGGCTGCTACTGGCCGCGAGTTGGGAGCTACCTGGAAAGTGGGTGTCCAGAAGCAGGTTGAGTGATTCATCACTTGAGGTTGTCCAAGCGCCATCGGTTTTTTTCAAACAGCTGGGCATCATAGGATTTGTGGAGAGGATTTTTCTAAGCCGCGATGCCTCAGAGGTTTCTGTAATTTTGTCACAGAATGACCTCCAGAATTGTCGCTTTGCCTTCCTCAGTTCTTTTTTGTATAATTTGAGGGATTCTTTATATGAGTCCCAGTCGGTCACTTTTCTTGTGCTTTTTGCTACGTTGAAAAGTTTGCTGCAGGCGTTTCCAAGCAGTCCCAGTGCCGATGTCCACCAATGTGGCTTTTTCTTGCTCTTGGTTGAATAAGAATATGAATAAGGCCATAGCCTTATTGAGAGCCAGAGTAAATTCCCTGACTTTCATGTCAAGCTCATTGGTGTCACGCGGAGGACTTGATAGTTCAGAGGATAACGTTTTTGACAGTATTCCTCTGTATTTTGTCCAATCAGTTTTCCGGTAGTTCCGGAAAGCTGGGTGGCGGGGGGCAGCATCACTCAGACTGAATTGGATGTATCTATGGTCTGAAAAGGAGTGTTCAGACGATACCATCCAGTTTGTTAGCCTTTGGGTGATGCTGTCGGAGACAAGAGTAATATCTAACACTTCTTGTCGGTTTTTTGTTATAAAAGTGGGCTCATTGCCAATATTGCAAATTAAGAGGTTAGTACTTAAAATATAGTCTAAAAGTGACTCACCTCTATCATTGATGTCGGTACTGCCCCATACCGTATGATGTGCGTTAGCGTCGCATCCGATTATGAGGCCAGTTTTTTGCCTTCCCGCTTCCAGTACCACCCTTTCTAGGTTATCACCAGGGAGAGGGCCCACTTGGTCGTGGCCAAGGTAAGCCGATGCCAGCCAGTAAGAGCCTTTGGCAGTCTCTAGTCTGGCAACGGTTAGGTCGAGGTTGGGAAGTAGAAATAAATTAAGGCAACGTTTCACTAATATACAAGTTCTAATCTGACCTTTGTCTCTTGTATAGAGCGGAGCGTATGTGGTTGTCCTAAGTCCACGAACCACGCCTTCTGCAATCCATGGTTCCTGGATTAGGATTATGTCTTCTTCGTTTTTGGAAAGACGCAGAATGAGTGCGGCCGAAGCCTTTTTTTCAACGTAAAATAAGTTTCTTTGTAGCAATTGATATTCGTAGCTACCGCCTGGGACACTTTAAAACCCCTTACGCTGTCAGGCTCTTTTTTTAAAAAAATCTCCATAGCTTCGTCAATCAAACACATCGCTTTGGAAATTTGTTTGGAGGTTAAATTTTTGGCGGAGATTTCTATTGAATGGTCACTGTCATCTTCTTCATTAGCAAATTGCAATTCCAGTTGCAATAGTTCTTCATTACACAATTCTTGATTGTGCGAGGTTAGCAATTCATTTATGTCAGTCTCCTCCAAACCTTCAAAATTAGACTCTCTAGCTAAATTGGAAATTACATGACGAACTGCTGGTGTACCATCAACTTCTGCAGCACAAATTCTGTGAACACATTCAGGCCATAGTTTGCGCACCAAACACCATTCATGCAAGATGGTTTAACCTCCTTCCACGAATCGGAAATAATTTCTACGGCTTTCATAATGTTGAACTTTTTCCAAAACTCTAGAATGGTAAGCTTATCTTGGCCATCAGTATCACTTAAAAGAAGTTTAAATGTTCGTCGAAGGTAATAATTTTTAAAAGTCAATATTACCGCCTGATCCATCGGATGAATAACTGATGTCGTACTAGGCGGCAAAAATACAAATTTCACGTTTTCTGACGACTCATCCACATAAACTGGGTGGCCAGGAGTATTGTCTACTAGGACCAAAGCCTTGAAGTTTAAGTTTTCCTTGTTGCAATAAGCTTCAATTTCTGGAACACCACAAGTTAAAACCCAGTTTTGAAATAATGATGCTGTCATCCATGCTTTTTTGTTTGCTCGCCAGTGGACGGGAAGCAGATTCTTTGAACAACCTTTTATAGCTCTTGGATTTTCTGATCGATAAATGAGAAATGGTTTAAATTTGAAATCACCATTTGCATTACCACCAAGAAGAAGAGTCAGTCTATCCATGCTAGCTTTAAATCCTGGCGCAGATTTTTCTGTTTTAGATATGAAAGTTCTGTTAGGTAGACATTTCCAAAATAACCCAGTCTCGTCAACATTAAAGACTTGTTTCGGATCATAGCCACCTTCATGAATTAACGCTTTTAACTCTGTCGGGTAGCGTTCTGCAGCAGTTATATCAGCGCTAGCTGCTTCGCCTTTAAGAGCAATGCTGTGCAGATTTGCTCGAACCTTGAATCTCTCAAACCAGCCCTGACTAGCTTCAAATGTTTCATTCTTGTCTGTATTACTACCACTAGCATTATCGTTGGAAAATGCTTTACTTTTCATGTCATCAAAAAAGCATTTTGCTTTCGTCTGAATTACCATTTTACTTAATGGTATTCTCTGCGCAACTTGATTTTTAACCCAAATAGAAAGCAAGGACTCCATTTTGATCATCAAAGCACTCCTTGTACGGGTCATCGTTTTAGCATGTAATGATGTTGCAGATTTTGCAGCCTCTCGATCTCTAATAGTTATGACAGCTGTGCAGCAAAAAAAAAAAAAAAAAAAAGCGCGTGCAAAAAAAAAAATATATACAAAAACAAAACAAAAAAGTGCAGTGCAGTGACAGTGAATATCACACAGTGCGGGTATCCCACCTCACCCGCTCCTAGTCGAAGTACTGTTGCTTGCACTCAGTCACTGCCGTTACTGTGTATGTAAGTGTAAGTATGCCGTAAGTGTATGTAACAACTGATGAATAGCGGGGTTGTGAGTGAAAATTTTGTTGGTGCACTGTTTCATATTGTTGTAAGGGCATAACACCTACAACAATTTGATTCGGTAAACCAACGTCAGAATTTCCACTTCGCAGCCTTGCCTAGTATCATCGGTGTTTGTGTTTTCTGTGTTTGTCTGTGATTATGACTAGGGAATTAAGGGTAGACGTAGCCAATATACGCGGGCTAAAAAGTAATCACTTTTCTGCGTACGTCCACGTCTGTAAGTACAGACCAGCTGTTTTGGCACTTAGTGAAACACAGGTAGATCCCCGCCCACACCTCTCAGATCATTCTGATCTGAAGCTACCTGGCACCGAACTAGTGCCATTATTCTTCTCTCACCGCGGTCTCGCCATTTATGTGCGTAGTGATGTAGCTTACCAAACTCCACCACAATGTGATCCATGTTCCAATCCGGAATTCAACTTCATGTGGTTAAAATTCCATCTCCGTAAGTAAATTATCCACTACTGCTTTATTTACAGAAGCCCCAAACTGGACAGCAATTCAACCTTTAACGAGTTTGATGCGCTGTCTGACTCCATTCAAAGAATTGTATCCCTGTATCCTAATACTGAAATAGTTATTACGGGCGACTTCAATATACAAAATTCTGCGTGGCTTCGACATTCTGGACAGACAACACCCGAAGGACGGTGTGTTGAGATCTTCGCTGCGGAAAACAACATAACGCAGCTTGTAAATGAGCCCACGCGAATACAAGACGTTGATAGTCATACCGCCAACACCCTGGACTTGTTTTTAACTTCTCAACCTGCTAAGTACACCATTGATGTGCTCTCTCCTCTAGGCTCGTCGGACCGCTGTGTTATATCAGCTAATATCTCGTACACCGACCACACAGTTAGAGAAAAAATTCCTAAAAGAACCGTATGGCAATACGAGAAAGCCAACTGGAGCGGTCTTAACAGCTTCTTTAGGAATTTTAACTGGTCGTTATGCCTCCTCGATAACGACGTTTATGCCGCTGCTGATATCATTACAGACACCATTCTCTTTGGAATGAGATCCTTTATTCCTCATCGGATGAAGAGTATCAAACCAAAAGAAAAGGCATGGCACGACTCGAGCTGTAAAGAGGCCGTCAGGGTTAGAGAAATGTTTTTTCGGTCCTACAAGGCCAACCCGACAGAGGAAAACCGAAAAAAGTTCAAACGAGCCAGAAATGACTGGAACGCCTTTCTTAAGCGTGTGAAATTCCTATACGACCAAAAACTGAGGCAAAAAATACTGCAATGTCCCAAAGGCAGTAACAATTTTTGGTCGTTCGTCAAAAACATTAGAAATTCCGCCTCAACCTCCATCCCAACGCTCATTTACAATGACATTCCAGCTGTCAGCTCTTTGGATAAGGCCAATCTGCTTGCTGCACACTTTGCGGCCAGCTCAACACTCCCAGATTGTGCTTTGTCTCCGCCTACACTTGAGTGCGTCGAATCTTCAATAGGACGAATCCACTTTCGCACTCGTGTAGTAGCAAGAGTACTTAAAGATCTCAACATGCATAAATCCGCTGGTCCAGATGGTATATCTCCCCTTCTTCTGAAGAGGTGTTATTCCACGCTGGCAAAACCACTGCGTAAGCTTTTTCACTAATCCTACTCTTTAGGACTCTTCACGAGCAGATGGAAAACATCATTTGTCTAGCCCGTCTCTAAAAAAAGGCGAATCTTCTTGTCTCTCCTCCTACAGACCCATTGATTACGCACTTACGTCCTTTCTTTCCAAGGTCATAAAAACACGAAAACTTCTCAATGACCGGCAGTACGGTTTTCGTAGCAACAGGTCCACTGGTGATTTGATGGCATGTCTTACCGAAAAGTGGAACCAAAGCGTACATCAATCTGGCGAAAGCAAGATAGTTGCACTTGACATTTCTAAGGCATTTGACAGAGTTTGGCATCAGGCTCTTTTGTCGAAAATGCGTGCATTTGGGATCGACGACTCTCTTCTTCAGTGGATTAGAAATTACCTTACGGAACGTTCAATTCAAGTTGTCTTGGACGGTTTCAAGTCTGATATTCACAAAATAAATGCTGGTGTGCCCCAGGGCTCCATTCTGTCTCCGACACTCTTTTTAATTTGCATCAATGATCTCTTGTCTGCTGCTTTTAATCCAATATATTCCTTTGCAGACGATAGTACACATCTGGTCAGGTGCTCCTAAGACCTCTTTGCACTTGCTTGATAGGATCCAAAACACAGTCGTTCGACACTCTCGAAGACAGACGTAATGTCTCCTGTTGTATCGCTATTTTCACCACTAGTGCTCTACCGAAATTGCCAGTAGCATTCCACTCCTTCTAGCTTTGAACAGTAACACCCGTCTCGCTATGAATGCTCATCAGTATACCCTCAAGAACACTTTCGGACGTACTCTGAAATATCGTTATTCGTTCCTAAGCCGTACAACACGCTTATGGAATGCCCTCCGAACTCTTTATATCCTAGTCACTATAACTTCCAAACATTTAAAACCAACGCACATCGGTATCTCTCTTTTTTCGCTCCCTAACTTCCACTCGCTCGCGCTATGTGCAAACGTCTTAAGGGTACACAAAATCACTTATGTGCGCGCCAAAAAAAAAACTTATGTGTTCATTTAGAAAGCCCTTTTTGGTAGGAGCTAGTTTCTTTTACCAAAAGTTTTGATATAACCTAACAACTGTGTGATCGCTTTTAATTTTTAATGTCTGACATTTATCTCCCAGCTATAATTGGGGTCTGGAGTAAAACTATTTAGTATTTGGTATAGGGTTAGTATTATGAAGGCATCTCCTTCATGCCTACATGAAAGGAGACGCTGTTTAGTGAAATACAGCTTCTGCAAATGCGGCAAGTTAAGCTATCAGTGTTTTCTGAAGTGTTTGCAATATAATGATTGATTTTGATTTTAATTGCTTTCCCCTGTGCGAGTTGTGTGTCGGGCGGTTTAGCATTACTTCATAGTTCCTAGGTCGCTTTCAAAGCCTCTAAATTTTAAATACAAGTATCCAATGCATTACTTCATTAGAGCATTGTTTCCTATTCATTGGAGACCTACTACTCATTTCTGAAGTCATTCTTCCCTGTTATGAATGGCCGTTTATTTTCAAATCTATACGGAGATTGTTTTAATTAAGATGATTTATGGATTTGTCGGGATTTTACTAGAACTAACATTCTGTTCAGACTCACAGAGATATCTCAATTGTTCCGATAGTTTTTCAATCCTACTTCAACTGGTCTTCCACAATCCGAAGGTAATTTATTCGACACTAGAAAATGCATCTGGAAGCAAGCCGATCGTGAGCAAATGGAAACGAAACAAATTCGTTGGCAAGCGTTTCTTAATTTATTTACAACCAATTAACTTAATGACATTTTAAGAAACCATTAATAATGTGATCATACACATTTAATTAATCGCGCCAAGCATTTACATAATTTGAAAATAAAGAAAAGCCAACGCCTCTCTTGTCTGAAGTCTTGTCGGTAGCAGTTAATCGTTTTGAATTAGCAATTAGATTGTAGATCGAAATTTTACCTGACAAATCGGTCAAGCCATTGCAAGCACTTAATTAATCGATTAATGCACTTACTCGCATGTGAAAAAGGAAGAATACGAATTGAAATTGTTTACCAAGAAACTACCAATCAATCAGGCATCAGTTCCCAGGCTCATTGTAGGTCACGACACAATGCGAAATACACATAGGGATTCGAAAAACGTCCAAACTCATCAATAGCCCATGAATCATCAGCGTTCTGGTTGGGTTCGTAGTCGCCGCATTGTAGCCCCAATCGAATTTCAATCCCAAAATACCGGTGTTTCCGCCGAACCCATCTGCGAACATGTCAAACACCCAATTATTCAATTCGACACGTATACATGTAAATTGCTGGCAATTCAATCCCAAACAAAAACAGAAACAGAAACACAAACCGATCAGGAGGGATCGCAGATAGGGTAGGGTCGTTTGCTTCCCATGTTGGCAGAACGATTGCGGGTTTCATTTTCGAAGGGAGAGCCAGATACGAATACGAATACGAATACGAATACCTTAAACTCAATCAGAGATCGGACACAGATACGATGTCCGTTGGGTCATTGTTATGTCCATCACAGATGGCAAAAGCGCGCAAAACCTTCACTCAATTACCTCAAAATCCCCTCAACTGTCGAAAATGTTTATTTGCTCCAAATGGGGGCCCAATTCGAGTGTATTTCCCACGATCTGTTCACCATGTTGGCCCTGCCAATAATTTGCCACATTTATCCATTTTCATCGGGGCGGTCATCCGCTGCACCGTGTCACTGTGATGTTCAGTGGTGTTTTGTGGCATTTTCTGGTGAGCTATCCGAATCTGGAATATCAGTGAGTTATCCTGCATCCTTCAATGAGACTGGCTATGGCTACAGTAAAGGGAACGGCAATGGTAATGGCAATGGCAATGGCAATGGCAACGGCAGCTATAGCGGTGGCGGCGGTGCATTCATAACTGGCTGCACGATTAATAGCCTTAATTATTGACACAGCTTGGTAATGATGGGAGCATTTTTTATGTGTCGATTGGAACAAGGCCGAGAAAAATGATCACAAATGAACCCCTGATCCAACCGAAATCCCGTCCAATAGACAGCGACTGGCCAACACAACAAAACTCAGGCGACGATCAACGAAACAAAGGAAAAATGTGAAAGCATCGGGAGAGATAAATTGTATTGGCACAGTCGCGCAGAAGTATCAACCTAATGTACATTTTCTGTGGGACGTTAATGTTTAACGAATTAACGAAAAGAAACAGCGGCGACTGATCAGATCATCACTTTGTCATACTCGGCAGGGGTTAAGATGGGGCCCCCTTAGATCGACAATAACAATAACAACAACGACGACGACGACGATTATGATGACGACGACGAGGATATGACGGGTATTGGGTCGGCGTAGTGTATGGACAGTAGATCGTACCGGTACCGGTATCGGTATCGATATCGGTATCAGTATCGGTACCTGGTTTCGTTGTCCGTGTTATTATGATCGAAGAATTCCGCTTTGATTTCATGGAGATCGCCTCCCGACATGAACATATCATTTCGAGATATCAAATTACAATTAGCATATGAGCTCTGCGCTCAAGTTATTTGCATGCGCTAATCACCAAAGAAACAAGTGTGTCCTAGGTAGATAGAGATACATATCTATATACGAGTATACGTATCGAAATTGACATCAATATCGATATCAATATCAATATCAATATCAATGACATTGTCATTGTCAATGACGAGGATGTGTTTGTTTGCTTGCTTACTTGTAACATACAATACCTGGCTGTTTCCATGTTTAGTCATCACACCGCTCGTGCTCTGGCGGTCTATGAAAATGGTGAGTAAAACATTAAACAGAAACTAAATGTTGCTGCAGCCGGACAAAGTCACAACGTAGTCCTACATACTCGTAAGTGTGAGCTGGAGCCCAGCGCCCATAAATCACTCCACCCATAGGGTTGGTGGATGATGCCAAAGGTTGATTTTGAGTCATAGCGGTTTCGGCAGAGTGCGCGCATGCCCACACAGAAGACGCCGGTGTTCATGCTGATGCTGATGCTGATGCCGATGCAGATGCTGATTCTGATGTCCGGTGCTCTGTAGCTGAGAGCTGACGATGACGATGACGATGATGATGACGATGACGAAGACGAAGGAGATGACGACAACGTTGTTGGGAGATGGTGCAGGTGACCGCATGTGATAATCACATGGTTGCCTCTTGTAGCAATTAGTGGTCCGTCGCCATAAAACCTAAATTGTGGCGCTGCGGTTTTCTCCTGATCTCCGGCCATCAGTCTTCGTTTTATTAACGCAATTTATTCAACGGTCCGCAGTCGAAATATTGCGGTCAATGTGTGAGGTTTGGTTTCGTTTACGGAAATAAACAAAAAACAAAATCAAAAATGAGTGGGATGTTCGGTCGTAACCCAAACCCAATGCTATTACAGAAATATGGACAAACAACAAAACATGCACCAACAAACTAAAATAATGGACAAGTCTGCGCAACAGGAAAACTACGGAAATGGCTGGACGACAATGGGCTAATTGGTAATGAAAATGTGGTAAAATTTATTGCGCAATTGATACTGCCGCAATACATGGATTCGCTATTAATGCCCATAGATCTTGATGTGAATAAAATGAGTTGATATCTTAATTGTGTGACGCTCATTACAATACGAGTATGATAGTTATCGACTACCTGTGCTTTGTTGTAACAAATTGAGTTGATGGCGTAAATCTCTGCTGTCAGTGCCACTTAAAGTCATAGAAAACGAATTGTCTTGCTAATTGACTTTGACTATTCCAATTTACAATGGCTAACTTGTCAAGTGACAACAATTTGCAATTTGCAATTTGAATTAGGCCTAGATACAGGGGAATCTTTGTGACTTTTCCTTGGGCATTAGGTAACTGTCTTTAAGAAGTCAGAAGAGGCGAAATTTTTAAATAAATCATACTTTATACTCATTTTGTTTACACCACGATAACGCCGAGTATTGAAGTATTCACTAAATCAGATAACAGCTTACCTAAGGTATAAAGTCAAGGGAAGAGCTCAATAAGACAACTTGTCTGCGCGATACTTATCACGTATGCATATTTGAACCACCTGATAAGTGTGTACATAAAACCATGACTACTGAAAGATTAGTTACTTAAGATAAACTTATACTAGGGGCTATAAGTTGTTAAAACATTTATCAGATAATAGCTGTACAACTTGTTTTGCAAGTTCGTTTCTATCGTAGGTGTGCTGAATTAATTTGAATAGAAATTGCCTCAAACTTATTGACTCCCATCAAACGCGAAGCACAATTTCAAATTATTCGAGTTCTTTCTCGATTTTATCTTGGTGATATTTTTTTTTCTAAAAAAAACTAAGAATAAACAAATGAATAAGTTTATCTGCACACAAGTTTGGTCATCGAACCGCAGATTTTGATGTCAGTACAAGTGTAAAACATGGAAATTCGCGCATTGAATTGAATTGAATTGTTCTCTTCATGCACAAACGGAAGCAGAAAAGGGAATTTTCATCCACTTTCAAAAAAGCTACAATAATACTTGTTCACACAGCGGTAGTGAGACGATAAGGATCTTGTAAAGTCCTTTCTTAGATGTTCATGAGGGCGACATAGCTCCTTCATTAATAGAAAAAGCTGCGATTGACAAGTATTTTCCGCTTGATTTATACGGCGGTGTCTACACTTGAGACAAATGGACCCTAGCTAGACGAAATGCTTTACTATCATACTTCAAAGCTAGTGTTTCTCGTTGCAGCGTAGCATCGTCAGAGCTGCTGGGTATTGAGTGTTCTTCCTTGACGTTTACTATATTTTGGCCTTGTCTGAGACTGCCGACAATTACAATGTAACGATCGTCCTCTATTTAATAACGAGAAAAACATGCAGGCATCAGCCTTCCCTGAAATTGTAAAGGATTTTCCAATGGGGACTTGACAACTTTGAATTTAATTTGTGAACGCACTCTTTCACTAATCATCAAACGGCCACTGTCAATATTTTCTTCATGGTAAAATACACTAACGAGCAACGTCTGCAAATTATAAAAATTTTCTGCCGAAATTTGGAGTCGGTGACTGCAACTTTAAGAGCGTTAACTCCAATTTTTGGTCGTAATTCTCGCCCTAATAGACAAGTTTAGTGCAAAAATTTTAGTCTACATATTCGTTGTGTGATGTTGCCGTCTCACTGAGATAACGGGTTGGTCGAAGTGTCGAAAGTATCGCTGCCGTTCAGGCGTCCGTAGCAAACGATCCAAATCAGTCAATTCCACGGGGTTCTCAAGAATTGGGCATCGCTTAGACCACTTTATGGCGTATTTAGCTTGGTTTACACCCATACAAGATCAAGCTGACTCAAGAATTGAAGTCGATGGACCATTTGAAGCGACGTACGTTCTCCGATTGGGTTCTGGAGAAGATGCGCCAAGATGATGAATTTCATCGCAAAATCATCTTCAGTGACGAAGCTCATTTTTGGCTCAATGGGTTCGTCAATAAGCAAAATGTGCGTTATTGGTCAGGCGAAAATCCACATGTGCTTCATGAATCACCACTTCATCCACAAAAAATAACTGTTTGGTGCGGTTTGCATGCCGGCGGCGTTATTAGGCCATATTTTTTCGTCTACGATAATGATCGTCATGGTTTCAACAGGATGGTGCCACAAGTCACACAGCACACGCTACAATCGATTTCTTGAAGAGTAAGTATGGTGAGCGCGTTATCTCAAGACATGGGCCAGTCGATTGGTCGCCTTGTTCGTGCGATTTAACGCCGCTTGACTATTTTCTGTGGGGCTACGTTAAGTCATTGGTTTATGCCAACACGCCGACGACGTTGGAAGAGCTCAGAGTCAACATTGAACGCGAAATAGCGGCCGTTTCGGCCGAAATGTGTGGCCGAGTCGTTGAAAATTGGGGCCAACGAATCGACCGCTACAAACGTGCCCGCGGTGGCCATATGAACGAAGTCGCGTTCCAGTCATAAATGTTTTGATTGTACTTCATGCCGATAATAAAGTTTTTGAAATATCTCAAATGGTTTGCGTTTTATTCATGGTAGGGACTACCGGTTGTCCAGGCGCCAACAAGACCTATGGCAATGAGCAACTTGTGACTGATCGAATCGTAGCAACTTTCGGTAGCGTCATCTGAAGATGTTTACGATAAGACCAGAACTTTGCTCTGCTCCCATTCATTATTAGACAACGTCATCCCTTTGGTACAATTTGGTAAAATAAGTGAGAGCTTCTGTGTGCCTACAGTGCCAGCACCCACCACCTTAGCAGACTGATGCCAGCGCAGGCCGTACACCCACAGAGATACTGCTCTACTGTGTCGTTATCACTCTTAGAGCAAAAGTCGCAGGATGTTTTGCAATTTTCTCCTTGCACAATGAGGTGCTCAGCAAAAGTGACGTGTCCGCACCCACCACTTTAGCAGACTGATGCCAGCGCAGGCCGGACACGCACAGAGATACCGCTCTACTGTGTCGTCATCATGTCGCAGGATGTTTTGCAATTTTCCCCTTGCACACTCAGGTGCTCAGCAAAAGTGAAATGTCCCGTTACGACGTCAGTAAACTGGGTGTAGTCTTTTCTATAGAAGGAGAGCAGAAAAGAGAGCACTGATGACTGGCATTTGTTTGGTGTGTTGAGACGCATGCAGGCCTATCGCATTTTCGGGTCCTGAAAAACTCTTCTATGAGCATCTAATCAAGATCATCAGCGATTTTATTTCCCGTAATCAAATTGTGACTTGAGACCCAAACAAGATTCAAAACTGCGTTCAGAGAAGTCTTGCTTTTCAAACAAGCTTGGAGAAGGTTCAGGAAGGCTTTAAGTGTACCATAACTGCCGGTACAGATTTGATGCATCGCTCCCTCCACCGATTCTTGACTATATAGTTTATTTCCATCAGGATCGTATATATCTCCACTTGGAAGACAGTCGCAAGTTTACCTAAGGAGGAGTGAAATCCACCGTTGTCCTCCTTCAGAAAGACACCAGCGCCGCATCCTCTATTGGTTTTGGAACCGTCTGTGAATACCCGATTACATTCCTTTTCTGACTCAGATTCCGTCTTGGGCACAGTGAAAGTCGATTTCGTATTTCTGGTGTCATTATCAGTTGGCATGTCCATAATACCGAGGCGAGGCGCAAGGTCATCACAACTCTAGTTCGTGTTATACCTCTTTTTAAATGGAAGGCGCCTATGATAGTGCATTTAGATTAAAGCCTTTTATGATAGGATGCAGCCGAGACAGACCGTGCTTTGGAGTCTGATAAAAGCAGTAATAACGTATTTTCGTGAGAGCTTGGTCCACCAGACAACCGACGCATTCAAAAGACACTTTTCGGTGAGAGGCTCATGCCTTACCGACTGTTCCTTTGCACAAAGGAGTTTGTTATCCGGGATGCCATTCAAATGTCATCATTGTGCCAAGGGATGGTAATGTCTTTAAGTAAAGGATGACCCAGACCAGCCTACTTCTCGTAAAGACAACAACTTCGGTTTTGATGAGATTGACTGAAAGCCCATTTCTAGTGCACCAATCGCCGATTATGCCAGACAGTACAGCTAAATCATCAGCGTATCCTTGTGCATAGTTGTCAGAAATATAAAGAGTGGCACTGAGAAGAAAAAATAAAACACTATTCACGCCCGCCATTACATATCGGACGCAGTCTGCATCCCTAATCAGGGTCCTATTCACCGGCATTGCTTTTAGTCACAAGACTAGTGATTCGTCTAGGACGTGCTGTCTGGCCGAGTTACACATGCCCTCAAAAGCAAATGTAGATGAAAATGCTTAGCGCGTATTCATTCGTTTCGAATGTGTCTTCAATTTTTAATCGCACTATTGCAGGATATTCCAAGTCAACCAATTGTCAACGATATGATTGGCCACCTTCAGTGGGGTTAGATATCTTCCATCGGATGAAAATGTCCCGTCGTTATGAATGGAAGATAAGAATTATTTTTGGCTCCGTTTTCGTTGGCTTTGGAGGAGAAGATACAACGGCCTCTACGACTTGCACAGTGACATCGACCTGGCCAAAAAAGTTGCAACAGTCGCTGATATAGCTTTGGCCCGAAGAATATAGATTCCCACTCAGAGCAACCACTAGACGACGACCTCGCCTCAGGTGACGCTTAGATATAGACAGTTGGACATATCCATTGCTAGATAAACAGAACATGATTTCATTCGGCTCGTCTCTATATAGTAAATGCTGTCAAATATTGCCTGGAAACGAAAGGAGGTTGGTATCGATTTGAAGTTTCAAAATTGTTTACAAGATTCTCCCAAAGGTGAGCAATTGATCGAAAGTTCGGTTTAGTTTTACCAGATTTAAAGCCTCACCTACAACGACATGTCAAACAGATGATATAGTGTTTTGGACGTTCACTGAGTATGGTATACACATACGCATCCTTCTATGCGATGTTAAGCACACTAATCCTCCTTGAAAATCAGCCAAACGATGTTGAAATTCCAGGAGTTGATATTTTTTTACTGGCAAATCAACCTCGAGTACCTCGAACCATTTGGTAGAGATTCCGCCGCTCCAGCTGATAACTTAGATACCACTTTCCAGAGATCAAAAGTAGGAACAATGCTTAAAGAATTATAATTTATTTGAAATAACACAAGCAGGTCGTAAACTCCACAGTCTTTAGTGACAAAATATGGCACTTAGACTTAAAAGTTTGCTCTACCTGCACGACAAACATGCGTCCGGCATTTTACTAGAGTGTCAGAGGGTATGACAAAACGTGATCTAGTGGGAAGTATACGTATTCAGAGAAGTCTTCATGTTTAAGAAAAACAAAATAGAAAATTTTCAGACTAAGCGAATCAACAGCGACTGTGACTCTACAAATATGTCTCCATACTTATCCCTGCATGCTTCTGTTCAGGTTTTGTGTTGTTTTACCTAATAAATTGGCAATAGCAGATGCTACAGTGTTTTATCCTTATTTTGCCAAGCCAGTGTTTCCGGCAGTGCTTCCATTTATTGTGTGGCCGCATGGAGCCTATAGTTCCAAGCATGTAGCCGAAGGTCATTGTCTTTTTCTCATGTAACTTCTTCAACTGCATCAGCAATTAAATAATCTATTATCGAGGATGTTTGCAGTCCACTAGTATTTAACATGGACGAATAGATCTACTCGTAGATCTCGGTTTATCTCATAGATTTAGCAATGTTAACTTTCATTGGCCATCCGCGCCCTTCGTCGATGAAAATTTGACAGCCCCACTGGTCCATACCGAATAGTCTCCTGCAGAAATACTCGAACTGTTCAACAAGACACAGGATGTTCTTTTTTTCAGATATGGCATGCAGAACTTAGAGTGCAGTCATTGAATATAGCATCATCCGCCTATATCACCTCCTTACTTAAGTGATCTACTAAGAGTACTTCGGAACCTGTGGCTATCTAGCTTTTGGATGTTTCCTCTTTGACCCAACGTGAGCTCTCTTCTTGCTCTTTTGCACTCTGTACATCATGCCCATTGATAGCAGCTAGACTATTTTACCAGCTTCGTTTTGAGTCTGAATTTAATTTTAATTTTTGGTGGGGGCGAATGCCCCCATTTATTTGGCTTAATACAAGCTATAACTTAAAAAATAAACTTAAACTAAAACTTAAAACTAAGGTTGGTTAGAGTGGTGAAGGAGAACAGATTTGTGGTAGGAAGTGGTGCGGTGAAAGTCAAAGATGGTAGGGTTTGAGTTGATTTGACGCAGCATACGGGAGATTGGTTCGTTCGCGCCGTAGGAGGTGTGGTGGGTTGGTAGATATAAGAGTCGAGGGTTACGTAGATTATTAGGGTTAGTGTTGAGGAAAATAGAGTTGTGAAAGGACGCGCATTCAACGTGACCTGAAAGGAGGCGATGAATGAAGAGAAAGTCTGCTGCATCTCTGCGATCTTCGAGGGTGTTTAAGTTGATAAGGTTGAGACGATTTTGATAGGGGGGCAGATTAAAAGGATCGTCCCAGGGCATACCTCGAAGAGCAAATCGAAGAAAACGACGCTGAATGCTTTCAATTCTCGTGATATGAACACGATGATATGGGGACCATACTTGACTGGCGTACTCTAGGAGGGGGCGAACAAAGGTAATATAGAGGGACCTGGTCACGTATGGGTTGGTGAATTCTTTGGACCACCGTTTTACAAAACCTAGTGCAGAGTTGGCTTTGAGGATTATCTCATCCATATGTAAACGGAAGTTGAGCTCGCTGTCCCACAAAATGCCGAGGTCGCGAAGAGACTGTACGGAGGAGATAGGTTGGTTATGGAGAAGATAGAGTCGGGGAGGAGATTGGTTCCGCTTATGTGAGAAAGTGATGGATTGGCATTTGGCGATGTTAAGTTCCAAAGAATTTTTGAGGCACCAGATCGAGAAACTATCAAGATCTTGTTGAAGGAGGAAAGAGTCATGGGGAGAGGAAATGGTTTTGAAAAATTTGGTATCGTCGGCGTAAAGGGAGACAGACGAGTGTTTGATGATCATATCGAGATCATTTATGGTTAATATAAAAAGAAGGGGACCGAGATGGCTGCCTTGTGGAACTCCAGAGGTGTCAAAAAATGGAGCTGACTGGGCTGACCTAAAACGAACACTGTAAAAACGGTTTTCGAGGTAAGAGGATATCCATTTTAACAATATGGGTTCAAAGCCGAGGGCAGACAATTTAAAGATAATTAACCGATGAGAGATTTTATCGAAGGCTTTGCTAAAATCGGTTGCAACTACAGTGTGGGGGAAAAAGGGGATCAAGAATAGGAGCATTGGAGGAGGGAGATAGAGATAAATGATTGGATATGGAGTTGGACGAGGGATGAGATGTGGGGTTTAAGGTATGGGAGTTAATGAAGTTAGGGTACTTAGCTCCAGTTTTAAGGTCGAAGTTGGGAATTGGGTTGCTAGCTGGGTTTGGTGGCGTAGAAGTTTGAGAAGGAATAATATGGGTGGTTGGGGTTAAGTTGAAAGAGACGCGTTGGCGCGGGGACTTCGGTGGAACGGGGGGAATTGGGGGATTAGAAGATTGGTGTGTAAGGGCTTTGTGTCGAATAAGTGAGGAGGGAGGACTAAAATTGGGGAATAAGTTTGTTTTGAAGCTCCAGTTGGGGTCAAGATTAGAGCTTCGTTTTTTGGAAGCATATTTTTTATTTGGAAGGGAGTTGGAGAGGGGTCTTTTTTTAAGTTTATTGTTAACACTACGATTATTTTTAACACTTTCATTACTCTCGAGATGTGCGTTTTCTCGTTCTTCAGAGCATTTAGTAATTCTTATCTTCCCAGGTTTAGTTGTCTTACCAGGAGGAGTAGGGAACAACCACGAATATTTGGTTGGGATGTTGACTTTGAAGCTGCAGGAACTGTTGGAGTCAGAGGGGGAAATCATCTGGCACTCGCTAATGGTGATAGCGTAACTTCGGTGAAAGAAATTCCGCACCCAAGAAACATCAGCGTGTTGAGGGGCCCCTTCAACGAAGAATGCCGTATGGTTTCCCTGTTTCAGCTTTTCGAGTCTGTTTTTCCATTCGGAGGTTGTCCATGAAGTTCCAAATTGATTGAGCAGTTTGCGTGGAGCGGCGACGGGCGGGATTTTAGTTGGTAAAGGCAAGACGGTTTCGGTTTCTGTTGTTAGGGTGGCGGGAGGAGTATTTGAAAATGATGGCAAATGAGACTCCGTGTCTACTAATTCATTATGAATTGAGACATTGTACGGGGAACTAGCCTGGAACTGAATTTGATCGGGTATTCCATCGATTTTGTGGGAAGCCAATCTCACTTCTTTACCGATTTCGGCAACGGTCAAACGAGTTGCTATGAGTTCCTCGCTGACATCAATCATTTTTAGGGTCAGGTCATCGAGCGTAGAATCTAATGGATGCGGGATGTGATGTGTTGTTTTGGAGGAGGATTGAAAAAGCAAGTCGAGATCAGTACGGAGAAGGTTGATAGAGTCGTTTATGTGTGTGAGTTCGTTGGACTTAAGGAGGTTGGCAAAATTTGTTTTGAGGAAAGCTTCAATTCCGTCGAAGTGATTATTGAGTCTTCAATCTTTTCTATTCTGTCCAAAATAGTTCTGCTAATATGATCATTCTCGGTTAGCATCGCATTGATAGACTCGTTGTTGCATTTAATTGCCAACATAACGTGAGCCAAGGTGATCTCTTTGCACTCGTCGCAGTAAAAATTGAAAAGACTGCAATACTCCTTGAGGTAGGTTATGGATCTCCGGGTTAGTCCGATGCATATGGCATGGAATGATTTTCCACAGAGACCATTGCATGCTACCCATTCGGCGTTGGGGTCAACAATTGAGCACAAAACACTAGCACAGCACTTTTCCATTATTAGTTTATTAATTAGTTAATTTTTGTTTGGATTTTTTTTTTTTGTTTTGTTTTCGTTTTGGTTTTGTTTTGTTTTGGGGTCAAAACTGGCACAGTTGAGTTTGAGGAATCGGCAGACAAAACTAGGTCGACGAACAACGGTAGATATACTGAGTCGGCAGTTTACGGGACTTTGAAAAAAAAGTGGAAAATAATAACTGAACTCGGTATACGGGAGAAAAAGAAAAACACGTCCGCACAGGTTGAGAATTGAAAGGACTGACTGAAGCTATCTGTATGCTTGGCACGATGGTGTGTCGATCCCGGCTTTGTTTAAATTCTCCTCTTTTTCGGTTATCAGCTTCCTCTCGTTACACAGTCATGCTTTGAATTTCGCCACTATGAACATGTGTATGTTCAGGAGGTCAATCCTATTAATGGTGGAAAGCCAACAGTCTAAGAAATCTAGTACTATTACGTATATTTATCAACTTGTTCTGGACGTCTGGAAACACTTCCGATCGAGCGATGAGCACCTAAAGCCAGTGAGCACAACCAATTTCCAACAGTGTATTCACGGATCGCGGTAAAATCTGCTCTCTAGGGTGCTATAACAGATTCCAATTTCTTGGATATCTTCCAGGTTTATGCTCTCAGTTTGTAGTTCGCGGATATAAAGGGTTTTTTCCGGTTTGAAGATGATGAAATTCCAGCAAGTAACAACAGAGGACTGTTATATTTGGCGAAGGCATCTCAATACGGCCTTAAAGTGCCCCAGACGGAGTTGTAGGGTGACTCAGAAAAAACAACACACTTCACCCATGGTGAGATACAACAGTAAAAGAGAGGAAACAGCCACCCACATTGCCAGATCTCCAGAAAATATGATAAACATATGAGATGGGCCAGTGAAGTAGCATTGAAAGCCTTAAGACAGCAGAAGTAGTGACCAATACTTAGGCTCTGTACCACAACTTGACCCCATTGGCGATAAAAAGAAAAGTTGAAGGCTCCCCAAGTCGTCGGAAATGTGGGTTCAGAGAATAGAAAGCAGCATCAGGAAATGTAATGAAATAACCTTTTATGCTTACCTTGGATTCAGTTACTATTCCATCAAACTGGCTCTATCCGTACATACAATGGAATTAAAAGTTTCTTATAAAGGGTGCGTGCTTATTTCCTGAATGGTAACACTTAGCTCATGTCTGATTTGACAGATAATTAGTTTTATCCTTCCGGTTAATAATGGAAAATAATTTCATTCAAATGGCTGCCTCAGCTGGCCGTGCAGTAGCCTACACGATCGGTCCAATTTTTAGGCACATTATCGATTGTGTGCAGCTGTATTTCACCAATGGCTTCACGAATATTGTCCTTTAAAACGTCAATTGTCTCTGGCTTGTTGGCGTAACACTTATCTTTTACGGCACCCCACAAATAATACGAGTAGTCCAACGGTGTCAAATCGCAGCTCCGAGGTGGCCAAACGACATTAGCTCTGCGGCTGATAATGCGATCTTCAAAAACAGGGCGCAAAACATCGAGTGTAGCTTCGGCTGTGTGGCACGTAGTGCCGTCCTGTTGAAACCAAATGTTGCCAATATCCTCCTCTTCAATTTTTGTGAACAAAAATTCGTTCAACATGGCCCGATAACGATCGCCATTGACTGTAACGGCCACTCCTTGCTCATTTTCGAAGAAAAATGGCCCAATTATGCCTCTGGACCAAAATCCGCACCAAACACTGACTCGTTTTGTTTGTATCGGTTTTCAATGTATGCGTGCGGGTTTTCTGTGCTCCAAATGCGACAATTTTGCTTGTTTACATACCCGCCAAGATCAAAATGAGCTTCATCTGAAAAGATGATTTTTTTGGCAAAATCGGCATCTTCTCTAAGTCGATCGCAGGCCCACTTAGCGAAGCGAAAACGCATTGGATGGTCAGTTGGCTTCAACTCCTGAACCAATTGGACTTTGTATGGCGTCATACCAAGGTCTTTATGCAAAACTCGTCTCAATGATGTCTCCGAAATGTTCAATTGTTGAGAACGACGGTGAATTGATGTTGATGGCGCTTCACGCACACTTTCTGCCACAGCAGCAATATTCTCGGGTGTACGCACTGTTTTTGGCTTTTCACGCTTTGGTTTATCGATGAGGATGCCAATTTCTTTCACTTTTTTCACAAGATAACGAACATACGGAGCTGACGGTGCTTCTCTTCTTCCAAAATCCGTACGCAGTTTTCGCACACATTCTGCAACATTACCATGATTTTCAAAGTAATGTCGCAATATTTCCCAGCATTGTTCAAGCATATGCACAACCATATTCGTTCAGCGGAAGGACAAAACTAATTATCTGTCAAATCAGACATGAGCTGGGTGTTACCATTCACGAAATAAGCACTAGTTGAAAAAAAACACGTTAGATGGCGGACCCTTTACTAGGTATAAGAAAGGCCATTAATTGCAACTTCCAATACTAACGTTGGTAGCCTACCACTATACATTTCGCCTCAAAACTGCAAAACAAAACCTACTCCAACAATAACCAAATCAGCGTTGTTATCATTGTCCCGATGAATCTCTTCATTGCAAGTTGCATTTAATTGAATCAAATTTTAGTTACTTAAGTCATCATCACCATCGCCCTCTCTTTTCAAGGACCACCGTTTATTCAATCATGCTGTTCAACCCCTAACGTGCGGCCGACCATTCGGTGCAGCTATTAAACGGCTCGCGTCCGCAATCAAGCCGGGAGGGAGATACGGATACGAGTATTTTTATTTTTATAGTTTTTCGTATTTTTTTTATTTTTCGTTTTTGCCTCAGTCAATATGGAACCCCTAATTAAACGGTGGCCCTAAAATATGCATATGCGGTTGGCTTCTTGTACCCATATTTCATCTGGCCAGCGATATGTCAGCCTAAAGGTTTCACTTTGCATATATTTGCACCCATCCTCATTTCAGCGATTCCTCGGAGCGATTTGTGCGTTGCTGCCATGCCCACATTTAGATCGTCGTTTGTTTTCTGTGGAGCATTTGCTTCTGCTGTTTTTGCTGTTGATGCCGCTTCTGCCAGCGGCTTAGAAAAAAGTGTCGGCTATTTTGGCGAAAAATGGACAGAAAATGAAGAGGCTGTGAGAGATGGTAGCAGCCCATCCCTCCCAGCTTCCAGTTAAATTAAGAAAATATACATTTGCATGGCCATGGCCATAACAACAACAATGACGACGATTATGATGACGAGGACGATGAGGATGACTACGATGGTCTGTTGGTCAATGTTAATGCGAAAAAGGAGGACACGCTGGTTCAGATGCTGACGTCTGTTCTCATACCCTGAAAGCTCATTAAAAATCGATAGACTCCTAAGTTGGTTGGCTGTCTTATAACTCATTCATTGCGCGACGCGACGCGCAAACCGACTAAGCGACTGAGCGTCTGAGCGATGGCCCGCCACAGTTCCTTTAGCCAACACAATAAAAACGATGGCAGAATTCATTTCGGATTCTGCCTCCGGGCTTATACTCAATTCAGAAGCACAGCGGGAGTTCTAAGTAAATATTATGGCCATGTGATCGTTCTCCGTATTCTGATTCTCGCATAATCTTCCATTATCCGCTTTCAAATTAATAGACAATCAGTTATGGCCATTTTCAGCGGTCTCATTCGATATACGAATACGAATTACAGATTACGGATTACGGATTATGCACGATCCATGCGCGCTACACATACAATTCTGATATGCGATACGGATATCCCGAATAAATTAATATTCTCACTATTTCGATTGGGTTCACAAAATCATAAACTAAACAAAAAACAAAAAAAACAAAAAATGAAAAGCAGAAAGCAGAAATCAGAAACAATAACAAAACCCCAAACGAGAAAAGGATTTCGTTTCATTTCATTTAATTTTATTGAAAAGGCGTTTCCACCTTTCGTTTTCATTTGCAGGGACATATCGGCTTCGGCAGATGCTGTGGTTCCAGCCTACACCTCATCTTATTTAATGAGGGTCATCATGACGATCGTGGAAATCGGAAAACCAAACTAAAGTCAATTCATGCACGTTATTGATACGTGCGCATTAGACAGTTCAACATATGAGTATCCAACTGTGTTCCACCTAAAAAAACCGGGATTCCATCTTTTAACCCTACAGCAGGAGTTGGATGCCACTCTCTGCGAAGACAAAAGGATACCGCTGAACGATCATCATTTTATTGTTTCAAGGGTCGTACATATGATATTGTAGTTGCTGGTCGGCCAAGTGGTAGTCGCTGGTCCCTCATAACGAGGGTGCAATCAAACATTTTATAAAAATATAAAAACTAAACGTTTTTTCTAAAATAGGTAAAGAAGACATAAATTATTTATACAATACATGCTCGTACATATCTACTCGTAAGCACCGACCGACCGATATCATGGCGTTCTAAGGGATCCGCGTTATAGATATTCAATATGAGTTTTCCCAGCATTGTCGCGTTCTTATGTTGTAGTTGACTTGAAACGATTCTTCATCCCTTTGATATTCGATCGTCCCTTAGTACAATAATAATAATTTTCTCCATTTAATGGACAATAGACTCGGTATTTATTTTTTTTTCTTTTGATTAGGATGTTCACTGGGAAATATGTTTCTTTGGAAAGAAGTATCCATGGACTTGAAAATTATCGAGATATAGAGTCTCTACTTCCACGCTGTATGATACTAGAGCCGAGCGCTTTAGCCCTTATTGGAATCAAGAAAAGTTTTAGACTCAATGTTCCTTATTTTACTTACTTAAATCCATTCACTAATGTGGCATAGCGGGCTGGCAACACTTGCGCGTCTTAGTTTGCGGAGTTCTGTAAGGAATTTAGAGGAGCTACTGCCAGGAAATCCAGTTCTAACGGATGTAATCCCTTCCCTGGCCGACTTCGACATTCCCATCGATGTAATTTATCCGGTCAAATGAAATTGCAATTGTCACAGATGGCTCAAAAACAGAGGAAGGAACAGGTTTCGATATCTTCTCAGAAGACCCAGAACTAAGAAGTTCTATAAGACTACCGGACGCAAGCAGTGTCTTCCAATCAGAGGTCCTGACTGTCCTCAGGGCGGCTGCAGATGAGATTGGTATCGATAGTCAGGCCGCACGATAGCTGTCGCACAGTGCTCAAGACACTATGCAGTCAGAGCCGGGTATGACTGTGCTGGGTGTATTAAAGGAAATGAATAAGCGGACGAGCTTGCAAGAAAAGGAGGGCTACTTGACAATAATGAGGTTACCAATATCAAACCAGCCTTTTGTATAGTGAGGGGCACTATCGAGAAAAATTCACAAGGACTGCCAACCTAAGGTAGTCAAGTCTTGAAATACACAGGGTATTCAAGGCTCTTTGGCCGCTTTTTGACGGCAAAAGATCTAAAATTAAACAGGGTTGAGCTTAGGACAGTAATAGGAACCAATCCATGGATCCGGGACCTGCTCTTCCAGTTCAGCTGCGACTGCAACATTCCTAGAAAGCATGTCCGGAACCACATGATCTTTGCGATGCACAATTTCGAAGTCGAACTGCTGCAACCTAACTGCCCACCTAGCTAACCTACCACACGGATTCTTGAGGTTACTCAGCCAAACTAGTGAGTAATGATCTGTCACGACCGTAAATCGAACGCCCTCAATGTACGGTCGCAACTTTTCAACAGCCCACAGTACGGCCAAGCACTCCTTTTCCGTGGTTGAATAGTTTCTCTCATTTCTATTCAACGACCTACTCAGGTAACTACTCGTAATTACCTTTTCTCCTTCTTCAAATGTCTGAGTAAGCACTGCTCCGACCCCAAAGTCCGATGCGTCGGTTTGCACCACAAACGGCCGCTCAAAATCCGGACATGTCAGTATCGGGGCAGTCACCAAGCACTCTTTTGCTTTCTGGAAACTCCCCTCGCACTACTCAGACCAAATGAACTTACTCCCTTTCCTCAACAGGTCGGTCAACGGTTTTACCAAAACTGCGAAGTTTGGTACGAATCTCCTATACCAGGAAACCGTGCCGACAAAACTCCTAACCTCTTTTATGTTCTTTGGTGCAGGTATCCTAACCATACTCTCGACCTTTTCTGGGTCAACATGAAGACCATGCCTATCAACTACATATCCTAAAAATTTTAACGACGATCTACAGAAGTTGCACTTCTCTTTGCTAACCTTGAGGCCAGCCGCAGTCAATCTTTTGAAGACGTCTTCTAATATTTCCAGGTGTTGGCGGAAATTGTTGGTGACGATTACAATGTCATCCAGGTATACGAACACGTGCGGTTCCAGATCGGCACCAAGCACAGTGTCGATAAAACGCTGCCACGTCGCCGGTGCGTTATGTAACCCGAATGGCATTCTCTTGAATTGAAAGAGGCCCCGATTGGGTACGGTGAAAGCCGTATAAGGCCAAGACTTCTCCTCAACGGGAATCTGCCAATACGCCGACTTGATGTCCAACGAGGACAAGAATTTGGCATCCCGGAGTTTGTCCAAGGTAGCTGAGATGTAGGGGAGAGGGTAAGCATCACGTTCCGTGACCTTATTCAACTTCCTGTAGTCGACGCAGAACCTAAACGAATCATCTTTCTTTTTAATCATTACAATGGGAGAAGCCCAAGGACTACTTGATTTTTCTATAATATCTTCTTTCAATATATCTTCTAATTCCCTATCTATATGACGCTGAACCGCCGGCGAGACTGGATAGTAACGCTGTTTTATCGGTTCAGACGTCGTCCTAATCTTATGCTCCACTAAGTGTGTGCATCCTAATCCATCTGGCATGCTTTTGAAAACCCTAGCTATAACTCTACTCTCTCCTTAATTGCTGAAATCGATGTCACCTCTGCCTGGTTCGAAAAATTCCACACGCCTGATCTCAGATCCGGGACAATTCCCGTCTGGGCCCAAAAGTCGGCACCCATCAAGACGTGTGGAAGATTTGGAATTACTAGACATTCCAGTAGGATCGATTTCCCCTGCACTGCTATTGGCAAGGGCAAACAACCTGCAACCTCTATACCTGCACCGTCTGCTAAAGAAACCCTACTAATGCTTGCCTTTCCTAACTCTAACCCTAAACTCTTTAACACATGCCATCCATCCCTACAGATGATCGTACGCGAAGCTCCTGAATCCAATAATTCTATCATCCTAATTCCATAAATCCTAACTCCTAAATAAGGCCGTACACCCTCGGACCCGGAACACTTTTGGGGAACAATTAAGGGGAGCTCAAATGGTGACCGCCAAGTAGGGAGGAAACATTTATTAAAGAAAACTTTTACTGCGGGGCCCGTAAGTCTCCTTGCAGACACGAATGAGGGGAACGGATCGTGGGGAATCGTGAGCTTTCTTTCACAATTATTTTTTTTTTTTTTGGGTTCTGGGGTCTTACAAATTTTGTGGCTGAACGAGCAAACAATATATATTTTAGGGTGGGCTCTCGGCCATTGCTGGGGTGTCGACCTCTTCGGGCATCAATGTGGAGGACCGTCTGGAGCGGTAGGCCGGAGGAGGGAACTGGATCCAAAGGATCTAGTAAATCCTACCTGTGCCGTGGCATCCAGAGCATGACGGGAAGAGAAGAACGGGGACGAAACAAGAAAAGGCAGGAGGGCAGAGGGGTGAAACAGACAACAACAGGACCAAAGGGAATGGAGGATTTTTGGGGCGTGATTTGCACGTAACACACTGAACAGGGTCTTCTGCAGCAACTGGATTCAGCTGTGATCTGCAAGCTGTTGAGGACACATAAGACACATACTCGTACTGTGTGAATGCGAGTCAATATCGAAGAGTCGAAGAAAATTTTAATTGAAATACTTTTTCGAAAACTCAGAGGAAATAGACGGCCCGAATTCCAAAGGCCTTCTTGACTTTTGCAAGAAAATTGGGCGTTTCACCAGGGCGATTGTTTAGGGTTTTGCCATTTGAAGAAAAATTCAATTGGTTCCAAAGGGGCCGCGATGGGCCCGGTTTGGTGCCTGTGTGATGGCATATCCATCACACCCCTGTTTAACCTAACCTAACCTAAATCCTCCACCACTCTTCGGCTCTACTTTTGTTGTTTGCGTGGGTAAGCTGATTTCACTACATGTTATAACCTTATCCATTGCCACTTACTGCCCGGGAAGTAGTATGAAGTTAGAAATACGATTAGGCTAAAACACAGTAGCGTTAAACTGGCATACGCCCTCACAGGGCTCACAACCCTATATGGACGAAAATATGTGACGAACCAACTAATGGCCTCGGATAAAAATTGACTCCCTGTTGAAGACACTAGCAAACGTTTAAAGGACAACGACCTTTGGATCTGTACGTGGAATGTTTGGACCCTTAATAGACCACGCCCATCTGAATAATTAGGAGATGCCCATGCACTCATCCAAGAATGTTTCTACGAGCTTCTCGACAAGACATATGGGCATTGTCCGAAGTATGACGTTAAAATCGTACTAAGTAAATTTAACGCCAGGATAAGAATCGGGGACAGTTGGTAAGCATAGCCTACACGACACCAGGTCTGGCTACGGACTTAGGCCTAGGCTTAGGTAAGCACCTCGTGTCGATATACATGCCGGTCTCCGGCTCATCAAACGCTCAATCAAACTGATCATATTTCGACAAACGTATGGTATGAATCCAGTATTCTGGAAGTCTGAACGTTCCGGGCAGTCAACACTGACTCGAATTATCACCTTGTTACAGCCAATGTGCGAATACGAATCTCCCAAGCATCACAATAAGAAAGTACTACTGAGCAGATATAACGTGGAAAAGTAGCAATCGCAACAGATCGCCAGAAATTTCGCGAACGCGTATCCCGAAATCTCTCAACAACTCCTATGCCGCCAGCATCAAGTACCAGTGGCTGCCATCAGAGACCCGCAACTAATGTACTGTGTTTCACCCGACCGCAACCAAGAAATCCCTGGTTTGATGAAGCATACGAGTATGTTGACAAAGAAAGCGGTGCTGCAATGAATTGTGAGAGCCGCTGGTGAGCTCAACTAGCAGAAGACACAGCAAATACATCTCCAAAAAAAAGAGCATGAGAAGCACGCGATCGAAGATATTGAGAGGTTGTGCTCTAAAAAGAAAGTACGGATGTTTTACCAATATGTAACAAGAACGTGTTAAAGCCAGAAGACCCATACAGAAGCATGTAAAGATGAAGAAGGAAACCTTGTAGTAGAGTAGCAGTCGATGCCGAGAATATGAAAAAACTTATTTTGCAGACGCCGGGGAAGCATAATATCCTGCCGTCACTCAGCTTAGATGATGATAGCCAACATTTTCGTCTACCTTACCAAAACGAAGTAAAGATAGCAACATCTAAGCCAAAATCTATCAAATCAGCTTAACCAGTCGGCTTGCCGGCCGAGAGAATGCACCAACTCATTTCTCAGATCCGGTCACTATAGAGGTGTAAGTCCACAATCGACCAAATCTTCAGACATCGGCAGATGCCGGAAAAAACTCAAGATGTCCGAATCGATACGCACTATATTTTCATCGATTTTAAGGGCATGTTTTTGCATCCCTGCCAACCTCGTACGTCTGTCCAGAATGACTATGGAATAAGCCCGATGTCAAAAGGTTTTAGACAAGGTGACGCACTGTCATGTGACGTCTTTAACACCATAATTGAAAGAATTGTTCAGAACTCACAAGTGAACACAGGAGGCACAATCTTTCATAAATCTGTGCAACTACTAGCGTACGCAGATGACATCGATATCATTGGGAAATTGGGAGAACAAAGTGGGCTGTCACCGGTGCGTTCGCTAGTATTGAAACGGCAGCTGCCAAAATCGGCAAATAAGAAAAAAAAAAAATGTCAATAAGAAGGGATACACAGCAACGACGAATTCGACAGAATTGTCTACCCTGGCTCTGCTATAAATTCTGCCAGAAACACCTCAGTAGAAACAAAACGAAGTATTACTCTTGCCAATGTCTGTTTCTTTGGGCTAAGAAGGCAATTGAATAGTAAGCCCCTATCCCGAGAATCTAAGGAGACTCTATATAAGATCTTGATCATCCAAGTCCTACTTTATGGTGCTGAACTCTATCGGAAGCGGTTGAAGATAACCCCAGTCCTTTCAAGAGAAAAATTCTTCGAAAAATATTCGGTCCCGTTTGCTTTGGCTTTGGAGGAGAAGATTCAACGACGAATTAAAAGAGCTGTACAGCGACGTCGACCTAGTTAAATGCTCCGGCTACCTCCGGTCTTCGAATCTAACACGGAGGGTCAATGCAAGTCCTCACTTTAGGTGGCGCGCACAATTAGAAGGGGACCCCAATCGACTTGGAGTGCGCAACGGGAGGCCGTTTGCTAAAGACCAGACCAACTGGAGAGGCTTCCTAGTTGAGACCTAGGTTCACGCCAAACTGTAGCTCCATCTAAGTATTGTAAGTACAAGGAAGTAGCAGAGCTAGCGGTATACAAGTACTTGGCCCCGCTTGAAATTTAATAGTTAGGCGTAGATGTCGTCCATACCCACCGCTTTGCTTTTATTGAGGGACGATGATATTGTTATTGATAATTCGTTTTACAAAAGCTGCTGTGCGTGTTTGGGAATTTTATGGACTAATTAGAATTACAATTACTATCGCCTAGTTAAAGAGTGTCCGAAGTTGTTCTCTCCATTAGGCTACCTCTAAAACTCTTGTCCTTCCTTATTTTTTACATTATACTCGTCTTCTGCTTCTAGTTTGGTTCTCTCTATTCCTAAGGCTCGCGGAGCCCGAAGCTCGACTTTTGTACGCTCACTACCGACGGACGCCTGTAAGTACGTTCCCCAGAACAATCCATGCTGTTCGCGTATATGGGAATGCAAGAACCAGTCTGTATTCGACCTGTTAATGTTGAGGAGGTTTGAACGGTTGCTATTTATGAATGAATTACGAAGGCGTACTCGAAAAATATGAGATGGTGATCGGTTCCTCGTCACGGGCATCGTGGAGACAGTTTGTGAACCCCCTTCTGATCGCAATGTGATCAAACTAATTGCATGGTTTGCGGTCCGACATTTGTGGCCCAACTGATCTTGCATGAAATGTCAGCGTTGTGATTCCCCTCTCCAGGGACGTGATCAATCCCATCACCGGGTTAGGCAAAATGCCGACCCTTACGATGGCATAACGATATACCTATTAGGGGACACCTTGCCAATGTGACTATAGAAATTGTCCTTATTCTGCTTTGTAGGCGAAAGTACACGACCGATATGAGACAGCTTTGTGCTGCTGTTACTTCGAACCTCCGAGTGGTTCCAGCTGGTCTACCGGAGTAGAGCTTGACAATATCACATGAACTCACGCGGTGTATTCCGACATTGTGACAGACGTCCTGGACTAAATCGTTGTCCAAGTACGATAACCAAAGTCCACCAACTAAGTACTCCTCCGTATCCAATTCCCTAACGCTATTGGGATACCTAAGAACTACATTGACCAACAAAACAACCCATGTGTCGCGCTCAAATGGCTAAATGACATCAGTCGCAAACGAGGTATAAACTCGAATGAAGATGAGAGAACTAGGGCATGTGGTAAGCCACAATAAACGCAATACGACAAGTTTCGGATGCGAAAGCAGAATAAGTATAAAAAATGTAAGTGCGAAAGCATATCCGTCTACAGGATTACCAGAGGACCACAGTCTTAGACAAATTCTGCTGAAACCCTTTCCAACTCGTTGCTATATGCTACGAAGTCAGAAGAAGTTGTCAAAAAAAATATTTGCTCCTATTGGCATCTTTATGTCCATGTAAGGTGTATGAAAAAATAAAAAGCTTCCACGGAAAAGAAGCGCTATGTAGTGCGATCATCGGAGAAGGAATTGAAGGTTGTCTGCAGAGCCATATGCCATGTCCTCTCTTCGAAATCCGAAGCTGCTTTAAACAATGATATAAAGGGTGTTTTTTTAGAGGTATACAAATTTAATATGAAATAAAATAATTGAATCTAACGTTAATGTTTACGGTATTAGCCTTCTTTAATAGATAATTTCATGCCATTAGTGCCTAAATATGACATCGGGCATATGCGCTTCACGGCTATCTCGAATGACGCGCAATCGTGAAGTCCAATTTTCCACAACTTCATCGAGCAACTGGGGCCGTGTAAAAGCAATAACACGTCGAATATTGACTTCCAAACCATCCAACGTTTTTGGTTTATCGACACAGATTAGTGACTCTACATATCAAAAAAAAAAAAAATTATCGAAAGGTGTGAGATCAGAGGATTGTGGAGGCCAGTTCACAGGTCCATTATCGAAATTATGCGCTCAGCAAATGTAGCATTTGATGATTCCACCAGCCCATAAAGCACACCAAACAGTGAGTTTCAATGGTTGTAAGGGCGTCTCGACAAAGGCTTCTGGGGTCTCTCCACTCCAAATTCAATTCGGCAATTTTGCTTGTTTACATATTCATTTAACCAGAAATGGGCCTCATAGGAGAGCAAAATGTTGCGTTGAAAATGAGGATCAAGTTGAATCATGTTTTCGGCCCATTCACCGAACTTACGACGCGTATAATAATCACGCGGTTTCCGCTCTTGCACAAGCTGGATCTTATAAGCTTTTAAGCCAAGATCTTTCCGTAAAATCTTCCACAAAGTGGATGGGTATAGCTTCAATTGATGTGCTCGAAGGCGAATCGACTCATTCGGATTCTCGGTAACACTGCGCTCCACAACGGCAATAACTTCTTCTGTTCGCACAGTTTTTCGTCTTTGGGAATGCGTATTATGCACTAGAGTGTACGTGGTGTTTTTTTTTTTTTTTTTTTTTCTTGGTTGCGCCAATGGATGTGGTAATCTTCATAGATGCGGTAGCCCGTGCCACCAACATGCACGATTCGCAACACCCGAATGTTCGATGCCAGGAGTGCGCCTACGTACTAATCCACACCACTACGTCCTTCAACCACTCTCCCCGCGGGACTGCCGTTAGGTATTACTTCGCAGGGCTGGTTAGCAGATCATGCTATTCTTCTTGTATTTGCTTCTTCAGCTCTTCTAATTTGTTCAATTCTTCTTAGCTCATTTTGCACAATTGTCACAAATGTGCCGATTTCCATCCAATTTTCCTCCGACTGCAACATTTGGTTTATGAGTAGTATTGGACTGGGCAGATTAATTCTCCACTGCGAAAAACGTCGGCAATGAAATATGGCGTGCTCCGTATCTTCCTCCTCGTTTGAGCATTCTGGGCACAAAGGGGAGCTATCGTGTCCGAATCGGTGCAAGTATTTACGATAGCCGCCGTGACCAGATAGGAACTGCGTAAGGTGGTAGTTGTTATCCCCATGTGCTCGTTTTGTCCAGGTCTCGATGTCCGGGATCAACTTGTAGGTCCATCTGCCTTTTGTACTATTATCCCACCTGGCTTGCCAGAGGGCTGCTGAGACCGCTCGCTCTTCTCCTTTTATTCTTGCAATTTCACCTGCATCTTGTCGCCCTGGGGTTCTTCTATTATAAATTCTCAACATCTCGTCCGCGAGAATGTCGATCGGAATCATTCCTGCTATCACGAAGGCTGCTTCATCTGAGATTGTTCGAAATCCACAGATCGCTCTTAATGCACTGAGCCTGTATGCGGACAACAGATTTCTCTTGTTTGCTTTTATGGCGAGTGCTCCCGCCCAGACCGGAGCAGCGTATAAGAGGACTGAGCTGACTACTCTAGATAGGAGAATCCTCCTGGCATATCCAGGTCCACCAATGTTTGGTAGTATTCTAGAGAGAGCTCCTTGCAGCAGTAAAGCCTTGTTACTGGAGTACTCTATATGTGCTTTAAACTGTAATCTGTTATCAAGTATTACTCCCAGGTATTTGATTGATTCTTTCGATCGGATTATTTGATGTCCCACCCGTATATTGGTGTATTCCACAATTCTTCTACTGGTAATCAAGACGGCTTCCGTTTTATGGTCCGCTAATTCTAGACCGGCGGATACTAGCCAGTCTTTGATGCGAATAATCGCTACATTTGTGGCAGCCTCTATCTCCTTTATTTCTTTTGCCATCGTAACGACGGCAATGTCGTCTGCAAATCCGATTACTTGAACTCCTCTCGGCAACATAATGTTCCATAGGAGTGGACCGAGTACTGATCCTTGTGGAACCCCAGCTGAAACGCTGTAGTATTTCAACCCTTCGTCAGTTTCATACCTCAGTTTTCTGTTGGTAAAGTAGTTTTCTATTATCCTCAGTAAGTAGTATGGCGTATTCATACTGGCTAGTGATTTTCTGATGAACGCCCAGTTTGCCGAGTTAAAGGCATTTTTGATGTCTAGAGTCACCACTAAGCAATATTTCTTTGTACCATACCGCCATCTTTCTCCTTGTATCGCTTCGGCCGCAATGTCGACCACAGTTTTTATGGCTTGAACAGTAGACCGCGATTTTCTAAACCCAAACTGCAAGTCTGATAGTGCTCCTCTCTCTTCTGCTACCGCGAGCAGTCTAGCATATATTATCCGTTCCAATATCTTTCCCATTGTGTCTAAAAGGCATATTGGACGATACGAGGACGGTTCCCCAGGTGGCTTGTTTCCCTTTGGAAGCAAGACTAGGTGTTGTAGTTTCCAAGCATCCGGGAAAACTCCTTCTTCAAGACATTTTTGAATTGTTTCCATAAACATGTCTGGGCGCTTATGGATAGCTGCTTTTAGTGCCTTATTTGGTATGCCATCAGGTCCCGGCGCTTTATTGTCGCCTATCTTCCTGCATGCGTTCATGAGTTCATCCGCTGTGACTATTGGAATGTCCTCCGTGTTGGACTCCCTAACGATATGGTACATAGTAGATGTACTTCGGGGGAAAAGGTGTTCTACTATGGAGCTTAGGATTGCTGGACATGTTATTTGCGGCGACCTGCTGCCCTTTATCTTTGTCATGACGATCCTGTATGCTGTACCCCAAGGGTTTATGTCGGCTTCTTCACAAAGTTTTTTAAAACATCTTGTCTTGCTCTCCCTGATTGCCTTTTTTAAGTCGCGTCTTGCTTTTTTAAAGACAATAAGGTGTTCTTCAAAGCGATCACTTCCCCTAGATCTTTGGACTTTGCGTCGGGCTTTTAAGCACTTTGCTCTAAGCTTTTTTATTTCCTCATTCCACCAGTAGCATGGTGTTCCTCCTCTAGTACCCGTTCTTCTGGGTATTGATGCATCGCACGCAGTAGTGAGAATGCGGACGAGTTGTTGTATACAGGCTTCAGCTGTTCCGCTTTGAATTATGTTTCCGGTATTTATCATTTCTTCGAACGCCTCCAGGTCGAAGTTTGTGTCCTTCCATCTTGGGCCCTTTCGTTTAGCGTGTTGCACGGTACTCTTCTCCTTCGTTTCAAATATTATTGCTTGATGATCACTGTGCGTGTATTCTTCGCTGACTCGCCATTTTATGTTTCGTAAGGGGGAGTTGCTAACGAGCGTAATGTCGATAATCGAGCCCGTTCCTGCCTTACGATATGTGTTTGCACGACCTTGGTTTGCAATGCCTATGTTAAGGGTTGCAAAACTTTCTAGCAGACTACGGCCTCTGGCGTTTGTAAGTCTGCTACCCCACTCCGTTGTCCATGCATTAAAGTCGCCGCCGATAACCACAGGGGTTCTACCACGAACGTCGGCGGATAGGTTGTCTAGCATTGCCTGGTACTCGTTAATGGTCCAGCTTGGACGTGCATAGCAGCTGTAAAAATATATGCCATTTATTTTGGCCCGTGCAAAGCCCTCCGTAAGTCCGTTAGTTTCTTGAAAGGCATGCCTTCCACATATCCATATAGCAGCGTGCTTTGTCCTATCGCAGATCCATATATTGCTGTCCAGAGTTTTATACGGTTCACTTATCAAAATAACGTCCGATTTTTCTTCTCTAGCCGTTTGTGTCAGGATATCCTGTGCAATTCTACAGTGATTTAAGTTAATCTGTATTATCTTCATGTTTTCTTGTTGATGATGGCCTTCCTAAAAACCAGACACTTGCTGCTTCCGGCTATATGCTTCGAATCGTTTGGGTGTTCTTTTCGACAGAACATGCATGATGGCTCCTTATCGCAGTTCTTTGCTATGTGGCCTTCCGTTCCACACCTTCTACATAGCTTGGAGCGGTCCTCACTGCTTTTGCAATGCTTGGCTATATGCCCAAATTCAAGACATTTGAAGCATTTTTGGAGAAGCGTTCGTTCTCGAATGCGACAAATAACCCATCCAATTTTTACCTAGTGTACGTGGTGTGAAAACGATTCATCGTGATCAGATGGACGATTATGTCGAATGTAAAATGGATGTAGCGCACGATAAGTTTGGCGAACCGAACCATGGTTTTCAAAATAAGTTTGCACAATTTGCACGCTTTGTTCTGGCGTTAATCTGTTCACCGTAAAATGGC
The DNA here is from genome assembly GCA_949129095.1 of Volucella bombylans. Lineage (NCBI taxonomy): Eukaryota > Metazoa > Arthropoda > Insecta > Diptera > Syrphidae > Volucella > Volucella bombylans. The sequence continues at coordinate 166,760,766 of OX422144.1, read as the reverse complement.
AAAACCTACTAATCACAAATCAACTTTCAGCTGTAGAAACAGTGTTGCCACTTTAAAGACCAAAGCTCTAAGAAAAACACCTTTTACATATTTTTAAGGAAACGAATATGCTGGTTCAAATTTACACAAAGATGTACCCGGTAGGTTTGAATTCAGATCTTTATACAAAGTCATCTCCTAACGAGATCATCGTAAGCTCGCTGCAGGGTCTCTACGTGTTCTTGTAAACTTGAATAAACAAACGAAACAATCTCTTTGGGATGTTGTCAACAAAGTTTCTTGGCAATATTTGGAAGTTGAAACGAAGATAAGTGCAGTGCGTACTCATATATCTCAGAATCAAATCTCGCTCTCAATTGAATTCGCCAATATTCGCAACATTGAAACAAAATCCACCAGCAAGAACAAACACAAGAAGTATGTGCTCCCAACAAATTAATTCCAAAATCAAAATAACCCTTACCCATAAATTCTTCAAATTGCGGCCACATGAGCTCTCTTCATAATCATACCCATGAGCTGCAGCTAACTCTGACAACTTAAGTAACTAAAATTCGTTCCAATTAACATCGGTGGCATGTAAAGGTAATGAAGAGATACCGTCCGTGGAAGGGCTGCGCAAGGTAACATCATTATTCTATTGTTGTTATTTCAATCGCGCCTGTAATGCTTATGTTTTTCCCCGAAAACATCATACTCCTACAAGCAAATGCAACAACAGAAATCAGAAATCAGAAATCCCTGCAACAAGTGCCCAGATAAAAGCTGAAAGAACAAGGAAAATGGTCAGATACTCGTATTTCGAAGAAAACCACACGAAACGAAATCACATTGTATCCGCATCTGCTGCCCTTTTTATTTATTTTATTAACAATTTGGGGAATGGTGTGGCCGGCCATCCTCACTACTCACTAGATTCCGTGGTCACCAGCATTCTAGTGCTACACTCAAGCACCCGCTTGCGCTTAAAACCAAACAATACACTAAACACATCATGCTATCCGATCCGATCACCACTTCTGATTCTGATCCTTTTTTCTCTCTATTTTTTTTTTGTTGGCCAAATATAAGAGGCTATCTATTCGTCCAGTACCAGTGTCCTATAAAAGACTAAAGACTCAAAGGCTGAAAGGTTTGAAAGGCTGGAGAGTGCATGTTACAATAAATTTCACTAATTTCTGTCATCCAACTGAAAGCGGCTCATTGGTTTCCATCTTCCATCGTCCATCACTGTGGTGCCAACAACAACAGCAACATCACCAGTAACACCACCGAATAATATCTACATACAATGAGTTGAGATACAAAACACAAAACCCATGACACAAAAAAAAAAATTGGAAAAAAAAGAAGAAGAAAAAAACGAGAATAATAATAGACAGCCTAGGCCCTCTCAAGTATGGCATGGTGGTACCCTGGTCGAGAATGAAAGTTATGTGTTATTTCGTCTTTTGGAGTTCCATTGATCCGTCATTGTGTTGGAGGGACCTTATTGAATCGAAATGACCAAACATTTTTGTAAGCACAATGGTCATTGTCTGTTCCGTGGGATGGCACCCATATAATGGACACAACTTAAAGTCAGCTTGTCATGAACCTACGTTGGTACATTGTTGTGCCTGAAATAGAGATAGAGAAATCTCAATGTTTGTTGAACAAAACACGACGATTATGTGTGTGGGAAAAATCTGTTCTAGAGTGGCTAATTCGTATTTTGTTTCCCATCAAATGGTCATCTGTATCTTGTCGAATCACCGAATCACCGAATCACCGAATCAGCGAATCACTGTTAAGTCTTCAATTTGAGCGAAAATGCAATTAGAACTTCGGTAAGAGCTATTGTTTTGGTGAATTTATGAGTATGCTGCAACAGATCCAGCAGTTGGCATGCGTGCCGAATTTAGATTGGCACACGGTTCCAAATTGAATGGCCAGCCAAAGTCGAACCGCGACTAAAAATCGATGGGTTACCTTAATAACACCAATTTGGTAACTTCCATCAAACGGAGTCATAAAACTCAATGAGATATGCCAAAAGTACGGTGCGACGTCGGGTATGCCACGAGGATGTGGGTCAGGCCGATGACGCCCGAGATGCCTTTCTGAGTTGTTCCTTTGTGGCGAACCGACAACTTTGAGTGGCCCGCTTATTAATGCACGCGGACAATTCCGGGTACACTGTCAACCGTCAGGAGCGTATCACAATGACGAATGTGGTACTTGGCGGATTGGTTCGAATTGATTCGACACAAAAGGATCGGCAAATTGAACCCTGAATGGATTGCGGTTGCTTTAGCATTTAAGAGACAGAGATGGGGATGCACATCCAGATGCAGATGCAGATGAAGATGGAGATAGAGAGATCTCCCGCGAACAATCGCTTGAGGTTGATACTCGTATTCGTACTTGTACGAGTATGATACTTGTATCAATGGAACGGCCCTTCCATTGTGCCATAGTAGACAACTATTGGTGCTGAAGTGGGAGTGGTGCGCGGTACCAACAAAATGATATATGGAGAGGGAACATCGAAACGAAACTTAAATGAAAAGAAGCCCAAGCGGAATAAAAAGAAGAAGAAAGAAAATACAAAAAAAAAAAAAACGAAGGGAATAAGAAGAAAAAAAGAGTCTTGCCTCCCCAAAAGTGGATTTGGTGAGAGCAGCACCTTTTATCTTTGTGGGAGATTTAAAGGCTTGGTACTGCAGGAAGGTAGGTATATGATGATGACTGGGCGCAAATGATGATCGCTGATCGCTGATCATTGATCGGTGATCGGTGATCGGTGATCGCTTCACCGTGATCATTGGCAGACAATTTGTTTTTCTTCATCAGTCAATCTCAAAGTCATAGTTCGATGTGTTGACCTCTCGCATTGAAACATCAGTTCAGCTACAGCTACAACAACAGCATCGCTACACCAACAAACAAGATGAATGTTTCTCGAGTGCGACTCTGGTTCACTCACTTTGGGTTCAAATCATGCTGCGTGAAGATGTTTTACGTATTCCGATGTTCCACCAACGGTGATGATTGCTAGGGTGACAGGAATGCGCCACGTCATTCTTAGGGGAAGAAAAACAAAAAACAAAAAAAACTGACCAACTGCTGCGTTTGTTTCGCCAAAAAAAGAAATACAACTTTAACTCCCACTCCGTTCCATTCAAAAGCCCCTGGATACCAACTGTTCAGGCTTCAATTAAAACATAGCTCAACATTTACGTCTTCGTCTTGGTTTTGGTTTTGGTTTTGGTTTTGGTTTTGGTTATCTTGGCATTGTCTCGCACATTATAGGGGCCATTCAAATTTTATGTGACACTGATGTTCGGGCTGTAAATAACTCTGAACAATATGGGGGAGAAGAAATAAAGAAATCTATTGTGACATTGTGAGGCTAAGATTCAAATGGAAATTATTGGACCTTTTGATAGAAGAGCGCCACCACTTCAGACCACCTTAGACCCTCCGGTGGTCTGTGAATGGTCAGCCATAAAAATTAACTGGATAGTTATAAATTATTGAAATACAATTCCAACACGGTCGAGTAGTTTATTGCTTTTTAACGTGTGCATAGTCCGACGGAGCGCTTATTAAAACTTCGTTGATTCTTTGGAAATCTTAAACCTGTTCCAAATGAGACTCTGTCACCCACCGATTCTCCAATTCTCTCTAAGAATGTAAAATTTGTCGCCGTCCCAGAATGCTACCACTTCGATCGAGATATCTCAGATATTCCGATATTTCGATGGACTCGTACTCGCATCGAGATCTACCTGATTGGGCTGGGATTAATCCTATAATGCCAGCAATTGATTGTTAATTGTAATTGTTGTGCTGTCCATGTGTGTCAGAACACTTCAGGATAGTGGCTCGAAGAAAATGGGCATCTAACATGGTATCTGACTACGACTCAATTGTATGGCAATAAATTAGATGGGTACTTAGATAGGAGCTGCTGCACTTGGGCCTTCAGACTTGAGACCTGAGACCTGAGACCTGAGACCAGAGACCTGAAACTTGCGACTTGCGACTTGCGACTTGAGACAAGGGAGCAGGAATTCAGTAGATAACATTTCTAGAACCTGCACACGATCACTTCATATCACTTAACAAGTGAGCGTGGGGTCCAGTGAGCTATTTTTGTTTTTTTTTTGTTTTTTTTTGCGTGGAAACGCCCAGTCAGCATGCAGAGGTTGCGGTTATGGCTGTGAATGCGTCTGGTGGCATATCAATTCCGCGTATTCACGCCCGATATGAGACACTCATTCTCTCAAGGAAACTGCTTGCCGTAATGATATTAATGGCATGCTTACTCTGGGTAAGGCTCTACAGGGATTTTATTCATTTCACCAACTAGTTGGGCTCTACTTGTCGATGAATGCTATCAAATTTACTGGACCGGCATACTGTTTCCTTCCTACAATCGCCTTTTTGTCGAACAATTTATTTCAGAATACAGTATGGACTAAAAGTTCTGGCAATTTCCATTGGAAATCGGGCTTTTTCTTTGGGGAAAAAAATATAATTCAAATACAGTTATTGTATCGGCTTAGATTTGATTGCTTTTATTGATTGACCGGATTCGTATGGCTTCCAATTCGTCGTATAGTCTTCTATTGAGTCAGCAGAGCAGTTGAGAGCACATATGTGATCAGAAAATATGTGAATTTATGGTTGTTTGACGAAATTTTGAGGCTCCTTGATATACCTTAAGAATGACAAAGAAGAATAGATGGGATTGATCCGTGAGATAAGAAACCAGAAGGTTGGCTGAAGTAATCGTAGAGAAAAAGCTGAAATCATTTACACACTTTCGGTACAGCAGCTCCGAAAACCCTTGGGAAATTGAAAAGCAAAAGAAGATAGACATAATTAGAATAAATATTTGCGTAACGGCTAGGAATAGGCTTATTTCACCATTTTTACCAAATGCGAATTAAACGGTCTTGGGCTTTGGAAATACGAGAATATATACCACCTTGCTTATTCCCGGAATAACCACCGTGTGGCGCTCCCATTGTTGCGATTTGAGTTCTGTTTTTTTGTTACGTTGGTAAATCTGTTGTTGACATTCCCTCTAAATCTTAGCGTCATAGCTTGACATTTGCAAAAGTTACGTAGCCAAGAGTACATCTATCTCTGTGTGTGTTGGCGATTTTTTACAATTTTAGAAATGGACTTAAATTTACAACAACGAACTTGTATTCAATTTTGCGTAAAAAACGGATTTAATGGTGCGCGAACATTGGAAATGTTGGAAAAGTGTTTCGGCAACGATTGTCTAAAGAAAACGGTCGTTTACCAGTGGCACGAGCGGTTCAAAAGTGGTCAATCGAAGATGATGAACGCAGTGACAGACCATCGCAAATTAACCGTCAGAGAGATAGCGGAGGACTTGAACATTGTCTGTGAATCCGTCCAGGACATTTTGGTTAATGATTTGGGTTTCTGTCGTGCAGTAGCAAAGTTGGTGCCAAATGACCTCAATTTCATGCCAAAAAGAGACCGTGTTGACGTCGCAAAAGAGATGATTTGCGAGGCTGAATCTGATCCCACATTCATCAAAAGGATCATTACTGGAGACGAGATGTGGGTTTATGTGTACGACACGCAATCCAGACATCAGGCAAGTGAATGGCGTTCACAAAATGAGCCGAGACCAAAGAAACCACGTCGTTTTCAGTCAAAAAAGAAGGCAATGCTTACGGTTTTCATGGATTAAAACGGTGTAGTTCTTCATGGATTTTTGCCAAAAGGCCAGACAGTAAACAAAGAATATTATTTGGGCGTTATGAGACGTTTGCGTGAAACAATTCGCTGAAAGAGACCAGAATTGTGGGCAGAAAACTCGAGGATTTTGCACCATGATAACGTGCCATCATCATTCTTAATTTTTTGACGACAATATTTTGTTTTGTTATTCGTTTAAGCTACAGCGCGATCTAAATGTCCCCCTAAACATTTAGAGCGCTTGGTAGCATATAAGTTACTGTGACTGGAGCTTAATTCTCTTAATTCACCTGTTTTTCAACTTTGTATTGGGTTCCCTCTCTAATGCTGCCTGTCAACAGCCTATATACCCTCATATCATCCCTTGTTCACAGACTAAATGTCGCACGACATGTGCCTACTACTTGGGCACAGATCTCGTCAAACTAACTTTTGTTTGAGGGCATTTCGTGAGACCTACGACATCACTAAAGGCATTTCTGATTGCTTCTCGACAGCATTGCCACTTGTGCTGATGCCGGTGGTCTTGGATATTGAAAATGTGGAGGAAAACATGTTTGCCAAAGACCTCTTGCGATGGTAGCCGTTCGACGTTAAATGCTACCACAATATTTTCTCGGTACTGTACAGCCATTACCATTCCTATCTTGGCTAAACAATTTGGTACTGATTCGAGTCAATATTGGCCCTTTAAAATACGTGGACGTGTAGAATACTAGATGTACATCTTTCATCAATCGCACGGAATAAGTCTGCGAGGCCGTGAGTTGATTTGAAAATCGCAATATGGCCTTGTAGATTATCAGGTGCGATTAGTACCAATTGCTCGTTTATATGACTAAAGCATTTGATTTCACTCGTAAGGCCTCATCCACATTATCCGGTTCTTAACATCGTATTTCGTCGATGATATTTAGTGTCTCAGTGTCTCCACTAGATGCTTGGAATCGCGAATCCAAACATGTCATGTTTTCACGTTTTGCATTTTCACATTGTTTTCCTTTCACCTCAGCCAAAATGAAAGTTATGAAATCCTAAATCTTGGACGTATTTCTAAAGAAAGATAATTCATTGCATACGGAGATGAAAGCAACACCACAAACTCTACTCGTCATTCCAGATTTGAATACGAAATATGTCTACTAGTCCATATAGTATAAGCATTGTCTCTGCGAATGCCGGGAAAAAATGAACCACATAGGGAAGAGGTACGATAGATGAGTTTCCACTACTTGCGCTAACAGTCACTAAAGCAAATAACTTATACCTATGACTTAGATTATAGAATCAGTTAAACGAATAATGGATCAACGGCAGCTCTCATCTTTCCGAAACAGCTTACTCTTCCATGAGAGTAATTTAGCTCAAGTGATTGCGCTTATAAATAGTTAACTATGCTCCACCTAAAAATGTTATAAACTACTCTGTTGCAAAGGAAGCAAGAATTTAGAACAACGACTGACTTACCATCGAAAACTCATGCAGGCGAAATAAGGAGCTTTAATGGGCAAAAGAGGCCAATGATCAATTTACGATCGACACAATGAATGGTTTGCGACGGAAAGAGTATCCCTTAGACTTTCAAATGGCCTTATGCCGCAAACATCTGAAGACCACCGCAACGAACCTTTAGTTGGAAGAAAATTACCGGCAAGTACAATAGACGCAGGGAAACAACAGAAGTTCTGCTGTTTGCATGATCTACGAGCAGAAGAGGAAGCAGAAGTCAGAACAAGCACGAAGAAACTTTGCGCAATTTAAGAAATAGAGAGACGCTATTGCACAAAAGTCTGGGATGAAGCCTTTAAAGATGATTGTGGGTACATGATCAGCAATCGGTGCTGAGGGTAAAAAGGGGGCGATTTCAATGTCAAGCTAAAAGAACTATTCAATTTGGACAATGATAAGAAACAATTTCGTCCACCTAACCGGGAAGAAGTAAATATAGACATATTTAACATTCAGACATTTAAAACCAACGTACATCGGTACCTCTCTATCATTCCTCCCAGTTTTAAGGGCACCACGATCCCCTGAAAAAAAAGATCCAATAAAGCTGTTGGAGCTAATGCAAAATATTCCTCCGTGGCGTCGATGATTTCCTCGCGTGAGTTGAATTTTTTATTGATGAGCCATCTTTTGAGGTTTGGGAAGAGATAATAGTCCGAGGGAGCCAAATCGGGCGAATTCGGTGGATGCGACCGACAGCAAATGGAGCCGTAAATCATTGATTTTAGCCGTGGTTGTCTTCCAAAAACAAAATTTCGCTTCCTGTGTGGCCGTTTTGCAGCGACTTCGGCCTACAATCGCTCCAATAATGCACAGTAATCTCTCTGTTGATGGTTTTTCCTTTTTCGAGGTAGTCCACGAAGAGTAAGCCATGACAATCCCAGAAAACCGACGCCATAACCTTTCCGACCCATCGAGCCTCCCTCGGCCGCTTCGGAGCACTCGTTCTGGCTTCAGTCCATTGCCACGCACTCATTCTGTTCTCTGGTGTGTAATAGTGGATCCAAGCTTCATCAACAGTTACCAATCGACGCCAAAAGTCCGAGCGATGTCGCATCAGCAAGTCCGAACACTCTTTCGTAGTGCTCTCGCGTTCGTGTTTTTGGACAGGAGTAGGATAACTTTTTTATATGCAGAATATTGGCCAAAATATGGCGTGTGCTCTCAATACTAATCTTTGTGGTATCTGCTAGCTCGCGCACCTTCACTCTACGGTCAACCAACACCATTTCATGTATTTTTTTGACATTGTCATCTGTAACCGCATCGGAGGGCCTGCCGCTGCGGACTTAATCAGAGTGGAGTTGCGGCCACCACGAAACTCTCGAAACCAATATTTTACGGTGTAATCTGACGGAGCATTAGACAACTTTTCTTTTGTTTCCTTCGCCGTTTTGCCTCTCGGAAAATAATGTTTTATGAGAGAACGAAAATCGTTTTTGTCCATACTCAACATGATGCCAAACACGTCAACAACAATCAGCTGTCAAAATAAAACTAAAGACAGTATCGCACTGAAATTTGGCATGTCTGCCTAAATATAAACGGAATTCAAGGCACCATAACCTTTTTTGCAGTAGCAGCGCATTCTGGAGGTCAAGGAGGTTACTTTTCACCCCACCTAGTAATGGAAGAGAACATTTAAAGAAATACTCGTATCTATGGTTAAAACCTTCATTTAATATTTAATTTTAACATTTAATTTTCTATAAAAATCAATTGAGTAGATAATTCGTTTAAAAGCTGAGGGAATTGCCAGCCAGGAATACTAATAAGCTTATAAATGAATTTAAATTGTAATTAGGTTTATAATAAGTAAATAAATGAATTAATTAATTAACAAGCAAGCAAGAGAAAGAGGAAAAAAGAAATTTATTGAAAATAAATACTCGTAATTCTATAAAACCAATAAATAACAGCAAACTAGTATAAATGACGTATGAATAAATGAATGAATATAATCAAATAATAAAATCCACTTAAACTGATAAATTAACGAGGTGCTTTAAATGAACACCCCTCGGAAACAATTTGCGTAATTGAATCAGCTGTTCTGCAACTGTCATCAATCTGGCGCAAAAGTATAAAAATGCCGAAAATAAGCGAATAGGAAAGCCTTATTAGGTTGTTAAAGGAAAATGCGATACAAGATTTATTAGTGTTGGAGATATTTAGCGACGGTAAGAGTTGTTATTTAATTCAAAAGTGAATGGAACTAATTTCATAGCTTTTCAGGTCTTCAAAACCACAAACATAGTTTCCATAGTTTCAATCAAATTTGATAACAGCACGATTTTGACAGCAGTGTGATTGTCCAAGGGTGTTTTCCGAGCTAAAATCTTCGCAGAAACTTACGCGGCGCCCGTACATAATTTTTCATATAAAATTTGACAGATCATTTACGCGATGATAAATTTATACGCTTTACATGGTTTACTAGGCTTTTACGAGTTTAAGTGAATACCCTTATTAATAAATAAATAAATAGACAAATAAATATATGAACAAGTAAAAATGAACAACAACATTTAGATGAGCGCTTCATAAATGTTTATTGACTTACTAAATTTTTTATTAACATGTTCTTTGAATCTTTACATCTGAATCTGAGTTTTTGGTTGAGAATTTCCATTTTCTTTGCAACTTGTAGCACCTTAGTTTGTTCATGTAGAAGTTGGGTCCAGAAAAATAGATTTATTATAATTTTTAAAGTTTTATTTTATGAAATTTGAAGTTGTTGAATGTGTAACTTTGCACAAGTTCCCCGAACTTGACAATCATAAATCAAGGTGGCTTGAAAGATGACTTTATACACTATGATGTTTTAAATTTACATTTCGGCTAAAAGTAATTTGAAAAAAATGTTAATGTAAGGAAAAAGAGAAGAGAAAATAACATTAGCACACTAATTTCGATAAGACAAAACGTAAAAACAAACAAGAAATAAATCAATTCACCAACAAATCTGAAGCGCAGTTTGTGTCTGAACGTAAAGTAAACTTAAAGGGTTTTCCAATAGGGACTTGACAACTTTGAATTTAATTTGTGAACGCACTCTTTCACTAATCATCAAATTGCCACTGTCAATTTATTCAGTTAACTCAATATTTTCTTCATGGTAAAGTACACGAACGAGCAACGCCTGCAAATTATAAAAATTTTCTACCGAAATTCGGAGTCGGTGACTGCAACTTAAAGAGCGTTAACTCCAATTTTCGGTCGTAATTCTCGCCCTAGTAGACAGGCAATAACAAGTTTAGTGCAATAATTTGAGTCTACATATTCGTTGTGTGATATTGCCGTGTCAGTGAGACAACGGGTTGGTCGAAGTGTCGAACATATCGCTGCCATTCAGGTGTCCGTAGCAAACGATACAAATCAGTCAATTCCACGGCGTTCTCAATTGGGCATCGCTCAGACCACATTATGGCGTATTTTGCGTAAGGATCTTGGTTTGCACCCATACAAGATCAAGCTGACTCAAGAATTGAAGCCGATGGACCATTTGAAGCGATGTACGTTCTCCGATTGGGTTCTGGAGAAGATGCGCCAAGATGATGAATTTCATCGCAAAATCATCTTCAGTGACGAAGCTCATTTTTGGCTCAATGGGTTCGTCAATAAGCAAAATATGCGTTATTGGTCGGATGAAAATCCACATGTGCTTCATGATCCACCACTTCATCTACAAAAAATAACTGTTTGGTGCGGTTTGCATACCGGCGGCGTTATTGGGCCATATTTTTTCGTCGACGATAACGATCGTCACGTTACCGATTGTTTTTGGCCCGAATTGGAAGATATGGACTTGGACGACATGTGGTTTCAACAGGATAATGCCACAAGCCACACAGCACACGCTATAATCGATTTATTGAAGAGTAAGTATGGGAAGCGCGTTATCTCAAGAAATGTGCCAGTCGATTGGCCGCTTCGTTCGTGCGATTTAACGCCGCTTGACTATTTTATATGGGGCTACGTTCAGTCATTGGTTTATGCCAACACGCCAACGACGTTGGAAGAGCTCAGAGCCAACATTGAACGCGAAATAGCGGCCACTTCGGCCGAAATGTGTGGCCGAGTCGTTGAAAATTGGGCCAACGAATCGACCGCTACAAACGTGCCCGCGGTGGCCATATGAACGAAATCGAGTTCCATTCATAAATGTTTTGATTGTACTTCAAGCCGATAATAAAATTACCTATACAACATCTAAATCGAAAAGCCAATTTTTGAGAGCTTTCAAAAAGCCACTTGAGACATTTATTGATCTCAAGGATAATGGAAGTGAGTTAAACAATCGGCAAGAAACTACAGTAAAAGGATTACGATAGTTGTGGGCCAGAAATAAGGAAGAATAGTGCATTGCACAAATTGTGGTCATCAGGAACAATACAGATGTCATACTAGAAGAATGCTCAACTGACGAAGAAGTGAAAAGCTAGGGTACAAACGTCTCTTTCTTGCAAATTTTTCTAATATGTTCTTCTTTATAAAGGGTTCGCCATCTAACGTTTTTTTTTCAACTAGTACTTATTTCGTGAATGGTAACACTTAGCTCATGTCTGATTTAACAGATAATTAGTTTTATCCTTCCGCTGAACGAATATGGTGGTGCATACGCTTGAACAACGCTGGGAAATATTGCGACATTACTTTGAAAATCATGGTAATGTTGCAGAATGTGTGCGAAAAATTGCGTACGGATTTTGGAAGAGAGAAGCACCGTCAGCTCCGAACATACATCTTGTGAAAAAAGTGAAAGAAACTGGCATCCTCATCGATAAACCAAAGCGTGAAAAGCCAAAACAGTGCGTACACCCGAGAATATTACTGCTGTGGCAGAAACATCAATTCACCGTCGTTCTCAACAATTGAACATTTTGGAGACATCATTGAGACGAATTTTGCATAATGACCTTGGTATGACGCCATACAAAGTCCAATTGGTTCAAGAGTTGAAGCCAACTGACCATCCAATGCGTTTTCGCTTCGCTAAGTGGGCCTGCGATCGACTTAGAGAAGATGCCGATTTTGCCAAAAAAATCATCTTTTAAGATGAAGCTCATTTTGATCTTGGCGGGTATGTAAACAAGCAAAATTGTCGCATTTGGGGCACAGAAAACCCGCACGCATACATTGAAAAGCCGATACACCCAAAACGAGCCACTGTTTGGTGCGGATTTTGGTCCAGAGGCATAATTGGGCCATTTTTCTTCGAAAAAGAGCAAGGAGTGGCCGTTACAGTCAATGGCGATAGTTATCGGTCCATGTTGAACGAATTTTTGTTCACAAAAATTGAAGAGGAGGAGGATATTGGCAACATTTGGTTTCAACAGTACGGCGCTACGTGCCACACAGCCGAAGCTACACTCGATGTTTTGCGCCATGTTTTTGAAGATCGCATTATCAGCCGCAGAGCTGATGTCGTTTGGCCACCTCGGAGCTGCGATTTGACACCGTTGGACTATTATTTGTGGGGTGTCGTAAAAGATAAGTGTTACGCCGACAAGCCAGAAACAATTGACGCTTTAAAGGACAATATTCGTGAAGCCATTGGTGAAATACAGCTGCACATAATCGATAATGTGCTTAAAAATTGGACCGATCGTGAAGGCTACTGCATGGCCAGCCGAGGCAGCCATTTGAATGAAATTATTTTCCATTATTAACCGGAAGGATAAAACTAATAAGCACTAGTTGAAAAAAAAAACGTTAGATGGCGGACCCTTTAGTTAAGAGTGGCTTAGTTTTATATAAATAAGCACCACCCCAGCAAGCAATGCCGTATTGCATTTTAGAATGCAATAGACCATAATAGATTATCGTAAGAAGCTTACTTGAACAAACTGTACTCAAGTGGAGGAAATGTCTGAGCAATAATTGAGCACATCCTTGAACCAGTGACATGTCCAAGTAAAATACTCATCAACTTCCTAAATTTTAATGCTTTGATTACTACAACTTAGATGACTATCAAAGCTGCTTGTAGGATCAAAAAACCCACAAGAGCAGTTTAGCATGAAGGAAAACGACCACTAAAAACCCATTGCATGATGCCAAGTTAAAAAAAATTAATTTAGTTGAAGAACTAATGACAAAATTGTGTTCTCCAAACCATATTATAAGAAGATCTAAGTCGCGATTTATGCCAGCCTCCAAGTTAAGTAGATTAACAGCTCCATAAGCACAACCGATATCATCTGCGAAAGCAATATACATTCCTTTGAACTCCATTTGAATTAATATAGATAAGAAATAGTATTGGGTCTAAAACAGAGCCTTGAGGTGCACCAGGTAAATCTGAGCAATTCTAAGATAAAACCACGGAAAGCAGACTTTTCAATACTGTTAAGCAGAATTGTATTGTTTCCATGTCAAAGGCTTTGGTTATGTCTACAAATACGAGTAACCCAGCTGTAAACATTTGCTTTTCTATGTTCGAAAAAAATCTGAGTACAGAATTTCATATAGAATTACCTTTTCGATCTCCGAATTGGGCTGAATTAAAATAGTGAACAGAATCTAAATAACGAACAATTCTGGTTTTAATGACTTTTGTAGTCGCAATTGTCATCGACGGGGCTTTTTCTATGAAGAGGTACGTACGTCACCGGCGCATTTCGGGGTGTACAAAAATTTCTGGGCAAAACATTCCAAATGACATCAACTCAATAGGAAGATGAGTTTTTTTTATGAACCCTTAAATACGGTTATTGGTTCGAAGAAAAAGGTGCCTATTTGGGGAACTTCCTGTCGAACACAGCTACGGGTTGAATTTGTTGAAATTGAACCGCTTGTTTGCTGATTGTTGGCACTTGACGTCAAATGGTCGTTGAAGGCGTCTGTGACAACAGAACGTTGTTTACCTGTGACAACAGAACCATTCCATGTAGCTTTCTTGTATGGGTTTTTTAGATATCGGTTGAGAGGATGAACTCGTAGATTATTCTTCATGTTTACTTTCTGAGCTATTCTATTTGTTTACGCTTTGTGAGGGTAGCCAAAACTAAATTGTATTCCCTAAACAGGTTTGGTTCCATGTAGGCATCCTTCCGAAACTTAAAAAGCAAAGATTTGAGTTTAGGTAGATCGTTTTAGAGGGGTCTAGTATCAATCTGGTCATACAGTGGTCAGAGACATCGTAGTCAAATACGTTTCGCAAGAATGGAGTGAAACATTGCTGAAGCGTTCAACGCTGGGCCTAATATACCTCCTTTCGTAATGGGTTTGAGCATGGAGATACATGAGAAGCTGTCGACGATGGCAGCTTCTTCATGATCGAAGATCCGCAGGAGAATGTATAAGCCATTTTAGCAAATTTCCAGGAAGAAAGTCAGGACTTAGAAAACTGAGTCATTTTACATAATTTCTATCGCCAAAATGAAAGGGGGAACTTCTGGTTTGAGAACTGAAGTTTAACTGGGATCCAAGATAAATGGTAAATAATATCACCACCGACAAGAGGTGATTTTTTTTCATTTCGAAGAACGAATTTCGAATTACTGAAAATTAAGAAATCAGTGGGAACCGATGGCAAACCGAATATTGTGCTTCCACATATCCCACTAGGACCGGTGATCATTGGCGATAATTTTGCTCAGTTCCTACCTATAATGTTTAACTATTTGTAGTAGGCATATGTGTGTGTTCGATAACGGGTGACCGAGCGATTTGAAGTCATTGAGGTGTTGAAATTAAAATTAGGTCAGAAATAGTCGATTAAAGGGATTCTAGCCATTATCTATTGTCGAGTTGTGGAGTCTTTCTGACTACTTCCCACATAAGCCTCTCTTGCCGATTTTCGCATTTCCAGCCGGCGGGGTTTGAAGAAAAAGCCGAAGGAAAATTAATTGGATTATGTAAGTGTAAAATCATCAGCAAACACTTGGTGATCCAAAATAGAATGGTGACCTCCCATACGGCCCAGTAGGGGACACATGGGACAGATATGCGATGAAGTAACAAATGAAAACGTATAGAAAAAGAAGAAGAAAAGCCAGCTTCAGAACACAATAATAGACCCCGACGACTTTATTTCATCAGCACGTTGGCGTTAGAGAAGTTTATCTATTGATCTAAATAAAAAGCCCTACATTGGGATACGTCTTAATGACATTATTTCCGAAAAAGTAACATTTTTAGCTTCTTTTTTGTTTACTAATAAGAGAAACCAATTCAATACTTTTCCTACCAACTGTTTAGATAAACCTATAAAAGAAGCTACACAAACACAAACACACACAATCAAAGGTACATCCCAGCCTCTCATGTATCTAATTCGTTGTTGCAAACCTACACCACTCTCATACTTACTACATTTTTAAGGCATCCCGAGCGCTGGACATTAGCCACAACTAATGGGAATGATGATGATAGCACTTAAACACGATATCCGTTTCAATTTGTTTGGATTTCTTCAATTTAAAAGGTGATAATTTTCTACTTTATGGGCCCTGACATGTGGGCCACCCATAAAACTGATATCGCAACTCGATGTTATTCACACTTACGAAGATTGTCGCCGATACTCCTGCATCGAGGAGTAGACCGATCGTCCATTGCCATTGGATCAGGGTGCTGGGTATTGCAGTAAAATGCCATGGATGCGCGTTGCGCGATCTGAACTGTTGCTTTTGGGACACGATCATGGTAGTTGGAGCAGAGCAAATACCATCAACCAGACCAGCAAGTTTGGACTCAGATAAGAGACCAAGACCCTCAGATCCAAGGTTGTTGTTTTGGATTTTTTATTTTTTTTTATTGAGTATCGCGCAACGCTAGAGCATATTCTTTCATGGAATTGACTTCATCATCAATATGCTGCTGCAGCCGCAACCAATTGACTTCTCTAAAAGGTGCACTTTCCTGAGCGCAGAGGACGACGACGACCACGACGACGACGACGGTCATATTTAACTTATGACGACATAATGTGTATCGTCTGCAAGGAAGCGAAATCTAATAGTTCGCTTGCATTATGAATCAGAAACTGAAATTCTTCTGGTTGGAGGTCAAGTCGAAGATAATTAGCATTTTGGGGTCTAGTTGACCCAGGGTCGTACCCTCCCGATTTCCATTCACTGAGAATGGTGCTTCTCTATTCTCGCTGCTGTGCTTCTCCCAGCATGGTTCTGAGCAAAGATATTCGTAAGGGTTTCCAGCAGGTTTCGGATTGTTTTGGGTTATTTTGATTATTGCTTGTTGTTTGTTAGTTGTGTGGAATTGTTAGTTGGCGGTTTCATAGTTATTCGGTGATTGATGATACTCGTAGCTGTTGCACACAAACTCTGCTTCCCTCCTAAGTGACTAAGAGGGAAAAATGTTAATTAAATTAAAGCCATTCTTCTTAGCTACTCTGCTTGATGATGCCTGCGACACGACGGGGATCTGAACTGAATTTGTATCTTTCCACAGTATTTCTTAAGATCAATTTACTGGAATTTTTTTTTTTTGAAAATCACAACACGGTGATGCATAATTGATGGATCAATTGCTCCCCCTTAGGTGTGGATTTTCACGCGCTCTCTGAGGTCTCGGAGTCAATGAAACCCCAATAGATTTCGATTTGGATCCCTAGTCAGTTGTAATCAATTCCACATTGTTCGGCAATGCTTTTTTATGTAATAACAAAACAAAACAAAAAAAAAACCAATCCATTCACTGAATGCATGATGTTTTTTTGTCGAAACGAAACACCATCATTAGATTGTGTTTGGGTTGCATTTGTCAAGACTTGTGATGAGATACAAAATTTGCTTAAGTGTTTGTGTATTTGTGTATCTTTTATGAGATCAAGTACTTGAGGTTGCTTGAAAATTGCTGTTCGGCAAATGAGCACATTGGAAAGGTGTTTGACTGTATTCTGCAGCATCTCTGCAATTGATGTTGAGGGTGCTGCTTGAGTGAATCAAGTGCTTTATTTGCATTTCACCTGGACTTAGAAAAACTTTATGAACTTGAGTTATTCCTAAGGAAAAACGACATTGACGTTTGTTTGATTTCCGAAACCCACTTGAAAAATGGGTCATCTGCAAAAATTAGAGGTTTTAAAGATTACTGCGCGTATCATCCTTCGGGAAACGCGAGAGCCGGATCCTCTGTATACATTAAAGAGTCTCTTGAGCACAACGAAGATATTACCTGCCCGATGATGAAAGAATGATGAGAGCGTGAGAGAGCAAAATGTCTCAATGCGATTGGAAAATGTTTATACGATATTTCACAGCGGTTACATATTTTCAATGCGTTTTATAAACAGGAATGAACGTATGCGTGTTCAATATTTCAATGGGGTTTGAAATGGTGTTTATTCGAGCGTATTAAACCAATGCGGATTGCTTCAACGCAAATTGAGCTGTCGGATAAACTGGGTATAAGATACCTTGCAATTTTTGCTAGTTCTGCATTTCCAAAGCTTCGTGCAAATGGAGATATTCCTACGTAAGTAGAAGGTATACTAGCAAAGGCAATGTGGTGTAGAAGTTGTCGAAATATATAATATGATGGACATAGTCAGGTATTGTCTGAGACAAGCGACAAGCTAACTACGTTAGCTGTAGCGCCGAGATCTGGAGCTCCAGGTACAATAATATTATCACCTGCACCATTGAAAATTTCGAACCGATACGAATAGCCAAGTGAATCACAAAGTGCGAACAATTTAACACCCCATTTATGCGGTTTATTTGGCATATATTGTCTCAGGTGATGTTTTATTTTGGTACTGCACATTTGCTCATCGACACTCAACCGAGCTGTTTTTGGAATCGAGTCGAAACGTTCGTTCAATCTCTCTGATAGCTTTCTGATACGAAACAGATGATCATAGCCTTCTTTACCTCTTTTTATTCTATCTTCTTCATTTGAGAAGCATATGTACCTTTTAATCTGCGCAAACTTCCTGAGAGGCATGACGTTTTTTATTTTGTCCACTGGAAATTTTCCCCAGTACCAGCTTGTGTTAAGAATACTAACAATTGTCATATACACCAGCAAACCAAGAAAGTGATGAATAGTTTCCGAGTCCACGCGAAATTGTCTGTTACCATCATCTGCAACAGCTTTCAAATTTATCTGATCTACAATAAAATCAATTACTTCTTCCATGAAGAAGTATTTGAAAAACTGATAGGGTGATTCAAAAGCAACTACTTTGCCCGGCAGCTTATCACTCCATCTGAATGCCATTTCATTTACATGATGCTGCAAACTTATTTTTCGCCATAAAATGTTTTTGAATTCATGCGACTGCTTTTCAATATCTAACAAAAAGATCAAAACGTTATTCATTCCACTCTTGGAAAGAATGAATATTTTATGGCTTACTTTGGGCTACAAAACCACCTGAACCTAAATGCACTGATGACCGTCTTCTTCGTGTTCAGGTAGTGGTGAACGTGGTCTTTTTCTTTGACAAGTTGCTGCTTTAACCGTCGTTGTTGATGTTTCGACGGTTGTTGTTACTGGTGGAGTGTCTGAGTTCATGGTGTTCAAACATTCATCTATCATTTCACTATATTCTGGAGTTATCTCGTCAGGCTTGTAATCCAGGTCATTATCAACATGATCATCATAAAAATCGCTGTCATCCGATTCAATCACCGATTCCATTACATTAATTATTTGCTCGTCACTCATTAAGCTCAAATCATGTTTTTTTTGTCTTTCTGCTGGCGACCAGTCTTCAATTTTCCTCCTTTTTCCCTCTTGTACGAGTCGTTTGCGTCGTTCAGATATAGCTTTAACATTATCTGACATGATTCTACAGCACAGGTAAAAATTAAAGGCAAACAAAAGAAAACCTAGAAAAAAAACAATGCACGGGCATTGCCAAAGAAGGGGCATTTTTTAATCCTTTGTTGCACAAGGCTGCCCACAGGCACGATCAAAAAACGGTAGCCTAACCACATTATTTCTTTTTTATTTAGCTTACCGGCATGAAAATACCAAAATTTATACTTCCGTGAACCTATCAACAAATTATGGACTCAGTACTAAAAAATAACTTTTTTTGACTGCCGAAAAAAAAAATCACTCAATAATTTTACTTGTTTTTTCAATGACTTCTAACCCTCAACTAATAATAACGTTGCAATTTTTCAAATCAAAGTAATTCAAATTAGTCACGTTTTGTTGGTAGAAATATACTTGACGACCGGCAATAACAGGCGGTGCGAAAAAGGTAATTTCATTTAAAATAACTGACTTTAAAAATGAATGCCCTGAGGCATCCTTGTGCATTAGAAGGTTAAACTAAATAAAAACAGTTCTTTTCAACGCTTTTTCAAATATTCTCAACAAAACTTTGAAAAAAATCGCTAATGTGAACTCCTACAACGACATATTCGCAATGGCCTCATCCTAGTAGCGCAACTTTTTCTACGCTTTTCGAGTAGTTCATTGTTTGGTATTGGGAAATTACAACGGTCGTTTCTTATTTACCCTTCAATTTTATGACTTCCTGTTGAGAAAATATGTACCTTTTCACAGGTAGTAAAAGTTTCCGGGTACAAAATTTCCAACAGGTATAAAGAGTGAAAATCAATTGCAAAATGTATGGCCTCATCCTAGTGATCGCCAAAAGGTTGGATTGAAGAGTGCTTTAAGAGCACCTCGAGTGTGACTTCCCAAAGTCGATACAAATTTCTAACATTTTCAGACATCAATCTCTCCAATTATTCAATTTCCAATTGGAGGATACACCCCATTTTCTTCGGAAACACACTTAGAATTTCCGTTCTGGGCTTAAAATCTATTCAGAATCACCAGTTCTGCATATAGAAAGCCCGAACTCGTACAAGAGTTGAAACTCTATTGTATAAGTATCCATTCCATCTCATTTTCGACAAGCTTTTTTTATTGTTTTGAAATGATATTTACACACCTCAGATGTTTCCAAGAATTTTTTAGGTGTTCGTTTCCATTCGCTATGCTTTCACATTTCACTTACAGATATGATTTTCGAATTTAATCGAGACAATATGTTATGTGATGATGACGACAAAATACAACAATCTTTAGTCCATGTTTAAGATATTAACAGCATTGCTCTTCCCTAGGTTATTCTCTCCGAACAGCTTCGTCATTTGTGCGACACATTCGATCGATATGCAACACCTTATGTTTACTTGCATTGCCGCACTGGATTCGGTAGATAACACACTTGAACGGTCTCAGTTTTGTTACAGTTTCGGTGATTTATGTTGTCGAAGTAGTATAAAAAGCCATACAGATTTCCTTTACTGAAGCCAGAAGATTTTGCGTTACTGTATCTGGTTTTCATGTGGTTTTCAAGTTTCGAAGGTTTAAACGTCACCCGTTTGGAAATTTAAGTGTCATTTCAACTGTGTAATTTGTGTGGAAAGTAAAACAAATATGGATAGTGCAGCACTTTATTTCAATTTTGACTCGGAAACAAGAGATTCTAATCATTTTTATGAGGACATTCGATTCGTGCGTATAATGGAATACCGACCGAGTGTTTCACTTCGAACGGATAGCAGGATCGGAAAACTCGTATTTGACATAAACATTCCCCCCGGCGTATAGCAGAATAGGGCTGATAGTTAGTAGTTTCTCACGTTCTTCGACAAATGGTCATTCAAAGTCTTCTTCCGCTCTATCATTCTGTCCGATCGGGGGGGGCCCGTAATGACAATGCAACAATGTAATGACAAATGCAACTCTTGCTGAAATTAAAACTGTAATAAGGAAATTAAAACCAAAGAAGGCTCCGGGGTATGACCTTATTACCGGAGAAGTTCTGAAAATGCTACCTCAAAAAGCACTTATAAAGCTCTTACACATTATTAACGCGGCTCTGAGGCTTGAATACGTGCCAAGTCAGTGGAAAGTTGCTGAAGTCATTATGGTACTAAAACCAGGAAAACCTCCAAACGATAAAAAATCATACAGACCCATTTCTCTTCTACCGATCCTGTCGAAAATCTTTGAGAGGATTTTGCTAAAATTCGGATTGACTAAGATTTCGGACAAAGCATTCAACAATTGATCAGGTGCATAGAATTACTGATGTAATTGAAAAATCCCTGGAAGAAAAAAAGATTTGTTCGAGCGTATTTCTGGACGTCTCACAAGCTTTTGACAAAGTATGGCATGAAGGTTTGAAGTTCAAACTGCGACGAATTTTGCCATTAAAGCTTTATAATATATTGACAAGCTATTTTGAAAATAGAATTTTTCGCGTTCGATACGGAAATGATGTTTCGAAATTTAAAGATATCCTAGCCGGAGTACCGCAGGGAAGCGTACTGGGCCCACTTTTGTACCTTTTATATACAAGAGATATACCACACGTCGAGGATACTGTTCTCGCTACTTTTGCTGACTTTTTTGGAGAATCAATAGAAGACTCAACGGCGAAACTTCAGACTGCTTTAAATAAAGTCTACGAGTGGACAAAGGTCTGGCGAATTACCCTTAATGAGGCAAAATCTGTACATGTTGACTTCACCTACAGAAAGATAAATCACTTGCCCATTTCTATAAACTCGGTGTGTATCCCCTTTGCAAACGAAGCTAAGTATTTGGGAATGACACTTGACGCGAAGCTTAAATGGAAAACGCATGTTAAAAAGAAACGAAAAGAACTAGAGGCCAAATACAAAGAAATGTACTGGCTACTTGGTAAATATTCCAAGCTAAGCTTAGAAAACAAGCTGCTTCTTTATAAGCAAGTGCTAAAGCCGGTGTGGACCTATGGTATACAACTCTGGGGTTGTACTAAGAAATCAAATATAAATATAATACAAACTTTTGAAAATAAAGTGCTACGACAATTTGTGCGTGCCCCATGGTTTATAAGAAATAATGACCTGCATCGAGACCTCGGAGTTCCTTTCGTGGAAGATGAAGTCAGGAACTGCGCACGAAAACATAAAGTCTGATTAAGCGGCCATATCAACAATACAGTCCTAGAAATCTTGGACGAACGAAACATACTACGCCGTCTTCAACGAACTAAACCGTTGGACCTTGCGCGATAAATTGAAACCGCATTAAGAAAGCGGAATATGTAGGGTCTTCCATTGGAAAGTGTCCTACCAATCGTGATTAACTTATGAAATAAAAATTGCTTGATAAGTTCTACTTAGTTGCGGTATTAAAATTAACAACGAAGGGAGGTGTTTTTAGTGAGTAAGAATCTCACACTACTATGAGCACGCGCTTCTGATCCTCATAGTGTCTGATGGAAGATTTTCACCTGCCCTCGCCGGGGAAAAAAAAAAAAAAAACCTGGACGGAGAACAATCAAGTGTGAATGATTGAGTTATCGAATCATTCTTCCCTCTTAATTAACAAATTCCAAACGGATGTACGACGCAATTTCTACTGATCCGGTTGTCAATTAGGTGTGCTTGAGTGCTCGTGTATATAAGAAATGAGGACAGTCATATGAAATGCGGTTTCTTAAAAGTGACGTGTCTATTGATTGGAAGTTGTACAAAAGTTGTCTAGACTTAAGGTGATTAGCTCACAGACGATATCTGTCTTACACTTATTTTGCTTATGTTGCACCTATAAAACATGAAACGACTTTTACCCTCAAATTTAAGTACTAAGACTGGCATTTCCAAAGAAGGAAGTAGTTATCTTCTTACTTTTTTTTATATTATTCTTTTTTCGTAGAAAGCGGCCGGAAAAATCACTCCCCGTGGCACCTTACTTGCTTACTTAAGGTACAATCCGGAGTGGACCTGGGCCTCAACCAACATGCGTCTTCAGCCAGCTTGATCTTTAGCTAGCTTCGCGGTCTTCCTCTACGGCGCTGTTCCTCGTGGGTGGATTCGAAGATTTTTCCGACCGGACCATAGGTGTACTTCCTCTTTGCATAACCCAGTCATCTCATTCGTTGAAACTTCACTCTTCTGGCTAAGTCGATGTCACTGCATAGCTCGAAATTACCCGAAGAATTTTTCTCTCAAAGCGGTTAAGAGCACCCTCATCCATGTTTTGATAAATTTCATACCCCTGCGCCATAGAGCAGGACTAGGATTATAAGGTCTTATGTAGGGTCACTTTTGTTGTACGAGGGCGAGGGCTTTGCTAGTAAATTGTCTCATTAGCACAAAGAAGCAGCGATTGGGAAGATAACGGAGCCTAGGTAGACAAAGTCCTTAACTACCTCAAAGTTGTATCTGTCCAAGACTTCGGTGTTGGGTGTTCTTTCTTGTTAACAGCATAAACTTGTTTTTGCTCCTGTTGACCGTTAAGCCCATCTTCGCGGCTTCCATCCCCGTGGTACCTACATACAAAAATGTAAATGACCTAATAGTGAGCATGCATCAAGTCTGTTTCCTGCGATTGAATAACCGAAACTGCTCTTGTTCCTCTGAGTGATCATCGTAGGATTTGACAATAAGTACCAACACATTAGACGCATATCTTGTTGTACTACTACAATATGCGCCTCATAACATAACAAGAGCCCTGCCGGGATAAACAACAGATTGTGCTTTGAGCAATAAATTACGGTATTGATCCAAACAGCATACTTGATGCGTTGGGCACAGAATCAAAAACCTTTACCGTGCGAGTAGAGTGAACGTGAACGTGAATATTTTCTCGGCAACCATCTTTGAAAAATACTAGAGAAGTGAACAGTTGGAATTTTTTCACATCAATTTTGGAAAAATGTCACTCTAATCCGCACGTTTGGCCTCCTCCGTGGCCCGTAACCTGCCCAAGGCTAGCTGCCCGTAAACTGCATGTCTCATCACAGGTGCGCAGCTCTGAGATCTCTTCCATTTTGGAAGAAAGGATCTTGGGTGTTGCCCCAAAGGCTGATTTGGAAGAAACTGGTCGTGTATTGAGCATTGGTGACGGTATTGCTCGTGTCTATGGCTTGAACAACATCCAAGCCGACGAGATGGTGGAATTCTCTTCGGGTTTGAAGGGTATGGCTTTGAATTTGGAACCCGATAACGTTGGTGTGGTCGTCTTCGGTAACGACAAACTGATCAAACAGGGTGATATTGTCAAGCGTACCGGTGCTATCGTCGACGTTCCAATTAGTGATGAGCTTTTGGGTCGTGTTGTTGATGCTTTGGGTAACGCAATTGATGGTAAAGGATCAATCAACACCAAGGATCGCTTCCGTGTGGGCATCAAAGCTCCCGGTATCATTCCACGTGTTTCTGTGCGCGAACCTATGCAGACTGGTATCAAAGCTGTCGATCCATTGGTACCCATTTGTCGTGGTCAGCGTGAATTGATCATCGGTGACAAGCAGACAGGTAAAACTGCTTTGGCCATTGACACCATCATCAACCAGAAGCGTTTCAACGATGGCCTGGATGAGAGCAAGAAATTGTACTGCATCTACGTTGCTATTGGTCAGAAGCGTTCCACTGTCGCTCAGATTGTGAAGCGTTTAACTGATACCGGAGCCATGGACTACTCTGTCATTGTATCAGCTACTGCCTCTGATGTTGCTCCATTGCAATACTTGGCCCCATACTCTGACTTGGCCCCATACTCTGAAGCACGCCTTAATCATCTATGACGATTTGTCTTGACAAGCTGTGGCCTATCGTCAAATGTCTCTATTGTTGCGTCGTCCACCAGGTCGTGAAGCCTACCCCGGTGATGTATTCTACTTGCATTCACGTTTGTTGGAACGTGCCGCTAAGATGTCCCCAGCCATGGGTGGTGGCTCATTGACTGCTTTGCCTGTTATTGAAACCCAAGCCGGTGATGTGTCTGCCTACATTCCAACCAATGTCATTTCTATCACTGACGGTCAGATCTTCTTGGAAACCGAATTGTTCTACAAGGGTATCCGACCAGCCATTAACGTCGGTTTGTCTGTATCACGTGTCGGTTCAGCTGCTCAGACCAAGGCCATGAAACAGGTCGCCGTTTCCATGAAATTGGAATTGGCTCAATACCGTGAAGTAGCTGCCTTCGCTCAATTCGGTTCCGATTTGGATGCTGCCACTCAACAATTGTTGAATCGTGGTGTTCGTCTGACTGAATTGTTGAAACAAGGACAATACGTGCCAATGTCCATTGAAGATCAAGTTGTTGTCATTTATTGCGGTGTTCGTGGTCATTTGGACAAAATGGACCCAGCTAAGATCACAAAATTCGAAAAGGAATTCTTACAACACATCAAGACCACCGAACAAGGTCTTCTTAACCAAATCGCTTCGGAAGGCAAGATCTCCAAGACTGTAGATGCCGAACTTAAGGACGTTGTCACGAAATTCTTGTCAACATTCAGCGGTTAAATTGTATTTCACCGTGTTCCACCGTCACCAGTAACACCTTCAAAAGAGCTAAGTCTTACACACTGTCATCCCGTAAGAAGAGAAAAAACAAACAATTAATTTCCATTAACTTAAGAGTACGATTTAAAAGTTAAAACAAATCCTTTATCCTATGTGATGAAGGCAACTAAAGCACCGGATCAATTTCACTATAGTTTGACAGCATATACGTGGTAAGGACAACGAGGTTTGAGTATGTACTTATACGAGTACCAGTGGAGATTTTGGAGGCCCATAAATCTAGCAAGTATGATAGTATCCAAGAATTGCAGTTAGGATGTTAGCTAGCGAAAGGTGAAAATCCCTCTCGTTATCGCATTGTCATCCGTGTAACGAGCATCGAGTGCGGTAGACTACTGGAGAGGTTGCCAAGGGGCCATTAGATAAAACGATAAGTTTCCACAGCGATCATAAACCAGAAACCCCCGTTTCACGAGTCTCTAAGTTAGAAACTGGAGACGTATTATGCAACACTATATGCAAGAAGGCTGAGATGAGAGCTCCTTTTGATATGCACCAGCAGAGGAGGAAAGCCGAACTCCCTTACACATGAAAGAAAGGAGCGAGAGGGTGTTCCAAATACATGGAGTCGAGGGAATCAATTGCTGATGGTTAAGGAATACGTTTAGAAAAATTTACGAGAAGTTAAACCAAATATGTCAAGCCGAAAAAACCTGAACGGAAAGCCGCTGGACATCCACGGGAACACTGTAATGGAGATGCAGCCCGTGCTGTGTATTTTAAAAAACACAGTTCTACAGACTTTGTGACAGGTTTTCCAAATCTAGAGGAAATAAAGTAACGAGCATCGTGAACCACCTTTTGATGTCATGAAATATCGTGCGACATACCTACTATCATACGACAAGATGCGCGAAAAACTTGAGAACAATTTACAAGCCAATACCAGAGTAACAATTGTTAAAAAATTTGTACAAGTTTTCACATTAACATAATCGAACGAAGAAGACGATGTGAAAGGCACTTTTCATCCCTGCCCTCTTTTAATTTCTCGAGGCATGGACAATGCTAGGAAAGCACAACTACTTTCTTTGAGTGAGAAGTTCTTCGCGTGATTTTTGGTTTTGTCTGATAGAGTGTGGAGGAAAAGGTTTTTTGAAGAGCTCTGCCAACTGTACAGTGGCATAAATGTCCTTTAAAGCGTCAATTGTCTCTGGCTTGTCGGCGTAACACTTATCTTTTATGGCACCCCACAAATAATAGTCCAAAGGTGTCAAATCGCAGCTCCGAGGTGGCCAAACTACATCAGTTCTGCGGCTGATAATACGATCTTCAAAAACAGGGCGCAAAACATCGAGTGTAGCTTCGGCTGTGTGGCCAAATGTTGCCAATATCCTCCTCTTCAATTGTTGTGAACAAAAATTCGTTCAACATGGACCGATAACGATCGCCATTGACTGTAACGGCCACTCCTTGCTCATTTTCGAAGAAAAATGGCCTAATTATGCCTCTGGACCAAAATCCACACCAAACAGTGACTCGTTTTGGGTGTATCGGCTTTTCAATGTAGGGTTTTCTGTGCGAAAATTTTGCTTGTTTACATACCCGCCAAGATCAAAATGAGCTTCATCTGAAAAGATGATTTTTTTGGCAAAATCGGCATCTTCTCTAAGTCGATCGCAGGCCCACTTAGCGAAGCGAAAACGCATTGGATGGTCAGTTGGATTCAACTCCTGAACCAATTGGACTTTGTATGGCGTCATACCAAGGTCTTTATGCAAAATTCGTCTCAATGATGTCTCCGAAATGTTCAATTGTTGAGAACGACGGTGAATTGATGTTGATGGCGCTTCACGCACACTTTCTGCCACAGCAGCAATATTGTCGGGTATACGCACTGTTTTTGGCTTTTCACGCTTTGGTTTATCGATGAGGATGCCAGTTTCTTTCACTTTTTTCACAAGATAACGAGCATACGGAGCTGACGGTGCTTCTCTTCTTCCAAAACCCGTACGCAATTTTCGCACACATTCTGCAACATTACCATTTTTTTTTTTTTTTATATAATGAGCGCGCGCTCAATTGGTTTGAGTACCCTTAAGGTGATTGTACACAGCGCGGGCAAAGGAAATTTAGGGAGGAAGAAAAGAGAGGTACCGATGTACATTGTTTTTAAATGTTTGCAAGTTATAACGACCAGGAAATACAGAGATCGGCAGGGCATTCCATAAGCGAGTTGTACGGCTTAGGAACGAATCACGATATTTTAGAGTACGTCCGAAAATGGGCTTGAGGGTATACTAATGAGCATTCATAGCGAGACGGGTGTTACGATTGAAAGTTTGAATAGGCGGAATGCTACTGGCGATTTCAGTGGAGCACTGGTGGTGGAAATAGCGATAAAACAAAGCGAGACACGAGACATTTCGTCGGTGTTCGAGGGTGTCCATTGATTGACTGATATTAGTATCGTCACTAAGTTTTATCGCACGGTTTTGAATCCTATCTAGCAGGTGCAGAGATGTTTTAGATGCACGTGACCAGATGTGGGAGTTGTACTCCAATTTTTGGCGGATGAATGCCTTATATATTGAGGCTAGATCAGAGGGGGTATTGAGGAAACCTAGACATTTCGCAGCATTTTTGGCGACATCAAATATGTGGTCATACCAACTTAAGTTGTCATTGACATACCGAGAATGGAAAGTTTTTCGGTTTCGACGATGCAAGTGCCATTCATAGATAATGGCTGGGTGTTTAAATTTTGCTTTAAAGACAGCAGACAGCATTGTGTTTTGGAAGCATTAAATTCCACTCTATTGATAGTTCCCCAATTGGTTATTCTGGTAATATCGGAATTTAATGAGCCTAGCATACGCTGCCGTTCTCGTACTACAGCCGAAGAGCAGGGCCGTGAGTCCGGAAACGAATATGAAAAGCAGAGAGTACTGTCATCAGCAAATGAATATATTGGATTAGCAGTAGCAGACAAGAGATCATTAATGAAAATTAAAAAGAGTGTCGGAGACAGAACAGAGCCCTGGGGCACAACAGCATTTATTTTGTGAATATCACACTTGAAACCGTCCAAGACAACTTGAATTGAACATTCCGAAAGGTTTCGATTTTTTTTCATGAGCTACGGTCGATTCGTTGGACCCAATTTTCAACGACTCGGCCACACATTTCGGCCGATACGGCCGCTATTTCGCATTCAATGTTGGCTCTGAGCTCTTCCAACGTCGTCGGCGTGTTGGCATAAACCAATGACTTAACATAGCCCCACAGAAAATAGTCAAGCGGCGTTAAGTCGCACGAACGAGGCGACCAATCGACTGGCCCATGTCTTGAGATAACACTCTCACCATACTTACTCTTCAATAAATTGATTGTAGCGTGTGCTGTGTGACTTGTGGCACCATCCTGTTGAAACCACATGTCGTCCAAGTGCATATCTTCCAATTCGGGCCAAAAATAATCGGTGATCATGGCGCGATAACGCTGACCATTCACAGTAAGGTGACGATCGTTATCGTCGACGAAAAAATAAGGCCAATAACGCCGCTGGCATGCAAACCGCACCAAACAGTTATTTTTTTTGGATGAAGTGGTGATTTATGGATTTTCACCCGACCAATAACGCATATTTTGCTTATTGACGAACCCATTGAGCCAAAAATGAGCTTTGTCACTGAAGATGATTTGGCGATGAAATTCATCATCTTGGCGCATCTTCTCCAGAACCCAATCGGAGAATGTACGTCGCTTCAAATGGTCCATCGGCTTCAATTCTTGAGTCAGCTTGATCTTGTATGGGTATAAACCAAGATCCTTACGAAAAATACGCCGTGGAATTGACCGATTTGGATCGTTTGCTACGGACGCCTGAACGGCAGCGATATTTTCGACACTTCGACCAACCCGTTGTCTCAATGGCAAGGCAATATCACACAACGAATATGTAGACTCAAATTTTTGCACTAAACTTGTTATTGCCTGTCTACTAGGGCGAAAATTACGACCGAAAATTGGAGTTAACGCTCTTAAAGTTGCAGTCACCGACTCCGAATTTCGGTAGAAAATTTTTATAATTTGCAGACGTTGCTCGTTCGTGTACTTTACCATGTTGAGTTTACTGAATAAATTGACAGTGACAGTTTGACGATTAGTGAAAGAGTGCGTTCACAAATTAAATTCAAAATTGTCATGTCGCTATTGGAAAACCCTTTATTTACTTCCTAGACATGATTAATAAGGATATGGATATTTAGAAAGTGAACTGTAGTTAGCGACTGTTCCACTCTTGAATTTATTTTATAAATAAGTTCGTAAGTGGGAGCAAAACAGAACAACTTTCACATAAAATGGTTGGATATCAAACACTCAGAACTTTTATTTTCCCGAAGAACCACTAAATGTGATCAATAAACGTGATTGAAGAGGTCGCTTATGGCACAACAAAGGGAATCATCACCAATTACGTATCCTTTTCGATCAATCAAAGGCCCAGAATAAAACAAACTCGTGCAGCTCCATGGCAATCATAGGACTGAATAGCACTTTAATCTGCCGTCGGCTTATTACTTTTTTGGCAAGCTTCACCTTAACCGTTTTATTCATTTTATTGCAGAGACTCTGCTGACATTGAAGATGATGTTCACATTTCTCAAGCAGATGAGTGCGTGCTTCAACTCAATTCTCAACCATTCACTTGATGAAAGCAATGTTAATTTTAGGGTTCCCAATCCGTCAATTTCAATGGAGACTAATTCATATCGATTATCTCGCTGGGAGTTGCTCTAGAATTTATGAGTACTTCCGAAGTAGCTGTTCCTCGGGGTGTTTTGCGTGTTGCGGCAACAGTCACCTGCTAGATAGAGATCAAAACCGTGCGACAAGACTCATAGGTGATGGCAACGAAATGTCTCGTGTCTCACCTTGCTCCACCTTTCACCACCAGTGCTCCACCGAAACTGCCAGTAGCATTTCACCAACTTTTAATCGTAACACCCGTCTCTTGAATAAATTCTCGTCAGTTTACTCAGAAGCAATATCGTGATTCTTTCCTAAGCCGTACTTCTCGCTTATATGGAATGTCCTGCCGCACTGTTTATTTCCTGGCCATTGTTTCCTGCATACATTCAAAACGAACGAACATCGGTACCTTTCTTTCTTTCCTCCAAAGCTGTTTTTGCCCGAGTTGTGTGCAGACATTTTAAGGGTACCTTAACCCCCTGAGGGTGTGCTAATATAAATAATAAAAAAATAAATCTATTCCGGTTTACCTGTTGTTAACCTTGCAAGCAGCCATTGCTAAGTTTCATCGAAATCTGTGACATCTACTTATTGGAGACCGATTATTGTCTCAACAGTCATTTACGTACATTAGGTACATCCATATTTATCCACGGAACAAGTTAATGTGTTAATCCACACCTCTCCTTATGGAAATCTTCTGGCAAAAATCTCTTCTAAAACAAGAGCCTTCAACTCGGAAAACCATGCTCAAAAATCGTTGTGCAATAGCTGCGATTGATGGCGAGACGGCCAATTTAATATCAACCATCCACACCCCTGCAATTAAATTCCATCTGCAGCCCCATTTAATAGTGATTCCTTAGAAAACTCAATTAGCCTAATTGAGGCTCACACTTGACTTGGGAACTCCTGAAGTGTAATTATCGCAGTCCAATATGTCAGCAATCGCTGGCTATTATGCAAATACGAAAACATATTGCACAGCACTAATAGTATTAGGAAAGAGCTCCCCTGGCTCCAACTTAAATAACCTGCCAATGACGAGTGCAATCATATTAAGAAGCGAATCTCAAGCCATTTTTGCCCATGAAAAAAACAAAAAAAAATAAAAAAATTGCAATTTCTGTTGGACTGCGGACTACGAATAAAGTCACGTAATTTATTCCTAAAAAACTCTCACGGTACTTTAAATATAATTTTCCGTTCACATCGCACATTTACTACTCTGCAGTCTCACTGCACTCCCCACCGTCGTTTGAATCCTCATGAAGTGAATCAGCAACATCAGCGACGAGGACAACGCACAACCACCAACTTGAATGAAGTAGAGAGGTACCATCCAGCAGACATAAGTTCACCAAATAAAAGCCCAACACTGGTGCAAAACTTGAAATTCTTCTACGTGCGACGATTTCACCCTCCGGCTATTTCTACCTACTATCTCTTCACTGTGCTTGCATTGCAAAGCAAGCTGGTGCGCGCGGGGCTACATCAGATTGGCGAGTGCAATATGGTTACTTGAAGTAAGTTTATTACTGGTTACGCTCGCAACGAAGCTAAAGTTGTGGCTTTGCACGGATCCATAAGGCAGCAGCCAACCAAATGAATGGCCAACCTTCCAGTTTCACCGCACCGCGTATATGAGTACCATAGCAATAGTCAGAGCAACAGCAGCTCTAAGATCGAAGAGAGGTCAAAATGAGGAAGACCGAAACCGAAACTGAAACACGAACGCGCAGACCTACCCCGCGCTCTGATACACCAATGCACCAACAAAGCACCAAAGCACCAACAAAGCACCGAAGCACCGAAGCACCGAAGCACCAGAGCACTCCGAAACAGCAGACAGTTCAAAGGAACAGAGTTATTTATAAGGGGCAGTAAAATAAAATATTTCACCAGACCGGCCGGCCGAATGAACTCCGAACAGATTCCCATAAGAAGCCGCCTGCTAGAGCATCAACGATTTTTGAATTATTACCTTCGTTTACTTCTTGTTGGCAAAGAGTCAAATTGGTCGGCACACGCTCGCGGGCACACGTCATTTCCCACGGATCTGCTGCAGCCACGGTTGCGCTTGCGCATTGCTAAACGCTGAGCAGTGCATGTCAGATGCATGCATACATATAAGAGTACTATGTTACCACTACAGCTACATTGTGCACTATGCCTATGCACTGAACACCTTACACACGTATCATACATGAATTTGGATCTACCATGGTAGATGGGTGAAAAAATCTCAAATCTGCCAACACGGCTAATCAAACTGACGACAGACACTCACTCGTACGTACCTATACGAGGGGATTGTTCCCCTGAAGAGTTGCTGCTTGTCACCCACTGAGTTAGCTCATTTGGAAACATACTCGTAGAGCACGTCACCAGACAAATAGCTTGACAGCGTGTAAACAAATTAGTCGCATTATTTCGTGTCGCATGCTCGCACTTAACACGAATTCTTAGCTGAAGCATCATTAATTAGTCCACGGATCCCTCTGTTCTGGTCGTTCACGATGTAAACAAATTAAGTTAGAGTATAATTAAATGAAGGCAATTCCAAAGAGGTGCCGCTTGAGCCACCACTAATGTAGGGCAACGAAAGCCCTTGAATATTGAGTGTCGCCCAAATCGACATCCATTAGGATGTCGCAATGACATCCTGTACGAGTATGTGTGAAAGGTGAGATTGAAACCGGATCCGCACTACTCACCCACGTATGATGAAAATGACTCGAATCCATTGTCAAAGAGATGTGCGGACACTCCAGCCAAAATGAATCTTAAATATATTCTCGGTTTAATGGAAGCATCTCGCTGGCGGGTCGTTTTAACGTGTCACTCGTTTGGTTCCTCAAAAACCAAAACTAAAACGAATTAAAGCCGAATCAAAGGTGGTGGTCTTGCCACGATAATGTTGTTTGGGCCGTCAGGCTGATAAACCCCAAACCATGAAACATAGCTTCGAAGACGTAGCAGAGATAAAACAAGAGCACAACACTATGATGGTGCGACAGTCCGTCCACCAGACTGCCTGGAGTAAGAGCAACCCTCAATTAATTTCATTATCACGTCCCCAAATTGATTTGTCGATTAAGTCCCCTGATGGCCAAACATCTAAATTTGTCTCCTGATACAGATCAACATTCCCATGCGACATCAACATCGATGGCTGGATGGTTGTCCTCTTCATGGTTTGTCACTGAAAGGATGACAACAAATTTGACCTGCCCAACCAGCCGTATGGTTGTATGGCCGAGGGCAGCAACGATGACTGAAACTATTACGTACGAGTATAAAACGACTAAAACGACGACCGCATGATTGAGACGACTTTATTGAGATGATGACCACCACCGTACAGGAAGATGCGGCAGACAGGGAAGAAGTTCCAAATCGAGCCAACTATTTGGTCATAACTTACAACGAAACAATTTCGTAGGCTGTATTCCTAATTAGCCCACACGGACGGGCGACGTGAGAATTAATAGTTGACACTTGTGTTGCCACACACTTTCTTGTCGTTCTGTTGGTATTTTCTTCTTCTCTAGTCCCTAGTCCCGTTGGGATGCTGCGCTCTTGCCATGCTGTGTTTGTGTTTTCATGTGCTGCGACAACGACTGACACTGGTGTTGGAAAGTGTCACCTGCTTTATCTAAACGATGAATCAGTATCACCAACTGCCGTGGAGGTCTGGGCTCTTCAATCACATTAAAAACTTAATTGTAGTGGACTCCTTGGACGCGCGCACTTTGGACAAAGATGATGTTGACGATGGTGATTGTGACGGAGATGGCGATGGCGATGGCGATGAAGATGGTGGTAGGGTGATGCGGAGTTTGTGTCTTATGGCTTCGTTCGCACTTTATTTCTGCCGACCACCTACCACCGTGAGGTTTCTCGTTTCCCCATTTTATTTCTTACTTATATAGAAGTCAATTACCATTTCGGTATCAGGATGGATCTAAAGGTTGGTGGTTAGCATTACGGATGCATGTGATTCTTTGGTAAGACGCGCGCCCGCCTAACCACTCGCATGAGTAGTTTCTCGCCAGTATATGGAGTCGTACCTTGAAAAGCTGCTGCTGCTGCTGCTGCTGCTGCTGCCGCTGTGCCTGCCTGCCCATACAACCTGTTGGTAATTTCTGTCGAGCCGGGTAGATTTTTCATAGTTCCGCTTGTAATTTATTTGAAAACGATAAAAAGGGTGTGATTAATGAAGTTTTTTCCTGTTTTGTTGTGCTGGCATTTGTATGTGCGTAGTAACACGTTTTACACTGATAACGATAGAGAGATTTTCATTTCTCACTCACTGCATAGTGCATTCAGTGTTTTGGATGCTGCGCTATCCAATGTTGCATTGGATGCATTTATTGTGTTGTAAATTGAGATTACTCACACGACTACAGAAAGTTATGTTGATTATCATTCTGAGTATCTGCTTATTGTAGCGAAAATATTTACGCACATAAGTCTGAAAAACATCGAATAAGTGGAATATAGTTCCATTTGCTTCCATTGCTGCTTACATAAGAAACGGACGGAGAATGGTACAAATACGTCGTTGGGTCTGCTTCTTTTCCCTGTGATGCGTTATTATTACCACCACCGAAGGTGATGATGAGACTTACACATGTACAATACCTATATGCTGCGATGCCAATGCTCAGAATACTCTTTGAGGCAGTAGGAAATGTAACGAGAGAAGCAATCATCCCCAGGATTTCATACTATGGACTGACCAGGTTGTCAACAGTCTCAGTCTCCTTCTGTTACGAGAATAAGACAGCGAGTACCTGACTTAACGTCATTCAATAGGTGTGCTAAGAATATTACCGGCTGGAAAGTAGTATCGGAGGGCCCCATGTTAGAACATAGGGATCGAATGCGAGGTTTCGACATTGTTGAGGGCGAGGAATTCAAGGAAAATCAACTGGATACGATTTAAGGAAAAGCTTGGAGAGTCAAATTGTGCACCCGCTAAGCTCAGGACAAAACAAAAGCTAGAGGAACCTGTTCAGAACTTGAGCGGTAACCTCACCAAGTGTTTTGAACTGGCATGTCGAGCTACAAAGCCATCATGCAAATCACCCATTCCTTGGTGGAATGCAGACCAGAAAACTTCTTAACTTAGGTGACTTAGGACTAATTTGCAGGAAGACTGGAGCCTTTAACGATCGAAACAAAGGTAATATCAATGAAAAATAGTATTGCTGAAATTGATATTAGAATATCGCATCTTGAATCAAATTCCTCCGTCACCGAAACCCTTCGTAACGAAATCATCGCTCTCAAACAAGACATCGAAATACAGGAGAACAAAGCTATTGCTGCTGATGCCCTTCTCTACGGTGTTCCAACCATGGAAAGCGAAAATCTGCTATCACTTTTCAGTAATCTGTGCCAAACTATCAATGTGAATACTCCAGCACTTCGGAACATCTATCGCATACGCCCACGGCAAAACAATCCAGTGCAAGCACCTGCCATCATGTTAAAATTTAACTCGCGGGGACTTGTGTGTGTAATCAAGAACGCAAAAAGCAAAGCTCGTGTTGTCAAAAGCCTAGACGAACTTCATCATGTAATCAATGGAAGCGAAATAGAGAGCTCTGAGCGGGCATTATTTTTCTTAACATTTATTTATTTATTTATTTATTTATCTTAGGACCTAAGATGGATGAATTACGTTATCTTTTTGTTGGCTCTGAGATTGAAATAATTTGTGTATCCGAAACTTGGTTCCTTTCTGACCTTATTGGTGATGAAGTTAGAGAGATAAATACAAATCTGGTTGAGATGGAAAGGTATGACATTTTTCGTGCTGGTAGAGTTCGGCGGACTGGAGGAGGAGTTGCAATCTATGTTCGTAAGGGTATCTTTAGAAATATAAAAATTGTATGCATATCCCAGGGCGCGTGTCCTATGGACTACCTGCTCATAGAGTTATCTACTGCTCACGACTCTATTCTGCTTGGTGTAGTTTACAGGCCTAATAAAAATATTAATCTGTGCCAGCTTACATCGATACTCGAAGACATTTCACTGACCGCCCCGAATTTTATCTTGTGTGGTGACTTAAACAATGACCTCCTTACAGAGTCTGACCTAATAGACGATCTGGGATCACTAAACCTATTTCCCGTAAACTCTGTCACCCCAATCCATTTTGGTGCTACATCTAGCACCCTACTGGATGTTATATTCATTAGTGATCTCAATAAGGCGCTCTTCTACGACCAGTTGTCAGTTCCCAGTTTTTCTAAACATGATCTCCTTTACTTAACGTTCGATTTCAATTTCAGTATTTCATCCAGCCCAATACAGTTCAGGGACTTCAATAGCATTGACTTCGCCATGCTCGAAAGAGACATGCGTGATATTAACTGAGAACAAATTTATTACATGTCTTCACCAAATCTACAAGTCGAGTTCTTACAGTTGAAAATGGTTGAAATATTTGAGAGACACGTACCCATACGAACGAAAACTTTTAAGCCCAACCACAATTCCTGGTTGACCTCAGATATTGGCCACCTAATGCAAAAACGCGACGAAGCTTACAAAAAATGGAAACGTTTCAGAGTGGAAGAGTTTCATAGAACTTATCGTTCACTTCGTAATATAGTTGTTTGCAATATACGGGCGGCCAAAATTCGATTTTATTCAAAACGGTTAAATCCTCCGTCAACCGGGAAACAGTTATGGAAGAATCTCAAGCAGATTGGGGTGGGAAAACAGAGCCGCAGACATGTAACTAACGACGACGGTAATAAGCTAAACCGTATCCCATACCCCCTCCAGTGACAGTTCCATTGCTTCTAATTATACCGCAATTTCACATGTTCTATCTCCTCCTCCAAACGAATCTTTCGCTTTTTCTCGTATCCAACAGGTTGACGTAGTTGAGAGTTTGCTTTCAATTAAATCCAACGCTGTTGGAGTGGACATGGTCCATCCCAAGTTCCTAAAAATCATCTTTCCCGTACTCCTGCCACACATTACTAATATTTTCAACCAAATCCTCATAACTAGAGTTTTTCCTTCAGTCTGGAAGTTGCCGAAGATAATACCAGTGCCAAAGAATCCCTCGTGTACCGAATTCCGCCCTATTGCTATACTTTCCTTCCTCTCGAAAGTTTTCGAGAGAATCATGCAAAAGCAAATAAATAGGTTTCTTCACCAACACAATCTTTTAACTTCTAGGCAGTCTGGTTTTCGCCCTAAGCATAGTTGCTCGACGGTTCTGCTTGGAGTTGTCGATGACATTAGGCAAAAGCTTGATATAGGTTATCTTTCCTTTCTGATACTTTTCGATTTCTCGAAGGCGTTCGACACTGTTCATCACGCCATTCTATGCGATAAATTATATAGGATGTACAACTTTTCCAATTTCGCAGTCTGTCTAATATCATCATATTTGGATGAACGCCAACAAGCGGTTTTTACTGAAAATTCCTTGTCGGATTTTCTTCCCAATCCGTGTGGCGTACCTCAGGGATCTATTCTAGGCCCTCTTCTATTTTCCCTATATGTTAATGAATTACCATCCACTCTTTCGCACTGCTCTGCGGAAATGTACGCCGATGACACCCAATTACACCTTAGCTGTTCTCCTGAACATTAAACTCATAAAATCCGATCTGGATAAAATTTTCAAATGGGCGAGTCAGAATCTACTTCTTATTAATCCAAAGAAATCTAAATGCATTGTTATATCTAGAAAGCCTGTTAATACATCCCTGCCTCCTCTGATCTTTATTAACAATGGTCCTATCAAATACGTTGACAATGCCAAAAACCTTGGTATGATTTTTAACTCAACCCTAACCTGGAATGATCACATAAAAAGTTGCGTTGCCAAGGCACATGGGGTCCTCCGATCCCTGTGGGCTCTACAACACCTTATACCTTTACCAACCCGATCTCTGTTAGTCAAGACCCTCATTTCTCCTATTCTTACTTATGGATGTGAAGTCTACGGAAGATGTGATGAATTTAGTAGACGTAAGCTAAATGTCGCATATAATAATGCTGCTCGCTTTATTTTTAGTCGCCGTCGATATAACCATATTTCCCACTTGTCCAAACGTATCAATGGTCTCTCATTTTGATAACATCCTAAAGTTTCGTTCCATCACAATGTTGCATAACATCATTCACACACGTCAACCTCGAAACCTATTTAATCGAATTACGTTTTGTGCATCCAATTGGACTAAGCAAATACTTTTACCGCGTTTTTCTCACTTTACCTCTGAACTCCAATTCTTTGTTAACACCACTCGGCTCTGGAATGCCCTCCCACGCAACATCAGTGAAATAAAAAATAAGATACGATTTAAAAATCGATTAAAAATACATTTATCTGCTTTGAATTAATTTTTGAATTACGCCAAAATGACACATTGTAAATGAATCCGTCTATTATAATTAGCTTTCTCTGCAATAAGTAAGTAAGTAAGTAATCCATTCATTTATTTACAATTTTTAACATACATTTACATTAACTATTTATGAATATAAACGCTTTGGCATTGCCGTCAGCTCGACTAACAACTTTAATTTCTTCTATTGATTTTAAATATACTTTATTATTTTAATTTTCAGTTTTCATTTAATATTTTTGTTTATTTTTTTTTTTTTATCGTAGATCAATCATATTCAGTCATGATTAGTTTCCTAAATCTGCAAGTTTCCTTTAGATAATTGGCAAGTTTTATCCAATCTGGTCCATCCAATATTTGTATTGTCTCCTGCATTGAGAGAGAGAATTTTCCAAAATACGCAAATCTCTCTTGTCGAAAAATTGAACAGATACTTATAAAGTGGAAGCAGTCTTCTTTGGATCTTGTGTTGCATAGTGTGCAAAACTGGTTGTAACTCCCATTGTAAGGTCTTCCGTTGAGGCATAATAATTCGCATCTTGCTTTAAATATTAGAGAAATATCTTTGGGACTTAGAGAATTTTGAAAATAATTATTGTTACACAGATTAAATTTCAACTGACTGTATAATATTCGGCTTTCAGATTCAGTAGCTGTTTCTACAAGCAGATTTCGAAC
Source organism: Volucella bombylans (assembly GCA_949129095.1). Lineage (NCBI taxonomy): Eukaryota > Metazoa > Arthropoda > Insecta > Diptera > Syrphidae > Volucella > Volucella bombylans. The sequence continues at coordinate 166,721,450 of OX422144.1, read as the reverse complement.
CGAGTCTTCATTCAGCTGAATAATTCTATAAAGCTTTTCCTTTACACCAAGAATGTTGTTTGGATCAATTTCTATATCTTCGCCAAAAGAAGTGGCGATCTGTTGCCATTTATTAAACCACCAGTCTTTGTTCCTAACTTCGTATAGCAGCATCTTTTTACTCAGACGTTCATCTCGAAAACCCAAGACTTTAAGTAGATAATCAGCTTGTAGTTTCAGGGTGCTGGTAAATATCTTTGGCAAGCCGGTTTCTAAATAAATCGCATAATTCGGTGTGTTGATTGGTAGATTGAAAATTTTTCTGATGAAGTTCCTCTGAGGTTTCTCAGTTACCTCATACTCTTCCATTCCCCAAACTTGAGCTGCATAGCACAGAGTTGACTTCACAACTGAATTGAAGATTTGATATTTGGTAGACAAATGTATACGGCTGTTTGTAAAAATCTTTCTCCATGTTAAGTTTATAAGACTTTGAGAGGCCTTGGCTTTTTCGGCAAAGTGCTTACTAAAATTTAGCCTTGGGTTAAGGTTCACCCCAAGATACCTATATTCATTTGTCACTTCCAAATGCCTTCCATTGTACACCCAATTGCTTCCGACTTCAGTTCGATTGGAACGCGAGAAAATCATAATTTTTGATTTTTCAGTGTTGATTTCAAGTCCCCACTTTTCACAGTATGTAGACAGCCGGTTTATCATCAATTGTAAATTGTCTTTCGATTCTGATAATATAACCAAGTCGTCAGCATATAGCAACACATTGATTTGGATTCCTGCCATTCTAATTCCTCCAGGAAGATGGTTTACAATGTCGTTTATAAAAAGTGCAAATAAAAGTGCGCTAAGCGGACATCCCTGTTTGACACCTGAATCAGTTCTAAACCATTCAGAGAAACGTGAACCATCCCACACGCTGGCTTCTGTGTCATTGTACATATTTTTGATAACATGTAGAAACCTGGTTGAGACACCTAGCTGTGAAAGTTTGTATATTAGCGCATTCCGATTTACCAAATCAAACGCTGCTTTGAAATCGACAAAGAACGCGTACACGTTTTTTTTTTTTTAAAGGTTATGAGAACCATTAATATCCTTCGCCAGCTTCCAAAATTCCTTTGTGTTCTTTGTTCCACCAAGTGATTGGGCTTGTTTATTTTCAAAATTAAGTTTCTTTGCAAAACACAGACTTTTATATTGGGAATTTGATTGAACGTACCATTTTCGTAATTCTTCATTGTTGGAATTACGGAATGCATTTAAAAGAGCAAATGATTTTTTTCTTGCTCTCATACACTCTTTATGAAACCATTTTTGTTTGAATGCTTTTGCTACATTAGAGCTAAACCTGTTTGCCGAATTTCTCATGCATGTTATTATTTCATTTGAAAGAATATCAATAGACTCAATGCCAGCAGGAATTCTTGAGAGCCAAACGTCTAGTTTGTGTTGAAAGGTTTTAGCTTCTTCATCCCTCCATTTAAGTCTAGGTAACAACTGAAGATTTGATTGTGACGAGTCAGGTTCGGTTTTCCATTCTACTGCGATTGGCATATGATCAGAGAAATGTTTGCATAGCACCTCAAACTTATTTATGAGGTCTAGCCAATCATTGTTCACCATACAGTAATCAATCACTGACTTACCTTGTCCTCCAATAAAGGTATATTGACCATCCATGTCTCCTTCGGTACAGCCATTCAAAAGAATAAAATCATACAATTGCAGCGTTTCAAGAAGTGCAGCACCATTACTATTGCATATTATGTCTTTGGATGTTCTAGAGTTAACGTTTAAACAAACATTGTTAATGTTTCTGTCTGTAGTGACTTGATCGTTACTAGTTCTGGCGTTGAAGTCCCCAATCATTAGTACGCTCTTGCTGGCAAAAACAGATAAATTATTGTTGAGTTGTTCTAAATCCTCGGTCCACTTATTGCAGTTTAAATAAAGAGGCATTATATACATATCGTTTCTTTTTAAGAGTTTAATTACAGTTGTTTCTTGTATCTCTGCAAAGTCGTACAATTTAATATGTGATGTTCTTATTCCATACAAACAACCTCCGCTTTCTCGTCCCTTGCTACATGTTTTGGTAGCATGAATCCAGTGAAGTTTATATCCGCTAAAATATTTTATGAATTTAATCGAATTTCCTAAAGTAATATGTGTTTCAAAAAGGAAAAAAAGATCAAAAGTTTTAACAAAATTGAAAAAATCTACATACAATAACTTATTATTCAGACCAGATATACGAGTATTATATGCTAATATTTTACAAAAACTATTACTTAATGAGCTGACGGCATTTAATTTTCAATTTCTTGGTTTAATACTACTACTTTGTTGTTTTTGATTAAGTGGCATCCCTGGTTGCCCAGAAATAAGTGCTGATCTATTACTTTCGTTGTGACGCCTCTGCAATATATTAGCTTATCACAAATTTTGTAAAAGATATTATATCTTAATGTATAAGCTCTCGATCTGAATGAAATAAAATAAATAAAAAAATAAATAAAAATATTAGGGCTAATTCGGATTTCAAAGTGTGTCTCCTAGTTCTCAAAAAGGGAAAATCGACCAGGCTGGAATCACTCAGAAAATCTGGTAGCGCCTACACTGAGTCGAGAGCAGAGACTCTCGGTCTCATGCTTCAGGCTCATTTCCCAGGTAACCTAATCAGAACCAGGTCACAACCAGCTTCTATTAATGAACCTGCTAGTGAGCTGAATAACACAACACGCCGTAGCTGGTATATCTCAACGATTGTGGTGACGGATGGGGCCAGCAAATATTATGTTGCCTGCCATCAACTTCAAATCACGTGGCACCGATTGCATATACTCATTTATGTTACGAACAGGTATAGACCAGCTGATAGTAGCTCTAAAGAGAATCTTCATTCCTAACCTGGTACTGGCATCCATACTGAAACCCTTGCGAAGAGTGAGGGTAGCCTTTGTACCGAAATCCGACCTTCAGACCTATAAGTTTGACTTTCTTCGTGTTAAAGAGCATGGAGAGAATGATCCAATTGTATGTGCGTAAAATGGCATTGCGAATTCATCCTCTGTTTAAGATACAACATTGAAGGTGCAGAATTGAATGTGTACTCTTTTGACGGCATGCGTAACTCGGTCGACAACACGGCGTAGACGAATCACTAGTTTTGTGGATAAAAGCAATGCCGGTACCGATGCTGGATGCGGACATATGTGATGATGGGGGTAAACAGGGGTTGCCGCAAGACGGCATGTTGTTCGACTCACTACTCTACGTGCTTAATAGTTCTGACATCTATGCACAAGCATACGCGGATGCTGTAGCTGTACTGTCTGTTGGATAGTGTCTAGCGACTGTCTGCTCTAAGGAGCAAGCAGTGATCGACGGTTTGTGCACTATTAGTGGACTTTCAATCAATCCTCTCAAAACTTCTATTGTCTAAACATTTCACGTAAAAACCTTTAAGGCGCTGTCGTCATTCTGGCAGTGCAAAGGAGAAGACATGGGACCCTCTACCGAGAATTATATCCTATGCGTCGGTTGTCTGATGGAAAAAGCTGCATCGTGGGCTGTATCCTCAAAGCCATTTTCTGAAGGTTTGATGACTTTGCGCTGTAGCTGTCTTTTTACTCTTTTTCACATACCAACTGATGCAATGACACCAGAACTGCTACTGCATCAAAAAACGAAACCGGCTATCCCTGTGCCCAAAACAGGTTTCGGCCAGTATCTGAGTCAGGAAAAGCATGTACTCGGTTCTTCACGGATGGCTACGAAACCGATCTGGAATGCGGTGCTGGTGTCTTTCTATAGGACGACAACGCTCGATAGAGCAATTGAGCAGGTGGAGGGGGCGAGGAGCCAAGCTGTGCTTTCTTGCTGTGCCCTCTTTCGAGTTCCAAGTTAGTTCGAGAATGCAACACGTCACAGAACGCGGTCAGAAGGCTGAATTCACTGAGCCTTGTCTGTGTCCCAGGTCACAATGGGATCACGGGAAATGAAATAGCCGATGAACTTGCCAGCAAGGTGCACAGAAGAGTTTCTCATGACCCGAACCTGCATTGGGTCTGCCTGCAACTGCTGATGGCACGACTCCCCAAGTTGCAGGCTGACCAAACGAATACCTCTCGACGTGAACAAAGGGATTGCAGGTTGCTTACTGGCGTCGTGATGGGTTACTACACTTTTGCAAAGTTCTTAAATGTGCTGACGCTTGCTGTAAATGTGGGGACGACACCAGGGACCACTGGTGGGTGCTGCTACTTTAAGCCCTTTATCACTGAAACACTTACTCATCTTTTTCCAAAAGATTGAAAGACTCCAGTAAAACGAACTTGCAAGGAGTACAGTGAACTAGTTTCTTGTCGTGTGCTCTGTTCCGACAGCGAAAACAAAAACAGATTTGTGCCACTGTTCTTCAGCAGTTTATGATAAAAATTCAATACAAAAATAAACCTGCTTAAGCACCAGATTGTGCTGTACCGCAACCTGTAGGACATACTCGTATTTAGCCAAAAATTGGTTGAAGTTTCCAACTCCCCATCGGGTAGGGTTTCTGGAGCTCTCCTCAGCTTCGTCCTACTTGACATGGTGTTTCTTTAATGTCTTTCTGCGCCATGTATTTCTCTGTCTACTCGTTCTTCTTCTGTCCTGAGTTGGCGGGATTCATCGCATAAGATGACAAGGACTATAGCTTTCGACTTATAGGCATGCAATTTTTCATGCGGCTCCGAGTTGGAAATGCGATTTGGTTAGAGATTTTCTGTGAAAGTGGCGGACATTTTCCAGGTGCTGCCTCCATACAACAGCATTCCTTCTCCCTGTTTTAGACAACATGCCTAACGCACATTTTGCTTAGTTTATTCGCTTAGCTATATCTAGTTCAGTCCCACCTTCCTCAACAACGATGCTTCCTAGTTATTGAAACGATTACCCTTTCTACTTGTTGTCTGAACTTATGCAATGCCTAACATATTTGTGAGATTGAGGTGGGAAGGCTGATAATCTTAGGCGGAATTAATCTTTAGCCCAAGGTCCCTTGCGCAGCAAGGCGCTACTCACATCAGTTGTCCCTTGATGGAGGTCCAAAATCCAATGGGGTCACACGCCAAGAATCCATAGAACTTTCCCTATAGAGCAATGCGCGGTACATCACTTCTATCCAATAAAATAATATTAGAAAAGGATATATCCTTGTCGCATGACACTCTGGTATTTGAATTCCATTTCATCACCTAACTTTTCTGTACACAATGCTTCTGGTTGCGCGGCCATTCAATGAATTTAGATTCGTTTGTCCCGTCTTACGCTACGCTATACTTTTGTTATTTTTAAACAGTACAGTGGCATAAGCTCGTTCATTCCTGTTGCTGGAGTAACTGTAAGACGAGCCCTTAGAAATTTCCTTTGTTTGGTTAGGTGTCCAGGTGTCCTTAGAAAGCCTTCCTTGCAACCTTCTAACAAAATCATCCACCTGGAAGTCATTGTAATGTTACCGAGTCTTGTTAGTGAATCAGTTCGCAGTTTGAGAGTGACAACCATAAGATGCTAATGATTTGGCATTCTTATGTCTCCTCCGCATCGGTTCTGGATTTCTAAGAGAAATCCTTTCTCCAGCTTTCTCATCACAATGACGATGTGTTCGTGTGGTTTTGCGTTATTAACGGAAATCAGCTTTAAAAAATGAAAAGCTATTTTTGTTCGCAGTTGCCAGCTTTGTTGAGGCATAGCATTTTCCCATTACAATTTCTTCATCCTCTAAAGCCGACTTTGTCGCAATAAAAATATCACTGCCTCTCAAGTCCCTTTACGTTATATGTTGCTACATCCTACCAGCTCAACCTATCGAATCTTACCAATTTGTTATTGATGCGATCGATCATTTAATTGACCTGTCAGACCCTACTGATGATATCCTTATTTTCGGCGACTTTAATCTTCCTCAGCTACAGTGGACTCCATCAGATGATCAATCGTTTTTCATCGCTTCAAATGCCAACTCAGCTAAGGAATGTCTCTTCTTAGATCGCTTAACAGACTCAAGTCTATGCCAAGTCAGTGGTATATCCAATTATATGGGCAGGCAATTAGACCTTATTTTCACAACAGATCCAATTAACTCCTCAGTCTCACTTTGTCCCCTATCTCTCTCAACAATCGATAACTACCATCCCCCCCTTCTACTTTCATGTTTTCATAACTCTTCATTCCACTTTCTCATCCCACGACTTTCATAAAGCAAACTTTCACAAAATCAGTGACTATCTCAGCAGATCCCTCTTTAACTTTCACAACCTAAGTATAAATGATGCCTTATCCATTTTTTATAAAGAAATATTTAATTCTTTTTCCCTTTACGTTCCGTTTTCCCGCCTTAAAACATCATCTACTAGTCCTCCCTGGTATAATCGCAAGCTTCGTTCCTTACGAAATAAGAGAAATAAGTTATGGGCTGTTTTCTTGCGTACCAGATCCTTTTCCGACTATTCCAACTATCTCGGTGCTTATCTTCATTTTACCGAACTTTAGCAGCGCTACCTTAACAATGCACAAGTCAACCTTATAAACGACTCTAAGTCCTTTTTCTAATTTATTAACTACAAAAGAAAGTCAGATGGTTGCCCTCCTTCCCTCTCTTTCAACAACAAGTCATCAGCCGATCCACTCACCATTGCCAACCTATTTGCCACCTTTTCTAAACAATCCTTCACCAATGACTCCTTTGTACCAGATCCATCCTATTTTAGTTACCTACTGAACTTCTTCAATGGCCACTTCTCCCTCACATCTTGGACCCGTATTATATCGAATATAAATTACACCAACTCAATGACGAATTCACACCCGGCCCAGATGGCCTTTCTGCCATATTTCTTAAAAAATGTTCTTCCTCTCTTTCCCTTGCCCTCTCTAATCTCTTTCGCCTATCCCTTTCACAAGGAGAATTTCCTCAGGCTTGGAAAACCTTCTTCATAACCCCAATCCACAAGAAAGGATCAAAGAATGAAATAACCAACTATCGTCCAATCGCTAAACTCTCCCATATACCCAAACTCTTCGAAAGTATTTTGTATGAAGCTCTAAGCTTCCAATGCAAATCACTTATTTCCCCTAGACAACATGGCTTCCTAAAGGGTAGGTCAACCACCACAAATCTCGTTGAATTCGTATCCTTTGCCCTCTCTGCCCTAGAGAATGGCAATGAAGTCGATGTAGTTGCAACCGATTTTAGCAAAACCTTCGATAAAATCTCTCATCGGTTAATTATCTTTAAATTGTCTGCCCTCGGCTTTGAACCCATATTGTTAAAATGGATATCCTCTTACCTCGAAAACCGTTTTTACAGTGTTCGTTTTAGGTCAGCCCAGTCCGCTCCATTTTTGGCCACCTCTGGAGTTCCACAAGGCAGCCATCTCGGTCCCCTTCTTTTTATATTAACCATAAATGATCTCGATATGATCATCAAACACTCGTCTGTCTCCCTTTACGCCGACGATACCAAATTTTTCAAAACCATTTCCTCTCCCCATGACTCTTTCCTCCTTCAACAAGATCTTGATAGTTCCTCGATCTGGTGCCTCAAAAATTCTTTGGAACTTAACATCGCCAAATGCCAATCCATCACCTTCTCACATAAGCGGAACCAATCTCCTCCCCGACTCTATCTTCTCCAAAACCAACCTATCTCCTCCGTACAATCTCTTCGTGACCTCGGCATTTTGTGTGATAGCGAGCTCAACTTCCGTTTACATATGGATGAGATAATCCTCAAAGCCAACTCTGCACTAGGTTTTGTAAAACGGTGGTCCAAAGAATTCACCAACCCATACGTGACCAGGTTCCTCTATATTACCTTTGTTCGCCCCCTCCTAGAGTACGCCAGTCAAGTATGGTCCCCATATCATCGTGTTCATATCTCGAGCATTCTGCGTCGTTTTCTTCGATTTGCTCTTCGAGGTATGCCCTGGGACGATCCTTTTAATCTGCCCCCCTATCAAAATCGTCTCAACCTTATCAACTTAAACACCCTCGAAGATCGCAGAGATGCAGCAGACTTTCTCTTCATTCATCGACTCCTTTCAGGTCACGTTGAATGCGCGTCCCTTCACAACTCCATTTTCCTCAACACTAACCCTCGTAATCTACGTACCCCTCGACTCTTCTATCTACCAACCCACCACACCTCCTATGGCGCGAACGAACCAATCTCCCGTATGCTACGTCAAATCAACTCAAGCCCTACCGTCTTTGACTTTCACCGCACCACTTCCTACCTCAAATCTGTTCTCCTTCACCACTCCAACCAACCTTAGTTTTAAGTTTTAGTTTAAGTTTAATTTGTAAGTTATAGCTTGTATTAAGCCGAATAAATGGGGGCGTTCGCCCCCACCAAAATTAAATTAAATTAAATTAAATTAAAAATGTACGTTCTCTATTCTTCTCTAGAATCTGCCCTTATCGCTGCCGCGACAGTAAACTAATGTGGACATGAATCAAAACGTGATCTAGCAAAAGTAAGAGCATTCGCGTGAATCTCTACATTAAGATGCTGGCAGAACTTCAGGCTGACCAAATCAGCAGGTATTCGGATCAGTAAACTCCGGGTCTTACTGTCGAGGTGATCCAAAATAGAGAGGTCTATTGGTGCAGTACCAACACAGAAACATAAAAGAAATATGCAGCATAGGTGAAACATAATTCAGCGGTTTGTAAAAACGGAAGAGGAACCTGGTTTTTCAACGCTCATACAATGGATTGTCAGGGGAAATGGTGATAAGATTACATGAGCTAGCGTCCAGTAATAAAACGCTGACATTCAACAAAATGGAAGAGACAATAGTGCCATAGGAACTTAAAGTAAGACTACATCTTACGTAAGTCTATCAAAGGCAGTCAACCAAGATAGGGTGGTAGATGGAATCTGTTGGGTGGAAGGAGTTCGCGTAACACGAATCAGAAAAACCTTTTCTATACGGCTTCTACAGGCAATATATGAGTGGTGTAAAGGGATTTAGAAAGGTTTGGGTAAGAGAACTTCTTTGACTTTGGCCTTTTTTATGATGTTATCTACCTAACTATACATACGAGTACATACGAGTATGTGGAAACCAAAGTTCAGCCCTCTATCACAGAAAACACCTTCACAGATTATGCATTTCAGTCACTATGGGAACGGATTCATTGTTAATATTATACGCCCGAGGAATTGGAGCTTTTATGGCTTTAATATCGAAGAAGTTTTATAGGTGTCAAGTGGAAAACGGGGGTGGGTCGGCTCTCAGTGGGAAACAGTCAGAGCGAGACAAAATTTGTCGGAAGATTTTCATCTTTCTGCGTATTAACAACGACACAGTCAACATATTAACTGCCAGAATAGATGACAGATGACCGAAATGGGGAGCCCAAAAAGAGGCTTTTATGCCTTCTGATACAGTGTGCCTAAAGAGCAGACTATAGGGACAATGAATTGAAATTTCACTTTAAAGACAGCAGACAGCATTGTGTTTTGGAAGCATTGAATTCCACTCTGTTGATAGTTCCCCAATTGGTTATGCTGTTGATATCGGAATTTGATGAGCTTAGCATACGCTGCCGTTCTCGCTCTACAGCCGAAGAGCAGGGCCGTGAGTCCGGGAACGAATATGAAAAGCAGAGAGTACTGTAATCAGCAAAGGAATATATTGGATTAGAAGTAGCAGACAAGAGATCGTTAATGAAAATTAAAAAGAGTGTCGGTGACAGAACAGAGCCCTGGGGCACACCAGCATTTATTTTGTGAATATCAGACTTGAAACCTTCCAAGACAACTTGAATTGAACGTTCCGAAAGGTAATTTCTAATCCATTGAAGAAGAGAGTCGTCGATCCCAAATGCACGCATTTTCGACAAAAGAGCCTGAAGCCAAACTCTGTCAAATGCCTTAGAAATATCAAGTGCAACTATCTTGATTTCGCCAGATTGATGTACGCTTTGGTTCCACTTTTCGGTGAGACATGCCATCAAATCACCAGTGGACCTGTTGCTACGAAAACCGTACTGCCGGTCATTGAGAAGTTTTCGTGTTTCGAGATATTTCATGAGCTGACGATTTATCAGTGTTTCCATGACCTTGGAAAGAAGGGACGTAAGTGCAATGGGTCTGTAGGAGGAGAGAGAAGATGATTCACCTTTTTTAGGGACGGGCTGGACAAATGCTGTTTTCCATCTGCTCGGGAAGAGTCCTAAAGTGTAGGATTGATGAAAAAGCTTACGCAGTGGTTTTGCCAGCGAGGAAGAACACCTCTTCAGAAGAAGGACCAGCGGATTTATGTATGTTGAGATCTTTAAGTACTCTTGCTACTACACGAGTGCGAAAGTAGATTCGTCCCATTGAAGATTCGACGCACTCAAGTGTAGGCGGAGACAAAGCACAATCTGGGAGTGTTGAGCTGGCCGCAAAGTGTGCAGCAAGCAGATTGGCCTTATCCAAAGAGCTGACAGCTGGAATGTCATTGTAAATGAGCGTTGGGATGGAGGATGAGGCGGAATTTCTAATGTTTTTGACGAACGACCAAAAATTTTTACTGCCTTTGGGACATTGCAGTATTTTTTGCCTCAGTTTTTGGTCGTATAGGAATTTCACACGCTTAAGAAAGACGTTGCAGTCATTTCTGGCTCGTTTGAACTTTCTTCGGTTTTCCTCTGTCGGGTTGGTCTTGTAGGACCGAAAAAACATTTCTCTAACCCTGACGGCCTCTTTGCAGCTCGAGTCGTACCATGCCTTTTCTTTTGGTTTGATACTCTTCATCCGATGAGGAATGGTGAGAGAATGGTGTCTGTAATCATATCAGCAGCGGCATCCACGTCATTATCGAGGAAGCATAACGACCAGTTAAAATTCCTAAAGAAGCTGTTAAGACCGCTCCAGTTGGCTTTCTCGTATTGCCATACGGTTCTTTTAGGAATTTTTTCTCTAACTGTGTGGTCGGTGTACGAGAAATTAGCTGATATGACACAATGGTCCGAAGAGCCTAGAGGGGACAGCACATCAATGGTGTACTTATCAGGGTGAGAAGTTAAAAACAAGTCCAGGGTGTTGGCGGTATGACTATCAACGTCTGGTATTCGCGTGGGCTCATTTACAAGCTGCGTTAGGTTGTTTTCCGCAGCGAAGATCTCAACACACCGTCCTTCGGGTGTTGTCTGTCCAGAATGTCGAAGCCACGCAGAATTTTGTATATTGAAGTCGCCCGTAATAACGATTTCAGTATGAGGATACAGGGATACACTTCTTTGAATGGAGTCAGACAGCGCATCAAACTCGTTAAAGGTTGAATTGCTGTCCAGTTTGCGGCTTCTATAAATAAAGCAGTAGTGGATAAGTTGCTTACGGAGATGGAATTTTAACCACATGAAGTTGAATTCCGGATTGGAACATGGATCACATTGTGGTGGAGTTTGGTAAGCTACATCACTACGCACATAAATGGCGAGTCCGCGATGAGAGAAGAATAATGGCACTAGTTCGTAGCCAGGTAGCTTCAGATCAGAATGATCTGAGAGGTGTGGGCGGGGATCTACCTGTGTTTCACTAAGTGCCAAAACAGCTGGTCTGTACTTACAGACGTGGACGTACGCAGAAAAGTGAATACTTTTTAGCCCGCGTATATTGGCTACGTCTACCCTGAATTCCCTAGTCATAATCACAGACAAACACAGAAAACACAAACACCGACGATATTGTATAGCTAAACAATGTTTAGAATTAATTTCTTCTGATGTCGTGCAATCGACGTGTCCGGAGCAACGTCCCTTCTTTTCGTCGATGAAATTCCACTTTGTAATTCTCAAAAATCGGATAAAGGCGCTAGAAAATAATGCGTACCCAATGAAGTAGTCGTAGTTAACCACAATGTTTGCATAGCCGTTTTTGCGAAACCACAAACCCAGCTCTTAACATCTACCTAGAAGGAATCTTCATTCGAATGCATGCAAAGTTTTAATATTCACATTAGGATCCGTCGTTAACGACCGAGGAAAATGCGATTACGACGTTGCATATAGATTTGACGTTGGATGTCTTAAATGAGGCGAAATTTGAGCAGTAGGAAGGAAATTCAAATGTTACGATTATCAGGAGAAGCTCTAGTTCCAACCGAAGTTCCCAGAATGGGCCGAAAGAAAAGTGATTGGAATAGTCAAAAACAAAATCTTCAGGTAACTCCTGACCTCACGAAAGAGGTGGATTTCCGTTTTTCAGCGTAGTAATATGATAGATTGTAATTTTCGTAGATCTCTTGCTCTGTAAAATGGAAAGATCAAGGGACCAGTACTAGTAAGATGAGCTAAACATTAACAAACTTAAAAGAGTATCATTTGCGGAGACATATATGTACGACTATGTATGTGGTTTCAGTTTGTTCTTATACCTACAAATCTCTTGAAAAGAGCGCCGAAAAATTTGTCTGGACAACAATGCTACTCTCATCGATTGAACATAGTTTGCTTAGTTTTTCATTGATTACACTGGGGTAATGCAACAATGTCCCAACAATTATCCGAATATGTTAGACATCTCTCAGTTCGCCATTCAAGAAACACGGAAATGTAAAATTCCATGAATTCATAATAAAAGTTGCCGCGCATGAAATAATGTTAAATTTATGGCATCGCAACTTTCGAAAAGACAACTTAAATCAACTAAATAATGTGTCATTAACCATCGTTTTCCGTTTCCTAAGGATGACAGTTATACTCATTTAAGTGGTGCTGCAAGTCAGCCGAATGCAGCCTTGCTTCGTTAATGATTCATATGCGTACTAGCCTTCATGTGAGGAGCAAAAGAAATATTTACCTACATACGAGCACGATACAATGCAATGGGAGAGAACACCTCCAGAAGCCTGTGTTGTCTTGTTCTTTCTACTTTTGGAACGCAAATGGACTTTTAATGCCCTCTGCCATGGGAAATACTATAGAATTCAAGTGTACAAGTATCCTACAATACAATATCTGTTGGATCTTCTTCTATACACACACACACCACAATTGGAAATTGAAACAAACTAAAAAGTTTACCATGAGACCTGGTAAGAGCTGAGAGCTGAGAACTGAAAACTGAGTGAAGATTTGAGTCCGAAGGAAAGTGAAGCACATAAATGCCTCAGCTCAATGGCTGTCTCAGTTCCAGGTTGTAGCCAACATTCCAGACCACAACACACCTATAATTAAGGCAGTTGCAAAGTTTTCAGCGTGGGCTGAGCCTATTTTGAACATTTTGTAAGAACTTTATGATCAGCGATTACATTTTGTGCCTTCGCATCATCATTTTGGTGAAATTATAGCCCTTGGCTATTTGGATTTGAAAGAGTCGCACGGGTTGTGCGGCAGCGGCGGCAACCACCAAAAGGCCAAAACACCAAACGAAAAGACCTTAAACGAATATCAACTGTAGTAAACGCATATATGTACATATGTGCGTATGTATGTTTGAATATGCATATGCATGTGCATATGTATGTATATATGTATGAACGAATCGCCCCCGACAAACTCCGCAAGCATTTAGAGGCGCGTCCCCCTTGCTGACGCTGCTCCTGATGTTGCCGCTGCTGTTGCTGTTGCTGCTGCTCATTTGGACAATTTAATTCCTCGTTGTTGTTTTGCCTTTTGGAGCGTTCTTCGAAATCGCCCCCAATTTCGACATCGGCACTGACTACGACGGCAATCCGTTGCCGCTGGTATCGTATAGTGAGAGAGCCAGCTAGCGTATAACGCATTTAAAAGGTCATTTGCTTGACTCGTATCGCCAGTGGCATTTTTCGGAATCGACAGTGAACGATTTTGTTGCCGTGCTCCTACACCCATATTGTCTCTGAAGTAGCGTTCAACATGGCTGAAGGCTCCACAGCAACCCATAATTAAAATGAAACAATCTTGTTCTTTATGGGAATCGCGCAGAGAATTAGGCAATTCGAGGTGGAATCCAATTCTATCCACTTCAATCTGCGTCAAGTGTGTTTATTTCTTTCTCACATAGTTACAATATCTGCGCCAGCCGCTCCGCCCTGACCCACCTTGCCAGATGCACGTTTTATGACAAATGCCACTCGATGGTGTCGGAGCTGGAGTTGAAATTGGTGCTGGAACCGATGCAACATTGAAATACCGATTGCCGCCAAGCCAAGTGTGTGGTGGTGAAGTACGAATTTAAATTTGCGTTCACATTCGCTGTGCAATGTGGTAAATTGTTTTGGGCTAACAGCATTAATGCATGGCATGCATGCATTTTCGCAGTCAGTCCAACCATACATCCCTCCAACCATTCAATCGTGCATGCTATAAACATCCTTTTCAGTTGGTCACTTAGCGACTCCCAGCTCCCCAGCCGACAAACAGCACCGGCATAATTACCAGAATCACTGGCTCCCATCACCATCACCATCACCATCGCCATCACGGACAGCCCAACCAGCCAGCCAGAGTAGGCAATCAAAGGCAATCTCTCTCGCTTACCCTGGGTAGAAAATTGTGGGAACTTTTACTCGTTTTCCAGCGTTGTGCGCTCCTAAACGGAACCAGCACAACAAATTAACTGAACGTTTACTCCAATAATGTACCACCGATTGGGGGAAGGCGCACAATTACAAAAAATCAATCCTCTACCTCTGGACTTTGATTGTGCATACAGAAATCGTCGAATTCCTGGCGGCAACATGGGCGGAATGCCTCTGGAATGCTGGCCACACTAGATTCATCTGGAGCCAATCATCACTGACCACTTTGTTCTGCACTGAGGTCCAGTATTCCGTTGAAAGCGAATCAGTTTGTTGAATTTGGGCGCATAGTTTTGGAATTATCGACTGAATGTGTGTAATGGATGCTAGTGCTGCCGCACCGACCCCTGCCATTGCTTCACAATACATTCTGCCACTTCCAATTAAGTAATTGTATAGCTTTGGACCAACTTTTATATGTTGAACATTGGCAACATGGGTGTCGTTGAATTATGAGGAGGGCACCAATTGCTGGGCAGGTTTACATATTGTATTTTCGCTCAAAAGAATTCCTTCTAACGGTTGCGGGATTTGAATAAAAGTACTGATTTTCAGAAGTTGTTTAGTAATAATACCATCGGAGTAAATGTTAAGGAAAAAAGAAATCTGAAACATGGAAATGGGTTCACAACAATTGGCAAGAATGTCCGGAACTGACACAGTGTCAGATGAAGCCATATCCCTCACCCTTCAGGCTTCAACTACGTCTCAGTCATTTTCGGTATGGTTAATCCAGGAGTTGGTCCTGGTGGGCATTCAGCCATTATGAACCCTCAACATATGTTTAAGTCATCTCACGCCGCATATTGCGGCCAATTATATTACTCACTCAATGCATCGCTTATGAGATTGTTTAACGTTACAGATCCCAAATTCTATTATTGATCACATCACCAATGTGACTGAAAATTTGTAGATGCTTTTGTGTTTGGGTGAGGCAATTCTTTTCCTGTGGACTCTGGCATCGGTAGCAGGGCTTAACAACTTAACCTATACGGACCGACGAGTCTTATCGGTGTTAACGCGGATAGCAACAATGTTTCCGGACCTATTTTGCCATGATAGTGGTAATTTGTATGCGAACGGCAAAACAAGTGTCATTTGTATACTTGTACAAATAAAATGTCAGTGCTGCCAAACTATCCGAATGTTAATAGTTAACGCCTATAGCCGTTTAAACGTTGATATTGATGCCAAAAAAAAACACACCTAAGATCTAAGTAAGAAAATAGAAAATCTCACTGATGACTAGTCCACTAGACCTGATGGGTTGCATGTAGTCCTATAGAAAAAATGTGGAAATTATTTAACTAAACCCCTTACAACTCTCTTTCAGCTTTTCATCTCGCAAGGAATCTTTCCTATGAATCAGAAGAAGTCTTACATAATTCCTCTGCACCAAAAGACGCAATCTCTAACTATCCACCCACCGCTTTTCCTACCTCCTGTCGTTTTTTCATTGCAAGTCTATCCTTTCCCAACATCAATATGGATTTCTAAAAGGTCGACCTAAAACTACAAACCTTAGCGAGATCGTATACTTTATGTGAAATTGAACGAGCGGTAGAAGTTGATGTGATCGCTACCGATTTCAGCAAAGCCTTTGATAAAATCACTCTCAAAATCATTTTGCTCAAACTGAGCAACTAGGCTTTGATTAAACCCTGCTTAGAAGATCGACATCACAATGTTGATGGTTTCCAAACCCATTAAAGCCACTTCTGGAGTACCTCAAGGTAGACATCTTTGGCTCCTATTATTCATTTTAACAATTAATGGTGTCCGACTACGCTGAAGACATGGAAATCTTCCGACATATCTCATCACCGCTGATGATCTTCCACTGCATTTCCTTGAGGTCAATGTCAATAAGTCCCTGGTAAGCTCCTTTCAAATCCCTCTCGCACCTATTCAATCCTAAATCGACCCGTCCATTTGGTAACTGAATTGAGCGATCTATAGATATCGATAATAGGAAAGCCAAATCCACTCTTGGCTTCATCAAACGATGTCCTAAGGAATTCGCCAACCCTTCTGTCACTAAATCTATTTGCGTTTATAAAATTTGTCCGCCCTCTTCCTGAATACACTAGCCATGTCTGGTTACCTTATTACACAACACGCACTCTTCGGGTAGAAGCTGCTCAAAGTAGGTTACTCCGATTCGCCTTACAAGGTTTTCCCTGGATTGATAACATCATCTTATCACCACCTATTGATCGATTAAGACTAAACTTACAGCCTCTGTTTGTACGCCAAAAAATTGCCAATATAATCATTCTTCATCACATTTTAGCTGGCAACACTGATTGACCCTCTTCACTTATACTTAACTCTCTCAAAACTAACCCACTTACTCTTAGGTCTGTGCTCCCCTTTCGTCACAATCTTCGGGAATCAACGATATCCAAATTATCTTCGACTCCCACCTCAACGAGCTGCCCCTAAAAAATGTACTTCAAGCCTCCCACTCTCTAGTTTTATTTATAGCTCAAGTTCATTTTGAAGGGTTTTCCAATAGGGACTTGACAATTTTGAATTTAATTTGTGAACGCACTCTTTCACTAATCATCAAACTGTCACTGTCAATTTATTCAGTAAACTCAACATTTTCATCATGGTGAAGTAGACGAACGAGCAACGTCTGCAAATTATAAAAACTTTCTACCGAAATTCGGAGTCGGTGAATGCAACTTTAAGAGCGTTAACTCCAATTTGCGTTCGTAATTCTCTCCCTAGTAGACAGGCAATAACAAGTTTAGTGCAAAAATTTGAGTCTCCATTTTCGTTGTGTGATGTTACCGTGTCAGTGTGACAACGGGTTGGTCGAAGTGTCGAAAGTATCGCTGCCGTTCAGGCGTCCGTAGCAAACGATCCAAATCAGTCAATTCCACGGGGTTCTCAAGAATTGGGCATCGCTTAGACCACTTTATGGCGTATTTAGCTTGGTTTACACCCATACAAGATCAAGCTGACTCAAGAATTGAAGCCGATGTACCATTTAAAGCGACGTACGTTCTCCGATTGGGTTCTGGGGAAGATGCGCCAAGATGGTGAATTTCATCGCAAAATCATCTTCAGTGACGAAGCTCATTTTTGGCTCAATGGGTTCGTCAATAAGCAAAATATGCGTTATTGGTCGGGTGAAAATCTACATGTGCTTCATGAACATGAATCACCACTTCATCCACAAAATTAACTGTTTGGTGCGGTTTGCATGCCGGCAGCGTTATCACGTTACTGTGAATGGTCAGCGTCTTCGCGATATGATCACCGATTACTTTTGGCCAGAAGTGGAAGATATGGACTTGGACGACATGTGGTTTCAACAGGATGGTACCACAGCCACACAGCACACGTTACAATCGATTTATTAAAGAGTAAGTGAGCGTGTTATCTTAAGAAATGGACCAGTCGATTGGCCGCCTCGTTCGTGCGATTTAACGCCGGTTGACTATTTTCTGTGGGGCTACGTTAAATCATTGGTTTATGTCAACACGCCGACGACGTTGGAAGACCTCAGAGCCAACATTGAACGCGAAATAGCGGCCGGTTTGGCCGAAATGTGTGCCCGAGTCGTTGAAAATTGGGTCCAACGAATCGACCTCTGAACCTGCGCAACACGCTCTTGTACACTCTGTGAAATTTTATACCTTCTTTAATGAAGATCGCGACACCGGCTCCACGTTTGGATCTGGGCCGGTTTCTTCTTCTAACAATATAATTTTTGTACTCCAGTTTGTGCTTATCGGTTAGCTTGGTTTCGCTAGCGAAAAGCACATCCGGAGTTTGGTCTTGTAGCAATTTAAACATCGCGGCTCTTCGTTCGATCCTAATCAGTGAATTAACATTCACCGCAAGGACCTTCAAAGTTTGCTCCACCATGTGCGTACCCAACGCGTAGATCTGGTCCACCCGCTTGGCCTGTTCTTGAACCTGCTTTTGCAGCTGAGCCATCTGCCCTTGGATTGCGAGCAAGATGGCTAGCATGTTAGGTGCAGCTTCCGTTGTTCTCGGCGTTGGCGCCGGAGAAGCAACAGCCGTTTGCTGTACCGTAGCCCCCCTACCTGACGCCATTTGGGCGTAGGAAATTTGGGACGTGACGGCTGGTGTTTGAAACCTAACAGGTGAACGTTTGACCTCCACCTTCTGCTTTTTTAATGTCGGTGAACTTAGGACAACCCCGATAGTTTGCGGTGTGTCCCACGTTCCCACATAACACGCACGAGAGCTGCGTCCTATCGGATGCTCCGTCCCTACCCAGAGCACACTCCTCGGAACTGTGGTTCTTTGCGCACTTCACGCATCGAGGCTGCATTTGGCAATTCGACGCGGCGTGCCCAAATCTCTGGCAGCGACCGCATTGTATAACGCCTTCGCTCCTTTTTAATTCTTCCCAGTGAACCACCTGGTAGTCTAGGACATTGATACTCCTTAGACTATCCAGACGGCTTTCGGGACTGAGCTACACCAAGAAGAACGGCAGACTCCGTTTCTCCCGCCTAGCTCTGGCTGTGGTAAACGGCTTTACCCCCACAAACTTGAGTCCTTCGCACTCCTTCTCTTTGAGCAGTGCTAGGATCTCCTCAGGATCAGAAGACGGTTCCAACCCCTTCAGCAGCATCGATTGCCGCTTTTCACACTTTGGTGTGTATGAGTAGTGCTCCGTCGTCGTTTCCTTTAGGAGCTCTATCACTTTCGCGTAGCCCTCCACTGTATTACAGTGGATGGCATGGCGATCGTTCCCCAATCGCTTAATATTAAAATTACTTCCAATGACCAACTTACACAGGTCCTTGGTTGCATTTACCTCCAATTTATAGGTGTTGATAGGAGGCACCTTCTCCTTCTTCTTCGTCTGCTGTTGCTGTTGTTGTTGTTGTTGTTGTTGTTGTTGATCATTCAAAGCAAATAACCTATGAAAGTCGTTTCTCACGGCAATTCTTTTGTCTTGAGAAGCGCTCCCCCCGGGAAAATATATACAAAACACCTTTACGAGTACTATGGTATCTTTCACTCGAGATTACAATATGGAATTGTATGTTGGGGGCATAAATTTGAAGAGAATTAAACACTTATTAGTATTGCAAAAGAGTCTACTGAAAAAAATCTGTAATAAGCATCGGCATCATCCTAGCTTTCCATTATTTCAGGATTTGAAAATCCTACCTGTTCGTCATTTATACTGTTTCAAAGTTTTGAAAATGTTCTTTAAGAGATCAGGAAATTTAAATTACAGATCATTTTCTGATTATAATCTACGCAGAAACTTTTTATATGTTGTTACTGTACCCCCATTTTCGCACAACTGCATTTCGAAACTTTTTTACAGTCTCATCATGTCGATTATTTAGTAATCTGCCTCTAAGTATTAGAACAATATCAGTTCCTGGACATTTTGAAAAGTTTGTAAGAAATTGGCTCTTTGATTATGATTTACGAGTACATCATATAGAAATTCTTTTCTCTGACATTCTGGTGTAAACTAGTCTTCTGTTTGCATCTCTCTGTTATTCTCAACTATATTTAATTCTTATTGCTTAACTTTCTTCTATTGTATTACCTTCTTTAACGTATTGCTATTGGAAAAAATAATCTAGTAATCATAACAACCATTTTCCGGGCTAAAATAATATGATTTCATTGTAAATCTGCCCAAAAAACCCTATGACCGCCCTTCTTTGGAACCTGAACCACCATAGTCTTCAATGATGTTAGGTTTTTTCTTTTCATTTGGTTCGTTTATTTTCACTTTATTATGAAACGTGCTCTATAGCCGAATCGGTAACGGCGGGTAACATATGACTACATAGTAGCTTATAACTTATGGTCATATACCACTTCAGTTGAAAACGTTGGGCTTTCGACGCATATCAATCAATATTGGTGTAATTTCATTTCTATTTTTCCGAACCGTTCCCAATATACTCGTAGTCATACGATTTTTATTTAGTTCTTCAGCCAATGCGTAGGAAGTAAAAAAGTTGTCGCACGTAACATTTCTGTCAGAAAGTCCTTCCGTCAAATCCAAAACAATGCGTTTTCCTTGATTGCGTTCAGGGGCCCGATACCGCAAGGGTGAGTTTTACTGTATACACGAAAAAATGTGTACACTTGCTAATTGCGATTCCACAAGTGTGGGTGTTGGTTTCTTTGACAGGCGTCGTGTGATGAGCAGAAGGAGTATTTGCTAACATATATGGAAGAAAATATGGAATTTGCACACGATAGGTTTGTTTATTTAACGAATATTATATTTTTTCTATATAAATATTTAATTAATTTTTTTTTTCATGCAGATTTGAATCATCTGATGGTGCACATTTGAAATTAAAGAAATGGCAAATGCTAACCATCAGTTTAAATGCAATTGGAGGAGCGGTTAAAGACCTAGACCAATGGCGCAATTATTGGAGAGACCAAAAGTAATTTAATCAAATTGTTTTATTCTCGTATATGTAGTGAAATATTTTCTTTACTTTAACATACATTTAGACTTCATGCTAAAGAGCGGGAAGCTCTGATCAAATCATCTTTGCAAAGAAGCGGGATTAATGGAGGGAAAAAAATTAAGCAGCTAAGTGCATTTGAGGAGCGTATAGTTGCACTCTTAGTTCCCGCTTCAATAAGCGGCTCAGAAGTTCCGGATATATTTACAGTACCCCAAGACCCTGATATGGTAAGAAACTCTAAAACTTTTTTTCATCTATCTTCTATCGAAGAAAAAATTCTTAAAATTGAGGACGAGAAACTATCCCTCATAAAAAAAACCTATGAATTGCAGGAAAGATCCTTTAATTGGCAAAAGGAGTATGCAGAGAAACTCCTTGCATTACGCGAAATAGAGGTATCTATTCAAGAAAAGGAATTCAAATTGAAAATGAAAAATAGTCAGTAAATTTATTTTTATAAAATGTATTTGTAATCAGAAAAAATATAAAAAAAATTAAGAAAAGTTTGTTTCAAATATATTCTGCCTTATATCGTCGTCCGAATGAAAATGTTCACCATTAATGGTTGGTGTTTCCAGTCCTTCCAGTTCCTCCAGTAATTCGATGGATACATTGACTTCTGAGAGAATGTAGAAATCTGAAAGACAACGAAATCTGCTTTTTAAAATTTCGATACAGCGTTCTACCATACATCTCTTGGTTTTATGAGCAACATTATACTTTTCCATTGCTCTATTGGAGGTTGTCTTACATGGTGTCATTAACCAATGTTGCAGTGGAAATCCACTATCTCCAAGCAGCCAAAAATTCCTTTTTCCTTCCGTATACTTTGCTTTGAAAAATTCTTGTATAGCCGAGCGGCGCCAAATGTAAGCATCGTGTGAGGTGCCTGGAAACTTTGCATTCGCATAACGAATTAGGTATTTCGAGTCACACACTAAAAGCACATTTATGGAATGAGCTCCTTTTCGACAATAATAAGCGGATTCAAGGTCATGCTTTGGTGCAGTTATCTTAATGTGAGTTCCATCTATAAGTCCCACAATCCCAGGTAAAGATGCCATATTGTAAAACTCTGCTTTAATTGCGGCTTGCTCTTCCTCGTCTGGAAATTTAACATATTCATGTGCTATTTCATTTAGAATTTCTGCTACTTCATGGATACAGCGATGAACTGATGATTTGAGACATACACGCCATAAAATCTTGTCTAAGTGCTCGTTGATAGTTTCCTGTGGCAAAATATCGCAAAGCATAAAGAAAACGAGTAGTAACACTAATTGCAGATTGCCGCTCATTTTTATAAAAACAATGTTTAATTTTTTCCAGAAATTCCAAACATAAATGCGTTGGGAAACAAAACAAGTCCATGAATTGCTGTTCTGTTGTTTCATTAAGTGGATCACGAGAGTTTCTAATATTCCTTCTGATAATTAGTAATTTTTTCCTGTAGAAATATAAATGATAAGATGCAACAACTTTATTAAAATTAATTTAGTTTACCTATTTTGTCGTCTAATGTATCTCCTTACAATAATGTTATATGTTGAGCTCATTTTCACTTTTAATAATCAATTCTTTAACAAATAACAAAACTACAAACAACAATTGTGCGAGCAATTCCTTTTTTCTAGAAAAATGAAACGTCAAACTGAAATCAGCTCACTCAGCTGACAAAAAAATGTTCACTCAGCACATTAAAACTCACAGCATGTTGCGGAATCACATAAACTCCAATGTGTGTACACAGGCAGTGAATGTGAGTTCTTGCGGAATCGGGCCCCAGGAGCGGTGTTTCGGCTCCGAAGAATATTCAATTTTTGTATCCTTTGACCAATACTTATGCTGTGGATTTACAGCAATTTCTTCAGCTATACTTTTGTCCAACGGTTCGGTGTCTTCTTCATCGTTATCGTCATTTTCGAGACTATCACTGCTTTCATGGTCCGATTGTCCGAGTTATTGTCAATGTCATACTCACGTAAAATCCTATCAATGTTTACACCATGCAAACGAATAAAAAATACTACGAAACACAATTTGTGCACTAACGATGTTTACTTGGTTACACTGTATCTGATCGTATACCCAAGAACCGATTCGTAACTATTTAAAATGGGAGAACCCTACGCATGGGCGTTAACTAATTATGGGAAATTCCGATTATTCAAACTAATTAAAGCTATTTTCCAAAAATTCAGCGAATTCCATGGGCTGGTTCTTACGAGATTCAATGCTAAATTCGAAAATTGTATACAGTCATATACACAGAACCGATGAGGGTTAAATAACCGAATCGACTGCATGTCCCAATTCAATCTGTTTACACTTACTTTCTTCGTGAAATTAGACTGCACGGAAGCAAAAGGAATTCTTCTAGGCCGGGTATATCGAACCATTTTATAAAATAGATGAAGCTATTTCCTTTCAGAGTTACCAAGTGCAATGTTTTATTTAAAATAAAGCCCTTTTCGCGCGACATTTTACGACGAAGTATGTATTTTTTCATTTAATCGCATTTCCGACACGGAACATTCGTATCCAAATCCATATAAGAGACTGAAAAATAGCCCACGAAGTCAAAGAAGTTACGAAAACGATTAGACAGACAATCGAAATACCTTAAACTTTCAAGTGCACAACAAAATCCGACAAAAGCTTAAAATATAATAAATGAACTCTTGTTAAGAAGAAAAGGTTTTTATGATGAAGTTATCTCAATATAACTCTTCCGCTGTGAAAACAATCTGAAATGCATTGCACAAGGTGGCGCAAAATAATCATCCAATTTTGTTTTTAAATAACTTTTTTACCAAATAAAAAAAAAAGATTTTGAGTGATGGGTATCTTTACTTGTACCTTTACTATTGTTTCTGTTAAGTGGAAAAGATGATATCCGGCAAGTTGCTGCCGCCAGTGTTGATACACGTTTGTGCCCGTTTGTGCCCGTTTTATCGCATTTTCCATGACTTTCCACAAGATTTCCGGCGATAACTGTACGCATTCCTGTCGATTATTCTCCTTAAGGGCTGCGATTGAGGCTTGTTGGCATAAGCCCGCGACTTCAAATAGCCCCAAAGAAAGAAGTCTGGGATGGTTAAATCGGCCATGCCAAATCGCCAAAACGGGAGATTACGCAACCAGGAAACGCTTCCTCCAAAATATCCATTGTTGCTCGTGCTGTGTGCGCGATTGCACCGTCTTGTTGAAACCAAATTTTCACCAAGCCGCGCTCATCCAATTTCGGTAGTAAGTAGTCGTTTATCATAGCCCTGTAGCATTCGCATTCAAAAAACTACGTCCCAATCACTCCTCCCGCGTGAACGTCGCACCGCACAGTGGCATTGAGTGGATGTAATGGCTCTTCGTGCATCACACGTAGATTATTAGTGGCCCAGAAACGAAGATTTTGCTTATTGACGTAACCACTTAAGTGGAAATGCGCCTCGTCGCTCATGATGATTTTCGACACGTTTCTTCGTTCTCAGCGACATCGGCAGCCACAGCCGCGATATTTTCGGCCGAACGATCAGCCCTGCATGGTCTCCTGTGGTTCCACTCTGTTCGAGTCGAGTAGCTAAGCGCCGGAATATTTGCCCAGTTGGCGCGACACTATTACGAAATCTACGTCGAAATTCACGCTGCGCCAACACCACCGACCAATTATTGGTCAAAAACATCGACACAATTATTCCACGCTCTTGCGGAGTATTGCTTGTCTGTTTGTATACTGCAGCTGCGCCACCTGTAGATGACAATATAAAACGTTCTCATCATGAGAATATAAGTCTATCTATGCAAAAGAAGCTAGCCAATCTGAATTATCCAAAATGTTGTAGGCTGCATGAGCAGGCAATATTAGACCTCTCTACTTTAAAGTAAATGCGATTATCCCAACCCCGTAAACCTAATCATCGACCTAATCTGCGATCTATGTTGTGTTCCAAAGTAATTAAGGACTTCAATTATTTGGTCCATATACTTTACGAGTATAAAAAGTATCAGGAGATCGAAAACTATTCGATAATCGCAATCTTATAGGTTTTAGAAGAGTGTCTTGAACAAATAAAATTTCGATTTAAGGACTCACCATTCTGAAAAGCATCGAATTCTATAAATTTATTTCGATTCCTTAAAAATATATAAGCACCCGGGAGAGTTCGCAAATCTGGCCAATGCGGGTTTGAGTAAAAGACAGTATACCATATAAAGGCTGTTTTTTTTAAGAGGTTCGGACTGTTTGTTTAAATAAAACACAAAGAAATTAGTTTGATGATAATTTATTAAATTCATTTGAAAGATTGTTTTATGACTTATGCATTCTAGAGGTCCAATTTTCGACCACTTTTCGAGCAATTGGGGCCGTATATCGCGTATTACCCGAACAATGTTTTGCTCCACATCGTCAATTGTTGTTGGTTTATCGGCATAAGCTAGTGACTTGACGTAGTTCCACAGAAAATAATCCAACTGCGTCAAATCGCATTATGTTGGTGGCCAATTGATGGGTCCGTTTCTTGAAATGTCACCCAAATTTGGAACAAATAATCATTGACCATCACCGGTCTATTGACAGTAACATGTGCTCCGGCCTCATTTTTTAAGAAATAAGAATAGATGGTGACACCGGCGTACGAAGTGCTCTATACGAGTATGTGAATAGAAAATCGATTTTGGAAATGGCAAAGTCTACTGAAAATAAATGAAGCTTGGAAGCTTAACGTGAGAGCTGATTTGGCAATTCATCCCGATTGAAAAGTGGGACATTGCAAAGTAGACAACGTTTAATTGTCATGTTTATCAATTTTTTTTAATGAAATCTTCGTCACATTGATCCACGAGAAACTTGTAGAAAGTCACAAAGGAGTTGGCATAGATCAATCTCAGCGAAATGCCATGATATTTATTTATGGAAAAGAGCGATGGAGTTAATTGCCTCGAGGCAGAGCTCATAATCTTTTTAAAAAAAAACAAAAACACGGGAAGAAGAATATCATCGAAATGAACTTTGTCCAGCGATATCTAAAAATGAGGCCACCGATCTAGTGAAGTGAAGTCAAATATCTCGGAATCCAAAATTGGCAAAAACCTTTTACGCCGTAACCACATAAATAGTCTTCGTCTGCAATTAAAGACCGCTATTCGTACGATAA
The DNA here is from genome assembly GCA_949129095.1 of Volucella bombylans. NCBI lineage: Eukaryota > Metazoa > Arthropoda > Insecta > Diptera > Syrphidae > Volucella > Volucella bombylans. Next base: position 166,695,311 of record OX422144.1, on the reverse strand, counting down.
TCTACTTAAAGAAATATCGATGTGTAGAGGCTAGTCTACTAACATCTAGTTGAAACCCGAATATGATACGGCAACGCGGCGTAAACTCTCCTGGGCAAGATCGCAAAAATTTGGCATCGATTGTTGAAAACTTTTAAATCTACTAATTTCAATCCCGTAGCCCTTACGCCACATCAGAAATACATGAATACTAGAGGATGTTAGAAATTTTAGAAGTTTTTAACATTTTCAGCAAAAGAGAGCGTCCAAAACCTAAAGCGTCTTATGAGTTAGATAGGACGTTGAAGAGGCTACATTTAATGTGAAACCTAAGAAGAAATCAAAGTCTCCTGTCTATTTATGTAGAACTTCGAAATCTTCTATTAATACAACAATACCACAATTTATGCTAAACATGCAACCATTTTCAGATAACCTATAGTTTTGCAGATAACAACTGTACTAACTTTAGAAGATAAATGAAGGAAGAAATAAATTATATAGGGCTATTCCAAAATCAACCTCCGATGTGTTACAATTCATTACATACGTGCACTTCGGTGACGTGTTTCTGCATGTACCAACCAGTACATTATTCTCTAATAATATGCCATGTTTCGACCGTTTTTGTTCAGTATTTTTCCAATAGTTGCCATTTTAACATGGAGAATACAATTTTATCTCCCGCCGCCTGTGAGGTACGAAGTGTAATTCGTTTGTTGCAAGCTCAATTCATTGTCGGTGAAGGTGAATAATTTTTACAGCAAATTGTGACTGGAGATGAGATTTGGGTCCAGTATGTAAACTTAGAAAGCAAAGAACAGTCAAAGCAATGGATGCACACTCATTCCCCAAACAAGCCAAAAAAATTCAAACAAACTTTTTCCTTTTGGGACAGTAAAGGCATATTGTTGACCGAGTTTATGGAACCTGGAAATACAATAAATGCAGCGGCTTACTGTGAAACTCTACGTAAGTTGAGAAGTGCAATCCAGAACAAAAGACGAGGAATGCTTACCAAAGGTGTGGTGCTTTTGCATGACAACGCACGACCACACACTGCTGCATGCACAAAAATTTTAATGGAGGAGTTCAATTGGGATATTTTTGATCATCCTCCCTACAGTCCTGATTTGGCACCGTTTCCCAAAATTGAAATCATCCATTGCATCTCAAGATTTTGGAAGTAATGAGGAACTTATGAATCAATGCCTCAACGCACTGGCGGTGCCATCTTTTAAGGAGGGTATACAAGAGCTCGTCCCAAGTTACCAAAAATGTATAGAAGAATAATTTAGATGTTAATAAAACCATTTTGTATAAAAAATTAATGTTTTTGGTTTTCTTAAAAAATATTTTTCACTTCGGAGATTGGTTTTGGAACAGCCCTCGTATATATATAACATATGCTACCTTACCTTTATTGCTTGTCATGCAATGTTTACCGAGCTCGAAAGAAAAGGCAGACAAATGGAAGAGGAGCCGGCCGATAATGCGATCAAGAGTTAATGTAATAAAGCCCCAATGAGCCCACAAGGACATTCAGGATTCAAGTAAATCTGCTAAATTTGAAATCAACCATCAGGAAGATATTAGTATATTGAGTTATTAGCGGAAAGCATACAATTTCAGAGAGTGTATATTGTTCGACAGCTGGATCTTCACTTTTAAGCGAAGGTCATCAAGTGGTCAACACTTACCCAGTCTCATAGATCGACGGATACTCGAACATAATTGTCACTAAAATTTGCACTGTGACAGGCACAACAAATGAATGGCGATCAGTCATCAGGTTTTTGGATAATATACAGGCATATCGCCCTATTGGAGAAAAGCTGCATGAAACTGCTACTTCAATATTTCAGCCGAAATTGTTTCTTTATTTTGAAATTCAATAGAAGAAGAAGTGATCCTTTTACTAGCCTTGTGAAGAATACAGGTGCACCAAAAATCGCATCCATTTCACCTTGACTTCAATTTCACGTCTGATATCTATGCAACATTGCCGCATAAAAATTTCTCGGCTTCGGGTTCCTGCAATCATGGAATAGGACATGAGATCGTTTGATTCTTTCGGACGCTTGTAATAACTGGTAATTTTTTGTATCATACTGCTATTCGAGAATTAGCCATCTGCGCACTGAAATGAGTGCCATTAAACCCTTGCAATGTTGAGAAAGGCGAAAACCGCTGCGAACACAAAAGCACTGGCCAAACGAGTATACTCATAGTCGGATTGAACGAAAAACGTGCTCAAACTTATACGCAACCGGTATGGGTATGTTGTCCACTGACGGGAAAGTCTTGATCGTTCAGTATGCATCTTTCAAAAAGCAGAACGATCAGTTGTATACTCGCTCATCGTGAGGAGATGCGTCAGAATTCACTCCGAGGGTCAAGTGTGACCCCCATCCTTCTCCAGCAACGCTATAAAGTGGAACGTCCTAGAAAGCATTACCAGTTCTTGCAATAAAGTATTAAACAGCTGCTTTACCAAACCGTCGTATAATGTTCGCCAAAAAGTCGTAGACATCCAAACAAGCAGCTATCCCAACTCAAAAACCGAAAACCACTCGATACGGTTGTGTCTCAAAAACAACGACTTCGTATCACTGGATAAATAACCAGCTGTCAGACTCGTACCTCAGCCAATTTGGATTATGGCAGCTCTACCTGATACCTTTCATAGATATTGAGTTTTATATGAGCTATAATAGGGAATAATATTGAGCTGCTGCAAGGTTTTACGTCAGCCAATTGTGATTCAGTAAACTCTCGTGTGATGTGTTAATTCTGGTTCTTGATTCACTTGACATGTTGATATGGATATTCGTCAAAAGATATTGGAGACACATCTATCATAGTTTGTCAGATGCTTCTCTTAAACTTTCCTGAGTGGAAGAGTAACTTGAGTCTGAATTCATTTCGGTGCTCCCAGAAGAAGTGTCTGTGGATTCCGAGTGTTCGGAATGTTTGGGATCTGGAATCGATGGAGAAACTTCCTCAAGTGAACATTCTTCTGCACTCCCCATCAATGACAGCAAATTGTCCGTTTCCGAATGGTATTCCTATTTGTAAATATTTTAGTTCTGTGACCTCATATTCTTCAGCGATTGTAAGCTTCTCCTGCTCTTCCATATCTTCGACTAAATACCTAAAGAATTCCATTCTCACATCACAAGTGTGTATAGCTTTGGTTTCAACCTTCTTTTCTTCGATAGGACTGACTGCTTCAATAGCTTTTGCATTGTGTTAACTTTTTTTTTGTCTACTTTCCCAATTGTACGCCGGGAATATTCAACAGTGAAAGACCGCTCTTTGTCATTGTACATCTTGGCAGCACTTGCTCGTGACTTTCACATGTTTCTCCAACTAGTATTCCTCGTTGTCTCTGGCTTAGAAGCTTCTTTATCCGAAAAACTTTTGGATCCGGTGTCATCTTCAGAGACGTCACTTGGATCAAGGACCGATATCGATAGTGATGAACTGTTGGGTAATGTATCTCCGGTCCGACAAGTTTCGTTGGGACTGTTAACTCTTGGCGTGATTTTCGATGATGACGATGGCATTTAAAAAACTCTATTTTGTGTGGAGTAGATTTGATGACATTGGCTCTAAGATTGGATTCTCTACTCCAATTCGTGGTATAAATACAATATATCGTCGCACTTGACAGGATTCAATCTGCTCAATATCATCTGTCTGCTTTCCGTTGAATGGATTCTGATTTGTGGAGATATGAACTCTGTTTCTGTCTTTTTGCGTCAAACTGCCATCGAATTTACTTTTCCCGGGAACTGGAAACCTTTTTCTAAAACTATTTGTTTTTCTCATTTCTCGTTGAACGATTTTGTTGCTCTTGACATTCACTGAATTACGTAGCCATCAGTTTTGTGTGTTGTTTTGAACAGATGTCCTGTTTATAATCGTCATTGTCCTCATATACTTTGATCATTTTTTCAGAGCGCATCACGTCTGATATACTTGTTCTTTGCTTTCGCTTGGAGCAAGAGCGCCTTAGCTTAGTTGGAGAATTAGTTTTCACTACGTCCTTGTTGTATGGAACTCTTTCTACGGACAACGGGTTCCATTTCTCTCTTCCTGAAGGCTTTCAAATTGAATTGGTACATCATATTGTAATGGCAATAGAGGTTTGCAAAATAATTCATTAGACTGGTACGGTTGATTTTTTGCCTCAAAAAGTCGGTCGGAAACCATCGTATCAACTCCTCTATCGAGCCATACAAGAATGCATCGCCACGTTGTTAATACTTTATTTAATTCCTGTAGTGCCCTCCATCATACTGGCTTCTTTAATCGAAATGCGTAATAGTTGCGGCCTTATTTGGCTTCCGATTGAGCTTTGGTCCGCAAAGAAGTCGTTTAGAAGCTTTATTTCGTTGTGGGCAGGATAAGTAGTCTGGGAAAAGTTTAAGAATATCATATACTGCCGACGACTTGTCTGAGGAATGCTCCTCTCGAGGATGTTTGTTGAGCAAAATCGTTCGTATCTCGACTGGCTATGTAGGTCTAGCTTGACACTGATCTTCTGATCAAAGAGACAAAGACCGATAACGATGCTGTTGAATTGAGAAAGCTTACATTAACAAAACTTGTTCGTTCATCCATGCCGCTGGGGATAAACTAATAGTGGTAACCCCAAGTGGCAGTTGAAATTGGACTTGTGTTCATATCTACTTGGTGGTTGGTAGATAATCTAAAGAGTTGCTAAGAACTTCATCATAGTGGTAGCCTTTGCATAGGTTTTGTCTCTGTCGTGACTAGGAGTCCGAATATCGTTTGCCCCAGCATATTCCAGAGTTCCGCCGCAGTGCTATGCAATGGTAGAGTCGTCATTGACACAAAGGTCAATTCCTTTTTTAAGTGATCAAACAGTTTCCTCGATGGTGGTCGAGAGTCAGAGTTCTTGATAGTTGGAGCCACATAGTCAATCTGCTTGCGGACGTTTTTAAAGCCGATGTTTCCATATCCCAGATCATCTCCTTGAATATAGAGAGAGACTGGAACCACCTTTGGGAAATCCGTGTATTTTATGAACGCTGTTGTACTAGTACCTCATGTGCTCATCGATGATAGGAATACTTATGTTCATATACAGCGTACCTTGAGACGTCATTTCTGTTTTTTGAAAGCCTCCGAACGCAGGCGTATTTGTACCTCTGGTTGTAGTATACCACGTGTTCCCCGGTTGCATGCCATTTTTGCCTTAATCATGCACTGTGTCTCCTTTGATTTGGTATCTACGCGTAGGCAACACTGCACACCTTGGTCACGCAACTGTTTTTTCGATTGGGTTTTCTTCTTGATGGGCGCCAGGACTACTAACTCCTTGAAATCAATATAATCCTACAGTTGCTGAAGTCTAGCTTTATCCTTTTAATGCAACATATTGGCATACTCAAGCTTCCTGGATAATTGGTAATACCTTAAGGCAAGGTAAGGACATTTTTTAGTAGGCTGCTCAATCTTGGAGACCAGCTGATTAAAATGCAGTGTTTTGTTGGCCAACTGTGTGTCGGCTTGACTGCATTTTTCTTGTAGTTGCCCTGATAACAATGCGTGCCTTGCTCTTCCATTCGTTTCCCTATAGTCCATGAAGCAGATCGACGCGGTAGAGTCGTTAAGTTCTTGCATTTGTTTCTGCAGCTTCCAATGTTCACCCTTAAGGGTCTTTGCTGCACGGATAGATCATTAACTGTGGCTATTCTAGTGGCGAGGGATTCTATATCGATTCCTGTTGTAGTGCATGTTGCACCCAAGAAATAAATAGAAATACTCAAGAAATATTAACTGATTCTCAATTGGCATAAATTTGTAAATTTGTACTTGTAGCAGTCCTTGTAATTGGATCATGTGCGAGTACATTTATTTAAAAAAAAAACAGCTGAGTAGTGTCGGACATTTCATTTGCTTTTACATACCAAGAAATTCTTTTCTGTGGCAACTTACTCGTATGTATCTCTTTCTACTCTTCGTAAACACTAACTTACTCAACATTCTCTATTTAAGAGGCAAGTGATGTTACACCCTATGTAATAAAAATTATGGATACCTACTCGTATGTACATACATATAAGGTATTCGTTAGAAAGTCCAACCATCTCTTTGGCCACATTTAATGATTACAATTCAACCCTCTCATGCTCTGGTCGCTGATAAGGAATCTCTACACGTTGTCTTCACTTTCATCTTTACCAAGGGGTGCAAGCGACAAATTATTTATAACCACTTACGGTTTCCACACCTGTGCAATTAATTTTCCATTTCAGCTCGAACAAAGAACAACACAACAAGGGGAGTTGCCACTTCTTTCAATTCGGCAGTTTCAACAGTTTCGGCAAACCAAACGCACACAGTTCTCTTATTAAGCCCAGGTTCCATGTCCTTGCCCCTAAACTACCAAACTACCAAACTACCAAACTGCCAAACTATCAAACTACTACTTCAACTCACTAGACTTGAAGGTGTCTTTGCGGAACCCATTTATTTCAACTATGACATAGTGATGTAATTTATTTTCGACAATATATCAATCCGCACACATTGTCTTTGCTCTGCACTGAAGCGTGTACCTGTAGTACATACCTGTGTAACATTTACGATCCAACCATGCCAGCTGAGTACGCGCCTCCTCGTACAGTAGATTCCCGCACTGGCCTGGCATCGTTTCGAACAAAGAGCCAAATGGGCCAGCAAAATAAGACATTTATTCGTACACTAATACTCGTAGCAAGTGCGACAAAGGTACTCGTACCTGACACTGACTGACTCAATATGTCTATTTTTTTTAACATCCACTCCTAGAGTGGCTGGCTAGAATGAGTGCCGCTATCTGTTTTGTGGGATGCCTTTTAAGGTGTATGGTATGTGTAAATTTTGGCCATGTCACTTCTATTCAGCCCTTTGTTCGCATACTTGCCGCCCATCAAATAACATTGCCATCTCTAATGGGCTGGGAAATTGAGAGTTATGGTTAGTATGGGTAGAGCAACTGCGGTGCATAACGAAACGGCTTCTTCAAAGAGACGATCAGAGCCTCAAGGATCCTCCAACAATTGGTCTCACAATGTCTAGTGTGAATGTGACTTGATTTCACGCATCACTATGGAGCGTGGTTGTCACTTTGTCGAACTAATCAGGGCGTCAATCACTCTAGACAGAGATCATTCCGGAAACCAGGCTGACTAAAGCAAGTTGGACAGCTTTCTCCACGCACACATGTCAACAACCGACAACTGACAACCAACAACCGACGCGGCGGCCCACATGAACATGAATATGAGCGCCCACGCTTTGCTTGCCGAATAGATCTTTGTTTATAGCTCCCGATCAGGCAGCTCGTGTGGTGCTTGGTAACCAGCATAATAATTTAGAATTGACATAAATTCCACCTTTGGGCATCAAACAAAAAACAAAAATTAAAAGAATCAAAAAAATCATAAAACAAAAAAGGCCACACAGCATACCATCAACTTCCATAGAGTGCGAACAGGTTTCCTCTGTTCCACTAATTGGCAGATGAACGTTTACATCACTACGCCGATCAGAATCATCAGGCTTTATGACGTTTATCCATAATTATCTTCCAATTAATCTGTTGGCTCAGAGTCAGGGCTTACAAATAAAAAATAAAAAATCTCCGCAGCCGAAGGCGCAACTGTGATCACAGCAACCACAACCACCCGGCTGCGACGTCAAAAGAATATATTCGGCAATTGGCTGTATCTACAAACAGGCGAAACTACCGACAACAGATGTCAAGACAATTAAACAGAACTGAAACTGAAACAGTGGGAAAAAATCACCTAATAGATAAAATACGAGTATCTATTATTTATTGGTTTCTTTAAATGGTCACAGTCGACCGATTTGGAATATCGGTGCCATAACTCAACTTAGGCGTGTTTGCAAATCAGTTTTAAGTCGCTGTCACTGTAGCCACCATGGGGTTCCATATCGTGTCAATGAGTAGATGAGGTGACACGACAGCTTGAAATTATGCTAAATTCATTATCTTTACGGAAACATCAGACATTTGGGCTCTGTTCTTCGCTTGTTTGGCATTTACGACGACTACGCATTGCGCTATCTCTGATCGAATGGGCAACTTCCGTCGAATTTCTCTTCTGGTTGATCGCAAATGTTTTTAGAGTTTGACTGGGACGATGATGGTGATGATCTTGATAGATGTGAAACAGGCCGTGCGACACTAGTTGAACCAGTGATTCTAGCCCACTTTTATTTTGATCAAGTGGGCTTTCCAGAATTGGGTATGCAGGTGTGGTATTCTGCGGCCACTGTATTACTGCGGCCACTTTATTACTTCGGCCACTCTCATGCTTCAGTAAATAATGAGAAGGGAACTTGCTTTGAAGCTGTCCCTTCAGCATTTACATATGAACCTCTAAATAAAAAGGAGTCGGGCTTTTGAGGAAAGCGAGTGACATGGTGGGTGTTATGATTTTTAATTCCGTATTACTAATTCTTAATCAATTCATATATATTTTAATAACATAAAGTTTATACATTTGATTATAGATAAAATGGTACACTAGGTAATAAGGAACAATCCAAAAACGTGTGATCACGGTGCCGGCTCAACAGGAAGAGAGACCATTCTGCCGGCACACTTGACAGGTGTCACTTCACCTGTCATTGCTGTATGAATAGCTTAAGCGGCCAACACAAGCTTACAGCATCTTCTCCTTCCTTAGTTGAGAACAAATCGAACCCTCGGCTGGCGGATTCTAGTTGACCGACGCAACTCGGTACTACCCATTGCTGACTCCGTTTTACTGGCTGCAGACTGAGTTTGGATGGCCGGCTCTATGGCTAGATCTGTGGTGGTGTTTGGAGGCTGAACTGGACCCGTACTCGTATGTGTCCGTCTTTTTTGGTTGTGGTACTCTAAGTTTGCTTCTTGAGCTTTTTCAATTTTATTTTTGACTTCATTCCTTAGTTCTGCTGGGATAGAGTGAATGATGTCAATTGGTTTGTACGAGTATTTTGTGACCGAATGAATCGTCCTGTTATACTTAACTGTTACAAGTAAAAGGAGCTCACCGGTGTCGGTAATGTTCTGTTCTAATTTTGTACATCTTGCTATTTCTGAAAGGGTGCTGTGGAATCTTTCCACTTGTCCATTTGTGGTACTATGAAAAGGTGGGGTAGAAAAAATGCTTACAGAAAAATGGTTTTTGAGAAGAGATTTAATGGTTTCTGAATTAAGGGATTTCTCATTATCGCACACTATGGTTTTAGTATTTTTAAATAAGTTAAGTAACTCCAAAATAGGTTCTTTTACATCCACTATTGCTCGAGATTTAATGGGTTTGACTACAGCAAATTTCGAAAATTTGTCTATGCAAGTGAGGAAATGTGCTTGAGCAGTTGTATAAATATCCAAGTGAAGAATTTCTCCTGGGTGTTGAGGAATAGGAGTTTTGCCTATATTAGGCACTGGTGGGTGTCTCTGATATTTTGCTTCATGGCAAATCTTGCAGTTTGATAATATTTGTTTTAGACTTGTATCTATATTTGGAAAGAAAAAGTTTTTTAAAATTTGTTCCCTATTTTCCCGAGCAGACCTATGGGCGCGATTATGCTCAGTTATAAGGATTTCGAGTTGGTCGGTTGGGTTGAAAATGTCTATAACCATTTTATTGGTATGGCGAAATTTTACTGAAGGAAATAACGTTATAAGCTGATTATGAATTTTGCCTAGTGTTTGAAGATCACAATAAATCGCGTTGACAACATCGGGGTTAACAGTTTCCTTAAACATCTGAAAGAGATTTTTGAAATTATCGAATACAATATTGTGTCTTATTCTATTTTGGAAAACGATTTTAGTTGTCTTTTTCAAAATAATTCCTTCTTCTATGATTAATTGATTCTTGAAGGAGTTGACAGGATTTTGAACAGTTATTATTGTTCGAGTGAGGGATTCTTCACTATGTAGGGGAAGGTCGTGTACCTCGGAACGATTTCAATAATCTAGCATTTTTCTCTTTTACTTCTTAACCTATGCTAAAAAAAAGAATTCACGCAGCAACAAAAACATATTATCTCCCTAAAAAAGGTTTGAACTTATTGTTGAAGTGCATGGTTTTTAAGTAAAACATTAAAATTAATTAAGTTTGCCATCGTTCCAAGGTACACTTAGGTAGTGTACCTTGGAACAAGGGGGTGTGTACCTTGGTACGGTTGAGATAAAAGTCTCAGATCTTTAGAAAACAAACATAACTCCAGCTTTATTATTTAAAATTAAGTTAAAAACAAAACAACAAAAAATAAAAAATTAGTAAAAATAAATTGTAGAAATTCAGGTTGACTTACACAAGAAAATTTCGTTCTTAAACCTTCTTGCCTCTTGCTAACTGGAAAATTTATTCGATGGTCATTTCATCATCACCGCTGAAGTCCTCGTCGCTCCTATTTTCTATTGGCGTGGTGTTTGCTTTCGCATGTCTGAATTTAGGAATTCGTGGAATCACCGGCAGCTCAAAAGTTTCATCATCGTCTGACTCGTTCAAAACTTTTTTCTTCGCTGAATTTGGCTTTTTAGTGGTCTTGACTTTCGAGCTTCCTGTAGCAATTTCTTCCTTCTCAGGAGTGTCCGTAAGAATCCTAGTTCTTCCCCTCTTTCTTCCACGTGCAATAGGATCCTTTCTTGGTGCAGCTTTTGGAAATGGCCTTATTTGTTCTGGTGATACGAAATTTATCGAAGGAACCAATACTGCAGAGGTCGCTGTGGATGTTCCTGGTCTTTGTTCATCTGCAATTATAAGGTCATTTGCATTTTCGGTGGGCATAGCAGCTGGTTTTTCAGGACATGGTCGATCCGTTACGAAGCTACTAAGGAATTCATCTTCGTTGAAAATATCGTGATTGAAGGGATATATTCCTGTTACTTCAAATCCCTTAACGATGTTTTGCTGATTGAATGCTTTCGGATAAGCCTGGCCGACAATTTGTGCTACATTGTAAATTGACATTGGTTTTCCTGGGTTGTTCAGCATCCATTCACTTGCGGCTTTGTTGTAGTAAGTTTTATACGGTCCAAATACCGTTCTATCCAGAGGCTGCATTTTGTGGGAAGTATGCGGCGGCAGAGCAAAAGAACAACTCCATGTTTTCTGGCGAGATCAATGGCCTGCAGAGATATGTGGCTATCATGGTTGTCCATTATAAGCAAAACTTTTTCATCTGGTGTTGGCTTTGAATGTGCTATAAAATGTACGAAGAACTCAATAAACAGTTGCTCGTTTGACCAGCCGGAAGGATTAGCACCACCAATATACCCTGCTGGAGCACCCTTAAGCATATGTTCCTTGAAATGAACTCTGGGGAATATCAACATCGGCGGAACATGATTTCCTATTGCATTAATAGCCGCGACCATAGTGTCATTTATTCCTCTTTCTCCCGAGGTCATGCTTCCTATTTGTTTTTCACCTTTGGCAGCTAAAACTTTCGGTGGGACGTGAACCGTTGAATTTCCAGTTTCGTCAAGATTGTAAATTTTACTTGGGTAAAATTTAAAACGGGAATAGCAATCTTCCAAATTGGTAAAAAATTGTCCCACATTGCAGCGGTTAAAACTGGTTGATCTGGAAAGACTGGTCGACTCTGGCTTTCTGAGTGATAAAGTTTGGTGCCGTTTAAGAAAGCCAATCATCCACTCTTTGCCAGCTGCTTCGTTCTTTATCCACGACTCCGGAAGAATTTTTCCATTTGCTTTTGCAAAACTAAAGGCCAATTTGGTTGTATCAATTTTCGATAATCCATACTGCAGCTTTGCTGCTGTGGTAAGGTATTCAACCAAGGCAAGTTCTTCTTCATCATTAAGCACTTTTTTGTGTGCAATTTCTGAATGGTATTTGAACGTTGCATCGCCAGATTTCCGATGCATTTGAAGATGACGAAACAAAGTTGTTTTGGAAATACCGTGGTCTTTTGCAGTTCTGCCGATTGTTTCTTTATTGTAGAGAACATCGTTGATAGCTTCCTGTAAGGCATTTTCATCCAAAGGAATTCTTTTAACACCTTCCTTGCTGCGAGGCATATTCAGACTGCGGCAATGAAAAAAAAAAACGTAGATGAGTCATGGCGAAATCAAATCTCATTTTGTTTTTAGTAATGTGATTGTACCTTGGAACGGTCCAAGGTACAATTCAAGTGCCGTTCCAAGGTACAAAACATCGATATTTCTTCTTTAATCACTTTAATCTTTTAAATTCGCACTAAATCGGGCTTACCGTTTCTTATTCACCAACACAATACTATGCCTTATTCACTAAAAGCGCAATAATTCGATTCCAGCTGCTCTCAGCTGTACTACACGTTTCCCAAAAATGGTTGAAAAAAAACTTTTAGTGTGCGAAAACCGGATTTTCTTGTTTTTTTGCACGTCCGTCGCTAACCGAGTATGATGACAGAACGAAACAAGCTGCAACATGAATGCCCTTCAGACGTTGTGGAACCTTTTTCTTAGAATAAGATAAAAATTAAAAAAACAGCAATCGTTCCGAGGTACAATCGTTCCAAGGTACATGACTTTCCCCTATTGTGGAAACTAAGTCTGAAATTTGGCTAAGAGCATTAATGTCCTGTCTTGACAGAGCATCAGCTACAAAGTTCTCTTTTCCGGGCTTATAAAAGATGGTTGGAGAAAATTCTTCAATAAATGCCCGCCATCTCTTTATTTTTGCATTGGGATTTTTATCAGAAATTGCAAATGTTAGGGGTTGATGGTCAGTAAAGATATTCAATTGTTTAACACCATAAAGATAATTTCGTAGCTTTTGCAATGACCAAACTATTGATAAAGGTTCTCGCTCGTTAGTAGAATAGTTTTCTTCGGTAGAGGATAAAGTTCGGGAAATCATCAATCAAGGTCTGCCACCTTGGGAAAGGACAGCACCCAGTGCATGCGATGATGCGTCCGTTGTTAGGTCAAACGGCTTGTCGTAATCGGGATAAAGAAGCAATACATCCTCAGATGCCAGGATTTTCTTGATCCTATTGAAAGCTTCCATTGCCTCTGAGTCTAATAAAATTGTTGTATTCTTAGACTGATTTGAACTTACATTTCCGTTCTCACCGCGCAAATATTTTGTAAGAGGTTTTCAAATTTGGGCATAGTCTTTTATGAAACGTCGGTAGTAGCCAAGAAATGACCGAAGACTACGCAATGTCTTAGGAACTTCATACCCAACAATGTCCTTCACTTTATCAGGATATGTCCTTATTCCCTTATTTGATACTACAAAGCCTAAGAATTCTACCTCTTCTCTTAAAAATTTAGATTTTTCAATCGCAACTCTCATATTTGATTCACATAGTTTTTTAAGGATCCGTTCAACATCTGCAATATGGTCTTCTTTATTTTATACTATTTTGTATCTTCTGTGCCTCATTTTATGTCTCTTGGTAAGCTTAGTTTCGCTAACCAAAAGCACATCAGGGGCTTGGTCTTTGAGCAACTTAAATAGTGCGGCTCTTCGTTCGAGCCTTATCAGTGAATTCACATTCACAGCAAAGACCTTCAGGGTTTGCTCCGCCACGTACGTACCCATTACGGCAAAAGGTGCGTTAGGCCAGGCAGCAGCGCGTATACTTGATCCACCCGCGCGGTCTGTTCAGTCAAATGACGTTGTAGCTGAGCCATCTGCCCCTGGATAGAGAGCAAGATAGCTAGCATGTCAGGTACTGGTTCCGGTGCTCTTGGTGCTGGGGCCTGAGAAGCAACCTTCACTTGCTGTACCGTATTTCCCCTACCTGCCGCCATTTGGGCGTAGGTAACATGGGGAGTAACGGCTGGAGTTTGCAAATGCACGGGTGGACGTTTCACTTCCACTTTCTGCTGCCGGGCCAGATTTATTCTTTTGATATACTGGAATTTGGGACAACCCCGATAATTTGCGGTGTGCCCCGTGTTCCTACATAAAGCACAAGAGAGTTGGCTTTTTTCAGACGCTCCGTCCTTACCCAGAGCGCATTCCTCGGACTTGTGGTTCTTTCCGCACTTCACGCATCGAGGCTGAATTTCGCAGTTCGACGCGGCGTGCCCGAACCTTTGGCAGCGAACACATTGTAAAATGTTTTCGCTCCTCTTTAATTTTTCCCAATGTACAACCTGGTAGTCCAGGACTTTAATATTCCTTAGACCATCCAGATTGCTGGTGGGACTTAGCTGGACCAGGAAAATCGGCAGTTGCCGCTTCTCTCTTTTGGCTCTGGCTGTGGTGAAAGGCTTGACCCCCACGAATTGGAGCCCTTCGCACTTCTTCTCTTTCAGCAGTGCAAGGAGCTCCTCCGGATCAGTCGACGGTTCTAATCCCCTAAGCAGCATTGTTTGCAGCTTGTCCCCCTTCGGGGTGTAGGAGAAGAACTCCGTCGTCGAATCCTTCAGTAATTTTTTTATTTTATAATAGCGCTCCACTGTGTTACAGTGGATCGCATGCCTATCTAGTGACAATCGTTTTATAAAAAAGTTGTTGCCTATGGCCGACTTACACAGATCAATAGTGTCCTTTAACTCCAGTTTAAAAATGTTAATTGGTGGCACTTTTGCTTGGTGGCTTTCTGCTCTTGCTGTTGTTGTCTCTGCTGCTGTTGCTTTTGCTGATGTAGTTGTTGGTTCTGTTGTTGTTGTTGCCTCTGTTTCAGATTCTGTTGTTGTTGTGGCGGCTGCGCATGCTTTTCTTGTTGATGTGTTTGTGTCTTCTGTTTTGGCTGATGTTTTTGTTTTATTTTGTCCGTTTGTAATTTTAACTGTTGCTGGCTTGCAACCTTTTGCTGTTGTTGTTGTTGTTGTTGTGATTGGGAGCATACTTGTTGCTCCTTTTCACGCCTGGCTGTATACTTTGCCTTAATGGCAAGTACTTTTTCTTCGAGCTGCCTGATGGTGCTCATTATAGCTTGGACTTCATCCTCTTCGTCGTCCGACTCTGAGACTGCCAGAGCTGCGAAGCTATTATCGCTTCCCTTGAAACGACCTTTGCTCCCATCTGATAAATGTGTTTCTTCGTCATATTCCGACCCATGACACTTGTTGTTTATTGCTGCCCTTGTAGTTGATGTCGTCTCCTCCCTTAATCCACCAGGCAGCTTTGCGATGGATTTTGTAAGAGAGGGACGTTGTGTCAAGTTAAGAGTGGGCCTTAGCCTCCTCTTTCTCTTCATCTTCGGTTCTGCTAACATGGCTGATTGGCTTGAACCGCTCGAAGCCTCGCCTGACTTTTCGGCTGGTCCCGTTATTGGTATAGCGGACCGCACCCCACACTTCATTACGTGATGTAGTAAACAACACTTAGTAACACTTCAATTTAACTGTTTTTTTTTTATTTATTTTAAATAAAAATGAAAAGAAAAAAAAAATGTCTACGGCAATCGGGGATTCGAACCCACGACCTATGATATGCTGGCCGAACACACTGACACTCTGCTAATTGGAGCGTATAGAAATTTCCTCAAATATCTCTTTGTTATTTATTAAACTAATCACTGTGCACTCATAAGCCGAACCACGTCTGTACTCTACGGAGATCAATGAACGACGAGTTGGTTTTCTCAGTTGAGAGAAGGATGGATCAACTTCCATTGGGTTCTGTCTTTGGGGTAACTGATTGGGAAACATAGGTTTATAATGAGGTGAATGATAAGCATGATTTTGATAATAGTTCGGCGACTGTCTTGGTGCAACGTAATTTTCTCTTAGATTTTCATTTCTATTGAAAAAACAATTTGCAAATGCAAACCTTTCATGATTAGACTCTAGTTCTTGAGCAAGAGCTAAAGCACTCGGCATAGCAGCAGGACGAGATGAAAATATGACATCGCCCATTGGTTTCCTTAAGCCAGAAATGAAAACCCTTAGAGCATCTTGGCGATATTTATGATTAAGCGAATCAATCAAAGATTTATTACCTTCATGTTGCATCAATGTTTTATTAATTATCAAAGTAAGTTTCTTTTCCACCTCATCATAGAATTGAGCAATGGACAATTTACTTTGTCGTAAAGTAGACATCTCCTGTTCTATAAGGTAAATAGGTCTTTTGTCTGCATACGTAAAATCAAGTCTTGATATTATCGCTTTGAAGTTGAGGACGGTATTAAATGACGCTAAAACTTGATCAGCAGAGCCAACAATTTTGTTCCTAAGAATAGCAACAGCTTGATAGTGTCGAGAGCTACCTTCATATGCCTCGAACAGTTTGTAAGCAGTGAATGCCGCTTGCCGCCATGAAATATAGCGAACCTGTTCCCCACTGAATTCAGGTAAAGACTTCATCAAGAGACTCGTCGCAACCAACATTTGGAATGATTGTTACCGGTTTATACTCCTCCACGGATGTAGGAGCTTCTAGCGCATTTAGTCGAGCTGTAAGTTGTTCTATCGTCACTTCGAACGCTTGTCGAGTTTGTATGGTTGCAGCCTGAACTGCTGCGGTAATGACCGCACTTAATTGTTCCGCATCCATCAAATCAGTAATTTTACAATTGAATGAATCACAAAGGAATCAAAATTCAATAATAGAATATGTCTTATTACTAAATTAACTTAAATGTTCTAATTCTCGCTTGTCTAGGTTAATAAAATAGAAAAAAACTATTTACTATCTTATACTAGGAATTATTAAAATGAAATATTTGTTTGAGAGACTAAGGGACTAAGAAATATTTACAATAAAACAATTTTAAGCTCAGATGTCAGCTTCCAACACACAGCAGGTTCTTCTTGTCTGTTGCTTTCGCTGGACTGGTGGCTGTGCCTTATACTAACAGTTACACAAACTGTTTTTCTGATAATAATTCGAGTCCGCACTACTTATGTAGCAACGCGAATTTTCTTGCCTTTATAAGGATATTTTTCTTTTTCACGATGAACCACGTTGGGCGCCAATTAAAACAAGATAAACCAACTTGGTTTATTTAATTAATTAATTTTATTTGTCACTTAGAAAAACAGAATGTCTTTTCATTTAATATCTTTATTTATTCCTCTATGAGGAAGCCGTCCGACCTATGTGAATTCTAAGAAGCAACTGCCAAACACCAAGCGAAGCGTTAGTTAAGACAACGCTTGTTGTAGTTAGCTGTGGTTTGACGTTGCTTTTGACAAAGGTATTGCCAGGCTTCATAACTTACATGCATTTTTTGTTGAAAATGTTTATTTAATTTTAAGGTTATGTCTTTAAATGTGTGTGCACTTACGTTTTCGGACTCCATCAATTTAACCAAGAGCTCATTGAAAAACGTACCACAAGAGGAGAGAAAATGTGCTTTCTTCAAATTATCCTCTTCGATGGACTTAGCAGTAAAGTGCTGTTGTAATTGGAAAAGATAAATTCCCCATTTGTCCTTCTGCTCGTCGAACATCTGAAACTTTGGTACTGCGCTGGATGTTTGTGGCTTTTTTCAACGCTCTCTGGTTTGCTGACAACATGCTTTTCATCCATTCTCGATGTTGTTCAAGAATCATTTTTAATGTTTCTGCGTCCATTTTCCTCAATCCTCGTCGCCAATTGTTATGATTTTTAATTCCGTATTACTAATTCTTAATCAATTCATATATATTTTAATAACATAAAGTTTATACATTTGATTATAGATAAAATGGTACACGGTGCCGGCTCAACAGGAAGAGAGACCATTCTGCCGGCACACTTGACAGGTGTCACTTCGCCTGTCATTGCTGCATGAATAGCTTAAGCGGCCAACACAAGCTTACAACAGTGGGCCTTTTGCGAATCACTTTCAGCTCAATCCATTGCCCCAACGATAATGTTATACATATTCGTATGTATATTAAGAGATGCGATGGCACCTGATGGTCCGATATGCCGACTTCCATAAATACGAGTAGACGATGAATATCGTAACAAATGCATATTTGCATGACTGTGCTGACTTTTCGTAAGTCAGTCTTTCAGATTCTACCGAATTTGCTATAGGATCTACCCGAAACCCCTATCGACGTGAACAACATAGCTCAGGCCATAGAAGAATCTTACAAGATAGCAGGAATGAAAGACAGTCGCCCCATAATGGTGCAGGAGGCAGGATGAATTATTATTCCATGACCCAAGCATATCTTTACAGGTTGACTTTGGTAAACTAAATTTCAAAAGATTTCTCAGGTAGGATCATGTCTATACGATTGAATTGGTCTACTCCTAACAGCGCATATAATGAACTTAAAGTTTGGATAAGTAAGTAGCAGGAAAGCAGCCAGATTACTTACTACTTGTGGTGGATTATTCGAAAATAAAAAACTATAATAGTCTTAGCGTTACGGCTTATGCTGACAATTTCTTTATTCTTATCTCGGGAAAATTTCCTCCTGCTCTAAATAAAACATTCTACTGTTACTTAACATATTTGAGCCGGCAGTCGAGATTTATTCTCTCCTTACTATGAACGAAATAACCGCTACATACGAACCGCCAAGAAAAACAGTAGCTGTGTTAACTTTTTCGAGCTCACTATGATACCTTAAAGGAGTTCCAACTAATTGAGAAGGACCACATTCTGATAGCATCGAAAAGGCAGCACAATCTTCTCATATACCTAAAAATCTCGATGTAAGACACTCCATACGAATTACCAACTTTCTAGCTGCACCAAAGTCCAGAACATAGCGCGCATTGGAGTGAGTCTAAAGCTAAGAACAGCAGAAGACCATGCTGTTCAATGACCATGCAGGTCTTATGCCGCTAATATTTGTTTCAATAATAAGGCGGCTAAAACTCCGCTTCGACTGGGAAAAATGGGTTGTGGTAACAAGCGCATACGTTTCATCGATCTTTTCTTTAGGGTCAAAAGCGACTGTAATGGTTTCCTAGCTGACATCACAGGCATTATTCAGGCTGGAAAGATCATTTCTCAGAACAATGCTGTGGGCAATCTTGTTACTATGTACTCAGATAGCCATGCACATGTTATGGCTCTGAACTCCGCAGTAATAAGATCAAGACTCGTTAGTAAATCAAAAAGCATCCTAATGGGATAAAAGTATGTTATGTTATGTAGAACATGGAAGGTAGAATCAACACACGTGGGTATGAAGCTGGAGTGATGAAGAAGAAGTTGAGCACAGAAGAAAGTATGACCTCTTTGAAGTTACCACTTTGGCGAGCTGCTTTTCTTAAGCAGAATTGAGCTTAAGCGCCTTCTGATATTTATATTCCACAGGTTCTGGGATAAAATATTAAATGAGTTCAATGGGCCCTAACATTGTACTAAGCAAGCAATCGCTGAAAATCACTGATCGCTGAAAATCTCCAAACCAACTTACTATGATACTTCTATTTAAGTAGTTAATTCACTTATTTTTGAGGTAGACCTACTATATCCACAAGATCTACACCTTTTCTTCTGAAAGCCTGAATTGGAAGTCTAGAATGACAACAGGATTCGAAATGCCTAGATTTAGCTACAAACCTGTAAGCTGAAAAGAGCACATTTTTGGGTAAGGAACACCTTTCTCACACATGCAATTGGATTTTCTCCGGCCTATAATTATCTATTGAAGAAGACTGCAGTCCAGATCAGCACTCTTCAGCGCCAAGTGACAAGGCATATCGTAACCTCTGTTCGAACATGCCAACTTAGCATCGAAGGCATAAGCAAATCCTAATGACTAACAGCATCGACGTAGCTTTCATCCAAGAGACACATAACATACTGCATCGGACGATGTTTAAAAGGCTAGACGAACTGCCGCCGGCTACTGTCGATTCGGAGCCAGCTTCCACTAATCATACGGGACAGCAACGTACGTCAGAAAAATCGGAGGCATTTTCATTGCAAATATATGCAAACCGCCCTCAGCACCATGGTTACCTAATGTCCTCGAAGTTCCGGATCAACTCATAGACTTCATTGGCGATTTCAACAGCCACCATAACATGTGATGGTATGAGTGGTGACATGCTAACGAAATGGGCAGACTCAAGCCACCTGCACCTAATCTTCGGCGCAAATGACAATCACTCGGAGATGGCGAAGAAGCTATAACCTAGACCTGCACTTCGAAACCTGGGATGCGACACATCACCCCCCGGCTGCTTTCAGAACAGTCGGAATCCAGATTGCTCTAACTTCTTCCGTACAGAAGACGCTCTGGAGCTTCACCAAGGCCCATTAGAATAGCTTTTCTCAAGAGTTCGACTCATGCCGCTGTTTATTCCTCCGCTGATCCAGAAGTATGATAGGTTTGTAGGAATGATTACGGCAACTGCCACAAAACATATTCCCCAAGGCTATAACAAGGGTACATCTGAGGACTTTTTTCACCCACTCTAGCAGCAAATCATGAAGTCTGCTTCGCAATCTCGGAGGAAGTAGTAGCTCCAATACAGTGGCCAACCACATAGTGGATGTTTCTCGGGTCCCCGTGGACAAGGAACATGAAATCACCACCAAAAGGGCTCTGAGCAATCTAACCCGAAGAGTTTAGTACCGCTCTTTTGGCGACACCGCTCTTTGGAGGAAAGGCGGCGGGTTTCGATGGCAACTATTCCAGGGTCCCGTTCTTACTTCTTTGCCCTTTATCTTCACATCACCGATATACCTTCGAGCACTTCGAAGAAATTTTGGTTTGTAGATGACTTGGCAATCTCAACTCAGGATAATGCCATAGCGAATACAGAAGGAAACCTAACCTTAGATCTTGAGCAGCTCAATGAATATTTTTGACAATGGAGACTGTGCCTTAAATATGTCTAAATTAGATGTTTGTTGCTCCACCTTACCAGCGAACTGGCGAATTATAGATTGAACATCCAGTTTAACATCACAGCGTAACTTTGCATACAAATAACACTTAACAAATGTTGCTGGAACACTCAAAATCCGCAGCAACATAATCCAAAAACGCACTGCATCAACCTGGGGTTCAAATGCATCAACGTTACGTACCGCCGTACTTGTACCCGTATACTCCACAATGGAATACTGCGCTCCAGTGTGTGCACATGTGCGCAAGGTGGACACCCAAATCAACAACTCATGACACTGACATTTCTATGCTCCTGTCACGGCAGCTTCGACTAAATGGTTGTATACTCCACAATGGAATACTGCGCTCCAGTGTGTGCACACGTGCGCAAGGTGGACACCCAAATCAACAACTCATGAGACTGACATTTCTATGGTCCTGTCACGGCAGCTTCGACTAAAGTCTCGGCACCCAATCATAAGGCTCACTGAAGAGCTTGTGCATGATGCTTTCAATGTGAGTATATAAGCTGATATATAATATGACCATCCTCAACTCATCATGCCGACCCTTCGGGTTTGACCTACCACGCAACGGCTCTACAGGATCCGAACCAACCACAGAAGTTGCGCAGATTCGCTGTTCCGCTTGAGAAGTGCTAATTCTCCTGCTTGCGATTGCGGAGCACAAAGGCAGATTATCCGCCATATTGTTGCAGAGTACAGCAAACGATTCTACCGTGCGGACTGGCCCTCGATCAGGGTATGGCCGCTTCCTACTCTCTTATTCAACCTAGAGGCAAGCAAAAGCCACATTGGTGGCCATCAGCACTGGGACTGCTTATAAACTCTTGTAGAAAACTTTCCAACGTAGCAAAAAGCACAAGAAAAGTGACTGACTGGGACTCATACAAAGAATCCCTCAAATTATACAAAAAAGAACTGAGGAAGGCAAAGCGAAAATCCTGGAGGTCATTCTATGACAAAATCACAGAAACCTCTGAGGCATCGCGGCTTAGAAAAATCCTCTCCACAAATCCTATGATGCCCAGCTGTTTGAAAAAAACCGATGGCTCTTGGACAACCTCAAGTGATGAATCACTCAACCTGCTTCTGGACACCCACTTTCCAGGTAGCTCCCAACTCGCGGCCAGTAGCAGCCCAAACAGGCCTACTGCAACCGTGACCAAAATTCATGATCTGATTACGAGAGACAAACTGCTCTGGGCTCTGCATGGCTTCAAACCAGAGGTCCTCAGATATTATTCTACCAGTGTACCAGAACGATTGATTGATATCCATATACGAGCTAAAGTTGATCCAAGACTTCTGTCTACGGCTCAACATGCCTACTGTAAAGGAAAGTCGGTGGAAACGGCTTTGCACTCTCTGACTAGCCACATCGAACGATCTTTACAATATAAGGAGTACACAATGGTTGCTTTCCTAGACATAGAGGGCGCCTTTAACAACGTCAACACATCCGCAATCACGACTGCGCTGTCAACTCTGCAGGCGGACGGCTCACTTAGGGACGGGACGGCTCAACTCCAAACTGGGTGAGACTTCTGCTAAAAGATGTGTTAGCAGAAGTACACCGTAAAGCGGTTTCCTCTCTTCGCTTCTCTGGAAGTTAGTAGTTAACGAACTACTGATATACCTGGAAGCGGGTGGTAGCAGAGTGATTGCCTATGCGGATGACGTTGCCATAGCCATCTCAGGACAGCATCTCAATACCATTAAAGAACTCCTTCAAGTAAATCTCAATAGATTAACCCGCTGGGCAGATAGCTGTGGATTGGGAATAAACCCCCATAAAACTGATCTTGTCCTCTTTTCTAGGAAATATAAAATTCCAATCAAAGACCCTCCTTCAATAAACGGTACCAGTTTAGCTTTCTCCGATACAGCAAAATATCTGGGTCTCATTTTTGACAGGAAACTAAACTGGAAACCTAACATTCAAGAAAGAGTCAATAAAGCTACAATAGCTTTATTCTCTTGCAAGAAAGCCATTGGGAACAAATGGGGCCTTCAACCTCGCATAACCCACTGGCTATACATCTCGGTCATAAGACCGATACTTACTTACGGGGTGGTTGTCTGGTGGACGGCCTTGGAAAATGCAGTCAACCGCATTAAACTAAGCAGAGTCCAAAGAACAGCATGTCTATGCACAAGCGGAGCCTTGCGGTGTACTCCTCTGCGGCATTAGATATTCTGCTTCACTTGACACCCCTCGACATTTTTAGCAGGCAAGTAGTTGCGCCTGCAGCTATTCGCCTTAAAGCGACTAAACAGTGGACAAATAATTCATTTGGCCACGCCAATATTCTTAATACATTAGGAATCCTCACAGAGAACACCGATTACACCATACCTGAACTTTGGTTTGACAAAAACTTCCATGTAAGCTTCCCCTCTAGATCATTCTGGGAGGAGGATGCTTTCATGGAGGACAAGTCAATCCATCTCTACACAGATGGATCTAAAACCGACAGCGGAGTTGGTGGCGGTGTTTTCTCAGATAAGCTAAATCTAAGCCTCTCTTTCCGCCTTCCAAATCACTGTAGCGTGTTCCAGGCGGAAATTTTGGCGATTAAAGAAGCTCTGTCCTGGCTGAAGAAAAACGTGATATCTGCAAAGGATATCCGCATCTTTTCGGATAGTCAGGCCGCCATCAAGTCCCTGGACTCGGTCTCACTATATTCCAAAATCGCCCTTGAATGCCGATCATCTCTCATGGAGATGGCAGAGCAGTTCAACATTCACCTTTGTTGGGTGCCGGGTCACAGAGACAGGAACTCTACCTATTTTATCGGAAAAGGGTAGTATAGGTATACCAATCACTACGTGCAAACTAGCATTAAAGCTGGATGCCAGTAAAAGAACAGACCTTAGGTGGAGTCTTGGGCAAACATGTCTAGCGACCAAAGAGACCTGGGCAAAGCTGCATCTGAATCGCTCTAAGTGTCTGATCCTTTTAAAGAGGAAAAGAAGGCTTGGCGCTTTTACAAACGACTTCTGTAGAAGCTGTATGGACGAGGAAGAGGAGGAGACAATCCTCCACCTACTCTGCATGCCCATCTCTCTCCGAGAGAAGAAAGCTTCATCTAGGAGCTTTCTTCTACAACGACCTAAACGATCTAGAAAATATACGCGTTAACAGTCTCCTACGCTTTATCATAAGCTCAATCTGGTTCCATTTGTAAGAGGATCGTATGGCCAATAGCCCAATAGGCCTAAGTGGGTTGGTACTTCCAACATCCACTCTTACTTAACCTAACCTAACCTACCGTGGGGACGTGCAAGACTTCGCGCACGTATTATACAAGTTTTCTCCATGTAACTAGTTAAAGCAATTATTCAGATGCTTGTTTCTTAAACACAATTTGGTTCGACGCGAGCAATGTTTTGCAAGTCAGTTGTCCGTTTATAACTTAGAATCAAACAGATTTTTTGTGATGGTACGAGTATATACAATAATTTTACACTTCAAATCCCCCAACATTTATGAGATGCCTTACATTTCTACAGCAGAATCTCATTTTAACTCCACAATGCTTTTTGTTATGGTGGTGCAGTCAATTGAATTTAAAAAACCACAATTTTCCCTTCACCACACTATCTGCTTGCAAAAAACGGAATAAAAGACAACGGATAAATATTTCCTTCTTAATTAAAGAATTATACAATTTCTACGAATGTACATACAGATATTACTCTGATAAACAAAAAAACACTGAACTTCTCCTTAAAGAAAATTTAAAATCGTTGAATTCGATTCCTAATCGAAAACGACAAATATGGCTTCTTGAACCAGTATCTCGGCTCAAAACATGTTAAATGCTGCGCTGCTCAAAAATTTACATATTCAAAGTGCTGAAACAGTTGTTAAACATGAGTTTGTACGTATAAATATTAATAAATCACAATTTGTCCGACATATTTATTGACGTTTAATTTAAGTTGACAAATTTAAAGATCTTAATCTTGATGCAGCTTATTTAAAGTTAGTACGAGCATTTTGAATATCTACATCGTTATTATGCAATTAGTTAACTTATTGAAAAAATAATAAGCACCTCCACACAAGACTTTTAAAATAATTAAAATGCTATATAAAGATTAATATGTAGATACTGAATGTACAAATATTAAAGATAGTAGAAAAATAAATTTGAATAGAACTGCGATTACGCACCCTGGGCTCCACATGTTGCTTGCAGTAATTACAAAAGATATTTAGAAAGTAAACAATTTTACAATTTTACTGTTATTTTTGCGTAGTTAATCCTGCTAAAAGACGTAAAAGCGAAAACTCAAATCGAATATCCCGACCTTACTTCAGTATTCTGCTCCAATCTCATATAACCTACAACTTCAAGTACCTGAACCTCTTAAAAAAAATAACAGATCAACGTAGTCGGCATGACTATTGTATTACTGTAACGACATAGAGGTTTGTTTGGAACAATTGGGATGCCCTGTGTTCCCAGTGAGTGGCGTTTGTTTACTGACAGCTCGACGAAAATCTTGAAAGCCGTTGAAAACTTTCAAATATCAAGAGTATAAGTGGCAGTTCATTGGTGATTTTCAGGTCATAGGATTTTTAATGGGACTGTTGACTACTCTTTGTGGGATAGTAGAGCGGATGCTCAACACTATGTTCAGCGATCATAGCCACTAAAAACCGAATTTTGTGTTGGGAAACAAAACTTCGAATGCGAACCTATTGCTGAACTTGAAAATGGACTGAAACAATTCGTAAAAAAGCCAAATGAAAGATATGAAGCTTTTACATTATTAAAAAACTTTTTTTCCAAAGTTGCCAGAAGCTAAATTTAAACCTGGAATTTTTGTTGATCCACAAATTAAAAAACTTTTTTCCCGTGAAGGTTTTTTTTCTAAAAGTATGAGTTGCAGACTGTCTCTAAAAGTATACCACCTTTTAGTGGTACCTTTTAGTACCTCAAAAAGTTCCCGGAATTTATTCAGAAAATTAAAAATACAAGTTTATTCATCTAAATCTATATTGTCCTTTCAAAGTAATCCCCATCGACTGCAACACATCGTTTTTTTTTTAGTTTTAAAAGCATTTTTATTTTCTTAATCACTAACTATTATATACTAACAAAAAATGCTTAAATGCTAGTTTACAATTACTTAACAGTCTTATACTAACTTAATGGCCCCACACAGGCACTCTAAGCTACTCTAAATTCTTATAACTATGCCTTTCGACTTCATTTACATTTTATTTGGAAATATTTACTTTATATTCTTAGGGCTAAGAAAAAAAAATTGATTTCAAAAACTTAGCATATGGACAATTTTTTATTTTTTATAAAAACTTAATATCTAACTTAAAATCAACTTAACCTACATACACATAAACACACATAGACATTATACACAATCATATACATATATCAGTATGCACCTTTGTATACACTGATATATGTATATGTTTCTTAAATGCTAACCTAAACCTATGTAAGCTGGCCATCGCTATTTACAAAGCAAATACATTGGTCAGCCCTGCCTCATTAGTGAGGCTGGTCCGTAATTGACGGAAACGACGACGAAACATCTTCTCCATCATTCAACCATCAGAAATGCTGGTGCTGCCGAACGACATCCCTCTTATCGCGATTCCCCACCGCCCTACTGAACCTGAGGCGATCCACACTACCGTGTGCGACGTCTCTGCCGTAGTTGAGTCGCCTGTCCCCAGCTGTCCGAGCGACATGGAAGATTAACGGCACCTTTGATCTATCCTGGATCAACCCTATCTGATCTAGGTAGAGGAATGCTTCCGGTGGAACGAAGCCGTCAGAGCGCACACTCTCGTGGTAAAGGTAATTGGGGTAGTAAGCCCCAGATATCAGGTTATTCGTCGAGGTCATTGCTCTTGCAATGTGCCTTCGAGTCAGCTTACTTACGAAGTTGTCCACTCGTATTAGGTTCGCCCTGTTGTAAAGGACCTCATTAGGATAAAATTTCTCCGACTCTGGTGTCGGAAGACAAGCCCTAAGGCAAGCCCTTTCAAACACCCGAATCTTTTCCATTAAGCTTGCTCGTACATTGAACCACACGGGACAACCAAATACCAGCATGGGCCTGATAAGGGCCATGTAGCAGATTACCTTTACCCTCGCATCGAGTTGGCTGCTATAAAACAGTCTCTTTGTAAGGGCAAAAGCACCTTTAGCTCTGACCAGAGCAGCATCTACATTTTTGCCAAAATATAGAAACTGATCTAGCCAGATTCCAAGGTATCTGACTACATTTCGACAGGCAAGAGGTTGTCCGTGTTGTCCAACGATCGAGCTAAAGTTGATCCAAGACTTCTGTCTACGGCTCAACATGCCTACTGTAAAGGAAAGTCGGTGGAAACGGCTTTGCACTCTCTGACTAGCCACATCGAACGATCCCTACAATATAAGGAGTACACAATGGTTGCTTTCCTAGACATAGAGGGCGCCTTTAACAACGGCAACAAATCCGCAATCAACTCTGTAGGTAGACGACTCACTTGGTGAGTTGATCGGTCTAATGCTAAAAAGCAAGATAATCAACTCCAAACGGTGAAACTTCTGCTAAAAGATGTGTCAGTAGAGGTACGCCGCAAGGCGGTGTCCTCTCTCCCCTTCTCTGGAACTTAGTAGTTAACGAACTACTAATATACCTGGAAGCGGATGGTAGCACAGTGATTGCCTATGCGAATGACGGTACCATAGCCGTCTCAGGAAAACATCTAAATACCATTGAAGAACTCCTCCAAGTCAATCTCAACAGATTAACCCGCTGGGCAGATCGCTGTGGATTGGGAGTAAACCCCCATAAAACTGATCTTGTCCTCTTTTCCAGGAAATTCAAAATTCCAACTATAGACCCTCCATCAATAAACGGTACCAGTTTAGTTTTCTCCGATACAGCAAAATATCTGGGTCTCATTTTTGATAGGAAACTAAACTGGCAACCTAACATTCAAGAAAGAGTCAATAAAGCTACAATAGCTTTATTCTCTTGCAAAAAAGCCATTGGGAACAATTCAACCTCGCATAACCCACTGGCTACACATCTCGTTCATAAGACCGATACTTACTTACGGGGTGGCCGTCTGGTGGACGGCCTTGGAAAATGCAGTCAACCGCATTAAACTAAGCAGAGTACAAAGAACAGCATGTCTATGCACAAGCGGAGCCTTGCGGAGCCCCTCTGCGGCATTAGATATTCTGCTTCACTTGACACCCCTCGACATTTTTAGCAAGCAAGTAGCTGCAAATGCAGCTATTCGCCTTAAGACAACTAAACAGTGGACAAATAATTCATTTGGCCACGCCAACATTCTTAATACATTAGGAATCCTCACAGATAACATCGATTACACCATACCTGAACTTTGGTTTGACAAAAACTTCCATGTAAGCTTCCCCTCTAGATCATTCTGGGAGGAAGTCAATCCATCTCAACACAGATCGATCTAAAACCGATAGCGGAGTTGGTGGCGGTGTTTTCTCAGATAAGTTAAATCTAAGCCTCTCTATCCGTCTTCCAAATCACTGCAGCGTGTTCTAGGGGGAAATTTTGGTGATTAAAGAAGCTCTGTCCTGACTGAAGAAAAACGTGATATCTGCAAAGGATATCCGCATCTTTTTGGATAGTCAGGCCGCCATCAAGTTCCTGGACTCGGTCTCATTATATTCTAAAATCGCTCTTGAATGCCGATCATCTCTCATGGAGATGGCAGAGCAGTTCAACATTCACCTTTGTTGGGTGCCGGGCCACAGAAACATTCCAGGGAACTGCAGAGCCGATGAACTCGCCAAAATTGGAACCACTCTACGAGTACCTATCCTACCGGACGTAAGTAGTATAGGTATACCAATCGCTACGTGCAAACTAACATTAAAGCTGGATGCCAATAAACGAACAGACCTTAGGTGGACTGCTGGACAAACATGTCTAGCGACCAAACAGATCTGGATCTGAGTCACTCTAAGTGTCTGATCCTTTTAGATAGGAAACATCTCAGCGCCATAATAGGTGTCATTACTGGACACTGCCTCATAGGCAAGCACGCAAGAAGGCTTGGCGCTTTTACAAATGACTTCTGTAGAAGCTGCATGGACGAGGAAGAGGAGGAGACAATCCCCCACCTACTCTGCACATGCCCAGCTCTCTCCCAAAGAAGGAAGCTTCATCTTGAAGCTGATTGACGCTATTGTGGACATAAGGCAATATTTAGAAAAGCCAGCCATTGAAAAAACCGAATGTCCAATCAAATATTGGGAGAACTGTGAGTCAAGGTTTAAGGAAGGTGCAGAAATGTTCCTCTGTATACCAGCTACATCAGTTCCCTCAGAGAGGATATTGTCCAAGGCTGGCCAGATAATGAATGAACGCCGCAACAGGCTGAAGACAAAGGTGCTAAATCAGCTATCGTTTCTAAAAAAAAAACGATGTCATTTTTGGTTAAACTAAATTTGTTTTTTCTCATGTGAAGATTTAACGCCATTAAAAATAACTTGTTTGTAATCATACATTTTAGCAAGCTTTGTTCTTATTTCTTCATGGTAACTATCGATCGGTAACTATCGATAGTATCGAATGTTTTTTGCAAACTACCGTGAACTATCGCAAGTGTGGACTATCGATGTTTAAGGAACACTACTTTAACATCATATTTGAAAGAATTGTGCGGAACTCACAAGCAAACACTGGAAGCACAATCTTGCAACTCCTAGCGTACGCCGATGATATCGACATATGTATGTAATTGGGAAAACTCAGCAAGCCAAGTACATATGGCTCATTTACTCGAAGACTGTCATAACTCAAAAAACGCGAATTTTGAGCTAATGATGCAGAATTATTCGTTTTATCATACTTCGTATTGTGTAAAATTTTCATATTTATATCACGCATACTCTCCCCGTTAGAAGAGAATATCCGTTATTTCATTGACATATCTCAGTTGCGCTACAGTCGTCATTAAGTGTCAGTTCGTTTGATCTTCCCGAAAAACCGCATATTTTGTGTTGTGACATAATTGGTGAAAAGGTAATAATGCTATTCTAAAAATATAGATACATTTCATGTACATTGCATTATTTCGAGTTGTGTCTGAGTTATTGGAATATTTTACTTGAATCAAACTCGCTTGACATTCTTGATGAAAAAAATACTATCGTCAGCTGAAGTATTTCTTTTTATGTCGTTACTTTTTATAAAAGACAATGTGTCGTTATTGATGATAGTTTTGTCGGTGGAAACTCTCGATAGCTCACAAGAACTCAAAATGAGACGAAATTGTTGATAAAAGTTATACATTTTTAGAAATAATACGACCATGTGTATAATAAAATTTGCAAATTAAAAAATTTATATTGCTTTAAAATGGCAGACTGCAACAACAAGAACCCATCGTCAACATTATCATCTTCTAGTTCATCCAAACCATCATCGTTTTCGGAAGACTGCGATAATTCCATCGATGATGTAACATGCTGTCCAGGGTCGACGAAAGCTGATAGTGATAACACAACCACTGCATTCCACTCACTTTTTACATTTCACGAAAGTGTTATTTTTAATTCGGAAAAATCAAGTGGTACGTCATGTTCTAAGCCCCTCACTGCAATTATCCGATAAACAACCTACCACGTCAAGTTCTTATTCGGCTACTCTACTCAGTGATTCACAACCTGGCACCTCAACTTTTAATACGGCAAGTTCTTCCTTAATTTTAAGAAGTCCTTTAAAAAAGGAGAGAAAAAGATCGAAACTGCAAGAAAAGTGGAAACAGAACATTATTTAAAAAAGAGAAATAGTGGAAAAGACTATGAATCCCACACACTGAGTAAAAAAGTTAAACCTGCAAGACAAATAAAAGGTCCATGTGCTGAGACTTGTGGGTTAAAATGTTACAAAGATTTTAGCGAGGACGAAAGAAAATATTTATTCACGTCATACTGGGAACTTGGAGACCTTGAAATGCAACGACAATTTATTGCCAATTGTATGAAAAAAGTCATACCGCTGCGTGCGTATGCCAAAATAATAATGCGTATTTTTTCAAACAAGGTGATAATGTTGTGCGCGTCTGTAAACTGTTTTTTTTAAAAACACCCTGGATATCAACGACCGTCCAATTAGAACCGTGTTGGAGAAACGTGAAAAACTTGCTAACCAAATATTGGAACCCGACCAAAGAGGAAAACATGGTAAACATAGCAAACTTGATCCAAATTTAAAAGCTGGAGTTTTTTGAAGGAAGCAAAACCGTAGCGAGCATTTATAGGGACTACATATGTAGATATGTGCAAAGAATAAAAGCAGCCGTTTTGCACGTACATCTCTTTTTACAGACGCCTTCAACATCTCATTTTTCTTCCCGAAAAAAGATTTGTGTGAAGAATGTACGGCCTACATGGATGAAACAGAGAAAATAAATAAGAAAGAACTATTTGAAAACCACTTGCATGAAAAAAAAGACAAAGAATATATAAACGCGTATGTAGCAGTTTATGATTTACAAGCAGTCATGCAATTACCTAAGGGCGAGGTCTCTGCATTTTACTACAAGTCAATATTAAATGATTTTAACTCTACTACACAAGGGTTGTCTGAAAAGTTTCCGACCGCAACGTAAAGATAGCGACACTCGTCAATAAAGCTAGTGAATGCTATTTGTGTAGCTTTTGACAGTTCTTACCGAAGTTTCAGTCATTTGGACACGCAGTTTTTAGTTGACAGTCGTTTGAGTGAGTCGATGTGAGTGTTTTTTTGTGAAAATGGAAAAAAAAACAAATTCTTGTTTTTGAAAGGCAATACGCCTACGCAAGTCAAAAATGAGTTGCACTCTGTGTATGGGGACTCTGCACCATCATTTACCACAGTGAAATTTTGGGCAGGTGAATTTAAACGTGGCCGCAAGAGTTTGGGAGATGATGAACGTTCGGGCCGTCCAAAAACTGCAACCACTGACGATAACATTGCTAAAGTTCACTAAATGGTGTTAGACGACCGCCGAATTAAAGTAATAGAGATAGCAGAGGTTATAAAAATGTCCAAGGAATGTGTTTGTTACATATTAAATCAAATTTTAGGCATGAGAAAGCTGTCCGCGCGTTGGGTGCCGCGTTTGCTTACGTTAGACCAAAAACGTGTTCGAACGAACATTTTCGACGTTCTGTTGGAGCAGTTTAGGCGCAATAAATCCGAGTTTTGGCGCCAATTTATTACTGTAGATGAAACTTGGATACACCATTATAAGCCCGAAACAAAAATTCAGTCAAAACAGTGGAGAGCAAAGGGCGAACCGGCTCCAAAAAAAAAAGCAAAAACTGTTTTTTCGGCTGGGAAAGTGATGGCGACTGTTTTTTGGGATTGTGAAGTTGGTATCTTAATCGATTATCTTCAAAAAGGAAAAACCATTACAGGAGCATACTACGCATCATTACTTGCCAAGCTGAAGGCAGAAATTGCAGAAAAACGGCCACGTTTGCAGAAAAAGAAAATCCTGTTTCATCAAGACAAGCCGTCTCACACCTTAGCGGTTGGCATGGCGAAAATCCATGAATTACGGTTTAAACTGCTTGATCATCCATCTTATTCACCAGATCTAGCCCCAAGCGACTTCTTTTTGTTCCTTCATCTAAAAACTGCACTCGGAGGACAGAGATTTTCATCAAATGAGAAGGCAATCACATTCGTGAACAATTATTTTGCAGAGAAAAACGCCAAGTACTATTTGGACGGGTTGAGATGGGAGCATCGCTGGAAGAAGTGTGTAGAGTTACAAGGAGACTATGTAGAAAAATAAAAAAAGAAATTGAGAAAAAATGTCTTCTATCATTGTTCGGTCGGAAACTTTTCAGACAACCCTCGTATATGACATAAAAACGAACAAATGCCAATGGCCACCGAAGAGTTAATTAATTGGGAACATGCGTACTTAAATATATTCAAAATTGATCGAACACTGATGAAGCCGAGCTAATATTTTATTCCGATAATTGTTCTGAATAGCAAAAAAATAAATTTATGGTTGAGATGTACTTATATGCCGTGCTACGGAGGGAACCAACTCCTTCAACTTCTCACAGCACCTAAATAGTAATAGATCTGGCAGAAAAATATTTGGATCAAGGTAGAACAATTGCTACAGACAACTTCTACATTTCGGTTTCTCTTGCGAAATTTCTAATTAATCATCAAACCCATCTTATCGGAGCGCTTCAGAAAAACAGAACTCTAAATCCAAAATTAGATTAAAATTACTCTAGCGAAGCTCAGGAGAAATGAAATTATTGGACGCGAGTCTTCTGGTATTGTTGTCTCAAAATGGAAAGACAAGAGAGAAGTATTGGTGTTGAGTACAAAACATAGCCGAGAGGAAGTTTCAACAGAGAAAAAAAAATCGAAATGGTAATACACTGCAAGGCACTGATATTTCTGACCAAATGGCATGTTACTTTACATCACATCCGCTGGTACCACAAGAAAGCATTTGAATATCTTCTTTCAA
This sequence comes from Volucella bombylans, assembly GCA_949129095.1. Taxonomy (NCBI): domain Eukaryota; kingdom Metazoa; phylum Arthropoda; class Insecta; order Diptera; family Syrphidae; genus Volucella; species Volucella bombylans. Next base: position 166,662,043 of record OX422144.1, on the reverse strand, counting down.
CATCAGTTGTAAATGCGTTAGCTATTTACAGAAAGCACAGAAATATGCCAATAGTTCAATTTAGGCAGTCCATTTGCGAGAGTTGATACACCATTAACCTCTAACAAGCATGAGCTAAAGGATTTGGAAACCAGGGATACCACCAATCGAAGGACACGAAAACGTTGTAACAATTGCTATAATGAAATCTCAAAAAGCGATGGAAAAAACGCGGCTATGAAAAAAGCAAAAAAGGTCTCAACTTACTGTGGCTCATGCGAGGGCAATCCCACATTTTTCTTGGAATGTTTTAATAAGAAAAACTAACAAAAGTTTGTACTACCTGAAATAAAACAACAATAAAAATAAAGGTTTTGCAGTTAAGTGATTTTCGATTTTGTTTTCCTGCAAAGAAGGATGTTAACTAGGTGCCAAAGCAAGAAAAAAAAACATTTTATCAAATTAAAAAACTTTCCTTGCAAAAATATCTAGACCGTGATCCACCGGTGGTCCACGTGGCCTATTGTGAATGTTTTGTGTGACCCACCGGTCGATCACATGGCAGTAAACGTGTTGAAGGCCATACACAAAACGAAGGAGATTCAGCACATTCCTTAATCGAGAGGGAAACAAAACGAATGCTTAAAAGTGGTCCCATTTATACTACTGAATCTTTTATTTCAATAATCTGATCGACGAAAAAACAGGAGATCCATTTACAGTAAAAAAGCTTTGTTTTGAGAATTTTTTTGATTTAAAAATGCTGGCGAATGACATCGGCCCGTTGAATATGGCTGAGCTGAAACTGTCACAAGTAAAAATACTTAAAATTCAACGAGAATCTCCAAACTCAGTTTTTGTACAAATCTGCATACACTAAGGAGCAATTCAAGCAGGTTACTGTTATTAAAAAAACGAAGCAAGCATCAGCGATTACTTTAAGAAAGGCTTTTTATACTAAACCCAGTATAACAAAAAATAAGAGAGACGACATCAATTCTTATTCCACCATTTTACTAATCATTTTATGACAATTTGTAAAAATAATAAAAATATTTGTTAATAATTTGAAGTAACGAAGTACAAATCATATTTTAAGTTCAAAAGACTGTGAAAATAAAATTCCTAAGTACACAATTCTTGTATTTTTATCTCAATAATAACGACACATTTTAACTTATGACACAGAAATGAATATATTCTTGCAACAATAACGACAAAATTCAAAGTAACCAACGGTTTTGACTAGTTGTTGTCAATTTATCTTTACGGATATATTAAATATATAACAGTGAACCAGTAAATTTCGAAATTATAAGATTTCTTAAATTTTCTGCAAGGGAGTAGTCAACTGAAAACTTTAAACTCGTTTCCTGCAAAATCGCTTTTTTTGTGTTATGATAGTCTTCAAGTGAAACACAGGTAGATCCCCGCCCACACCTCTCAGATCATTCTGAAGCTACCTAGCTACAAACTAGTGCCATTATTCTTCTCTCACCGCGGTCTCGCCATTAAGTGCGTAGTGATGTATAGCTTACCAAACTCCACCGCAATGTGATCATTGTTCCAATCCAGATTTCAACTTCATGTGGTTAAAATTCCATCTCCGTAAGCAAATTATCCACTACTGCTTTATTTACAGAAGCCCCAAACTGGACAGAAATTCGACTTTTAGCGAGTTTGATGCGCTGTCTGACTCCATTCAAAGAATTGCATCCCTGTATCCTCATACTGAAATCGTTAATACGGGCGATTTCGATATACACAATTCTGGGTGGCTCTGGACAGACAACACCCGAAGGACGGTGTGTTGAGATCTTCGCTGTGGAAAACAACTTAACACAGCTTGTAAATGAGCCCACGCCAACATCAGACGTTGATAGTCATACCGCCAACACCCTGGACTTATTTTTAACTTCTCACCCTGATAAGTACACCATTGATGTGCTCTCCCCTCTAGGCTCGTCGGACCGCTGTGTTATATCAGCTAATATCTCGTACACCGACCACACAGTTAGAGAAAAAATTCCTAAAAGAAGCCTATGGCAATACGAGAAAGCCAACTGGAGCGGTCTTAACAGCTTCTTTAGGAATTTTAACTGGTCGTTATGCTTCCTCGATAACGACGTGGATGCCGCTGCTGATATGATTACAGACACCATTCTTTTCGAAATGAGATCCTTTATTCCTCATCGGATGAAGAGTATCAAACCAAAAGAAAAGGCATGGTACGACTCGAGCTGTAAAGAGGCCGTCAGGGTTGGTCCTACAAGACCAACCCGACAGAGGAAAACCGAAAAAAGTTCAAACGAGCCAGAAATGACTGCAACGCCTTTCTTAAGCGTGTGAAATTCCTATACGATCAAAAACTGAGGCAGTAAAAATTGTTGGTCGTTCGTCAAAAACATTAGAAATTCCGCCTCATCCTCCATCCCAACGCTCATTTACAATGACATTCCAGCTGTCAGCTCTTTGGATAAGGCCAATCTGCTTGCTGCACACCTTGCGGCCAGCTCAACACTCCCAGATTGTGCTTTGTCTCCGCCTACACTTGAGTGCGTCGAATCTTCAATGGGACGAATCTACTTTCGCACTCGTGTAGTAGCAAGAGTACTTAAAGATCTCAACATACATAAATCCGTTGGTCCAGATGGTATATCTCCCCTTCTTCTGAAGAGGTGTTCTTCCTCGCTGGCAAAACCACTGCGTAAACTTTTTCATCAATCCTACACTTTAGGACTCTTCCCGAGCAGATGGAATAAAGCATTTGTCCAGCCCGTCCCTAAAAAAGTCAAATCATTTTCTCTCTCCTCTTACAGGCTTACGTCCCTTCTTCCCAAGGTCATGGAAACGCCGATAAATCGTCAGCTCATGAAATATCTCGAAACACGAAAACTTTTCAATGGCCGGCAATATGGTTTTCGTACCAACAGCTCCACTGGTGATTTGATGGCATGTCTCACCGAGAAGTGGAACCAAAATCTACACCAATCCGGCGAAAGTAAGATAGCTGCACTTGATATTTCTAAGGCATTTGACAGAGTTTGGCATCAGGCTCTTTTGTCGAAAATGCGTGCATTTGGGATCGACGACTCTCTTCTTCAATGGATTAGAAATTACCTTTCGGAACGTTCAATTCAAGTTGTCTTGGACGATTTCAAGTCTGACATTCACAAAATAAATGCTGGTGTGCCCCAGGGCTCTGTTCTGTCTCCGACACTCTTTTTAATTTTCATTAATGATCTCTTGTCTGCTATTTCTAATTTTCTTTGCTGATGACAGTACTCTCTGCTTTTCATATTCGTTCCCGGACTCACGGCCCTGCTCTTCGGCTGTAGTACGAGAACGGCAGCGTATGCTAAGCTCATTAAATTCCGATATCAACAGCATAACCAATTGGGGAACTATCAACAGAGTGGAATTTAATGCTTCCAAAACACAATGCTGCCTGCTGTCTTTAAAGCGAAATCTAAACACCCAGCCATTATCTATGAATGGCACTTGCATCGTCGAAACCGAAAAACTTTCCATTCTCGGTATATGTGTCAATGACAACTTACGTTGGAATGACCACATATTTGATGTCGCCAAAAATGCTGCGACATTTCTAGGTTTCCTCAAGCGATGTAAGAAATATTGTACCCCCTCTGATCTGGCCTCAATATATAAGGCATTCATCCGCCCAAAATTGGAGTACAACTCCCACATCTGGTCAGGTGCTCCTAAAACATCTCTGCACCTGCTAGATAGGATTCAAAACCGTGCGATAAAACTTAGTGACGATACTAATATCAGTCAATCAATGGACACCCTCGAACACCGACGAAATGTCTCGTGTCTCACTTTGTTTTATCGCTATTTCCACCACCAGTGCTCCACTGAAATCGCAAGTAGCATTCCGCCCATTCAAACTTTCAACCGTAACACCCGTCTCGCTATGAATGCCCATCAGTATACCCTCAAGCCCATTTTCGGACGTACTCTAAAATATCGTGATTCGTTCCTAAGCCGTACAACTCGCTTATGGAATGCCCTTCCGATCTCTGTATTTCCTGGTCGTTATAACTTGCAAACATTTAAAAACAATGTACATCGGTACCTCTCTTTTCTTTCTCCCTAAATTTCCTCTGCCCGCGCTCTTTATAATCATCTTAAGGGTACTCAAACCCCTTGACCGCGAGTTGATTATAAAAAAAAGAGCGATATGAAAAAACAAACATTGACGAATGGGACAGAATGTCACAATCGACAGCTATACACAATTTTGGGGTAGTAAAGGACTTCGTCTGCCTTGGCTCTGCTATAAATTCTGCCAACAACAGCTCAGCAGAAATAACATAAAACGAACAATCACTCTTGCCAATCGCTGTTTCATTGGACTAAGCTGGCAATTGTGTAGTAAGGCCCTATCCCGAAAATAACTAAGTAGACTCTATATAAGATCTTGATCATCCCAATCCTATTTACTTAATAGCGCTGAAGCATGGTCTCTATTCTCAGTCGTTTTGAGTGAAAAATCTTTCTTGTAGTAGTTGGTCAATAAAATGAGTTTGTCGGTGAAATGGGAAAAATGTCCATATAGAGCAGAAGTTCCCACTTTGTTGACTTTAGTATCCAGCATATCTACCATTATGCATATCCAGCATTAACGTCAAGCAATCACGGGAATAGAATCACCTCCTACAATCGTCACTGGTCGCGCAATTTTCCCATCAACTCATTCCACAATTCTCAATTGGACTTAGATCTGGGAGGTGGTGTTTGATCTCGAAACCAGTCTAACACAAGGAACGATGTCTTAGAAAAGCTGTACAAACCTTCATTTACTCCAATGGAATCTCAATACTTTCAACAGTAACTTCCGGAGCAATTTTATAGCCCAAAGCTTACATACATCTATCCATACATACATAAGTATAATAAATACATACATTTCGCCGAAAAGAAGTTCCCCTTAACGTTTTATGGAACTATTCTTTGAACTGTGTATTCCACTAATTTGATAAGACAATTTTCAGCGAACATTGAAGTGAATCATTCTTGCTTTTGATAAGAAGAAGCCTACATATAGATAATCTTCCACCCTACCCTGCAAAGATACTCTCTATCCATACATGTAGCATATATTCTATTTACATGTGAAGCCTCCTCACCTAAAATTTCATCTAGAAATTGTCAGTCGTTTTTATGTAAATTTCATCTCATTTCAGGGAAGCTCACGAAAAAATCGCTTACTTAACGCGGAGCAATCTAGATGAGTTCACATGTACTCGTACATACCTAACTTTCATCATGAAGACCTACCACAAAGTGCCTTTAAATAGCGAATCTTATCTCCGAAAAATATTATAACTCGGGCGGCTTCATATCTACGAGTAAATCCAAAATTAAAATCCAATGATTTATGTAGCATTGCCCAGGGTAAATGCGAATACTTAACCACGAATAAGATATGGCCACTTTCATACCCTAACCGACCCGACACTATCTATCAGTAGTGGCTGAAGGAAATCGCAATAAAAATTACTCAATTGAACTACTGTTAACTTAATAAGCACTTGAGACTTCAATATATTTATAAGCGCGCTCCGAATTCCTTTGAAATCGCTTTGATCCTCAGCGCTAAGGGTTTCGAAATTCATGATAAAACTTAAATATACATGAATATGTGCATAGATAGCAATAAATATGACTTTGACTGTACAACGTTGAGTTGTGAGGTAGTTAGAGCACCGTAACCAACAACACACAACTCAATTTGGCAATCTACTCGTAACAACCTGGATATTCATTCGTATCGTATCTGTCAAGCAGCTGAAGGTGAAGATTTTCTCTTCCTTTTACGAAGGAATTTTACAATACAAAGACGAATACCTTATGGTTTGTCCGATCTGTCAATTGGCATGCGCGCATGCCATAAGTTGGACATTTGCCCTCATTAGGCTAGACGTGTCTATGTGCTGACTCCCAAGGGACTCTATGAATAGATCAGGGAACACGGGAGCTGTCCCGTTGAGTTAAAACTCAAATGCCACCCCAGTTGCGGAGAGAATCCTTTTGAATTATGACACCAGCATATTTGGTGGACAAAACAAAGACATTTTTGGCCATCCTGGTTGTCTTGGTTGTCCTGTTTGTTGTCATTTGTCGATTTGTTTGTACAATAAATCTGCATGGGTTTTAAGAGTTACCCACAGGGCGTCCGTCTTACCCTCTTGGCAGTTTGCATAGATTCTAGACAGACACGCACCTACAAGTCCATACCTGACTGTTGCAGGGAGATTTCGATTTTTCAGGAAACGCTGATAAGGATGCATTTAATTGTTTGGTAAAACACAAATTGCATTCACCCCATGGTGTGAATGGCACACTCAATGGGTGGTGACTTGTCCGACCAGAATCATGACATCACGTCTCAGCATCCGGAAAGATCTCATTAAATTTTCTGAGATGGGATAGGCATTGACAAGTCTCTCGCTCCTGGGTAACCTACTGCGACTTACACTATTGTTTGGTGTCCCTCCTTCGACTGGTAAGCCGCAGTGTGGGTGCACCAGTGTCGTCCTTCGAAAATGTAAAGAGAAAAAAACAACCAACAAGGGAGTGATCCTACCGCTGTGAACATCATCGAAGTATTCTTCCGAATTTGCATAGAATTAAAATTTCTCACTTTTAACTGGCATTAGAGCAACAACTTCAAAATTTATTTAAACAACGACGGTAACAGGTATTTGTGAACGAGTATCTCATAGAAAAAACAACGCGTTACTGGGAACCAAACACGCTGCGTTGTCATCGACAGCAATTGAGCTTATCAGGGGGGGAGTTATTGGAACCACCGCATTCAGACTCAGTACTCGTAAATATCATTATCGCTCCAACCAGACGCACTCGTACTCGGGTGAGCGAAAGTATCGGTTATTCAAATAAAAACACAAAAATATATATCGATTTGGAAAAACGAAGAAAAATTGAATTGAACATGTGTTATCGGTTGTCCGTGTTAAATTCGATTATTGTCGGCCGTTTGGTTCGTGTAGGCATCTGATCAATAATATAGCTTCCGCTGCCGTATCTCATATCTCGCTCGTATCTATGTGTGTACATACGAGTACATACCTGCACCTACTGCCAGTAGATTTCTACTCGTACGTCGTAAAATAAAACGCGCTTTGGTTATAGGTATTTCAGTTTGTTTGTTTTTGCATTTTATTTAATTTTTTTAGTACTCATTTTGTTTTTCATTTTCATTTTTGACATAAATCTTTCATTTGCGTACTATGTACAACGACGTTTTGGTGTCGCTTTGTAGCTATTCGTTTCGATCAATCCGTTTGAAACGGTGAACACTAAACTATGCAGAGAAACAGAAACAGAAACAAAGTACACAATAATTGCTAAACGGTACTACAAGTCATAATGATAATGATAATAATTTACTACTCTTATATTTGCTTATGGTTAGAAAGGGGCTTATAATTTGTTACTACTTAACATCTAGGGTCTAGCTAAATCAGTCTTGGAGCAAGGAACGCTCCGTTATTAGGTACTAATAAACAGTTTCCTATATCTAAGCAGCTAATCGCGTGTAATACTCGTTATAAACTTTGGCATAGTTGTCGAATTGTTGTTTTTTTTTTGTGTGTTTTCCTTTTTGTCGCTAATCAGGTGTTTTTTCTTCGGGAGGTTGACAGTTTACGGCTAACGATTGACAATTGCGGGTTTCTCATTTTTCTCCGACCTTTCAATGGCCTGGGGAGAAGTCGCTGGTATGGTGTTTTCTTTGCAACGCATCGCCTGGGCTGATATGCCAGAACGACAGAAACAATGAGGTCACTGGCAGCTTTGGTTTGGTTTCGGACTCTAAGCCAACATCTTCCGACCTTGGGCAGGAAGACCACCCCGTGGTGTTTACCTCTTCATGATTTCGTCGATGGTGAAGCCAAGTGTCCGTTTTGGTTTTTCCACCATGGAATGATGGTGGATAATGGTTTTCTGCGAAAGATCCAGTACAGGTGATGGGATTTTCGCATCGACTTCGGTTTGTGGTGATTGCTCCTGGTCAGGGGCGGCACTGTGACTCTGCATGTGGGTTTTAAGATTGGCTCTTTGGTTGAAGGTGCGATTGCAAATGGGGCATTTATGAGGTGCCTCCTCGAGGTGAGTAACTTTATGGACTGCAAGTGTACGTGACTGACAAAATCCCTTGCCGCAATCGGTGCATTTGAATGGTTTTTCTTTGGAATGGATATATCGGTGATCTCTTAGGTGGTCTTGACGGCGAAATGCTTTACCACAGATATCACACGAATAGGGGCGCTCATCGGTGTGGGTCCGTTCGTGGATTAGTAAGTTGTAGGATTTCGTAAAGTGACGATTGCAGTATTTGCAAATGAATTGCTTCTTTGGTCTGGTTCCATTTGGTCCGGCAATTTTCATGGGAGGCATACCGGCCATCACCCTGGCAGCTGCTGGATGCATTCTCTGCATATCCGGATATGGACGGATTTGTAGATGCTGGTGTTGATAAAATGCAGCACTGCGGATCCATTGATTCATCAACAATGCCTGGTGCTGAGCTGCTTCTATGGTAACACCATTTGGGGTTTGATTATATGCCAGCGGATAACCATGGTGTTGCTGTTGGTGTTGGTGTTGCTGTGCATGCTGCATTTGTGCTTGTAGCCACAATCGGTGTTGTTGTTCCTGTTGAGCTTCAATATTTTGATGCAACTGCACTGGCACGCTATGATAATGCATGGGGTGCTGTGCCGATTGCATATGCTGCTGCTGCTGCTGCTGCTGCTGCTGTTGTTGTTGGTGTTGGTGTTGTTGCAACTGCTGAAGTTGATGATGGTGGCGCATTTGCTCCATTTCGTACAGCGGACTGTTTTGTATTTTTCGAACACGATCTTCCGTCGGCGTATGTGGCGGCGTCAAAATCGGTGAAATACTCGATGCACGTTCTTCTTTAATTGTGATGTATTCCGGAGAAAAATCTAAACATGTTCAAAGATTTCATTAGCACCGAACTCAATAGACACTTTTTTTTTTTTTTAATTTAACTATCATACATACCTTGATCTCTGATGTGAATCTCGTCGACAGTGATGTTGCTTATTGGGGAGGCAGATGTAGATGACATAATTATTGCAGTATGTGTCTTTGGGGATCGGTTTAGTTCATTCAGTTACTCGTACACAAATAATTTTCGAATTCAGTATAATTTTTTTTGTTATAGTCACTTCACTTTCTGCGACAGTATCTTGAAATCTACCTATGCGCTTATTTGACACAACATTCCCGACGAACTCAGTTACACTACTAAATTTGTATTCTCAAACTGATGGCAGAACAACCCTCAATTCAAACAGAAAAGAAAAATAATAATAAAAATCAGCTACGGCAACGACAACGATAACGATAACGACAACGATATACGTAGACGGTGCGGATTGTAGAAGAATAACACAGAGCGAATGAAGGAATACGAGTGCACAAGAAATTGGAAAAGAAAAAAAGAAATAATAATAATAATGATAAATCAGAAGTCTCTTCACTCTTCGGGTTCCGCGAGTAGACTAAATGAAAACGTGTCTGGCCTCAGTCGTATCTTGTTCAGTAATAACTACTTATCGTCAGTTGCGGACCCGTTTAAAGGAACTCGTCACGCTGTGGTGGGGGTTGTTGGTGTGCCACTGTGAGAATGTGTGCGAGGGCTAAACAAACAGTTTCAGTAAAGATGGTGACTGGGAACCGCCTACCTAAATGCAAATAACGACTGTATACGAGCTCGGATTGGCTAGCGTTGCCTGCTGGCTGGTAAGTTGGTGGAAACTGTTGGGCTCCTGATTGTCAACCGGGTGGCAGGCAACGTATAATACACACGCTTCGGTTCGTCGAGAGCCAAATAAACAGAATGCTGAGCTGTCAGGCTCTTTGCTCTATTCATCCATCCGTCCGTTCGTTCGTTCGTATGTTCTCTCTGTGTGTGTGTGCTTTAATATAAGGGTTGGTGCGCGCTGTGGGTTATCTGCTTCTTCTTCAGATTCATCTGCATCCCTTTTCTGGAACAGAATCCTTGTGGTTAGATATTGATTTTTGGTTTTTTTCTTCTACTTTTTTCGTATTATTATTTCGTGTTGTTGTGTGTTTTGTATTATCCTTGTTTATTCCACGTGTCGCTTCCTAGGAAGACATAAAAATAGCTGCCAACCTCTGTTGAAACGAGCGAGTATAAAGATACATTTACGTAGCATCAAAATTGAAATTGGTCCGTTTAGATGCGAGAAAGCACCTGGTGATAGATAGTTTGGATAGATCCCTGTAGTCTTTCTTTTTTGATTTATCCCCTATTAAGGAGCAGAGGAGACAGGTGGTGGTTGACACTAATTGCCATATAACTACGAGTATAATGTGCAATTGGCTGAATGTACGAGCATATATCTATTTATTAATTAACGTCTGTCATCAGATGTCCATTTTCTTTTGAAATGAGTACATATGTACATACGTATATTTATTGGGTAGTTAGTAGATCCTATTGTTAACAATATGTATTTTAAAAATAATAATAAAATGTAGGCAGTGAAAATAAAACAAAAATCTTCTGGAAATTGTGGGTATCGCGGTGTATTTGTACGTATGCATCTGTATATCCTGAAAAAGATATACTGTATGTACATTTGTATGTGAGTGTAGTTAGGTAATTAATTTTTATTTGTGAAATGAATTCTATTTTTTTTTTTCTGTAGAAATGCAATGAAAATATCTTTAATATCTTTAATCATTGAATCGTAAAACACTTTGTGGGTTTTAACAAGCCAATGCTTATCTGTTTGCAGCAGTTAATGTTTTATGAGCCCGTCTTTGATGTGAGATACCTTTATGGATAGGTACCTAATACTTGTTCATACATACATACATATGCGATCGTACAACCTTATTTACAAGGTCTAAATAAAAAACTAACTTCTCGTGCTAAAAACAAAATTTGAAAAATAAAAAAAAAAATTCTCTATCTGAATTTGCTTTCCCTGTTTGTTTAGAATTTTTTCTTTTTATTTTGCAACCAACTATTATTATTTTTAAAATTGTTGTTTGACAATTTTCTAAAATGGGTTGGCAACGATGTAGCGGCATTCATAGTTACCGTGCTAATGTTTGTACAGAGCACGGGTGAAGGAAAGAAAGATGTCGATGTACGAGTACTCGTACGTTGGTTTTGAATGTTTGCAGATTATAATGACTAGGAAATAAGGAGTTATATAAATGCAACTCAAATGATCAACATATTTCAGAGTACTGGATAATATAAAGCGTTCGACGAGCTTACATGACCTCATAGCGCGATGGATGTTACAATTGAACTTTTGATGGCGTGGAAAGCAACTGACAATTTCGTTGAATAAAGTTTCTCTGTCTAATGAAGGTCGAATAATCCTTCTTTGATTGTTTATTCAAAGTATACCCAACTCTGTTTTTACACGGTTTTTACAGCAAACCGTGTAAATAAAAATCCGTGTAAAAAAATATATGCTGCATATGGTATTTTCGGGAATATGTTCCGCAACTTTAAAAAATCGTGTTAAATGAAAAAAATGTAAATATTTAACTTCAAAAGCGTGCAAAAAAGAATGATAAAACGTATATTAGGTATTTAGAAAAAAAAAGCAATTCATTTTTATTTGGAAAATAATATTAAATTACTACACATTTGGACATTTATTGCGGACTGGGCTAAAAATGTTACCATCGGTGAACGAGTTTGCAGCAACCCCGGTTTACTTTGACTTCTCCGCTGTAATAAAATCTGTCATTAAACATTGTTTTTTCGGCTTCTCCAGCTGCTTAAATAATTCTTGATACCCAGCTACACAAGACTTTAAATTTCGTTGAAATTTTAATGCACGCTCCATATCAGGATCATGAGTAAGAAAATGATGTTCCAAACTTACAGCAAACTTCAATCCGTCGCGTATTGTATCAGCCGTTAACAGCTGACATTCATCTTCAACTTCGTCATTATCCGAGTCATTTTCTTTGTTTTCATTAACTTCAATTAAATCCTGCTCATTCAATGGACTTTCAAGAATCAATTCATCGATGTCAACTGTTTGCATGTCCTGAAAACCTTCGCCACCAATTTGATTTGATAAAGTTATGATTTCGGTGCATAGAGCTGAGTTTTGTATTACACAACTTTCACTTTTTACGCATGATGGCAAAATTTGTTTCCAACAAGCATTTAAGGTAGACTGTCGCAATTGTTTAATAGCGTAAGAAGCATGTGTAATACACTCCCTTATTGTGAAGTTTTTCCATGCTTCCAGAACCGTTAGATTTTTCTCTTCTATAGAATCTAAAATGTATTTAAACGCTTGTTTTATGTAGTACATTTTGAATGCTGATATAATCCCCTGATCAAGTGGCTGAATCAACGAAGTGGTATTAGGCGGCAAAAATAGCAATCGAACATTTGGATGATCAAGCACTGGGTGGATAGGCGCGTTGTCAATGAGTAAAAGTATTTTGAAGTCCAATCCTTTTTTTTCCATATATTCGCGAACTTAAGGAATAAAGCAATTGTTGAACCAATTTGTAAACAAATCTGCCGTCATCCATGCCTTTTTATTCGCCATCAAATGAACTGGAAGTTGTGCAATGTTTTCACCTTTTAAAGCTCGAGGCTTAAGGGATTTGTTAATTAGTAGAGGCTTTAACATTTTATCACCTGATGCGTTGCTACAAAATAAAAACGTTACTCGATCTTTGGCCGCCTTAAAGCCACTAGCTGACTTTTCCGATTTTGCTATATAGGTTCTTCCAGGCATTTTCTTCCAGAATAAACCCGTTTCGTCGGCATTAAAAATTTGATCTGGAGTATAGCCACCCATTTCAATTGTTTTTTTTTAGTTCATTCGGAAAACTTTTTGCAGCGTTTTCATAGGCCGATGATACTTCACCTTTTAATTTTACATTATGAAATGCATGCCTTTTTAAAAAACCCGTCATCCATTCCTCACTTGCATTAAATGCTAGTTGTTCCGTTGGCAGACGACTTGTTGATGGTTCCAAATCGTGGAGATGATTGTACAATCTAAGAGCTTTCTCTTTTATAATTCTCCCACTAACTGGTATTCTTTTTTTCTGCAAATCTTCCATCCATAAGACAAGAAGTTTTTCGGTTTTTTCTTTTACGGGATTTCTACAATAAGATGAAACTTTTGAACTGAGTTTTGATCCAGAAATTACTGACTGTCGAATGGAATGCTCATTTTTTCGTATTGTTCTTATAGTCGCTTCGCTAAAATTAAAGGCTCTACCAACAGATGTGGCACCTTCACCTCTCTTTAATCTGTCTAAGATTTGTATTTTTATTTCTAACGATATTGCTTGTCTCTTCGAAATATGCCGTTCTTTATAAGACATTATGTCTGTAAGGTCACTATGAAACAATGTAAAAAAACTAACACTCCAAACACTTCTAACACAAAATAGAAACTGACATTCGCACTGCCCCCATTCAACAGATGTTCATAAACACACACGGAAAAATTACCGTTAAGAATTTTGATGTGTATCTTGAATTGCATTTTGCAGATGTACATATGTACATATGTAGATAAGCATGAATTAGCTGAAACGCACTTCGAAGGGTAAGAAAACGTTTTTTGTAAATCGTGTTAGATCGAAAAATCCGTGTAAAAAAGGAAAAATTATTTATTTTTGCGAATCGTGTTATTTCAAATTCGCGTAAAAAAAGATCGTGTAAAAACAGAGTTGGGTGTACATATGTGTGTATAGTTAGGGTGACGGGATAAGAACGACTGGAAAAAAAATTTAAATAAAACAACAACGGTGTGAGATATAAAATTGGTTCTGGCATTATTTTGAAGCTACTCTCATGCCAAATGGCCGCCTCGGCTTCGCTGGTACTGCTTTAAGCGGTTGACTTGACGTAGAGAAAAAAAAAAGAAAAAAAAGTGGTGTCAAATCGCATGATCCAGTCGCCAAATTTCTCCTTCATAACTTCGAGCGTTGCATCGCTTGTATGGCATGTGGCGCCGTTTTGTTTCAATCACAACTCGGATAGGTATATCGATGTTGTCGAGCTCTGACCACAGAAAGTCAGTTAACATTGCTCTATACCTGAGACCATTGACGGTAACGATGTCTCCTTCCTCGTTTTGAAACAAATAAGGTCCGATGATGCCGTAAACCGTACCATACAGTCAATTTTTGTGGATGCTCAGATAGGTAATGGAAATTTTGGTTGTTGACAAAATTCTCGGGCCTTGTCCGAGAAGATGATTTTTTGGCCAAAATCCGGATATCCGGCCAACATTTCCAGCACCCAGATAGTGAACTCACGGCGGCGCACATACAGGTATTTGCACCAAAAAATTGGCCAAAAGTCAATTTTTAAAATGAAGAGTTAAGAAGTAAATTTTTTCCTAACGGTTGCTAAATTCCCATTGAATTATGCACCGTAATCATTTTAATTTTGTGTGCACATATCTGACCAGAGCATCATTCCGGAGTCGCCGGTCAAAAGGTTCATTTGTTTAGCAAAAAAATTCCGCGAAAACGATACAGTTTTTTATTTTTTTTTTTAATTATTTTTCGCTCATTGTGTGAAAGTTTTGAAGTATGGATAATTCACTACCAGGTATGTACTTTATTATAAGCTGATTTTCATTATCCAAAGGACTGTTTTTATATCGAAATTGATATTATCAAAATAACTTGGAAAAGGGTTTTTTTTTTTATTATTTATTTGTGAAAAATGGGCTTTCATTAATATACTTCGGCATTATTCGGTGGAAATTTTTTTATCACGTAAAAGAACAAGATTTCTAGTATAGAATACAAAAAAAACAATCTGCCTATTTTTGCCTTTTTAGATTTGTGAGTCAAAAATGTATGTGTAGTTCTTCGTAAATTGACTGTTCTTTTTTGTCTTTTGACATTTGTACGTCCGTTATGTGTGTGTCGTTTGTTGTAAAATCTAGTCAGTATTTCACTATCGAAATTTCTTGTTCTTGAAGGATCATCCGGTTACAGTATTATAACAAAACAAAATTTATATGATTTAATGCGATTATGAAGGGAAAAACATCGATGAAAAGTTGGACTACGTTCAAAATTATTTATTAAGCAAAGTTTCTTGTGCGGAAGTTAGGCTGAATGATTTTAAGCTTAAAATTCAACGGTTAAGGTATCTTAGTATTAAACTCATAATTTTTGTTGCATAAATATGTACAAGCATTTTTTTTTAATTTCGGCTTGACATTAAAGACATGAATTGAAGATTAGATGGTCAAATTCACGAAGAACGGATGAAATTTTTTAAAAAAAAAATCAGGTTTGGCTTCAAGGAGTTGTTGAAATACCCTTAGCATCAGTAAGAGCAGGCCGCCCCCCGAAAACATTCGAAGAACTAAGTATCCGTAGTAAAAGAAGAAGAACTCAAAGCTTACGTGACAATATTGAAACGGAAGAGCTGGTGTACGCAACTCAATTGAAGTTGCGTCAGGCTGGAAAGATAGATGCTTCAAAAGTGCTTAAGGAAGTGGCCCAATCTCCTGGAAGAGCCAAAAAATACAAAGAAGCGATTTCTGACAGTTTGTCAAGTAAAAACACAAAATTATATAAGTTGAAAGCACTGTCTATTTTTGTTGAAGCGGGTTTATTGCGTAGGCAGTACGAGATAGTAAGAACTAGCGACAGAAAACTTTTTCCATGCTACAGTATACTGCAAAAAGAAAAAAAGCAATGCTACCCTGCCCCAGAGTCATATACTGTAACTGAAACATTGGCTGAAGTAAACTTGCAGGACTTATTAAATCACACTGCTGAACGACTAATTTTATATTTGGATGAAGTGTTGGAAACCTTGACAGAAAGCGAATGTAGTTCCTTAGAACTTATATCGAAATGGGGATGTGACGGTTCGCAACAAAGTCAATACAAACAAAAGTTTGAGAATAGCACTGATTCGGATGCATATATATTCCAGGTCTCATTTGTACCGTTGAGATTATATTGCCGATCAACCAACAAAATTATTTGGCAAAATCCAACACCTTCTTCACCACGGTATTGCCGACCTATAAAAATAAGTTTTGCTAAAGAATCTATCGATTATACGCAAAGCGAAATAAGCTACATCGAGTCTAAGATCAGTGCTCTTACCAAAACTCAAATTCAAGGCAGACTCATTGAAGTTAAGCACACGCTGACATTTACCATGATTGATGGCAAAGTTTGCAATTCAGCAACAAATACAAAGTCAACATTGAAATGTTACATTTGCGGAGCTACTTCAAGAGATTTCAATGATTTAACAAAGTCAAAACAAACTAATAAAGACGCATTGAAGTTTGGATTATCAATTTTGCATGCAAGAATACGTTTTTTGGAAAGCCTTCTTCATCTTTCATACAAACTTCCAATAAAAAAATGGCAGCTACGAACACAGGAAGATAAAGATATTGTGAAAGAGAGGAAGGCTGAAATACAGGAAAAGTTAAGAATCAAACTAGGCCTTATTGTAGATGTCCCAAACCCTGGCTTTGGCAATTCTAATGACGACAATACTAGTCGAAGATTTTTTAATAACCCAGAAGAAGTTGCCGAAATAATAGGTGTTGACTTACAACTAATTTTAAGATTGAAAGTAATATTAGAAGTATTGTCCAGTGGGTTTAGAATAAATACGTCAAAGTTTAGTACTCGTATATTCGCACACTATACGGCTAAGCTTTATGTTGAGCTATACCCATGGCATTCGATGACACCAACTTTGCACAAAATTCTTCTGCATGCATCTGAAGTGATCGAAAGTGCACTTCTACCAATCGGACAGTTATCCGAAGAAGCAGGCGAAGCGCGCAATAAGCATTTTCGTTTATACCGCTTAAATTTTGCGCGAAAATTTTCAAGGAGGGACTGCAACATGGATGTTTTAAACAGGTTATATAAAATCTGATGTCTAATGGCAATAATTTGTTATATTAAACTTCTTTTTCTTTTCTAAACAGGTTACTCTTAACATCTGATCCTCTCATATCAAGTTTAAGGCCCTTGCGTAAAAGAAAAAACCCAAAAACTGGGAAAAGAGGCCCTTGAAATGTTAATTTCCGAAACTCCAGATTCATTTGTAGGTGAAAATACCGACAGTATGTTACCATCGAATGAAACAAAATCAGATGAAGAAAAATCTGAAGCAGAATCGTCTGAATAATTTTACGTGTTATTTTATTTTTTTGCATTTCAATAATATAACACATATATAAATAAAAATAATTAAATATAAAAAAAAATTCTTCTAACAACTACTATATAGCTTTAAGACCTTATTTAATTGTTTCAGATATAATTAAATTCATAGAACAAAAAATAATAATTTTGTCCGGTTTTTGGATGCAAATACCCCTATGTGCGGCGTTGTCTATGGTCGTTCGGCCCCAATTCTTCCGTCACCACAATCTTATACGGATGTAGGCCCAAATTCAACCACAAAATAAGCCGGGTTAACCCTCTGGCGATGCCTAATCGACATTTCTGGGTTTTCTTCGATATTGGCTAGTAGGGTAGGGCGGGGCTAGTTGGGCCACTTTCTACGTGTAGTCTCATAAATATCAACCTATTCATAATACAACTATGAGGCTAGGATCAATGAAAAGAATGAACATCTGGGTTCTTTATGAAATTCTTAAAAATTGAAAATATGTTATCGCAGAAGAATAATATTGTCTCAAATGCGCCAAGTCCAAGTGGGGTATGTTGGGCCAGGGGCTGAAAAGTGGAAAAATGAGTTCCATAAAGGACAAAGACGCTTAATTTATAACAGAGTTTTATTCACATAACATAACAATTAAATAAGTAATTCAAAACAAATAATAAATTAGGAATCGTAGTCGCTATTGCAATTAATGCAAATAAAAACGACCCCAAGTCCATGTGAGCACTTCGTATGAGCCCAATTTCGGCAAGTATGGCACTGTACCCACTCCTCGCCCGGTAAACTTTCAGAGAATGCTTCCATGCACATTAGACAAAAACATTCCGGCTCTTCTTCCTCTTCGGAACTTGATTTTTGCAACACTTTTTTCTTGATTTGTGTTTTTTTCTTTTTGTCAACTTTTCCTTTGGCCGTTTTCCTTTGTTTTTGTTCCTCTTGCAAGGCATCCTTTTCTGGGGTGTCGGTTAAGATTGCAGCTCGTCTCTTCCTTCTTTTGGTAAGTGTTTGCTTCCTTGGCCCAGCTTTTGGAAACGGCAAAACTACTTCTGGCGAAAATGTATGGAATCCTCGAGATGTAGACGGCAAACGGTTATTCGCTGTGCTCTCAGCGGGGTTCTCAACAACAATATCAGCCCCAGTTTGCGTGGAAATAGATTCCTGAAGTTCAGCGGGAACAACTGAACCTACTAAAAATACAAGTAATTCTTAGCATTAAGTTTCTTTCAATCAGTAAAAATCAACTAACTAACCTGTTTCTGGACGATCTGTCACATATGATGGGTCGAAATCACTGGGAGTAAAAATCTCCCTATTGTATGGAAATATCCCAGCCTTTTTAAATCCATTAATAATATTTATTGGAGATGTAGCTAAAGGAAGAGACTCAGCTACAATTCGGGGAATGTCATAAATTGTTATTGTCCTCCCTGGATTGCTACGTAGCCATCCATCTTGTGCCCCGGATAGATATTTTTTAAAGGGTCCAAATACGGAAACGTCTAGGGGCTGAAGCCTGTGGCTACAATGAGGTGGAAACGAGAGCATAACAATCCCGTTGGCTTTGGCTATTTCTAGCGTTTCAATTGAGAGGTGAGAGGAATGGTTGTCCAAGACCAGTAGTACGGGGCATTCTTGAGTTGGCTTCACATGCCGTATGAAGTGAACCATGAAAGCAAAAAATTCGTCATTAGTGGCCCAACCGCTAGCATTCGCAGTTCCAATGCAGTCTGGTGGACCACCGTTAATAAAGTGGTCTTTATAGCTGGGATTGCAACCCCAGAAGCTGAGACGGCTACTATTAAAGTTACGTTTGTACCATGTTCGCCTGAAGTCACTGATCCTACATTGCTTTTGCCCTTAGCCGCAACTATTTTGGCTGGTTTGCACACGGTGGATACTCCAGTCTCATCAACGTTCCATATGCTTGAAGCACTGAACTTGTTTCTATCCATAGCCTCAGATAGTTTGTCGAAAAAGCTATCCACGTTAGTTTTGTTGAAAGAGGTGACCCTGCCCATACTCGTAGCTTCCGGCTTCCTTATTGACAGTTGGTGGTTCCTTTTCAGAAACCTCGTAAGCCAATCTTTACCAGCGATCTTGTTTTCATTCCAGGTATCAGGAAATCGTATTTTGAATTTGATTGCACATTTGTAGGCAAGTGTGCGAACATTCTTTGGCGTTAAGCCATAAAATATAGAAGATTCTTTTAGCAAATATTCCTTTAATAAACTTTCTTGTTGCGCATCGAAAACTTGCCGAAAACTTCTTGCGACTCTGATTTCTGAATATATTCTTTTTAGTGTTGTTCTTGGTATTCCAAATTCAGCCGCTGCAGCTCTTATAGATTTTTCTTTAGCCAAGACAGATCTCGCAGCTGTATGAAGCTGTTTTTGACAAGCAGCAGCTCTCTCAGTTTTTCGCTTGTATGTACGCATTCTAGAACAAGCAATCGTGAGCAAAAATGACAATACAGAAAACAAATGTATTTTTTTCATTCAGGGGGCAAGTTGGTCCACCTGGCCCAACTTACCCCACATCTAGTTTGATGAACATATTGCGTCATAATTAAAGAAATACTCAAAACAGTTCAATTTTTCAAACGGAATACGAAAATATGATAACGTGATTAATAAAAAAGCTGTACCTTAATGTATAATTTGCACCTTTTCGCCACTAGAATAAAAAAAATAATGCAATTTTTTTTTTTACTTTTTCACTGCAAAAACAAAAAATTGCGCGTAGTTTTCCATCTGCTGATACAATGCGACTGAAACCGGTTTTGCTAGGGTTGGTTACTATGCACATTGCAACGTGTTTGATCTTGTTCGTGTAGTACTTGCGGTTCTTGAGTTATTCGCGTGGCCCAACTTGCCCCGTGGCCCAACTAGCCCCGCCCTACCCTACAGCGGCTATGTTTTCTTCATTTTGCACTAATCTCTGTCTGGTTGGTGGATTAAGATCCAAAAGATTGTACTCACGCTCAAACAGTGCGACGAATTGCCTGCACACTGAAGCCATGATGACGACCGACCTCACGACGAAATTTACGTTGCGTATTTACAACTGGCCCGAAATTTCGGTCATTTAAGTTACAGCAAGCGTAAAATCAATATTTTGACAGCTGGAGGTTACTGGTAACTTTGACAGCTGCTGAAACATAACAATTGGAAAAATAATCACTGCTATCTGGTCATACTTGCATCTTTCTGAACACCGAAATCTGAAATATTTTGAGAATATTGCATTTAACTGGCGTGAAAATTCCGAAACTGTTTATAACAAAAAAATATCGCTTAAACTTAAAGGTTTGCTAGATACGAGAGTCGTGCGGCTTTAACATATTATTACACCTCGTAGCGTTGAATGAGAAAGGAAAGAAAGTTTAGAAGTTTAGAAAGTTTATTGATAGTTTTAAAAGTACTTAACAATTTTTATAATTTCTGCGAAGCTATAAGCTTATCTGCAGAAGATTGTGTTTTTAAAGTTTTATAATTGAAGTAAGCTTAAAGTGATGATTTGAATATTAAAAAAAACAAAAATGTGAGATGATTTCATGAACAAAATAAAAAAAATAATAAAAAAGAAAGAAAAAAAAAAAACAATAAGTTGACTACTTTAGTTTAATAAGTACAATTTTATGTGTTTTTTTCTAGTTTTGAAATTTTCTATGTTTACTATTTGTCGGGGTAATTGGTTGATTGTTGAAGGAACGCTGTATTGTAGTTGTCGTCTACTATATGTGTTGCAATTTCTGGGCAATTGAAGCATACTTTGGGCACGTCTTCTAGTGTTGATTGCGTGATCAATTGGTCGAATGAAACGGTTATCGTTAAAGTACTCCAGTAATAGTGTCATCTTGAAGATTTTGTCCACGTGAAGAACTTTGAATGTTCTTTCATCGTTCCGTGAGTAACTCTGATATATTTGTTTCAGTGCTGAATTTTGCAGCCTTTGTAGCTTATTAATGTGGGTTGTTGATGCGTTGCCTCAAGCAAGTATACCATATCGTAACTTTGACTCAACTAACGATTAGTATACTTGTTTTAAAACAGGAGCCGTGGCATGGTATCGCAAATGGGCTAGTGCGTATAAAGCTTTCTTCAGATCATTGCGTAGCTTGTCAATGTGCTTGTTCCATAGAAAATGACAGTCAATGATAACTCCAAGATATTTATAGCTTTCAACTAATTCAATAGCGTTGTTTGCAGTGTTCGGACAGGCCTGGTTTAAATATATTTAAATATATTTTATTCTGCGTTGGTTTGAATTGTGGATTCCTGATGTGCATCATCTTGGTTTTTGCAGCATTGATAATCAAGCCGTTGTCGTGGCACCATTTTACTGCAGCATCAAACTCCTCCTGCATTATCTTCGTCGCCGTATCTAATGACCTGTGAGTGACCACAATCGCCATATCGTCTGCAAAGGCAAAAGAGATGCTCTGCTTGAAGACGCGAAGAAGCTCATTCGTGTATAGGATGAAAAGAATCGGCTTCTGCAGCTTCTTTTTAATACTCATTGCGTCCTTAATCTTGACGCAAAACTGCCTGCTGTGTAAGTAATCCTTAAACCAGTCAGCCATTACTCCACGTATACCAATTCGTTCCAGCGCTTCTAATAGCTTCCCGTGGTTAAGAGTGTCGAAAGCTTTACTGAAGTCCATGAACATGACTAGAACATGATGGCTTTTATTTAAACTTTCATTGACACAATTAGCGAATTCGCCTAGCAGCTTTCCTGTACTTTTGTTTTTTTTTGGAATCCGTATTGATTTTTGTGTATAAGGGAGTGTTTGTCAATAAAACTTTGCAACCTTTGCGAAATTACACCTTCTAAACACTTTTCTACTACTGGAAGTATAGATATCGGTCTATAGTTGCTTAGCTGATTTTTAATACCACTCTTATAAATCGGCCTTACAACAGCGGTCTTCAGCGTTAATGGGAAAGGAACGATTATATAAGCGAACCTGGAATTAATTTAGTAAGCTATTAAGTAAGTAAGTAAGCTTAGTCTCCACATTAATAAAAAGACAGTGTATGGGTTCCAGGCTGAATAAAAGTCGTATGAAAATCTGGTCTTATAGCCAAAAATCTCAATTCCCAATCGAGATTCGAAGAAGGAGTCGTTAAAATCAAATTTCTCAAATGCAAAATCCACATAAAATTTTGGCCTCAACGACGAGTTGATTGGAAAAATACTGAAGAAGTAGATAGCAAGATCCCTAAACTTAACCAATATCACATATCAGGTTCCACAATCCCGATAAGTGGAGGAAATATTTATTTAAGAAAGAAGCAGATCTGAATGCTGCAGCTTGCGCAGAACCTTTCCAACCACTTAGACAGCATTGTCGCAATCGAAAGTAATGTGAATTGAAGTTCGCATACCTTTTCTCTAAGAAAGCAACCAAAATGCTTGTGACTGGTTTGATTTACAAAACTCTTATCTAATTTGCAATATGAAGACAGTTTCGTACGCTTGAAATTCTTAAATATGTACAGAATATGTATATTTTTTTTAAGGAAGCGTACACCTTTTAGATCGTATTCCTTCCTACGGGCAAAACTGTGAAAAAACTGTTCAATGGTAAGACTCGTATTTCGGCGTTTCCAAAAAAAAGTTGTAAAACATCACTAGGCGAAGGAGAAATACGTGCATTTGTATATGACTCAAATGAGTGATATCTACTTATATTATTTGAATGGTACTAACAACCAATATCAATCAATAGAATAACTTGTTCTTCTTGAATTTAAAAAAAAAAACCCTTAAGGGGTTACATACCTTCTCAGCGCGGAAAAATAGTGAAATTTCAAGATTTTTTTTAATAGGGTTCCCATAAAGATAAATAAAAAAAGTAAAGTGCATATAGTTTATTTATTCTTAAACTCTAAAATACAGTCCATAGATTTTTTTTTTTATCAATAGTGCCTGTTTTTTTTAATTTAATAATTAGGTCTCCAAGAAACGGCGTCTCACTGTCGCTGTGATATCTGCACCTTGTAAAGTAATGCTGTTGTTATAGTCTGTCGAGCCATTTTTTTTTTTTTTTTTTTTTACAGAAATTATGGCGGTTTTACAAAAACATGAGTTTTTGCGCCAAAATTTTGCCCTTCTATCGTTAGAAAAAAAATATTATTTAACGGAAAATCAAAAAAATGGCTCGACATAGAGAATTGTTTTTTGAACATTGTAAAAAAGGAAGCATCAAAAAATATTAAAAACTGTTCGAGATATCACAGCGACAAAGTTGGAAAAACGTGTTTCGAGAAAAACACGGTTAAAGTTTTGCGCGTGGAAAAAAAACTACTTCGCCGTTTCAACATTTTGCCGTATTAAAATATCACGAGGATCACAATTTCAATACTATACTCTCTAAGAAACCACAGTGGAATGAACGAAAAAATATTTTTCTACCTGAATTGGGTCGTTAGACAGTTGCTAAGGGTCAAGAGGGCTGAGAATACATGGGGCTCCCGTCTAACGACTGCGTATACCTATCTAGCGCTCGACCGCTCGGGAGCGCTCACATTTATTAGAATATCTTCCGAACGGATGCGAATTTTTCAAAAATTCAAAATACAAAATATTCTTAAAAGTATAAAGAATAATATTAACGAAAAAAAAAATTTTATTTTTTTAAAGTTGAGAAGGTATGTAACCCCTTAAATGATTGAATGAATGCAACTTAATCAACTCTTTATAAGGGGGTTAGTACCAATCGAAACACTCGTATTCAAACGCATAGAAAGAGGATTAACAAGTTCGAAAAATCTTTATTTACGAGGGGCGTTCAATATATTCTCGGTATCGACATGAAGGAAAATGCGAATTTAATTTAAATTGTTTTTATTTTTCAATATAATCTCCCCTAACATCAATGCATTTGCTACATCTTGAGATAAGCTTTTTTAAACCCTCAAAAAAATAAATTTCCTCTTTCTCTGCAAAATACACATTTATTGCCGACTTGAGTTCTTCATCATCCGAAAATCTTTTTCCACGAAGACATTTTTTCAAATCCGGAAACAGGAAATAATCACTAGGGGCAAGGTCTGGACTATAGGGTGAGTGTTGGATTTCTTCGAAACCACAATCTCACGCAGCAGCCTAGGAAACTCGCGCCGTGTAAACAGGAGCGTTGTCATGAAGAAGCAACACACCCGCTGCGAGTTTACCCCGTCTTTTCTTTTTAATTTCCTCCCGCAAATTATGCAAAGTGGAAGCGTAGGATGTGGCGTTGATGGTTTCACCTTTTTTTTGTACTCAATGAGCAAGATTCCCTTTGAGTCCCAAAAAACTGTGGCCATGAGCTTCCCGGCAGACGGAGTGACTTTGAACTTCTTCGGGGGGTCTGTTCCTTTTTTATGCCACTGCGTGGACCCTTGTTTGCTTTCAGGGTCATAGTGGTGGACCCATGTTTCGTCCCCAGTAACAATTCGATCCATAACACCGTCCGCGTTCTCACTACACATCTCCAAAGGCTCTCTATAGCATGCGATTCTCACATTTTTCTGAGGCGCTGTGAGCATTCGTGGCACCCACCTTGCACTGACCTTTGAAAGGTTAAGATGGCCATGAAAAATGGTGTGAATGGTACCAATTGAAAGCTTGGTGATCTCTGCCATCATTTTCACCTTTATTCGGGCATCCTCAAGAACAAGTTTTTCGACTTCTTTGATGCTTTCTCCCGTACAAGCAGTAGCCGGGGCGCCGGAGCGGGGGTCGTCTTCAATGCTCTCTCTGCCTCTCTTGAACTCACTTGACCACTTTTGCACAGTTGATAATGAAGGTGCGGAACCCTGGTAAATAGCCACCATCTCTTCATGAATAGTTTTTTGACTTTTTCCTTGCTTAGTGAGAAATTTAATTATAGCGCGATGCTCAATTTTCACCATCATCGTCCCAGTTGCCATTATGATTCTGTTTAACTAGAGATAAAACGCGAATTAATAATCACAGTTATATGAAATTTTACGTGAATGCACTAAAATAATAGTATTACTTGACAAATAAGTCAATTTATATATACAACCACAGCTTCACACCGATACTGAGAATATGTTGAACGCCCCTCGTATGTCAGTTTGCAGCTGATCTACATTCCACACACGAAATCTTATATTTTTGAAGGCATTTTGAACGAAGGCCATATCCGCTCCATTTCTGATTTCATACTTTTATGTCATTCAGAGAGCTTAATTTGTATGTATTATATAATATGTGTATACGCCGATAATTCCTTTTGCATTTATTATTTTATAAAAAATTTGTTGCGAATAAACCGGCCACCGTTGTTTCCTTAAAATGGATAAATATCTGATGAATGTAAATTTTGACTTCATCTTAGATTTCACACAAAATTGAGCAATGGTATTAATAGACAATCCTGTGCTTTTATAAACCAAATAAATTACTATCGTATAGGTAAGTAAACATATCCTAACCTGGACAAAGTTGTACCTTTTCAAAGCTTACCCCCAAAGACCTTGATTCATTAAAGAACTCATACAAAAACTTTATCGATCGTCTGTTAATTTTGCCCATGCAGAATCGTCTTTGAAACTCTCCCGACTCTCATCTGTGCTACGGCATGTGTCACAAAATGTGCACAAATGTTCAATAATAGGTCTGTCATAATTCAAAGATGGCAGAAAATTCGCTCAGAGAGAGAGAGAAACTTGTAAGAAAGTAAACAAACGCAGTAAACCACATTTGTGTATAAAACGTCAAAAATTAATAAAAACACCAATCACAAGAAATAACAACAAATGAAATAAATTCTTTCGCACAATAGCTGTTTGCTTTGACAGTTGTTACACACTTACACAGCTTACCCACCGAAATTTATGAGGCAGAAAATTGCAACTATTTCAATGGAGGGGAAATGTTTATCTCTCACATCGGCTCTCTTTGTTGCAACTTTTTGGAGTAAACAAACAGGAATTTGTAAAAAGTTGTACGAATTTGTACATCACGTTAACAAACAGACCTACGAGGGGCGTTCAACATATTCTCGGTATCGAGGTGAAGCTGTATTTGTATATATAAATTGACTTATTTATCAAGTAATACTATTATTTTAGTGCATTCATGTAAAATTTCATATAACTGTGATTATTAATTCGCGTTTTATCTCTAGTTAAACAGAATCATAATGGCAACTGAGACGATGATGGTGAAAATTGAGCATCGCGCTGTAATTAAATTTCTCACTAAGCAAGGAAAAAGTCAAAAAACTATTCATCAAGAGATGGTGGCTGTTTACCAGGGTTCCGCACCTTCATTAGCAACTGTGCAAAAGTGGTCAAGTGAGTTCAAGAGAGGCAGAGAGAGCATTGAAGACGACCCACGCTCCGGGGCCCCGGCTACTGCTTGTACGGGAGAAAGCATCAAAGAAGTCGAAAAACTTGTTCTTGAGGATGCCCGAATAAAGGTGAAAATGATGGCAGAGATCACCAAGCTTTCAATTGTTACCATTACACATTCACACCATTCTTCATGACCATCTTAACCTTTCAAAGGTCAGTGCAAGGTGGGTGTCACGAATGTTCACAGCGCCTCAGAAAAAAGTGAGAATCGCTTGCTGTAGAGAGCTTTTGGAGATGTGTAGTGAGAACGCGGACGGTGTTATGGATCGAATTGTTACTGGGGACGCAACATGGGTCCACCACTATGACCCTGAAAGCAAACAAGAGTCCATGCAGTGGCATAAAAAAGGAACAGACCCCCCGAAGAAGTTCAAAGTCACTCCGTCTGCCGGGAAGCTCATGGCCACAGTTTTTTGGGACTCAAAGGGAATCTTGCTCATTGAGTGCAAAAAAAAGGTGAAACCATCAACGCCACACCCTACGCTTCCACTTTGCATAATTTGCAGGAGGAAATTGAAAAGAAAAGACGGGGTAAACTCGCAGCGGGTGTGTTGCTTCATCATGACAACGCTCCTGTTCACACGGCGCGAGTTTCCAAGGCTGCTACGCGAGATTGTGGTTTCGAAGAAATCCAACACCCACCCTATAGTCCAGACCTTGCCCCTAGTGATTATTTCCTGTTTCCGGATTTGAAAAAATGTCTTCGTGGAAAAATATTTTCGGATGATGAAGAACTCAAGTCGGCAATAAATGGGTATTTTGCAGAGAAAGAGGAAATTTATTTTTTTGAGGGTTTAAAAAAGCTTATTTCAAGGTGTAACAAATGCATTGATGTTAGGGGAGATTATATTGAAAAATAAAAACAATTTAAATTGAATTCGCATTTTCCTTCATATCGATACCGAGAATATATTGAACGCCCCTCGTAATATCTCCAATATTTACAGATTTTAGAAATCTCTAGAGATTCCGATCTGAGTAAGTTTTCTTCCCAGCCTTTGGAAGAACACCAAACTATTGATGAAAGTTGTATACATTCAATCGAAATATCTATCGATTTTGGAACAATTTCAAAGTATGTCACTTATTTTTTCGTACTTAATATATAATAATAGCTCAGGGGATAACTTCGTTAACTTCTACGCCAGAGTTATGGGTTCGATTCTCAGACCGTACATCGGAGAACACAGAGGTTAGAGATTGGGAAATCTTTGAAAGTAAGATTAGTCAATGATCCACCTTGGACTGCAACATTGCACCATCAATTTACCAGTATTTATTTCTTTTACGGAATGATAAATTGTTCTTTTTCCCATTTTTCAACCTTAGTTGCATGATGTGAAAATATTTCGGATAGTGTTATTTATTTATTTATTTATTTAAAAAAAAAAAGGTAATACAATTACAATTTTTTAGTATATACTATAGCACTAGCTACCAGGGCTTTCGGCTAGTTTAAATAAGATTTCTATATCCGGTTTATTAAATTTATTGTAATGAGAAATTCAACAACTTTCTTTATGTTCTTTTCAGTAGGATGAGAGAGAAGTTCGTGAAAACTACTATTATTAAAGAAGTTTCTAGATATGGATTTTATTTTTTGGCAATCGAAAACGAGATGTTTGATTGTAAGTGGGATGTCGCTTTGGCAGAAGTAACTGTTCAGCTGAGAGGTTTTGCTTATGAGATGAGAGTGGGTAAGGTTGGTGTGTTCGAGGCGTAGTCGAATGTAACACCTTGCCATAAGGGGGGTTACACTTGGAGGATATTCTGTATGTGTTCCACTTGGGTTGAAGGAGCAGTAGATGTGATTATAATTACTCCAATCATTTTTAATCTTTTCGGACCAAATGCTATTTATTTTCCTTTCGATATCTCTTTTATATATGGTGGAAGAGGTGATAAGGGGCTCCTTCACTGCAAGTTTCGCTGCTTGATCTGCATTTTCGTTCCCTCTGATACCGATGTGACCTGGTATCCATAATAATTTAATTTTTCCCTTAGCCCGTATAAGTTTGTCTCGTATATTTGTTATTATTTTGCTGTTGTTGTTGGTATTTAATATACTTTTTAATGTAGAGAGGCTGTCTGTACAGATAATAGATTTTCTGCAGGAAGTAGATTCCAGGGCACGTAGGATAGCCAGAGATTCCGCGGATAGGATGGAGCAGTGATCTGATAAAAGCCCTTTACTCAAGGTTTTACCCTCCTCATCGACCACTGCAAATGATGTACCACTTATGCTTTTAGACCCATCGGTGAATATGAAAGGCCAGTTATCGTGTTTTCGCCGTATTTCTTCAAACATTTGCGTGAAAACATATTTCATACCTTTGTTTGAGGCATTCGAGCTCTTGGCTAGGTCTATGTTGATTGACTCTTTTGGTAATAGCCAGGGTGGTTGAGTTGGAAAGCGGTTGGTAAGGTTTTCGATTGGGACATCATAATTCTTCGAGAATTTAATGGCGTTGGTGAGAGCTGACGGGTTTTTATCCAGGTTCTTCCTTTTTAATATCCTGTTGATGTCATTTAATATGGGGGTTTTCCGGGATACTGCGATTTTAGCGAGTAAAAGAGAAGTTAGGTAATCGAATCTGTGCTCAATTGACGGGAGACCACTTTCGGTGAGGATATTTCTGATGGGAGTAGTTCTAAACGCTTTTAAGGAAATCCGGGCCGAGGTATGGTATGGGGATTTTATATATTGTAGAGATGATTTCGAACATCTACCGTATATTACTAAGCCGTAGTCGATTTTAGAAAGGATGATTGATCTGGTGACATTGATCAGTGTATTAGTATGAGCAGCACTATTTCTCGAAGCTAAGAATTTAACAATATTTAGCCTGGTAGATAGGCTTTTCTTAAGTTCTACACAATGTTCTTTAAAGCTATATTTACAGTCGAACGTTATTCCAAGTAATTTAAGGTAGTTTACATTGCAGATATTTATAGAATTAAACCTAAGATTTATATGCTTAGTGCAGCTAGTTTTTCTACATATGTGAAGTATGTTACTTTTTTCGGCTGAGATCTTGGAGCCTGATACTTCGCACTAGGCTTCAAGATCTGCCATGATATTAAAAAATGTTGTGGATACTTTTAGGCGATCCTTGCATTTAGTAAATATTATTAAATCATCGGCATATAGACAATGTTTAATTGGACTGTACCTTGTTAGAATAAGGTTGATATTATTAAAGGCTATCATGAATAATACTACAGAGAGCGGAGAACCTTGCGGGATTTCGTTCTTAAGATCTTTGAGATTGGAAACTGTACCATTAACTTTTATCCGGAATTTCCTATTGGTCAAAAAAGATTTAATGAATTTAAATAACTTATGACCGACTTTCCATTCAATTAGTTTATTAAGGACGATATGGACGCCAATGCGATCAAAATCAATAGAGAGTATTGAGACGTGATTTTTACTGGATAAAGCAGTAGAGATGTAGTCATCAATGTGTAGAAGTGCATCGCTGGTGCCACGACCTTGTTTAAATGCTATTTGTTCCTCGCTTATCAAGTTATTTCTTTGCAAAAACCATAGAAGCCGTTTTGAAATGATTTTTTACCTGGGCAAGGTAGGAGAGATATTGGACGGTAACCGTTAACTTGATTGAGTTGTTTTTTTGGTTTGGGTATGGGAATTACTGTTGCAATTTTCCAGGTTTGTGGGATTATACCAGAGCTAAATATCTCATTAAATAGAGAGAGTAATCGTTTTTTGAACATTTTTGGGCTGTTTATTAGCATCCGGTAGTCGATTCTGTCGAAGCCTGGAGTTTTACCCTTTGCTGAATGCAGGCAGGATTCGAGTTCTAGTGTGTTAATTGGAAGTTCTAAAAGTGATGCTGAGGGGCAAGGACTAAGGGATGTTGATTGGGTATCTATTGCTTTCCGCTTTGCTTTTGTGAATTTTCTGTGAAAGCTGGAATCATCTGAGTATGCGGACCAAATTTGAGCAAAATATTCGACGATTTGGAACGAGCAAGTTAAAATTTGGGGACCGGTTGTGATGGTTCTTATAGAGAGTGGGGAGTAGTGACCAGTGAGTGTTTTAATATCACCCCAGATTTTCTTTGGTGACGAGTTAGGGTTAATGGCGGGTGTAAATTGTTCAAAGTTTTCCTCTTTTCTATTTTTGCGTTTTTCCGGAAAAGGGCATTAAGTTTCCGGTATTTGATAAGGTTAAGGTCGGTTGGGTTTTTTTTTAAAGGACTTCCAGGCCATTTGTTTTTGGTGCCGTTGTTTCCCAAGATCCGAGTTCCACCAAGGAACAACAGTTTTGCGCGGTTTGTTAGCGGATTGTGGAATGGAAGAGTTTGCACCATATCGGATAGCTTTAGTTAGGATTGCTGTTTCCTTGTTGATGTTTGGGGTTTCAGGTCTGGTGCGTAGGAAATCGGAAACTTTGTCTTGAAAAAGAACCCAATTAGCTCTCTTTTGGAGAAGTGTTATTTATTTCACAGAGATATTCTCGCTATCATCCACTCATAAAAATATGTCAAACATACCACCTTGATCAAAAAGTTGACCAACATGTTGCGCTCCCATTGTTCCGATTTGAGTTCTGTTTTTTTTTTTGTTAAGTTGGTAAATCTGTTGTTGACATTCCCTCTAAATCTTAGCATCATTGCTTGACATTTGCAAAAGTTACGTTGCCAAGAGAACATCTATCATTGTGTGTGTTGGCGATTTTTTACAATTTTAGAAATGGATTTCAATTTGCAACAACGAACTTGTATTACATTTTGCGCAAAAAACGGATTTAATGGTGCGCGAACGTTGGGAAAGTGTTTCGGCAACGATTCTCTAAAGAAAACGGTCGTTTACCAGTGGCACGAGCGGTTCAAAAGTGGTCATGAGTCAATCGAAGGTGATGAACGCAGTGACAGACCATCGCAAATTAACCATCAGAGAGATAGCGGAGGACCTGAACATTGCGTATGGATCTGTCTAAGACATTTTGGTTAATGATTTGGGTTTCCATCATGTAGCAGCAAAGTTGGTGCCAAAAGAACTCAATTTCATGCTAAAAAGAGACAGTGTTGATGTCGCAAAAGAGATGATTTGCGAGACTGAATCCGATCCCACATTCATCAAAAGGATCATTACTGGAGACGAGACGTGGGTTTATAAGTACTCAATCCAGACGTCAGGCAATGGCGTTCACCAAATGAGCCGAGACCAAAAAACCACGTCGTTTTCAGCCAGACAGTAAAGAAAGAGTATTGAGACGTTTGCGTGAAGCAATTCGCCGAAAGAGACCAGAATTGTGGGCAGAAAACTCGAGGATTTTGCACCATGATAACGCACCGTCGCACAGTGCCATCATTATTCGTACTTTTGTGATGAAAAATGCAACAAATTCCATCCAACAGCCACCAAATTCACCTAATATGGCTCCCTGTGACTCCTTTCTGTTCAATCGAGTTAAAAAACCACTACGGGGAACGCGTTTAAGCAGCCGAGAGGAAACAAAGGAAAACTCGCAGGAAGCACTGATGGATATACCGAAAACCAAATATAAAAAATGTTTCGAGGATTGGATCAAGCGCTGGCATAAGTGTGTTGCAGTCGATGGGGATCACTTTGAAGGGGACAATATAGATTTTGATGAATAAACATTTAACTGCTATTTTATGAACATAGCCACCTGCATGCAACCATGTCCTGTTCAACCTACTTGTCGTTTCTGTTCGACTACTGATTGCTTTGCTGAACCAATGTGTTCTAATAGTTTTGCATTTGAACCCATTACTCCGCTTGAAGTTTTAAAAGTTATCGGCACTTTAAGAAATACTTATTCATGTGGTGCTGACGGTATCTCTAATATCCTCCTTAAACAAATTGCTTGTCATATAATGGATGTCCTAGCTTACATTTTTAATCGCTGCATATTTGAGGGAGTTTATCCTGAAGACCTCAAGTGTGCTGATGTTATCCCATTATTCAAAAAGGGTTCTACTGTTCAAATGTGTAATTATAGGCCCATCTCACTCCTCCCAGTTATGAGTAAGATCTTTGAAAAGCTTGTGAAAAATAGGATAGTGAGTTATCTCACAAAAGCTAAGTTTTTTAATGCTACACAATTTGGCTTTCAAAAGGGAAAATCAACCGAGGATGCACTCCTACAGTTTTGTGGACAAATAATGTCAAACTTAGATGGTAAAAAGTGTACTGCTGGTCTATATATTGATAATAGCAAAGCGTTTGATATGGTTGATCATCTTATTCTACTGGATAAACTTGAAAAGCAGGTTTTCGTGGCTTTATGTTAGAGTGGTTTAGATCTTACCTAAAAAATAGAACACAAAGAGTAAAAATTGATGAAATCAGGAGTGATCTTATGATTCTCAACTTAGGGGTACCCCAAGGTTCTGTCCTAGGTCCGATTCTCTTTCTAATCTACATAAACTCACTTTTTACTCTTAATTTTAAAGGTGCTCCAACGGCTTTTGCGGATGATATAGGTTTCTCCTATGGTTCAAATAGTCGCCTAGACCTGGTTTCCGACTTAAATTGGGACCTTAGTCTTGTAAGAACATGGTTTTATAAACACAACTTGCTTATAAGTCGTAAGTCGTAAGACTAAGATTATGTTTGTCGTTTAATCTTGATCTGGATCTGAATGTTTATTTTCACTCACCTGAGTGTAAAAGATTCCTGTTTGCGAATTGTAACTGTGGATCTGGATTATCTTCTCCTTCTTTTGATGGCAGCCTAAATTGCAGTGATAAATGTTTCCCTATCGATAGTGTTAGTGAGTACAAATACCTGGGACTTACTATAGACTCTAGAATGAGCTTTTCTAGTCATGTAGAAGCTTTGAGGAACTATTTCCGATGCACGCTTAGGCACTTCTTCTATTTGCGAAATATCTGTTCTACTAAATTGCTAAAAATTATTTATTATGGTATTTTTCATTCAAAATTACAATACGGTATTACTTGCTGGGGAGGTGCTTATAGGAATAAAATACAACCCCTTTTGATAATACAGAAATACATCCTAAGAAAATTATGCCGCAAACCTAGGAGATATTCTACGTACCCTCTGTTCTGTGACTTAAAAATTCTTCCCGTCCGACATTTATACTGCTTTAAGGTGCTGAAGACCTTTTTTATGAAGTCTGGTAATCGGAACTTCCGACTGATTTCTAACTTTAACCTGCGTGGAAACTTTTCATACTCTGTATCTGTTCCACCCTTCCATACCACTGCTTATCGTAATTTTTATTATATTTTGTCTTTTCGTTTATTTAATAGACTTCCTCTATCGCTCAGATCGATTACCTTGCCTGGATTGTTTCTCAAACAATCCTGGCTTCTCAATTTCAACTTCACTAGCTTAGAATCTGTTCTCTTTGACTCTCTGGTATAACCAATGAAACAAGTTTTTATACTAATCATCTATTTGATGCTCTATAGCAAATTTGTTCTATTATGTGTTTGCTTAAGTTTGCTTTATAATATTTGAGTAACTATTTGTATCAGTTTTTTTATTTGAGGGTCACCCCACCCATACATACATAATTTATTTGATTTCTCATGTTGTCAGGGTAATGGCATTCAACACTATTTTCATTACTGTAGTATAGAAAATACAGAATGTCAAATGAAGTTCTTAAATTTTATATCTAATCTTATTATTATATAGATTAATGTAAATGAATTTATTTTGAATTATATTGTTTAAGGAATTTACAGAATAATAAATAAATAAAATAAAATAAATAATATTTTTAATTTTCTGAATAAATTCCGGGAACTTTTTAGTAGGGGTATTCCCTCACTCTGATAATATTTGAAATGATATTCCATCCTAGAATCAGTTCAGTCTGATGCTTAATTATTAGCATAGAGCATGGATGGATTTTATTGGTAGGAATATATCTATACGAGGATTTACTACAAACTTTGTAGTAGTTAAACGTTAATGCCAAAAATAGCATCAGAGTTTTGAATATATTCACAATATTCCGTAATTACTTTGAATGTTTTGATGTGGAGCAGTTCATAATTGACTTCGGAAACATGAATAAGTCATAAAGATAGGAGAACAGTCCGCAAAATGTTTGCGAAGTAGGCTAGACATTATTAAAAATATGTAGTTGCTACGAAATGCTATACTATTCTTATGAATTGTAAATTTAAAAATAATAAATTCTAAATTATATCGCTGGTCTCTTATCTAACTTTATTTGCCTATTAACATTTATTTCTTTTTTTTTTAAATTCGAAAACATTTATGTATTTTTTATTGACTTAGTAGCATAACAAAGTTATTAAATTCAAATAAATTCCGGCGGTGAAACATGGTCTTCCTAATAGTGAGCCAATATAAATTCCTATCTAAAACCAGTAAGCAATAAGGAATGTTCAATTAAAGGTTAAAGATATTTGCTCTTGGAACACTACTATAATAATATAAAATAATAACTAAAATGAGAACCACGTGAGTTGTAAAGTTGGGCGCAAATAAAAAATTTATAAAAATAACACTGGCCCGTATATAGTAAGTGCTTGCACAGAGCCATACTATAAACAACCCCATAAAACCCAATAAAAAAGCATATTCCAGTAAAGATCAAGGAAAGTGTATTTTCGATGGTTTGTGTTTTTAATTACATGAATTAGTTAACAAACATGAGCAGCATACCTACTGAGCAGAGTTTTAGAAACACAAATTACAGTGTTCCTTATTATTCACTACTGTTGTTTCGCATCAACTTTGCATTGACAAGCTACATATGGATGTAGTAAGATATTGTATTGTACATGTGTGAAAAAAACTATCAAAAGGGACGACTAAATGAAATTCATGCAACAATCCTCTATCTTAGCTGGTGTGTGTGATATTGAAAGCGAAATGGTTTGTCCCCGTATCCTCAATTCTTTTTTAAATAATTAATTAAAATTTGTATGCAAAGGCTTTTAATATCTAGCTTTCCCATTTCTGACAATACTGATTGTTTATTTTTTTGTAATATATTGGCTTGACAGCATTGGTAAAGTGTCAAGGGAGTTTTTTAAATAAAACCAAATATTGTAGTTCAGATATTTTTGAACTTTGTTACACCAACCTAACCTTATTGCCAGAGCCTCCTAAAGCCTCCGTTCCGTCAAAACCTGGTCAAGAGAATTTTCCAGCCTTCATCTATGTAACTAAATCTCTTTAAATCATTAAATTCTTGGGCCTAGCCAAGTATGAAAATTTGATCTCCATGATCTCCATGAATTCCATTTCGCTTTACGCAGTCTAACCTATCCCGACACCCATCCTAAAACCCTAATCAGCCCGATTTAAATTACAATAATTAACCACAACTGTGGTTCTACCGCAGGCTAAAAGTCGAAAAATGCATTGCAAAAGTTTTCACAAGAAACCATTTGAATTAGCTGAGAACAACCTAAAGTTAAGGTAAAATGATACGCTAAGTCAAGACCGTGTGATTTTCATGTCGAAAGTTGAATTGAATTGAATTGAATTGAATTTTTATTTATTCTAAAAAAGATTGACATTCATATTGTATTATCTGCAAAGCCAGGGGGCTTGTCTGCAGAAGATTGGTCTTTAGAATTAATTACATTGCATTATGTTGAGTTCAAAATAAAAATTCATTGCACGTACATAAAAAAAAGAAAACAGTTTATCGTTTATACATTTGAATTCAAGAACATTTTCTTAACATTTTTTAAAAAAAATTGGTTTCGGAAGGTTGTTTAAATTTGTTGTAAGCTCGTTAAATATTGCCGGGACAGCAACTGCATACTTTCTACGTCCATATTCGTTCCAGAATCTTGGGACCAAAAACTTATTTTGTTGTCGTCTACGTGTGTTAGCTGTTTGTTGGGTTGGTAGCTTATAGGTGTTATCATCTTTGAAAGTTGATAGTATGTTCATCTTATACAATTGTTCTATTGTGAGGAATTGTCTTATGTCATTACCATGATGTTCTGACTTCTTAACCTGGCATGCAATGAGTTTAGCCGCTGGAGCTGCAGCGTGTTGCCCCACGCTTGGATGCCGTACCTTAGGTGAGACTCCACTAGGCTATAATAGCATTGTTGAAGAACATCTGGTGGACATCGATAGTTAAGATGGAAAAGAGCGGCAGCGGATCCCCTGAGTTTTTTTTATTAGTGCCTCAATATGATAGCTCCACTTAAAATTGTAGTCGACGGTGACCCCTAAATATTTGTACATAGATACATTATCCAGGATCGTCGAGCAGTTGTCATCAGTTCGAAGAAGTTGATGATTGTTAACCTTATGTAGGCAGTCATAACCATGCATTTTTATTAAGATTTTGTGTTTTAGGATGTGCGGAGGACGTATGTGCATTACTTTAGTTTTTTTTTGCATTTATGATCAGGCCGTTGTCGTGACACCATGTTGTGACTATATCAAACTCCTTCTGCATGATTTTTTCAGCTGCTTCAACGTCCTTGTGGTTAACGATAATTGCCGTGTCATCATACGACTTTTATTCAGCCTGGAACCCATACACTGTCTTTTTATTAATGTGGAGACTAAGCTTACTTACTTACTTAATAGCTTAATAAATTAATTCCAGGTTCGCTTATATAATCGTTCCTTTCCCATTAACGCTGAAGACCGCTGTTGTAAGGCCGATTTATAAGAGTGGTATTAAAAATCAGCTAAGCAACTATAGACCGATATCTATACTTCCAGTAGTAGAAAAGTGTTTAGAAGGTGTAATTTCGCAAAGGTTGCAAAGTTTTATTGACAAACACTCCCTTATACACAAAAATCAATACGGATTCCAAAAAAAAACAAAAGTACAGGAAAGCTGCTAGGCGAATTCGCTAATTGTGTCAATGAAAGTTTAAATAAAAGCCATCATGTTCTAGTCATGTTCATGGACTTCAGTAAAGCTTTCGACACTCTTAACCACGGGAAGCTATTAGAAGCGCTGGAACGAATTGGTATACGTGGAGTAATGGCTGACTGGTTTAAGGATTACTTACACAGCAGGCAGTTTTGCGTCAAGATTAAGGACGCAATGAGTATTAAAAAGAAGCTGCAGAAGCCGATTCTTTTCATCCTATACACGAATGAGCTTCTTCGCGTCTTCAAGCAGAGCATCTCTTTTGCCTTTGCAGACGATATGGCGATTGTGGTCACTCACAGGTCATTAGATACGGCGACGAAGATAATGCAGGAGGAGTTTGATGCTGCAGTAAAATGGTGCCACGACAACGGCTTGATTATCAATGCTGCAAAAACCAAGATGATGCACATCAGGAATCCACAATTCAAACCAACGCAGAATAAAATATATTTAAATATATTTAAACCAGGCCTGTCCGAACACTGCAAACAACGCTATTGAATTAGTTGAAAGCTATAAATATCTTGGAGTTATCATTGACTGTCATTTTCTATGGAACAAGCACATTGACAAGCTACGCAATGATCTGAAGAAAGCTTTATACGCACTAGCCCATTTGCGATACCATGCCACGGCTCCTGTTTTAAAACAAGTATACTAATCGTTAGTTGAGTCAAAGTTACGATATGGTATACTTGCTTGAGGCAACGCATCAACAACCCACATTAATAAGCTACAAAGGCTGCAAAATTCAGCACTGAAACAAATATATCAGAGTTACTCACGGAACGATGAAAGAACATTCAAAGTTCTTCACGTGGACAAAATCTTCAAGATGACACTATTACTGGAGTACTTTAACGATAACCGTTTCATTCGACCAATTGATCACGCAATCAACACTAGAAGACGTGCCCAAAGTATGCTTCAATTGCCCAGAAATTGCAACACATATAGTAGACGACAACTACAATACAGCGTTCCTTCAACAATCAACCAATTACCCCGACAAATAGTAAACATAGAAAATTTCAAAACTAGAAAAAAACACATAAAATTGTACTTATTAAACTAAAGTAGTCAACTTATTGTTTTTTTTTTTTCTTTCTTTTTTATTATTTTTTTTATTTTGTTCATGAAATCATCTCACATTTTTGTTTTTTTTAATATTCAAATCATCACTTTAAGCTTACTTCAATTATAAAACTTTAAAAACACAATCTTCTGCAGATAAGCTTATAGCTTCGCAGAAATTATAAAAATTGTTAAGTACTTTTAAAACTATCAATAAACTTTCTAAACTTCTAAACTTTCTTTCCTTTCTCATTCAACGCTACGAGGTGTAATAATATGTTAAAGCCGCACGACTCTCGTATCTAGCAAACCTTTAAGTTTAAGCGATATTTTTTTGTTATAAACAGTTTCGGAATTTTCACGCCAGTTAAATGCAATATTCTCAAAATATTTCAGATTTCGGTGTTCAGAAAGATGCAAGTATGACCAGATAGCAGTGATTATTTTTCCAATTGTTATGTTTCAGCAGCTGTCAAAGTTACCAGTAACCTCCAGCTGTCAAAATATTGATTTTACGCTTGCTGTAACTTAAATGACCGAAATTTCGGGCCAGTTGTAAATACGCAACGTAAATTTCGTCGTGAGGTCGGTCGTCATCATGGCTTCAGTGTGCAGGCAATTCGTCGCACTGTTTGAGCGTGAGTACAATCTTTTGGATCTTAATCCACCAACCAGACAGAGATTAGTGCAAAATGAAGAAAACATAGCCGCTGTAGGGTAGGGCGGGGCTAGTTGGGCCACGGGGCAAGTTGGGCCACGCGAATAACTCAAGAACCGCAAGTACTACACGAACAAGATCAAACACGTTGCAATGTGCATAGTAACCAACCCTAGCAAAACCGGTTTCAGTCGCATTGTATCAGCAGATGGAAAACTACGCGCAATTTTTTGTTTTTGCAGTGAAAAAGTAAAAAAAAAAATTGCATTATTTTTTTTATTCTAGTGGCGAAAAGGTGCAAATTATACATTAAGGTACAGCTTTTTTATTAATCACGTTATCATATTTTCGTATTCCGTTTGAAAAATTGAACTGTTTTGAGTATTTCTTTAATTATGACGCAATATGTTCATCAAACTAGATGTGGGGTAAGTTGGGCCAGGTGGACCAACTTGCCCCCTGAATGAAAAAAATACATTTGTTTTCTGTATTGTCATTTTTGCTCACGATTGCTTGTTCTAGAATGCGTACATACAAGCGAAAAACTGAGAGAGCTGCTGCTTGTCAAAAACAGCTTCATACAGCTGCGAGATCTGTCTTGGCTAAAGAAAAATCTATAAGAGCTGCAGCGGCTGAATTTGGAATACCAAGAACAACACTAAAAAGAATATATTCAGAAATCAGAGTCGCAAGAAGTTTTCGGCAAGTTTTCGATGCGCAACAAGAAAGTTTATTAAAGGAATATTTGCTAAAAGAATCTTCTATATTTTATGGCTTAACGCCAAAGAATGTTCGCACACTTGCCTACAAATGTGCAATCAAATTCAAAATACGATTTCCTGATACCTGGAATGAAAACAAGATCGCTGGTAAAGATTGGCTTACGAGGTTTCTGAAAAGGAACCACCAACTGTCAATAAGGAAGCCGGAAGCTACGAGTATGGGCAGGGTCACCTCTTTCAACAAAACTAACGTGGATAGCTTTTTCGACAAACTATCTGAGGCTATGGATAGAAACAAGTTCAGTGCTTCAAGCATATGGAACGTTGATGAGACTGGAGTATCCACCGTGTGCAAACCAGCCAAAATAGTTGCGGCTAAGGGCAAAAGCAATGTAGGATCAGTGACTTCAGGCGAACATGGTACAAACGTAACTTTAATAGTAGCCGTCTCAGCTTCTGGGGTTGCAATCCCAGCTATAAAGACCACTTTATTAACGGTGGTCCACCAGACTGC
Organism: Volucella bombylans; assembly: GCA_949129095.1. Lineage (NCBI taxonomy): Eukaryota > Metazoa > Arthropoda > Insecta > Diptera > Syrphidae > Volucella > Volucella bombylans. Next base: position 166,621,610 of record OX422144.1, on the reverse strand, counting down.
ATTGGAACTGCGAATGCTAGCGGTTGGGCCACTAATGACGAATTTTTTGCTTTCATGGTTCACTTCATACGGCATGTGAAGCCAACTCAAGAATGCCCCGTACTACTGGTCTTGGACAACCATTCCTCTCACCTCTCAATTGAAACGCTAGAAATAGCCAAAGCCAACGGGATTGTTATGCTCTCGTTTCCACCTCATTGTAGCCACAGGCTTCAGCCCCTAGACGTTTCCGTATTTGGACCCTTTAAAAAATATCTATCCGGGGCACAAGATGGATGGCTACGTAGCAATCCAGGGAGGACAATAACAATTTATGACATTCCCCGAATTGTAGCTGAGTCTCTTCCTTTAGCTACATCTCCAATAAATATTATTAATGGATTTAAAAAGGCTGGGATATTTCCATACAATAGGGAGATTTTTACTCCCAGTGATTTCGACCCATCATATGTGACAGATCGTCCAGAAACAGGTTAGTTAGTTGATTTTTACTGATTGAAAGAAACTTAATGCTAAGAATTACTTGTATTTTTAGTAGGTTCAGTTGTTCCCACTGAACTTCAGGAATCTATTTCCACGCAAACTGGGGCTGATATTGTTGTTGAGAACCCCGCTGAGAACACAGCAAATAACCGTTTGCCGTCTACATCTCGAGGATTCCATACATTTTCGCCAGAAGTAGTTTTGCCGTTTCCAAGAGCTGGGCCAAGGAAGCAAACACTTACCAAAAGAAGGAAGAGACGAGCTGCAATCTTAACCGACACCCCAGAAAAGGATGCCTTGCAAGGGGAACAAAAATAAAGGAAAACGGCCAAAGGAAAAGTTGACAAAAAGAAAAAAACACAAATTAAGAAAAAAGTGTTGCAAAAATCAATTTCCGAAGAGGAAGAAGAGCCGGAATGTTTTTGTCTAATGTGCATGGAAGCATTCTCTGAAAGTTTACCGGGCGAGGAGTGGGTACAGTGCCATACTTGCCGAAATTGGGCTCATACGAAGTGCTCACATGGACTTGGGGTCGTTTTTATTTGCATTAATTGCAATAGCGACTACGATTCCTAATTTATTATTTGTTTTGAATTACTTATTTAATTGTTATGTTATGTGAATAAAACTCTGTTATAAATTAAGCGTCTTTGTCCTTTATGGAACTCATTTTTCCACTTTTCAGCCCCTGGCCCAACATACCCCACTTGTTGGCCCAACTTGCCCTGCCAGTGGGGCAAGATAGGCCACTTGGACTTGGCGCATTTGAGACAATATTATTCTTCTGCGATAACATATTTTCAATTTTTAAGAATTTCATAAAGAACCCAGATGTTCATTCTTTTCATTGATCCTAGCCTCATAGTTGTATTATGAATAGGTTGATATTTATGAGACTGCACGTGGAAAGTGGCCCAACTAGCCCCGCCCTACCCTACTAGCCAATATCGAAGAAAACCCTGAAATGTCGATTAGGCATCGCCAGAGGGTTAACCCGGCTAATTTTGTGGTTGAATTTGGGCCTACATCCGTATAAGATTGTGGTGACGGAAGAATTGGGGCCGAACGACCATAGACAACGCCGCACATAGGGGTATTTGCATCCAAAAACCGGACAAAATTATTTTTTTTTGTTTTATGAATTTAATTATATCTGAAACAATTAAATAAGGTCTTAAAGCTATATAGTAGTTGTTAGAAGAATTTTTTTTTATATTTAATTATTTTTATTTATATATGTGTTATATTATTGAAATGCAAAAAAATAAAATAACACGTAAAATTATTCAGACGATTCTGCTTCAGATTTTTCTTCATCTGATTTTGTTTCATTCGATGGTAACATACTGTCGGTATTTTCACCTACAAATGAATCTGGAGTTTCGGAAATTAACATTTCAAGGGCCTCTTTTCCCAGTTTTTGGGTTTTTTCTTTTACGCAAGGGCCTTAAACTTAATATGAGAGGATCAGATGTTAAGAGTAACCTGTTTAGAAAAGAAAAAGAAGTTTAATATAACAAATTATTGCCATTAGACATCAGATTTTATATAACCTGTTTAAAACATCCATGTGGCCGTGGTGTAGTGATAGTAGCAAACGCTTCTCACTCGGAGGGTCCAGGTTCGAATCCTGCCCATGGCAAATCAGTTTTTCATTGTGTAATTAGAACTCAGACAAAAAAAATTCTGCGTGTGAAGGCATAACACTGACACGTAGATTTGGCTGTTATAAGAGTTTCAATCAATGAAAAAAATACTGGGAATTATATCTCGAATCACTCTGAGTGAAGTAAAAACTCTCCGTCCTATTCGGACTCCCACCCCTGGAGAGCAAACATAGAAACCAAACACACCTGAGTTTCAAACCACTACAAAAACAATTTTCCTTTCTCCTCCTTCTATCTTTCCGCCCGCGCCCTGGCAACAGTAAAAGGGTATCAACCCCTTAGGCGCGCGTAAATTATAAAAAAAAAAAAAAAAAAAAAATCTCCAATTATCGCCCCATTGCTAAAGTATCCTGCATCCCCAAGGTTTTTGAAAGTATTGTTTACGATGCACTATATTTTCAATGTAAATCTATATTTGCAACCAACCAACATGGTTTTGTTAAAGGCAGATCAACAATCAACCTCATTGAGTTTGTTTCTAGTTCACTATGCGAACTAGAGCAAGGGAAAGAAATTGATGTAATCGCCACGGATTTCAGTAAGGCCTTTAATAAAATCTCGCACAAGTTAATTTTATTCAAACTCAAAGCTCTTGGTTTCGAACCTAGACTGACCTCTTGGATTAATTCCTGCATTAAAAAACGCCCCTATATTGTTTCTTTTCGTTCCCATTTTTCTGACCCAATTCTCGCCACTTCGGGTGTTCCACAGTGTAGTCATCTCGGTCCATTAATTTTTATTTTAACTATTAACGATGTTGTTAACGTCATAAAGCACTCCCACATATCTATCTATGCCGATGATATCAAAATCTATAGACAGATCTTAAGCCTCTCTGACTCTCAACCTTTACAAGATGATCTTAATAGATTATCGATATGGTGCCATAAAAACTCTCTCGAGCTCAACATAGAAAAATGCCAAGCCATTTCTTACTCCCGGAGGCGTTTGACACTTCCAACCCGCACCTACTATTTATCAAACCAAAGAGTAGCTATAGTTACTTCAATGCGGGACTTGGGTGTCATTTGTGATACACAGCTTAATTTTCGCAACCATATAGACTCCGTAATTAGGAAAGCTAACTCCGCTCTCAGATTTGTTAAACGATGATCAAAAGAATTCTCCAACCCGTATGTCGCCAAATCCCTGTACATAACCTTTGTTCGTCCACTTCTCGAGTACGCCAGCGAAATATGGTCTCCTTACTATGATGTACATATTCTGCGCATTGAAGCTGTCCAACGTAGATTCCTGCGTTTCGCATTATGTGGGCTACCATGGGCTGACCCCAATATTTTAACCCCCTATGTAAATCGATTAAAACTACTCGGTCTCCTGTCTTTGGAAAAACGTCGGGAGTCCGCCGATATTCTCTTCATACACAAACTCTTAACTGGTATCATTGACTGTCCCACAATACTCTCCCAAATCCCAATCAATACCAACCCGTGTCATTTGAGATCTGTCTACCTTTTCCGTCCGAATAATCACCGGACAACTTATGGTCTCAACGAGCCACTGTGTCGTATGCAACGTGAAACAAATCGGGTACGTCAAGTGTTCGATTTCCACTGCAGCAGCACAGCCCTTCGAAATTCCCTAAATAACCATTTTCCCCGTCTATAGACCTTAGCTTAAGTAGAAATAGTAGTTATAAGTCATAGTTTTAAGTTTAGTTTGTTAAGTTATATGTTTGTATTAAACATTTCCAATAAACTGTCCGGGGTTGACCCGGGTCTCAAATCAAATCAAATCAAAACAAGTTTTTTAAAGTAAAACACGAAAAGTTCAGTGGATAAAAGGCGGTTCATAAAGTTTCTTACATCATTGGCGAATATGAAACGCTTCCAAGTAGACTTAATATCACATAAATACGTACATACATACCTGCATTGCTACACTGCATTTGTGGACATCAATATTATTCTACAAGCCGAGCCATTTTAAATTACGTCGTGGAGTCGACCGAGTATTTGATGGTGTTCTTGCGATTTAATTATTTGTCGGCCTCTTCCTTGAACTAGGGTTGGAACTTTAGTTTCAATTGCCTTTTGGACGGGAAACTCACCAGAATTTCTTTGATCATAGAGATACTAGTTGATCCGGTCAGCTAAGGAATATGTTTCTTTCGCGAATGCGCTTGATTCCAACTTCATCACATGTTGATACACCTGTTAACATCCATAATATAGTCATCCATTGCCAGGTATATGTTACAACAGTCGTGTAAGGCGATCCTTTGACGTCGTTCGGTGAAAAAAAAAAATAATAATTTTCATCGCAACTTTCCTGAAACCTTACCACTGAACTCAAGTACGAGTATTTAAATTATTTACCCACCATAATAATGACACTTCTTTAAAAGATGTCTTGGAGAAGCGACATGCACATATTCGGTGTTTTGTAATGCGAATTTATACACTTACATATGAATAATCCAAATCTTAAGAAGAGAAATCGTTTCGAGCTCATGGCTGTGTCCGCTCAGTAGAAAGTATTGCACGATATTGAAAAGCGAGGGACTTTAAACACTGTCTTGGTGTAGTCAAATGCACTGCACTACTAATGCCCGGATTGTTTTTCATTTCTTCATATAGCACAGTCATCGAATACTGACAAAATGTCTACTGTTTAACTTTCTTCCATCATTCATAATATTCCATGAAGTTTTCAGCCTTTTAAAAAGCGCACCACCGTACAAAACGCGGTAACCCTTCTTATACAATCAAACAAAACGACCTGTTATCAGGATGAATTCAGCCCAAGTGACTCGAGTTCCAAATTCTACAGAAATATTGGCGAAATTGAGCTAAGGTCCGGAAAAAATCCACTCCCCAATAATTCCGACCTCAATTAACTATTACGAGTATAAGTAGGAAGTTTGTTCAAAGCAATAGCTATACCAGAGCATTTCAGCCTTTTCCACTCTCTGGAATTTATTATATATACGTATGTAGGTCTAACAATTTTAGAGTTCAAATCCAAAGCTGTTGGCTCGGATGATGTACATATAGCTGACTTTTATACAAACTCTTCTTCCCGTTCTGCTCTCTATATAACTCATATATATACTCGTAATTACAACGTCCGTTTTTCCAATAAGTGGAAATTTGCCAAAATCCTTTCACTGCCAAACCACATAGTAGTGAATATCGGCCTATAGCCATCCTTCCTTTCATAAGCAAAGTATTCGAGGCAATTATAAGTAATCAAATGAAATCATATCGAAATAGGAAAAATCTTATCACGGAATGTCTGTCGAGTTTTCTTGCACAACGTAGCTGCACTGCCGCGTTACTAAAGTGTTCGAAGGTACGAGTATACGCGCCGGACTAGATATCGCAATGTTGAGTTTCATTGTCTTTTTAGGCTTCTGAAAGGCATTTTAATAGCTTCATATTGATTAAGTCCCCTTGGATGTGCCTCAAGGTTGCGTTCTAAGCCCTCTTCTTTTTGTATGTTTTATAAATAATATCTCCGAAGGTTTCACGACTTCCGTGCTATATGCCGATGATATACAAATATATTCCTTGTTCCTAAAATGACTTAAAAATCAGGCTATACCCATCGAGAAGATGTTTTTCGTAGGCGGGGATTTAAACGGCCACGTTGGAGAATCAAATGTAGATTTTGAGGACTGCCACGGCGGTAAAGGCTTTGGAACCAGAAATTCTGCTGGTGAAGACACCCTTGCAGCATGTGAAGCCCACGGTCTCACTGTTTTAAATACGACATTTATAAAATATCAACGACATCTTATCACCTATAGCAGCGGAGGCCACGAAAAACAAATAGACTATCACCTTTGCAAAAGATCGATGAGAAACAGTGTCAAGGACTGAAAGGTAATCCTTGGAGAAACGCTAGTTACCCAACACCGGCTGCTCATTACAGAATTCTTCACAGCGGAACCACCAAAAACCGGAGAGCCTGTTAGAAAGCCTAAAATCCCGTGGTATAACTTATCGAAAGAACGAGGCACAAGATTTATTGTACGCTCTAAAGAAATACTTCTTAATATAAACGTTATCGCAGACTCACTTAGCCCGCAAGAAATGTGGAACAGAATGCACGAGGCATGCATGACACACGCAAAGTCTCTTCTAGGAACGATATCAGGACATCATCACATCGAGAAAGAAACATGGTGGTGGAATGACGAAACCAAACGAGTTGTGACCGACAAGAAGCAAGCATTGCAAGCGTGGACAAAATGTGATCGGAGCAGCGATATCGAAAAGTCTCGACTTGCACTTGAATATGAGCGACTTAAAAACGTTACAAAGAGAGTCCTGGCCCAAACCCGAGCGGCAGCAGCGGAAAACCTTTACCAGGACTTGGAACAAATATTCTCACGATCGACAGATAGAAGACAAGCTATTCAAGAAGTTCAAACGTCTTACAATAGTAAAGTGACAAATATTTTTAAACGCGATGGAAATAACGTCGCCAAAATACATCAAAGACTCCTACGGGCACTTACTAGCAAACAAAAAGGACATCTGTGAAAGGTGGCTTGAATACTGTAAGAACCTGCTTAACAAATAGTTTCCACGTGATCGCATCCCTGCAGCTGATCCATTCGAAGAAGAAGTTGCTGACTTTTCAACGGAAGAAATAAGTATTGCTATTGGAAAAATGAAACGCGGGAAAGCGGCGGGACCAGACAACATCCCATCAGAGTTTTGGTCGAAGATGGAATGTATCGGCAGTGAATGGCTGTCGAAACTCTTGAATAAAATAAAATGCGGACAAACTATGCCGAATCAATGGAGAAGTAGCTTTTTGGTTCCGTTATACAAAGGCAAAGGCGACACACTAGAATGCAACAACTACCGCTCAATCAAGCTGATGTCACACTCTATGAAAATCGTTGAAAGAGTTTTAAACGAACGTCTTCGCAAAATCATAAAGCTCTACGATATCCAGTGTGGATTCGTGGAAGGAAGATCGACGGTGGACACAATCCAAAGCTTGCGAATATTAATGGAAAAACATCGGGATTCGTCAAAAGATCTGCACATGGTATTTATTGATCTAGAAAAAGCATTCGATCGTGTGCCTAGAGATCTCATATGGACCGCGTTGAGATCTCAAAAGGTACCGGAAACGTATATACGAATGATACAAGACATGTATGGAAACGTCAAAACTGTTGTTAAATGTACCGCCGGACTTACGAGAGAATTTCCGGTAAATGTCGGAGTGCATCAAGGAAGCGTTCTTAGCCCTTTCCTCTTTAACGTGGTACTAGACTATCTTTTGAAAGATTGCATGCACGAAGCAAATGTAACATCGATCCTCCTCGCCGACGACGCAGTTATTCTAAGCGATAATGTCGTAGATTTACAAAACGTCCTAAGCAAATGGAAAGACGTGCTAGAGAAAAACGGTTTTAAAATAAGTCGCTCAAAAACGGAACATTTGACCTGCCCATTTTAGGATCCACTGCGACCTATTCCAGATATAATGTTGGACGGAATAGTTCTTCCGAAAACCACTAGGGTCAAGTATTTAGGATCAATCGTTAACGTACTCGTAGAAGTGAAATGTAATGACGACGTAAGGCACAGAGTAAGCGTGGAGTGAATGAAATGGCGAGAAAATTCGAGAATCTTCTGTGACCGAAAATTCCCACTTAAATTGAAGGGAAAACTTTACACCACGGTGGTTCGGCCAGCTCTTACATATGGTTCGCAGTGCTGGACAATATACGAAGCGTTTAAAAATAAAATGACTGCAGCAGAGATGAAAATGTTAAGGATGTCGACTGGAGTTACGAAACGCGACTGCATTAGATCTACGCACATTAGAGGAAGTCTACACATAAAGTATTCGGTAATCGAACAACTTGAGTCGGGTAGAATTAGCTGGTATTGCCACGTTCAAAGAAGATCTCCGGAAAATCCTGTTAAGAAGGCAATATCAACTACGGTTCCAACTACGGTTCAACTAGAATTCCTGGATTGCTCAGATGGCAAATGCACAACAACGCCTGGGGCTAACCGCCGAAGCGATACAGGACCGAGCAGTATGCAGACGCGTTCTGTGATCTGCGACATTAGCCAATCCAATAAGCGGAGCAGTGGCGATGCAGTAAAAATGGAAAACTCGTTATGCATAAGTTCGTGTAGCGAGGAAAGGGCTAGTAAAAGGAAAAGAAGAAGAAGGACGATTAGTTCTCGAGATATAGCGTTGTGAGTGAAGCAACTTTGGTTATTGTGAAAAAAAATGGGAAAAAATGCAGCCGCGATGCAAAGAAATGGCTTGATAAGTGTTACCCGGACTCTGAATGGTCGAACGAACCATTCGCAAGTGGATTGAAAAATTTAAAAGTGGTCATGCAAGCACCGAAGATGATCCACGCAGTGGACGTCCACAAGAGTCTATTTCAGATGAAAACATCAAAAAAGTCCACAAAATGATTACGAATGACCGTAAAGTGAAGTTGCTCGAGATAGCTGAGGCTCTGAAGATATCAAAAGAGCGTGTTGGATATATCATACACGAATATTTGGACATGCGAAAGTTCTGTTCAAAGTGGGTGCCGCGTTTGCTCACAGACGACCAAAAACAACAACGTGTTGATGATTCAGATTTATTAATGACGATCTTTAGCGAATTCATGGTTGGTCAACAAAAAGTGAGCTTAGTCTCTATCCAATTAAGTCAGAAGTCATGCACTTTGCCTCAATATTTCTTAACCACATCAAAAATCTTTGGCCCTTAGAAATAACAAAATTTAGAGTCGACTTTAGTGTTAATGTCGACCTTAACACTAAACTCGTAGAAATAACAGGCAAATTTCACTAAAGTCGACCTTATCTTAGGAAAAAGTTAAGATTCGACTCACCGCTATCTAAGTCGAATCCAAAGTGACAGTTCAAGAAAACTTATTTGGAAAGACGAACGTATTTTTCGTGACTTAAATATTTTAAGGAATGTGGAGCAAATTAGAAAAAGAAAAGTGTATAAGAAAAGATTTAATCCATTTGAAGAATACACAGATGCGGAATTCAAAAGAAATTGTAGGTAAGAATGTACTAAGCAATTCAACAGAAGTTACAAAATAAAGTGCTCAAAAATAACATTTTTTTTTTCTTTTATAGATTTAATAAAGACACTGTTATGTTTATTTGCGACTTGATTGAGAGTGACATCAGACCAAAATGCATCAGAGTCTGACATGGTACTGATAACTTTACGCCATCTAGCCAAAGGCGGTTATCAACTAGATACGGGTGAGTTATCGAATTTACATTTTATTTACACCGGAAATTTTTAAACTAAACAATAAATCCTTAGCGGACATACATGGCGTAAGTCAAAGAACAGTAGGCACTTTAATAAAAAAGGTCGTAACTGCATTAGCCGCTAAACTTCCCCAATTCGTTCATTTTCCAGAAACGCCAGAAGAAATAAGGAGAACCAAGAGGACATTTTTTGATAAATTTGGATTTCCTCAATGCTTGGTGCCATAGACTGCACGCATATTAAGATAAAGAACCCAGGAGGTGAGGTTGGATCCCGATATCAATGCAGGAAGGGATTCTACTCACTTAATGAGCTCTGGGAAGATGTTTTCTTGTGTAGAAATGCCTCAAAGTCCTTTACAATCTTTATTAATTCCCTAAAGAAACATATTCTGAGTTGTGCCTCATTTTTGCCCTCGAGAAAAGTGGTAAAAAGGCTGAAACCGTGGATCTCTATGTATTTATTGAATAAAGTAAAAGTCAAAAACAAACTTAGAATCAAACGCTGTAAGTACCCAAGAAATTTGATCTTGAAAAGAAAATACAAGAAATTGTGCGGTGAACTCAAACAGGAGATTCCTATTTGCCGTGATATATATTACCGTTCCCAATTCAATTCTGTTAAGGTAAACTTAAAAAACGAATGGCAGGTAGTTAACAACATTCTAAATAAATCGTCTTCCTCTAAAATACCTACAGTTATACATGCCGATGACTGCGAAATAACTGACAAACTTACTATTGCAAATAAATTCAACAACTATTTTACTGATATAGCTAGCAACCTACAACCGTGTCCGGTTCAACCAATCTGTTCCCTATGTTCCACTTATAAATGTACGGAACTGTTTCAAGAAAACAGTTTTGTGTTCAATTCCTTTACTCCCCTCGAGGTATTTAAAGCTATTGGTACTCTAAAAAAATCTAATTCGTGTGGGGTTGATGGTATTTCGAGTTTCATTCTTAAAAGGATTACATGCTTCATTTTAGACGTATTGGTACATATCTTTAATTGTTGCGTATTTGCTGGTGTATTCCCGGAAGCACTTAAATGTGCAGATGTTGTGCCAATACATAAAAAAGGTTCTGCTGCTGAAATCTCTAACTATAGGCCCATATCTCTTCTTCCAGCTCTCAGTAAAATCTTTGACAAACTTGTAAAATATAGGTTAGTGAATTTTTTAAATGCAACTAAGTTTTTCAATCCAACTCAGTTTGGTTTTCAAAAGGGGAAGTCAACTGAAGACGCACTACTACAGTTTTGCTCTCAAAAAATGTCAAATCTCGATAGTAAAAAGTGCACGGCTGGTTTGTTTATTGACATCACCAAGGCCTTCGATATGGTCAATCATAATCTTTTATTGAGAAAACTGGAAAAAGCAGGTCTTCGTGGTTTCATGCTTGATTGGTTCAGGTCGTATCTTGGAAATAGGTCGCAAAGAGTGAAATTAGATGATATTAGAAGTGAAGTTAAGTTCATCAACTTGGGTGTACCCCAAGTCTCTGTTCTAGGACCAACTTTGTTCTTGATTTACATAAATTCACTTTTTTCACTTAATTTTAAAGGCACACCAACTGCTTTTGCTGATGATGTTGGCTTTTCCTATGGTTGTAACAGTCCCTTGGATCTGGTTTCGGACATTAATTGGGATCTCAACTTACTGAGAAACTGGTTTGCTGAACATATCTTGGCGATAAGCTCTAAAACGAAAATAATGTTTTTCAGTTTATCATCCTTACATACGAGTAACTTAGATGCAAACGTGTATTTTCATGCACCCGAGTGCCAAAGATACAAACTGTCCGTTTGTCATTGTGCGGCTGGTATTTCTTCTAAATCTTTTTGTAGCAAATCGAACTGCAGTGACAAATGTTTTTTAATTGAGAAAGTTAATGAATTTAAATACTTGGGACTCACTATTGATTCTAGAATGAGCTTTCTGAATCATGCTGAAACATTGAGAAAGTATTTTCGATGGACTCTCAGACACTTCTTTTATTTGCGTAATATCTGCTCGAATACACTCCTGAAAACAATCTATTATGGAATATTTCATTCTAAGTTGCAATATGGAATAGCTTGTTGGGGAGGTGCATATTTTAATAAAATTCAACCCTTGTTAACCTTGCAAAAATATGTAGTAAAAATAATATGCCGTAAACCTGGCAGACATCCTAGTTATCCTTTGTTCTGTGACCTGAACATTCTTCCAGTTCGTCATTTATATTGTTTTAAGGTTTTAAAAGCTTTCTTTATGAAGTCTGGTAGTCGTAACTGTCGTTTAATATCATCTTATAATCTACGTGGAAACTTGTCTAATATGTTATCTGTACCTACTTTTCGTACCACTGCTTATCGTAATTTTTACTCTATTTTGTCAGGGCAATTTCAACATCTGGTTTGTTTATAAAACATTTAAAACTTTTGCTCCTCCAATTTAACCATGCTAGTCTAGAATCATTCATTCACTGATGCTCGACTTCTGACATTCTGGTTAAACCTTAGCTCACTGTTGTATTCATCCTTTGTCTATTTAGCTATCTAACGGATGTATTTTTTTTCTTAAAACAAAAATGTTTTTGTTGTACTCTCTTATGCTTCATGAACTTTTTCTTACACATTTTTATATTGTTGTTTAAAATACTTCAGTCTAATATTTGCTTCCTATAGAGTCACCCCACCTAAAAAATTTAATTTTATATTGTTAAAGTCCTTTGAAGTGACATTCAATACTATTTTCTTTACTTCTGTAATCTAAAATACAGAATGTCACCAATCTCCTTATTTCTATTGCTCTGCATATAAGGTTTTTATTTATTTATTTTAAGAATTGTGAATTATAATGAGTTTATAAGAAGAATTATATCAGGTTATTGTTGATGCGGACAGCAATATCCTAGATATCGTTGCACGCTGGAGAGGAAGTGTTCACGATTCAAGGATATTCAACTCATCTTAAATTAAAACCAGATTGCAACAACTAAACCGCATGGGGGAGTCATACTTCGAGACGGTGGCTATAAGCAAACAAGTATAATAATGACTCCCTTCCGAATAGGATCGCAGCTTAACCCTGCAGAGCAACGTTATCAGCGCCATCACATATTAGCAAGGGGTGTCGTTGAGCGAACTTTCGGTCAGCTGAAAAACTGCTTTCGATGCTGCTTTAATGGAACATCGCAGAGCTAAGAAATTGTCCCATCATAGAAGATTCATCTAATATCTGTAAGTAAAGAGAATATAACATCCAGTGACTAACTTATATTATTTACTTTTTTCAGATTCCGAAGATAATTCAAATGAAGACCCTGAAACTGTAGAGACGAATGTGAACGCGGGGAGACAATTTAGAAATACGAGGGGCGTTCAATATATTCTCGGTATCGATATGAAGGAAAATGCTAATTCAATTTAAATTGTTTTTATTTTTCAATATAATCTCCCCTAACATCAATGCATTTGTTACATCTTGAGATAAGCGTTTTTAAACCCTCAAAAAAATAAATTTCCTCTTTCTCTGCAAAATACCCATTTATTGCCGACTTGAGTTCTTCATCATCCGAAAATCTTTTTCCACGAAGACATTTTTTCAAATCCGGAAACAGGAAATAATCACTAGGGGCAAGGTCTGGACTATAGGGTGGGTGTTGGATTTCTTCGAAACCACAATCTCGCGCAGCAGCCTTGGAAACTCGCGCCGTGTGAACAGGAGCGTTGTCATGAAAAAGCAACACACCCGCTGCGAGTTTACTCCGTCTTTTCTTTTTAATTTCCTCCCGCAAATTATGCAAAGTGGAAGCGTAGGATGTGGCGTTGATGGTTTTACCTTTTTTTTTGTGCTCAATGAGCAAGATTCCCTTTGAGTCCCAAAAAACTGTGGCCATGAGCTTCCCGGCAGACGGAGTGACTTTGAACTTCTTCGGGGGGTCTGTTCCTTTTTTATGCCACTGCATGGACTCTTGTTTGCTTTCAGGGTCATAGTGGTGGACCCATGTTGCGTCCCCAGTAACAATTCGATCCATAACACCGTCCGCGTTCTCACTACACATCTCCAAAAGCTCTCTACAGCATGCGATTCTCACTTTTTTCTGAGGCGCTGTGAGCATTCGTGGCACCCACCTTGCACTGACCTTGGAAAGGTTAAGATGGTCATGAAGAATGGTGTGAATGTGTAATGGTAACAATTGAAAGCTTGGTGATCTCTGCCATCATTTTCACCTTTATTCGGGCATCCTCAAGAACAAGTTTTTCGACTTCTTTGATGCTTTCTCCCGTACAAGCAGTAGCCGTGGCGCCGGAGCGGGGGTCGTCTTCAATGCTCTCTCTGCCTCTCTTGAACTCACTTGACCACTTTTGCACAGTTGATAATGAAGGTGCGGAACCCTGGTAAACAGCCACCATCTCTTCATGAATAGTTTTTTGACTTTTTCCTTGCTTAGTGAGAAATTTAATTACAGCGCGATGCTCAATTTTCACCATCATCGTCTCAGTTGCCATTATGATTCTGTTTAACTAGAGATAAAACGCGAATTAATAATCACATTTATATGAAATTTTACATGAATGCACTAAAATAATAGTATTACTTGATAAATAAGTCAATTTATATATACAACCACAGCTTCACCCCGATACCAAGAATATGTTGAACGCCCCTCTTAATTTTATTTCAAGCTACTTTTGAAACAGAAATCATATGCTTTATTAATTTTTTCACAGTTCACATATTTAATTATAGTTAATATTTAAAATATTTATAGTACGAACTATGCTACATTTTATTTTTCGGTGTATCTAAAGCTTTTCTTATTTTAGCTAAAGTGCTCGGTTCAGGATTTAGATTTTCTTTATTAAGATTTTGGTCGATAAAATGTGCATCGCTGTCAAATTCCGCTACATCATCCCTAAAGTCTTCTGGAATCAGTTCCTGAATCGCGAAGTCAATCTCATCAATCTCATCAGGTTCTTTGGGTTCATTTCTACCACCAGTTGCGCATTGCTCTCTTCGGAAGGAAGAACTATGTAAGCGGGCATTATTTTTCATCCGTCCCCACTGCGCTTTTATCTTCTGTAACGGAAAATTTATTCCATACGACTTAAGCTCCTCGCAGATTTTTTTCCATGACTCCAAATTCTTAACAATCATTGATTGGTTTTTAATCTTGCAGTCCACTATGTTAATATATTGCTTCACAGTGTCCTTTAAAATCTCCTTTTCTCCTCCAGCGTGCAGTTCCGATCTCTTTCCCGTCTCTAGAAAATTAATAAATTACTTTCTAATTTGTTAATGGGTAATTGATTTTAAAACAAAATGCTGGTAACAAACAATAAACACACTTTTTTCCGGTAATTGCACCATCTTGACCGATAATCTGACAATGGTCAATGTAATTAAGCGGAGAATACTGCATTTCGGTTAAACCGTTGATATACGCCAAAAAAGTTCTTTGAATGTACACTCAAACCGAATATACACTCAGTCCTTTTTTTACGCGGTTATTGGTTCTGCCACTAATCGCGTAAAAATGGTTAGTTTTCCAATATTAACTGACGAATTGGTTCCGAATATAAAAAATATCGAGTATAACAAAATATACGCGCAAAAAAATATTCAAAAACAATACAATAAGTTTCAAATTTCAGACTTATGATTTATTCATTCATAACTAACTAAGAAATACAAAACAAAAACCATATATAAAAGAGAAGAAAATAGGTAGATTTATTGAAAAAACCGTTGAATGCTGTTTAATCACTGTCATTATCCGTAGTGGAAATTATTCTTAGCCGCTTATTTTGATGACCTGCACTGATATCACTAGAATTTGTATCAGAATCAATAGTAAGAACTATGGATTGATGCTCTGATTGACTTAGCATCTCCGACTAAGTTTGCACCATAAATTCAGTTAATTTAGTTTGAATGCTTCTTTTTGGACCCAATAAATTCCGATGTAGTTCTTTATATCTTAACATGCAGAGACTCAATTCTTTTTGAAAAATTCGTACACGTTCGGCATCAGTATCATTTGCTATAAAATAATTTTCCAATTCTGCTGCAAGTTTAAGACCTTGCTTAATCGTCTCTGCTTTAATTGGATGCTCGTCTATCTCGGTGTCGCTGCCATTTTCCGATTCGATTACTTCCGTAGCTATTTCAATCAAATCGTCATCATCGAGCTCTCGGTCTAGAAGAATCTCGTTAATATCTTCTCTCGTCATATCTGCAAGAATTTCTCCTCCCGCGGAACGTGCTAAATCAATGATATCTGAATAATTAGTTGAATTGCTTGGCACGGAAATACCACTTTTAACACATTCTGGCCAAAGAGATTTCCAGCATGCGTTTAACGTATGTTGCCTTATTTCAGAAATTGCTTTTGACGCGTACAAGATGCAATCCTTGATAGAAAAATTTTTCCAAGCATCGGTGAAGTCCAATTCATGATTTTCCTCCAGTTTGTCCATAATGCACTGAAAAGTTTTTTTGAGGTAGTACATTTTAAAAGTCGCAATAATGCCTTGATCCATCGGTTGGATAATTGATGTAGTATTCGGCGGGAGGAAAATGAGGAAAATTTACATTAGGATGTTCAATCAACGGATGGCCTGGTGCATTGTCAATTATTAAAAGAGCTTTAAAGAGCTTCTTCTCCAAATAACTTTTAACTTCTGGTACAAAGCATTTAGCAAACCATTCTTGGAATATATTTCCAGTTACCCAGGCTTTTTTATTAGCCATCCAGTGAACACGTAAATGTTTTAAATCTTTGCCCTTTAGTGCTCGCGGCCTGAGACTTTTGTTTACTAACAGCGGTTTAATCATGCGGTCACCAGAAGCATTGCTACATAATAAAAACGTCACACGGTCCTTTGCAGCTTTGAAACCACCTAATGATTTTTGGGCCTTAGACACATATGTTCGTTTTGGTAACCTTTTCCAAAATAGGCCGGTTTCGTCAGCATTGAAAACTTGGTCTGGCGTGTAACCACCTTCTTGAATAATTTTTAATAACTTTGGTGGATAGTCATGCGCAGCTTTACTATCAGCTGAAGCAATTTCACCCTTAGTTTTTAAATTATGAAAATTATGTCTTTCAATAAACTTTGAAAACCATCCACCACTAGCTGAAAATTCGTTTTTGTTTTCTTGGTTCGATGTTAATCGATTAAAAATACGTAGAGCTTTTTATTTTATTGTTGTAGTATCAACTGGGATTCGTTTCTGGTTGAGATCCTCAATCCAAATTGTTAATAGGTTTTCCATTTCTTCAATAAAAACATTTCTTGAGTATGAAGTTTTCTTCGCATTTACATTTTTACCGGAAACTACAGATTTTCTAATTGCATTTTCATTTTTTTTTTATTGTTCGCACTGTAGATTCACTGAATCCAAGCCTCTTTCCCACATTTGTTGGGCCAGCTCCCTGCTCTAGATAGTCCAAAACTTTTATTTTTGTTTCTAAAGAAATGCCTTTGCGTTTTTTAATTTTTTCTGAATTAGCTTCCATTGTAAAGCTAGCAAAAATTGAAATTCTTTATTAAAAAATTTTATTATTTTTATTACAAAATTATAGATATATTTTAAAGTCTTACCAAAACAACTGCACCGGCCGCTAACTAAATACATTATAACTAGATTTGCAATAATTGATACACATAGAGTAAAATTTTTTTGTTGGGACTTCCCCGTATTATATTCGAAAATTATTACGCGTAAAAATATGTAGTAAACAAGCAAAAAACGAAAAAAAGCAATCGCGTTAAAGTGAGAAATTCGCGTAAAAAAAGGAATTTGCGCTGCAAAAATAACCGCGTTAAAGTGAAATCGCGTAAAAAAAGGACTGAGTGTACTTACTTTTTCCATTTTATTGTACTGAGTCCTTTTTTAATTCGTTTAAATTATTTCACATACAAAAGACTATCCGTAAAAATCAAATTCAAAAGGAATGTGTCATTTTTATTTCCGAACTGTCATTCATAATTGTAGGTGTAGGTCACAATAGATAGCTAAAGTCGAATTTAGATAAAGTTGGTTTATTTCTACGATTCACTAAATTTAGGTTTAGAGTCAACTAACTAAAGTGGACATTAGAGTCGACCTTAGTTTTTGTTATTTCTAAGGGCCTTTGAGTTTACTTCAGTAGCACCTTTACTTGGAATTTACCCGTAAACAAAATTATATCAAAAGTGTATGGCGCTCTTCGTTGTCTACGCCATACGAAAAATTACCTTCTGATAGCTGGTGAAATCCTTTATTCTGCCGACCTGGAACATGTGTTCAAAAAAAAAACTAACTGTTGTGCAAGATATATTTTTGACACTAAACGGTCAGAGCATACCATATTACACACTTAACTAACAGAATTACCGGCTGCTTCTTAGTAACTCTTTGGAATTATAGAACCACATAAGTTTATAGGAAACTTAAACGTACAAGAATTTCGTAAATAAATAAAATACAAATAAAAATATCGTTATTTCCACCACCATTGCTGCATCGAATCTGCCAGTAGTATTCCGCCCCTTCATATCTTCAACCGTAACATCCGTCTCACTATGAATCCTCATCTGTTTACCTTCAAGCCTACTATCGAACGTTGTTGTTGCCAAAATCACGAAATTAGCAAAAGAGTACATCGTTCCTCTAAATTCAATTGCATCTTCACATTATTTTAATTTTATTTGTATACAAGGGTCTTTGTCTTCTTTTCTATGCGTTCAGTTCAATTAAAGTTAACCCATAGAATGGCGAAACTATTTGCCGGAATTCACATCGCCGATAAACCTAACGAATATCTTCCTCTCGATAGTGTGGACTTTGAGAAAACTGTCCTCCATCTGAAAGCTGAAATCGGGGAGAAAATCGACTTTCCTCCAGAAACCATTGAACTTGTCTACCAAGGATTAACTTTAAACGATGATGCAGCACTTTCAACAATCGACCCGAATTCGACAGTTCATGTATTTAGGAAAACAAAGAAATATGAACGTCGTATCGAATATCCAGATCAATGTTAACTCCAGAGTGAACATTTTACAGAAAATTCTGGCAGAATATCGAGAATTTCGTCGAAATCTAGGCGCACAAGTTTTGATCAGAGATTCACTCCATCAGCTCCATCCGAGGTTGAGAAAATCGCACAGAAATATCCAATCATATACGAAGCCGCTCCTTAAATTGTGGAAACTGTGAAAAGGGAACTGGCACGCAACTCAAAAAGTCTGAAAATTCATCTAACCCCACAGTAGCTGAAAATGTTTCCGACACTGCCACAAGTTCAGAGGAGGAGAACACAGGCACATCGGCGAATCAGACTGAACAAGCGAGAATTTGTCGCATTAGTCAACATCAGCTGGCAGATACAACAAGCCGGTTCTACATCCATGAATACTCTGTCTGATATTGCACAGCGAAATTCGGTTAGCAATGATTCTGGATCGGGCACAAATCTTCAGACTCCACAAGCTAGTGCTAGAAGAATTTTACCCTCCACTTTCAGAATAATCCTACAGGTAGCATTGCAGACACAGTTGAGTCTAACAACGATGCACTACAGTGGATGGACACAAGTGATCCATCGGATATTAATTCTCCAAGTGACGATGTTAATGATTTACCGGCAAGGTATCGCGATCATCAGTACGCCGAACAGCTCCGTCTCATGAGTCAAATGGGCTTCACAAACTATGCCGAAAATATAAGTTTTCTCACCATCACCAATGGCAACGTGGAGAATGCTGTCAATCTCATTATGGGCTCACAGGACCATTGAGACAAGTGCATCAAATAAAGTATACTCGTGTAGAATGTTGCTTATACATATTTATTTCCGCCGTCGGCGCTTTGCATATACCATATATCGCTCATCATTCCCAAATACATCTTCAGCTCTTTTTAAGATCCTTGGTCCTCTCTCAACGTTTTCCTCAGATTATCCTTTAACAAACACTGGAAATGGGGAATTTTCGAATTAATCTTATGAGCTTATCTCTGACTTGTATGGTCCTCATATGTAATTCAATTCGAGCTTTTGAAAAATCATAACTGCGCTAATCATTTTGACAAAAATAATTGTTGCTATTTAAGTTTTTATGTAAGATCTTTGAGAAAGAATTGGAATGATTTCTGCCTTAACATAAGTCACTTCATCAATATGTTAAAAATAATAGTTTTAGTTGAAACTAATATAGATGAAGAAGAAAAAGGACTTTACAGTTTAGATGGTTTCGAACCGGAGTTTCTGAATCGAGATAAACGTAGAGGAGGTGGAATTCTTATGTTAATAAATAATGAAGTAGAATATGAACGATTAACATCTGAAAGTGTGTCATACGAAAGTATCCAAATCAAAATTAGAGAGAATAATAAGCATACGCATGTAATAGGAATGTATAGACCACCAGGTAACAGCCGAAAAGCATTTATCGAAGAATACAGACACAACGTTGGACAACTGAGAAAAAAGGACGAGATTATGGTAATGGGTGACATGAACATCAATGTGAATGATTTGGATGCGTATGGTGTGAAAGAATATCTTGATATGCTGGCGTCACTGGGATTGATTAATATGATTACGGAGTATACCAGAGTAGACCCAAATACTGGGGCAAAATCAACGATTGACCACATTCTAACTAACGCTACACATAACCAAATCGATTCAGCTGTAATTGAAAGTTGTATCACTGATCATTACCCAATCATGTACTTCCCACAAACAAAACAATCTGCTGTTAAAGAAAACTCTGTCAGCATGTCCTATATATCTAACGATAAGGTTAATGAGCTAATTGCTAATACAAACTGGGATGAAATCTTGAATGAAAGTGATGTCATCGTACTTTATCAGAAGATTCATGATAAAATGAAGTATATCTATGATGCAGCGACAACTATGAAAAAAATAAAAAAGAGAAGAAAGTTTAGCCCATGGATATCTTCTGAATTAAGAGGAAAATGTAAAAAAAGGGACGAACTTTACAGAAAGTGGAAAAACAATAGACTAAACAAATCGTATGAACAAGAATATAAGACTTTCAGAAACAGACTGAACAAGGAAATAACGGCTCAAAAATCTATTTTTTATAAATCTAAGTTTAACCAAATAAGATCTGACCCCAGAAAAACATGGAGCTTAGTAAATGAGATTTTGGGAAGGAAAAAGCCTAGTTTGGATGAAACAATAATAAAGAATTTCACGGGTAAAATGTGTCTGAACAATTTAACTAATGCGTGTGCAAACAACTTTAGCACACAAATAAAAGATATTGTGCATCATTGTGACTCGGTTACATCGACACACTCAAAATCAAGATTAGCCAGCACAATCTATATTCAAGAAACAGATTTCTTGGAAACTCGAAGAATAATTAATTTATTGAGTGAAAACAAGTCGCCAGGTATTGATGGAATACGAGCTATTGATATAAAAAGGCACATGGACATATTTACCCCATTATTGTGTAAATTAATTAATTTAAGTATTGCACAAGCAAAAATCCCTACAGGCTTAAAAACCGCTGTAATCAGACCGATATACAAAGGAGGTACAAAAAGCGACCTTAAAAATTATCGGCCAATATCAATATTGCCAGTAATAGAAAAGTGCATGGAAGAGATAATAACAAACAGGCTGCAAGACTTTATAGCAAAGAATTCGCTGATACACGCAAGTCAGTATGGCTTCCAGAAAAATAAAAGCACTGGTAAGCTGTTAGGAGAATTTACAAATTGCGTTAACGAAAGTCTAAATAAAAGCCATCATGTTTTAGTGCTATTCGTGGACTTCAGTAAAGCTTTCGATACACTGAACCATGATAAACTAGTAGAAGTACTGGAAAATAATGGTATACGAGGACTGATGGCAGATTGGCTACGTGAATATTTGACGAACAGACAATTTTGCGTCAAAATAAACAATGCTTACAGCCAAAATGAAAACGTTCAATATGGGGTTCCTCAAGGATCAAAATTGGGTCCAATCTTGTTCATATTGTACACCAATGAGATGTTACGAGTTTTCAAGAAGGCCATACCATTTGCATATGCAGACGATACGGCGATAGTGGTGCGTCACAGATCGTTACATACGGCAACACAAATTATGCAGAAGGAGTTCGACAACGCTGTAAAGTGGTGTCACGATCACGGCTTAACGATCAATGCTTCTAAAACAAAAATGATGCATATACGAAACCCGCAATTCAGGGCTACACAATTGCAAATCCACTTCAAAAATGAATCATGCAATAGTTCAGTTAACTGCCATATCGACACAGTGGAGAGACACAAATATCTGGGAGTTACGATCGACAGCAACTTTTTGTGGGATAAGCACATAGATGAGTTGCGAGTGAGCCTCAGAGGAGCTTTATATGCATTAACACATCTAAAATATCATGCCACAACGGCCGTATTAAGACAAGCTTACTTTGCCCTTGTGGAATCTAAACTCAGGTATGGCATACTTGCATGGGGCAATGCATCAGCAACACATATACAGAAAATTCAAAAACTCCAAAACTCGGCACTGAAGAAAATAGGCGTATATAACCAGCTCCATATTCCGGAACAAAGGAGTTTTTAAGTTCTTCGAGTAGAAGATATTTTCAAGATGACAATTTTACTGGAGTACTACGATGACAAAAGATTCATAACACCAATTCAACATGGAATCAACACAAGAATAGGAGCTCAAGGTATGCTTCACGAACCCCAATTCTACAATAACTACGGGAGAAGACAGCTGAAATGCAGTGTACCGAAAGTTCTAAACACAAATCCACATGAACTAAAAAATATACAAAATATTAAAACTAGAAAAAAAATTATAAAACAATTTTTCTTGAATTTCGAAGTTAAATAGCTAAATTTCAAACCTAATTTATCTTATCAATTATTATTAGTTTTTTCTTTAATGATCTAATTATCATTAAAAAGATTGTATTATGTATTATCTAAGCTTGCTTACGAAAAACTAATCATAAAACTATGAAAAACTATCGTCTGCAGAAAAGCCTTCAAGGCTTCGCAGAAATATCTACCCATTGTTAAGTTTTTAATGAATTAATGAACAATAAAAAAAAAAAAAAAAAAAAAAAAAACACAAGATGCTCAATTATTCAATTAGCAACAAAACCAGAAATATATGTTATACGGGATGTAAGTGGATTCAATTCTCATAGTCAATGATTCATCATCGTTTGATGTTTTATGTTTTCTGTGTACCACTAATAGACAATAAGGCACTATAAAGTGTGAAAACGTTTCTTTAACCTGCTTAAACCTTCCGCAAATTCAAGTGTATATGGTATTCTCTGTCGTTGAAAATTCGACATGACACGAAACACGAGACATTAATTAAAGATTCTTGTTTGCTCATATTCATGGAGGGTGTGTAGATTCACAATTTTGGACAATGAATATGGTATTTCATGGCTACATTGTTCAACTTCCTGTTAGTACAGCATCCCAACCAAAATTCATGTACTCATACTAATAGATGCAAGCCGAAAGCTGCGGAATTCATGATTGTTGCACTGCAACCAATTGAATGGGAATATCTACCACATGTGTGCTTTCGAAATAAGAAAAATCTGTAAAGACAACACACGCGTATAAAAACCGATTATTTCAAACAAGTGTTATTATTCTTGATTTAGGTTTTCACCTGAGTTAAAGTTGTTATAGCTCCTGGGGGTACAAAAACGAAAACGTCAAAGAAAAATAAAAATACTGCACATATTGTGCACATCCGTTGCCACTTGAATTATGGAAACGTAGTTGCTGAAATCTCCTGCCAAGTCAAATTTGCACATCTGAAATTGCCAAGAAGAGCCAAGAACCTGTGCAAAGAAATGGCGTTCAAATTTAATCACAATTTGTTATTTTAGCACCATCGCCATCTGATAGGTTTTTCTCTTTTCAAAAACCAAACCACTGGTTTTCGGATATTCTACAGAACGTGAGAAAAATTCCCACACGTGTACGCATCTGAAAAGGATTATATCTACATATGCCCGATACCTTGTATGGTATTTCGAAAATAGGGGTGGTATTTTCAGCATACTCGTATATAGGAGTAATCCGCAACCATATTGGATATGGGTGCGCACAATTTGCAGATTGCTCACCTCGTTTCACCCAATTGCTGTGATGTTAACAATGGAAGGCGCAATTTGATTACGAGTACATACTCGTAGTTAGATGTTGAGGTTACCATGCCAATACTCAGTCAGTACAACAAAAAAATACTGTTGGAGGAAGAAAAAGTTCCGGAACAAAGGGAGCGCTTCTTTTGGAATTCTCACTGATACGCCAAGATATCGCGGTAATTTTTGAAGGCGTTGCGGTTGACATTCATTAGTACTTCCATTTACGCGGGTAAAACTACTTTTTACTGTCACCTGTTTGGCACTGATAAGGCAGCCGCCCGCCCCAAGCCGCCATGAGTCGGTATGCCGACATGTCGGCATGTATCATGTTAACGCTTTGATCAGTGACATTGTGAATAAATTGGATCTGCAATCACTCATGTTTCGCTTTTTTTTGTTTTTTTTTTTTTTATTAGAACGGGAATTTTTATTGGAGAAGGGGTGCGTTCGTTGTGACATTATCTTTAAAGCTTGATCAGCCGTCATAAAAGGCGGCAAATTAAAGTTAACAATGTTTCTAACCTGCTACACATACGAGTATGTGTGTAGTGTATGTAGAGAGGAAGAGCACTCCGCAACAATACTCCTATGTCGCATTTATTCTTCACAAAAAATTTTTTTTTTAAATTTCAAATAAATATGTACGAGTATCTAGGGGATGTGATCACAAAATTGGGTTTATTTTTTACCTAGAAAAAATTATGTGGAAGACCACTATTTAGCATAGAGTCGTAAAATTAAACGATTTTCACAGCGAAATAAATAAAAAATGCATAAAACATGAACCGTTTATTGTACAAAAAAGAAACTAGAACAACGGTCAAGGCTGAGAAGCAATAAAGGATATTTTTTTTGAATTTTGATTTTTTAAGGCATCTTGTGTTCCCTGAATTGGAAAATGTTACACTTAAGAAATTGCTGGGATAATTGCTGGAGATAATGAATTAGGGGCAATTAAAAAATTGGTCTATTACGGTATTCTTTTATGTTTCGACTTCTGAAGGTAGACTAAAATGTTGAAAGAACATAATTTCTAAACTAGCAGTCGATTTTTTTGGAACCGAAATTTCTCACTACAATGGAAAACTATTTTATCATGTTGTGGACAAATTTAAACACTAAGAACTTCACACCGTTTGGTCCAATAAAATTTATTTTCTTAAGAAGCCCACAGAAGCCTAAAACCTACCGCTGTCTTGTAAACTTGTTGGCAAATGAAAATTAAACGACAGCTGTTACTCATAGCTTACTAGGGATGGTTTTGGACATATACTTAATGGAGTCAGCAAGTAGGGCACCTAGATTGTTAGTGGTAGTCTTTTCTGATTATCACCTATACCTCTAAGCTATATGTGAAAGCTAAATGAGACATTTGTAATCCTTAATTCTGGAGAAAAAGACTTAAAGACAACAAGTGACAAATGGTAAGTAATTACAATATGTTTCCAATCTCAAAAGACAGGAGTCACGGAATAGAAAGAATTATGTTGCATTAACTTGTTCAATGTCTCCAAATATAATGAGTTCGCAATCGGTAGCTCGTGAGAACCGTATTTAATAACTTTGAGAATTCCCAACAGATCGGCTTCAGTAAGCATGATTTGGAAACGTCAATTTAGTACAATTTCAACCATGACTGAACACCGAAAGAACGCGCCGAAAAAGTGACACTTTACATTGAAAATATTCCGTCAGTTGTTTTAACTCAGCGTGCATACCGTGGAAAATATCGTGGTTGTTCTGCGCCAGCACAATTCGTTATTTGGCCCCAAATTTTATTGAGCATGTGTTCTAAGCGAATCGCCAAAAACACGTTAGACAGGATCCACGTCGTTCCAATGAAGCTGTTGATTCTGTTGCCGGAAATCCAAATGTCTCGTACCGCCGACAATCTCAGCTATTAAGCAACAGTGAAGCAAGACTCACCTGTTTCTTTCTATACAAAGTGCAGTTGACTCAAAGGTTTTTGAAAAAAGACAAGCCGCGTCGCTTGGCTTTCGTGAATGGCGTCATTCAAATGATTGAAGCTGGACCAGATTTTTGGGAGCGAATTTAGATGACGGTGAACAAATAAAATTGTCGCCTTTTGGGGATCCTATAATCCTCACCCAATTCATGAAACACCATTGCACGATGAGATAGTGACTGTCTGGGCAGGTATTTGCTCCAAAACCATCATTGGGGCCATTTTTCTTCAAAGATAGAGACTGTCGTTAGCAACCGGTATCGGCGGATGCCAGCAAATACGTCCACAAGACTTCTGATTTCGTGCCATACTGCATGTCAAACAATGAACTTTTTTAAGCAAAAATTTCCGGTAGGGGCGGATGGGGCTGGTTTTTTAATTTAATAATTAGGTCTCCAAGAAACGGCGTCTCACTGTCGCTGTGATATCTTCACCGGAACTCAATGGATCTAAAAAAAACCAAATGCATCTTGTAAAGTAATACTGTCGTTATAGTCTGTCGAGCCATTTTTTTTTTTTTTTTTTTACAGAAATTATGGCGGTTTTACAAAAACATGAGTTTTTGCGCCAAAATTTTGCCTTTCTATCGTTAGAAAAAAATATTATTTAACGGAAAATCAAAAAAATGGCTCGACTATAGAGAATTGTTTTTTGAACATTTTAAAAAAGAAAGCATCAAAAAATATTAAAAACTGTTCGAGATATCACAGCGACAAGGTTGGAAAAACGTGTTTCGAGAAAAACACGGTTAAAGTTTTGCGCGTTGAAAAAAAACTACTTCGCCGTTTCAACATTTTGCCGTATTAAAATATCACGAGGATCACAATTTCAATATTGTACTCTCTACGAAACCACAGTGGAATGAACGAAAAAATATTTTTCTACCTGAATTGGCTGAGAATACATGGGGCTCCCGTCTAACGACTGCGTATACCTGTCTAGCGCTCGACCGCTCGGGAGCGCTCACATTTATTAGAATATCTTTCGAACGGATGCGAATTTTTCAAAAATTCAAAATACAAAATATTCTTAAAAGTATAAAGAATAATATTAACGAAAAAAAAATGTATTTTTTTAAAGTTGAGAAGGTATGTAACCCCTTAAGCAAAAATTTCCGGTAGGGGCGGATGGGGCTGGTTGTAACAGGGGCAGGTTGTAACAGCCACGAAAAAAGGTGTCATGATAGAGATGTAAAAATGTCTGAAAGAGAAAAATGTTTGCGTTGACCATAGCTACCGCAACATGCAAGTCAGTTTTCGTTTGGCAGTCGTTGGAAGACCTTGTAAGTGTAGCTGTGAAAAGCACCGGGTAAGTAAGTTTTTTTTTTGTTCTTTTTAGTTTTCTTTGGTGCACGCTCTAGGCACGATATTTTGTTGTTGGTTTGTGTATACATTCATGTTTTACCTGTACATGAATATACTTGCCGATACTGTAGAAGTTCAGGGATTTTTAATATTATGCTGTGAACGTTCAATTTCTATGTAGGGGCTAAAAGTAACATGTGCCTGTGAAACATGAGCTACTTCCTTTAACCAGTCGAACGTAAATCTTTTCTTCGACCAATTATTTTCGCTAATGCAAAAGCATAGTTTGTGCCCATCCCGCATCTGGAAGTACAAAAGCCAAGAAAAGTTCTAGCCAAGAAAGGCTCTAAGCAGGTTGGATCCGTAACGTCTGGTGAAAGAGGCACATTAGTTACAGTCTGTGCAGCGGTGAGCGGTTCTGGAAATTTGATTCCCTGCATGTTTATCTTTCCTCGCCTTAAATAAAAAGATTTTTTTATTCGTGATGGACCAGACAGAGTGCATAGGAGCCGGTAATGCTTCGGGTTGGATGACAAGCACGGAGTTTACAAGAGTTATGGACCACTTTATAATGCATGTAAAACCATCTGCTTCGATGACCATATATGATATTCCATCTGTAGTTAGAGCCGCTCTTCCTCCATTACTAATGGATTCAAAAAAACTGGCATTGTTCCTTTTAACAGAGACATCTTCCAAGACTTCGATTTTTTATCATCTTTTGTCACCGATAGACCACTAGCTGACCCTAATTCATTAACTTTAGATGAAGGAGTCCTAAGCTCTGGAAATATACAGCCCGGAGTGATACCTTCACTTCATATACCACTATCTTTATCTAAACCTGGTACTACTGAAAAAATTGGACCTGGAAAGACAATAACCACTTGTGGCAGCTCCCATCCCCCAGGTGTTTCTGAATTGAGATCTACCTTGCCATCAGAACCAGGTCCATCAAAACTCTGTCAAACCAATTTAACCTTTTCTCCAGAAACTGTTCGACCCTACACAAAAGCAGCGCCAAGAACTGCAATATGTAAACGCAAATCTGGGCAGCCCAGAAAAGCAAGCATTTGCAGAAGAACAAGCCAAAAAGGTTCAAAAACAACCAAAATACCATATTTTTAGGAGTTCAAAGTGGAGATCTGCTAATATTCTAAAAGCAGTTTATAGCCAAAGGATTAATCTTTTCAGTGACCAGTTTTCATTTGAATAATCTGCCTCTGATAAAGGCTTGCAGCAAAGGTTCTAAAAATTGTTACAACCAACCCCGGTCTCCCCTACGTATTGTATAGAAAAACGGTGATATGGACTGGCCTCCAAATTTGACTCCACCGTAATCTTTCCTGTGGGGTTATGAAAAGAGCAAAGTTTATTCCAACAAGCTGAAGACTCAAGATTTACTCAGACACAAAATTCAAGTCGAAATAGCCAAGATATTACCTGCGGCGTTGGCCAATGTTATGAAAAATGGCGGAAAAAGAGCCCAACTTTGTATTAGAAATGAAGGCGTCCACTTAATCGATATTGTGTTCAATAGACAATTGACATAAACGATTACGAAATCTATTGTTTCTTTTCTTAGAGTTATTAATCATTTCTATACCGAAGTTCCAGATGGCGCACCCTTTACATATACTTATGTTCGTTCTACCACAACTTCAGCTAACTTGGCCGCTGATACTTGCGTCGCTAGACCTTTCGATTCGAATAATTCGAATAATTCTTTCTATGATACGTTAAGCATCAATGAATGATAGATAGCGTAACAGAGAGGCTCAGTTTCAAATTCAACACAACAGAGAGAAGGTAGACCTCAGACCTGCTCTTCGTTGCCTCGGGAAACAGATAAGCGACTCACATCAAAATGCCCGCAAAAAACAGCAATTAAATGCAAAGGGACAAGTCCTAAAAGCCACACTTATCAGCAGCCACGGTAAAGAGAAACAAGTCGATCAAAATAAAAAACCCTATATAGGTACCAACAGTACCTTGATGATCAAAATGGGAAAGGATGTCAATGTTTACAGTTTTAACGACGCAGAGAGCAAACATCAAAAAATGTTTGGGAGCAAGCAGGAGGGCTTCGGTCCAGACAACGGAATTCTCGGGGTAAATAACTTTAAGCTGTAAACCGCATTAACTGGCTACGAATGTAAAATTGGCTAAGCGAAAAATGGCTAAGCATGAAAATTGTAAATTCTCTCCTGAGAACCAGAGCTTTCGACAATATTAGACTGCCAAAATTGGTCCGCAGCAATTGTTGGTCCCCTCAAACGCCATCTCTCTTGACTCGTCTTTATTTACGAAAACCTAAGCTGGACACGACGAAGTGATGAATCTGTTCTTAAGAAAAGAAGAATTATCGATAAAACACGGGCGGCTCTTCCCTCATAACAGATATGTTTAATAGTTTAATGTTTTAATTTTTAATATTTTGTACTATTTCTGTACTTGCATGGATGGAAAGAAGATTCGGGTTCGTTTGGGCTTTAACCAACAAACCTCTCCAGTTTTTGGTCAACTGCCTCGAGTTACTCCCTGTTAGATGGGCATGTTCTTGTGTGCATCACCTTAGGGGAAGACTTCCTCTGTCTTTCCGGGTGGAAATCGCAGACTCATCGACTGCTTGTTTTCTACGTTTGCGTTTTCCAAAGCTTAAAACCATTTTTGTTATAATTTTTTCAATTTTTGTTTTTTCAATTAAATTTATTCAATCAATTATACAAAATGTACATACGAGTATAATACAAAGAGTGATACAAAAATCTATCTAAATGACATACAGATATACCTTAAAGCAGTCTGCCAAAGAATATTGACGTTTTAAGTACAAAATGTATACTTAAATTTAGTTATTACGAGGATAATGGTTTAATAGGTCCTTCATCTCGTGAATGAATATGATGGGTTTTCCAAAGCAGTGCCTCCTAATATAGCGGAATATCGGGCAAATTCCAAGAAGGTGTCCTCGCTTTTTGATAGATTACAGATCGAACATAAAGGGTCCGCCATCTAACGTTTTTTTTTCAACTAGTGCTTATTTCGTGAATGGTAACACTTAGCTCATGTCTGATTTGACAGATAATTAGTTTTATCCTTCCGCTAAACGAATATGGTTGTGTATACGCTTGAACAACGCTGATAAATATTGCGACATTGCGACTTAGAGAAGATGCCGATTTTGCCAAAAAATCATCTTTTCAGATGAAGCTCATTTTGATCTTGGCGGGTATGTAAACAAGCAAAATTGTCGCATTTGGGGCACAGAAAACCCGCACGCATATATTGAAAAGCCGATACATACAAAACGAGTCACTATTTGGTGCGGATTTTGGTCCAGAGGCATAATTGGGCTATTTTGCCTCGAAAATGAGCAAGGAATGGCCGTTACAGTCAATGGCGATCGTTATCGGGCCATGTTGAACGAATTTTGTTCACAAAAATTGAAGAGGACGATATTGGCAACATTTGGTTTCAACAGGACGAAGCTACACTTAATTTTTTTTGCGCCCTGTTTTTGAAGATCGCATTATCAGCCGCAGAACTGATGTCGTTTGGCCACCTCGGAGCTGCGATTTGACACCGTTGGACTATTATTTGTGGGGTGCCGTAAAAGATAAGTGTTACGCCGACAAGCCAGAGACAACTGACGCTTTAAAGGACAATATTCGTGAAGCCATTGGTGAAATACAGCTGCACACAATCGATAATGTGATAATTAAAAATTGGACCGATCTTGTAGGCTACTGCATGGCCAGCCGAGGCAGCCATTTGAATGAAATTATTTTCCATTATTAACCGGAAGGATAAAACTAATTATCTGTCAAATCAGACATGAGCTAGGTGTTACCATTCACGAAATAAGCACTAGTTAAAAAACCGAAAGATCATCCCTGTGCGGTATAAAATTAAGCGGCCTGATCTTCCCCCATACGTGGAAAATTACGGAAATTGAAATTGTGCATAGCATAGTCTATGCACTGACGCTTCCGCTTCATCGATGTCTATGTGTCTAGATGTGAGGGAAACTCGAAAGGCGTATCTTTCTAACTCGTGCGAGCTTTCCAGTTCAGTTATAGTTCGTAGCCAAATCTCTCTGCTAAATTTAACCAACTTATATGCCACAGACTATGGCTATTGATAGAGAAGATAACAGCCATTCTAGTCAATCTGTAGTCACCTTTTTCTAGTACTCGTATACCGATGATATACTTGGTCAACATTTAGCTTAAATGTTGGTAGGAAAGCGGGAACCAGCCCTGTTTCGATCATAAGCGTCTAATGTCTTCAGTCCAGAAAGAAAATATCTCAGCAACTTCTCTGCTTAATCATAATAGACATGGCCGAGAACACAGGTATTTGATGCTACGGGCAATATTGCGGTTTTGAAATCAGTTCTTCCAGGTTGAGCCAATTGCACCCTTAGCCTGTGATAGATTTTCGATTAAGTGGGCGTCCATATTTAGGTTACTCGATAGGACGAATTTGAGATACATAAATTTGCTTACTACTTCTACAGGTCCACCGTTGAAAGTCCACAGTTCGGTCCTCGCAAGTCGGAAATGCAAGTTCATGTCTAGTTCGACATAAACGTTAGAGTGGGTGCTCCTATTCCCTTCGGAATTTTATTTCATTTTAAATATTTTTACTATAATTTCACAAATAGGCACTTATATTACAACTAGCAGAAATATTGCAGCAAATGCAGTGCCGCCGTACATTCTTACAACTTATTTAGTTATTTTGACGGCGATACAGTGTGGGGCGAACCAGGGTTTCAGAGACCATGCTTTTTCAACTATCGCGTTCTATTACCAGCTGCCTCTAGCTGCGTACACAAACTTGGCTGAAGTCTCCTTCCACTTGTGTGCGTCATCGAAATCGAGGTCGTCTTGTTCTGCGTTGTCCCTATGGGTTGGAGTCTGGTTGGAGAATTCCTCGAAAAAGTTTTCTGTGGACGCTCTCTACAGCATTTTCATCCATTTTCGTCAATGCCTACCTGTTTCTGCTTTGTAAAGCAGGATTGGGGCCTTTATATAAACTTCAAGCAGCTGCACTGCTATTGTTGAATCTCCTCTCCTTGTCCAGAACCGATCAACGCAAAAAGACTAAATAACTTTCGAAACATCTTTCTATCCAACAGACTAGAACATAAACCAGAATTGGGATGGTTAGGTAGGAACTTATGGAAAATCGCTTTCGTTGTCTTCGATTGATCTTTGTGATTTTTTATAATTAGCGCGCGGGCGAAGGAAAATTAGGAAGGGGAAAAAAGAGAGACACCAATGTACGCTGGTCCTAAATATTTCTGTGTCTGAATGTTTTTCCCACTAGGGGTAGTAGCCTTGTTCAACAATATCGTCACTTTCCGTCAGTCAATGTATTGTCCTTACTTGATGATTGTCATAATCTCAACTGGTCATATATCTATTGTACGTCTAATGTTAATGAACAAGTTTCTGTTTTTAATAAGAATATTGACTTTCTGTTTAACAAGCATGTGCCTGTGAAAACCAAAAGAATAAACAAAGTTAATTTGCCGTGGTTCACGTCAGAAATAAAAAAGAAAATAAAAGAACGCGACGCTCTTTAGGATAGATGGCGTCGATACAGATGTCCCGATATGTACAATGATTTTAAGAAAATGCGTAATTCAGTAACCTCGTTAATACGTGAGAGTAAAAGACAGTACTATGAAACTAAATTTCATACGAACCAGTCGAGTTCTGCATTCTGGAAAACAATTCGTGATGTCGGTATTAGTTCTAGCAATGAGTCTGCTCTAGGAAATGTTGATGTCAATTTCCTGAACAGAAAATTTGTTGCATCCTGTTCCCAAGCAAACCCGATTGACTTTTCCGTCTTTGAACGCAATCCAGCGCGGACATTCTCATTACAATGTGTTGATGAAAATTGTGTTGTGAATGCTATTTTCTCCATCCGGTCAAAAGCAGTGGGGCTGGATGGTGTGCACCCGACGATAATTAAAATGCTCTTACCGGCCTTAAGCAAGCACATCACACATGTTTATAACACCATCATTACTATCAGTGTATTTCCCAACGATTGGAAAAATGGAAAAGTATTACCAATTCCTAAACCAAATAATACTGAACTTAGGCCGATTACAATTCTTCCATTTCTGAGCAAAGCCTTCGAAAAAATTGTAAGCAACCAAATGAAAGAGTATGTTGAAGAAGTGAAACTCATAACGGATTTTCAATCAGGGTTCAGAAAAAAGCATAACTGCATCACAGCCTTACTTAAGGTTAGTGATGATATACGTTCTGGTTTTGATAGGGGCTTGATGTCGGTAGCTGTTTTTCTTGATTTCTCAAAAGCATTTGACTCAGTAAATCAGGAAATTTTGATATTTAAACTCAGGAGTCAATTTGCTTTTGAGAACTCCATCTGTCAGCTCATTACATCTTACCTTCATAACCGAACTCAAACAGTTTTCTGTGAAGGTAAAGTCTCAACGAGTCTAAATGTCGTATCAGGTGTGCCTCAGGGCTCCGTTCTCGGTCCGCTCTTATTCATACTATTTATAAATGACATATCGAAGTTTATCAAAAGGTGTGAGCATCATATTTATTTATTTATTTTATTCATTTCAACGCTATACATATTTAAGAATTGTATTCTTTTGTTCTTGTACAGGAAATTAAAGGGTTCAATTACAATTACATATTTATTACAATTCGTTATAAAAAAGAAATGAAAAACAAAGAGAGTAAAAAAAAAAAAAAAAGAAAGAAGTTAAGAAAAAGAATTCAGGTAAAGATGCATGTACATAAGTCATTTTGCTGTTAAAATTTGCTTGCAAAGTATTCAAGTAATAACTTTTTTAATGTTCCATCCGTATTTGCTCTTCTAAGATTTTGGGGGAGATTATTCCAGAGGTGAACCGCATGTACAAAAAACTGCCTACTGCTGACTAAGGATCGATGTCTAGGAGGAACTATTTTAAGTGTTCTTTGTGAATTGTTAAATCTGATTTTAGCAAAGAGATAATTTGGCGTTTTAGTTTTAATAAGTTTGTGTAGTGCTAGGACTGTTCTATACTGTAATAGAGCATTGAGAGAACAACCATATATTTTTTTAGCGTGCATTGAGACTTGGTCATAACGGCCCAAGTTGAAAACATATCTTGCACAATTGTTATAAGCAACATTTAATTTCCTTAACGATTCGCAGTCTAGGTTTGAAAAAATTTCGCAGCCATATATTATGATGGGCACAACATAATACCTGATTAATTTAAGTTTAACATCAGTTGGAAGAAACAGTTTTGTAGGACTCAAGCCCCGCAGAATACAAAATATCTTCGACACAACATGATTAACGTGGTCCTTCCAATTAAGGTTCTCATTGAAATGTATACCAAGATTCTTTGCTTTACTAACAAATTCAATAATAGAATTATTTATTTTTAAAGGTGATGGTGAAATATTGTGATGTTGCGTCTTCCATAGTGTAAGAGCTTTAGTCTTAGATGCATTAATTTCGATTTTGTGTTTTTGAGACCATTTAAAAATGTTATTTAAGTCATTGTTCATGAGTTCTACTGCGGCAGAGTAGTTTGACTTTTTGAATTTTAGTGTCAATTGTGCGTCGTCTGCGAAAAAATGAAATTTACAATTCTGTATGCATCTTGAGAGGTCATTCAGGTAAAGCGTGAAGAGAAGAGGGCCCAAAATTGAACCTTGGGGAACCCCCGTAGGTACAATAAGCATGCTCGAAAAGTTGTTGTTATAATAGACCGCTTGAGTTCTATTTTCAAGATATGACTTGATAAGATTGGAGACAGAATTTTCAAAGGCAAATTGAGTTATGAGTTTGCGTAATAAAATTGAATGGTTTACCGAGTCAAATGCCTTTGAAAAATCCAGCAAAACCATAAAGGACATAAAACCTTCATCAAACCCATCGCGAATATCATCACTAATTTTCATGAGGGCTGTTATACAGCTATGATTAGATCTAAACCCCGATTGATACTCCGTTATTAGTTTTTGTTCTTCGAGATGTACCTTGATTTGACGGCTAACAATTTTTTCAAAAGCTTTGCTAAGGAAAGGAAGAATAGCTATTGGTCTAAAATCAACATTATTTGGTGAGACTGATTTAGGAACAGGAAGTACTTTTGCACTCTTCCACTTATCGGGAAAGGTAGACGTTGTTATTATCGTGTTATATATATGTGTTATGTGTTTTCCTATAAAAGGTAAAAGTATTTTTACAATATTTGGATGAATTCCATCTAAACCAGTCGCATTCGATTTAATAGAGAGTATGACCTCTGCCACATAAACAGCACCCACGCACTGCAATGAAAAAGACCCCTGGGTGTTTGTTTCGAGTTGTTCAAATTGATCATACGAGGTTGAATACGACCCTACAAACTTCCGATTTAAATTATTAAGGTTTAAGTTATTTTTCGACATTTGATTGCCTGTATCATTTGTTCTAATGCCTGCCTCTCGGATTGTTCTCCAAAAATTTGCACTCGATTTATTGGCATGAAATTTGTTTTTATAGTAGGTGCTTTTATTTTTGCGAATTAACTGTGTAACCTCATTTCGTAATCGTTTAAACTCATCATGTAGATATGGACAGCGGTATCTTCTCCACCTATGATAAAGTAGGTTCCGTTCCTTGATCTTATTTAGAATTTGCTGGTTAAGCCAAGGTATCTCACTGTTTTTTATTTTTCTGGTTTTTAAAGGGACATATTTTTCAAACAAGTATTTCACATTTTTATTTAAAACGGAGACTTGAAAATTGACATCAGACGTGTAATAAATAGGTGACCAGTCAAGCCTGTAGCACTCATTAAAGAGAGATGGGACGTCTGTTGATGAAAAGTCCCGAAATTGGGAATTAACATCAGTTTTTCCCAAAGGAAAGACATTTAACACCAAGATTATTATATCGTGGTAAGAGAACCCCGGGCAAATGATTTGGTCATAGTGTGATATTACATCAGACTTAGGTAGTATGAAGACGTCAATAAGTGATGGAGTTTTATTTGGAAAGAAATGGGTAGGATTTGAATTGTTCACAAATTTTAAGCCAAGTGATGCAATCGAATCTACAAACTGTTTGTTATTATTTGCCAGAATGTCCATATTCATGTCGCCAGTTATAATTATTTTTTAATAACTTGGACCTAAAATCTCAAGAATATCTCTTATCTCAGAGTAATGTGCTACGTCCGGTGCAGAATATATTGTTCCTACCAATAATTTGTGCGAGCCTGAAGTTACCTCTACAAAGACAAACTCCGATTTATTAGTTTCATTAGATTTTTTCACAATTTCAGCCCTATAGCAGTCTTTAACATAAATTGCTGCTCCTCCGCCTCGTTTAGATAAACGATCAGCACGAAACAATTCATACCCCTTAATTTTAAAAAGATCATTAATCATTCCTTCTTTGGTCCAGGTTTCAGAAACTCCGATTAAGTCCATACAACCATTTTCAAACAATAAACGCATTTCATCAATTTTATTAACTACACTTTGTGCATTCAAATGGCAAATCCGAATGCCTATCTTATCTTTGCATATTATGTCAAACAGCATTCTAGATTTATCGATGCTAGTCCCCAATGGTGCATAATTTCCCCCTGCTATATTATTGTTCATCGGATTTATTATAAAGGAACAAATGTCTAAACAAGAGCACACGGGGACATGGAACAATAAATAAGAGAGACAGATCAAGAATTGACTCAATAATTAACAACAAAATAACTTCACAAGATGAGTACTGCATAAAGAGTTGACATTTAAAGACAGAAAAAAGAAATAAGTAAGAGAAGTGATGTAGATAATAGTAAAAAAGAGTAAAAAAGAAATTAAAATTTATGTGGATGATGTACAGATTTTAAAAAGTTTCAAGAAATCTGAAGAATTAACAGCAATAAATGAGTTGAACGGAGATATCAATGCCGTCTATACCTGGTCCAAACAAAATGATCTAAACCTAAATCCGTTAAAAAGCAAATCTATGTCCTTCAATAGAACACCTGCAGATATTACTTCGTCACTTCTTCAAATTAACAATACTACCATCGACTTTGTGGAAAAATTCAAAAATCTGGGTATTTACTTTAATGAGTATCTAAATTGGAATACTCATGTAAACCATATTGTTTCTAAAATTTATGGTATTCTCCGTGGATTAAGTCCCAAAAAACAATATCTACCTATCAAAGTTAAATTGAAGCTTATTAAGGCATATGTTTTACCTATTATCCTTTATGGATGTGAAATCTTCTCGAACCTGGACTCTGTATCTACCAGAAAGCTAAATGTCGCCTTTAACAACTGTGCAGGTATATCTTTAATATCCGTCGCTGTGATCACATCTCTACTTATGTAAAACGAATCATTGGCTGCTCCTTAACCACGTTGTTAAAAACACGTACTATCCTCGCATTGTTTAAGATTATAACAAGCAAAACACCACATTACCTATTTTCAAAATTAAGCTTTGTGCAATCCGAAAGAACATTAAACTTAATACCGCCAAGACACAAATATTTAATTAGTAGTCGCCAGTTTTTTATTCATGCAATTCATCTATGGAATCAACTTCCTCCAAGTTTAAAAAGGCCGAACACAGAGAATCGTTTTAGAAAGGACTTATTTGAACTCATTTAACCTGACTTGGCTTACTCACCCTTCTACTTTCTTACTTCTTTCATATCTTTCTATTTTTTTTTTCTCTTTTTATTTTATAATATTTTAAACTATAATTTATATGCATTGTTATTTATAATTATAATTGTTCTATTAATTGTTTTTATTGCTTTGAAACCTGTGTAAATCAAAAGTCGATTATAACTTAATATTGTACAGAGATACATCATTATTATTAAATAAATAAATAAATAAGTAGTTGACATGTAGTAGACATGACACAGTCTACGAAGTGCGTAGCAAGCAGATTGTCCTTATTCAAAGAGCTGATAGCTGGAATGTGATTATAAATGAGCGTCGGAATGGTGAATGAGGCAGAATTTTTATTGGTTTTGACGAACGAAGAAAAGTTGTTACTACTTCTGCGACATTGTAGTATTTTTTGTCTCAGTTGTTGGTCGTACTGAAATTTTGTTTGCATCTTTGACCAATGAAACAGCGATTAACAAGTTTAATTGTTCGCTTAATTTCTAGTGATGTGGATTCCAAAAGTAATAGTGGAGTTCATTTTCATCGACATCATATGCTCAATATTGGTTTCATTTACTGATAAACTCATTTTGGCCACTTCCGGTATGTATACTAGCAAACGTACAGAGGCTGATTACTTTGAAGTTATATAGGGCCGGCTTTAGTTAGTCCACTGTTTGGGCGGTGGCTGTTCAAATTCCCACAACTGCTTGAGAATCGATCTGCAAATATAAAAGAAATTATTTTAGATGTGTTACTTCAAAATTATGTGTTTCAAATGATGAATATCAAACTTTATCAGTAAAATCCTGCAACCCAGTGCCTCGTCTAAAGCCTGATTATCTGATCTCATCATTCGTCAAATTCTCAGCACCGGCGACCTTGGTGGATTTGAACTAGATTATTACTATCTACACTTCATCTTATTTAAGATTTCATCTTTATAGCCTTTTTTATGCAGAGGGATTATATATGAATTTTTCCAGGAATGGGGAAAGGCGCATTGAGATAAGGAAAGTCTGAACAAGGCAGTGAGAGGTTTTACCAAGTAGGCGGCGCACTTTGTTAGAACTATGGGGGGTACACCATCAGGTCCAGCGGAATATTCACTTTTTAGATTACCTATCTTTTCATCTACTAATGCCATTGAGATATCCACCGAGGTAAAGGATGTTTGTGGACAGCTGTTCAAGTATGAGAAATAAGATAGATCGGGGTTTTGGATGTGGCAAGCAAACGATTGGCTAAAGAATTCGGCAAAGAAGTTTGCTATTCTTTGCGGATCATCAGACGATGAATTGTTGAACTTCAAGGTGGAGGCATAACTGTCCGACTTTTTTTTATAGTTGATAAACTGGAAAAAGCGTTTAGGATCAGAAATAGGACTATTATGCATGCGGCTTAAATAATTGGAATATAGTGATTCACAAAGATCTGAAAATTGGGTATAAGCAAGCTGGTATTTATTATAATCCGCTTCAGTACGTGTACTAAGATAGGTGTGCCAAAGTTTATTTCTCTTATTTCGTATTGACCGGAGTTCCTTGTTATACCAAGGTGGGGATAACGATGGATTTTTTTGCGGTACAAAAGGAACAGACTGGGAAAAACAATCGAAGATGATATTGTAAAAAGAGGTAAGTGCATCATCAACGGGAATACTAGAGTTGAAGAGAAAATTGAAATTAGCTTTAGAAAGAAGATTGTTTAATTTAGAAAAGTTGGCTCTTCGAAAATTAAAGTTGTACACGTGTTCAAAGCAAAAAGGTTTTGAAACGTTGGACGAAAACGTCATAGAAAGAGGCAGGTGGTGAGAATCTATAGTGGTAAGGAGGTGCTTGCTGGCTGAGACTATGCTGTTATCTACGTGCTGGGGAGAAGATAAAATCGAGTTGTCTACCAAGATAGTTGGTTATGCCACTTAACTGAAAAAGTCCGGAGACCACGAGACAGTCAATAAAAAGAATTTCTTTCTCCGAACTTGCATTGCTGGCGGTGTAGTATGAATCATCAGTGCATATCCATTTGGGTCGTGGTAAGTTAAAGTCACCCATAACAACAACAGTGTCATTTGCGTCAGCTTTGGCAAACAGGGCATCGAATTCGTCAATAGCTAGTTGGTAGCTGCAGGTTGGTTGCGATGGGCGAATGTAGCAACAGCAAATAAAGAGATTGCGCTTAGAAATAGGAATTCTTACGCAGACAAATTCAAAGCAAACTGTAGATAGTTGCTTAAATAATTTAGAATTAAGGCGAGTAGGTACAGCCAAAAGTACTCCGCGGCCAGTTGATTCGTCGTTATTCATAAGGCCATCGTTTCGGTGGACATCATAATCATGGGTAAATAACTCGCTATTCTTAAAATTAGAGGAAAGGTTGATCTCCGTAAGAGCGAAGATATCATACGGCAGTTTTTGCGAAGTAATATAGACTTCAGATGTTTTTGTGCGAAGTCCTCTAACATTTTGATAGTAAATGCTGAGGAAATCAGGGAGTGCAAATAGAGGTAGAGGTTGGTTAGGAGCGAAAATAGTTCTTAAAACTAGAACGCGTTATTTGAAGGTGCCAGAGTCGCTTTGAGCTGACATGGGTGGCATAAGAGGAGAGGTCGTTTGCAACGTCGGTAGGCGTGATATTAAAGGCTCCGTGAAACCGTATGAAAATCTGACGTAGGTCTTTTGGGTTTGTAGGAAGTCCTTCTTGCTGAATGGAAACCATAATATTTGTTTTGGTTGTGCCATCAATGCAAATGGAATCAGGCTTATCGTGTAGATAAGTTAGATAAAGGCGAACGTTTTCGTAAATTCTACGATCTCTAAGCCGGGATTGAATGTAACGGGCATCATGATCATGTCAATGGAAGTGTTGGCTATCAGCATCTCAATTGATTTATATGTCCGCGGAACCAACTATGATATATAACAGGTGGTGCAAAATTAATCACCCTATCGGAAAATGGTATAATTTTTGCAAACGGCGTCGTAAGCAAATCATATTTGACATTTGTGAAATAGAACTAACAGCTGCAGTATACAAACTGATAAGCAATAGAGCGCTATACTCCGCAAGAGAGTGGAATAATTGTGTCGATGTTTTTGATCGGTGGTGTTAGCGCAGCGTGAATTTCGACGTCGATTTCCTAATCCTGTCGCACCAATTGGGGAAACAGTCCTCGACTCGAACAGAGTGCAACCACATGAGACCATACAGGGCGTGACTGGTCGTTCGGCCGACAATATCACGGCTGTGGCTACCGATGTCGATGAGAACGAAGAAACCGTCACTGTTACTGGTGATCGCTATAGGGCCATGATAAACGACTTCTTACTGCCAGAATTGAATGTGCGGGGCTTAGTGAACATCTGGTTTCAACAAGACGGTGCCACCGCACATACAGCACGAGCCACAATGGATATTGTGAAGGATGCGTTTCCTGGGCACATAATCTCCCGTTTTGTCGATTTGGCATAGCCAGAAAGATCGTCCAATTTAGCCATCCCAGACTTCTTTCTTTGGGGCTACTTGAAGTCGTGGGTTTATGCCAACAAACCTCAGACAATCGCAGCGCTTATGGAGAATAATCGACAGGAATGCGAACAGTTATCGCCGGAAATCTTGTGGAAAGTCATGCAAAATGCGATAAAACGGGCACAAATGTGTATCAACACTGGCAGCAGCCACTAAGTGGATATCATCTTTTCCACTTAACAGAAACAATTGTAAAGGTCCAAATAAAAGGTCCAAATATTATAAAACGAGCCCGATATAAGTATTGCTCCTTAAGGTAGTCTGTGCCAAATACGTCCGAGAAACACAAACCACCTTGATCAAAAACTTCCCGAAATAGTGTTGACATTCCCTCTAAATCTTAGCGTCATAGCTTGACATTTGCAAAAGTAACGTAGCCAAGAGTACATCTACGTCTGTGTGTGTTGGCGATTTTTTACAATTGGATTTAGATTTGCAACAACGAACTTGTATTAAATTTTGCTTAAAAAACGGATTTAATGGTGCGCGTACGTTGGAAATGTTGGAAAAGTGTTTCGGCAACGATTCTCTAAAGAAAACGGTCGTTT
Organism: Volucella bombylans; assembly: GCA_949129095.1. Taxonomy (NCBI): domain Eukaryota; kingdom Metazoa; phylum Arthropoda; class Insecta; order Diptera; family Syrphidae; genus Volucella; species Volucella bombylans. The sequence goes on along the minus strand of OX422144.1, from coordinate 166,580,015 downwards.
ACCAGTGGCATGGATTTGGGTTTCCGTCGTGCAGCAGCAAAGTTGGTGCCAAAAGACCTCAGTTTTATGCAAAAAAGAGATCGTGTTGACGTCGCAAAAGAGATGATCTGCGAGGCTGAATCCGATCCCACATTCATCAAAAGAATCATTACAGGAGACGAGACGTGGGTTTATGACTACGACACGCAATCCAGACATCAGGCAAGTGAATGGCGTCCACCAAATGAGCCGAAACCAACAAAAACACGTCATTTTCGGTCAAAAAAGAAGGGAAATCTCACGGTTTTCATGGATTACAACGGTGTAGTGCGTCATGAATTTTTACCAGAAGGCCAGACATTAAACAAAGAGTATTACGAGTATTTGGGCGTTATGAGACGTTTGCGTGAAGCAATTCGCCGAAAGAGACCAGAATTGTGGGCAGAAAACTCGTGCATTTTGCACCATGAAAACCACCGTCGCACAGTGCCATCATTATTCGTAATTTTTTGACGAAAAATGCAACAGATACCATCCAACAGCCACCGAATTCACCTGATTTGGCTCCCTGTGACTTCTTTCTGTTCAATCGAGTTAAAAAACCACTACGGGAAACGCGTTTCAGCAGCCGAGAGGAAGTAATGGAAAAATCGCAGGAAGCACTGATGGACATACCGAAATCCGAAAACCGAATATAAAATGAATGTTTCGAGGATTGGATCAAGCGCTGGCATAAGTGTGTTGCAGTCGATGGGGATCACTTTGAAGGGGACAATATAGAAGAAGCTGGCATCCTCATCGATAAACCAAAGCGTTAAAAGACAAAAACAGTGCGTACACCCGAGAATATTGCTGCTGTGGCAGAAAGTGTGCGTGAAGCGCCATCAACATCAATTCACCGTCGTTCTCAACAATTGAACATTTCGGAGACATCATTGAGACGAATTTTGCATAAAGACCTTGGTATGACGCCATACAAAGTCCAATTGGTTCAGGAGTTGAAGCCAACTGACCATCCAATGCGTTTTCGCTTCGCTAAGTGGGCCTGCGATCGAATTAGAGAAGATGCCGATTTTGCCAAAAAAAAATCATCTTTTCGGATGAAGCTCATTTTGATCTTGGCGGGTATGTAAACAAGCAAAATTGTCGCATTTGGGGCACAGAACACCCGCACGCATACATTGAAAAGCCGATACACCCAAAACGAGTCACTGTTTGGTGCGGATTTTGGTCCAGAGGCATAATTGGGCCATCTTTCTTCGAAAATGAGCAAGGAGTGGCCGTTACAGTCAATGGCGATCGTTATCGGGCAATGTTGAACGAATTTTTGTTCACAAAAATTGAAGAGGATGATATTGGCAACATTTGGTTTCAACAGGTCGTCGCTACGTGCCACACAGCCGAAGCTACACTCGATGTTTTGCGCCCTGTTTTTGAAGATCGCATTATCAGCCGCAGAGCTGATGTCGTTTGGCCACCTCGGAGCAGCGATTTGACACCGTTGGACTATTATTTGTGGGGTGCCGTAAAAGATAAGTGTTACGCCGACAAGCCAGAGACAATTGATGCTTAAAAGGACAATATTCGTGAAGCCATTGGTGAAATACAGCTGCACACAATCGATAATGTGCTTAAAAATTGGACCGATCGTGTAGGCTACTGCATGGCCCGAGGCAGCCATTTGAATGAAATTATTTTCCATTATTAACCGGAAGGATAAAACTAATTATCTGTCAAATCAGACATGAGCTAGGTGTTACCACTCACGAAATAAGCACTAGTTCAAAAAAAACGTTAGATGGCGGACCCTTTATAATAGATAAGTTTGTGGATACCATCCCGCAGTCACATGTAAGATATGGGCATTGTACTTCAATTGTCTTATATACATGCCAGATCAAGTAGTGTAGATTGCATCTTACTTCACTAAAGGAAACTTAAGCATTTGTCAGTAGGTTGTTATTGACACACATACCCGGAGTGGAAAGTTTTCGGGATTGACGGTGCAAGGTCATTTATGGATAATTATTACTAACAATCGCCTAAGTGACAGCAGATGACTTTGCGTTTTGGAAGTATTCAATTCCGCTCTATTCATGGTTCCCCAAATAATTCTGCTGTTTTTTTTTGATTTATTGTGTGATCTCTGACTCTTGATCGAATTGTATATGCTTGCGCCTGTAAGATGTAATTCATGATTAAACATGCGGCGTGTACTGAATAAATAATTATTTTTGTATACATCAACACTAATAAGGAATGCTGTACTTTTCGCAGCAAGATGTAGTTGAAATTGAAACTGAAAGATTCCAATAGCAAAGTTTACAAATGTCCTTGTATGTATGAGTCTGCATTTACTCAACCGAAACGAGCAAATGGAAAGCATTCATTGAACAGAAAAAGGATGTCAATTTCTTCGCTCAAGCCTGGTCGTCTTATAAAATCTTAGCGGTCATCAAAAGGGATGCAGATACTTCGATGTTTCCAAACTTCAGAATCATTTGAAACCCTTTTGCAGCACATGAGTAGACAATATCCGTTTAAAGGAATGCGTTGATAAGATTCTAAGAAAATATGAAATTCTGTTTAAAGATGAAAACTGAAATCTCCCGTCGTAAAGATTCCTACTTTACTAATAAACTGTCTAGAAATCGTAAATGAAATTTTAAATAGAACTACTATTAACAGTGATATATCTATGAAATGTAATAATTCCATGATTTCTGAGCCTGTGGAAGTCGCAACGTTATTCAACAATTTTTTTACTGGTACTCAATTTTCCGAAGACTTCGCATTAAACAATAGTCCAACTTTAAATTCTTTTAATTTATGTCATATGCATTCTCAACCAGCAACTTTTGCTTTCAATGAATTCACTGCATTTGAAATTCACAAAATCATAATGACACTTCAAACAACGAGTCCGCCTGGGTTTGATCAGATTTCTTGTTCTGTTTTAAAAAAATATTTCATTTCAAATATCTGATGTTCTGAGTTTTATTTTCAACCTCAGTGTTCAAAAGGGCATCTTTTTTTTTTATAATCAGCGCGAGCTTACGGGGGTTGTGTACCCTTAAGGTGATTGTACGGAGCGCGGGCAATCGAAATGTAGGGAGGAAGAAAAAAGAGGTACCGATGTACATTGTTTTTAAATGTTTGCAAGTTATAACGACCAGGAAATACAGAGATCGGCAGGGCATTCCATAAGCGAGTTGTACGGCTTAGGAACGAATCACGATATTTTAGAGTACGTCCGAAAATGGGCTTGAGGGTATACTGATGAGCATTCATAGCGAGACGGGTGTTACGGTTGAAAGTTTGAATGGTCGGAATGCTACTGGCGATTTCAGTGGAGCAATGGTGGTGGAAATAGCGATAAAACAAAGTGAAACACGAGACATTTCGTCGGTGTTCGAGGGTGTCCATTGATTGAATGATATTAGTATCATCAATAAGTTTTATCGCACGGTTTTGAATCCTATCCAGCAGGTGCAGAGACGTTTTAGGAGCAACTGACCAGATGTGGGCGTTGTACTCCAATTTTTGGCGGATGAATGCCTTATATATTGAGGCCAGATCAGAGGGAATACAATTTTTCTTACATCGCTTCAGGAAACCTAGACATTTCGCAGCATTTTTGGCGACATCAAATATGTGGTCATTACAACATAAGTTGTCATTGACACACATACCGAGAATAGAAAGTTTTCGGTTTCGATGCAAGTGGCTGGGTGTTTAAATTTCGCTTAAACGACAGCAAACAGCATTGTATTTTGGAAACATTAAATTACACTCTGTTGATAGTTCCCCAATTGATTATGCTGTTGATATCGGAATTTAATGAGCCTAGCATTTCTCGTTCTACAGCCGAAGAGCAGGGCCGTGAGTCCGGGAACGAATATGAAAAGCAGAGAGTACTGTCATCAGCAAAGGAATATATTGGATTAGAAGTAGCAGACAAGAGATCGTTAATGAAAATTAAAAAGAGTGTCGGTGACAGAACAGAGCCCTGGGGCACACCAGCATTTATTTTGTGAATATCAGACTTGAAACCGTCCAAGACAACTTGAATTGAACGTTCCGAAAGGTAATTTCTAATCCATTGAAGAAGAGAGTCGTCGATCCCAAATGCACGCATTTTCGACAAAAGAGCCTGATGCCAAACTCTGTCAAATGCCTTAGAAATACCAAGTGCAACTATTTTACTTTCGCCAGATTGGTGTAGACTTTGGTTCCACTTCTCGGTGAGACATGCTGTCAAATCACCAGTGGACTTGTTGCTACGAAAACCGTACTGCCGGTCATTGAGAAGTTTTCGTGTTTCGAGATATTTCATGAGCTGACGATTTATCAGTGTTTCCATGACCTTGGAAAGAAGGGACGTAAGTGCAATGGGTCTGTAGGAAGAGAGAGAAGATGATTCGCCTTTTTTAGGGACTGGCTGGACAAATGCTGTTTTCCATCTGCTCGGGAGAGTCCTAAAGTTTAGGATTGATGAAAAAGCTTACGCAGTGGTTTTGCCAGCGAGGAAGAACACCTCTTCAGAAGAAGGGGAGATATACCATCTGGACCAGCGGATTTATGAATGTTGAGATCTTTAAGTACTCTTGCTACTACACGATTGCGAAAGTAGATTCGTCCCATTGAAGATTCGACGCACTCAAGTATAGGCGGAGACAAAGCACAATCTGGGAGTGTTGAGCTGGCCGCAAAGTGTGCAGCAAGCAGATTGGCCTTATCCAAAGAGCTGACAGCTGGAATGTCATTGTAAATGAGCGTTGGGATGGAGGATGAGGCGGAATTTCTAATGTTTTTGACGAACGACCAAAAATTGTTACTGCCTTTGGGACATTGCAGTATTTTTTGCCTCAGTTTTTGGTCGTATAGGAATTTCACACGCTTAAGAAAGGCGTTGCAGTCATTTCTGGCTCGTTTGAACTTTCTTCGGCTTTCCTCTGTCGGGTTGGTCTTGTAGGACCGAAAAAACATTTCTCTAATCCTGGCGGCCTCTTTACAGCTCGAGTCGTACCATGCCTTTTCTTCTGGTTTGATACTCTTCATCCGATGAGAGATAAGTCATCTCATTCCAAAGAGAATGGTGTCTGTAATCATATCAGCAGCGGCATCCACGTCGTTATCGGGGAAGCATAACGACCAGTTAAAATTCCTAAAGAAACTGTTAAGACCGCTCCAGTTGGCTTTCTCGTATTGCCATGCTGTTCTTTTAGGAATTTTTTCTCTAACTGTGTGGTCGGTGTACGAGAAATTAGCTGATATGACACAATGGTCCGACGAGCCTAGAGGGGAGAGCACATCAATGGTGTACTTATCAGGGTGAGAAGTTAAAAACAAGTCCAGGGTGTTGGCGGTATGACTATCAACGTCTGGTATTCGCGTGGGCTCATTTACAAGCTGCGTTAGGTTGTTTTCCGTTTATGAATTGCTTACACCCATGACGTCCAAAGTAAGAGATCATGCTCTCGTCGAATGAAAGATTTTGTTCTGGGTGGAAATGTTTCAACATATTCATTTTCAGGTGATCCGTTAAGGGTCCACAATTTATCGCCATCGGTCACTTTTTTACCACTATCTTCAAAATGAAGAAATTTTGCGATATCCTGAATGCGATTTCTGCGCATTGCCAAATATACCATACTATTTCTCAAATCATCGTCAGTACTCCAAAATGATCTAAAACTGTTACGACCATCATAACCACTTACTAACAAAATGCCAATGTAAGTTTTTAGCTCAGCAATGGTGATTTGTGGGTTTGGTTTTCCAAGAAAAACTGCATATTTTTCAGATTTGTGGACAATGTGATTCAGCAAATCTCCATCTCAAATTGCTCATGAGGTTTTAAATTATCACAATCTTTATAATTCGCTTGGGGAAAGATTGGAACCGTGGCTACTTCATAATCTTTCGTCCAAGTGAAATTCATGTTCTTGTTTGATATAGGATGTTTCACCGTCGACACTGTTGGAATTGCTTTACGTAAACGACTCACACTGTGTTCAGCATTTGATGACGAAGGCCTATCTGTGAATGTCGTTCACGATTCTTCAAGTAAATTAGTTTGCATATTGTAATTGAGTTTTCCAAAACATCAGCTAACACTGTATCACTTAAAGCTAATTCGTCCTCACTCTCAGGATCATATTCCATCGCAGTGGCTTCCAAAGAATCAATGCGCCTGCCACTTTGCATTACAAGCTCACATGTTGATTTAAGTTGTCCAACACAAATATCTTCAGGTATGCCGACATCGTCGTCATCATAATCATCCTCCCCACTGAGTTCCCGGTGGAAGAATGTAAAACGCTGAATCCCTATCGTTTTCCTCTTCATCACAAAGCTCATTTAAATAGTCGATTGTTTCTTGTGCACTTAGTGGTCTTGAAAATTATGAAAAGCAAACATATACGAGTAAAACAAAATAAAACAAAATATGTAGTAATCTGAACTAAAAATACACTAAGTCATGTTTTCCTAGTCATGCCCAGCGTGATCATATGATCACACCGGCAAAAACTCTATTGCAAATGTTGCAAATCATCCGAAAATCCAACTTTTATATTTTTAACATAAAACTACATTTAATAGCTGAACAAAATATATTTTTGGGCATTTTTTGACCACATTCAATTAAAAAAGAAATACGCTTACTTTTTGAAGTAATCTTTTTTCACGTTTTTTGCCATTTTTTTTTTATACTTTTGCACAACTTCTTACACAAGTAAACACTAATGGAATGAAGAAGAAATGGTTTTAGCTATTACCTACATATTTTGAAAAGGCAATGAACACAATTTTGAAGAAATCCGTTAATAAACCGTTATTTTGTCAATACAACACAAAACCGACTTCTGGTGTGTCCATATGAACACGCTGGGCTGATTCGGGTTAAATGTATTGGAGAGCCGAGCCAAGCTTCTGGTTATGCTGTGCCTAGTAACTTATATGAAACCGAAAGCAGTTTCAGAGGCCTAAAAATTGGTCATGCGAATATTTCAGTTAATCAACAGATTCATATAGATATTTTGTTTTTGTAAATTAACGCAATTTGGTATTTCATCGAGTAAAAGGGCCATAAAATTAAGACTGCTAGCATGACTTTCTTTTGAAAAGTAGTTGTTGCGGTTCTGGTTACTTACTTGTTAAAGGATGCAAATAAAAAATGAAAGTCAGCGGCCCCGGGCATCCTTTCCGTGTTAAAGTTCAGCTTATCTGGAAATTGTAGTCCAAGAAAATATTGTACATACGAGTATATGGATACATTTTTATGATGGTATACTCGTAGATGGTATAAATTTCGACGAAAAGACACACGACATTGGGTCACAATTACACAAAATGTCGCGACGTTGAAATGAACTATTGAACTTATTAGGAACGTTGCCACAACATCTACAAATAATTACATTCACTTGAGAATGATTCTTGTCGGCAGCTGTTTACTGTAGCGTGGAAGGCGGCTGAGGCTCTGTATGTCCCTGATTTTCGCAAAAACAAGATTTTGTATCTGAATGAATAATTGAATAATTGAAGTAATGATTGCCTGTAGATGTTGGTGCTTACAGGCGTTAAGGGAGAAGGAGCAATATCGAACGTTCATCCTGCAAATAATGTTGATTTCTGTTTTCGACACAATCAGTGACTTTGCCGAAGAAAAGGGAAATGAAGGCACACCTTAAGGGAAGACAACTGCAACTTTATGTGTTGGAAACCGTCTACGAATTTCGGAATTTTCTTGAAACTTCTTGTGAATCTTCAGCATGTGCGCAGTGCAGCGGAAATTATCCTGCCATCGTGTCTTTTGATTTGGCAGCAAGTTAAAAAAAAAGGTTATCCTACTTTCAAACATTCTTTTAAAATCTTGTCGTCGTAATAAACTGGTAGGCATTGTTGTGCTTAAGAAGGTCTTCAAATAAAAGACGGAAGTCAACTTGAATCTTAATTGAGTTATAATGGCTGTGTTCAATTATACCTATGTATATCTTAAAACTAAAGTAATTGCGAGTTCTTGAGGCTTCGAGGATTCGAGCGGGAATTCCATATGCTGAGACATGCGAGTTTTCTTTATGATAGTGTCAAGCCAGGATTACCAAAATATCGCACATAATGCACTGCGACAACAGTGCCAATTTACAGTTTACTGTGTAAACACCATCGATTCGATTCTCTGGTGCTGATGGATCTTGATCTTCGGCCGAATTTCCTGAATTCACACTTAGATTTGGACTCGTGATGCTAAGGTGAGTCTAAAGCTCTCTGCCTGACCCCTGCATTCTTGTGGTTAATAATAATAATACTTCGATCTGGCACGAAAGGATGAACACCTTCATTTTCAGATAAAGAATAAAATCACATCCGAATACAGTCGACCTTCCCGAATACAGTCCTCTGCCTAGGTTCTTCTCTACAACTGCAGCAATCCACTTCTCTATTCGTTTATACCGACGTACGATAACCGGTTGCCCCTCAGAAAACTTGGTTTGAAACTCCTCCCTCACTTTTTTGACTTCTGTGGCCATCGCAGGGAGAATGGTGCGGCATTCTCTTCCATGGACCGTTTCTGCAGGGGATGTCCCTGTCATCCCGTGTAGATCAGGATGTGGAGAGAAAAACTAGAAGTGCTTCGTAAAATTTTACAAAGTGCGTTCTTGAATGTGGGCACCATCCTTTCAGATGCACCACTGGATTCTGGGTTGAAGGGGCGCTGATGTTACATGTTGCATTGAGTTACTTCGGCTAAACTGCTGAAACTCGTTCGATGTAGACCGAGTGCCGCTGTTAGATGCTTTTTCTAACACAAAAATTTAGCGCAAGACTTGAATGATCGCCTCTGATGTGATGAGTGACATTCGAACGACAAAAGTGAACTTGGACTTTGAGTCGACCACAATCCAACACGTTTGCTTCTGAAAAGGTTCAGCGAAATCAATGTGTATTTGTTTTCACGCTATTTCAGTGGGCGGCCAACTGGTGCATTCTCTTGGTTTAATATAAACACATTGCGAAACGTTCTTGGTGATGTGATGTCGTCGTCAGCACTGAGCCGCCAGTTCTATCGACGTGAAATCTGCTCCATACGGGCAAATCCCAGTCCCAGTGTCCTTGGTGGAAATATGTCAGTACCTCCGTCTGTAGCTGCTTTGATGTAACACATTTCAAAAGGAAGTCCTCTCCGAAAATGTGGCAATAACGACTTGTTGACTTCGTGTTGGATGAATGACCTTAGTGAGAACCGGATCGCTCTGTGTAACCTTGGCTATAGGGATAGAATTTATATAAAATTGTTCAACTATTCAGGAGTAAGCTACATCTAATTGATGACCCTATTCTACGATGTGATAAAGGGTCTCATCCGGACTAGTTGGCAACCGCGATAGGCAGTCAGTATTTTCATGTAGTTTTGTTGGACGCTAGCGTATGGTGTACATACATCCCATAACAATGAGGGCCCATAGTTGGAGACTCTGAATCATCACATGCGGTAACTTTTTGGGCGGACTGAAATTTGTGACAAATACAAATACAAATACAAATTAACGTCCAAAAAAGTGCTGGCAAAATTCCTTTAACTCCATACATGATGGAGCGAGCTTCCTTCTCAATCCGGCTGTGTTTTCTCCGAGCATCGTAAAGCGTTTTCGATGCAAAAACGATTTGTCGCTCCGTTTTATCTGGATGGATATTTCCGTGTGATGATGCGTCCCTACCTAGAGTGATTGGTAAGTAATTACGAAGATATACCAATCGCGATATATTCAAAATGTTTTCCTTGAATTGGTCAAATCTGCCAGGTTGATCTTTTCCGCAAATGATAGGCTGATCTAACGATCTCAGTTTATTTAAACTCCCCAAGATCCTTCAAATTCCTCGGTTCAGGCAAATCTACAATACCTATAGAATCGATGATATGACCCAAGTAGTCAATTTCAGTCTGGATATTGGCATTTTTCCAACCGGCATCGCTATCCATGACGTTCTAAGCACTCTAGTAAAGTTTAGAAGTTATGCAGATGCTCAGCATTGGTGCGACCAGAAACGATAATGTCATCCAACTAAGACGTGCAAAAATCTATATCAGACAACATACACGCCTTTGAAAAATTCCGGTTGAATTAGAAATTTCAAAGGCTAAACGCTGATATTTAAATACAACAAATTCTGTACTTATGATGCAAAGTTTCTCCGACTCTTCGTCTAAAGCTACTTGGAGGTAGGCTTCGGACAATTCGAATGGGTAAATGGGCGAAATAAAATTGTAGCTTCATTAACGAAATTTTGCAGATAGCTCCGTTTCCAGCAGCCTTTTCTAAGCCCTCATAAATGCGCTGTTTTTTATTATTTACACTTTCCTTCCACTGAAGTATTTTAGAATGAACAACTGAGTTCGCCATTGAATATTTACATGCATAACAGTATTTCAATAATTACAAAAATTATCTCGAACTTTTGTACGAAACTTTAGCTCGAGGTTCAACTTCAGAAAGTCGTTTTATTGCGAAGATAAAAATTATTTTAGAAAAAACCTTGAGATAATTAATTCGCGCTAAAGAGCTTTGTCCAACTGGTAATAAATTTAAAAAAATATATATATGGTACTTGCTTGTAGTTTTCAGCAATATAGATGTATGTACTGGCACAGGTATGAATCTAAAAACAATATCTCGTCGCATTCTTTCATCTTTTAATAGTCCCACTCGTTTAGGAAGGACTTTATTACGCATTATAGCCACTCATTAATAAACTTTCCACAGCTGTTACCTATTCAAAATGGTAACCAACCAACGATAAACAAGATATCTAAATTCTTATCAAAGTAATTATTGTAGTTAACTACAGTAAACGCTTTGCACGGGTTTTTAGTACGAGCATACTCGTATCTCATTTGTTTTTCTTCACCTGACGTCAGTAGTATTATTGCCGAAATGTAATTAGTGGGCGTCGCCTTACATTTTATTTGATTAGACATTCAGTGCGCACGGTCTAATATCACCGCAAAGGTGCTATTAATTCATAAAAAAAAAACACATCCACCAACCGCCATTAGAAAATGCTCTTGCCCATGTATAGGTGTGACGGCAAACTTTGGGGTACACTTATCTACATTAAGGCGATGATAAACCAATAGAAAGACTTCGCCTTAGATTTCGTACCAACGAAACTGTAACCCTTTATTGGGTAAACCCAATATGCACCCATTATCCAACGCTGTCCTGTCACACCATTACCTGGTACGGTATACGATACGGACACCCGAAGCTAATGTTTGTTTTGAAAACAAATTAAAAGAACTTCGCCACAAATGAGCGCCTCAGAGGCAAAGCCCAGGTGAAAGGATTAATCTAATGATTTGTCAAAATGGTTAACCCTTTTTCAAAATACTCGTTGTCCTGTCATGTTTTCGGGTTTGTTTTCCGAATATGTTTTCTCGTTGAGATTTGAAGTTACGAGTGTGTATGTTGTACAGATACTCGTACTACGAGTACATATAAGAACCGTACAAATTGTAAATGACCATAAACATGTAAATATTTGCAGGATTTGTGTTTAAGAGGATGGCAAAGTTAGCAACCATCATAAACTGGTTGTCTTCTGTTTCAAGGTGAAGCCGATTCCATAGAAAGCGAGCATTTCTCACTGCGGGGATCCGTAATGAAATCATTGAAAAGATACTCGTACGTAGCAAAGGATATCTATCGATGTCGATTCTGGTTACCAGTAAAGCGGTAAAATTATTTCAGGCAGCAATTACCTTCATTGTTTGGACTACTGGCGTAAAGGGGTGGAACGTTGACAGTCAATGGTAATTTGGTGAAACAACATAAAACAGGGTTTACCTGTCAAAGTTCGCGAATGCAAATTTCTGTCTAAGGATTAACCTCTTCTTTTGATATAGGTAGGTACCTGAGTTATGTATGTGTTTACTTGAAAAATAATTGAAATAGTCGCTCTTACACCCTTTGATTGGGATCTTCTACGTGTATACCCAGTGAAACACCCCTTTTATATGGTTGCAATAAAATTAACGATGCTCATACTTGGGCAAATCTGGGTTCGCCTTCTTGCCAAATACTCGCTGTAATTGCTGCAATTTTGCAAATTTACTTAAACTGCAAACGGCAAAGAGATTGACTACTTATCGACAACGATTTTTGTTTGGTGTGTCCTTGAAAACGATGCGACGGTAAGAAGAATGTGATGATGTGATTTTCAAGGACATCTTGCACTCCTTGCAAGTACGACAATACAATCTCTTTCTCACAGAGGTTTTCGAGAACACATATTCGTAAGTATGATATTTTTTTTTTTCTCGAAAAGACTCCACTATGCGGAGATTAGGAAGTCATTTGAAGTCCCCTCCTTGTTTTCGTTTCAGAATCATATATCTGTCAACGATGTTATGTGGCGTTATAGTGAAATTATAGCTGATCCTTCCTTTTGTTTCTTGTTTTTTTAGTTCCCAGAACATTATGGGCACAAATACTCGTACATTGGTGTGTTTGGTTTCAGGAGTGCATAACCAACTTCACATTGACCGTCAACACTTGTTGCCATTACGTAAATTTATTCCAGTGCGCCAATTTGTCTCTCACATTACGTTCTGCGTCTGCTGTGACTGGGATACACTAGCTCATTCTGTGTAGTGTAAACAAATTTCAAGGGCTTAGTCGGAACGCCTCGGTGCATGAATAGATTTATGAGATTACGAGGTCGGATATTTTACAAAATACCCAAACCACTCCTATTACGTAATTTATGAGTGGCCGTAGCTGTAGCCATAGCTGAAGTGAAGTATGCACTATCAGAGCTAGAGTTAGAGCTCTGTGAATATGTGACCACTTCTTGTTTAAGTGTCCGATTTCACTTTGTCACCCTTAATCGTTGCGTAGGCGTCCACCAACAATGCGTTTAGTATTTTTTAACGGACACTTGAACTATCGCACTTGCTTAAGTGGCGCTGAGGGACATTAGGTCTGCGCATTCTCAGATTGGGTGCTGTATTGTTAGCACATATGCGAGTAGGTATGGTATGTATCGCACATATGTACATATGTAAGAGTGTGTGTCCTGTGTCTAAACCTTATGGTGGGTTGCATATGTTTAAGGTATTAAATCATGCAGTTTATGGGTGCGCCGTCATGTCTATCGGCCAGTTTTTCACACTTTGCTTTCCCAACCACCGGACACCATTGGGAATTAATTGCTTCTATTCGGAGGCATCGTACACAGTTTCTTTGGAATTTGATAGATTTTGTCACATCGATAGTGACTTACTCATTGATTGGACTTCTGGACTAAGATGAGCTTCGTAGAAGTGACAGGCCACTAGTAGGTACTTTCTTCACTCTAAACGAAGAAATTCGAGAAGTTATCTTTTTGATTTCACTTTTTTTTTTCTGTCGTAGTTATGGAAGTAAATACATACGTGCGAAGAAACAACTTACCCTAGTTGACGGTAAGGCTCAACTATTTTTCCAACAAGCAACTGCAATAGTTTTCTAGACAATACGAGGGCTGTTTGATAAATACCCGCATTAGAAATGACAACGCTACTTTTTTAGGCTTTGACAATTTATTTTTCAGTATGATCCCCTTTCAATTCGATACACTTTTCCAAGCGGTGCTGCAACTTTTTTAACCCCTCCGTACAGTACGACTTTTGTTGGCCTGCAAAATACTCCTCCGCGGCGGCGATGACTTCCTCGTTCGACCCGTACTTCTTTCCGGCGAGCGATCTTTTAAGGTTTGGGAACAAAAAGATGTCGCAGGGAGCCAAATGCGGAATATACGGAGGATGGGCGAGCAATTCGTAGTGCAATTCGGCCAATTTGGCTGTAGAGACTGCGGAGGTGTGAGCCGGTGCGTTATTATGGTGGAGGAGCACTTTCTTCTTCGCCAAATGTGGTCGCTTTTCTTTTTTCTTTAAATCGGCGTTGAATCAGCCCAATAAATCGACGTGGTATACTCCTGTGATTGTTTTTCGTTTCTCCAAATAGTTAACGGTAGCCATCACCTTTCCGGCCGAAGGCGCAGTCTTCGCCTTCTTTGGAGCACGTTCACCAGGTAAAACCCATTGTTTCGATTGTTTTTTGGTCTCTGGCGTGTACCAATGAATCCATGTCTCATTGACGAAACTCCTCCGGCTTTCGTTTAAACAGGGCCAAGTACGTCTTTGAAGTAGTCTCACGATTGCTCTTTTTCTCCGGTGTGAGCAAACGCGGCACCCATCGCGTGGACAGCTTTCTCATGCCCAAAATCTCGTGCAGCATATGGCTAGCGCGTTCAGTTGAGATGCCTGCTATCTCAGCCAACTCGCGAATTTTCATTCGGCCAACACGAGATCATAGATTTTGTTCACAGTTCTGTGGTAACCGTTTTTGGCCCATCTGGGCGCCGTTCATCAAAAATCAATGTGCGGCCACGGCGAAACTCTGCGAACCAATGATAAACGGTTGTATGGGAAGGTGAATGTTTCCTATACACACAATCGAGAATGGGTTTGATTTCCTGGTAGGTTTTGCCACTCAAAAACAAGAATCGGATCACGGAGCGATACTGCTCTTCTTCCATGGTCTTAAAAAACACTAACACGATGTTTTGAAATGGGTGCCAAAGCAGAACTAAGCGTCGTTTTTTCACCAAATTTTGAGAGGCGGACTAAAAGAGGTCATACTAAATGATGGTATGTTCATTTTGGCTCAATAGAGCCATCTATCTTACAATCCGGGTACTCATCAAACAGCCCTCGTAGATTAAGAAGAAAGCCTTCAATCTTTCTACGGAACCCAGTAGAACAGTTTTCTATTTTTTGTATTTTTGATTATACAACTCCAGCTTTTGTAGCAGTCATTCGATATTCGTAAGCCGAGTTTGTTGAGAACCTTACATGCCATTTGAGTCGAGACATTTCTCTACTACGCCGTTCTTTTGACATTGGTTGAAAGATTCGACTAGCCAGAGCGCTGGTATTTAATACTATATAGACCGTACACCCATGTATCTTCTCCTTCATTTAGTGGGTGAAAACGACAGTGAAAAATAGAAGAATTTTTATCTTAAAGCAACCTATTTCAGCCCTATTTCAGTATCTGCGCCGTGGAAGTCACCAAAGAAGCAGCATGTTGATGTCAGCACCTCCAGTATCACCGTTAAAATTTGTAGCGAAGTCTAAATGCCTCAAAGTAATATTTTTCAAAATTAACGTTCTATTCGAGAGGCCGCATTTACTTTTTCTTTCCCTCGTTAATAGGTGGATCTATCTTCGCTGCTTCCAAGGCGTAATATACTCGTACATCACGCCACATTCTTAATATTATGTAAATTTCGAAGATGTAATTTAATGAACTCTTGAAAGATTGTGCCTCTGTTAATGGAGCGTAAGAAATGCACATTTTTTTCAATGGCAGTTTTGCCTAACTCTGTTCTTGATATCAAAGGTCTTGGTGTGATCTTGAAGCAGGGTGCATTCTCCATCTTTTCTCCGCACAATCAAATCGGAGTTTGGTATGGTTAAGATATTTCTCTGTGTACTCGATAACACCCGCCGTACCCAAATGGGGACGATTTTCAAAGTACTCTTATGCCCAGTTTCCTAGTGAGAGTTTAAATTTAACTAAACCTGAACGAGAGCTTAAACTAACCAAACTAGCCTAGACGGAGTTGGGGAGGCTATCTTTGAACAAAAGTTGGCAGCACTATCCTTCTAAAATGTTAAACTATGGTGTCATTGATTCAATTCGATATTACCTGTTGTGTTTTGCTTTTTTAATAAACAATCAAAGTCAATGCGGACAAAAATATGGATCTACTGATAGGGGTTGGTCCAAAAATAAAGGACATAATTGAAATTAAAACGACGGACCGAGTGCAGTAAAGGGAAAAAGTATGTTAAAGTACTTAACCCTTAGATGCATGACTTTTTAAAAATTAAAATAAAAATTATCCTTGCTAAGTCATGACTTTAAGAGATTTTTCTTATCAATAGTTTTTAGTTTTATCGATATTTATAGATATGGCACAAGGAAAAAAAATGCAGTTTTACATTTTTCTTCAAAAATTTAATTTTTTAAAAAATATTTCAGTACTTCATATACTCGTATGTACATACATTTCAAAAATAGGTTATGAATGCTTTTATAATAATTGGCATGAAGAAAACTTGCACCTCTGTCGTTCGCCATTCCAAATAGGCATATGGCTGATTCCATCATGTCTTACGTCTGTTGTCGACAGAGCTCGAAAATAACTCTCAACCTTTCTTTTCATTTGGTTTCTCTCTGAGAGATATTGCATTGGGCATTGAGATTTAGGTCTTGCTCAGAGATATATATATATGTACTCACCATTTCGCTCCTCGCTTGAGACTTATTTTTTTATTTCAAATATATCTGTCCTCTATTGACTTTTTTTATAAAAATTAAATGGAACTGATCAACCTAAAGCATTTTTCGTCGAAAATAAATCAAAAGTGTTCAATATATAGAATTCAATCGTTGTCTTTATATTTCGCATATATAATAAGTATTATAGGTATAAAAGAACGTTCTCATGGGATCTCATATGGTGAAATTCAAAAATGTATGGAATAATTTTAATATTTAGCTGAAGGCCTTATTGTCCATGTTATTGAATTCGTTGTCAATAACAGCAACTACGAGCTTCAATCAAACAATCTGAAAGGGATACATCGGTCATACTCGCAATGTATGGAACCCAATGGCACTTTATACCACCAGCGTCACCTCACTTTGGTGGATTGTGGGAAGCAAGTGTAAAATCAACCAAATATCACCTTAAGCGAGTGATTGGAGACAGAACATTGACATTTGAAGAATTAACAACTGTGCTAACTCAAATAGAAGCGTGCCTTAACTCCCGACCATTAACGGCAATCGAAAACGATATAAGTGATCTGACCGTTCTTACTCCTGGCCACTTTCTCATAGGAAGCGCTATTAATGCAACACCCGAACCAATTATCGATGAGACTAAAACATACCGCTCCCGTTGGCAGCTGCTACAAAAAATTACCCAAGACTTCTGGAAAACTTGGTCTTCTGAATATTTGCCTCAGCTTCAACAGCGAACGAAATGGAAACAGAAGGAAGAGAACTTCAAGGTTGGTGACATTGTTCTCATCAAGGAAGATCGATTACCACCAACAACTTGGGTAATGGGTAGAATTTCTGAAATTCACCCTGGTAAGGATAATGAGGTTCTCGTAGTTCAATCCAAATTTACAAAAAATCACTTAGTACAAGCTGCTCTTGTTGCATTTTAAGAGTAGCGATCCATACAGGCTTTAAAGAATCAATATACTCTCCAACGAATTCCCAATCTATTGTCGCTTCAATCATGAGTTGCTCGTGTTCCTCAAGAAATGATTTTATTTCAAGTAACTTTTTGAGCATTAGATAGGTGGAATTCCATACATTTATCGGATTGATTTAATATACGTCTATGTAGAAGATAGAGCATAAGACATTGAAAATTGTTTTTAAATTATGCTACATACAGAAACTAAACAAATTTTAAAAAAAATATATTTACAAATATTTTGCAGTTTTTAAAATCTTGCATAGTTTCCTTCCACTTTCAATTTTTTGGCAAATATTTACATCCTTATGTACGTCATTAACACACAGCTGAAGGGTATGAGCTGCACAACGTATTGAGTGAATATTGGGAAATATAACTGGGTCCACAATTTCCTCTAACTCTAACTCGTCGTAGTCTTCGTTTAAATCGGAATCTTCATTAAGGCTTTCAGGATGTTTCTCCCGTTATCTGAAGTAATACTTAAAAACAAACACACACAAAAGTTGTAATCTATCTATAACCGATCGTATCGTCCCCCATATGCTAGAAACATGAATGTGCAAATTTCCAGCTTTTGAGTTTGATAAATCGTTCTTTACTCCCAGCTATCCCGGACCTGTGAATGTGCGGAGACCATGGAAAAAGCAATATTAAACCTACGAATTTTTTGACAACAAACAACAATCAAACACGATTTTCAAAAATTATCAATTTTGCATATTCATGCTTCTGGCATATGGCGGACGGTATGATACCCTATCTCTTAACCCAGCCCTATTAAAGTGTCCGAGGCCATATTTACTGTATGGGTGAATTATGAATAACGTTAATGCCAAAATATTATTTCAGCGCAATTTTTTTTATAATTTTTAGTAAAAAGAACACCAAATTTCAACTTTCTAGATCAAAATTGAAGGCCGAAAAAGTAAGAACAGACGGACATGACTCAATCGAATTGGCTGTTCGTACTGATCATTTATATACAGTGGTGTTCACCTTAATAGCACAGCCTATTTCAAATGTTCTTTTTTTGCAATACACACTGTAAGGATCTGATTTGATTCCAATAAAACTATTATTTGAGGATAATTCTACCGTTATGAACGCCAAAACATCAAACAGAGACAATCGTACGGTATTTCTTAGTTTTACGCTCGTTAAAGAAGATTGCCATTTCGGAGTGAGTGTTCTTATAAATAGCACTCCTTTGGTATTGTGTAAATATTCTCTGTTTTTGTAGTTTTTTTTTTTTCAATTTCTATGGGGTGAATATATTTTTTTCGATAATAGTATCAAAATTATTCTAATAGCTCATACAATTTATTAAGATTTAAAATGGGAAGACGAAAACACTGCACCGAAGAAAGGAGGGAAGTCATTGCTTCAATGATACATAGCGGGGAGATTATTTCTGCGGTAGCCAGAACATTAGATTGTTCCAGAAAGCTTGTCCAGAATGCCATGAAGGTAATACGACAAACGCAGTCTACAGCGAACCCCGTTAGAAAGAATAGGGGAAAGAAAACGTCGAAAAAGACTGACAGGATAATTCACAGAATTAGCTGCAGTGATCCATTCTTAACTTCCGGGGAAATAAAAAACATATTGGCTGAACAGCATGGTATCCAAATATCAGCCGTGACTGTGCGACGTCGCCTCATGGAATTCCAGCTCAACGGAAAAATTGCCAGGAAGAAACCTCTAGTATCCCAGAAGCACCGAAAGAGAAGACTTGCTTTTGCACATGCCCACAAGGACAAATCGTTGTCCTTTTGGAAAAATATTTTGTGGAGCGATGAAAGCAAGTTTAATCGCCTTGGGTCAGATGATAAGAAGTACGTGAGGCGACCTGTAAATCAGGAATTCAACTCCCAGGTACACCATTAAAACCGTCAAGCATGGTGGTGGGAGCATAATGGTGTGGGCCGCAATGTCATGGCATGGTGTTGGGTCCATGGTTAAGATTGATGGCATTCTGGATCGGTACAAATATAAAAACATCTTAGAGGAACATATGGAACCATACGCCGATGAATTCATGCCTCTGTTATGAAATTTTATGCACGATAATGATCCAAAACATTCTTCGCGTCTAGTAAACAAAATATCCGTACTTGATTGGGCAGCCCAAAGTCCTGATTTGAATCCAATCGAGAACCTTTGGAATGATGTGGATTTCATCGTAAAGGACTCAAATCCGAAGAATTTGAATGAACTTTGGCAGACCATAAAGTCAGCGTGGGATACTATCCCTTCGGGAAGATGTAAGCGTTTAGTTGAAAGTTTACCAAGCGTTGTCGGAAAGTAATTAGGAGCAAAGGATTTCCTACCAAATATTAAATACATTTCAGTTCTATTTTTTTTTTTTGTATATTTATTATTTTTTTGTTAATATTCGTTGACTGTGCTATTTATGTGAACAGTCTATTTTTAAGTTTATGAAGTTTTCCTTTTTAACGTTAATTAATATTTTGGATTGAATTACATTTCTTGTTTATTAATTCAAATCTTTATTCATTAGAATAAACAAATTTTGTTTAACCCTCACGTACAATTTTTTTTTTAACAAAATGGATTAAAATAAAAGGGTGTGCTATTTAGGTGAACACCACTGTACATATATACCTTATATGGTGTATCTCTATTATTTTTCTATGTTACAACAAACTATGTATCAAACTTTATATACCCTATAGGATAAGTTTATACCTTATATACCTTTATACCTAATAGTAAAAAAGAAAACAGTAATGTATAGAATAAAACATCGAAGTAATTTTACTTCTCGAAACCTTTAGCTAGTTATGTATCGAAGAACTTACCTGTAAATTTGACAAAGCTGAATTTCAAAATCCGCCAGAATTTCTAGAATTTTTTCTTTGAGGAATTGCCCCGTATGACGCTCAAATAACTGCACCATTCCTAACGTTTTTGCGGCAATATTCATTGAATTCGCCTTAAGTTCAATAAACTGTAAATTTACACGAAGAATTGATCTATCCATTCGAGTGGCACTATCAATTTTCAAAGACAGAAGTCTACCTTTTACACTCCTTCGAATTTCATTTTTTAAAGACTGAACTTTCAATTCAACAAACTCCATGATATTATGTGAAGATATTGGCGAAATGTCCAAACCTGCATATATTGGGTTAACTATTTCTCTAAATCCTTCACTGTCTAAATGTGTAAAAGGTCTTCCATCATTGGTAACTATTTTAATTATTGCAGTAATAAAATCTTCCTTATTCACTTCCAAACATATTTTCACTTTCTTTTTAGGCAATTCTTCGGAATTTTGTATGCTGTTTTTGATAACAGTATTTTCCAAAATGTCCTTGTGTTTTACCTCTAAATGCCTTCTTAAATTAGTTAAATGACGCCCACGCAACTCCAAATCACAAACATTGCACTTTGACTTTACTGTACTCGCATTATATTGGAAAAAGTTTCTAATTGTATTATCTGGTTTTCTGCCCATAGTCACTTCAACTTGCACTCACTTCCACTGAACTTTATTAAACGAATGTTTGTTAAGTGCTACACAATAAATGACTAATCAAACCACTAATCTGCATTTCGGTATATACGGCTTGCTAACTAAGCGACAACAGTAAATGCAATTTATTTTTTTCTCTCAGTGATATATCTCATTGATTGACCAGAACCTAAACAAAAAAAAAGTAAGGGTTTCTCTCCGACCAAGAGCGAAAAAATTACGGTAAAACAAATCGGTTATTAAGTGATAAAACCTTTGAAAAGGTTGAGAGTAATTTTCGAGCTCTGGTTGTCGGTACCGGTGTTGTTGGTCCTGTTCGTCTTTTTTCTGAATGAAGGGA
Source organism: Volucella bombylans (assembly GCA_949129095.1). Classification (NCBI taxonomy): domain Eukaryota; kingdom Metazoa; phylum Arthropoda; class Insecta; order Diptera; family Syrphidae; genus Volucella; species Volucella bombylans. The sequence continues at coordinate 166,558,863 of OX422144.1, read as the reverse complement.
AGAAACAGTTGGACTTGCTGAGGGTCTTCCACGTTTCAAAGTCGATGAACTGGTTCCAATATTACAAAATGGTTTTGCTAATTCGATTCGAAAGCGAACCAAATTGACGTCATTGTGGGCTGAAGTTCGCTTATAAAGGAGCCATGAATTAATAACGACCATGTCGACCAAGTGATGGAAAAGTCGCATATACCATTTTTTCGATTTCATTGCAATTTTGGCTCTTCCGATGAAGCTGTCCATCAAATCTACTCCTCCCATATGCCGATTATACTCTTTTATCATAGCCTGACATTTTATCATTATATTTGACGTTGCTTTCCTATCAAACCTTTTTATGTTACTCTCAGGCTCAATTCCAATGAAAGTCGATAACATGTTGACGCACTTATTATCCTTCCATGTGAGATTGCAACTCGGGATTTGTTTATAATCAGCAACAAATTCGAAAGAACTTCCGCTTTTTTCATTTTTCCGAAGCTTGCAATTCGGCATCCGATTTCTCTGACTGTTCCAATGGAAAGATTCCTAGTTTCGTCAAATAATATTGCAGCTGAACAGACGTATAAATACTGTCAACGCTCAACTATGTTGCTACTTGATCCCAAGTCTGGTTCTTTGCGCTGTACACGTTCCGCACTATTATTTTCATTACCCGCATATACTTCAAAATCGTATGCAAAACCAGACACACCACAAAGAACAAAAATTGTATACCCTCATTTATGAGGCTTCTGTGGCAAGTTTTGCTTCAAATGATGTTTAGCTTTTGAAGCACAACTTTGTTCATCAACGGAAAGGTGTTCCTCTATTGGAATTGGCACACATTTTCCTTTGAGGCCTTCATCGGTCTCTAATTCATCTTCACTGTCACTTGGAATGTTATATAAAATTTTAGCAATTTCTTCTTCTCTAAAAGTGCAAGACATCTAAAAACGAAAAAGAATTTATTTGAAATGTGCTGAATGCATACTGTGCCAGATGTGGCACAAACAAACAATTGCCAAAAACCGACGAAAAACTTACTCAGACTTTTTTTTTTATTTTATAATCTGATTCAATACACTATAATCCCATTTCGAATTATTTTTAGAATGGTTAGCTATTCAGAAAAAATTACCAAACACGAGATTGATTTGACCGAATCGAACAACAGGCTGCGTATTTGATTTACAATTGTCAGTTTTATGAAAGGGAAAAGAAAAGAAAAGCATGCATGAGTCGACAGAACATGCCAGATTTGGCCGTTGAATGGTTTGGGTCATATATGGAACACTATGCATCTAAGGGTTAATTCGAGAAGTGGCTCCCAGTATCGAAGCAACAATAAAAATACTGCGTGCGAAAAGTGAAAACAATACGCAACTGGTGGCGGTCCGTCAGAAAAAAAGCAGACTGACTAGACAACTCCACTATGGCTATAAATGGATTATCATACGTTTATGACTGCGATACTTTGAAGCAGAATGGTAAAAAGGACTAATCGAAATATATATATATATTCGAGCAAAAAATCGACCATCCTGACTGCTAGAAAAATAAATTTAACTCCCGACAAGTGACAGGCAGCAGCAACCAGCGCAGAGAATGCAACAAAATTACTACGAAGATAAACATGCTGTCCACATGATCCACCTTCAGGAAGAGCGTGAGAAGAAAACGCTTATATTCAATCCTGAACTGGAACAACAAAAAAATTTGTGAAAGCATCCTTTTTATGTCTTTTTTTTAGTAGTCTTTCTAGTGCAATTTATTTATTCCTTTACAAAATAAAAAATAAAATGCAACGAATGCAAAAGTTTGGCTTATGATAGTTTTTTATTTACCTTTTCTTATTGCACGGCAATTGAAGATCAGGTAGGACAAGTTAGTCTTGAAGTAAATCAGGACAAAACAAAATACACGTTGTCAGCACACAAAAACTTATCTGTTCGAAACCTAGGGTAGAACGTCACTGTTGATGACTATAACTTCGAGGTGGTACTCCTTCAAATGAAAAATATTTCGTCGAGTAACAGGTCCCGCGTGCGAAGAAGGCACCGGCCGCGGACTCTATGAACTGTATCAGGATGTGGATATAGTCCAAAGCGTGAAGACAGCAATGTTTTAGCCAAGGCGATCTTCGAATCACGACCCACAGCCATGCAAAACCGAAAAAGACCTCACCTTCGGTATAAATACCAAGTAACCGCAGATGACAGGAAGTTTGGTCTGTACAACCGAATACAGTGTGCCCAGCATCGACGAGGATGGAAGGCTGCAGTGTTTCAGACAGAGTGCGTTCTGGCGTTTGCAATATCGGGAATCTTCTCTTTCCCACACCATTATGACCTTTCAATACGATTTTGAGCTTCAATCAAAGATTCATTGTACCTATAAAGATTCTTGTAGATTGTTGCATTTACGTAAAGGATAGCCACAGTCAACTACTATTTCCAAAGTATCCGCTTTCACATCTAGCACAGATTTTTGAGTTTTTAAAATTTGTGGAATTATGACTCGTTCTAGGTCACCTTGCAATGACGTCTCATTATTTTTGAAGTCGAACCCCATATGGTTTGCACGTTTAAAGAAAAGTATTGTACATGTGGGTTATACTAAACAAAATTATTATAAAGGGTTTTCCTATAAGGACTTGAAAATTTTTTTTTTTAAATAAAACGCAAACCATTTGAGATATTTCAAAAACTTTACTATCGGCTTGAAGTACAATCAACATTTATGAATGGAACTCGTTCATATGGTCACAGCGGGCACGTTTGCAGCGGTCGATTCGTTGGACGAAATTTTCAACGACTCAGCCACACATTTCGGCCGAAACGACCGAAACGGCCACTATTTCGCGTTCAATGTTGGCTCTGAGCTCTTCCAACGTCATCGGCTGGACTTAACGTAGCCCCACAGAAAATAGTCAAGCGGCGTTAAATCGCACGAACGAGGCAGCCAATCGACTAGCCCATTTCTTAAGATAACACGCTCACCATACTTACTCTTCAATAAATCAATTGTAGCGTGTACTGTGTGGCTTGTGGCTTGTGGCACCGTCCTGTTGAAACCACATGTCGTCCAAGTCCATATCATCCAATTCGGGCCAAAAATAATCGGTGATCATGGTGCGATAACGCTGACCATTCACAGTAACGTGACGATTGTTATCGTCGACCAAAAACTATGGCCCAATAACGCCGCCGGCATGCAAACCGCACCAAACAGTTATTTTTTGTGGATGAAGTGGTGATTCATGAAGCACATGTGGATTTGCACCCGACCAATAACGCGTATATTGCTTATTGACGAACCCATTGAGCCAAAAATGAGCTTCGTCACTGAAGATGATTTTGCGATGAAATTCACCATCTTGTCGCATCTTCTCCAGAACCCAATCGGAGAACGTACGTCGCTTCAATTCTTGAGAACGCCGTGGAATTGACTGATTTGGATCGTTTGCTGCGGACGCCTGAACTAGGGCGAGAATTACGACCGAAAATTGGAGTTAACGCTCTTAAAGTTGCAGTCACCGACTCCGAATTTCGGTAGAAAATTTTTATAATTTGCAGACGTTGCTCGTTCGTGTATTTTACCATGATGAATATGTTGAGTTTACTGAATAAATTGACAGTGACAGTTTGATGAGTAGTGAAAGAGTGCGTTCACAAATTAAATTCAAAGTTGTCAAGTCCCTATTGGAAAACCCTTTACATAGACCTAAACGATCTAAAAAATATAGGCGTAAACAGTCTCCTACGCTTCATCGTAAACTCAAACTGGTTACATTAGTAAGAGGATCACAGATCCAAGTGGCATCACAATTGGCCAATAGTCCTAAGTGGGTTGGTATTTTCAACAGCTACTCTTACCTACCTACCTACGAAGGGCGTTCAATATATTCTCGGTATCGAAATGAAGGAAAATGCGAATTCAATTTAAATTGTTTTTATTTTTCAATATAATCTCCCCTAACATCAATGCATTTGTTACACCTTGAGATAAGCTTTTTTAAACCTCAAAAAAATAAATTTCCTCTTTCTCTGCAAAATACCCATTTATTGCCGACTTGAGTTCTTCATCATCCGAAAATCTTTTTCCACGAAGACATTTTTTCAAATCCAGAAACAGAAAATAATCACTAGGGGCAAGGTCTGGACTATAGGGTGGGTGTTGGATTTCTTCGAAACCACAATCTCGCGCAGCAGCCTTGGAAACTCGCGCCGTGTGAACAGGAGCGTTGTCATGAAGAAGCAACACACCCGCTGCGAGTTTACCCCGTCTTTTCTTTTTAATTTCCTCCCGCAAATTATGCAAAGTGGAAGCGTAGGATGTGGCGTTGGTGGTTTCACCTTTTTTTTTGTACTCAATGAGCAAGATTCCCTTTGAGTCCCAAAAAACTGTGGCCATGAGCTTCCCGGCAGACGGAGTGACTTTGAACTTCTTCGGGGGGTCTGTTCCTTTTTTATGCCACTGCATGGACTCTTGTTTGCTTTCAGGGTCATAGTGGTGGACCCATGTTTCGTCCCCAGTAACAATTCGATCCATAACACCGTCCGCGTTCTCACTACACATCTCCAAAAGCTCTCTACAGCATGCGATTCTCACTTTTTTCTGAGGCGCTGTGAGCATTCGTGGCACCCACCTTGCACTGACCTTTGAAAGGTTAAGATGGTCATGAAGAATGGTGTGAATGGTACCAATTGAAAGCTTGGTGATCTCTGCCATCGTTTTCACCTTTATTCGGGCATCCTCAAGAACAAGTTTTTCGACTTCTTTGATGCTTTCTACCGTACAAGCAGTAGCCGGGGCGCCGGAGTGGAGAATGCATGAATGCACTAAAATAATAGTATTACTTGATAAATAAGTCAATTTATACATACAATCACAGCTTCACCCCGATACCGAGAATATGTTGAACGCCCCTCGTATGCATGTTTGTGTTGTTGCAATCAATGGTCTTATGATGACCAGCACAGATAGAGCAATATGTTTTCACTCTGCAATTTTTTTCGCCGTGCCCAAACATTTGACAGTTTCGACACTGCCTTACCCTATTCTTTTGTTATCGATAAAAGCTCCATTTAATTTGAGTGTGAAAAATACAACGAACCTCTTTCTTAAGTTCACTTAATTTAATTAATCCCCTATCGAGGAAAACTATATAAAAAGTATCCGTGTATTTTTCGTACTTTTTAGTAATCATTTTGGTTTCTTTACACTTAAGTGCAAATTTGTGTCATACACACCTAAGCCAAACAAGACTATTTTAAAAGCTTTTTCGCTTCTTAAATCATGGGTGAAGAATTGACAATTTTCAGATTTGAATTTCTCATGCACAGAATTATACGAATTCATACTTTCACACTGAATTTTTACACCAATGGAGATTTTCTTAATGGAATAATCAGAAATATTGATAATTTTCATTAGATTGTGCACAAATTCACATGATTTTTGCAATAGTTTAACAGGGGGTACAATCACTTTCTTGGCATTTTTAATCAGCACATCGTCATCCATTTCTTCACTTTCATTGTCACTGTCTGGATGGCATTGCAACGGACTCCAGTAATTGGAGTTTAAATCCTTTTTAGCCATTTTAACCGGCCGCTTAGGCTTTTTAACCGAGGACAAAAGACTTTCCCCGGTATTTGGGCTTCTCGCGCGCTTATTAATATTGTTAAAAGAAAAAAGCAAAAACAAAACGATGTTGAGGTATACTGGAAGATCAATGCGTGTGGCATGAAAGCGCAGACCGAACAGAGGCTCCTTATGAATAAAGTTTGGTTATCAAAGGAGCAAACAAATTCCTTCAAGGCTCGTAGTTCTTCGTAAAAAAAAAAACCCTTAGACTTGATCCCCTAGGTAATATTCCTAATAACACACTTCAGCTGGTCTTAAAGAAGCCTTTTCGTCCTTTTCATTTTTATGATCGCTACTGATTTTGGTGCGCGACCTGTAATTTAAATCGCCCTACTATACTGAGAATAGTTTTTCAATGGCCATGACAGTCACTCCTGCTTGGTTTCGACTTGATGTCGTTTATGACCTTTCCTTTTCGGCTACTATCGTTTGCTCCTTTTTTTTATTATGACGACTTCATATTTTGTATTGTCACATTCAAAACAGTACATTGCACGCGACCTTTAAATATATTTTTCTACCAATATCCAAGGTAGAAAGGAGAAAACCTTCAAAATTGTTTATTGCGCGCGACTTCCCTTGAAGCAATCATCATACCTCATCATAGAATTGCTTTATGAGCTAATGTCGAGAAGAAACAAAAAGAATATCGCGCAGCAGGCTCTACCTCTTCGTCGAAACGATGTCGCATTGTTGAATGTACCATATACTCGTACAACGGCATCAAGGACAAATACGCTGTATAATTCGAGTACTTATAATGTATCCTCATACTGTGGCTAAGTGCGATATCTGCTCCCAAAATCGATCCCCAATTAAGTGCTCTAAAAGCAAATTGTTCATTTAATTAGCTCTGTTATCACTCTGCGCTCCATATATGTCGCTCCATCTGTGAAGTTTCGATACACGCATACATAAGGGTGTAGTATGTCCCATCTGCATCAATTAAAAGGGGCAGTTAGTGTTTATAATTGTGGTGGGCGTTTATTGAGAATTTCTCATGGGACCCAGCATCCGACTACTTCAGCTGGGCTCTGATTATGAGAATCAATTGCTAAGGATCCCAAGTGCCCTCCGCATTTGCACCCGATAAGAAGCTAACTAAGTACTTTTACTCATTTCAGATTAATGAGGCCACGTACGGGGTACGTTCGTGCATCCGCTAATTTTAAATAATTTCTCATTCAAATCGAATACAATGGGGCCGCCAGAGATTTTGGTTCACACAGTACAGAGCACAGCTTCATATCATCACTCTGAGTGATGGCGATGGTTATGGTGATGGTGATGGTGATGGCATCTTTTGTGCGTCAGTGTTAACGTTTGAGTACGCGTATGCGTACGCGTACGCGTCTATCACATCTCGCTTGAGTGATAAATGACGGACTTTGTGTCATTAACTGGTGAATTATAAATGTATACAGTTAAAATCGATACGCTCATTGTTTGAGCTCGCCTTCTTACAAGTATACATATAAGTATAGAGATATACTCGTATTCATTAGGTACGCGCGAGTGTATATCTTTTGAATTTATTCTCTAGAGCCTGTGTGGGTCCGACGGTTGGGATTCATTCGGATCCAGTCAATTGTTCCATTTGTTCAATATGTTTAACCGACCCTACATGTTGACAAGGTGATGCTCACAGCTCAGCTCCGGACAATACCGGTACGTGCCTAAAATGAAAAAGACATCGAGATCGAAGTACGAGTAAAATGATTGATATTTCGTTGGCGGGTTTTGTTCTGGAGTGGATGCTTACAAATTTGTTGAGCCGATTGGTATGTGTACATCGGCAGGTCTATTAATTTTCGTTTAAACGCTTCAAGCGTAGCATGTCGAGGTTAATTTTTCAGTATTGTTTGCTTAGTTGTAACGGGAGGACATGCATTCCTACCGTAATTCAGAGAAAATGTGTTGGCACAATTATCAATTGTTAATTATATGTTATGAAATGGGAGAGATAACATTTAGTTGCTGCATCAACTCGGTTGGCTTCTTGCTCAATTTAAGGCTCTAATTGATATTTTAGTCGTTAGAGACCAGAAAAAAATAATAATTCTTTGAGGCAAGAACGCTTTCTTTCGCCATTGATCGCCGTTTATTAAGTATAACATTTTCTTTCCACGTATCTGGGATGCAAGTGGGGTTGGTCAAATTTGCGGATTATCTTTCTATACGCTGTTTTCAGAATTATGTGAGATTCTAGCACTTGAGTGATCTGAATATATTGACTTAAAATCACGGATGGAACTTGAGCATTGGTTTCCGGATAAGGTTTCCTGATGACTTTCTTTATTCATAGCAATGCTAGCTAGTCTCGCCCAAATTTTAATTTTTCCTTCATACTACTCGTACGTCGTCAAAACCTGCGATGCATCATTAGAGCTGGCTATTGTGTAAAGAAAATCTTTGGGTATAAATTAGATATTTTGTCAAAAATGCAAAGTCCCCGCGTCGCATTAAAATTGCGACGGAGAAGCAATCCCATAATTTTTTTCGTTTCTTGAAGTCTTGAAAAAAAAATATAATCCAAAACCGAGCGATTTCAGTGGCGTGGAGCAGAGGGTATTTAACTGAAATTTTCATCGCGTTTACTCGACACGATATTTTTTGACTTGGAGAACAAAATTCCTGAAAGAATAGTTCAATCAAGATGGCTTTTACCCCAAAATTGTCCTCATTGTACTCGTAGTAGCTAAAGACAAAGCGTAGCCGTTTTGTTGATATACACAAAATTAATTAAATAATTTGTAGCATATTAAGAAAGAGAGCCCACGCTTAGACAAAACGTCTTCAAATATTTATCATTAGCTTATTTCTATCAGTTATAACCATTCGAGATTTAACGATTACCAATCGGAGGGGACGGAATAGAATGATTAATATACAAATCCGCCGGAATAGTCCGTCGTTTCCCAGACACGGGTCCTATTTGAATCTTCTGCTGTTCGACGCACGAATACAACTGACATGCACTAACCAACAAACTACAAACAGTCTACGCACTTTCGTGTATGACAGTGACCATTGCGGTCTCAGCACCGAAATAACTGTTCCAAACGAAATTGAGGAATTAGATGAGTTTGTTCAAAGGCATTCCTACAATTATAGTAGGGTGCGTTGGACACACTTCACCAGAACACTGACTAGAGCACCCTCCTCGAATTCGCTCTACCCACCGTCCAACAGGAATCTGTCAAACGAGGTGATTGACAGGTATCTAAGATTAATGGACGAGACAATCAAACGAATAATGGACAAAACGATACCTCGGTACCAACACACTGACGACGAAGACTTATACCGCAACGCAACTATTGACGCACTGCACCGACATAAAAGTAGACTACTGTCAACACTAAACACCTTGTACAGACAGTTTACTGACAGACATAACCCGGAGATTATAACGCTAAAGTTGGCGATCAAAAACCTCCAAGTATTACTCGTAATAAAAGAAAATTACAGAGCATCTGTAAGTTTGTATTGGAACAACAAAATTCGGGCTGTAAACACCAGCAACCCGAATATGTTCCCGCAAATAAATAAAATATTTCGGAGAAATAATCAGAACGACCTTCCATGTCTTAAAATCGCCCGAACGACGAACAACGAACAAATACTGGTAGCAGCGGGCATAGATCCAAATGAGGCTGTTGATGATGACAACTTCTTTGTGATCGAGGATCATCAGGAGAAGGTAGAGGCTATAGGAGCGACTTTCCAGGAAGTATATAAGGCGAATGACATCATTGGCCCGAACCACGACCTGGAGAGTCGAGTCCTTGTGCACAATTTCTACCTTCGAAATGAAATTGTGAATTGGAGATTCGAGAACTCGGGTTTCACCCAGTTCAATGACGAGAATATGACAAATAATGTCATCACCAATGATAGGGTACTACCCCCGTTCATTTCGAAGGAAGAGCTCCAAACGATCTTCGAATCACTTAGAAGTAAGAAATCAGTGGGAACCGATGAAATACCTCTAGAAGCGGTGAACATTTATACCACCCTGTTTAATAATGCAATGAATAATGCACATTATCCAGCGCATTGGAAAACTGCGGTGGTACATCCCATACCCAAAAGGGATAAAGATACTTCCAATCCGGCGAATCTCCGCTCGATCAGTCTTCTTCCAAGCATCAGTAAGGTTTTCGAGAAGGTGATCAATAGAGTCCTGACTAAGTGGGTTGAGGACAAAAATATAGTTCCGGATAATCAATTCGGTTTCAAGGCGGGGCATGATATCATTCATGCTGCGTCCAAACTGGTTTCTGATATCCAATGGAACAAAGGCAAGAAACAGTGCACTGGTGCCTGCCTGATTGACTTGGAGAAGGCCTTTGATACCGTATGGTTAGAGGGACTCTTTTTCAAGCTGGACAGGTTGGGCATTAGTAAACCACTGCTGTATATTCTTTTCGATATGCTCTCCAGTAGACAGTTCATAGTGAAGAATGGCGATGTGACTTCTGCTGGAACATTTAACATCAAAAACGGTCTCCAACAAGGTGCGGTAAATTCGCCGATCCTGTTCAACATTTACACAAGTGATCTGATAGGTTCACTTCACCATGCCATAGCGTACGCAGACAACTTAATCGCTTACAGATCAGGTCCAAAGATTGAGGTGATTAATATGCTTTTGCAACGTGACTTCGATAAAATTAAGCGATATTGCGATGACTGGAAGTTGAAAATCAATTTTCAGAAGTCGGAAACCATTCTGTTTAGAACGCCTTTGTCTGGGGCCTCTAGGGATACCAGAAAGAATTGGCGAAAGTTCTCGATCGTGGGACAGCACGGGCAGCCACTTGCTTGTCGAAATGTAGTCAGATACCTTGGGATCTAGCTAGATCAATTTCTGTATTTTAACAAACATATAGAGGTTGCTCTGCCCAGAGCCAAAGGTGCTTTTGCCCTTACAAAGAGACTGTTTTATAACAGCCAACTCGATGCGAGGGTGAAGGTAATCTGCTACATGGCCCTTATCAGGCCCATGCTTGTATTTGGATGTCCCGTGTGGTTCAACGTGAGAGCAAGTTTATTGGAAAAGATTCGGGTGTTTGAGAGGGCTTGTCTTAGGACTTGTCTTCGCTTATACAGAACACCAGAGTCTCAGTACATCAAATTCTATCCCAATGAGGTCTTGTACAATAGGGCGAACCTAATAAGAGTGGACAATTTCGTCATTAAGTTGACTCGAAGGCACATTGCAAGAGCAATGACCTCATCGAACAACCTGATCTCCGGGGCTTTCTACCCCAATTATATGTATCACGAGAGAGTTCGCTTTGACGGCTTTATTCCTCCAGAAGCGTTCCTCTACCTAGATAGCAAAGGTCTGATCCAGGACAGATTGGCGGTGCCGCTAATCTTCCACGTCGCTCGAAAAGCTGCGGACAGGCGGCTTAACTACGACAGAGACGTCGCACATGGCAGTGCGGAGCGTCTCCGGCTCAGTAGGGCGGTAGGGAGTCGCGACATGAGGGATGTTGCTCGGCAGCACCAACACTTTTGGTGGCTTGTTGAAGGGGAGGATTCTTCGTTGTCGAACTCCTCCAGTGATATGTAGCTTCAAGTGAAGCAAAGTGGGCCTGCCTAATTTTTTTTTTCGCCATGGCCGGCTTACATAGTTTTAGGTAGGTTTAAGTTAGGTTTTAAGAAAAAAAAAAAAATATAAAAACACAAAAAAAAAAAAATAAAAATAAATATATATATATACATATACTTATATATAAAGTATATAAGTATTATGGATATATATATATATACATGTATGTGTATGTATTAGACGTAAGTAGGTTAAGTAGATTAAGATTTATTTTTAGGTAGTTTGTAAGCTTTTAGTTTTAAGTTTTATAAAGAATTAAAAAGTGTCCATTTACTAAGTTTTTACCTAAAATTTATTTTCTTAGTTTTAGGATTAATTAGTGTTTAAATTACAAATAAAATTAGACTGTAAGATACGTCGAAAGACATAGATTAAGTATTATGTTTAATTTAGAGTGCCCGCATGGGGCCAGTAAGTTACAATAAGATTATTTTTTAAGTTATTTAAGCTAATTTTTAAGCGTTTTTTGTTTAGCATTTAAGAGTAATTTAAGTATATAAATAAAAATGCATAAAAACTGAAAAACTTATACAAATCCGCCGAAATTACATCCAAGCTTTCATGTTATGAAAAAATCGAAAATATGCATTTGTCATTGTCCGTCCTTGTGATCCTTTTAAACATATCGATCTCGATGTGCGTTCGCATTGGTTGAAATAAATTCCAACTCTGTTAGTATTAGAGACTATTTTTACCAATCGGTACTTGTTGCAACTGAGAATGCGTGTCGTCTTTACCTTTGAAAGAAGAAACCTCTCCTTCCACTGGTAAGGTAGCATCTGTTTCCTCTCATTATTTTATTAAACAAAATCGTGAGCCACTTAAATCAAAGATTTTCCATTGTCGTCCATATTCGGTCCGACTGCACGTCCCCTGTTCATTCACTTTACTGCTTTGCCGACTTCTGATTCCGTAAAATCCGATGGAATCATACAGCTTGGGATTTTTTTTTGTTAAGTAAGGCGTTAAAATACTCTTTCCATCTATTTCGTCTTCTCAAGCGATGCAGCGAAAAGCGCCTATTTAAAGGAATGTCTTTTTCAAGTTCAGGCTTTTGTTATTAAGCAATGTCTCCGTCGAATTGGTCACTTCCATTAGGCTATTTCACTTGCTTTGAACTATAAAAAGCTTTACTAAAACTTTGAAGAGTTAATAAGACAAGATCTCTGAGCAACTAAATCGTGATTATACTCGTACATCACTAAGTTCAATTAAAACATCCGATTCGAATCTAATACCTTGAAAATTGGGCAGCTTACGAGTATATCGCAGAAATTAAAAAATAACCTAGACAGGCGACTTTTCAACTAACGGGTGACGAGATAGCAATGAAAGTTTGTATAATTGTTATGCTTCAGCTGCTGTCAAAGTTACCAATGACATTTAGCTGGCAAAATATTCAGTTCGGTTGGCCACTTTATTATTCATCGTTTTACGCTAGACGAACGTGCGGAAATTATTAAAAAATATTATCGAAATTCCGGCTCAGTTGTAAGTAGGCAACGTGAATTTCGTCATGAGGTCGGTGATTATCATGGCTTCAGTGTGCAGGCAACCGGATAGAGATTGGTGCAAAATGGAGAACACATAGCAGCCGTAGCGGCCAGTATCGAAGAAGACCCAGAAATGTCAATTAGGCACCGCCAGAGAGTCAAGACGGCTTATTTTGCGGTTGGTTTTGAGCAATGCAGTGAGTTCGCTAATTGGCCGCTGGAAATGTTGGCTGGAGATCCGGATTTTGGCCAAAAAATCACCTTCTCGGACGAGGCCCATTTTTGGGCCATTTTGCCGTCGTTGGAGCGAACACAATCCACAAGTATTCAGTCAAGCATCAATGTATCCAGAAAGATTGACTGTTTGGTGAGGTTTATGGCATGGCGGCATCATTGGTGGATACATGATCGTATGTATAGAGCAATGTTAACCGACTTTCTGTGGTCAGAGCTCGACAACATCGACATATTCGAGCTGTGGTTCCAACAAGATGGCGCTACATGCAATACAAGACGTAACACACGAAGTTGTGAAGGAGAAATTTAGCGACTGGGTCATCTCACGGCGAGCGTTTATCAATTGGTGCAATTTGACACCACTCGATTATTTTCTCTGCAGCTAAGTCCTTAGTCTACGCTAACAAACCAACCAATTTGGACGAGCTCGAGGCCAATATTCGACACGCTATTGCTGGAATAACGCCGCACATATTGCATCGATTCATCAAAAATTTAACCGACCGCTTGAAGCACTGCTGATTTGACTGATGTGCTATTCCACACATAATGGCATGAATGTAGCTTGTTGTTTTGTTTAAATTTTTTTCCTATTGTTCTTATCTGGTCAACCTTTAGTTGTATGGGGAGATCTACTCGTATGCCTTTTCTGATTTGATCCGATCCGAATAAAAATAAAATAATCGGAAGCAAAAGGATGTGTTTTTCAGTTTCTTGCCAGTGTGGTAGCGCTTTTTGCATAGTGAGGCCTCCGAATTTGCGATTACAAGTTTTTTGTTGTCAGATACTAGATAATAGGGATCGAGGAAGGCTCTACGCGTTGCAGTACCAGTGTACAAAGCCGTAACGATGAAAACAAAATAATAAACTTGTAGTAACATATCCTCGTAGATTTGTATCCATTCTTTGTTAGAGAAAAAAATACGTTTACAAATTTGTATACTAGGTTCAAGGAATATGAAACATTACGAAACACTTCTCTTCTCCACACACAATGGATGAAACATTCATTACATTGCCAACATGCTTTTTTGCGACATATCCTCGCTTTTAAGGGTAGCGACAAACTTCGTCGTGCATTGGCACTAAAAAAAAGCTAAATGACGCAAAATGAGCGTTCTTGTGTGAACAGCTAATCAAGCTTTACTAGTCTGCACGTGTAAATGCTAACTGCTAGATCCACCAAGTAGGTAAACAAAACCGATTACAACCTTTTATCTTGAATGTCAGTGCTATGAAGAGAGATCGACTAGTCAGTCGCTAATCCTATCCAGTGTCCCATCACCTCCTTTCCTCTGTGAGAGAACACCTTCGTAAATCCATCGAACGAACAAAATTTGACTGCCCGAAAAGAGGATTCGGTCGAGGACATACTACTTCAACTATTGGGATGATGTTGAGTTTTTTGATAGATTTTATAATTTGAAGAATTCTGCTTACATTGTGTTGGATCAAATTCGAAATAAAATTGAAAATACAACCAAGTGATACGAAATTGTTTAACAATAGAATATGGTAGTAAAAAATAATTTAGACGAGAATATTACTTTTTTAGGAATCCATATGTACGAGTACTTCAATATCTACTTTGTGCTTCTATGATCGTGGATACCTACTCATTACTGCAGAGAACTTTTGTAGTGTTTCGAAATCATTTGCAAACAGGATTTATAGATAGAATTGTTCTCCTAGAGATAGAAAAGTACATAAAATTTCTGACAACAGCTGAGGAAGAACTACAGAATGTGAACGGATTTCTTCAATTTAAAAGATTTCCTAGAGTGATTCCTGCTTTAGATTGCATATACTCGTATGTGTGAATACAGTCTCCAGCTAGTACAAACTTGCTGCAAACAGACTTGACAACTTTGAATTTAGTTTGTGAACGCACTCTTTCGCTAATCATCAAACTGTCACTGTCAATTTATTCAGTAAACTCAACATTTTCATCATGGTGAAATAGACGAACGAGCAACGTCTGCAAATTATAAATATTTTCTACCGAAATTCGGAGTAGGGGACTGCAACTTTAAGAGCGTTAACTCCAATTTTTGGTCGTAATTCTCGCCCTAGTAGACAGACAATAACAAGTTTAGTGCAAAAATTTGAGTCTACATATTCGTTGAGTGATCTTGCCGTGTCAGTGAGACAACTGGTTGGTCGAAGTGTCGAAAATATCGCTGCCGTTCACGCGTCCGTAGCAAACAGTTAATTCCAAGGCGTTCTCAAGAATTGGGCGTCACTCAGACCACATTCTGGCGTATTTTGCGTAAGGATCTTGGTTTACACCCATACAAGATCACGCTGACTCAAGAAATGAAGCCGATGGACCATTTGAAGCGAAGTACGTTCTTCGATTGGGTTCCGGAGAAGATGCGCCAAGATGATGAATTTCATCGCAAAATCATTTTCAGTGACGAAGCTCATTTTTGGCTCAATGTGCAAAATGTGCGTTATTGGTCGGGTGAAAATCCACATGTGCTTCATGAATCACCACTTCATCCACAAAAAATAACTGTTTAGTGCGGTTTGCATGCCGGCGGCGTTATTGGGCCATATTTTTTGGTCGACGATAACAATCGTCACGTTACTGTGAATGGTCAGCGTTATCTCACCATGATCACCGATTATTTTTGGCCCGAATTGGAATATATGGACTTGGACGACATGTGGTTTCAACAGGATGATGCCACAAGGCACACAGCACACGTCTCAATCGATTTATTGAAGAGTAAGTATGGTGAGCGTGTTATCTCAAGAAATGGGCCAGTCGATTGGCCGCCTCGTTCGTGCGATTTAACGCCGCTTGACTATTTTCTGTGGGGATACGTTAAGTCAACGTCGACGACGTTGGAAACTTCAGGCCGAAATGTGTAGCCCAGTCGTTGAAAATTGGGTCCAACGAATCGACCGCTGCAAACGTGCCCGCGGTGGTCATATGAACGATTTTTGATTGTACTTCAAGCCGATAATAAAGTTTTTGAAATATTTCAAATGGTTTGCGTTTTATTTAAAAAAAAGTTGTCAAGTCCTCATTAGAAAACCCGATAGAAGAAAGCTCCTAAGTGAAGTTTTCTTCTCTGGGAGAGGATTGTCTCCTTTTCCTCCTCGTCCATGTAGCTTCCACAGAAATTGTTTGTAAAAGCGCCAAGCCTTCTTGCATGTTTGCCAATGAGGCAGTGTCCAGTGATGACACTTATGAGGGCGCTGATATGTTTGCTATTTAGAAGGATCAGACACTTAGAGCGATTCAAATCTAGCTGTGGCCAGATATGTTTGGTCCAACAGTCCACCTAAGGTCTGTTCTTTAATTGCAATCCAGCTTTAATATTAATTTGCACGTAGCGATTGGTATACCTATGCTACCCTTTTCCGATAGAATAACATAGGTAGAGTGGTTCCAATTTTAGCGAGTTCATCCGCCCTGAAGTTCCCTGGAATATGTCTGTGGCCCAGCATCAAGCAAAGGTGAAGGTTGAACTGATTTGCCATCTTCATAAGAGATGATCGACATTCAAGGGCGGTTTTAGAATTTAATGAGACCGAGTCTAGGTACTTGATAGCGGCCTGCCTATCCGATAAAATGCGGATATCCCTTGCAGCTATCACGTTTTTCTTCAGCCAAAATTTCCGCCTGGTACACGCTACAGTGATTTGGAGACGGAAAGAAAGACTTAGATTTAGAGGCTTACTCGTTTCTACCGACTTTCTTTTACAGTAGGCATGTTGAGCCGTTGACAGAAGTCTTGGATCAATTTCAGCTCGTATATGGATATCAATCAGTTATTCTAGAGTTTTCAGAAGGAAAGATGATAGACTTATAGGTTTAAGGTCCTTTGGGACAACATGAGAGCATTTTCCGGCTTTGGGAATGGAAACTACATTGACTTCTCTCCATGACAGTGAAATGTGGATAAGTTCTACACAGCTCCTCATAATATTTTCTAGCACAGGCAGAATAATATATGAGGACCTCTGGCTCGGGAAGTATTATACCGTCCGGACCAGCAGACTTTTATGGTTTGAAGCTATTTGTCTCCTGTGATTAGACCATGAATTCCGTAATAACTCATTAATAAAATTGTGATCAATGAGGTTTTAGAAGCTACATTTTGAGTGACAGATAGAACTTTTTTTTAAATTCTTCAACGTGTGGTTTGAGAGACTTAAATGTAATTAAACCCTTAAAGTCGATTGAGCAGACACCCTATCCCTCAAACTATTCAAACTATGCGATGATGACTTGGTAAGGAGCATACACCAATTCGTTTGCACAATGCCTGATGAATTGAACCAAAGCATTAACTGCCAATCCTTTTGAAGGGAGCATCTGTAAGCTGTGCCAACTTTAGAGGTATAAGTCTCCTTAACATTGGCAGCAAAATTCTATAAGCGCTTAAAACAAAAAAAAAATAGAAAAGTGATATCAGTAGCAAGTCCGAGAGAACCGCTTCAGATGAAACGAAGACAGCTCTAGCATAACAAACGATAACACAACGAAGTGGATTAGCCGTTATTTGACTAATCGGGTTAAATATATTAAAATATGTTCAGCGCTCTCATAAGCTATTTTAAATTACTAAATTATTATTTTATTTATTTATTTGTTTATTTTATTTATTATTCTGTAAATTCCTTAAACAATATAATTCAAAATAAATTCATTTCCATTAATCTATATAATAATAAGATTAGATATAAAATTTAAGAACTTCATTTAACATTCTGTATTTTCTATACTACAGTAATGAAAATAGTGTTGAATGCCATTACCCTGACAACATGACAAATCAAATAAATTATGTATGTATGGGTGGGGTGACCCTCAAATAAAAAAACTGATACAAATTATTACTCAAATATTATAAAGCAAACTTAAGCAAACACATAATAGAACAAATTTGCTATAGAGCATCAAATAGATGATTAGTATAAAAACTTGTTTCATTGGTTATACCAGAGAGTCAAAGAGAACAGATTCTAAGCTAGTGAAGTTGAAATTGAGAAGCCAGGATTTTACGAGTTTGAGAAACAATCCAGGCAAGGTAATCGATCTGAGCGATAGAGGAAGTCTATTAAATAAACGAAAAGACAAAATATAATAAAAATTACGATAAGCAGTGGTATGGAAGGGTGGAACAGATACAGAGTATGAAAAGTTTCCACGCAGGTTAAAGTTAGAAATCAGTCGGAAGTTCCAATTACCAGACTTCATAAAAAAGGTCTTCAGCACCTTAAAGCAGTATAAATGTCGGACGGGAAGAATTTTTAAGTCACAGAACAGAGGGTACGTAGAATATCTCCTAGATTTGCGGCATAATTTTCTTAGGATATATTTCTGTATTATCAAAAGGGGTTGTATCTTATTCCTATAAGCACCTCCCCAGCAAGTAATACCGTATTGTAATTTTGAATGAAAAATACCATAATAAATAATTTTTAGCAATTTAGTAGAACAGATATTTCGCAAATAGAAGAAGTGCCTAATCGTGCATCGGAAATAGTTCCTCAAAGCTTCTACATGACTAGAAAAGCTCATTCTAGAGTCTATAGTAAGTCCCAGGTATTTGTACTCACTAACAATATCGATAGGGAAATATTTATCACTGCAATTTAGGCTGCCATCAAAAGAAGGAGAAGATAATCCAGATCCACAGTTACAATTCGCAAACAGGAATCTTTTACACTCAGGTGAGTGAAAATAAACATTCAGATCCAGATCAAGATTAAACAACAAACATAATCTTAGTCTTACGACTTATAAGCAAGTTGTGTTTAGAAAACCATGTTCTTACAAGACTAAGGTCCCAATTTAAGTCGGAAACCAGGTCTAGGCGACTATTTGAACCATAGGAGAAACCTATATCATCCGCAAAAGCCGTTGGAGCACCTTTAAAATTAAGAGTAAAAAGTGAGTTTATGTAGATTAGAAAGAGAATCGGACCTAGGACAGAACCTTGGGGTACCCCTAAGTTGAGAATCATAAGACCACTCCTGATTTCATCAATTTTTACTCTTTGTGTTCTATTTTTTAGGTAAGATCTAAACCACTCTAACATAAAGCCACGAAAACCTGCTTTTTCAAGTTTATCCAGTAATATCAATATATAGACCAGCAGTACACTTTTTACCATCTAAGTTTGACATTATTTGTCCACAAAACTGTAGGAGTGCATCCTCGGTTGATTTTCCCTTTTGAAAGCCAAATTGTGTAGCATTAAAAAACTTAGCTTTTGTGAGATAACTCACTATCCTATTTTTCACAAGCTTTTCAAAGATCTTACTCATAACTGGGAGGAGTGAGATGGGCCTATAATTACACATTTCAACAGTAGAACCCTTTTTGAATAATGGGATAACATCAGCACACTTGAGGTCTTCAGGATAAACTCCCTCACATATGCAGCGATTAAAAATGTAAGCTAGGACATCCATTATATGACAAGCAATTTGTTTAAGGAGGATATTAGAGATACCGTCAGCACCACATGAATAAGTATTTCTTAAAGTGCCGATAACTTTTAAAACTTCAAGCGGAGTAATGGGTTCAAATGCAAAACTATTAGAACACATTGGTTCAGCAAAGCAATCAGTAGTCGAACAGAACCTGGTTGCATGCAGGTGGCTATGTTCATAAAATAGCAGTTAAATGCATTTGCAATGGCTAGTTTCTCAGATACAACACAGTCATTGACACGAATAACAGTCGGTTTTATTGCAACAGAGGATTTGTTTAAGATACTGTTAACAATTACTCGGGTGTCCCTCAGGGAAGTCACATCGTGCCACTCCTATTTCTTCTATTCACAAATGGCCTGCCTTCTTTAACATCCCGGTCTGAATGTGTCTTATATGCAGACGATCTTAAAATATATAAGTCAGTGTACATATGTATATATATATCTGGAGCAATGGAATATATTTTAATATAAACAAATGTTCAGTTATAACCCTTAGGATTATAGAAAGAATTCCCCATTATCTTTGGCTACAGTATTCAAAATTTGGTGATTAAAATATACTGATCGAAAAGACTGATTCGTATTAGTGATCTTCGTTGTCACTAATTTAACCTTTTCGTTGCTAAAGACTTTCATGATCCTTACATCCTCAAAACATTGTGTGTGTGTCACTTATTCGATTTATACTGGAGTATTACTGCGTAGTTGGGAACCCTTATTATCGCAATGTTGAAATTCGTATAGAATGAGTACAAAAGCGGTTTACGAAATTTGCTTTGAAGCTAGTTGTGCGCTCATTAACTTAAAAACTCTTGTTAAACGAAGAACACATTACTCTGTGCTCTTTGCACACGATGTACTCGTAATAACTGCTCACATTGAATCTTCGTTTTTGCTTTCACTATTTAATTTGTATGCGCCGTCACGCATTCTTCGACCTAGTGAACGTCATTTCTTTTATGTATCTAGGCATCGAACTAATTATGGCCATAATGACCCAATAAGGAGGGCATGTGGAAACTAAAAGTTATAAGTTTTAACATGAATAGAATTATTTTTAAGCTGTTATCTTTAAATGTTAATATTAAAATATTTTATAAAAAAACAAACGTATTCTTACTAAATGAACGTTTTTTAATAATTTTAATTCATATGATTTCTAACAACATTTATAAGTATTAGAAGTGGTCCAGCATAAGATTCTTCTTGTAAGACGAAAGAAGTAGTCTACCAAGGCTTTACGATGAATTTTGACAACGACACTTGCTCTGAAATCAAACTCACTTGCTATTTCATAGGGCCATAGACAAGTCTACGTTTACCTTCTTTCAAGGAGTCATTTATCATCTTAATTAGACAAAAGTATTGCTCCTGGGAACCTGTCAGCCTTTGATAGCCTGATAGGAACCACCTGGATAATGATAGGTAAACCCTTCAGTTAAATGGAAAAGTAACTTCCCCGAGTATTCACTCTTTTTTTGGAGAGTGCAAGAAAGTCACACAATAGATGACGGACAGTCTCAGTCTCTTTTACGTGTTTGCAGTTCTAGAGATATATTTGTGGTACACGCCTAGGCATTCTGATGATACCAGAGAAAACCTGCGGTCCCAACGACTACTGAGCTATACTATCTCTTTTTGTTATTAGTCAGCTTTAATTCCCTAGCTATTGCGCAAGTGTTTAATTTAACCCAGCATGCACTTGCTCAGCCTTGCGACTGGAGAATTGCTTCGAACACATCTTTTCTGTAATTTGCATTGACCAAAGTCGAATCGCTACATGGAATTACGCCTGTACTTACGTTGCTCGATGTAGAGGAAAGAATAGAGGGTGATTTCCTTGTATCTTTCTGTTGATGGTACTTCCCTGTAAAGCGCCGTACCTGCTGCTCTCTGTATCGTGCGTGTTGTGATTTGGACAGATATTTGTCAACAATCATACCCCTTAACTACACATCTATCCATTTCTGGGGTCTTATAAGAAGCAAAGTATTTCCCTTCGATGTGTTTCATTCCATAAATATTTTCTATCTACTATGCTTATGTTTCGTAGTATTCTCGGGATATGCTGGACCTACTTCGGATTCAGGCGTTCAATCAAAAATGTGAGTACTAACAAGGATGTCCAATTTATCTGCATGCAACTCAAATAGTCTTGGTCAAATCTTTCCACATAATTTGGTAGTTCCTTTTACATTCAAATTGCAGTCGCCATATTTTGAATGAGGCGATTACCGGAGTTAAAATAACCACCCTTGCTAACTAAATTCGATCAATTTCCTACATGTATGCTCTATCTTCATAAATTTTTATACTGACCGGCTCTGGTTGATTCATTGGCACGAAAAGAACCATCGCTGAGTTTCGTACATACTAAACAAGTTTACTATCTTCTTCTACTGAAGATTTTACGTCATAGTATCCATATTTTTGTGTAAAGAAGGTATTTGTAAACAAATCTCATAGAATTTTTTTAAGGCAGAACCTACTATTCATAATCCCACTCCAGATTCAGGTTAAATAAGTAGACCAGAAGGATGTATGTTTTATGGTCTGATCACAAACTCCTCATGATATTCAAGTATTTTTCCTGTCTTTCTAGAACGTATGGTATGGCTGCGACTCGTGACGTCAAGAGTTCCCACCCATAGACAAGGTACCCCCCAGCTATTGAGCTTCTTTGCTTTGTTAAAGAGATTTTAACTATCTATACTTTCCTTGTGTAATATTAAAACGAATTGTTGCTTCAGTCACCCTGATGCGGAACTAAAACGGCACTCGGGCTGGTCAAACAATTACCCAGTAAATCACATTCGATAGGCAAATCCAAAATTATGCTTGTAATTGTGTCTTTATGCTTTATACTTTCCTTCCTTCCTTCCTTAGGGGGCGCTACAGCTCGGAGTGAACCTGGGACTCAACTAATAAGCCTCTTCAATTAGCCACAGTAACCTAAGTAGGTTAAGGTCCCCTTTTACCCTTTTTGTATGTACGCCATCTAAGGTGAGATCTTCCTCTACTGAGTTGTCCCTTCGGGTTAGATTCAAAGACTCTGCGGGCCGGAGCATTGGTGTCCATTTGCTCTACATATCCTAGCTATCTCAGGCGACTGTTTCTGACTAAGTCGATGCCGCTGTGCAGTTCGTATAGTTCGTCGTTGAATCTTCTCCTCCAAAGCTCGTCAACGCAAATGGGACCGAATATTTTTTGAAGGATTTTTCTCTCGAAACGACTGCGAATATCTTCACCCCATTTTGATAGAGCCCATGCTTCAGAGCCATAAAGTAGGACTAGAATGATCAAGGTCTTATATAGAGTCTCCTTAGTTTTTCGGGATAGGTATTACTCGTACTTAGCCCAAAGAAACAGCGATAGGCGAGAGAAATTCTTCATTTTATTGTTGGCAGCATTTATAGTTGAGCTAAAAAAGATAAAGTCCTTTACTACCTCGAAATTATAGCTGTCGATTGTGACGTTCTGTCCAATTCGTCGATACTTGGCTTTGCCCTCATTTACCACTAAACCTGTTTTGGTAGGTTCCGTTTCAATACTAGAGAAAGCACCGCTGAATTCTGCCAGTGATGTCAATGAGTTCTACACAAGTCACCATACTAAAGAAGCCACATCATCAAGAAGCGCATCAGTTTGTCTGAAACCTTTTCTGACATTAAAGGTCTCGGTTAAATCATTACTGACCTTGTCGGAGCAGTGAGCATGATCCATCATCATCGTGCAAAAGAGGGCGAGTTTGGCAGGGGTGCCAAAACTAATTACGGTTCTATATACTTCGTCTCTAAAAATGCTGTCATATACGGCGGGCGTTAAAATCTATAAAAAGATGGTGGCTATCGGTTTTTGCACAACTTTTTGGCCTTGCGGTCGAGAAATACGCACCAATGGCCGACGTTGTCGTATCGAACCTCTGGAGGTGGAAAATAACACTTTTTTGGCTTGCGGATTGGTGTTACTGGGGATGACGTTGGACGACCTCTTGGTTTTTTTATTTCGTTCGAAATCATGCACAATAATTCCGCAACTTCAGAGCGAAAATTTGGCAACTCGATTTTGACTCCCTTATGCAACCTATGAAAAAGAATATAAGCGTTGACCATTGCCACATCCAACAAGTGGAAAAATATGCGGTTAGTCCATTTTCGGGTTTTCAGATGTATATGATAACGACCAAGACGACCATCCATGAGATCGACACCACCCATATATCGATTATAGTCTTTTATTATAAATGGACAGTCAACTTCTATTTGTTGATATTTTTTCCTGTCCCATCGTGAAGAAGCTCTCGAGACAGAAATGGTTTGATACCAACCTAAGTCGAAAGAAGTCGAACACTTTTGTTGTTCACCCACAAAACGCTGCTTGTATCTATTTCGTTAGCTTTAGTGACATACTCCTCGGAATATCCTCTCTCAACTTTTCGCTTCATCAGTTCAGCATCGCTCGACAAATTTATGTTTGGCACTCGATTTGAGCGCACGGTTTCCAAACTATATATACCACGGCTTCTTAGGTATGTTAGCAGGCCCAATGATGTGTAAAAATTATCAAAATATAGAATATGGTTCACGTTGTCTGGAATTTTGTTGGACAAACGTACAACGACGTTTGATGAAGCTCCGAGATCTGGTGCATTTTCTGGTACCACGTTGTCTCCTGCATCAGAATAAATTTCAAATGCATATGAGAAGCCCATGTGAACAAACAGCTTGGTTCCCCATTTATGTGGTTTGGCTGGCATATATTGCCGAGTAGGATTGCCACCCATTTTTATAGCACACATCTGTTCGTCTACACAAAGACGATGAAGCATCGGAACAGACCCAAAGCTTTCGTGAAGTGGGTTATAAGTGGTCGAACTCGATGCAACTTGTCATATCCAGGCTGGCCGTTGGGGATCAAAGTCGAGTTGTTATTGAAATGCAAGAACTGGCGCATCTGTTCGAATCTCATCCGTGTCATTGTGGTCCGAATTGCTTCCAGCGAATGACTTCCCCAGTAGGAATGAACATTTGGTAAGCGGTAAACAGACATGAAGAACAAGATTCCAATGAATTGTCGAACCTCCTGTTTATTGGTAATAAATCGAGTTTCGATGTTCTGCTGTAACGCATACAAATTCATTTCATCAACCATATATTGCATAAATTCATTCATACTTCATCTGGCAGCTCTTTTACCCCACGAAAAACGACTTCGTTTACATACAGCTGCATATTCTTTTTTCTCCACAACATGGGTTTGAATTCCTGAGCATCATTTTTCATTGTATTCGAAGTACCAATGAATTGGCCACCTTCTTCTTCTTGTAATCCGTTGTCATTCGAAGAACGTTTACGTTTTCTATAACGTGAAGGTGTAATATTAGGCTCAGAAACACTAGCGGAACTAGATGCAGCATTAGCTCTGGCGTTTGAATCCGAAGCAGCAATAGCAGCAACGGATGTTCAAGGAATTGATTCTAAGGCTGAACTCGGCTTGATGACTAATGTCTAAAGCTCTAATGTCCAGACTTGCGTTTACTGCATGCATCAGGATCTGACTTGAATTCATCAAACAATGATCAATCAAGAGTTCTTCTTCAGGGCAAATAAAATCTGCATCGTCAACATTGTCGTCATCGTCGAAATCATCTTCACCGTCAGTGTCTTCAGAGCTTGAAATTGCATTCATAAATTCAGCTATTTCGTCATCTGTCATCTTCGACAGGTTCCTTAAAGATCTTATCGACATTGCTACCTAACCAAAGCACTGAATCAGTTATGGAGAAATAATAAACAAAAAATTACAATCAACTGCCTGAGCCCGCCTCTAGAGGGGTTCAAGAAAACTCTAGTAGCTTATGAAGGGTTCGCCATCTAACGTTTTTTTTTTTCAACTAGTACTTATTTCGTGAACGGTAACACTTAGCTCATGTCTAATTTGACAGATAATTAGTTTTGTCCTTCCGCTGAATGAATATGGTTGTGTATATGCTTGAACAACGCTAGCGATCTTGCATATTGCATGCGATCGACTAGAGAAGATGCCGATTTTGCCAAAAAAATCATCTTTTCAGATGAAGCTCATTTTGATCTTGGCGGGTATGTAAACAAGCAAAATTGTCGCATTTGGGGCACAGAAAACCCGCACGCATACATTGAAAAGCCGATACACCGAAAACGAGTCACTGTTTGGTGCGGATTTTGGTCCAGAGGCATAATTGGGCTATTTTTCTTTTTTTAGGCCGTTACAGTCAATACCGATCGTTATCGGGCCATGTTGAACGAATTTTTGTTCACAAAAATTGAAGAGGAGGATATTGGCAACATTTGGTTTCATCAGGACGGCGCTACGTGCCACACAGCCCTGTTTTTGAAGATCGCATTATCAGCCGCAGAGCTGATGTCGTTTGGCCACCTCGGAGCTGCGATTTGACACCGTTGGAGTATTATTTGTGGGGTGCCGTAAAAGATAAGTGTTACGCCGACAAGCCAGAGACAATTGACGCTTTAAAGGACAATATTCGTGAAGCCATTGGTGAAATACAGCTGCACACAATCGATAATGTGCTTAAAAATTGGACCGGTCGTGTAGGCTACTGCATGGCCAGCCGAGGCAGCCATTTGAATGAAATTATTTTCCATTATTAACCGGAAGGATAAAACTAATTATCTGTCAAATCAGACATGAGCTAAGTGTTACCATTCACGAAGTAAGTACTAGTTGAAAAAAAAAAACGTTAGATGGCGGACCCTTTATAATATATATGTACACTTCTCTATTTTATCCTAAATTTATGCGCTCGAAATTTGAGTACAATGCTCACATCTGCGCAGGCGCTCCCAAATCCTCGCTGCACCTGCTAGATAGGATGAAACTTATAGGTGATTGAACAGCGACGTAATGTCTTGTGCCTTACCTTGTTCCATCGCTGTTTCCACCACCAGTGCTCCATATAAATCGCCAGTAACATTCCGCCCCGTCAAGCCTTCAACCGTAACAACCGTCTCGAAACGAATGCTCATCAGTTTACCCTCAAGCACACTTTCGGGCGTACTCAGAGTACGTACGTGATTCTTTCCCAAACCGTAAAACTTGCTTATGGAATGCCTTTATTTCCAAGTCATTATGGCCTTCAAACATTTAAAACCAACGTTCATCGTTATCTCTATTCTTGTTCAAGAATTTTAGGGGTATATTTCGGGTAGTCTTATGAGGGTTTAAAGTCTGGATATGTTTTCTCCCAACCACTAGACTTAGATGGAGATTTAAACATCTTCATCTGATTTCCAATCAGTTCAAGGAAAGAGTATCCAAGTGAACGTATTTCTAGCTGCACTGATTTACCGCAAAATTGTTGTTCCAAATGAAGTTGTTTTATCCCTTCATCTGTTTATGTTGGCCCTCTCGTATGCTGATACTCTGTCACAATGAAAACTCTTCTCAGAATCCATGGAAAGCACATTCAGTGATTTTTGAATGATTTTGCATTTTGCATTGTCGCTGATGTCGATAACCGTCGGCGTTTATAATAGTTAACTTTTCTGATAAAGTTGATATCATATTTTTGTAATATTGCAATATTTCATCGGGTTTTCCATCTCGTTTCCGTTCTTAACTACTCATTGGCGTTGAAAAAAGTGTTACCATATTTTAAGCCTATGTACTCGTATAATGGACGGTTTGTTTTGTTCTGTTTGTTTTGAATGCCCTCAAACTATCCTTTTGAGGATTTGCATTCATTTTCAAATAAAATTTATTTACGGCAAATCTTTGATTTCATCTCTGCAGCCATATTTAAAGAGGTCCTCCCAGGAACACATTTTATCATTTTAACATTATTATCTTCCTGCTGATGTCGGTGCGGATTTTGTCCATTTGTAAGAAATATACTCGTAGTACTCGTATTTGTGCAGGAACAACCCCATCACACTTCAAAGGGTAAATGAAAAGTTGATGGGATTTCCGTATTCGTCATATCCTTCCTGAAGGGATATACGAGTACTCTTCGTGGTACTCGTATAACTCTGCTTGCTTGTCGATGGTTGATGTCGATGTTTTTCGTCTCCCGATTCGATTTGCATATTAATTTCGAGTTGACTTTTATTTTGTTTTGGTTGTGTATGCTCAAAGTGATTCTTTGAAGTTTTCCCAAACCTAATTTGGGGAATTTTTGCTTTTTTGCTAACTCTTATCCTGAGAATAGTGTTAGTCAAAGCTGAAGGAAATTTTGCTGGAGATTTCAATTGCAGATTAACAGATTGGGATGTAATTGACTTAAGTCATTGTTGAAGGCGATTTGGCATGTCACATCAATTTCACGGAACATCACCCTGACAGGGAGAGTTTCACCATAATTGCTGCAATTTTCCACCTCATTACGATAAAACAGTGCTCTGGGCAATTTGGCCAACCCTAGAAACCTTAGAAAATCACAATACAGGAAAATACTCGTACATGTTCGTATTTGTATAACCTCGAAACCCAAACGCAGACATTGTAAGTACTCGTATATTCTGCGTTGACATACCATTTTGGATTTGTATTTGTGAAGGATTCGCGCAGCATACGAGTACTGATGAAGATACTGATGAATTTGGCGAGATCCCCCAAGAAGTGCCATCATTTGTGACCTTTATCCTCAGTGTGACACCTACTGAGCACGTTATGGTATGGTATGGTATGGTATATGACCGGTAACTATCTACAATACTACCTGCCAGGCGTTCCGAAAAGTCATAATGCCTGCTAGCAGGAAGTTCGTCGCGCTTCGACAACAATCGATGTTTACGAGGAATGTCATATTATTATCGATTGAACCCAACTGAACTGCGGAGGTCCTTGACTGTGGAACAACCTTAGAGCATAATACGAGTAGTGGTGCGAGGGACTACTCTGTGTCTCATTAATGACGGAAATTTAAAAATACAGAAGGTACAATAATTGAAGGACCATAATGCTATAAAGTCATTCCTTTTGATGTTTTGTTCTTGACTTGGGAGTTGAATTTTTCCAGTTTTACTCAAATGTCCTTTTTTACGATGCGAGGACTGCTGTTTTTATGACTCAAGACTCAATGGCACAACAACGCCGAATACTATGGCTAACATGTGAACGCTTACCAGTTTTAGTTTTAAAATTTGTTTCTCCCGCTTGCTTTGGTATTTAATAAATTTTATGATAATTAGGGGCCATAATTTCTCGGGACAACAATGATAGTGAAGCTGTCTTTGATTTCGGTGTGAGTGCGACTTTAAATGCTAGTGCTAGTCCACCAGTGATTTCACGTCAAAAGTCGTTTTATGATTATCTACGGTCGCGTGGAAGAAGCGTTTTCGAGGGAAGGGCGTGTGCACCAGCACCACTGTTCTTAGATGTTTGCTTTTCGAATGAGGCCACCGCGTATTCCGGAGAAATGTTGCAACAATTGCAATTTGTTTATTTTTAATTTCTCTTTTCTCGCGTTTTTCACTTTTTTTTTTTCTTTTTTCTCTTCAAGGACACTGGCATAAGTAAGACCATAACTCGAGACGTGTGATAGAAGCGCAGTTACTGTTGTTGTTTTTATTTTCAATTGCGTAGCTTACCTACTCATCATTGTTAGGTGGTGTGTTGCACTTGTACTCGTACCTATCTGTAATACTTGTAATCGACAGATACGAGTAGTTGGATATGAGTGCTAATCAGTGCAAAACCCTGAGTGGGTTTGTAGGCTCCAAATGCTGTCGCACAAAAGTGGCCACTTGCTACTTCATATGTGTTATCTGCTTGTGACTTCTGTAGTTTACAAACCACTCGAATGTTGCAACGAACAAGAACATCTCAAGGCTGTGTTTAATTAAATTTTCAAGTGTGCCAGCTCTAATTAACTTAACGTCGATTGAGGAATATGTTTTCCCTCATGACGGTAAACGGTCGTCACATTCAATTCCAAAATACCATAATCCACTGAACAGATGTCAATACATGTAAGCCAGACGAAGAAGAATGGTGAATCATTTTGTCCAGTGAGCAGAGGAGGTGATGTGATTTTATGCGAATGTTTAGATAGAGCTGACTGTCGATTGTTTGACATGATTTGCCGCCCAAGGAAGTCGCCACTGCCACACTTCAGCATGGGATGGTCTCTTTTCGGAAAGGACAAATAAATGGAGCGGCTACAAAACAGCTGTAGGATAATTAACGAAGATTAAATGCAAACATCGTAACATCGTTTATTATGCAATAATCCGAAATGTTACTGTGATCACGAAACTCGTATTAGGGACGCCAACTGTGAGTCCTACATCCAGGACAATGGACAAATGTTATGCTCTTCAAAATCAATAACATTTCCGTTTACACAAGCACATGACCCTAATGGGTGACATTGAGTTGTGAGTGTTTTTAGGGGTACAGTAAAGGCCGCTGCATGTGCAAAATCTTTTCTTTTTTAATTAAGGAGTCTAATGGTTATGCTGGGAATAAAAGAACCAGAATACTACGTTCGTCACGCCCCCGCTACTAAAGCGGAATGTTGATTTTGCAAGACTATAAATTGGATATGGTGTTTGAATTTGGACACTTTACGACGGTTGTTCTAGATTTCTCTGACTGTAATTAAATAAGCACTACTCCGGCTTGTGTTTTTCGTTTTTATGCCAATCGGGAGGAGTACATGCGTGTGTACGAGTATCTACAATGTGCAACACCTCACTATCGTAAAACATTACATCATTCTGAGAAGAAGAGTCATTAAGTTCCACAAGTGTACCTACGACCTTTATGACGCTTAGTAATCTGGCGATCTAAAAGTTACAAATTTCTATATGCAAGTCAAAACAGTTACTCCTGACATAAAGTGCATTAACGCCGAATTTCTAAATTCGGCTTTTTTTCGCTTTCATGACAAAGTGAATTAACGCCGACCATTGCTTGTGAAATAAAGCCGAATTCAGAGTTTGAAGAAGGTCGCTAACAGGATTTCACCCTTTTCTCCGCAGGGTTTCACTTTTTCAAAGCGAAATAAAGCCGAATTTTGGGATTCAAGAAACCTATGAGTAGGTAAGCTCTCCGCTGACTATTTTTCCTTAATTTTTTAGGTTGCTTTGTCTTGGCAAGAAGGCTTAAGAGTCAATAATTCTAAGGTTCTTAAAATAACCCAGGTGAGACTTCTAACAAGTGCCAAACACGTTTAAATTAGACGTAAAATGGTTAAAAGCATGGAGGTGACCCCAAAAGATTATACTCCAGGTAGTACTCCAGGTACCAAGTAGGGACAATCCACTCGTTGTCTTTTCCATTTAGGCGCTGCTGGATACCGATGACTTATGCGGCTCTTTCTACGTCACGTTCGGTAAATGGAGCTGGAACGATAGAGAGATTACCGGAGAGGCCTTGCCTGTTACGGTTAAACTCCATCATAATAGACTCACGATTGGTTCGAGTGCTGTTTTTAACGACTTGTCTCGAGAAACCGAAAAGGTGTAAGGTACACTCTGAAGGACTAGGGACTCTAGGGAGCAGTTGGAGAGGAAACCGAGACGTGTGGCAAAGACCAGAGGTAAAGAGACAGCAAATACTGTCGGAGGCGCGAGTGCTAGAAATCTCAGTCCTCCAGCGTCGACGGAGAAAAGAAACAGCTCGATGACAGTGACACCCACTGAAACCGACCAAGCTCTTGTATCTTCTGTATATCTTCTGTCCCGAACAGGGCCAAGAGAAAGAAAGTTTTCGGCGCTTTCTCTGTTGAGGGATCTCTCCTCGTACGATGCCCGAATGAAACCGGTGCTACAGTCAACAAAGGGTGCAGTTCCAGTGGACGGAAATCGCAAGAAGCGCTCAAACTGAACGACCAGCTGTCCGAATAAGGCCAGTGCTACAAACAGTAAAGGTCGTAGTCCTGGTCGACGGAATTCGGCTAATACGGTGAAATCTGGTGGTGGTTTTCCTAGCGCATAAGATTCGGTTGACACCGGTGCTGAAACCAGCACAAGTTGCGATTCTGGTAGACGGTCTAAACGACGCTGAGTGCAATCACTGTGTGGATCAAACAGAGAATGTTTGCATTCAATCTGAAGCCGGAACTTTTAGAATGATGCGCTCCACGCAGCAAACTTTTGAATGGTTGAATAAGGTTGAAAAATCCTACCCATGGTTAATAGACTGATGCACGCCATCTTCCAGGTTCGGGGGTAACTCAAAGAAGCGGTGGACTTATGCTACATATATGCTGCGATGCTAATCTTCACAATACTTTTTGGGGCAGTAGCAAATGCAACGTTAGAGTCAATCATCTCCTGGGTTTCATACCATCATCTGACCAGGTTGTCAACAAAGTTGGCTCTCAGCCAACTTATGATACGAGATAGCAAGTCATGGATTTAACGTTATAAGGGGATTACTAGCTAGAAAGTGCTATCGGAAATCTCCAAGCTTGACCATAGCTACATCGAATTCAGAATCGGATGCGAGGTCTCGACCTCGACAAGGAGCAATCTGCGGACAACCAACTGAACACGAGTTAAGCAGGAGTTCGCCTAGTACATCAGTGCTTCCCCTAAGCTCAGCAAAAAACAAAATCTAGCGAAAGCTGTGCAGAACCAGAACGGTACCCTCTCTTCGTAAAAACAAAAAACAGAAAACAGCAGGTCACTTAAGACTAATTTGGGGGAAGACTGGAATCTTTACAGATCGAAGCAAAAAGAATATCGGATGCTAATTTGGATTTCGAAGTGTGCCTCTTATAAAAGGTTTTGAGAGGATTTCGAAACTATCGGTGAGACCAGTAGGCTGGTCAAAATCCTCACAAAAGGAAGATCAACCAGGCTGGAAACACTCAGAAAATCTGATGGTACCAACACTGAGTCGAAAGTAGAGTCACTCCGTCTCATTCTTGAGGCTCACTTCCCAGGTAATTTAATCAGAACCAGCTCACAACCAATGAAGGAAGGAAGTCTGACTTCCTTCATTTTGAAGAGCTTGGAGAAAATGGCCCATATCCATGAGCCCAAAACCGCCTTGTGAATAGATCCTCTGTCTGCGATGCACCATGCCTACCAATGCGGAAGATCTTGCGAGGGTGCGCTTCAAAGTCCGACGTCATGTGTAACTCGGCCAGACAACACGGCGTAGATGAACCACGAGTTTTGTTGATTAAAGCAATGCTGTGAATAGGACACAGTTTGCGGATGTTGACTGTGGCCATTATGAGATCGCTGGTGTAAACAGGGGTTCTGTCTCCACTTCCATGGTGCACGTTGGTCGACTCAATGCTCAATGCATAAACATACGCGGATGATGTAGCTGTACTGTCTGTTGGATCATGTCTAGTGATTGTCTGCTCTAAAAAGCAGGCAACCCTATACGAGATCAACGATTAGTGCACTAGAAATGGGCTTTCAGTCAATCCTCTCAAAACTCAGGTCATTTTCTTTACGGGAAGGAGGAAGCTGTCTGATCTGACTCATCTAGTGCTTAAAGGCATCACCATCCAAACCTCCAAAGAAGCTAAGTATTTGGGTGTCATCATGGATAACAAACTTCTATGGACTAAAAATGTTACGGCGAAAGCCTCTAAGGCGCTGTCGGCCTTCTTTGCGCCTGTCTCCGATAAGGATCCTCTGGATCCGCACAGCTGTGACAAGGCGAATTATATACTATGCGTCGATTGGCTGGTGGAATAGTATAAGCTCTCTCGAAAATACGTCATTACTGCTTTTACCATACATGGATCTTGTCACTGACGAAAATCTTTGGATCTACATGACTGTGATAAGACAAATTATATCTTATGCGTCGGAAATTTGGCGTAGCAAGCTCTCACTCAAAAGAACGTTTTGTGTCGGCTGTATCTGGCTTAATCTTGTTCTAGTTGCACTGATGACTCTCCTTCACCTTGATGTTCATAATAAAGAAATGGTTTTCCATATAATACGCACTGGAATTTTGATGTCCCTGCATGCTTGTCTTTTGAGTCTAGCTGGATCTCTGTATTTTGTGAGACTACGAATCAGTTATATGAAGCAGACTATCAATATGCTTAGGAATAACTTCGGTCACAATTTGCGGCAGGGTCCAAAACCAATCTGAGATGTAAGGTGATGTCTCATTGGAGGATGACAATGTTTGACATCGTCTGTCTTCCAAGGAAAAATGTACGCAGTCCTGACGGAAATAAACTACAATATATTGTGAATAATTGTTGGAGGCAAGAAGTACAGGGTCCAGCAAAATGATCTCTCACATTTTAATCTTTAATAAAAATGCCATTGTAAATGCTATTTCGATTTTATTTTTATTAATTGAAAGTGTTAAAAAATTAAGAAAATTACAGAGTTCAAGTGGCGACCATTTCTGAAAGTTTCCATCACTCGAGCAGTAATTTGAGGCGATATTCCTGTAATTTCTTGGCGTATTGCTGCTTTCAATTCGTCAATGGTTCGGGAATAATTATGAACAACCTTCGCTTTCAGGTAGCCCCAAAGGAAAGAGTCGCATGCATGATCGGGTGAACGCGCAGGCCACTCAACGTCACCACGTAACGAGATTACGCGTTCTGGAAACATTTCCCTTAAAACGTTAATTGTCCTTCTTGCGCTATGAGCCGTTGCTCCATCCTGTTGAAACCACACATCCGGATGTTCAAGTTCTTAAGTTTTGGTTCCAAAAAATTGCGCAGTATGTCGACATATCGATCAGCAGTTACGCTAACCGTCACGCCTCCCTCATCAAAAAAAAAAAAAAAATAGAGACCCCAAATGCCAAAAGATCCAACAGCACACCAAACGGTAACAAATGGGCTGTGAAGTGGCCTTTCATGGAGTTGCTGCGGATTCTCTGGTGCCCGGTATCAAAAATTCTGCTGGTTCACACAGCCAGACAGGTGGAAATGAGCTTCGTCACTCGTTATTAAAAGAGCTTTTTGTGGGATGTTTTGAAGGATATCGTTGTAGCATGCTCTGCGATTTTCCCAGTCCCGTTCACTAAGTTCTTGCGCGATCATCATTTTGTATGTGTGACATGTGACATGTGCAGAGGCATGTTTTACAGCTGAACTGCTAAGAGATCGTTCAACTGCTTCTCTTACAGCTGCAACATTTTCAGGTGTCCGAACACTTCTGGGTCTACCAGTTGATTGTCTTTTTAAGGCTGAACCTGTAGCTCTAAAATTTGAAACCCACAACAGTATTGTTTTGCGATCTGTACGAAAAGTTTTTTGCGTCGTTATCACAGATTTGTTACTTTTCATAAATGTTTCGATAACGAAGGCACGATGCTCGCCTCTTCAATTCATTACGACAACTGAAATGGTAAGACGCGAACTACCAACCGACTAAGCTAAGCCCCGCTCTCTTCAGTGGACCCTATATATGCATCTGCAGCGACAGCCAACCTGCGCTTAAGGTGTTGTTGAACCCTTTCGCAATTTTCAAACTAGTTCGGGAATGCAAGACTTCTATGAACGCAGTTAGAAGGCTGAATTCCTTGAGTCTTAATTGGGTTCCAAGTCTGAATAGGATCACGGGAAATGAAATTAACATACGACAAGGGAGTATCCAAACCTGCATTAGGTCTGCCTGCGTCGTCGAATCCATCGACAGATAGGAATATCTCCTGATGTCTCAAAGAGATCGGAGAAATTCCTGCTGACCTCATTTGGACTGACTGTTTACTGTTATTGTAACGCGGTATTACGTTTTTGCTAACACTTACCTAGATGATACAACATTCTGCGACGCTTTTAGTGAGAGTAATGTGGATACCCCGGAACACAGTTTCTGTGAGTGTCCGGCCTACGCTCGCATGAGGCTGCACGCGCTGATGTCGTTGGTGCTGTTATTGTTGGCAATTTACCACAGTAGTCTATTTACCAGGTGTATGCATAAGTTTTTTCCGGTGGCCATCGGCTTCTACACATTTCGCCCATCTTTCAGGTAATTTATGAAGAGCATGCCAGAAAAACTGCTTGTCTTATGCGGCAAACCATTCGTCGAGCTATTTTTCAACTTCCTCGAAATCGCTGAAGTGCTGCTCTGTGAGCGCGTGCCCCATTGATGAGAAGAGGTAATAGTCAGATGGCGCCAAGTCTGGAAATTACGGCGGGTGCTGAATAATAAATCCATGTTTCGTCACCCGTCACAATTCGATCCGAAAATGATTTCCTTTCTTGGCGTTGAAGCAGCATTCAAGGAACGGTCTGTCTCGACTGCATAGGGGTTTTCCTAGGATGCATGGCTCTGCTCAAGACTCATTGATGACTCTTCCCCCCTTGACATTCAGATCTTGTGCTACAGTCTTGAAGCCATCTTTTGTAAATGTGGTGGGTGCTGGTACTGTAGGCATTTCATCACTGAAGCGCTTACTCATCCTTCTCCGAAAGACTGAAAGGTTCCAATGAAAGAAACTTAAAAGGAGTACAATGGGCTAGTTCTTTGTCTGGCTGCTCTGTTCCAACAGAAAATAAAAACAAAAAGAAAAACATCTCCGAGTTTAATCCTTTTTTCGATCGACCAGTACGTATGGCCGTTGTTAAATTCGTGTTTATCTGATAGTTTTGGTAGCAGTGTAGTCTTTACTTGGTCGGGTATTCCACTTCAATATACGAGTACAGGCCCAAGCCTTTTCTATGCCACTATGTTCGAAAGGGGCTAAATTTTTTTTAAAAAGAACTTAGCCCTCAAGAGGATATGACTGCTCTTAAGATGCCGTAGCACTTGTTAAGTTTTTCGGAAAATTGGATAGAGAGAGAGAGAGAGAGAGAAAGATGTTTAGGCTCAGTGGTTATTTCGATCCATGGGTGGCATACAACATTTAGTGGGGAGACTAAATTATTAATGTAAATTGACATGATGTTGTATTTAGGCAACCATTAACAGCATGAGATTTTAGTTTCCTGAAAAAAAGTCTTTCGGTGACGGCTGGTATTGAAAAGAATTTTATTTAAATTAAATCCCTTTTTACATGGCTGCCACCATGTTGCAGTTTCGGTTTTCTTTTGACTGTATCGGGCTGTATCTGTCATACGAGAGTAAAACTAAAAATTAAAAGTGCGCGCACATTCTATTCGTATAGTAAACAGCAAAGGCTATGATAAGTGTTCAATTATATGAGACAACAAAATTAAGTGGTTAAGTTAAGTAATTGTTTATAAATAATTATTACAAAAAATAAAAAATAAAATCAAACAGAAAACATAACAAAACGATAGAGAGATGGAGCAAATAATAGTGAATAGACCAAAGTACATATTACACAAACTATAAATTAATATTCGAAATGTTTTTTTTTTTGGGGGGTCTAGCTGTTTGTTGTAGGCTTCGTAATGTAACGCCATCTATTGACGAAATGTACATGAGTCGAGAAAGTGTGATGGTTCACGTTCTATGATAGACCTCTGAAGGTCTTGAGATTCTTCGCTTGATGATGATCTGAGTTGGATTTCTTCAGGGTTACGTCATTGCTGGTGATTGTCTAGGTATTGATGAATTTCAGTGTAGCTTGAGGCGTCCTAGGCTGTGATAATCGTTCGGTGGCTTCGCGAACTCGCCCACTTAGCCGAGCTGCCGTCGCTGAGCGGACTGGTAGGGGAGAATTCGGCAGGGATATAGAGGCGCTGGTTTTCGGTGAGGAGTATTTTGAAGGGGAACTCAATCTGTCAAAAACGTTCTTGGATTTACTCACACCCATGCTAGATTTGGGGTTAGGTTTGCACTCATAATTGCTACTCACTGAATTTGGTAGTTGCGGCGATGGTGGAGGAGCTTGGCTAAATTTGGTCTTAAGCATCGATACCTTACCAGCGGTTTCGGGGATCACTTTTGGAGGTTTTGCTTTCTCCTTTGTCAAGTTATTTTCGAGTGACTTCTTGCGCATCTTAATGGTGTTGGTAAAATCTGATCGCATGATCGGTATAGATTCTCCTGTCATGGTCAAGGTTTTATGTTCTAGCTAGCCCGAATTCGGGTGGTCCGGGAGGTGATCTTGGCTCTGGAGAAAGTGACTTGTCCCTCTGTTTTTCTCTGGGAGTAGATTTCGATTTCCACGATGGAACATCGAGTGACATACTTTCTGATCCGTCATGTTCAACCAATTGAGACTTGGCAATTTCTTCAAGTTTTGTCTTTAGAATGTCATGTGGTACGGCCACAGAAAGTGGGCTCTGATCCTCCTCCTGATCCTTTGGTGGTGCCTGATGTTTATCGATAATCGAATTTGGGCAGTGACATGAATTATTCACACCACCGCTACAGCTAGAACATTCACTGAAACCAGAATCACTCCGTTCGGAGCATTGTGTCTTATGTCGGACTTTAAG
This sequence comes from Volucella bombylans, assembly GCA_949129095.1. NCBI lineage: Eukaryota > Metazoa > Arthropoda > Insecta > Diptera > Syrphidae > Volucella > Volucella bombylans. The sequence continues at coordinate 166,521,126 of OX422144.1, read as the reverse complement.
GGAGTTTCTCACATTCAATTTAAGTTCAAGATTTGGTAGATCAGGATTAAAGTCATCCTCTTCCTCGTTGAGGGATGTCATGTGCGATGAAATATTTGGATTAATTATCGATGCTCCAGAAACTGAAGGTCGTGGACTACTTGGTATTGATCCAGCTGTAGATACAGCAGAGTTCCTTCGAGATGCGGACAAAGTGTCCATTCTTCCTAAAGCCCGAATTGCATTTCCGGTTTTCTGCTACTTTCTTCGGATGCTGAATTTCTTCAGTTTATCTGTGCATATTCGATTGTTGTTTAGATTTTCGTCATGGTGTTGCGTTAGCCATGTTGATTCTAGACATTGCTTCGCCGTCAGTCTCTCTTCCTTACGATTAACCAGGAGATTTGAAATAAAGTCTTCCTGTGATACGGCATCAAATGCTTCGTCTTCAAAGTCATAATCGGCTCGTGTGATGTTTGCAAATGTGTCAACATCGGAATCTCCCATGAATGGTGATAGACCAGAGAGTAGGACATAACATATCACTCCAACGCTCCACATGTCTGATTGGAACCCAATCGGTTCGTAATTGATGATCTCTGGAGGAATAAATTCTGGTGTGCCAAACAGTACCCTCACCGAGTCTGTATTCAAACGCTGGGCCAATCCGAAATCAATGATTTTTATTTGATGACTAGTCCTGGTATGGCACATTATATTTTCCGGCTTAAGATCTAGATGCACTATCGACTGGCTGTGCATATAGTCGACACCTTCGCAGACAGGTCGCAAAAATAAAATACAGTCTCGTTCTGTCAATGTAAAGTCATCAGCCACAACTCGCTCGAAGAGCTCTCCTCCGGTTATATACTCCATAACCATGATGATCTCTCGAGGACTTTCGAATGATGCTGCCAACTGAAGTAGCTTTGGATGCTGTAGACTCTGCATAATGGATATCTCCTCCTGAACCTTTTGTCTATCACGCGATTTAATACATTTTATGACCTTAGCTGCAAGGATTTGAGATGTGTCCTTCTCTTGGACCCTGAATACAACTCCGAAACGACCTTTTCCAAGTTCTTCAAGAATTTCAAATCGGCTCTTGAAATCTCCACCAGCCTTGATGGAGATTGTCTTTTGGCAGTCTTCGCGGGAAACTTCTGGATCGGAAATCTCGACTCTGTCGCTAGCAAGTCCTGGTTCACTTCTTCCATGAATACTCGTATTCTCAGCTCGCACTTGGAAACGGTAAACAGAGTGTGGTGTAAGGCTATTCACTGTGTAAGCAAGGGAATCTACCACAGAGGCTATTTCTCTCCATTCACCTTCGATTTCTTCTTGCATTTCAATTATAAATCCTGTCAACATGCAGCCACCATAGTATGGTGGTCCACACCATGCGATCCATCCATCCACACAATCGGGTCCTTGGGAAATACTTGGCTTACCACTTGGTGGCTCTGGAGGGCCCTCTACTGCCACAGAAGCGGCCGCAAAATCACTACTGTGATCATTCATTATCTCTAACCTTCGGTAATTGGCCGACCCGCTTTGAACCATTTAACAGCAGCCACTGGATAGCCCCTGAATGTGACACGCAATCGTACTGCCTCGCCAACAAGGACTGTGCAATCGGCAGGTCCTTGACTGATGTAAGCTGGAACAGCCTCCTCTGTGACAATGGTATCCAGTTGGAAGTGTGCCTTTGGCAGTCCCGGAAGGACAGCAAGACTTGTGTAGGTTGTTATACGATCGGTATTAGGGCGACTGGGACTTCGTACGGTAAACTACACTTCACCACTATGACTGTATTCCAAACCGAGAACGTGTAAGATTCTCACTCCATCCTAGTGAGATTCATCCAGCAGATAGACTAAGCAACACAATAGGATATAAAGAAGAAAAAACCCGAAAACACTTGTGTTGACACTTTTTCGAATGCTTTGTGGCAACAATTTCGTGGGCACGTATCTAAAGACCTTTTAGGTTACGAAAGAAAGAGTCCCGCGGTGGCGCACTGACAGCTTGTGCTGCCGGCTACAATCTATCAAGAAGACTGAACCCCAAACCGTCTGATTAGAAAGCCAATACACTACCACTTGAGCCGGGGTCAGTAACTCACTTCGTGGTATGAGAGCTGTCGTTACCCTATTATGGGATCATCGGCTTGTTGATCTCAGCTTCAAATGTTCGTACAAGATGTACGTGGGAGGACCCCGGAAGAAGAGTTCACTTGCTTTGTGCACTCAGGGTTAGCTTTGGTGAGAGTCTACCCTAATAGTACAATACACCTATAGTTTGCAATGTGTCGAAGTAGTTTTATAAAGTATACGCAGTCCTGACTATAGACGTTGACTTCATCAAATGTATGTCGAGTTTCTGAGGAGCTTTGCATGCCAACACGACAAGACTTTTCCAAATTGTGTATTATAGATACAAAATACACGTCAACAAGACATGAAGCCTTATAAGGAGTATATAAAGAATAAAGATTTTTTCCAGAAGCATTCGTCGGTGGTGTTGGCGTAGTGTGAATTTCGGCGCAGATTTCCCGGTCGTCCAACACCAACTGGGCAGACACTACGACGTTTAGCCGCTCGCTAAGTATGGGACAACACTAGATGCTGCCAGGTTGGCAAGCCCCGGAGCAGCCGTTCTGCTGAGAATATCGAAACTGTGATTGAAGATGTCACAGAGGACCCCGGAGAATCGACCCGACGAACTGCCACGCAATTGGGCATCAATCGGCGGTCTTTAGAGAGAATCATCATGAGCGACGAAGTCCATTTCTATCTGTGTCTATACATGAATAAGCAATATTTTTTCGAAAATGGGACCAAACAACTACTGTGGACGGCGAACGTTACAGAGCCATGCTCAACGACTTTCTCCTTCCTCAAATGGATTGGATGAATTGGGACTGGAGAACATATGGTTCCAACAAGATGGAGCAACGGCGCATACTGCACGAGATACAACCGAAATTCTGAGGGCTGCCTTTCCGGGTAGCCTAATCTCTCGTTCTGACGATTTGCACTGGCCGGCACGGAGTTCTTTTTGTGGGGTTTTTTGAAGTCACGAGTCTATATCAAGAAGTCTCTGACTCCTGAAGTACTCAAAGAGAATATCCGTCAAGAATGTGAGAACCTATGGTCGGAAGTTCTCGCAAGAGTGATGGAAAATGCCACAAATCGTGTCCCAATAGTCATCAATTCTGGCGGCCGGCCACGTAGCCGATATAATTTTCTTGATTTAATGGAAACAAATTTAAGACATCAAATAAACATAATCTAAAAGCACAACCAAAGTTTTTCATTCACAAAAAAAAATTGTAGCCAAAGAACATCGAGTGACAACTGTTGCGCCAACTTCTAAATAAAATGGAACCAATTTAAGCGTTCAATACCTTGTAATGTCTTTCTTTGTTATCCGTTTTGAGTTTGATGAGGAATGTACAAAGCGAGCAAATCCAAAGAATCTAAAATCTGTCTTGTCTTATGGCAGATGCATATGTTGTCTGCTAGCTTAGAATTAATTGTGCTGCTTGCAAATTTGGGAAAGAGTGATCAGCCTGCTATCTTAGCTTACTGGTCTGGAACGCTTAGTATATACCAGTCTATTTTTTACAACGACTACTACTGACTATTACAGCGTTGTCAACGTAGCACCCAAGTCTGTAGTGGTGGCATAGCTGAATACTAAGCAGGTATCTCATGCGACTTTACTAAAACTTTAGTTGACAGTGATGCTTCTAAAGATGCGCATCGCACTCTCATGTGCCTTTCGATGTCGTTTTGAAAGCCCAACCAAGTTGGTTTTAGAATAAATACGTTCCTATACTATACGATGTTATTGCACTTCCAACATCAGCTGTCATTCTAAAAAAAAAAGAAAAAAATCCCTAAAACCACACTGAGGCTTTCGTCACCGATATTCCCTAAATATGTGCATAAGTCTGATCTCTAATGATTATACGGATTTCTCGGCTATTAAATCTGCACAGTTTCAATCAAACAAAACCCCTAAAATGAAATGTCACACAGCATAATGATTATTTTACAGTAATGCCCAAAACCTCAACAGCAGAGGTGCCTCAGAATCTGTCGATGCACTAAAAATTGATTTGTTTACGAAATCTATTCATTCATATCGGAAAGGATCTGAAAGGAAGACAGACCCCATCCATCCTTTCTTGTTGTTAAGAGCTGTTACAAGGCAATCAGCCGTCAACAAGGATACGTTCGTATCATATTCGTACCTATTTTTCCATCACTTCCCAGTTACTCTCTACGCCTCGTTAGACACAGGACTCCTTTATGGATGGATGCATGAGCCTGACCAGACCATGCCACAGACCACACGCATATTCACAATTACTTGGGCTGGCAAAATGCACTCTATTACATGGCCATTGGATGCTGTTTGTTCCTAATTGTCCTAAAATTGCCTAAACATTGAGGACAAGATTTTTTATGTGTTTCCTTTTTCTCTCTCTCTCTGTATTTTTTTTTTTCGTCTGTGATCCTTTGTTTAGGTATGAAGACCACAACACAACAAGGTTGACTGTCAGGGTTTAAATTTCCTCGGAGATTAGATTCATGTTGGGTGCACATCCCTACCGAGTAATTTCTAAATATCCGAGAAATAAGGACACAAAAACCATAGAAAAAAATTGAAACTTTTCAAGGAATTTGTAGATCGACGATCGAAGATCGGAGATCGAATATCGCCCATTGAGGTTTTAATGAACAATCACAGGACGACATCTACACAGTAGGTCGTATGGAAAGGTGCGAAATGGCAGTTTGACTTTCTCAGCATTGTCTGGCAGTTTGCTGGCAATTGAAGAGCCAACATTGTCCAAAAGTGTTTGTATTTCGAAAAAATAAACACAAATGTCGTGTGCTGGCTGGCGAATGAATGCGGCTATTATCCGCACTCAAGTGATCCTCCTGATACTCGTACTTGTGTCACATTAAAAAAATAAACTCCATCAACAATGGGATAATGAGCGGATCCGTGTTTTACCATTGAGGATCAGTGATCCCGTCAGTGCTCAAAATATTATATACGAGTACGTATACCATACATATTTCTATGGAGGTGGACAAAGGATTTAAATTGCGGTAGGTTTCGTATTTGGGCGGCAGCTACAAATATTTGTGTTGTATTGACAAAATAAATCAATGCTAAACAATTTCGGAAAAGATTTCTTAGTGATCATGGGCCGTGAGGTGAAAGAAAGCGTTCTTGTCACCCGAGTAGGTTTATTAGCTCGTCAGAATGCTAAGATTGCTTGAGTAAAGTTTGATGCCACTTTACTCATACTTTTGTTGGTCCTGGTAGTTTAATGCATACGAGTATGTATACTGTATAGCCTACGGTTTAAATCTCTATGCAGGTATGGAGATATTATGTTTACATGCTGAAATACAATGGTTTCGGCTTATTCTTAGCTCATCTCGGTCGGCAGCAGTAGAACTATTTCATTAGGACAGTCGCGGTCATAGTAAACATCGCAGGCTATCGTAAAAGCTCGACATATTGAAGATCAGGTGGCTTGGTGTACCCAAAAAGCTCAATATTAATTTATGTAACACCCAAGACAATCCTTCTAGACAATAGGGAGAAGCCAATGTTTTCCAGACCACGTGGCAAACGAATATTCTGACACCTAAAGCAGCATAATGAACGTTGGTTCGTCAACAAACAAGAAAGATGCCTCTTTTACTGAATTCAACATCAGCGCCACGTGTCAGGTGGCTTGTGATGTAGGAAGCCGCATTTCGAAAACTACAATACACTGTTCCAAAACGTATACGGTACTATGCTTCAGATAAGGGCCGATAACATTTAGAAACGTACAACCATTGGATACTGGAATAAACAGTGTTCTCAAAATTGTATTCTCTTCCAACTGGAGAACGAGCTTTCATAGTGTGCTTGGATCTGTACTCATATCATGGCGGTTGTACTTGGCTGAATTCTACACATCCTGCAAGGAAGACTAACTTTACGATGGCTACTACGAATGAAGACGTGAGGGATGACTTCTTTCACCACCGTCTCCGAAATAAATGTGGGGCTACTGTCATCATTACGCATTACCGCATACCAAAACATATTATTATATCAGCAGTCTACGAATGCCATCAGTCTGCTTGCAATTCAAAAAATATCTTGCTTCAGAGTCAGTCTTCTTCAGTCTTCAGGAAAAGGCGTTTGTTTGGGTTTTTTTTTTTTCCTTTTGAAACCATATTACATGGCCATCTGTAAAATGCCAGGATTTAATGTGGAAGGAGCCGCTCGAGGATGCGGCAGCAGAACCTCGACATCGTCTACAGGCTGTGTAAGAAAAACAAAGCTGTTAAGTACATAACTAGATTTATACAAAAAGAAGACCCAAAACACGTTGAAAGACAGGCAATGCGGAGCCTTTACGTTTTTTAATTAATGAATTAATCCTAGAAACAGAGTGCCTGCATTCAGTAGTCGACCAAGAACAGGCGGCTTCTGACCTGGATTCTCCACTCCACTTAATTTGTATTGACTTTGAAAAAGCCTTTCACCTTTACGTAGAAGGTCATTCTTGAAGAATCTTAGTATCTATGAAGACTACTTACTCACGGCGAAGTACAGCACAAGTACTCCTTTAACAGTTAAAGGCGAGGAAAAAATCGAAAATGATCATACACCACAGCGGTACAACATATGTACGTCTGCGAGATCTGTATTCTCTCACACTTCTCTCACACAGGAGCATTGATCTACATCATATACTAAAAATTTACGAGTAATTGGGAAACCAAAACATAGGTGGCGCTGCAGTTCGCGAAGAACGAAGGCTTCAACTAACAAGCTTCTCCAGTTAGCCGGTACCATTCTACTTGTACGCGGCAACTAAGGTGAAATCTCCCTCTACTTGTTGTCCCTCAAGTTAGATTCGAAGACTTCGTGGGCCGGAAGATTGGTATCCATTCGCTCAACATATCCGACCCATCTTAGGCGACTGATGCGCAGTTTTCGGTCTAGATGTTGATGTCATTTTAGAGCTCGTATAGTTCGTCAGTGAGGCCTTTCCTCCAAAGCCCGTCAACGCATACTGGACCGAATATTGGGCGAAGGACTTTTCACTCGAAACGACTGAGAATATCTCCATCCGTTTTCGATGGAGCCTTCAGCACTATAAAGTAGGACTGGGAAGATCAAGGTGCTATGCAGAGTTTAGTTTTCGGCATAGGGCCTTCTTAGCCCAAAGAAACAACGACTGTCAAGAGTGATTCTTCGTTTTATTTCTGCTGAGGTGAATCTATCCGAGACGTCGACGTTGCCTGTTCTTTCTTGTTGACAGCATATACTTGATTTTTCCCCATTTACCACTAAACCCATTTTGCCAGCTTCAGTCTCAATACTCGCGAAAACGCCATTGACACCACGCTGCTTTCTTCCGATTATGTCAATATCATCGGCGCATGCGAGTAATTGGACGAGCTTTTGAAAGATTATTGTGCCTCCTGAGTTCACTTGTGAGTTCTGCACAAATCTTTCAATAATGGTATTAAAGAAGTCACATGACAGCGCGTCACCTTGTCTAAAACCTTTTCTGGCATCAGAGGTCCCGATTAAGTGGTTTCTGATCTTGTCAGAACAGCGAACATATTCTATCTTCATTCTGCACATCGGCACGAGTTTGGCAAAAACGTCGAAACTAGACATGGCCCTATGAGTATACAGCTGGTTTTGTTGACGAAGTGCTTCAGACGCTCATCACACAATATGGCAGACTAGATCTTGCAATGTTGAGGAGATTTCTACCACTATAATTGGCGCAGTTGAGGGAGTCTCCTTTATTGGGGATCTGGGAAACGAAACTGCTATTCCATTCATCAGGCATACAGTCTTTTGACCACATCTGAGAAATGGATTTCCAGCAGCTTGGAACACCTCGGCCGGTAAGCCGTGATGTCCAGCTGCTTTGTTGGATTTCAGCTTAGATATGACTAACTTTACTTCATTCTGATTAAGTGGATGAAAGTTTTGGCTATCATCATCACGTTGCATGGTCTATTCTGCTTGACGGCGGGATATTGCACAAGTTTTCCCATATTCTCAGCACCATTGTGACTGTAATATAAGGATTCCTTTTTCATCTCTACAGGCTTCTGTAAGGGTTTTCTTGCCTTGACACGTTCCTTTCTCCCGTTGGTAAAACTTCCGTTCTTATGCCTGAAGTACAACCTCTCGATATCTGGAGAAGCCGATGTGCTTTTTGTCTCTTCTTTGTTACAGCGCCACTTTGTATACTTCTTGTTTAGCTGCATATGCTTGCCCGCACTCTTCATCAAACTGGGATTTTTTGGTCTTCGGAACTTTATGCTGGCGGCACAGAAGTTGTTGTGAGGTTTCGGGGTACGCGTTGATCGAAGATTCTGGCGGTCTCTTGCGAGTAGTTGTTCTTTTTTGTGGCGCTTGCCGCATTCGCATGTTGGCTTCAATAAGGTGGTGATCCGAATCGATGTTGATGCCCGGAACGTTCGGACGTCCAGAATATTGGCAAAGTGATCAGTTTGGTTTAGCATTTGATGCTCCGCATACAGCCCTGTCCCCTTGTGTATATTGAGATGAGGAAACCGTGTGCTTGCTATAGTGATTATTCTTCCCGCCGCAAAGTCCATTGTCAGACGTGGCGTCGTGTAGACTATGCATACGACCTGTCCTACCAAAGATGTCCTCCTTTTCTATCATACTTCTTACGTAATACTTCGAACATGGCTCATATGTCTTGTCGAAGAGCTCGTTGAAATATTCTTTGGTGCTGTCGTCCGTGTCTTCCGTAGGGCCATGGGCGCATATTAAGCCTTATGTTATTGAATTTAGCCTTGCAGGGGTCGTCAACAGTGAGCTCCTTTTTTTCCAAGGCCATTAGTTGGTTCGTCGCATCTTTTTAATCTCTTCTGTATAGGGTTGTAAGTCCTATGACGGTGTAGGCCAGTATTGCGCTTCTGGCCGAACATGCTCCTGCCATTTTAGGCGGTAATCCCCAGTAACAGCACAAGAAAGGGGTTAATCAGAAGGGAAGCAAGCTACGAGTTTCCTGAGTCAGCAGTTTCCCGATCACTGAGGTCTCTAAAACATTTTACTGTAACATTAATATATGGCAGGTCGAGACAGTTTGGAGTGATACTTAAAGTCTGGGGTAGAAGTATGTTGCAACACGCAAACATTAAGCTAGTATTGCTCTATTACTCAGATGAAGAACTTTACATGAGAATGGGCCAAATAATAGTGGATACCATCAAACCTAAGATGAAGCAGCAGTTAATCGATCATACTCTACTACATCTGTGTGTATGCTGTCTGTAGAATGCCTTTTGATTATTCCTGGTGGCTGAATTTGAATTTACACCAACTTATCTAAAATAGAGTCCCGAATGTTGAAGGACAACATAGAGTTGGATATCATCAGTCAAAACTAAATATTTTCTGAAAATTCCATTAAAAACTCGTTTTTGTCGTATTCAACTTTTGGATCCTTTAGTCGGGTTTACCTACAACTTGTATATCTTCCCTGTTTGTGGGATTGAAATACTACTTATTGAATTAAGTACTAAAAACTTCCGCTGGTACCTCAAGAAGGCAGCTGTTTTGTTTTTAGGGACTCATGGCTTCATAACCATTTTGTTGACAATTGATGAGCAACTTTCTGGTAAACATTACGGAACAGAGTTCTCCTTAAGTTCGCAATGTCCGTGGAATCAATATCAGCAAACTCTCTGACGGCGTGGCCCAAAATAGAATGATCTGGAGAATGGGTATAGTTCGTGAAAGAAACATGCGCTTTACACGTTTTAACGGTTAATAAATGAACAAGAAGAGGAAGATTGCAAAACATCATTCTTGTACCTAGTCTAGTCATAAATACTGTAAGATTAGAGGACTCCTTAATTTTTACGAAAAAGAAGTCAACACATCGGCGAAGTTTATCAACCAACTATTTTGTAAGACGTTGTGAAGTCCCTTGATCTACATAATGAACAATTATTACTGCGGTCATTTTAAGTGACGTGTTCTACGATTGATCCAATGATTAACATGAGAAATACTAACTCGTTTTCGTCTGTCATCAGGATGTGAAAAATATTTTTCCATCACACTCCAAGCCAACTAAAACAAACGTACCTTTTACTTTTTACCATGTCATTCCTTTATCCAACTGCAGCGCTGTAGTCAAATTACGTGTACGGAGGTAGAACTATCCATTTCATTTGCTCTATCATAAGCACTAACCAAATTCGTTGAGAATAATTTCGGTGTATGCATTGGATATCGTACATTTTTTAGTTTATGTTAATTCCCACAGAGGGCAAGTTGGAGGTGTTCTATTTATTTTAGTAAGTTTATAAACCACTTCTCTTATTGCGTTCAATAGACAGTGTCTGCGGGAAACAATGGCGCTAATGGAGTTAAGGGTTTTAGATTAAATCTATTGGTTTGAGACTTTGCTATGTACATATCTTATGTTTTAATATTTATCGCTAGAGTTAACGAAGTACAGGACCTATTCGCATTCAGCGGAATATAAAAACTTTTAAAAATATTTTATCGAGTGTGCATGAATAACTGTGTGTAGCTACCAAAGTAGACAAAACAATAATCCGCATTTATGTGCACAAAGCTGTCTGGAAAATCCTTTTCATTTCTTTTTTGTGTATCGAAGTGCAGCACAATGATACATTTTACAATAAATAGCATTTCAATGTAATGCAGAAACTCTAATGCATAACATTTCCAAAAATGACAATTAAATTGTCCTCATTGCGCTTTTATAAAAGCTTGAACACGTCTGGGCATCTCCTCTTTTAATTCTTATATGGTTTCGTGTGGAATCCTATTTAATACTCTTAAGTTGAAATCGGTTCAAGTGCGGCTGGTAACTGTGGTGGCCAAGCCGTCTTCTTTTTTCTGTTGTGAGAAACCTTGAACATAACTCTTTGTGCATCGTTATCTTGCAGAAAGACAAGCATTTCTCCAATAAACCGACGAGTCCTTGAAACAAAGGAAAAGGCGCCACACACCAAAGTAAATCTAGCTTAATGCGTTACTGCGACCAAAATATGTAGGTTCATCAGTCCAAGGACATCTTTTTTAGTGCTTAACATTGCAATTTTGATGCGCCTTAGCCCTTTAAATTGTTTCCTTTTATTTTGTACAATGTCGATTGAAAATTTTCTCTCAGAAGCAATTTGAGTGTTGAAGTGGATACCGAGATTTCTCTATTCACATTAGTCCTTCTGGCGCTCGAAAGCAATCAAAATAAAGGTACTTTCCTGCTTAAAGGTCTTGTCCTCACCATGGGATCACTGTTTCTGGTCTTACTATGTAAATTGCTTGATGTTGTAAGGGACTCCATACTTACAAATGTTAATCTGTTGCTTCAATTGGCGCATCAATTTATTATGGTTCACTTTGAACTAAAACATTTGTCAAGTGTAACCCTTCTTGATAAATCCATTGTGGCCCAATTTACAAAAGAAACAACGTAGTACAGGTAGATTCGACTACACCGAAAGTTTCATGTGTCCATATGCTAGTAAAAAATACACGTTAATGCAAAGGTCATTACATACTCAGAATATATGAAAAATAATAACTATCATTGAAACTTGTGTCCACTTGAAGGGAGCACCTCTGAGGAGCCCGAGAGAGAAATAATAGCCAAACTCCCTGCCTCTCTGTATACGGAAACCAGATATGTTTTATGTAAGAATTGGCATTCACTCGTACTTGCGGTTTTGAAAGTAGTGCGCATGTATGTACATATATAATATCCTCCTCGACCGAATAAAAGCTTACATTCTAGATGCTAGTGGAAGCAGCCTTCTCCGACATTTCATTACATTTAAGGAAAAACGTTCTATAGGATGTTCTCCTGGACTGCGAAGAAAGCAGGTTGTCTTTCACACAAAAAGGAGAAATCTAGAGTTAAATTCAACCATTTACCATTACTGTTCTTTTTGAAAATAAACAATGTGTTGCGCGCCGCTCTAACAATTGGGTTTGGAGAGCTTGGTAGTTTCTTATATCCACATAAACCGAAACATTTGGATTACTCTGACAACCTACCACAGAAAGCAATGCGCCTTTATATTTAGCTGACGTGCAAATTGAAGCAAGATCCACCACACTAGATGATCGCAGCAAAGTAAAAGGTCATCAGACGACGACCATTCTGTAGAGAAAGAGAGAGTGCTTCGCATCCTAATACCATCGAAGTACAATACAATCTCTACACTACGAAATGTTTCCAAATAAATGAGCGGGGTGAAGCCTACTGTAATCATGTAATGAACACAGGATTAAAAATGGCAGAGATCAATAATCAAAATAAAGAAGGGTATCAGAAATAGAGCTTTAGAATTTATTTTTAAAATATCAGCCTTGAAGCCGTTCAAAACGAATTGAATATTGAATACACCGTCCAACAAAAATCTGTCAAATGAGGAGATTGACAGATATCTAAGACAAATGAACGAGACAATCAAACGTACAGAGGAATACAAAAAAAGACTTATGACGCACTGCACCGACATAAAAGTAGACTGCTGTCAAGATAAAAAAATCTTGTACAGACAGTTTACTGACAAACATAACCCGGTGATCATGACACTGAAGTCGTCGATTAAAAACCTCCAAACATTAATAAAGGAAATTTACAGAAATTCTGTAAGTTTGTATTGGAACAATAAAATTCGAGCTGTAAACACCAGCAACCCGAATATGTTAACGCAAATAAGTAAAATATTTCGGAGAAATAATCAGAACGACACTCCATGTCTCAAAATCGACCGAACGACGAACAACGAATAAATACTGGCATCAGCGGGCATAGATCCAAATGAGGCTGTTGATGATGACAACTTCTTTGTGATCGAGGATCCGCAGGAGCAGGTAGAGGCTATAGGAGCGACTTTCCAGGAAGTGTACAAGCCGAATGTTAGCATTGGCGAAAACCACGATCTGGAGAATCGAGTCCTTGTGCACAATTGCTATCTTCGAAATGAAATTGTGAATTGGCGATTCGAGAGCTCGGGTTTCACCCAGTTCAGTGACGAAAATATGGCAAATAATGTCATCACCAACGATAGGGTACTACCCCCGTTCATTTCGAAGGAAGAGCTCCAAACGATCGTCGAATCACATAGAAGTAAGAAATCAGAGGGAACCGATGTAATACCGAACATTGTGCTTCGACATCTCCCACTAGAAGCGGTGGACATTTATACCACCCTGGTACATCACATACCCAAAGGGGATAAATTTGCTTCCAATCCGGCGAATCTCCGCTTGATCAGTTTTCTTCCAAACATCAGTAAGGTTTTCGAGGAGGTGATCAATAGAGTCCTGACTAAGGTCAGTTGAGGACAGAAATATAGTTCCGGATAATCAATTCAGTTTCAAGGCGGGACATGATATCATTCATGCTGCGTCTAAACTGGTTTCTGATATCCAGTGGAACAAAGGCAAAAATCAGTGCACTGGTTGATTGATTGGAAAAAAGAAGAGGGACTCTTCTTCAAGCTGAACAGGCTGAGCATTAGTAAACCACTACTGTATATTCTTTTTGATATGCTCTCCAGTAGACAGTTTATCGTGAAGAATGGTGATGTGACTTCTGCTGGAACATTTAACATTAAAAACAGCCTGCTACAAGGTGCGGTAAATTCGCCGATCCCATTCCCGAACCATGAAAAGTTCACTTCACGATGCCATAGCGTACGCAGACGACTTAATCGACAGATCAGGTCAAAAGATTGAGGTCATTACTATACTTTTGCAAAGTGACTTCGACAAAATTAAGCAATATTGCGCTGACTGAAAGTTGAAAATCAACAACATTGCAAGAGCAATGACCTCAACGAACAACCTGATCTCCGGGGCTTACTACCCCAATTATATGTATCACGAGAGAGTTCGCTCGGCTTTATTCCTCCTCCAGAAGTAAATCTAAAAAAATAAGCTTTACAGATGGCAACTACATCATAATAGAGATATGAATATATAAAACTCGTTGCTGCTATTAAAGACGATATGCAATTCACTTTAAATCAACATATGTAGGAGTAGCGTGCCAAGGAAGGGTTACTTATAAATCCAAGTAGTACACCTTAGTCGCATTTATGCAAGGACGAATGATAATTTTTCCACACCAAGTGTCAAAGAAATTGCTATCAGTCGAAAGCAGAAGCTGATTGTTAGGGGTGGGCGTATATAACTACAAAATCCACATAAACGGTGTTTTTTTATGGGTATACAAATTCAATATGAAATAAAACACTTGAAGCTAATGTTAATGTTTACGATATTAGCTTGATTAATAGATAACTTCATGCCATCAGTGTTTAAATATAATATCAGGTATCTGCGCCCCCCCGCTAGCTCGAATGAAGCGCAATCGTGAAGTCCAATTTTCAACAACTTTATCAAGGAACTGGAGCCGTATATCAGCAATAACACGACGAATGTTGACTTCCAAATCGTCCAACGTATCTGATTTATCAGCGTAGACTTGTGACTTCACATACGCCCAAAGAATGTAATCTATAGGTGTGAGATCACAATGTCGTGGAGGTCAGTTCACAGGTCTATTACGCGAAATTATGCGCTCAGGAAATGTTTCCCGCAATAAATTGATGGTGTCGCTCGCCGTGTGGCATGTTGCGCCATCTTATGCTCTGTCACGTCAACGGTCAAAGCCATTCAACTGAGGAACGAAGAAGTCAGAAATCATGTTTCTATAGCGTTCTCCACTGGCGGCATCGTCCTTAAAGAAATATGGGCCGATGATTCCACCAGCCCATAAAGCACACCAAATGGTTGTAAGACTTTTGGGATTTCTCCACTCCATTTAACCAAAAATGGGCCTCATAGGAGAACAAAATGTTGCGTTGAAAATGAGGATCAAGCTGAATCATGTTTTCGGCCCATTCTCCGAACCTACGACGCGTATAAAGGTGTATGTAGTGCGAAAACGATTCATCTTGTTCCGAATAACTTGCTCAGATGGGCGATTATGTCGACCGTAAAATGGACGTAGCGCACGATAAGTTTGGCGTACCGAACCATGGTTTTCAAAATAATTTTACACAATTTGCACGAGTCTAAACTGGCGTTAATCTATTCATTGTAAAATGGCAAAACGTACTAACCACAAATCAACTTTCAACTGTCAAATGCATAACCTGTAGAAACAGTATTGCCAATTTAAAAAACAAACCACCCTTTACAAAGTCTGAACTAATAAGTCAAGAGATCAGCGTTCAATAAAAATTTCTCACATCATCATTCTCTTGGGTAATGATATTTTTTATTATTTTCACTACCAGCTTGCGTAGTTACCATTG
The DNA here is from genome assembly GCA_949129095.1 of Volucella bombylans. Classification (NCBI taxonomy): domain Eukaryota; kingdom Metazoa; phylum Arthropoda; class Insecta; order Diptera; family Syrphidae; genus Volucella; species Volucella bombylans. The sequence goes on along the minus strand of OX422144.1, from coordinate 166,505,743 downwards.
AAATCCCGTTCGTCCAACACTTTAAGCGTAACACGCTTCTCTCTATTACCGAGTTTATATGACAGCTTAAAGCGCATTGAACATTTCATTTCGGTTCGAAGTGGTCTTTATATGAGCGTATTGAAGCAATGCGATTTAAGCTGTTATATATACTAGGTATGTGAATCTGATCAATTTACTCTAAAGACCACGTTCGAACGTACTCGAAAAAACCGCGGTTTTTTACTTCAATGAACGACATACACGCCTATCGAATATATTAGTAAACTGTTCTTTTCCCAGTCACACCAGTGCACGGCGATATCTCCCGATCTTTCCTCCGTAGTTTTCTTCCAGAAGCCCCCATCCTCAGAAAGCCCTGTTCTAGCAAAAATGAACCCAAAAACACCAAGGGAATGCACAATTAAGCAAGCAGACCATAAAAATAATCTCATAAAAAGGATCATAAAATTATTTAAATTCTTTGCGATTTCCACAAAAAAAAAAGGCTTAACAAACCTACTTACAGTTGCAATAATAGCGAAGTACTTGTGTTATTGTGAGACTCAAACTTAACATTCAAAAAGAACCACCTGCACCCATATGTGGACTCTTAAGAGATGAATTAATTTTTTTTTTTTAAATAACCTTGTCGTGCTGAGACAACAATATATCTAAATTGCCTTTTTTTCAAGTCGGTGTACCCTTTATGACTTCTTTTTACAAAGAGATCTATATCTGGTCTCTTACTGTCTACACGAGCGGAAAAAAGTAAGCTCCCGTTTCACCCTCGCTAATTAATGTTTAATTTATAAAACAACAGCATTGACACACAGGAGTACTTACGAGTATGTACATTGTACGGATACTTCTTTATATCGCAGATTGGGCGAACATTCATGTTTATATTGTAAACCGAATCACGTAAGATGAGTGGCCACATGATTTCGTCATTTTTCTGTTTCCTCGAATTGGGCATGTCAGGTATTGTGGTTACCATCCACAAATAGGTTAACATCAAGGAAGCACACGTTCGTATACGAACACTTCCAAGATTGTATTTAAGCTATGTACGTGCATTTAACAAAATTCAATTTCGCTAAATACTCGTAAGATTAATACTTTCCGCTTTTGATTTTGTCATCCATCGGTAAGTCCAACAATTAAAACTGAAATGGAGACGGAGACAGAGACGGCTCCTTGCAGTCATGCGATATGAGTAATTGCGTTTGTGGGAAACACGAATGAAATGAAAATTTCAAACGAAACCATTGGATACAGAGGATTATTAATGCATAACCGTTAAGATTTTTGAACAAATTTTCTAGGCCAGGCCCATTAAACTCAATTGAGAAATACTCGTACTCGTACATGTGAATCATAGGAATAGAGCCTTAAAGTTGGGCTGAAACTTATTTAAGAAAATCTGTAATGGCTCACTGGGCTTTTACGTTTGACTGATGACTGGGGTAGTAAGTAGTATGTTAGCAAGCTAAAACTTATGAAATTTAGCATGATGCGATATGTGTACAGAAGGAGTAAGCAGAGTACTACTCGTAGAGTTTTTTAAGGTTATTCTCTGCGCGTTTCGTAAAAGCAAGAGCTAATATCACATAAACAACAGTAGAAAATATTGGTCTACTGATTATACTCGTATCACCCCCTGACACAAAATTCTTGCCAATATTCATGTACCCGTTCATAGTTTCCCATAACAAAATAAATATTTTTATCAACACTACGGCTATGCACTTGTGGTGGTTTCACAACAATAATTCCCCAGGCACACAAAAAATACACTAAGCGGACATAGCCACAACAATAAGGTTTTCACCACAACTCCATTTTGAGCGCCAGCTGTCACTTCATCGTTTTCCGGTTTTCACATCCCGGTCTTAGGATTGTTCTTTCTGGTGGCAGCCGCGTTTGGGATCGGACGTACATATTTTCTTGTAATCCTTTTTGTAATAAAGCCATAATAAAAATAATAATAAAGTCTTCGTGTACTTCCGAACCTACAACAATTCGAATTAATGACTGTGACATTTCTGATCAACTCGGTGTTGCTAATGCATTCAACAATTACTTTTTTTCAATAGCCAACAATCCATCTTCACAGATAGTCAACAATTTGGTTCTTCTTATGGTAGCTGTGATGAGAATTTTCAAATTAATAGTTTTTCGTTCGAGCCAATATCTGCTTTTGAACTTGTAAAAGTTATTGGGACACTTAACGGTTCTAATGCTAGCGGTTATGACGGTATCTTCAATATACTTTTGAAACGTATAGGATGTTCCATAGTAGATGTACTAGCAGTCATTTTTAATCTTAGCATATTTTCTGGAGTTTTTCCTAGTGCTCTCAAATGTGCAGACGTAGTTCCGCTTTATAAAAAAGGCTCAGCAGATGATGTAAGTAACTATAGACCTATTTCACTTCTTCCTGTTTTTAGTAAACTCTTCGAAAAAGTTATTAAAACAAGAATTTTATCGTTTTTAAACAAGAATAATTTTTTCAGTAATGTGCAGTATGGCTTTCAGCAGGGAAAATCAACTGAAGACGCCCTACTTAATTTTTGTTCCAGTGTTTTCTCTAACCTTGATGCAAAAAAGCTCACTGCAGGTCTATTTGTGGATATTACGAAAGCATTCGATATGGTTAACCACACTATATTGCTGAGGAAACTAGAAAATGCTGGATTTCGCGATTTTATGCTCAATTGGTTCAGAACATATCTTGCAAATAGATCTCAAAGAGTTAAGCACGGTGAAACCAGGAGCGATGTAAAAATTTTAAATTTGGGAGTATCTCAAGGCTCTGTATTGGGACCTATTATGTTCCTCATATATATTAATTCACTCTTTGACCTCGATTTTAAAGGTACACTTACTGCTTTCGCAGATGATGTGGGCTGCTCCTACGGTTCAGATAGTGCTTTAAACTTGGTTTCTGATATTAACTGGGATCTAAGCATTTTAAGGATCTGGTTCGCTGAACATAGATTGAAAATTAGTTCAAAAACTAAATTAATGTTTTTTAACCTATCGAACGCAACCGACATTAATGCGGAGTTTTACATTCATTCCATGGATTGCCAAAAATTCAAACTTGTACGCTCATGTGTACCAGCTTCCTCTCCTCTTACCTTTAACAATAGTCTACATTGCAATAATGAGTGTTTTTTAATTGAGAACGTAGAAGAGTTTAAGTACTTGGGACTCACTATTGACTCTAAAATGTCATTCGCAAACCATACGCAGTCATTGAAAACATATTTTCGTTCCAATCTCCGACATTTTTTCTACCTTAAAAGTGTTTGCTCTGACAAATTATTAAGAATTATTTATTATGGAATTTTTCATTCGAAGCTCCAATATGGAATTGCCTGCTGGGGCGGGGCATATAAGAATAAAATTCAACCTCTTTTAAATTTGCAAAAAAATGTTTTGAAAAAAATTTGTCGAAAACACCGTCGACATCCCAGTTTTCCTTTGTTCCGTGTTACGAAAATTCTTCCCGTCCGTCATTTGTATTGTTTTAAGGTTTTAAAAGCATTCTTTAACAGATCGGGGAATCGAAACTTGAGATTAATTTCTGATTATAATTTACGAAGAAATTTTTCTAACGTTGTATCTGTACCTTTTTTCCGTACCACCGCCTTTCGTAACTTTTATTTGGTTTCATCGTGCCGCCTTTTTAATAAACTACCTCAATCGATCAGATCAGAGACCGTTCCTGGAAAGTTTGTGTAATGCGTCAAACTGTGGCTCTTACAATTAAATTACAATAATTTAGAAGCCATTCTTTCTGACATTCTGGTATAACTTTCTTCCTTTTTTTCTTCCTTTTTTTTTCTACAATTTATATTGAAGATTCATATTGAATTATAATTTTTAAATATATTCATATTATTTTTATTGTATATAAATATGTATATTAATATTTAAGGGTTACCCCACCAATTATCAAAAAATATTAATCAAGCCTATTGAAGTGGCATTTGACACTATTTTAGTGCGTATAGTATATAAAATACAAAATGTCATTAAACTATTTCTAAAAATCTGATTTAAATAATGTAAATTGTGTATTTTAAATTATTTGAAATAAAATCTAAATCTAATCTAATATTTAAATTAATAAAAAATCATCACATTATCATTACACACTTAATTTATAAACGATGGTGTGTCACCCTATTTTCCACAGGAGACTCTCGTACTAGTTTTGCTCTAGCCTAATATGTCAAGGTGCTTCCCAGAATCATATAGCCGCATGACATATGTGACCTTCCTATACATACATTGCTTGCAGTCCACAGAGTCTTACCGTCGACGATGATGTTCCAGAAAAAATGCAATCGTCAGTAATAACTGAGAATGTTTGCTTCTGAGCCTTGCCTCGGGCATCTTTTTTCCCAAAATTCCATTACGAACCAGCTGTAATTCCAGCTACTAAATATTGCACTATTTTGGAAGTGGTCACAGAAACAATTCATGAAATACCACAAGTGAAACTTTGCTAAAATCATATTCCTCGCGCTTCAACTTATTCTTCACAATATTTTGAAAGCTTGCAAGACGGACGTGTATTCAATCTAACGTTATCGTTCTTCACGAAGACTAACTTCCGCATCCTTACCGGTTTTATCCGGAAATATTCAGAGTGTGACCATAGTTTTTGCTGAAGCCTATGTACGGTGGCAAAGGAGTGTCCACATACTCGTATAGTAGGTGCAATAGGGCATTTGTCATCAATGTGTCATCAGAATCATAAATTTTACCCAAAGCTACCTTACTCAAACCAAAGACTTTACATACGTTTGCAGCACATGATGGAAATATCAAATACGACGAAGCTCATCAAGGAATCTACAGTAGCTGTTCTTCCGAGGGCATTAAGACGCAAGCTAGACAAATTGTTCTTTGAAGTTTAGCTAAACAATCAGCCATATATTTGCGGAAAATCATTTGGGAAGTGGTCTTACCATATGTACTCGTACCTATGTTATATGTAAGTCCGAAGAATTTTTTGTGTCCATAACGCTCTAACAAAAATGCCAAAAATATATCATTACTCTCAGACGGTTAGCAGTGTTTCGGCAGTTTCCGATTCGACATAACATTTAAAATGGTTGAGACTGTCCAGGAAGCATAACTCTTCAGGTTGCAGGTAGACCAAACGAATAAGAGGTCAACGGCCTTCCTGCAGGAAAGTCTGCAGTCTACTTACTGGCGTTGTGATGGGGCACTACACTTTTGAAAACACTTAAATGTACTGGGCATGCGCGATACAATACCGTGCGACACTTGCAGTGAAAGTGATGGCGACACCGCGAAGCACTACCTCTGTGAATGTCCGCTTATCTTTCTTCGAGAGACTGAAAGATTCCATTAAAAGAAACTTACAAGGAGTACAGTGGACAAGTTCTTTCTTTCTGAGTGCTCTATTCCGACAGAAAAGAAAGAAAAACATCCTGTGTCTTATAAAATGAACAACCTTGGATTCAGCAGTCCAATTATTTATCACCCCATGGAAACAGTGTGCCTTCGAGGTAAATGGGCGTAGATAAATAAAATAAATAAATTGTTGATGCGATAGTCTGGAATGGACCTAGGTTTGGCCTCTTTCACTCACTATGTTGTTCGCTTTTTTACTTTGTGCATAGTACGAGTATCATACCAGAGGAACTTCATTCTTTTCTCGACTTCGAGCCAGCTCGATATTTAGCCAGCTGCCTCCTGTTTCGCACCCCTTCCACTTGCATGCGCCACCTGAGTCGTGGTCTTCTTCTACTGCTCTGTCCCTCGTTTTTGGACCAGTGCATTGATTTCCATTCGCTCTACATGATCCAGCCACCTTAATTTTTGGACCTTCATTCTTCTGGCTAAGTCAATGTCACTGTACAGCCCGTATAGTTCGTCGTTGTATCTCCTCCTCCACTTATCGTCTAATTTTCCTCTCAAAGCAGCCAAGATTACCTTCATCTACTTTTGATAAACTCCATGCCATATACGCCATAGCGCTGGACTGGGATTGTTAAGGTCGTATATAAAGTCACTTTTGTTTTTCGAGAGAGGAATTCGCTAGTCAATTTCCTTCTTAGCCCAAAGAAGCAGCGATTGGCAAGTGTTATCTTTCACTTGATCTGGTGTTGTTGTCTGAATTGACAGCGGAGCATAGGGGGACAAAGTTCTTAACTACCTCAAAGTTATATCTGTCGAGGGTGACGTTCTGTCCGAGAGGTGTTGGGTGTCCTTTCTTGTTGACAACATATACTTGGTCTTGCCCACATTGACCCTTAAACACATCTTCGCCGTTTCCGTCTCAATACTCCCGAAAGCACCACTGATATCACGGATTTTTGAAAGATTGTGCCTCTTATGTTGCAGCCTGAGTTTTGTATTATCCTTTCACGAATGATGTTAAAGAGATAGCGTGACAGCGCGTCGCCTTGTTTAAATCCCTTTTTGACATCAGAGGTCTCGGTAAGTACATTTTCCATCGTCATCTCGCAGGGTTTGACAAGGATGCCAAAACTAAACATTGCTCTACTATATATGGCTCATCTCAATAGATGCTGTCAAGGATCTCAGGGGTTTTTCCAAGATCTGCCGTAGTGTGAATATTTGGTGGATCAGCTGGCGTAAAGCCACGCTGATATGGCCCAGTCAGATTGTTGACGGAACGGCTTCAGGCATTCACACAGCATGGCAAATAGGATTTTGATGCCTCTGTTGTTGGCGCAATTCAGACAAACAATGCTGAGGTTCCATTCATCGGGCGTACTTTCGTCTGACCATATTTTACAGAGGAGTTGATGTATGCTCCTTACTAACTTACCAAGTCATCGCCTGCCGCTCGGCAGTCAGGCCATCCGCTCGAGCTGAGAAGCCGCTGTTCGTCTTTTCTCTTCCACTCATAGACCTCGTGAACAGCTCTGGTCCTTGTATACAGCGCCGCTTCGTATGCCTCTTGCTTAGGTGCATGTGCTTGCCGTCACTCGTCATCAAAACAGGGGTTCTGTTGTGGTGGCGGCATCTCTGATGGCTTTTTGGAAATGTTGCCACTGGTCTTCAATACTTTATGCTGGCGGCATAGAACCTCTTATGAGATTAATGGAGACTCGAACGGAAAACTATTTGGAGATCTCCGTTGACGTTAAACTTCCTCACAGTATTAGCTTGTCTTTGGTATGTTCGGGACATCCGCAACCGTACTTTGGCCACATCAGGTAACGGTCCGAGTCGATGTTGGCCCTTTGGAACGTTCGGACTTCTATAATATTAGAGCAGTGCCTTACGTCGATCGCAATGTGTTCAATCTGGTTCACGGTTGATTGATCAGGAGAGCTCCAAGTCCAATTATGAATATAGAGATGCGGGAACCGCGTTCTAGCTACGACAATGTTTTGCTTCGCCGCAAAGTCGGTTGGCCTGAATCCATTATTGGAGGTAATGTCATGCATGCTATACTTTTGAATTAAAATCGCCGAGGACAGTTTTAATGTCGCAGCTCGGGCACTGCTCGTAGGTCTTGTCCAAGAGCTCTTAGACACTATCTTTGGTGACGTGATCTTTATCCTCTGTAGGGGCGTGCGTCCATATAAGGCTAATGTTGCCAAATTTACCCTTAATAAGGATTGTTACGAGGCCCTTGTTAACATGGCGGAAACGCAAGTCTGTCTCTGACAACAAATCCGCATCCAAATAGGCGTTGCTTTTGCAGTAGATAACTTAGCATTGCCATAGTAAATCTCGCAGTTTTTATCCTCTTTCTGTCTTTCTGTTTTGAAACAGTCCAGGGCCTTCGCTAGTTGTTCGGCTGCACGAGACCTAAAATTCTACGATCAGAAGATCCGAAGTTCGTTGTCTTTCGTGTACTAGGTAGGTAACTATTTTTTCCATAGGAAACTGTGCCCCCGGTGGCACAACCCCGAACCTGGAGGACCACAACGTATGCACAAAATTTAATTTTCGTTTGTCATTTCTATTTAAAAGTGACAAAGTAATTTTTTTGCTTTTTTCCGTGTTATAGTGGAGCAGTAAGTAACTTCCTAGATTGCAACACATGCAAATGGATACTAGAAATATTAAGAATGGTGAGCAACGAGTTGACCACATTGCACCATATCCTTGGAAACAGACCTCATCGTGGGAAGCCGCTGTACATAACAAATTTAACGCAATCCATTTTGACTCTCACATATCCTTCCCACGCGGTTTGAAGATGTTTTCTGGAAGTCTTCACGTTGTGTCCCAGTGACACGACATCTTCACAAACAGCTTTCAAGATACACTTTTAGGTTGTCAAGCAGGTGCCTTAAATTCTTTTTGCATTGGTCGGTCATGAAGCTAGTGCTATTCGTTATTATTTAGAGGTTTCCTTACGAAATTTTTTTAGTTCACAATGGAACATGCTGTCTGAATGGGTTTTTAGAGCACTGTTTAGATCTTTACTGGCCCTTATGTCTCATTCTGATTTGTACAGCGGTTTTGAAAGAATTGTCCAATTGTCTATCACCAAATTATATTAGTCTTACTGGAGTTTATCTTTTCTGGAACAGGAGAGGTCTCGTAAAACAGTTAAGTATGGTCTGACGTTGTGACCTCTGATGAAACTCAGAGTATTGTTGATGGAGAGGTCATCTTGATTGATTGATTGACAACTCGAAAATGCCGTATTAGCATACGGTCAAACAAACTCAAGAACTTATAATCTAAACTAATCTATATGCTAAGGGGTGAGAGCAATGGATTGGAGGCAAGTGGAGCAGAGTTCAATTTTATATCACATATCGTTTTGACCACGGGTTACGGTCTCCATAATTATTGCTCTGAGGATTAATACGATATACGGATGATAGGTTATAAAAGAGTGAAACAATGTTACCAGTTAAAAAAAATTAAGTCTTCTTGATGTGTTATAAGACCAACGACAGTCTATCAGACTGAGTGGATCGAGATGGGGTGGTAAGTTAAAGCTGTCAGCATAAGAAGGTGCCCGTTAAACGAAATTAGTAAACCTGCATTGTAATGCTTCAAGGAATGTTCATCGTAATATTGCATATTGCAAATTGTAAAAACGTTAAATCCAAAAATGTGTATGGAGAACTGGAGAAAAATTTAGAAATGCCAATTTTAACATAAAGCATGAACGTTGTTTGGGTAGGCCAAAAGAGCTAGGCAATGAGCTCCTGAAGTCCACTGTTTAAAGAAGTCCCACCATCCATCGACACCTAACAAGTCATAAAGTTTCGAAAATGGGTACCATACCACCTTGCGCAAAATAACCTTCGTCAAAGAATCGAAGCTTGCACTGCGCCTCTGTCGTATTAGAATAAAAAGCCGTTTTTGAACCGGTTCGTTACTGGAGATGAAAATTCAGTTCTTTAAAATAACATTAATCATGGCTTAGTCCAAAAGACAGACCAGCACAACATCACCGCTCAAGATGGTATTGTCTGTATGGTGGGATGCTAAGGGAACAATCCATTTTGAGCTCTTGCCTCTTAGCTAAACTATCACCGCAACTACTATCAACACCCGCGCAGATTCAAGTCGTCACTACAGCAGAAACGGCCTTATTCTCCAGATTTGGCACCTTCAGATTTGCGCTTGTTCCGAAATCTGCAAAGCTTCCTTGATGGAAAAAATGTTAGATCTCGGGATGATATCCAGGAGCTCTTGGGTATGATTGCATTAAAAGTGTTGTCGAATGAAGAAAATTATTTTTTGTGTTATAACCTGATACTTTCATTCGGTCGAAGCTTGGAGTCGGTTAAAGACAGTAGGTCCTTTTGTTTGTTAAGAAAAATGTGAAGACAAACAGCACAGTGGTTAGAAAAACTTGGCCGTGGTCTATTCAAGTACTCTTGCAGTGAAAAGTATTCAAAGAGAGATGACACAAACGATGATACGAATAGCAGAGGACCAACATGGTTGCCCTTGGATACGCCAGAACGCTTCGGACCTAAAGAAGAATATTGTAGTTTCGTTTAGGGGATCAGACTACATATTTAAGCCAGATTTAGGGCCGCACGTCGCATTTTTAGACTACTGCACCTCAGAAGTAGAAGTGAAGAGTGGTAGACACGTTGCCTTCAAATCAGCAAAACGGTCATGATTGTTGATTCGGACAACGCTGGTCTTTATAAAGACTGTCGCTGTTTTTAAACGTGTATCATATCCATTACCTGACCACACATGATGAAAGAATCTAATGGATGAATTAAGCGCTTCCTATTTTTAAATTTAAATAAAACAAAGAGTGTGAGATATTATCGAAATTTTGTATTCGTTTGAAAGGCCTATCGATGCCATTATGTATGGAATATAACATCATTCAAATGTCTGCCGCGGCTTTTCTGGGTGGCGCGCATCCCAAATGTCCAATTTTCCATGACTGTGGCGCATAAATCAGGCTGAATTTGACCGGCATGGCATGGGTTATGTTGGCTTAGAGGGCCGTTGTGGTTGTGGCTTATTCGCATAGACCTGTGATTTCAGAAAACCCCGCAAGAAAAAGTATCACGGGGACAAAGCGCACGATCTTGGTGGTCAGTGCACATTAGATGACCATGTCTTTGAATCGCTGGTGCAGAATTTCCATTGTGGCGTAAGCTGTGTTGTCCTGTTGAAACCACATGTCGTTGGTGTCCATATCATCCAATTCAGGCCAAAAGAAGTTGGTAATCATCGACCTATAGCGCTCGCCGTTGACGGTGATGATCTGGCCAACGTCGTTCTCAAAGACATATGGACCGATGACACAGCCAGCCCAAAATCCACACCAAACAGTAACTTTTTCGGTATGCATTGGACGCTCTTGGATCTCATGTGGATTGGTATCGTCCCCAATTCGACAATTTTGGTTATTGATGTACCCATTCATAGAGAAATGGGCCAACTGCTCCATACCTCATGCAACGAGCACACCTCATTGTCTATGGTCGTCTACCTTCAGCTCCTAGGTCAGTTGAATTTTGTACGGGTGTAGGCCCAAGTTACGTTGCAAAATTCGCCAAGTTGTGGTCTGCAAAAGGTCGAGTTCTTGTGAGCGACGCGAAATCGACTAGCTCGGATTCTCCTGCACACTCTCACTGACAACGGCGATGTTTTCGGCAGATGGGCGAAGCACGCGGAACGTTTCCCAAATAGAACACTCATTTTGATAACACAATTTTACCATGTGAACGTGTTGTTGAACGCTGGCGGGTTAACGACGAACTCTTTGAGAGGAGCCGTAGGGCGAATCAAAAAAGGGTAAGTTGGTGGAACCGCTGTCTGACAGAAAAGCGAAGGGCTGTCAGAAGCCTGAGGAAGCGATTCCAAAGGGCTAGGGCGGCTAACGCTGAGAACCTGGCTCAGATGGGCATTGCCTTTCGGCAAGCGCTCGCTGAGTACAAACGGCTCATTGTCAGCACAAAGGAGTCTCACTGGAGAAACTTTGCCTCTAATAATAGAGACGATCCCTGGGGCAAACTATACAAGATTTGCCGTAGAGCTAAAAAGACTGCTGACATTGAAGGCATACGTGTGGATAATACGGTTTTATCCACATGGAAAGACTGCCTTACTGCATTGCTTGGTCAGTTCTTCCCGAGAGAGGAGCGCTTTGAGGACTCTTCGTATGAAGAGCCTCCGATCCCTCCGGAGTTAAGAACTGAAGAAGTCGACTATGGTGTTTCACTTCTTCGCTCTAGGAGATCTCCTGGAGCTGATGGAATGACCGGAGAGATGGTGAGAGCCATCTGGAAGGCCGTCCCAAAATACCTACTCGGACTGTACAGCAAATGTATTGCTTGTAGCTACTTCCCCAAGGATTGGAAGGTGGCAAGGGTGGTTGTGCTCCTGAAGTCCACCGATAAGAATAGGTCTGACCCTAAATCTTATCGGGGCATCAGCCTGCTTCCGGTACTGGGAAAAGTACTGGAAAGGGTTATGGTGGAAATGGTTTCAGAGAGCATGGCGGAACCAATGTCCCCCTTCCAATTCGGCTTTAGAAGAGGCAAGTGTGTCGAGGATGCATGGTCTTTCGCTAAAGACAGAGTCCTCAGAAGCAGGGCCAGTGTGGTTATAGGCATCTTTATTGACTTCAAAGGTGCTTTTGATAACCTAAACTGGCAGAAAATAGTAACCAGGTTGCAGGAATTGGGCTGTCGGGAAATTGGGCTTTGGGGAAGCTACTTTTCCGACAGAAAAGCGAGTGTGGTAAGTGCACACGACAGCGTATCAATAAATGTTGAGAGAGGTTGCCCCCAGGGGTCCATCTGTGGTCCTTTTATTTGGAACCTGATGATGGATACACTCTTGCGGCGACTAAACGAGCTCTGTGGGTGCTGCGCCTATGCAGATGACCTGCTCCTTATCCTCGAAGGCCAGTCTAGGGCCTAAATCGAGGCAGTAGGAGAAAGAGCTCTAGCAGTCGTCGCTGAATGGGGAGAAAGCGTAGGGGTAAGTGTGTCGCAGGACAAGACCGTCTTAATGAAGTTTAAGGGCAAGTTGAACGTAAGACGTCGGGCTCCTAAGAGTGTGACTGAGGTCACATATCTGGGCATAACGATGGGTGAGTGTATGAACTTCATGCCTCACCTGGTTCGTACTAGACTACGTATGCTGAGTGCTGTAGGCCAGGTAAGGCGCATCTTACGATCTGACTGGGGACTCAACAGGCGTTCTGTTCGTATCATATACGATGGCCTATTTGTTGCCTGTGCAACATATGGAGCATCGGTATGGTACGACAGAGTTATGACTGTTGATGGCCAAAGGCGGATCTTGACTTGTCAAAGAGTCGCCTTACTTGGCTGTTTACCGGTGTGCCACACTGTCTCCACAGAGGCAATGCAGGTGTTGCTCTCGATCTGGAAGTGATGCGACGTGCTATTGCTTTCAAGATCAGAAAAGGTCTCCCTCTAAACGAGCGCGATTGGGTTTCCCCGGAAGAAGTGGCTGGCCTATACCTGAAGCAGCGTAAAACCTTGCTACACGCATGTGTTCTATCTAGATGGCAATCTAGATGGGATACTAGCGTAAATGGCAGGGTTACTTACGGCTTCCTAAGGGATGTGCTAACCATGCGAGTTTATCCTGAACGGAATTTTAACCTCAGCCTGGGCTTTCTGTTGACCGGGCACGGCTCTCTTAATGCATTCTTGCATAAGAGAGGGCTTAGCGAGGTTGCGAGCTGCTCATGTGGAGCTACCTATGAGGACTGGCTTCATGTCCTATGTGAGTGTCCCAATTACGCTGACATAAGGAACTTGCAGGCTATGGGTATCACCTTTAATGGTGAGACCTTCGATGTCAGTGGAATTATCACTGATACCGTACGGTTTGAAAGAACCCGTAGTTTTGCAAAAGAAGTAATTAATAGAAGGCGCAGTAGGCAGCTAGCGGGAAGATTGTAGGAGCTTTTTGTTGCAAGGCCGCCAGTCCTGGGCAGTGAGGTGCCCAACTGGAAGTAACCTCAAGGTTGCGAAGCTTGACCGGAAGCTATATTCTGGTACCACGGGAGGTCAGGAGCCCCCGGAACTATGGTTTCGGCCTGACCTAGGAGTTGGCCCCCTTGTGGGAGTATCGTGGTGGCTGTAGGTTTATACCCAAAATCGCGGGGAGAATGGACCGAATGGATCTTGGACATCTCATGGCTTAAAATATGTTGTAGTGTACTACGACCTGTGCTGGGCCATGGGATTGCCACGGAACCAACTGGTTTACTCGATGTGGAGTTGCATTGCAACCGGGTGCCATGACCCACAGAATGGCTGAGGTATTAGATAGGCCTCGACCCTTCACCAAAGGGGAAGTTCGTGCCTTACACACGATTTCGAATCTGGTACTGGTGGTAGTACTTGTACTACCCGATGGGCGCTAATCAACGCATTGTTTTGATATCTTGTGCGAAGACGCACCGTAGGCTTAAGCCCTCACGGCAGGTACCTACGTTAAACACAAGAGACATCTGTTGTTGAACGCTATGTCCGTCCATGGTGATTTGGCAAAACAGACTGAATAAATGGCAGCCAATTTGACAAATGTAGTTGATGCTAAAAATGGCTGCTAAAAAAGTTCGGAAGTCCCTATTGGAAGACCCTGTAGTAAAGAATTGTTTTACTTCATTCCCACATCTTCATTTTGCGTAGTAGATGCTTCGCAGCTAAGTGCTAGTCTTTTCTAAACATTTTAAAATAGTATCTATGTGAAAAAGAGTAGAAAAACGGTTTGATTCATTTATATTTGTATTGTATATATATACTTTATTTTATAATTAATTGGAAAACTTTAAAAGTTAACAGAGGCAAATAAAATACTTTCGAAACTGCATCTAAGCCCTTAGCTTACTAAAAAACTATCTACTTACTAAGTACTTGGGTATGTAAAGTTAATTCTTAATCTTAGATTGCGCCTTCACAACTAATTCACTGTTGGTGCATAAGTGTACAATTACATACATTACTACTCGTACATATGTGCTTGGACAAAGGCAACCCTTTGCTAGGAAGATAATACAAAACGTAAAGTAAACACTTAGTGTTTGGCAAGCCTTAACAACGACTATGATCTTAAATATCTAAATGATAATAAGGAGGTCTTTCTTTTGATTTTCGGGTCTCGATTTTCGAGTCCCGAGTCGATTCTATGAGAAAGGACATTTATGTATAAACTTAATGTAGACATTTGCATCAGTCGCAATGAGGACCGAGACTAAGCTTAAAAAAAAAACATATTACATACTCGTATAAGACTAACACTAATGTACCTATATATACCTACACATACTCGTACTAACAAATTTTGAATCACATATCTAATAGGTCTTTTATTTGTATAGGTGCGGGCTAGTTGCCCTTGTTAAATGATATCATAACTTGCTGATAGGAATGGCTTGGTGAGAGCGATTCAACGCCGCATGATGTCTTCTATGCTAAATCCAGTCCGTCTTGGTGCAGCTTGATTGCTTGTTCTTGGAGTTTGTTGCGTAGGTGGTATTGGTTGCGGTGGCGGGGCTGGACTGGGATGCACACTGGGAGCAGGATTCACGTGCATAGAGATGTCGGGTGGTGGACCGGGTTCAATTAAAATTTGCGAAGTAACTGTAGTTGGATGTATTATGGGTTGGATGTGATCTCTTGACGATATTGTTGATTTTGCTGATAGCGACGGTGCGATATCGTGTAAGGTTATGTCGTCCTTAGACTTTAGATGCGAGTGATGCTGTCGGGTCATGTTGAGTGCCATATGGCTGTGATTGACAAATTGATGGGATCTGTGTGGTATCAAATGTGGTTCGCCATCTAACCCGATTGGTCTTTTTCGTATTGGAATGGATCCAAGAAAACTTGGCATGGAATCAATTGTCGAGTGGGCACCTAGTGCATCGGAACTAATTGGAGGAGTTGAAGTATTCTTCTGGTGATGTAAATCCCGTCGGACATGTAGCATAGGAATATATGGCTCTGGGGGTTTATGTGAGGAAGGCGAATGTATAGATTGGGCGAGACCAGATATAAGAGGCGGTCTGGCTGGAAGATGTGGATGCGGATTTAAAGATGGACCATATGGAGGCGGAAGTTGTGTGCTGCATAGAAATTCGTGGTATTCCCTGTCTTTGTCCGAGAAATTCGGTCGCATTGTATAGGTTTCGCCACCTTCGTGATGACAGTGAGTAACTGCTTCTGCACGTTCTTTTTGCTTATCTCCATTAAGTTGCTCTAAAAAGCGTTCTTCTTCTTCGTATACCTCCTCTTCATTGTCTTCGTGTTCCTCATCCTCCTGCTCATCCACTTCGCCCTCAATATTGTTTGCACTCTCGTTGCTCGCAATTTTTATTACGGTTAAGTTTTTCTCTCCACAATTCGAGTTATTCTCTTCAACTTCTGAAGCCACATTATCAGGTGATGGAGATCTGTGTCTCTGAACTGGCGATTGTCTGGGTGAGTCGACTTCCAGTAAAGAATCCTCTTCATCATCACTACCATTTTGGCCATCCTCCTCTCCAACATCTAGAACCTCTGTTGGCACATCACCTACTGCATGCGTCAACGCATGCCTTCGTAGATCACAATTTCGACGAAACACCTTGCCACACGAGGAACATTCATACGGTTTATGATCGGTGTGCGTTAAAAGATGAGTCTTGAGATTTGAACGCTGATTAAAACTTCTACTACACACGGGACATTTGTGTGGAGATTCTTCCATATGCAGGATTTTGTGAACTGCCAGCGTCCGTGATTGGCAAAATCCTTTTCCACATTCTGTACATTTGAAGGGTTTTTCTTTCGAGTGAATGTATCTAAAAATGAGAAAGAAACAAAAAAAAAAAAAAAATACTCGTTATTTACTTTTAAAATTTTTAAAGGCTACCAACTTAACGCGAATCGTCTTTTGTGTGCTTAAGGTAGAAATAGCGAAAAACGAACAAACGCCAAAGTACACAAAGCATAATTGAATTTGGAGGAATTGTTTACTCATCGCTCGTATTTTTCATCCGAAATGCTAATGACATTGGACGACGAGGCGGCTTCGCCTTTGATTCGCCCAAGCAAACGAATCTCTGCCGCCCTGTCATAGTTGCTTACATCTATCATGGCATTCATTAGAAAGTTTAAAAGTGTACACAAAAGACGATACGTGAATACTAAAATTAGGGATTTTTTTTTTCTATATTGGTAAATTTGCGGTTTAAAAATCTCTTTGCCATTGCTCGAGTACTTTTTTTTTTCCTCAATTCTTACTTGTTACAGTTAACCCTACCTAGCAGGTTGTGATTAATATTCCTTAACAAACTTTAGACATTTTTATTATTCATTTATATTTTTAATGTAAAATGGTGAGGGTACGTGCATGGGAAGTTCTGTTGCAATTTGGAAATTTAACATAGAGCATCTCCCAAGTCTATGTAGCTTTTTTACGACATCAAAGTTGGCTAAGATATCTAAATGAAGAGGTCGATCCACATACTTGTTGTCAAATAAAACAATAACTAAGGCAGGTATAACACCTAGTAATAATAATAGTAGATGTTTGCTTGAGTGTTCTAACAGGGAAAGATCAGAGCCTCATAGCTTTTTTTATGAATCAATTTCATCAATTGAGGTCTATAAAACGATTATGTCTCTGAACAACTCGACCTCCATTACTCATAGAACTTATTCTAATGCATTTATTAAGAGCATCGCATTTTATATTGTAGATATTTTGGCTCATATCTTTAACAAAAGTATCTCATGTGGTATATTTCCTGAAATGCTTAAAATTGCTGAAGTTATATCTATATTGGAGAGTTTGAGTTGCTCTTAAAGTGAACAGACGTGTGATACAGTTGTAGAAACATTTTTCAGAAAATTAGTGATATTTAGTGATATCAATTTTAATACCTAACTCATATTTTCCTCACGAGATAGAGACTCATAAAAGTGGAAAGTGATAAAGTTTTGGAATATCCTCCAGCCTATGCGCTAAGTGATAATTTAAAACAAGTGAATTCTAATGCTAATTTACATGCACATTGCAACCTCTCGGTGAATACCCACACTCACAGACCAACGATGAGCAAACGTGGTGCTCTAACATGCACAAATGTGGGAGAAATGAAGAACTCAAACACTAGCGATTGGACACTCGTCATCGGCAACTTAAAACGATCTGCAAACAGCTACACTACGAATATGGGAAAAAGGAAAAGAATAAATGACAACGACCAGAGTCATTGTTCAAATACGAATCATCAGCTATCCACACCTGATAATAATCCTTTTTCACCATTAGCAGAACTAAACGATATGAACAATTATTCTTTTGTCAATAGTGTAAGTAATAAGAGACGCGAAATTCCTTCAAAAACCCAGAAATTGCCAACGAATTCTAAAAAGGATGTGACAGAACGAAACAGTATTGTATATTGCCCACCTATTTAAGTATATCTTCGGTGCTAATTGTAGTTTATTAACTGAACTTATTAAATTAGCTGCTCTAGAATGTAACATTCCAAATATTCAATATAAGTTTGTAAATCTTAGTTATCAGAAGACAAAAGTATATGTAAATAGTGTGGGTGTGCATAATTTAATCATAAAACGTCTTCGAGAAACGGGTATAGGAGCATATTCATTTTCTCCTAAAGAGACTAAAAAAATCTCTATACTTCTTAAAGGTATTGATGGGGATACATCTGTTGAAAGCATTCGGAAAGCGCTTAATGAATCTGCGCCAAATGTGAAGGTTAGTAAAGTAAGTCGTTTTTTCACTGCTAGAACTAAGGCACAAAATATCAAATTAAATATTTTTGTTGTTCAATTAGAAGTTGGGGAGTCCATCAAAGACTTAATTAGAAGCTTACTGCATCAAAGGGTGTACTGGGAAAGGAAAAATAATAGGGTAGTTGTGAGGTGTTACTGCTGCCAACGATTTGGGCATACGGGAGACTGTTGTGCCTATAGTAGTCGCTGCGTTCTTTGTGGGGAAAATCATGACTCAGAGCCGTGTATTTTTTTCGGCCATCTTTGGTAGAAATCGGAAGTCATTTTTTTGCAGTGCGATTAAAATTAAAAAATTAGTAAAGTTAAATAATTTAAATTTTTAATTTTAGAAAGGAAATAGGTTTTTTTTTAAGCAGTGGATGCACAAGAAATTGAAAGAAAGGTGAACAAAGGATGTCGAAGTGCTACAAATGCAGATCAGCGATTCGTGGTGAAACAGGTGTCAGCTGTGAAGGCGTCTGCAAAAAGGTTTTTCACTCTACATCAAAGTGTTCCGGCCTTGACGAATACAGCATTGGAATAATCAGAAATGGGAATATGTTAAGATTCATGTGCGATGAATGCATACATTATATTCAAAATATGGATTTGATAGTGAGGGAAATGCAAGAAAGCGTGGAAAAAAACACAAGTTACTTAAAACTATACAAAGAGGAATTTGAGGAATCAATGAAAAAAAATGAAAATGAAATAAAGAATTTACTTGAAGCAATTGAAATTAGATATACCGAGAGAGTACGCGAAACGCAAATTGCCCAAGAAGTCTGCGAAAAAAGTGTAACGGAATTTTAAAAATATATGCAGCATAACGGAAAATCTCAAGGGCGAGTGCAACAAACTGTCTGCTGAAATAAAAAGCAATAACATTGTGTGCAATGAAGTGAAAAAAATTATAAATAGTAAACAAGCGGTTACTGAAAATCAAGTGTCATTTGCGGAAATTGTCAAAGGAAGAAGTGACAAGTCAAAAGAAAAAGTAATGCCAGAGCTACGAAAAAAAGAACCTCTTATAATAAAACCGAAGGAAAAACAACATTGTTACAAAACTAAGGAGGATCTATGTAAAAAAGTTGATCCACAAAATCTACATTTCCACAATATTGAAAACACCCGAAATGGAGCAATTTTAATTGAAAGTGATAATATTGAAGAAAGAAATAAAATAAAAAGTGCAATCGAACAACACCTGAGTGAAAAGTATGAAATTAAGGTACCAAAAAAAACTTAAACCAAGAATTTTATTAGCAAATATGAAATATAAGAACAGTGAAAATGAAATTATTGAAAGACTTAAAAAACAAAACATTGTCATTACACATAGCCAAATGGAATTAGTTAAATATTTCGAACGGAGAAAAAACAATGAAGTTAATTACAATGCTATTATTGAAATTGATGAGGACTCCTTTCCAAAAGTGTTAGAAGCAGGAAAACTCAGCATTGGATGGGAAAGATGCAAAGTATTTGATGGAATTGACATCCTAAGATGCTATAAGTGCAAAGGATATAATCATCGTTCAACCGAATGTAAAAACGAAGAAATTTGTGCAAAATGTCTAAAGAATCACAAAACAAGTGAGTGCAATAACGAATCAATTACGAAATGTGTAAACTGCATGCGTGTCAATGAAAAACTAACCTTGGGCCTTGACGAAAACCACGACACTTTCAGCAAGACATGCCCAGTATACATAAACAAACTTGCATCAAAAAAGAAGCGAATTGGTTATTACTCGTAGCAATCAAGTTATATTATGGGAATATATATTAATATACAAGGCCTAATTAATAATTTTGAGGAACTTGAAATAATATGTAACAGTGATAAATATGATTTCATAATTCTGGCAGAAACACACTTGACATCTAACATCGAAAAAGAAGAAATACAAATCAACGGTTATAAGGAGGTATCCTGTATGTCCAATTCAACAAGAACAGGCGGTGCGACATTATATATAAAGTCTAAGTGGCAAATCAGCGACACAATAAAAAGTTCAATCAAACACACAGCATGGTGGATATCATGTAAATGTACAATACACAATAAAAACATAACGGTTGCGGGGATTTACAGATCACCAAGCAGCTCAGAAAAACAATTCTGTAGATTTTTCAAGAAAAATATAGAAATGCTGACAGAGAGACCGAACAATATAATCTTAGGAGGTGATTTCAATATTAACTGGTGCCTAAATAACACATACAAAAAGGAAATCAAAAGAATCCTGGAAGACAATTACCTTCAACAAAAAATGCAACGATACTCAAGAATTACAGCGCAATCTAGTACAATAGTGGACTACATCCTAACCAACATACAAAATATAGACGTAAAACCAGATGAAAGGGAAAAAATATCTGACCATGAGAGTATAACTTTTCGTATGCAAAATGAACCAAACAGAAAGAGAAGCAATGCAATGGTAACTGTTTTCAAGTATCACAGGGAGCGATTTAGTGAAAAGGTAAATACAATGGCTGTGGCATATAATAGAGATACTACGGTGCATGTAAATGCTGAAAATATCGAATGCATTCTTAAAACAGTAGTAGGCACAATTACAGCGAAGGTAACCGCAAGACAAAACAATCAAACAAATAAATGGATTAGCAAGGAACTTCTAGTTTTAAAAAATGAAAAAATTAAGAAATACAATAAGGCAAAGCTGATAAATGACGAAGAAAGTTGGGATAACTATAAGAATATAAGAAACTCTTATAAAATGGAAGTAAATAAAGCCAAAAATAAATTTATAAAACTAAAAATTGAAAATGCAGGTGGGCAAAAGCAAATGTGGAATGTTATAAAAAACTTAGTGCTTAAACAAAGAAGAATAACTATAACTGACGTAGATTTTGAAAAAAACTATACTGATGGGAAGGAAATAGCCAACAAATTTAATCTATACTTTATTGATAGCATTTTAAATATCAGAAACGACATTGAAGATGTGGAATATGTAAATGGTATAAGACTATATGAATGCAAATTTCAGTTTCAAACCATTACACTAGAGCAGTTAAAACATATATGTAAAAAACTAAAAAAATAAAGCCGACTTTAATAAAATAAGTCCAAGAATTATCCTTGATAATTGGGCCGCCTTAGGAAACACGTTATTAGAAATTATTAACCAATCTCTACAGGAAGGTGAATTTCCAAATTCATGGAAAGACGCGATGGTGACTCCAGTGTAAAAAATACCAAACACAAAAAAATGTGAAGAGTTTAGGCCTATAAATACATTAAGAACATTTGAAAAAATACTTGAAAGCGTAGTTAAAAGTCAATTAATGGAATATATGGAGGGTAACAAAATCTTTAACAAATATCAATCTGGCTTTAGGAAGAATTACTCGTGCGAAACGGCGGTAAACTACGTTATAAACGAATGGAAAAGCGAAGGAAGAGCAAAAAAAACAATGGCACTTTTTCTAGATTTTAAAAGGGCTTTTGAAACAATAGATCGTCAAATTTTACTCAGAAAAATGTCAAAATATGGAATACAAGGAAAAGAACTGCAATGGTTTAAGTCATTTCTAACAAATAGATCACAGAGAACCAAGGTCAACGACAGCATCTCACACACGATAGAAGTAAACATAGGAGTCCCACAAGGATCTATCTTAGGTGCACTGCTATTCATAATTTATATAAACGATATGCCCAATATCCTAAAAGATTGTAAAGTTATTTTATACGCGGATGATACACTAATCTACTCTGAAGGAAAAGATGGAAATGAGTGCAAATCAAAGCTTCTAAAAGATATAAAACGGATAACATCATGGTTAGTGATGAATAAATTAAAATTAAATGAAAAAAAGACAAAATTAATGGAAATAAATATTAATAATAAGACAACTATAGAAATCAACAATAGCATTATAGAAAACGTAGACAATATAAAGTATCTGGGAATAATAATCGATAGAAATCTGAAGTTCTCGGAGCACATCGATTACATATGCAAAAAAATTGCAAAAAAAATAGGGTTCTTTAAGAGAATAAGGAAGAAAATGGACTGCAACACAGCGATCAAAGTTTATAACACAATTGTGAAGCCCCATTTCGAATATTGTTCCACAATTACATACTCATGCTGTAACCAGGGACATGTGGAAAGACTACAAAAACTGCAGAATAAAGCGATGAGAAGTATTCTTCAGTGCAATAGATTTACATCGATAAGAATCATGCTAAATGCACTCAAATGGATGAGCATACGCGAAAGGTTACAACTTAACACGTTACTGGCAGTTTTCAAAATGAAGCAAGAAAGCACACAAAGTCTATTAATGAGTGAAACAAGGACCGTAGGAGAAGCACAACCATATCGATTACGTAATTGCAACGATTTTAGAATTAAACGACAGATCTCAATGTCCGGACAAAACACATTTCTATACAAAGGAATTCTCCTTTTTAACAACCTGCCAGAGTATATAAAAACCGAAAGCAACTACAGATTATTTAAAAGAAAAAGCATAGATTTTTTGAAACGTAATAGCTAACTATATGTTTGTACCTTTTCTCTCTTATTTATTTATTAAAGTTTTTAAACCGTTAATTTAGTAAAGCACTATGCAAACAAAAGACTTATATATAGTAAAAAGAAAAAACATGTAAAACAACATATATAAAATGTAAAATTTAAAAGTATAACTATATACTAATAAATACAACTACTACTACTACTACTACTACTACTATTGAGTCTTACAAAAAACGTAGTGAAGCAAATCAGGAAGTTCCAAAACTTAAATGCATCAATTGCAATCGAACAGGTCATGCAGCTAGCGATATAAGCTGCCCATCGTACTTAAAATATAAAGAAAAAAGGGAAACCCTAGCCAATACCTCAAAAACAAACAAGGCTCTAAATATAAGGCATGTACATGAAACGGTAAATCATCTCACAAGGCCGCAAGCCTCCTATGCTGACGTAGCTAAAATGACATTTAATGAGGCGCAACCCCAACACACAAGTGGATTTAGCCACTTCCTCAATGAATCTCAAAATTTATTTAACATTCCCTTTAGGGACCTCTTACTAAAAATTAATCAATTTTGGCCAAAATATCAACAGCTTCAATCGAAGGAAGAAAAAATGTTTTCTTACTTGGAATTTGTAGCCACAATCGTGATTTAATGGCCCCAATAAAACTTAATATAATATCTATGAATTGTAATTCAATTATTTCCCACCAAAGAAGATTTGAGATTTTAAAAATACTTCAAACCAAGAAACCTCAAATTTGTTTCCTGTCGGAAACTAGATTAAAACCAAGACACAAACCTAAATTTGATGGCTGTAATATTATTCCCAATTACGTTGGAAGAGGAACGGCAATTATTTTAGACGAAAAATACAAATACAGTTCTGTACCTTTTATCAGCAACATTTTTGCAGTTTCTCTGGCCTCAATTACTCTTAAAAATCCACAAGGAACACAATCAAGAATACTAATAGGAAGCATTTACATCCCAACAAACGCAGGCCGAAATTTAGTAAGAGAACTCGATAGGTTATATAATGTAGCCAATACATTTGACGCGGTGGTATTTGGAGGAGACTTTAACGTTCGCCATCAATATTGGGGAGACAGCGTCCTGAACAGAAATGGGAAGAGAGTTTATGATTGGTTCTTTAATGGTCCTTTCTTAAATCTTGACTTAATCTCACCAAACAGCCCAACATTCCCTCGCTACTCCTCCGTTTTAGACTTTTTCTTGCTGTCGTCTTGCCTGAATGATGTTTCTCATAATAACTGCTGTCTTACCTTTCCTACAATATCTGACCATTACGGAATTTCCTATAAAATAAGTCTTGGTACGTATACACCTATTTTGGTACCACCAACGGGCGTACAGAAGCTTCAAAAACACCAACTGGCCAGCTTTCAGAGCCGATCTTCATAATGGTCTTTCTCGATTCAACGTTCCATTTAATAGAAACCTTTCCAATACAGAAATAGATGAATTTATAGAAAAAATTAACTCAGCATTGGTATCAAGTATTAATTCTAACTCAGTTATATACCAACCTAAGCAATTCAAATACAAAAGCCTATGTTCTCTTACATTGAAATTGATTAAAATACGTTCCCATTGGTTTAAAAAACTTAAAAGAATTTATCATAGACATCTCAATAGAATAAGTCAAGAATATCGCGAGTTGTCATCAAGAATTAATTGTCTTAGCAAAATAATAAGTGAAAGAATAAACACAGATATCAATTCTGCGTTCAAATTAAAAATACAGAAAATAAGACCTTCTCCTCAAGCTTTCAAAGAAGTAGATAAAATAACAGGAAGAAAATTTTTTGATTCAGACATCTCTAAAGATATTCTAACATATAACGGTCTGGAACTAGTTGATATTGATACTAAGTTAACTACTTTTAAAGAGTTCTATGCCAATGTTTACTCAGAAAAAACACCACATTTCGATAACAGTTTAACTACTGAAGTTCTGTCAACTGTTACTGAATTTCGTGCTAGTCAATGTGTTACCTCTCTTACAACGTTTTCACCATATCCTTTTTCTACGAACCCAAATGCGCCACCTTTTACGACGCCTGAATCAAATCAAAATTCTTAGAGCCAACCTTAATAACAAGCTGTCATCGGGCATTGATGGGATATCCAATTTTATTTTACGCAAATGTTGCCCTAAGCTGGATTCAACATTGTGCTCTCTGTTTAACCACTGTATTAACAATGGATATTTCCCTACAATTTGGAAAAAAATCAAAACTCTTACCAGTAGCGAAAAAAAGATCAGCTAAAGAAATCGAACACTTTCGTCCTACATGCTTGCTTTCCAATATAGGGAAATTATTTGAAAAAGTTTTAGCCGAACACATTCTCGTTATATGTGAAGATGCAAATGTGATCCCAAACACGCAATTCGGATTCAGGAAAGAGCATTCAACCGAACACGCGATACTACTTTTGAGTAACAAGATAATCCAAAATCTCAGGAATAAAAAATGTACGGTGACCTTGAGAAAGCGTTTGATTCGCTTTGGCATAAGGGCATAGTTTTTAAACTTATAAAATTAAACTTTCCAACATGGCTTGTACGACTAATCTATAACTATCTACAAAATCGTTTTGCCTCAATAGTTATAAAATCTGAGTTCTCAGAATCATCATTCCCAATACTATCGGGCATTCCGCAGGGGTCTATCCTAGGTCCGATTCTGTACATAATATATTTGTACGACTATCCATATGAGAGTGTAATAAAGAATGGAAGAGACTTTGGCGAAATTTTCTTTGCAGATGATACTCTAATTTTAGCTAGCGATTCGAGACCACAAATTGCTCTCAACAAAATCAAACAAAAGCTTCCTTTGCTGTTAGGCTACTTCGAGAAATGGGGGCTAAAACTCAGCTTAAACAAGTGTGGCATAACTTGCTTTCGCAATGCGAGTGGGAAACGGCACCGCCTAGCTGTGAAGGAAAGCAAAACGTTGAATCTGCAAATCGACAACCGCACCATTCCCCTGCGCTCAGAACTGAAATACTTGGGTGTAACATTTCACAATAGATTTCTTTTCAATAAACATGCCAGGAAAACCTTAGCAAAAGCCAAAGCCGTTTCCGCCACGTTAAAGCCCTTATTGCAGTCCAAAGCATTACAATCAAGTACAAAGATACTCATATACAAAACCCTTATACGACCCATTTTAGCCTACGGTTTTTGCGTATGGTTCACCGTCTCCCCTACAACCGCAAACGAGTTGGAAAAATTCGAAAGAAGGATTCTTAGATTCTGTTGTGGAAAATATCGGAAATAAACTTCTTTACGAAGCATGCAAGGTAACACCTCTTATGACATACCTTATTAACCTTACATTAAGAAAACTTCAACGAGTAGAGTTTCATCCTAATGCATTAATCAAACCTTTGTTGGATTCAAATAAAAATGAAAGTTTAGACGACAATTACTACCTTTCGCCATTTAATCTTCTTAATGAAAGATCCCATTCTCATATCGAACAATATGTTGGTAGAAACCTATCGTTACCCTTTTATCTGAAAGCGTCAAGATTTAATTTAAGAGGATAACTCATAATATGTATATGAACAAGAAATTTATTGGTCGAAATTCATGCTCGCATTATATCAGTTTTGAGATTATGTACATGTTTAAAAGTTAATTCTGCTTTAGATTATATAATAGCTTATATATTAACAACTAAGCAGATTAATGGAAAACTCACACATAGAAAAATATCTGTATCTTCTGGGTATTGTAATAATAATTAATTTTGAAATTAACTGCACTTTGCGGAATGAGCGGTTATGTATAAATATATTCTAGTCATTATTTTAAGTTATAATAGGGATTGATTTAAGTATGCCGGGAGCAAGCATATAGTGAAATACTTATACTGTTATTTTATAATATAACACATATATACTGATTGTTAGCTTATGAAGTTATATACCTTAATTTAGAAGTTTTAGCCAGGCATACGCTTTCTAAGTCGGCTACAATTAAGTTAAATTAGACATATACTCGTACTATATGTATTATAACTGATTTTTTAAAGTCTCAATAAAGAAAACTTGAACTTGAACTTGAACTTATATCTATATTCAAAAAAGGTGACAAAAAAGTACTCAACAATTATCGGCCTATTTCTCTTCTCCCAGTTTTTTCTAAAGTTTTCGAAAAATTAATCAAAAAAAAGAATGTTGTCCTATCTTGATGGTATCTCATTCTTTAACGATAGACAATATGGATTCCGAGCTGGAAAATCTACTGAGGATGCACTTCTTAACTTCAGCAGTTCAATTTATGGAAGCATCAATAGCAAGAAGGTTACTGCAGCTCTTTTCGTGGATATAACGAAGGCTTTTGATACTGTGTGATCATAAAATCTTGTTGAATATATTGAATAAAACTGGATTTAGGGGATTTGTTCTTAAATGGATTGAGTCCTATCTCACCAACAGGAAACAAATGCTTCGAATAGGAACTATGTTTAGTGAGTGCTGCGATATTACAGTTGGTGTTCCTCAGGGATCTGTTCTGGGACCTATATTCTTTCTAGTTTTCATTAACTCAATTTTTACTCTTAATATGAAAGGAAAACTTACAGGGTTTGCTGATGATATAGATTGTTCATATTCCAGCAACTCTTGGTTAGATCTAATAGCTGACATCAACCATGATTTAGAAATGTTACGACATTGGTTCCGTGTGCACAAGCTAGTTATTAGTGACAAAACAAAAATTATGTATTTTAACACTTCTTTGCATTTAGAACTTCCAGTTTTTACATTTCATAGTGCGTACTGCAATAATATGTTGATAAACTCTGACAATTGCTGTGAATCGCTTTCCGAAAGATCTTGTACATATAACACTTCCATAGATTGCCTACCTAGCTGTTTTGTCATTGGTAACGTACAGGTCTTTAAGTACTCGTATCTAGGACTCGAGTTCGATAGCAGGTTAAATTGGAATGCTCACACTACTTCCTTAAGGAAATACCTGCTGAAAACAACCAGAACCCTTTACCATTTGAGACTTTTTTGCTCAAAAAAACTTTTACAAACGTTTTATTATGGTCTTGTTCAATCCAAATTGCAATATGGTTTAACTTGCTGGGGCGGAACACACAAAAACAAAATGCAACCTTTGCTTGTTTTACAAAAATATGTGCTGAGAATTATCTGGAAAAAAAGGCGCCATGAACATAGTTTGCCACTCTTTACACATTCTTTTATATTGCCTCTAAAGCATCTTTACTTCTATAAAGTATTAAAAATCTTTTTCTTAAGAAGCGGATACTCATTAAATCATGATCCGAATACCTATGGTCTTCGCAGCTCTTCTATGAATCTTGCTTTCATTCCTTCACACAATACTCATCTCTTCTTAAGTTATTACTCTTCTGTAGCTCCTCGTATCTTTAATAAACTACCAATTGAAATAAGGCGCTCTAGTAATTTCTTTTCCTTTAATAAAGCAGTCAAGAAGTGGCTGTTTAATTTTGACCTCAATGAGATTGATAATCTATCGAAGTTAATTATTTAGTAGCATCTACTAGTACTTACATCTAATTATTATGCATTTTTTCTTTTCTCTCCACCACACAATATATTTTTTCTTTGTTTTTTAATCTAAAATTTTCTATATTGTTATTGTCTGACTCAATGATATTGCAAAAAGGAGTTCACAAAGTAGTTCTCACGAACAGAAAAAAGATTCTTTGTTTCATTGAGTATCGAACATTTAACTGATTAGTAAACTGCTATCCTGTATGCCATCGAACCCTGTGATCAAAACCCGTGCCCAATCAAATGATGTTGAATGAACTAATATTGAATAGGTGACCCAATATTCAAAGAGCTGAACCGATATCCGTTTTCATTGAAAATGAATAGCATTTCCTTCTAATCCTATTTATGTATGGACCTTATCTTAAGTCATACGGAAAATAAAACTTTTATAAAATTAGCGCTAATGAGAAAGAATACGCCATACATACAACGACACCAACATGAAGGCAAAATGCGCTCAAGGAATAACCTGAGCACAGGGTTCGTTGCTTTTCAATGTCATGCTTGATGTCCGGAACGACTACTCTTCGTATTAGCGACGTCAACGCTGTCATATGTAATTAAGTAACAATACTTAAGATGACACCAAATAATTGGATTAAGGCGCCAGGGTATCACGATTTAATTTCCATTCGCACAAAAGTCAAATAGAGTTATGGGAGAAAAACATTTGTCAAACATTTCAGAGCCGCAATTCATGGAATTTGTAAGCGTAACGATATTTTATTTGTACTAGGTATGGTTCATAATGTGTCTATAAATAGTACGAATTACGTGTGTAATAAATAAGTACAATTTGGAAAGCGCTGATATATGTAATCAGCGTTAATTGCGAAGTTTCTGGTGTTTACTGCTACATCTGTCTGTGTTTGCAGACTCTATAAGTGTACAGTCGAGAGTTTTTTGGAAGATGGTACTGTAGGAGGATTTTAATATTAACATGCTCCGTGGTTCTTCCTATGCCGATAGCTTTTTGCCTGTACTACTTTAGGAACCAACTCTTCTTAACTCTTGCTAATACACCCCACGAAATAATGATAAGGACAAAGCAAAATAACTTTCTTTAAACATTTATTCTTAGAAATTTAAGAAATACATTTAATTTTTAGTAACATCAAAAACGTTAGAAATTCCGCCTCATCCTCCATCCCAACGCTCATTTACAATGACATTCCAGCTGTCAGCTCTTTGGATAAGGCCAATCTGCTTGCTGCACACTTTGCGACCAACTCAACACTCCCAAATTGTGCTTTGTCTCCGCCTACACTTGAGTGCGTCGAATCTTCAATGGGACGAATCTACTTTCGCACTCGTGTAGTAGCAAGAGTACTTAAAGATCTCAACACACATAAATCCGCTGGTCCAGATGGTATGTCTCCCCTTCTTCTGAAGAGGTGTTCTTCCTCGCTGGCAAAACCACTGCGTAAGCTTTTTCATCTATCCTAATCTTTAGGACTCTTCCCGAGCAGATGGAAAACAGCATTTGTCCAGCCCGTCCCTAAAAAAGGCTAATCATCTTCTCTCTCCTCCTACAGACCCATTGCACTTACGTCCCTTCTTTCCAAGGTCATGGAAACGCTGATAAATCGTCAGCTCATGAAATATCTCGAAACACGAAAACTTCTCAATGACCGGCAGTACGGTTTTCGTAGCAACAGGTCCACTGGTGATTTGATGGCATGTCTCACCGAAAAGTGGAACCAAAGCGTACATCAATCTGGCGAAAGCAAGATAGTTGCACTTGATATTTCTAAGGCATTTGACAGAGTTTGGCATCAGGCTCTTTTGTCGAAAATGCGTGCATTTGGGATCGACGACTCTCTTCTTCAATGGATTAGAAACTACCTCTCGGAACGTTCAATTCAAGTTGTCTTGGACGGTTTCAAGTCTGATACTCACAAAATAAATGCTGGTGTGCCCCAGGGCTCTGTTCTGTCTCCGACACTCTTTTTAATTTTTATCAATGATTTCTTGTCTGGCACTTGTAATCCAATATATTCCTTTGCTGATGACAGTACTCTCTGCTTTTCATATTCGTTCCCGGACTCACGGCCCTGCTCTTCGGCTGTAGAACGAGAACGGCAGCGTATGTTAAGCTCATTAAATTCCGATATCAACAGCATAACCAATTGGGGAATTACCAACAGGGTGGAATTTAATACTTCCAAAACACAATGATGTCTGCTGTCGTTAAAGCGAAATTTAAACACCCAGCCATTCTCAATGAATGGCACTTGCAACGTCGAAACCGAAAAACTTTCCATTCTCGGTATGTGTGTCAATGACAACTTACGTTGGAATGACCACATATTTGATGTCGCCAAAAATGCTGCGAAATGTCTAGGTTTCCTCAAGCGATGTAAGAAATATTTTACCCCCTCTGATCTGGCCTCAATATATAAGGCATTCATTCGCCCAAAATTGGAGTACAACTCCCACATCTGGTCAGGTGCTCCTAAAACATCTCTGCACCTGCTGGATAGGATTCAAAACCGTGTGATAAAACTTATTGACGATACTAATATCAGTCAATCGATGGACACTAGGGTGTCCCAAAAAAATCAAGTTTAAATTTTTGTAACGCATACCCTCTTATTTTATTCGAATACTGTCAAAACAATAGTAAATAAAGTTTCATGTACTTTGAACCAGAGGAACCCGTGCCGACTTGCATCTAAACATGTCAGTACTTGCAAGGCATGGCACGCGAGTAATAACATATCGATAACTTGTTATTGCATGTTTATTTTATTAGTAAACACATTGTTCTCGTTCTGTTAACATGTCGGTGGAGTTACGCAGTTGTAGAAAGGAGATATTTTTAATAGGGAACGTTAAACATCAAATTACTGGTTCAAAACTTCCCTCTAATGGGCAAGTACTGGCAGTTTTGTTCTATAATATTCGTGAAGTGAATTTAAGTGTCAATGAGAGCGCAAATCTTACTATTCGTGAGTGCATTATTTATTGGGAAAAGGCCCGTATCCCGACAAGATCTCTACCTAATTGTGTTAAAAAATTAATTACATTGTATCAAGTTTGGAGAAATTTGCAAAAAAATGCAAACAAAACAAAAAACGTGTTTGAGCAGCGTCGACATGAGTTTGTTACAAACTTAAACAATTTGTTTGACATTGCACATGCGGATGCACTTCAATTAATAAAGATAGATGAAGATAGGATTTTTTTTGCAGCGCCAAAGAGAACCAGGCCGACCTGGTCATTTAGCCAGAGTTGACCAAAAACAAACACACAAAGAAGAAAGAGCGCACCTTAGAAACGTCGAGGAGCAAAAACGACGTGCTAAATATTTTTCATCCTTAGCTCCTTCAACATCATCTTATGACCCGCTACAAGAAAGTTTGTCGTCTGATTCAGAATTGATGGATTTACAGGAAATTTTGCCAAACCTAACCAAAACAGAATCCAGTATAAATAAAACTGTTATGAGGAAGAATTTTATCACTCCAAAATTAGTGGCAGCATTAGATCGGTGTCAATTGAGTGTGAGAGATGCTGTGTTTATTATTGAAGCAACTATTGAAGCTCTTGGACATAACACAGACGAATTTCATATAAGCAAGTCCACTATTCAAAGGGTTCGTACGGAAAAGCGAAAAGAGCGAGCGGAAGCCATAAAGGTTAATTTTCAAAACCAGGTTCCGGATATTGTAACACTCCACTGGGATGGTAAACTTTTGCCGGCTTTAGATTCACGCAAATCTAAGGAAGAACGTCTGCCGATAGTTATAACGTTTGACGATAAAGAACAACTTATCGCTGTACCAAAGTTGGATAACTCTACAGGAAAGGAACAGGCCCAGGTACTTTGGAATGCTATAATTGATTGGAATCTTGAGGATAAAGTGCAGATTTTGTGTTGTGATACGACTGCTTCAAATACTGGTCGAATCAATGGTACTTGTGTACTTCTCGAACAGAAACTAGGCAGGGAAATGATTATTTTTGCTTGCCGCCATCACGTCTACGAATTAGTACTAAAAAGCGTGTTTGAAGCAAAAATCTGCCAAGTTACCACAAGCCCAGACATTCCAATGTTCAAGAAATTTCGAGAGAACTGAAAGAATGTCGATCCCGAGAAAATACAGAGCTGTACAGAAAAGCTATCATGTTTGAATGTTTCTGAGATCAACAGACTTATCGATTTTTACCAAATTGAATTAACTAAAGAAATTACTAGGGATGATTACAGAGAGTTAATCGAACTTTCAATAATATTTCTTGGCGGCGATGCAGAAAAAAAATTTAAGATCCGGCCTCCAGGTGCCATGCACCAAGCTCGATGGATGGCGAGAGCGATTTACTCATTAAAAATATCGTTACTTGGTGATCAATTAAGAATTTCTAACAAAGATAAAGAAGCTCTGTTAGACGTCTGCCTGTTCATCGTGACAATATACGTTAGGCCTTGGTTGCAATGCATTTTAGCAGTAAAAGCACCTTACCAGGATTTGTGTTTTCTGAAAGCTATAAAATCTTATGAAACAATAGATGAAAGCATCTCGAAAGCAGCATTACAGAAGTTTTGCTTGCATTTGTGGTATTTGACAGACGAAGTGTCTATCTTGTCTCTATTTGATGATGATGTAAGCCAAGAAACGAAAGTCAAAATGGTTGCTAACTTAGCCAAAGAATATCCATCTGCCTATGGTAAATGCTACATTCCATCGAAAGAAGAACTTTGTGGCAGACTTTATGGTAAGTTTGAAAATTAAGTTTGTTTTTTTAACTTTTTTATTTACATAACTAAAAAATTATATCAATAATCCTCCTTTTTTTGTTTTCAGAAAAAAACATCGATGACTTTGTTTCAGTCAAAAGCAAGTCCTTATTTAGTCGATTGAAAATTTATGGTGCTTTTCTCCACGAGTGCCCCTCTTTGTGGCTTAAAAATGCTTCGTACCAACATGCTAAAAGCAAGCTATTAAAACTGAAAGCAGTTAATGACTCTGCTGAAAGAGCAGTCAAGTTGATGCAAGATTTTCACGGCCTGCTAACTGTTCAAGAGGAGCAAAAGCAATTTTTATTTCGTTGCGTACAAGAACATCGACAAAAGTATCCTGACTGTAAAAAACAAACATTAAAAAGAAAATTAATAAATAATTAACCTACTTTCAACAATTAATATAATAATAAAGTCCAATACCGGATGCCTTATTTCAAAAATAAATGAGTTTTGCTTTTCCCTCCATTGCTCCATACTAATTTTTATGTTTAGATTTTGGCGTTAAGTCGGCACGGGTTATCGTCATCCGATCGCAATAATATTTGATATTTCACTTATCTGGGTCAAATAGAAAAAAAAAAAAAGGTATGCGTATCTCTATCTAAAAAAAAAATGTAACCCTTATAGCCTGGGACACCCTAATGGACACCCTCGAACACCGACGAAATGTTTCGTGTCTCACTTTGTTTTATCGCTATTTCCACCACCAGTGCTCCACTGAAATCGCCAGTAGCATTCCGCCCATTCAAACTTTCAACCGTAACACCCGTCTCGCTATGAATGCTCATCAGTATACCCTCAAGCCCATTTTCGGACGTACTCTAAAATATCGTGATTCGTTCCTAAGCCGTACAACTCGCTTATGGAATGCCCTGCCGATCTCTGTATTTCCTGGTCGTTATAACTTGCAAACATTTAAAAACAATGTACATCGGTACCTCTCTTTTCTTCCTCCCTAAATTTCCTTTGCCCGCGCTGTGTACAATCACTTTAAAAAAAAAAAAAACTGCATAACAAACCAACTCGAATATAAATTTTTAAATTAGTTATGAAAATTAACTTTTATTTTATATTTTTAATTATTTTTTTAAATTCTATACGAACGAAATAATGATAAGGACAATGTCTTTTACTTTAGTATTTGTATTTGAAATATTTTTGATTCGAAATCAAATCAAATCTTAATACTTAGTGTTTGATCCTTTGTTTCTAATTACATTTCGGAGACGTCGTGACATCGAATTAATCAGTGATTGTATCTGATCTATGTCGATTTTTTCCCATTCTTCCTTGATGGCCCTTTTGAGATTTTTCAAATTATCAAACTGACACCCATTTTTAAAAACACTGCGCGACAAAACCGCCCACACGTTCTCAATGGTGTTTAAGTCAGGGCTGCAAGCGGCCCATTCCAATAGAGAAATATTTCGGGTTTTTAGAAACTCCTTAGTAAATTTGGATGCATGAATAGCTGCGTTGTCCTGTTGAAATATAAACTCGCTACCGAAAAATTGATCCCCAAGGTCAACTAAAACATCATCTAAGAGCTCAGCGTATTTTTGACTTTCCAGAGCAGGTTATAGCCCCCCAAACCATTAACGTGCCTCCTCCGAAATTGCGAGCATGCCTGAGCTGCCTTTCGGCCCTTTTATCATGCCAATATTTTTGACAACCATCTGACCCATCTAAATTAAATATTTTTTCATCAGAAAATACCACTTTATACCACTGTTCGTCCCAAAATTGAAATTTGTCAGCAAAAGTCAACCTGTTCGTTTTGTGTCGTGCTGTAAGCATCGGTTTCAACGTGCGTTTAACATATTCAATGGTATTAACTGACTTTAAAATTTGTTGCACCCGTCTTGTTGACACATTTAGCTTCAGAATGCTTACAATTTCAGAAGGACTGATGGATTTATTTACAGCAGGACGTCTTATTTCTCGAATATCTCTTGGTGTTAATGTTGGTTTTCTTCCTGTACTTCGCTTAACTCCATAATTTTCGCCAAGATTTATACAATTTGCTATAACAGATTTAATTCTTTTTAAAATAGCTCCGATTTGCCTTGTTGTTTTCCCCTGTTCCCTGTAAACAGCCACACGTCCTTGCTCCTCTTCGGTCAATGGCTTTCCATGAGGCATTGTAATTTATATTTGCGAAAATCTAAAGCATTCCAATTTTTTCTAACAAATAAATAAATATTTAAGACTAACAAACCCTTTTTCTGTCGAAACTCAGCTTAAACTTATATTCTTTTAATTATTCTTTCACTTAAGCACAACTGACCTTATCAATATTTCGTACCACAATGAAGATCACTCATCAGTGTAAAACAGATGTGTTAGCAAAAACAAAAAGAAGGTTATCGCTATGATGCGATAAGACAAAGCGATAATGCTGCTGTGTTCAATGAATTAGATCTCATCAAAACCTAAGGGAACAAACAAAGATTTCTTTGTCCTTATCATTATTTCGTGGAGTGTATCACATACTTTGTAAGGATCCATAGAAGCAATCGCGTAGCCTACAATGGACATTGATCTAAAGATATCGGACCATAGTTTGACTAACATTCAACTTAATTGTTTAACAGAACCAAAGAAACCAATCCATAATCAGCGAATCTGTCAAAATTGATTTTGCATCAGCAACCATTCCGAAATGCAAATCCCCCAAACTCATGACAGAACGCAGTACCTTCCTAAATTCATTGTGAATGTACATATATACTGCGCAAGGAAAAACAACCAGCGCATCAAGAACTAGCATGATGCAAATGACGGTTGTTTATTTGGTTTATGCGATCTGTTTTCTTTTAAATAAATAAAATATTTAGCAAATGATTAATTATATGAATTCCAATCAATTTGTTACACATTGTTTTACGTTTAAAAAAAAATAAACACTGCGCATCGCGTAACATTCCAAAACCTCGTGATTCGTAACGCAACGAGATACGCATCGCATTATAAAAGCATCGCATGCTTGCATGACAGATGCGAGATGCAGTCACAATGCGCAATTAGTTTGAATTTTGGAAAGTAACTTTTGTCGCTTCAAGATCGCATTTAAATTTTGAGTTTTGGTTCAAAGCACATTTGTCCATTAGAATTTTATAAAGGGTGTTTTTCTTAGAGCTATACAAATTCAATATGAAGTAAAACACTTGAAGCTAATGACGATGTCTACGATAATAGCTTTATTTATTTGATAATTTCATGCCATTAGTGTTGAAATATAGTATCGGGCATATGCACGCCAGGGCTAGGTCGAATGAAGCGCAATCGTAAAGTTCAATTTTCGACAATTTTATCGAGCGACTGGGGCCGTATATCACCAATAACATGGCGAATGTTGACTTCCAAATCGTCCAACGTATCTGATTTATCAGCGTTGACTAGTGACTTCACATACCGCCAAAGAAAGTAATCTAAAGGTGTGAGATCACAGGATCATTGAGGCTAGTTCACAGGTTCATTACGCAAAATTATGCGCTTAGCAAATGTTTCCCGCAATAAATTGATGGTGTCGTGCGCCGTGGGGCATGTTGCGCCTTCTTTTTGAAACCAAAGCTCTGTCACGTCAATGCCATTCAACTGAGGAACGAAGAAGTCAGAAATCATGTTTCTATAGCGTTCTCCATTAACATTCTACGTGGCATCGTCCTTAAAGAATGATTCCACCAGCCCATAAAGCACACCGAACAGTGAGTGTTATGGTTTTAAGGCCGTCTCGACAAAGGCTTCTGGCTTTTCTCCACTCCATTTAACCAAAATGGACCTCATAGGAGAACAAAATGTTGCGTTGAAAATGAGGATCAAGCTGAATTATGTTTTCGGCCTATTCACCGAACCTAAGACGCGTATAATGGTTAGGCGGTTTCAGCTCTTGCACAAGCTGGATCGTATTAGCCAAGATCTTTCCGTAAAATCTTCCACAAAGTGGATGGGCGTAACTCCAATTCCTGTGCTCGGATTCACCTCTACACTGCGCTCCACAACGGCAATAACTTCTTCTGTTCGCACTGTTTGTCATCTTTGGGAATGCGTATTATCCACTAGAGTGTATGTAGTGCGAAAACGATTCATCTTGTTCCGAATAACTTGCTCTTATGTCGACCGTAAAATGGACGTAGCGCACAATAAGTTTGGCGAACCGAACCATGGTTTTCAAAATAAGTTTGCCCAATTTGAACTCGTTGTTCTAGCGTTAATCTATTCATCGTAAAATGGCAAAACGTACTAACCATAAATTAACTTTCAACTGTCAAATTGACAATTTGTAGAAACAGTGTTGCCAGTTTAAAACTAAACCTCTACAAAAAACACCCTTTATATCGACCGCAAGAAACTTAATCAAAAATATTACTTTAAAATATCTCACTATTAAAAAAAAAAATTTAAAAAAAAACAGCTCTGTTTACTTGTCAAGTTGTCAAGAAGCATTTGTCCCGAGCTAAAAATTTAAATCCCAATTATTTGCAGAAACGCTTATTTTAGTAATGACTAAGTTAGCTGGGAGTATGGGGAGCTCTAAAAAGCAATAACAACTCTATTATTTCCGAGCCCTTAGAAGTTTCTCAACAATTTCTTCTCTAAACTGGAATTTCGAAGAGTTTACCGCACTGAAAATTCATAAATATAAAGGGTCCGCCATCTAACGTTTTTTTTTTCAACTAGTGCTTATTTCGTGAACGGTAACACATAGCTCATGTCTGATTTGACAGATAATTAGTTTTATCCTTCCGGTTAATAATGGAAAATAATTTTATTCAAATGGCTGCCTCGGATGGCCATGCAGTAGCCTACACGATCGGTCCAATTTTTAAGCACAATATCGATTGTGCAGCTGTATTTCACCAATGGCTTCACGAATATTGTCCTTTAAAGCGTCATTTGTCTCTGGCTTGTCGGCGTAACACTTATCTTTTACGGCACCCCACAAATAATAGTCCAACGGTTTCAAATCGCAGCTCCGAGGTGGCCAAACGACATCAGCTCTGCGGCTGATAATTCGATCTTCAAAAACAGGGCGCAAAACATCGAGTGTAGCTTTGGCTGTGTGGCACGTAACGCCGTCCTGTTGAAACCAAATGTTGCCAATATCCTCCTCTTCAATTTTTGTGAACAAAAATTCGTTCAATATTGCCCGATAACGATCGCCATTGACTGTAACGGCCACTCCTTGCTCATTTTCGAAGAAAAATGACCCAATTATGCCTCTGGACCAAAATCCGCACCAAACAGTCACTCGTTTTGGGTGTATCGGCTTTTCAATGTATGCGTGCGGGTTTTCTGTGCCCCAAATGCAAAAATTTTGCTTGTTTACATACCCGCCAAGATCAAAATGAGCTTCATCCGAAAAGAAGATTTTTTTGGCAAAATCGGCATCTTCTCTAAGTCGATCGCAGGCCCACTTAGCGAAGTGAAAACGCATTGGATGGTTGGCTTCAACGCCTGAACCAATTGGACTTTATATGGCGTCATACCAAGGTCTTTATGCAAAATTCGTCTCAATGATCTCTCCGAAATGTTCAATTGTTGAAAACGACGGTGAATTGATGTTGATGGCGCTTCACGCACACTTTCTGCCACAGCAGCAATATTCTCGGGTGTACGCACTCTTTTTGGCTTTTCACGCTTTCGTTTATCGATGAGGATGCCAGTTTCTTTCACTTTTTTCACAAGATAATGAACATACGGATCTGACGGTGCTTCTCTTCTTCCAAAATCCGTACGCAATTTTCGCACACATTCTGCAACATTACCATGATTTTCAAAGTAATGTCGCAATATTTCCCAGCGTTGTACAAGCGTATACACAACCATATTCATTCAGCTGAAGGATAAAACTAATTATCTGTCAAATCAGACATGAGCTAAGTGATACCATTCACGAAATAAGCACTAGTTGAAAAAAAACGTTAGATGCCGGACCCTTTATAATAAAACATCTAATTCCTCTTATTTTGATAATATTTGATATATGCTATTGAAAAAAATTATCTTTTCAGATTTCTGATGTTCTTTGTTGCATTTTTAATTCATGTGTGTGTAGAGGTGTTTTTTCTGATTCTCTGAAAAAAGCAGTTGTAACACCGCTCTACGAAAAAGTTTACACAATGGCATTAAGCAACTACCGCCCCATTTCCTTTCCATCAGTTCTTTCGAAAATTGTTGCAAGAATCATCAAATCTAGAAGGCTGTCGCTTTTTGGATAGGAATCATTTCTTTAGCGATTCTCAATTCGGCATCAGAAGTGGTAAATCTACTGAAAGTTCATTGCTTATGCTGATTGGGGAACTATATAACAGTCATAATACCTCTTTCTGCCTATTTATTGACATAAATAAGGCTTTTGACATTGTGAACCATACCTTGTTGTTAAATAAACTATTTAATGCAGGTTCCAGAGGCTTTATTCATAGTTGGTTTCCTATTTGAAGAATCGTAAGCAATTGGTAAAGATAAAAGATGTTTTCAGTTCTGAAAAGTATATGAATATCGGAGTTCCATAAGGTTCTATACTGAGCCCGTAAATTCATTATTTATTCAACCTTTTAAGGGCGAAATTATAGCATTTGCTTATGACACTGCTCTTTCGTATCCTAATAAACGTTACCGGTAAAAAAACCAAGCTTATGCTATTTAATATGAATGACCTTCCTCTTTATTACCACTAGCGAGGTTGCTTGAGATTCTGCTTAGTTGATTCATTTTTCCATAAAGCTATGACATCAAAGGATACTATTAGTTGTTGTGAAGATTACTTTGAAATTGAACGGGTTTGACAGTTCAAAATACCTAAGTATTATACTGGATCTTAAGCTCACATGGAACGATCACACTTTATACCTAAAACAATATCTTAATAGAATTGTGAGACAGATTTATACTTTTTTGTTATAATTAGCGCGCTCTCAACCCTTAAAATGCTTGCACAAAGCACGAGTGAAGGAAACTTAGGGAGGAAGAAAAGAGAGGTACTGATGTACATTGATCTTAAATGTTTGCAATATATAAGGACTAGGAAATTAAGAGCTTTGCAAGGCAATCTATGAGCGAGTTGTGCGGCTCAGGGGAGAATCATGGTATTTCAGAGTACGCCCGAAATTGGGTAAACTGATGAGCATTCATAGTTAGACGGATGAGACGGATGTTACGGTTAAAAAGTTTGAAGGGTTACGGTTAAAAGAGCACTGGTGGTGGAAATAGCGACAGAACAAAGTGAGACATGGAACATTACGTCAGTGTTCGAGGGTGTCCATTGTCTGAGTGATATTAGCTTAATCTATTGATTTTATCGCGCGGATTTGAATCCTATCTAGCAGGTGTAGAGTGTTTTAGGCGCATCTGTCCAAATGTGATCCAATTTTGTTCGGATAAATGCCTTATATGGCACATAACGGTTGTCTGCTTAAAATTCGCTTTACCGACAGACAGAATTGTGTTTTTAAAATCATTAAATTCCACTCCATTGATACTTCCCCAATTGGTTATGCTGTTCCCGTTCTACAGCCGAAGAGCAGAGACGTGAGTCCGGGAACAAATATAAAAAGGAGAGAGTAGCAGACAAGAAATTATTGATGAAAATTGAAAATATTCTCGGAGACAGAACGGAGCCTTGGGGCTGGCCAGCATTTATTTTGTGGATATCAGACTTGAAACCATTCAAGACAACTTGAATTGAAAGTTCCGCAACATAATTTCCAACACATTGAAGAAGAGAGTCGTCGTATTTTCGACTTGTCAAATGCCTTAGAAATATCAAATGCAACTATTTTCCTTTCACCAGATTGATGTATATTTTGATTCCACTTTTCGGTAAGTCATGCCATCAAATCACCAGTGGATCTGTTGCTACGAAAATCATGCTGCCGGTCATTGAGACGTTTCCGTGTTACGAGATATACCATGATCTTATGGTTTATCAGCGTTTCCATGACCTTGGAACGAAAGGACGTAAGTGCAATGGGTTTCTTGGAGCAGAGAGAAGAAGATTTGTGTATGTTAAGATCTTTCATTACACTTGCTACTACACGAGTGCGGAAGTGGAAGTGGAGTCGGCCCATTAAAGATTTGACACAGTCAAGTATAGGCGGGGACAAAGCACAATCTGAAAGTGATGAATTGGCCGCAAGGTGCGCAGAAAGCAAATTGGCCTTGTCCAAAGGGCTGACAGCTGGAATGTTATCATAAATGAACGTTGGGATGGAGGATAAGGCAGAGTTTCTAATATTTTTGACGATTTACCATCTCAATCTCTGCTGCAATCTACCAATTTTAAAGATGTCTATGATGGTTTATTCAAATCCAAACTACAATATGGTATATCTTGCTGGGGCGGAACTTAAATAAAATACAACCTTGAAAGTCTTGAAACCCTTCTCTTAAAGCAATTGTACTGCTACAAAGTTTTAGTAATACTTTTTGAAAATTCCTGATACTACCTTGTCAGACAAATGCAATTTAGAAACTTTGCAACTACTCCACATATGTACAAAATACACTTTTCACGTTTTTATTTTGTTACCACGCCCTCGGGTTATCTACAACAGTGGACTTTGTCTTTTGATCATGCTGTAATAGATTCATTTCTTGGTACATTATTGTAGATTTTAACTTTTTAACTATTGGTATTTTCTCCTCTTGCTATTTATTTCTCAATAAATGGTACTATACTATTTCCTGCAAAAACTGAAGTTCTATAAATAATGTACATACATACTCGTAATTTGAATTTTTTTTTTGTTGAATAATTTTGTATTATTAATTAGGCAACTCGTAAAATCTCTTGAGATGAATGGTTGCCTAAAATACAACAACAACATTGAATGTTGGATGCCACCCATGGAGCGAAATAACCACTGAGCCCAAACATGTTTTTCTCTCTCTATATATAATTTAAAAAAAAAAACTTAACACGTGCTCCGTCATTTTAAGAGTAGTAATACCCTCTTGAGTGGTAAGTTCTTTAAAAAAAAAACTTGTTTTTGCCAAGAAATAAAAAAAGTTCTACAAAATTGGTTAGAGCCCTATGAACTGAAGCTAATCGCGGAAACATAAAGCTTTTTTTCAATAAATGTACCCCAAATAAATGATGTACCCCAAAAAAGGAAAAATAATTTATTTCTTTATAAATTGAACGTTATGCAATACAAAATTCAAAAATACTCCAAGGAAATAAATATGGATAGAGTGCCAAGGAAGCAATAAAATCTAAAGATTTGAAATGCTTGGCGGTGAACAACTGTACAGCTGTAAAAGTTAACAAAAGTGGATTAATTGTACATATACTCGTAGATAAAACTTCTGTTTAGCAATTAAAGTAAATTTAATGTTAAATTCGTAAAGTTTTAAGAAATACGGATAAAAGAAAAACCTTATTCGATCTACCAACAATTTACTTTCTCTACTTCTGGTGAACCTTTTGCGAATGATGCAGTTAATTAGTTCATATAAATTACAAAAGAACACAATTTGCGTCGCCTTTTCTCATCCGTAAGCCACTACATTTTTGTTTTTGTCATTAATAGCTCGATTGATTGGGCCGGTATGTGGCAAGTGGCGCTGTCCTGTTGAAACCACATCTCACCAATTTTGACTGCACGCAATTGTTACCAAAAATAACTGCGATTTCCATTAACTGTAACATGGCGGCCATCATCACCAATGAAAAAATAGGGCTCAATGACGCCGCCGGCATGAAAACCACACCAAAAAGACAATTTTTGTAGATATAGCGGCGTTTCATGAAGCACATGTGTGTTTGAAACGCATATTTTGGTTGCTAATAAAGCCATCGGTTGTAACCATGTAACCAGACACCAATTTGAGAAATGGTCATCTGACTTTCTGACTTTAGTCGTTGAGTCGATTTGACCTTATTCGGGTGTACACCGAGATTCTTTAATGAAATTCGAAACAATGTTGTTCGAGCGATGCCCTATTCCTGCGAACGGCGTGGAATGGATTGATTTGGGTCACTGTCAACAGATGCACTTACGGCCTCAATATTTTCAGCACTGGTATAGGAACAGTAAGCAGCAAAAGTGTATACTCAAATTTTTGCACTACATTACGAATTCGAGTTGGGTGCGGCAATTAAAATGACAGAAAATTGGCGCTAGCGCTCCTAAAGTTGAGGCCGCCGACTCCGAATCTTGGTAATAAATTTTAATAATTTATAAATGTTGCTCGTTCGAGTACTGAACCATGACTAACTGGTGAACATTGACAACCAAATAGTAATGACATTAAGACGCACCCTCATGTTAAAAAAAAAGACGTACGAGCAATTTGGATACTTGAGTTCAGTCATAAACGATAAGCGTAATTAACGGTCCTCCCTGCTACACCAAACAGCTTGTTCATTATCTGCCCTTATGCAGTGTGCACTAAAAATA
This sequence comes from Volucella bombylans, assembly GCA_949129095.1. Taxonomy (NCBI): domain Eukaryota; kingdom Metazoa; phylum Arthropoda; class Insecta; order Diptera; family Syrphidae; genus Volucella; species Volucella bombylans. The sequence continues at coordinate 166,462,255 of OX422144.1, read as the reverse complement.
TCGGTCGTAGTATAAAAATCAGCCTATGTCCTTCTGCTTGGTTGTGCAGCGAACTCAAAAGCCCGAAATACGACTACCTGCGCAAAGTATATAAAACGGAATAACTGCATTAAATAAGTTCTGTGAAATTTAAAAACCACTTCTATCCGACTCATCGTTTAGTATCTACGGAATCACTGCGTGCGAAAAACACATTGCAGCACTGGCGCTGACAACAAACACAGAAATGAATTTGTAGTGCGCATAGGGCGCATTAGGGCTGACAGCGAACAAGCAAAAATGACAACGGCGGAGATGAAAATGTTACAAATGTTGGCGAATTTATTAAAACGTGATCCAATTCGGAGGTATGTGTAGTTGTGGGAGCGTTCATGTTAAGAAACCAACAGTGGAAACACTGTATGCTGCGCTCATCAGCTAGTATCGCAATGTACAAAGCAGCTCATTTAGCATTGCCATGTATAAAAAGAAATTTGTCAGAAAACTTTGGCAAGCAAGAAAAGCTGGAAAAACATTTCATTTATTTACTTGGTATATACAATAAGATTTACATCTTTTTTAGTACTTAGATATTATTGATTAGCTAACATAACTTTAATAACTCAGTACTCAGGGTTGGGTTGTTTAGGATGAGAGGTAAAGGAGGGCTGCACTTTTCAATTTTGCACGGTTAGATATCATTTTGATATGCGGTGGGAGAAGGTTCCAAAGTTTAACAGCGTGGATGAAAAATAATTTAAATATTGGCGACGATGGGGAACAATACTTAAATTTCTTGCAGAACGGTTACAGACAAGTTTATTATATAAATAGGGTGGGGATTTATTTTGAATAATTTTATGTAGAAATATGTAGTTTCTCACATTGATGTACTGTTGTACATGTTCTGAGTTCTGAGATATGTTCGTGTCTTCGAAGTCCATATACATAGCGAACCGCATCGTTGAATGCCACCTTTAATTTTTTAGTGACAGTGAATCGAGAGCGCCATAGACAACTTCAGAATATGTAATGAGAGGTGCTATTAAGATCAGTAACAACTTACGTTTGGTTTCAACAGGGGTGAAATACGATGTAGGCCACAATTTGCGTAGACAGCCGTATATCCGACCAATAACTGCATTAATATGATTATAACCTAAGAGGTTACGGTCAATGATAAAGCCAAGGCTAGTGCAGTGTTCAACAGCTGTTATTTTACTGCTACCTAGGTACAAGTCTGGCAGGATACTCAGTTGAAAACGTCTTTTAGAGATCGGCATTACTTGGGATTTTTTTGGGTTAAGAAGCAAACCATTCGCTGCGGACCAGATAGAAATTTGGGTAAGATCGTCATTGATGTGGTCAGCAAGTTCATCAAGCTTGTTATTTTATTTATTTATTTATATATTTCAAAGAATCTTTTACATTGGGCTGAAAAGCCTATAATTAACAGTAAAAGTTGTAAAAAGTATAGTTATAATCAATTTTAATTATTATTTATACATTCAGGTATTATTGATTTAAAATGACAAACTAAAAAAAAATTCATAATGACAAAACAGAATTCTTTATTACACTAAATATTAAATTTAATTATTTATCTGAATAAAACCGTCTCAAATTGTGTGGTGCGGCGAAGTCTTCTAATGAAAGAGGGTAAGCTATTCCACTGCTTTATGGCATAAACGAAAAACTGACGCTCCGAGTTTCTGCAAGTGAACCTTGGTTGCAGTATCATAAAAGAACGAGATGATTTTGTTCAATGTTTTAAGGGAAAAATACTTGAAATACATGTAAAGATTACAGCCTAGTATGTTACTTGTGCAGTTTGAAATATGATCATATCGTCGGAGATTGTATACATATCGAGTTATATTATTGAACGTCACAGTTAGATTTCTTTTCGTTTCTGAGTTATGGCTAGTAAACAATTGGCACCCATATGTTATCATAGGAAGGATCAAAGTTTTTGCCAACGTGTTGAGGAGTAAATTGCTTCGAAAGTGAAAGACTCCGTAAGGATCCATATATTTTTCCAACAACAGTTTGAATATGGTCATCCCAGGTAAAAGGGTAGAATTAAATAGAATGCCTAAGTTCATAGCTTTATCGACATATTCAATTTGTTCGTTTCCGAGATAAACTGCATTTGGACTTTTGTGGATTGAGGTGAAGACTATTTGTATTGGACCAGCAAAGTATTCTTTTTAAATCAGAGTTCAATTTCACAACACCATCTTCAATCATGCCTAACTTGCAGCTTATACGAACTTGAGCATCGTCAGCATACAAATCGATTGAAGAGTATTCAGATTGGAGTGGAAGATCATTAATAAAGATCGTAAATAAGAGTGGACCAAGTATGGATCCCTGAGGAACCCCACAGAAAAGATTTAAAGGATGGGACGTTTTATTACCAATAACAACAGCTTGGCTTCTTCCACTAATGTATGATAAAATCAGTTTTGCAGCTGTGTATGAAAACCGAAACTGTTGTATTAGTTTTTTAATAAGTCTTTTATGATTGATTTTGTCGAATGCCTTCGAGAAATCTAAGAGAACTAAAAAAATGAAACCAAGTCATTATCCATAGCATTTCTAATATCATCTGAAATCTTAAGAGTAGCGGATATACAACTGTGGTATGGTCTAAAACCGGATTGGTTTTCACTTAAGAGTTTGAATGTCTTTAAAAAGGTTGAAATTTGATTGTGTAAAATTTTTTCCAGAATCTTTGACAGAAATGACAAAATTGAGATTGGTCTAAACTCTTCTTGAGATAAGCGAGTGGCTGGTTTTTTTAAGACTGGTATAACTTTAGCCACTTTCCAAAGAGATGGAAAAGAAGACGTTGTTATTACAGTATTAAAAATATGTGTTAGCACTGGAAGAATGTGAGGTAGGATGATTTTGATGAAACGTGGATGTATTTCATCAAAGCCAGTAGCTGATGATTTTATTTTAAGTACAGCACTTAACACATCCGCATCATCCACTCTTTGAAATTGAAAGGAATGTCCACTACCGGGGTCCACAACCCGGTAGGTTTCATTTGCTTCATAAGTGCTTTGTACAGGGTCAACAACCGGCAAAATCTCATTCAACGCTCCACTAAAAGTTTGAGAATCATCATTTTCACGGTTAGTTTTATCTACAAGTGAAGTATTTTGATTACTGCTGCTTTGAACTTTGGAGAAATGTTCATTTAAATAATTGGGACATATATCCAGGGAACAATGTTCTCTTTGTCGACCAACACCAAGCTCACGAATATTTTTCCATAAGGTTTTTGATGGTATGTTTTTGTTTAAGCGTTTTGAATACAGTCTACATTTTGCTTCTTTTACTTTTTTGCACACATTTTTTCGTAAGGCTCGAAAGGTAGAGAGCATTTCAGGAAAGCGAAAGCGCTTCCATCGCATATACGCTTGATCCCTTTGTTTAATAGAAATAAGTATGTCAGCCGTAAACCACGATTTTCTTTCCATACCAGAAAATTTTGTTTTTAGCGGTACATGCATATTAAAAAGTTGGTTTACTGAAGTTTGAATAAAATCAACTTGATCGTCCGGTGATGCCATTGAAAAAATCATTTGCCAGTTTATTTCGTGAATACTATTTTCTAGGGCATTTACATTAATATCCTTAAAATCCCTATATTTATAGACTGTTGGTTTAACCTGTGGAGTAACTTTAAAAGTCGCAAACATTAAATCATGCCTTGAGAATGCAGGTGCCTCAAGTTGCGAATAAAGCAGAACGTTGCCGATATTATTGACACAAAATAAATCTAAAAGTGTAGAAGTACTCGTATTTGATGAAAAATGTGTAGGATTTGCAGTGTTGACAATTGATAAGCCAAAACTTTTTATTTTAGTGAGAAAACTAAGTGAAGTATCTTTCTGAAGTAAATCACAATTGAAATCTCCACAAAGGATCACTTCTAGGTAAAGAGACGAGAAGCGCTCAAGTTCAAAATATAATCTGGAAAAGTCAATATGTTTATTGGGACGATAAATAACTCCAAGCAAAGAACTGCTGGATCCGTTTGGAATATCAATGAAACAATATTCAAACAAAGATGACGCGTCTGATTTTACAACTAATTTAAAATGTATGCTTTCTCGAATAAAAATTGCTGTACCACCACCTACACCATTATTTATTTATTTATTTATTTATACATCTACAAGTCACTTAAGTGCTAACAGATACTAGAAAACAAAATATAACATATATACATAAATTAAATTTAAAAAATGTATAAAGTTTTGACTATATTTTTAAATTGATCTCTATTTAAACAAATGTCTAAGAGGTTACTGACTTCGTTGAAGGCTTTGACAGTACGAGTAAGCGGTTCGTTAGTACCATAATTCGTTCTGTGGTATTCAACAAAAAGAAGATGCCGTGTTCTCAATGACCGTATAGGGACATGAAGTCCTATTTTTGATAATAGAATAGGGCATCTTATATGATAACCGAGAAGGTCTCTAACAAACATTATATCATGTATAGTACGTCTAGACTTTAGCGATTTTAAGCCAAGGAGTAAACATCTAGCTTTATAATTGGGGCAAAAGTTCCAATGCATTCTATAGAAAATGAATCTTGTAAAACGCTTTTGAACACGTTCAATTCGGTCGGAGTCAGTAGAGAGATTGGGATTCCAAATCACAACTGCGTATTCCAGATAAGGTCTAACAAGGGCGGAGTACAATGACAGGAGAGAGAATGGGTCAGAAAAGCTTTTGCAATTTCTCTTGATGAAACCTATTGCCGAATAAGCTTTGGATAAAGTACGATTCAAATGTACTTTAAAAGAAAAAGTAGAATCCAACATAACTCCCAAATCTTTGACTTCACTAATTCGGGAGAGGGGTATGGAAACAATCGAGTATTCAAATTGAATTATAGAGGATGATTTGGACAATGAAATGAAATTACACTTGCTTGTGTTTAACGTTAGGGCATTGATTTTGCACCATTCCGTGATACTGTTTAAATCTTGTTGCAGTAAAGAGCAATCCTCAATGTTTTTAACAGCTCTAAATAATTTTAGATCGTTGGCAAACAATAAACACTGTCCATATTTAATATTTATCGCGATATCACGAATGAAGATGATGAAGAGAAGCGGGCCCAAATGGCTCCCTTGTGGAACACCAGAGCTACATTTAATCTCTTTTGATACAAGGTTACCGATTTTAACCTGTTGGGTTCGACCGAGAAGATAGGAAGACAACCAACGAAGTAATTGCGAATGAAATCCAAAAGATTCAAGTTTATAGATTAGCCTATCATGATTGACTGAGTCAAAGGCTTTGCTGAAATCTGTATATATGGTGTCCACTTGGTTCCCCTTCTCAATTTGTTTCAGAACAAAGGACGAAAATAATGTAAGGTTTGTTGTAGTGGATCTACCAGCGACAAAACCATGCTGTTCATCCGGCAGATACTCTTTTATAAGGAATTCAATTTTAGTTTTAATAATGCTTTCGAATAACTTTGGGATTGCCGAAAGTTTACAAATTCCTCTGTAATTCTCAACATTGCCTTTGGTCCCAGACTTATGGATGGGAACTAAAAAGGATTTCTTCCAAACTTCAAGAAATACACCTTCCGAGAGAGAACGGTTGAAAATTTGAAGCAGGGGGACGGAAAGCGAACCGACACATTTGTTGAGTATGTTGAGTATAATGGCAGGAATACCGTCTGCACCACTGCATAAAGTAGGTTTTAATGATTGAAGAGCGATGGAAACATCGTCATAGCTTAGAGTCAAAGATCCGATTTCGACGGAACTAGAGGAACTAATGGGAATGGTGCTAATTTTATCGTGGCAGGTGTATACGGACTGAAAGAAGTTTGCAAACAGTTCAAGAGTAGATTCAATATTTTCCGATTCACGGTTTCTAAAATGCATTGAATTTGGAATCCCCGTAGACTTCCTTTTAGAATTGATAAAAAGCCAAAACGATTTACTATCAGATTTAATATTATGTTCAACAGACATGATATAATTTTTGAAGAGAAATTTGTTAAGAATATTATAATCTTTACGAAGTTTACTATATATTTCGTAATCTGACTGCGAATTAGTTTTTTTAAATGTTTTAAAAGCTTTATTTTTTAGATTTTTTAGATTTCCTAAATTTCTATTATGCCAACAAGGTTTATTCGAATTTCGGTAGGATGATAGCGGTACAAATCTTGAGAAGCCGTCGGTCAGTATTTCAACGAAGCGTTCATACATATGCGCTAAATTTAAATTGGACATTTTATCAATCCAGTTTACATTATTGAAAAAGTTATTAAGTTCGCTGTAGTTTGCCTTTGAAAAATTTAGATATTTCAGGTTATGGTTAGCGTTAAGTTTCAAATAATATAACAATGATAACTCAATACAAATTTCTTTGTGATTAATAGAATTCTTCAAAAGAGATATAGGAACTTGAGTTACATTTGCATCAAATTCATCACAACATACAAATATCAAATCTAAAATTTTAAGAAGTGAGTTTACTACTGGATTGATTTGTTTTAAATTTAAAGAATGTAGGAAATCAAGTAAGAGAGATTCATGGCCATAAGAAATATTATGAGCTAAAAGAAAGTTTTTATTATCAATCTTACTCCAAGTGATATTACTAAGATTAAAATCGCCGAAAATTGCTAACTTGTCGGATTCAGTACAGCGATTATTAATGAATTCAATATTAAGTGTATGTTTTTCATATAATTCAAGCATACTTCTAGGCGGAATATAGCTTATGATTAAAAACAAATGTTCATTGGTGTTATGATTAAGGGTCAAAGATATACAAATTTGATCGATCCCCGAGATGGGAAGATCAATTTCTTTACAATTAAAACAGGAACGGACAGCAACTATTATACCGCCACCACGTTCTTCTGAAGATTTACATCTATCGATCCTTACATCTATCTGCACGCATTAATTTGTAACCAGATAAACTGTATACAACATCTTTTATCTCAGTTTGAAACCAGGTTTCAGAAACACATATAACATCTATATTAGACCCCACAAACACATCCCTAAATTCATCAATTTTTGCATGCAAGCTTTGAGCATTTATATGACAAACCTTTAGGCCATCACATTGTTTGCACAAAACTTGAAGCATAACTCGCAGTTTTTCGCCTCCATAATAGGCTAGTGGAGCATTACTATTAAAACTATTGCTAGTCATTTTCATAAAACATAAAATTAGCCTTACAACTCTTCAAAAGAATGATTCCACACCAACGACAGAGACGAAATTCAGATAAAAGACAAAAGTTAAGAAATGGTTATATGGTTTTGCTAAATGAAGTTGCACGTCATCTGTCATACAGAAAAGAATAGGACCCAGAATTGAACCTTGTGGAACTCCTTGAACTAAGGCCTTAAGTAGGGAGGAGAAGCTATCTCTTGGAGAGATAGCTGCCAATAAGATGGGTATCCCTACGGCTAAAACCAAACAAAATTTTGAGCATTATCAAGCACAGCCTAACTGACGATATGATATAAATTAAAGCGGCCTATAGAATGGTATTACTGTTCGCAAACATGAACTCCTCCACAAACAATGAAGATGCAAAAAAAAAAATATTTGGGTTGGTACTCGTATTTGAGTCGCGTAATTTTCGCATCTTTAACCACTCCAATTTCGTCTATTTACTCAAACAATTGGTAAAAGTGTCGACATTTTAAAAAAAATATTTTAGAAATAAAACAAACAAACAAAAGATCAATTAAAGAACTACAGAACGTGGAAATATATTCAGAGAGTATTCTCAAGTTTCTATCAAGTTGCTCAAATTTCCGTACCAATTCCTTTAAAAAAAAAAAATTAAAAATGACCTTTTCGTATATGTACTCGTATTCTACACAACTTATGTATTTTAGTAAAAGTGAAATTGGCCTTGAAACTATTTTTGGTGAATTGAATAAAATCATGGTTATTACCAAGTGCCAAGGTTCCAAATTTATCTCCTCATTTGTCTAGTTATCGAAGCTACAAATACATACTCGTATTCTCGACTAACTTGTACCCACAATTCAAAATAAATTGGCCATTAAATACCATAATTTTGTTTTTTTTGTTAAAGCTAGTTTGCTGGCTCAAGAACAGATAGGTAATTAGAGTTCATAAGACATTTTCCCTGAAAGTTCTACCCTTGCACATGTGAACATTCAATAAATCCATGTTATGGGCAATTGGAACAGGTTTCCAATGGTCAATACCTATGGTATTTCTTTAAATTATTTATTTTGTGGCTCATAAAACCGAGATACACGCTCTTTCGTTCCCATTAACTAGGAGGTTATCTCTCAAGAGTGCTTACAAGTAGATCCAAATTTTAACTGCTTAGGTAGTCATAAAATTGTCTACATCGACTACATCTACCTAGGAAGCAAAGCAATAGAAATGAAGAGAAAAAAAAAACTTTTAGGCGCATTCCATTCGATAAGGAACACACCATTAATTTAGCTTGTTTGGTGAAGTTGGCAGTTAAACACGAATGTGTGTAAACCTGTACATGTGTGTATGTGTATTTGTGCTTGTGTGTGAGAGAGTAATATATTGTAGAACAAAAAAAAAGCATTTGGAACTTACCTATGATCTCTCAAATGGTCCTGACGACGGAAAGCCTTTCCGCAAATATCACAGGAATATGGTCTCTCGTCGGTGTGCGTACGCTCGTGGATGAGCAAGTTGTATGACTTTGTGAATTGGCGATTACAAAATTTGCATATGAATTGCTTCTTAGGTCGCGACGCACGTCCGGGTGCACGCAAAAGTCGACGATCTAGACCGGCATGCATGCTGGGCGGAACTCCTGGTGGGAAAAGACCACTTGCAGCGGCCGAAGGTGGAAATGCAAAAGAAGCCGCTGATGTGGGCGATGGTCCGGCTCCTCCAAGATATGCTGCCGGTGAGTACATAACTGGCGGGGGACCACCTGGTCCCTGACCAGGACGTGGCAGAAGCATTGCGGCTGCTGCTGCCTCCCTCAGCGCCAATTCTTTACGTTTGTCAGCCATCATTGCAATTATCTCGTAGCTAGATCCTCTTTTACCCTGTCCAATCACATCTTTACTCAATCCGTCTGGGCCATCCATCAAACCTGAATAGAGAGCGCCAGGTCCACGTAGATTTCTTGATGGAAGCACTGGAACAAATGCGGATATTTCACGATGATGATTCGATTGAGGGCCAGACGAATTAATCATCCCTGCTGCTGCTGCTGCTAAATGATGTTGGTAGGCAAGTTGAGATTCATATGAAGAGCCTGGTGTTAGAACCGACGAACCACGACTCCCCGATGAACTACGCTGCACATCAGAACTGGAGTTTGAACTTGTTGGCGATTGTAAAAATTGCTCCATTCGCGACGAACGCACCAACGGTACACTACCATGTTCAATAACTGACTTTTCTGTCGGCATGATCTCTCATTTCATACTGAACACTCTAACAAAAAACAAAAAACTGCTGCCTCCTACGCTCTTCCACTGTAACCAGAAGCCTTTATCTGAAAGAAGAAAAAAAGAGGTACACATACCAATTAGATAAATAGTTTGCCTCTAATCTTATCACATTTTTTTTTCTAATTTTTTTTTGAAATTTTTGTTGGAAGGAACTTTTAAATTTCTGTACAACACGCCGCACTCGAAAATTAATTATGTTGACGTGTGGTTGTTTGTTCTATTTTTTTTTTGTCAAATTGTCTGTCTATGTAGCTGCCTGCCCCCTGTTTCATTGCACACCGCACTTTCAGTGACCCGCCCGATAAGGTATTAGATGGCAGTAGAAGAGCATTTGAAAGCAACGTACTCTTGGGTTTTTTTTTTTTTTTTTTTTTTTTTTTTTGTGATTTTTTGGGACAAAGGTACCTGGTATCTTTATTGAATTATGATAATCGAACTAACAGAGATAAGAAAGAAAACACGTAGTGGCTTCTATATCCAAACATTTGAAAACAAACCTGCCTTTTGCCTTGTCTTTTCAAATTTCCAGTTGCTTAGAAAGATAGCAAATGGGTTTGTTGTTTTGTAAATAGATGGAAGCTAGATTCTACAATACATATGATACGTATGTATCATACCTTCGTACTGAAAGTCTAAACCAATTGGTTTGGTTAGGAGGTGAGAGTATGGAAAAAAATTTTACCCTGGGGACAATATACTCGTACAAGTAGCTGAACTGAACTAAGTTGCTTAGATGATTCGGAATGACAAAGATTTCATTCAAGGTCTTAGAAAACCGATGGATTGTACAAGAATTAGTAATCAGCATTTTTCAGATACTCTTGTTTCTAACTGAAAATCTGAAAATCTTCAACAGACTGAGTTAATTTGAAAGGGCAAACAAGTACCAGTATCTATAACTAGTAGACGAATATTTAGTTAGACAAGGTAAAGTATGTACGTACTCCTATATCTACAAACTAGATAAGTGCATGCAGTTTTCTGAGATATGTATGTACTTTGTAGAACACTCCAAGCTAGCATAATTTGCTCGTAGAAAGTTTATTCTTTTACAATTCATGCACCCTCCTTATATGTATGTGCTGCGGACTGAATGGATTGACGACTGGACTGGACTGGCCAGAAAACCAGTGCAAAAAAAGCTTAACATCACAAAAGTGCGATAAGGTTATTCTGTGCGCTTGCAAACGTTGCGTATTTTAGTAAACATTCAAATATACAAACATAGATAGCAGCCAACCAAGAGATATATATTCTGGAGGATAAATAAAATCTTCAAAGTTTTTGCAGCGTCATGATAAAGACAAAAAGTGGATCATTAAGCCATCGAAGAGAGAACCACCAGATATGGATTCAAATGGAGAAAATAAGTATAACAATAACAATAAACTGTAGAGCAACTGTATATATAATGTATGTATGCACGAGTATACCATATATTTTGTAGATACATATCTACAAGAGTAAAGCCCCAGCTAAAATGTTACTCGACTAGCGCAGCATCCAATGCTGGACCCAGTTTCATAAAAGCGACATACAAAAGCCGAACTAACAAAAAATGAAAAGAAACGAGAAAATGAAGTGGCAGAGAAGAAGGAATAAGTAAACAGAGATCGATGCTGATGGCGGTGCTCAATTCAATGCTCGATACTTGTGATGCTCGAGAGGGTCGAAAGGCTTAAAAAAATTTTCCACACACACTCTGAAATAATGATGGCTGCCGCCCGTTGCGTTAGGTGCTTTTCTGGTAGGTGAATAATCGGTAATCAGGAACCCATTAGGAGAGCAAAGAACTAGTCTTCCTGTGTCGCATCACATACGAGTTAGTATGTAATAAATATGGATGGACTCTATACAATACAATTGTGCACATTTTATGACGTGGCGATCGGTGATCTTGCGCAGTCCTAATAGTAGGATATTTGTCAAATTGATTCAAAGACTTTTCCTTGAACAGAGATGAGCAAATGTCCACCGCAGTCATTTGATCGCACGATGGACCGTACCATATATATTTTTCTTTTTTGTTTCTCTTCTCGTGAGTCTTCGTCTCGTAGGTAGGTATTCGTATTTGTAAATATACTCTATCTCTCTGCTGGACAAACATTGTGCAACTAAGTGTGTGTGTGCCTAAGCCTAAGTTCTTTTCTTGTTTATTTGCACTTATAAGTGAATTTCGCTGTGCTGTTGGTTTAAATCCCAAGTCCATTATAAATACTCTTAATTGAAAGTTTTTTTTTTCTTTTTATTAAAAACAATAATAAAACAAAAGTATCTAAAACAACAACAAAAAAAAAGAAGACAAAAAAAAAGCTCTGACTCACCTCTAGAGATGTCTCAAGATCCATACAACAGTTGAAAAACCATTTCAGTACACCTAAGTATATTGCTGTATTAGATACTACTCGTAGTATCTCCAAGTACTGGTACATTCCACATTAATCCATGCATTCACTATGATTTTCATTACTCTGCACTGCGCCCTACTATAGTAGCACTTTGGGATCAAGAGCCCAACATGGCATCACACTGTGTTCGGTGGCAATGGCAGTGGCAGCAAACACCAACACACGCACACTCTCGCACTAAAGTGTTAAGTATTCTTCTTCGTTAGGCCACAATTTTCAAATGCGATTTCTTAAACACTGCACTTGGGTTGTTTTTTTTTCTTCAACTTAAAATTATTTATTTCAATTAAGATTCTAGATATTTGTTTTAACAATATCGTTGGTAAAAATTGTTAAACCCCTAGGGGCTAGTACGTGCCAACACACAGATACACGTTGTCGTTACTCCGGGCTACTTACTCCCATGTACAATACTCGGATTTTTCTATTTTGTAATACTGCTCGCGTGCAAAACTAATCATGCTTTTAGCATTATTTAATAATTTAACCGTTAAATTCAATGGAAATTCACTTAAATTGTCGCACTCCCATATATCGCATGCTTAATTAAATTTAAATTAAAAGAAAGAAAAAAAAAAAAAATTATAAATCCATTTTGATGTTCACACAGTAATCCAGATGTTATGTAGTGGTGCTGGATCAGGTTTTGGAATTTCATTCGGTAGGTATCTGAGATTTGTGGCTCGCATGAATTCAATGGGAGCTGACGCTAGCGCTACCAATTTGCTCCTCAAGTAGTCCCAATCTCTTCCCACACGGCCGTATGCCAATTGGGTGTGAGCAGGAGGAAATTTGTGGCTAAAACGAGACAGACTCAAACTAGATACCGCACATACGAGTACAAACAGACACATAGGCACAGAGAACCGATACTTAACCAATACGAATACACTGGAATATGCGGATAGGTTTCTTAAGACGCTTGAACAGTTAAATTACAGGTGCGCAAGGTACGATCAACTCTTTAAGACTGATCGAAGAGCAAACTCGAAACTCTGTTGGGGGCATATGATACGATACGATACGACAACGGCAACAGCAACAGCAACAGCAACAGCAACGGCAACGGCATGCACTACTGAGAGATTAGGACTTGCTATGCTTCTACACTTCTACAGGCAAACCATGAGAAACGAACGTTTGAGTGAATTGAATAGTGTTAAGGTCCAGTTGGAAGAGCGGGACAGTTTGACGCTACCAGTTATTGGTTTGGAGAATAAGAATATTTGAAAAGTGAACGTGTGTGCCGCTGCTACTTTTGCTGCTGTCGCTGGAACTGCTGAGCACTGAGATACAACCTGAGCTCAAACTTGCGTTTTGTTTAGTTTTGTCTTTGCCTTTACATTTGTTGTTGTCTTTTCTCTAGCCGTTTTTTTTTTTTTGTTTTGCCTTCCACTCATTTTAAGATACGAAATTGTATATGTACGAATATGTAGGTAAAGAAATAACATATAACCTGTCTGTGGTGGCCCGCAGCTATTCGAAGCTGAGCTCTCTTTTCCTTACCGTGTGCGTAGTGTACGATAACGAACAAAAACAAAATTCTTCAATCAACGCAGCTACACCTGACGGCTGCAGCTACTACTATACATAAGTGCGCCCTATTTCTGATTTACATTAATGACCCGGACTCAAGCATCTATTCTCATTCATGGAATTCTGTAAGACAAATTAATACATCTATCGGGTTTTCCAATAAGGACTTGACAACTTCTTTTTTAAATAAAACGCAAACCATTTGAGCTATTTCAAAAACTTTATTATCGGCTTGAAGTATAATCAAAACATTTATGAATGGAACTCGACTTTGTTCATATCGCCACCGCGGGCACGTTTGCAGCAGTCGATTCGTTGGACCCAATTTTCAACGACTCGGCCACACATTTCGGCCGAAACGGCCGCAATTTCGCGTTCAATGTTGGCTCTGAACTCCTCCAACGTCGTCGGCGTGTTGGCATAAACCAACGTAGAACCACAGAAAATAGTCAAGCGGCGTTAAATCGCACGAAAGAGGCGGCCAATCGACTGGCCCATTTCTTGAGATAACACGCCCACCATACTTACTGTTCAATAAATCGATTGCAGCGCGTGCTGTGTGGCTTGTGGCATCATCCTGTTGAAAGTACATGTCGTCCAAGTCCATATCTTCCAATTCGGGCCAAAAATAATCGGTGATCATGGCGCGATAACGCTGACTATTCACAGTAACGTGACGATCGTTATCGTCGACGAAAAAATATGGCCCAATAACGACGCCGGCATGCAAACCGCACCAAACAATTATTTTTTGTGGATGAAGTGGCGATTCATGAAGCTCATGTGGATTTTCACCCGACCAATAACTCTTACGAACCCATTGAGCCAAAAATGAGCTTCGTCACTGAAGATGATCTTGCGATGAAATTCATCATCTTGGCGCATCTTCTCCAGAACCCAATCGGAGAACGTACGTCGCTTCAAATGGACCATCTGCTTCAATTCTTGAGTCAGCTTGATCTTGTATGGGTGTAAACCAAAATCTTTACGCAAAATACGCCATAATGTGGTCTGAGCGATGCCCAGTTCTTGAGAACGCCGTGGAATTGACTGATTTGGATCGTTTACTACGGACGCCTGAACGGCAGTGATATTTCCGACACTTCGACCAACCCGTTGTCTCACTGACACGGAACATCACACAACGAATATGTACACTCAAATTTTTGCACTAAACTTGTTATTGCCTGTCTACTAGGGAGAGAATTACGACCGAAAATTGGAGTTAAGTTCTCTTAAGTTGCAGTCACCGACTCCGAAATTCGGTAGAAAATTTTTACAATTTGCAGACGTTGCTCGTTCGTGTACGTTACCATGATGAAAATGTTGAGTCTACTGAATAAATTGACTGTGACAGTTTGATGATTAGTGAAAGAGTGCGTTCACAAATTAAATTCAAAGTTGGCAAGTCCCTATTGGAAAACTGGCCTGTCCATGACAGTTGTGCATAAATGTGGATAAATTTCATTGATACTCCACTCAATTTGCTCCTTCTTGGCATAGACCCTAAATTCAAAAAAAAAAAATCGAAAGAAAAATGCTCAACGGTGTTAAATTTCATGATCTGTGCAACCAATTGTTATCACCAAAACGAGAAATTACACGACCAGGAAATGAGTCATGCGGTAACTAAATTGTTTCTAGGGCTGTATCTGGCATCTGGTATCTGGCATAGTCTTGTTGAAAACACATGTTGTCCACGCTCATATCTTGCAAATGAGGCACAAAAAGTGGGATTATATTGTCGTGATAGCGAGCGCTATTAGTGGTAATTGCCTGACCAGCGGCATTCTCAAAGGAGATTGATCCGACGATGTCTCCAGCTCAAAATCCGCATAAAACAGTGACACGGTTCTGCATGCATTGGTTTCTCAACATTCACTCGTGGATATTCTGAACCGCAAATTCAACAAATTTGACGATTAACAAAGCCTCGTCGCTGAAGATGAACTGTAGCTGTCAAACCTTCATTATTTGATTTAATTTGCATTACGGAGACCTGGTTTGATTCGGGCATGGATGATGATATAGCTAAGCAGCAACTATTTGAAATATCAGGGTACAAACTTATAATAGGGTCACCACTACATGTGGTGGTAGAGTTGCAGTATACTGTAATACCTCACTAAAATTCAAAGAATTGAAGAAATCGAAAGAAAGCTTGGTTGAGCATCTTTTAATAGAATTAAGCGGTGTCATCAATAAGTGCCTCGTTGGAGTTGCATATAATCCAAACCGATGCTACTCTCCAGAGTCATTATTTACCGCAATCCACGAATATACTGTACTTTACGAGCACATTATTATTTGTGGTAACAACCATCCAAACCTACTTAATGTCATCATGGTTTCAAATCGTTCTAATGTCCTACTCCAAGACCAGCTACCTCTGGGTGGTATGTCAGATTAAGATCTTAGTTTCTGTACGTACAACGGTGACTTACGTCATATTCCAATAACGATATCATTTAATTTTAGAGATTTTTCCACTGTAGATAATGACGCATTGCAACTTGACGCAAGCCTTCTACCATGGCGTAATTGCTATTTTGCCTCTAATGTGAACGACAAAGTCAAATATTTGCAAACCCTAGTACTTGGTTTATTCAACAGGCATATCCCTTTAAAGACGGTTGCAATACATAACAAAAAATGTCCATGGTTCACTAGTGAAGTACACCATGCGATGAAAATACGTAGTACTCGTAAGTTATATTCTAAATGGAAGTCATTGCCAACAAATTTTAATTGGGAGATATGCTGTAGAGCAGGTAATCGCTCTACTTCCATTACAAGAAGAGCTAAAAACAGATATTCCTTATCCAAATTGATATTTGGAAATTTGCTAAAGTTATTCCTGTCCCAAAGAAAACCTCACCCCTCTTTGCCAACCGACTTTCGTCTGATGAGTACATTACCATGTCTGTCCAAACCAAATCTCGAATTACATAAGTCAACACTATTTATTATCCCCAGTTCAGTAGGGCTTTCGAGCGAATCATAGCTGCTCAACAGATATGGTTAAAATCCCTGATGACATAAGAGTAGACTATGATAAGGACTTTTTGACGGTGCTGTGTTTGCTAGACTTTTCCAAAGCTTTTGACAGCGTTGACCACATGGTACTATGCCAGAAACTTAAATTATATTTTGGGTTTGTAATTATTTAGACAATCGCCAACAATCGTTGTTCATAGTAACGAATCTTCCGATTTCCGCGCTGGTGTACCTCAAGGGTCAATACTTGGCCCAATCTTGTTCTGTCTTTTTATTAATGACCTACCTAAAGTATATTCAAATGTTGCAATTCATCTCTATGCTGATGATGCCCAGATATATCTTTCGAGACCTTCAGGACTTGCTGAGGATCTAGTCGTCAGAATAAACGAAGACTTATCTCAAGTATATAACTGGTCATTATGTAGTGGACCCAGTCTTAATCCAACCAAATCTCAGCTCATTCTAATAGCTAAAAACATAATCAACTCAGATGAAATACCGCCAGTATTCCTGAAGCAACTCAATTTTGTGGAGGTTGTTACTAACCTCGGGTTTAAATTAGATCGCTCACTTTCCGCCGTAGTCGATATCAACTTTGTTGTTAGACGAATCTATGTGGGACTTCGCAAACCCTGGCTTTCATCTAGCTTCACCCCACCTGGTACTAAACTCAGGCTTATTAAAACTTTATTTACGAGTATGCCTATAATTGATTACTTTATCGTAGTTTACTGCAAGATTGACTCTCTATCACAACACAAGTTGCTTGTTGCCTTCAATGATATGATAAGGGATGTGTATGGGCTACGTCGGTAGAATCATGTATCCCATCATCATAGTTCGGTCCTTGGTTGAACCTTAAAACAGTTTCTTGAACTAAGATGTTGTGTGTTTATGCACAAAATCATCCAAACAAGTTCTCCCGCCTATTTGATGGATAAGATCAAATTCGCCCAATCAACCAGAACACAAAATATCATTATTCCATCCTTTAATTACTTAAATTCCTCGCGCCTATTTTTCATCCACGTCACCAGACTCTGGAACTCCCTTCCTATAGCAACAAAACAAATAATGGGAGCTTCATCTTTTAGAAATGCCGCCTTAAGACATCTCAGGTAATCATAACAACTAAACTCCTTCCATCTCTTACTCTTAAACATACTCTATTTCGTCCTTTCCCCAACTATACTTATTGTTAGCACATTACTTATTTTCTTATAAAGGGTCCGCCATCTAACGTTTTTTTTTTTCAACTAGTGCTTATTTCGTGAATGGTAACACTTAGCTCATGTCTGATTTGACAGATAATTAGTTTTATCCTTCCGCTGAACGAATATGTTTGTGCATACGCTTGAACTATGCTTCACTAAGTGCAAAACGAGTCACTGTTTGGTGCGGATTTTGGTCCAGAGGCATAATTGGGCCATTTTTCTTCGAAAATGAGCAAGGTGTGGCCGTTACAGTCAATGGCGATCGTTATCGGGCAATGTTGAACGAATTTTTGTTCACAAAAATTGAAGAGGAGGATATTGGCAACATTTGGTTTCAACAGGACGCAGGACGGCGCTACGTGCCACACAGCCGAAGCTACACTCGATGTTTTGCGCCCTGTTTTTGAAGATCGCATTATCAGCCGCAGAGCTGATGTCGTTTGGCCACCTTGGAGCTGCGATTTGACACCGTTGGACTATTAGTTGTGGGGTGCCGTAAAAAATAAGTGCTACGCCGACAAACCAGAGACAATTGACGCTTTAAAGGACAATATTCGTGAAACCATTGGTGAAATACAGCTGCACACAATCGATAATAAGGACATTAAATTAAATTAAATGGACCGATCGTGTAGACTACTGCATGGCCAGCCGAGGCAGCTATTTGAATGAAATTATTTTCCATTATTAACCGGAAGGATAAAAATAATTATCTGTTAAATCGGACATGAGCTAACTGTTACCATTCACGAAATAAGTAATAGTTGAAAAAAAAAACGTTAGATGGCGGACCCTTTAGTATTTTGTTTATTTAAATTTTTTTTTTCATATAATGTTTCCATTTATCTGAATTATATAATGTAACCCTAAAATATGTGCTATATGTTAAAAGACATTTTGTAAGTCTTATTTGTACAATCCCAAATTATATATAAATAAATTGAATTGAATTTTTAAAGTATTGCTCAACAATGAAAACGCGTTGTTCTTTCGTATAGCGTTCTATTTCTAATAACCCTGAACTGTCAGGTGTCACGCTGTCTTGTTGTTTTTTTGGTTGGCAACACTTTACCGCACAAATTTCAAATTTTGCGTGAATTTTTTACATGCGCCTCTAAAATTTGTGAGTTTTAAGATTTTATTTGTAAGTGAGGGAAGAAAATATTAGGGCAAGTTTCCACGCATTACACCTGTGTAGGTTCACTGTTTAATTTCGCCAAACATATAGACAAACACACGTTGTCCTCGTTTCTAGGACACAATCCCTTTTCTTTCTCATCGTGATCAGCTTTCCGTCTGCTATGGCTCATAGCTCATAGGTGTTTCTCGTTTGCTGCCATTGTTCTTCTAACACTCAAAAACTGAATCGGAAATAAATAAATTAAATTTAGAAAGCTCCGCGAAATCCTGACAAAACTAAAGTTGGCAGTCCAAAATGCTGGAAGAAATACGCACAAGCACAATTTTAAAGCAGTGTAGCGAATAACATCGAAAGCAACATCTAATCTTTAGTTTATTTTGCAGCAGTTCACTTAGTTCTTACAGAATAAATATCACAATCCCTAGAAAAAGGCGTCCAAATATAAGTTAACGATTGTGCTAAGCGATTTCTTGATAAAAATGATTTTGGCTGCTATGTTCAGCTATAAATTCAAATGAACGTCTCGTGCAAACTGTACACGGCCCCGTATTGTTTGCTCGGCCGCGAATATCACTGCTGTGGCCGAGGACGTCCGAGAGAGTCCACAAATATCGACGAGACAACGTTGCACACAATTTGGCATCAGCAGATTTTGGTGAAAGACCTGAAGATGTTTCCTTACAAAGTGTATACCGTTCAACAATTGTTACCTGCTGACCGTCAAGCGCGGTTAACTTACTCCTATGGTCTGTTAAGTCTGGTGGGAGAATCGTATGTTTTCGTATCCAAAATTATAATAAACGAGGAAGCCCATTTCCACTTAAGTGGTTATGTGAATAAACAAAATTTGCATTTCTGGGGCACGGACAATCCACATGAAAGTGACTGTTTGGTGAGGCATTTGAAGTAAAAAGTGATTGGTCCTTATTTTTTTTTGAGGACGCCGACGGTACCACCTTCAGCGCTACAGAAAGATGTTAAACGAGTTTTTTTTGCCGCAAGTTACTGAATTTGTTCTCAAGTATTATTGGTTCCCGAGCTCACACAGTCCGGGAAACGATGATGTTTTTCAATCACCAATTTCCAGGCCGTTTAATCTGTCGTTTTGACAATTTAAACTGGCCGGCCAGATCGCCACATCTGACAGCACCATCTATTACCACAACAGACCAAAAAACTTGCAAGTCCTGAAAACTAACATTGAAGAAGAAATCATTAATTTCGAGCCAGATGTTTCGCGAGCAACTAATCAAAATGCAGTAAAACGAGCACAAATGTCCATCAACTCAGGAGGTGGAACTTATTGCCATCAATTTTACGTCTTAATTTTTCGTGAAAACAGAGACTAATTTTTTTCATCTCTAAAAAAATGGCAGCCAAGTCACAATTCATGGAATTAACATTTAAAAATATAATCAGCACCTCATAGTCCTACATTTGTATTAAAATTTGTTCATGCAATTTTACCCGGCCCAAATGGCCTTCCATCCATATTTCTTAAAAAGTGTTCCTCAACTCTTTCACGCCCCCTTGCTAATCTCTTCCAATTATCGCTCTCTCAAGGTGAATTTCCACAGATATGGAAGTCCTCTTTCATAACACCCATACACAAAAAGGGATTAAAGAGCGAAGTCACTAATTACCGCCCTCTAGCTAAACTTTCCCATATACCCAAACTCCTCGAAAGTATTTTGCATGAAGCCTTAAGCTTTCAGTGTAAATCTTTTATTTCCCCCAATCAACACGGCTTTCTGAAGGGTAGATCAACTACCACTAACCTCGTAGAATTCGTGTCCTCTGTTCTCTCAGCCTTAGAAAATGGTAAAGAAGTTGACGTTATAACAACTGATTTCAGTAAAGCTTTTGACAAGATATCTCATAAATTAATCCTGTTCAAATTGTCCGTCCTGGGCTTTGAACCCATTTTGCTTAAATGGATATCTTCTTACCTGGATAATCGTTTTTATAATGTTCGTTTCAGATCTGTCCTATCGGCCCCTTTCTTGGCCACTTCAGGTGTTCCTCAAGGTAGTCACCTAGGTCCACTCCTCTTCATCCTAACTATTAACAACCTTCAAAGGCTCATTCAACACTCAACACTTTCTCTCTATGCTGACGATACCAAATTTTTTAAACCCATTTCCTCACAACAAGACTCCACCCTCCTTCAAATAGATCTAAATAGTTTTTCCACCTGGTGCATCAAGAACTGCTTAGAACTCAATGTCTCCAAATGTCAATCGATTACTTTCTCACTTAAGTGCAGGAAGCCTCCTCAACGAATTTACCATCTCCACGGCCAACCTATACCCCTTGTTGAATCTATCCGCGACCTTGGCCTATTATGCGACAGGCAGCTTAATTTCCGCTCGCATATTGATGAGATAATTTCTAAAGCAAACTCATCACTCGGCTTCGTTAAAAGATGGTCCAAAGAATTCTGCAACCCGTACGTGACTAGATCACTATACATCACTTACGTTCGCCCCCTTCTCGAGTACGCTACTCAAGCGTGGTGTCCCTTTCAACGAGTTCATGTATCTCGTATTGAGAGGATCCAGCGTCGTTTTCTTCGCTTTGCTCTTCGAGGTCTACCTTGGAACGATCCTCTAATCTTACCTCCCTATCGAGACCGTCTCAAACTCATTAACCTGAATACCCTTGAGGAACGAAGGGACGCAGCAGACATTTTGTTCATTCACCGACACTTCTCAGGCTCCGTCGATTGCATGCCTCTTTGCAACTCCATTTTCTTTAACACTAACCCTCGTAATCTACGTTCCACTCGTCTCTTTTATCTACCTATCCACCGCACCACATATGGCTCTAACGAACCAATCTCCCGTATGCTGCGTAAGGTATACTCCAACCTTTCCGTTTTCGATTTTAATCGCAGCACACTTTCCCTCAAATTCGATCTCCTAGTTCCAAAACATCGTCATACATTAGAGATGATTGTTAGTAAAAATGGAAAAATGTGTAGTGTTTTGGATTGAGGATTTATTGCAAAAAAGAGTACCTGTAGATGGAAATACGAGTATTATAAAGCAGAAGTCACTACGAATTTATAAGCAACTGCAGATATCGGAGCCATCAACAAGTCGTCAAGATAAGAGAAAGAACTTTTCTGCTAGTGATGGATGGCTAACAGGATTTCTTAAAAGAAACGCATTTCATAATTTAAAAATTAAAGGCGAAATCGCATCAGCAGATGAAAAGGCAGCTAAAACCTTTCCAGCAGAACTAGCCAAAATAATTGAAGATGGGGGCTATGTCCCCGACCAAATTTTCAATGCCGATGAAACGGGTTTGTTCTGGACAAAAAATGCCTTCCAGAACTTTTATAGCAAAATCCGAAAAAATTGCTAGTGGTTTTAAAGTTGCTAAAGATCGGGTAACATTTTTATTGTGTATCAACGCTTCTGGTGACAAAATTTTAAAGCCTCTTTTAATTAACCGATCATTAAAGCCACGTGCTTTAAGAGGAAAAAACATTCAAGAGTTGCCGGTTCATTGGAGGGCGAATAAAAAGGCCTGGATGACAGCAGGTCTATTTACGGAATGGTTTGAAGAATGCTGCTGGAAAGCACTTTGGCCAGAATGCGTCAAGAGTGCGACTTCTGAAATTATAGCCTTGGCACATGAAATCGGAGGAGAAGGATTTGAGGACCTACAAATTGAAGATGTCGACGAATTAATGATAGATAAACCTCTAGATGATGATTGTCTGATTGAATTAATAACAGATGACGGCAAAACTGAGAACCATAATAGCGATAATGACGAGGAGACCGAAATATGTCAACTAACTGCTAGTTTAATTGATGACGGTCTAACATTTGGTAAAAGTATGGTGAAACATTTCTTAAAAAATGATCCAAATATGGAACGTGCCCTGAAATTCAAACAAGATATTAATAATTGTATTGCTGGGTATAAAGAGTTGTATAAAGAACTTAAAAAACCAAAAGTTCAACTTTCTATAAAAGATTTTCACGGTTTTCAAATTTTACTACAGGAAACGCCTCTTTTTTTACACGGTTTCTTTTTACACGGATTTCTGAGGAACGTATCTACCGTGTAAAAAGAGAGTTGGGTGTATGTATTACAATTGTTTACAAAGAAATATATACTATATATCAATAAGAGCTAACATAAATTCATAAAATGAAAAGTTAAAAATTAAGAAAGAACTCAAATAATGAAGCGTAACAAAATTTCGATTTCATTGTGATTACTCGCAAGAAGCCGCGATTTTACTTTTTTTTAGAAATACAGACGCAGTTCTTATAAATCGTATATCCTCGGGTAGACTATTAAATAGCTTGCAGGAAACAATTGAGAAAAAGTTCCTAAAACTTGATGTGTGAAAAGGTGGAATATGTAAGACGGTACCAGTATTGTTTCGTAGATTATGGGTGTCAGATATAGGGCTCTCCATATAGCCACCTCTTATGAAGAATATTTTGAGGACTTTAAAAAAAATATAAATGTCGTACAGGCAGGATATTCATTCTTCTAAGTAATTCTATGGAGTGGGTTAGGCGAGCTGATTTGCATACTTTTCTTATTGCGGACTTTTGTAAGACATTCAACTGCTGTAGTTTATTAAGGTATGTACCTCCCCATGCGCTTATTCCATTCGGATTGTTCCGATTTCCGCGCAGGTGTACCTCAAGGGTCAATACTTGGCCCAATCTTGTTCTATCTTTTTATTAATGACCTACCTAAAGTATGCTTAAATATTGCAATTCATCCCTATGCTGATGATGCCCAGATATATCCTTCGAGACCTTCAGGACTTGTTGAGGATCTAGTCATCAGAATAAACGAAGACTTATCTCAAGTATATAACTGGTCATTATGTAGTGGACCCAGTCTTAATCCAACCAAATCTCAGCTCATTCTAATAGCTAAAAACATAATCAACTCAGATGAAATACCGCCAGTATTCCTGAGGATATTCATTCTTCTAAGTAATTCTATGGAGTGGGTTAGGCGAGCTGATTTGCATACTTATTCTTATTGCGGACTTTTGTAAGACATTCAACTGCTGTAGTTTATTGAGGTATGTACCTCCCCATGCGCTTATTCCATACTGAAGTCTGGAGTGAAAAATCCCAAAGTAAATTGTTTTTAGGGTCTGTGTAGAGCAGTAATTCCTAAGATGGTACAAGGTGCGTAGAGAAGATTGCAGATACTTTTTCAATCTTGAGATGTGTTCGCTCCAACTCAAATTTCGATCAATAATAACACCTAGATATTTATAGTACTCAACTAATTCTATTTTCGTCATATAGCACATTGGAATTTTGCACATCACAAACACAGTTTAGCACGCTATGTCTACAACAGTTAGACGCATGAAATACAACGTCAAAGTCTGGGGAATCTTTCACTTTTAAACTGAAATACATCAATTTAGTCTTATTGCTTACTACTAACTTGTGTTTGGTGAACCAGAGTCTTAGCAAGTGAACGTCGTGCTTTATGTCAGCAACTAGATTCAAAAGGTTGGTTGATCCAAATGCAAATGCAAAATCGTCGGCAAAAGCCTTTACATTACCAATAAATGAGATTGCAAAAATAGAGTTGACATATATTAGGAACAAAATAGGTCCAAGAACGGATCCTTGGGGTACACCTACATTGATTATTTTCGAATTACATAAATTATTCCCGATTTTTACCTTTTGCGTTCTGTTTTTTAAATAAGATGCTAACCAATCTAATATAAAACCGCGAAACCCCGCAGAATGCAATTTTTTTCCAAGAGAATGGTGTGGTCTACCATGTCGAAGGCTTTTTAATATCAAGTCCTTTGTAAACAACTGCACAAAAGTCTAGGAGAGCATCTTCCGTAGAGAG
Source organism: Volucella bombylans (assembly GCA_949129095.1). Classification (NCBI taxonomy): domain Eukaryota; kingdom Metazoa; phylum Arthropoda; class Insecta; order Diptera; family Syrphidae; genus Volucella; species Volucella bombylans. The sequence continues at coordinate 166,437,604 of OX422144.1, read as the reverse complement.
GCTTTCTCTAAACCCAAACTGCCTTTCACTGAAGAATTTTATATCATTAAGATACTTCAGAACTCTGCTTTTAACGGTTTTCTCAAATATCTTCAATATTGTAGGGAGTAAGGAAATGGGTCTATAGTTGCTTTTCTCTTGTCTGTTTCCCTTCTTATAAATAGGAATTATAATGGCACATTCTAACAAATCTGGAAAATTTCCAGAAAAGATACTCAAATTAAAAATATGAGCCAAAATATCAACGACACTAAGGGCAATTTGTTTCATTACAAAGTTAGAAATACCATCGTTACCACAAGAATTTGAATTTTTGAGACGGTTTATTGTTTTTAACAGCTCAAACCCTGTCATGGGTTCAAAAAAGAAGCTGTTCCTTACAAGTGTGTGGTTCCCAAGGCCAGATGCAGAGCAACAGCTGCAGACGCTTGGAAGGTCTGATGGGAAAGATGTTTGTCCCACTGAAACAAAGTAGTCATTAAATTCTATATACCATATCAGGTTCGTGGAACCTTACGTAGTCTAACTTGGTTCTGTATACATAATGTGATAGTTCCCGACTATTTCATTTCACTTGAGTGCAACTTGAGTACCAACGTGGATGGACATTTATCATATATTTCTACCAGATATTGATCCCACCCGGATTACCTTTGCACTCCTAAAGACAGCTAGATCTTCTGACTGTGGGCTAAATCTGTGCCGTTCCCATTTGTGTCATTCATGCCTTTTTGAATTAAGTCATGTTCTGAGTTATTGCAAAGAGAAGAACTTAATTGTAATTGGTGATATCAATATTGACATTTTAAATGAATCTGATTGGGATACTGAGAATTATCTGTTTCTTATGACGTCAAATGGTCTAAAGAGTTTTATAAATGAACCTACCCGTGTAACCGACTCGACTAAATCCTGCATTGATCATATATTTATGCGCACTCAAAAAAACAATAAGAATATGTTTAGTGGTGTTGTGTATGATCTGAAATTAACAGATCATTGTATGATTACACTTTATGTTGATTCCAGGACCAATGCATTAAATTGTTGTAACTCATCTGTAAGAAAGAAATATTGCACAGACTATGCTCTTTTAAAGGACTTTTTACAATATGAATTTTGGGAACCAGTCTATGATGAAACTAACCCATCAATTGCTTTCGATCTCTTTATTGAAATTTTTAAAAAAATCACATCAAAAATTGTCCGACTTATTCCCCTCTCATCTCGAGCAGGAATAAATTTTTAAAGCCGTGGATGACACACAATCTCCTGCAGCAGATAAAACGAAAGAACAAACTTGCAAAAAAGTGCAGAAGTCATCCACGTAATATGAAACTCAAAAAATTCTATGATTCTCTATGCAAATCCATGCACAAAAATATTGAAGAAACACGTAACAAGTTTTATTCAGATTCGTTTGAACGTTCCAGAGGAAATGTAAGAGATGACTGGAAGGTAGTTGATAGCATTTTGGTGAAAAGTAGACAACAAATTGGAATTAATAGCTTGGAGATAGATGGTAAAAGTTTCACGGACTCAGTCATCATTTTCAATACGCTCAATGAGTACTTTACCGAAATTTCAGATAAACTGAAACCATCTGTAGGGATTTCAAGAGACTGCAATTGTTCTATAAGACTCACAAAAAACACACAACCAAACAGTTTTGTCTTCCAATCAATCATTTTCTTCAAGTGAAATCTGTAAGGCAATATTTTCGTTAAAAAACAAAAAGTTTTGTACTAGTGATGGTATATCAAGTGTATTGTTGAAGAAAATGTGCTTCTATGTGGTGGACGTTTTATGTTAAACGGGAGTGACTCTCGTATCTTAAAAAATCGTGTACCACAGGGTTCAGTTCTTGGTTCTGTGACCTTTTTGATATACATCAACTCTCTCTTCGCACTAATCTAAATGGAGTATCTACTGCATATGCAGACGACATAGCCTTTACATACCAAATCGATACAAGATACGAAAGTATTGCAAAGATCTTGGAATATCTAGAAATATTGAGAATTTGGTTTGCGGAACATGAACTGATTATTAGCGAGAAGACAAAACTTATGTCTTTCTTAATTTATGCTTTCATGCTTATTATTGTAATAAATTCTGTTTACCTGTTCATAGTTTTGGAAAAAGTAATTACTCGTATATTAGTAGCTCAAAGCAAATCCACAAAAAAGAATGTCCCTCAGCCAGCAGATCCAGATCCAGATCCAGATCCCATACCTGATCCAGATCTAGATCCCATACCTGATCCAGATCCAGATCCCATACCTGATTCAGAACCAGGACTGGCATCGAAGGACGAAAGCAATCTCGGTGATTTCTCAATTTTCCGGAAGAACATCCCACAAGACTTGAATTCGACACGTTTGCCATTTACACCTGTGTCGACCTTTAAGGTTCCAAAGACACTCCGAACTGGGTCCAGGTCTGCTCGCGAACCCGGGAGAATCGTTGAAGAGCCTAGCCCTCGGAAAGCCCCGAATTGGAGGTAACCACTAAAAGTGGTCGACAAATACATCAGAGGTTGCAACGTATTGTCGACAGTGATACTGAGTCTGAAGGGGAGAATGCCTCTAGAGATGACAAGTCCTGGAGTCATTCTAAGAGCGACAGCGAAACTGCAGATGAAGAAGAGGAAGAGGAAATTAAGCTCAAATCCACGAGAAAACCTAAAAAAACTATTCCAGCAAAAACCCCAATTAGTAGACGAGGACGACGGGTTCTTTTAGACAGTGACACCGAGGCTGAGAGTAAAAACGTTTCTCATGATCACAACAAATCCTCGAATACTTCTAACAAAAGTGATCTCGAAAACAAGAGCCCGGCCAAAGGCACACGTGCAAGGGGCAAAGTAAATTCATCGCGTAGAAAGAAGGACGATGACTTAGTGTACTTAGACCTGAGCAAAGATGAGGTGGAAATTCAGCACAACATCTCCAATAGTCCCCCAGCGAATCATGATGAAAAATTTAACCGTCGCCTCGAGAACATCCTGAAAAGTTGCAAATTTGAGGATAAACCCAAGCTGGAATGGACCCCAAGTGGTAAAACAAAACGCAAACTATTCACTGCCAACCTCAATGACGATGATGACAATTTGGTGGCACCCTTTGATTCGCCCAGAGAACGCCAGCAACACATTGACAAGGACGAGGAAAGCGTCTCTATTTCTGGTGTCCTAATGCCTGCCAAATTCGAGCCATTCAATAAGTACTTGGAGTCGGTGAAGACAGGACACCCGATTTTTAAAATCCAAACGCCAAAGACCAGACCAGGCAATCAGGGACAGAAGTCCATTGAAGGTGGCAGAAGTCCTAGTGTGCCGAAAACGCCAAATTCGGCTTTCAAAGAACAGAAAGCTATTGGCGACTTGTGCGCTACTCCCAAGGACAAGTATGGTTTCCTCAAATCGCTCGACGTTTGTGTTGGAAGATCACTCTGCCATCCGGACGCACTGCATTATAGAGACAATTTTCGCTTGAAGAAAGACGAATTAGCCAACAAGCTTTATGAGATTTACATAACGAAGTGCTTCAATAGGGAGTTGGATGTTCCCATTCAGTGGAACAAGAAACTGACAAACACGGCTGGCCGTTGTATGAATAAAAAGAGACTGGGAGAACGGACTTGTGTGATTGAACTCAGTGAAAAGGTGTTGACCAGCGCTGATCGGCTGCGATGTACACTTATCCATGAACTTTGCCATGCAGCCACATGGATTCTGAACGGCGAAGGAGGTCACGGAGCAACTTGGAAAGCCTGGGCTCGCAAAGCAAATCAAGTCTTTCCTGAGTTGCCGAAAATTGGTGTGTGCCATCAGTACGACATCGAATACAAGTACACCTACAAGTGCACCTTGTGTGGAGCTAAATCACATGCGCATTCCAAGTCAAAGAAGGTGGAAAACATTCGATGTTCCTACTGCCATGGGGCGATTGAGGTCTACCTCAACAAAAAGGATAAGGAGGGCAACACTATAGCTACTCCGGTGAGGGAGCCAACTGGATTTGCCAAATTTGTCAAGGACAAGTACAAGGAGTTTAAGCGGCCCGATCTCAAACATGCCGATGTTATGAAGCTGCTGAGCAATGAATTCGCCACAATGAAGGTGGGCGGTAAATGAGAGCCCCAGGAAGTAATCACATTATGCCTAATGAGTGGTACTTAGGACTGCTTTGATCCTCATCTTCCAGATTTTTTTTTATTCTTAATTTTTTTACTCAAAGAGGATCTCTTTTTATATATTTTTGGGAGTATTATTGGACACAAAGTTTCAGCATTCATGTGACTATTAAAGAAAACATTCACCTTGTTCTAATAATTGTTTTAACATTAAATCATTGCATAACTATTAATATCTTGGAGTATTAATTGACCATAACTTGAATTGGAAAGATCATATTCATACTCTAAAATCCCATATGTTCCTTATAACGCGCAAAATGTATCTCATCAAAAGATATTGTTCAAAAAAAGTATTAACGTCAATCTATTACGGCCTGGCTTACTCTAAGTTGCAGTTGGGGAGATTCTTATAATAACTCCAGGCCATTGTTAATAGCTCAGAAATATTTGATTAGGATTATCTGTAACAAAAATCGACTTACTCAGGGCTGGTCTTTAATTAAAGACCTGCATATTCTACCAATGAGACACCTTTACGTTTTCAAAGTTCTAAAAGAATTCTTTTAGCAAAACAGTAGTATTCCTAGTAGAACTACACATTTTTATAGTCTTCTTTTAAATACCATGCATCTTGTTAATGTTCCAATCGCGTACAAAACCCATTTTTCCCACTTCTACTCCATTATAGCCTCTTTAATGTTCAATAAGTTTTCTGTTCGAACAGATTTATATTTTAATTCATTCTTAAAAAAAGGTTAAAGACTGGTTATTCACTATGAATTATGAAGTCCTGGAATCGTTATTTTTAAGTGATCTGCTATCCTAATCATCAGCACAAGTCAATGTTTAAGTTTAATGTCAGTTTATTAATTAAATTTTTGTAATGTTTTTCCAACTGTTAAAATAATTTCCAAATAGTAATTGCACTTTCCGTTTTTTCCTTGAATTTTTATATGGATTTATTTTTTGTTTCTTTTTTTTATGAAGTCCCAAAAAATTAATTTTGTAAAACTGGTGTCTCCCCCACATCAAACTTATATTTTATTGTTCATTAAATCGCAGTGTCACTCCATACTAACTTTTAAGTTACAGAGTGATCACTATTATTTTCCGCTATATTCTGTAATAAATTGTATAGTAGTTTTAAGTTTGAATGAAGTAAAAATAAAATATAATCAATATAATTTTGTATTGTACGGAATGTCAAAATCGACCTAGTGGGAATTTCCTGCGGGATTATTGGACCGCCGACAGTAGATCTGTAAAAATTGTTCAGTGTCCAATGCATGGGATTGCATGCTATTGTCGGGGAGTTGTTTAGTTTGTAAATCAAGCGATAGAAGTGGCAGAAAGTGTTCAGTGCTGCCGTAGGAGCGGTCTGAAGAACTATTGTAGTGGCAATGTTTGTCGTTATTTGCGTTATCACTAATTTTGTAATACCGTTTTCTTTTTCATTGCTATCCGTACTAGGCATATGTAGCCAGAGCATAATTCATTCTTTAACAGATGTTCCTAATTCCTAATTACTAATTCCGTTTTGGATGGGCTGGCGTACAGTCTGCAGCTCTTTGCCAACCTGCTAATTGTCTCCTAGGCTACCTTCATAATCTCACTTATAATGTTCGAGTATTATTGGCCCGGGTCTACCCCGGACAACTTTATTAAGCTTATTAACTAGCAAAAACTTAAAGCTGGGCTTAAAAACTAACAAAGATATACTTAATCTAATGGCGCGAGGAGAAATGGTGGACGGGGGAGATGTTAGGCGAGTGGCATATTGAGCAGTGCTTGTTTTATTTCTTGTTTGCTGCTATTTAGGTCAAAGACTTCGGCGTAGTTGTTCGTTATACGCAACAAAGTGACTGTAGTTGGTTCAGTTCAGTTTTAATGCATTTTATTATCTTAACACTAACTCTTACATTCTAACAAAAAATGCTTAAATGCTAGCTTACAATTACTTAACAATCTTATGCTAACTTACTGGCCCCACACAGGCACTCTAAGCTACTCTAATTTCTTATAACTATGTCTTTCGACCTCATTTACATTTTCTTTATGGATATTTATTTTCTATACTTAAAGCTAAGAAAAAAAAATTGTTAACAAAACTTAGCATATGGACAATTTTTTATTTTTTATAAAAACTTAATATCTAACTTAAAATCAACCTTAGTCTACTTAACCTAAATACACAAAATACACATAAACACACATAGACGTTATACACAATCATATACATATACCAGTATACACCTTTGTATACACTGATATATGTATATGTTTCTTAAATGCTAACCTAAACCTATGCAAGCTGGCCATCGCTGTTTACAGAGAAAACAGATTGGTCAGCTCTGTCTCATTAGTGAGGCTGGTCCGTAATTGACGGAAACGATGACGAAACATCTTCTCCATCATTCAACCTCCAGAAATGCTGGTGCTGCCGAACGACATCCCTCTTATCGCGATTCCCCACCGCCCTACTGAACCTGAGGCGATCCACACTGCCGTGTGCGACGTCTCTGTCGTAGTTGAGTCACCTGTCCCCAGCTGTCCGAACGACATGGAAGATTAACGGGACCGCTGATCTATCCTGGATCAACCCTATCTGATCAAGGTAGAGGAATGCTTCCGGTGGAACGAAGCCGTCAGAGCGCACACTCTCGTGGTAAAGGTAATTGGGGTAGTAAGCCCCAGATATCAGGTTATTCGTCGAGGTCATTGCTCTTGCAATGTGCCTTCGAGTCAGCTTAATTACGAAGTTGTCCACTCGTATTAGGTTCGCTCTGTTGTAAAGGACCTCATTAGGATAAAATTTCTTGTACTCCAACTCTGGTGTTCTGTACAAGCGAAGACAAGCCCTCTCAAACACCCGAATCTTTTCCATTAAGCTTGCTCGTACATTGAACCACACGGGACAACCAAATACCAGCATGGGCCTGATAAGGGCCATGTAGCAGATTACCTTTACCCCCGCATCGAGTTGACTGCTATAAAAGAGTCTCTTTGTAAGGGCAAAAGCACCTCTAGCTCTGGCCAGAGCAGCATCTACAGTTTTTGCCAAAATACAGAAACTGATCTAGCCAGATTCCAAGGTATCTGACTACATTTCGACAGGCAAGAGGCTGTCCGTGTTGTCCAATAATCGAGAACTTTCTCCAATTTTTTCTGGTATCCCTAGAGGCTCCAGACAACGGCGTCCTAAAGAGAATGGTTTCCGACTTCGGAAAGTTGATTTTCAACTTCCAGTCATCGCAAAGTCGTCTTATCTTATCGAAGTCACGCTGCAAGAGAGTATTAATGACCTCGATTTTTGGACCTGTTCTGTACGCTATCAAATCGTCTGCGTACGCAATAGTATGGGGAAGCGAACCTATCAAGTCGCTTGTAAAAATGTTGAATAGGATCGGCGAATTGACCGCGCCTTGCTGAAGACCATTTTTAATTTGAAAAATTCCAACAGAAGTCACATCACCATTCTTCACGATGAACTGTCTGTTGTGTAGCATATTATAAAGAATGTACAAGAGTGGTTTACTGATCCCCAGCCTAGTCAGTTTATAGAAAAGACCCTCTAACCATACGGTGTCGAAGGCCTTCTCCAAGTCAACAAGGCAGGCACCAGTGCACTGTTACTTGCCTTTGTTCCATTGGATATCGGAAACCAGTTTAGACGCGGTATGTGAGATATCATGTCCCGCCTTAAAGCCGAATTGATTATCCGGAACTATATGTTTGTCTTCAACCCACCTAGACAGAGCTCTATTGATTACTTTTTCAATCAGAGTCCTAATCTCCGGGTCTTGTCGGTCAGTTAACTGTCTGTGACTGTAGTTGGTGCGGTGAGTTCGGATCAGGAAGAGTGGGACAGATCTTAGATTACGGGGATTGGGAGTGAATGCAATATTTTGCGTTATTGTCGAGCAGTCGATATTTCCAGTCAGTAACTAGTGGATAAAAAGTACATCAGCGACTTCACGACGTTTTTTTATGGTATGCATGCTAATTAGTTTTAGCCTATTTTCATAGGGGGGTAATTCATATGGATCGGCCCAAGGTGTACCACGAAGTGCGAATCGGATAAACCTGCGTTCGACTGCTTTTATTCTTTGAATGTGGTTTAGTTTATAGGGTGACCAAACATGGCTGTAATATTCGAGAAGAGGCCTTACAAAAGTAATGTACAGGGACTTTGTAACGTAAGGGTTGGAAAATTCTTTTGACCAGCGTTTGATAAAGCCAAGTGCAGAGTTAGTTTTATTTATATAGTAATGCTGTCAATATGTGAGTCGAAATTCAATTCTCTGTCACAAATTATTCCTAGATCCCGTACTTGGGTATTCAAGTCATCTTTCCCGTAATGGGAGTCAGAAGGCAATGAGATGACTTTGGAAATTCTCATGTGATCAGCGAAAATGAGATTTATATCGTTAATTGTGAGGATAAAGATGATTGGACCAAGGTGACTACCCTGAGCGACACCAGATGTTGTGGAAACTGTGGAAATTGAATCGACTGTATGAAGTATGAAGCATCCTAGAGCTGAACTCTGTTAGGTTAGTGGTCGTTGATTTACCTTTCATGAAGTCGTGCTAATTAGTGCAGATTTGTGCAGATAGTTGGCCTATAGTACGGAAGCAGTTGTTGATAGACTGTGCTTTCAAAAAGTTTGGGTATGCAAGAGAGTTTTGATATGGGCCTATAATTATCGACTTCCTTTTGTATGAATAGGGAGAATGTAAGATTCCTTCCATAGGAAAGGGAAAAAACCTGTTGAGACAGACAAGTTAAATAGGGCAGCAAGGGGAGGACCGAGATGGGTAACACATTTTATTGTGGTATTTTGCCTTTATTATGGTAACTACAATACACCATCCGTTTATGCTCTGGTATTTATCTCCATTGAATTTTTGATATTGGAAATATTGTCAATAGCATGTCAACAAGGTGCGGTACGACTCCTAATGTGATGTTCCCCGTTTGATGTCCATTTAACAGGACTTTGTCTATGGGAGCTGTTTATGTTCTTTTAGAAACTATAGGCTCATTCTTTTAAATCAATTGAAAACCGCAACATTTTTATGAAAAGTGATAATATTTTTATTTTGGTCTGAGGTGCATGCTTTGAGGTTAGTAATGGAATACAATGCATACCAAATAATTGCCTCGGCTCTGCCTAGAAATAGTCATTATTTTCATGAAGTTTTTCATCATGTTTTCGCATATTTGCGATGACAGGTCTGATGCATGAATTCTTGGTGGAGTATTGGTAGAGAACTTATCTTTAACAAAGCACCAAAAGCGAAAGTCTAATGGTGTGGTGTTAAATCGTATGATTTGGCGGCCAATTTAAATCTCCATTTCAGGAAATGCCACGTCCACGCAATAGAGCAATTGTTTCACCAGCTGTGTGGCATGTGACGCAATCCTGTCGTCCACGTATACGGCATCAATTTCAGGCAAAAATTGGTCAGTCAATATTATTTGGATTGCATAATCTATTCACTAAAGCGATCGCACCAGTATCATTTTCGAAAATATATGGCCCATTTGACACCGCCGCTACTATCACTCGTTGTCGATGTAGAGGTTGTTCCATTATTTCTCTTAGGTTTTAGGAGCCGCAGATGCGACAGTTTTGTTTGCGTGCTCAGACAAATAGAAATGGGCCTCATCACTCAGAACAATTTTGTTTAAAAAATCATGATCTTGTTCATTTATTTTCAACACACAATCAGCGAAAGTACGGCGGTGTGCACGGTTTGCTGGCTTCAAAATTAATTTGCCAACTAGACTTTATTAGCATTTACAAGATATTTATGCAAAATGTGGTACTAAGTGCTTGCGGATAGGCCCTGTAAGATGGATGCACCTAGGTTTTCAATCATACTCTCAGCTACGGCAGCGATATTTTCAGCTGATCTTACCGGACAAACACGAGTTGAAGTCTTCATATCACTAATCTGTCCGAAACATTCAAATAAACTCACTATAGCCGTGCGAGAAGGAGCTTGATGATGACCAAAATCAGTATGAACTTTATGAAACGTTTTCGTGATATTTTGGTCGTTTTTGTAGTGAATTTTCAATTATTAAAAGTCATTGGAATGCTAATTGGTAAATTAAAAATAATACTTGCTTTTCGATGACCCTCTATCTTGTAGAAGCTTCTTCAATTTTAGCATTAGTACCTTAACTCCACGTTGTTAAAGGCTGATTCTGTAACTAAGAAAACCACTGGAGCAAATTTGCTCTTGCTCTCCACTTTCGTGCGCCACCTGAATTGCGCTCTTCCTCTACTGCGCTGTCTCTCATGAGCGGATTTGAAGATTTTTCCGATGATGTCCATCCGTTCTACATGACCTAGCCATCTCAGTCGTTAGACTTTCACTTTTCTGGCTAAGTCGATGTCGCTGTAGAGCCCGTAGAGTTCGTGGTTGTATTTCGTCCTCCACTCATTGTCTATGAGGACGGATCGAAAATCACCCGAAGTACCTTGCTCTTAAAGCAGCGGAGAGCACCCTTATCCATTTTTGATAAATTACATGCCTTTGCGCCATAGAGCAGAACTGGGGTTATAGGGTCACTTTTGTTGTTCGATAGAAGGCTCTCCTCTCCTAGTGAATTTCCTTCTTAGCCCAAAGACGCATCGATTGGCAAGAGTTATTCTTTGTTTGATCTCAGCGCATGTATCGTTGTTTGAATTGATAGCGAAGCCAAGGTAGATAAAGTCCTCAACTACCTCAAAGTTATATTTGTCGGCTGCTCTTTCTTGTTGATAGCATATACTTGGTCTTACCCTCATTGATCGTTAAAACCATTTTCACCGCTTCCGTCTCAATACTCGCGAAAGTACCATTGACATCATGCTGCTTTCTTTCGATTATGTCAATATCATCGGCTTATGCGAGTAAAAGGACGAGCATTTGAAAGATTGTGTCTCTTTTGTTGGCGAGTGAGTTTTGGACTATTCTTTTGACATCAAAGGTATCGATGTATTCTTTGCCGCCCTTGATAGATCAGCGTGAATTCTCAAACGGACGAGTTTGGCATGGATGCCAAAACTAGACTCTGTATAAAATCAATGAATAGGTGGGGTGTATCGATTTGGAGCTCACGGGATTTTTCCAAGATTTCCCGTAGTCGGAATATTTTGTCGGTGGTGGACTTTTCTAGCTTAAAACCATACTGATATTAATCGGCCATACTTTTGTCCATATTTTACTCAGATGAGTTGGTGTTTGCTCCTTACCAAGACGTCGCCTGTCGCTTTGAAGAGTTCGGCAGTCAGGCCCCAGAAGCCTTGTTGGACTTAAGCTTAGGTATGGCTATCTTCACTTCATCCCGGTCGAGTGGACGGAATTGTTGGTCTGCATTGTCCAGGTTGGAAGGTTTATTCTGCCTGACGTACGAATTTGATTCGTCATCGCCGTTATACAGTGTAAAAAAAATGTTCTTTCCAAATCCTCAGCGTTGACTGTTCGGGATTTGTGTTCGTAGCATGATTTTTGTACCTTTTGGTATAACTTCCGAATCTCATTCCTGGAGTAGCACCTCTCGATTTTCTCGGCCGCCGACTTCTCATGCTCCCTCTTTTTACCCCTGAGAAGCTGGTGTTTGTCTCTCCTCTTCTGCTCGCTGTGATCGTGATTAGGTCTAGTCCTTCTATGCAGCGCCGCTTTGTATGCTGACTTAGCTGCATGTGCTTGCCGGCATTCGTCATTAAACCAAAGGCTTCGTTGTGGCGGCCAGATGAAACCGAGTTCATCAGAGGCGCCATCTCTAATGGCTTTTTGGCAATGTTGGCACTGGTCTTCAATACTTGTTGCTGGTGGCATAGAACCTCTTAGCAAACATGTGAACTGAGCAATGTTTGACCATTTCAAGGAGTTCGTTAACATACATTGAGAATAACAGTGGGCTAAGGACAGAACCTTGAGGAACTCCAGCTGTTATCTGAAGGAGTGAAGATAATTGGTTGCCCTCTGCCACACGTTGCTGACGGCCGATTAAATAGGAGTGCAAATGGGGAGAGTCTGAAGTTATTCAACATTTTATTACACAGTGCAAGGTGGTTAACGGTGTTAAACGCTTTTGAAAAATTAAGCAGTGTTAGGAAAGTACAGTAGCCTTTGTCCATAGCTTTACGGATATCATCAACAACAAGCAGTAATGTTTTGCAACTTCTTCTTGCACGAAAACCGGACTGGATGGAGCTTAAAAGATTATTTGTGAAAAGATGTGTTTGCAGTTGCTTAAGCACGGCTTTTTCGAACACTTTCGACAAGAACGGTAAGATGGATATAGGTCGGTATTCAGTCTTTACCCGATTTGCTTATGGAATCGGAAGTATCTTGGGTATTCCACTTTTCACAAGTGGTAAGAATGTTATTAAAGATGTAGGTAAAGTTTTTCAAAATACACGGAAGAAGGAGTTTCACAAACTTTGAATTGATGTCATCCAATCCTGTGGCATTTGACTTTACAGATAGAACTGCTTCAACTACATCTTCATCGTTTAAAGCATTAAATTGAAAGTATTGCTAACCGTCAATAACTCCCTCCATTTGTTGCCATGGCATTTGGTGTTCAAATGTATGTTAAGCATGTCACAGTCTACATGAGCAGTTTCATCCAATTTATGTTTCCCGTACCCAAGTTTACGTAGCTTTTTCCAAATACACTTTGCTGATTGATTGTTAGGATAGAGAAAGGTTTCGTAGTGAGCTCGTGCTCGCGCTTTGTATGCGTAAAGCAACCAATTTCCGAAGTGATCAGTACGTTTCATACAGCTGCTGTAACTTATAGCGTTTCCATCGAATATATGCGCGATTGAGTTTTTGAATTAAATCAAGAATTTGAGTGCTAAGCCAAGGTGGAGAATGGCTTTTAACAATCTTTGTGACCAACGGAACGTGTTGGTCAAAAAGTGTCTTTACGAGTATGTTATGCTGCAGGAAAGCCACTTGCTGTTCAATAGAAGACATAAGGGCAACTTGCTCCCATTCGACGTTAGCAATATCTGTCTGTGAGCTTTCATAGTTGATGTTTTGATAGTCTCTAAAAATAATTACGTCTTGCTTTGAACCAATTGGTATGTCATATGTCAAGTATATCAAGTCATGCTTTGAAAAACCCGAGGCTGTAGAATACAGCTTTATCAGTATTCCTTACAAAGAGAACATCTAGAAGAGTCGCTGTTTCCTTAGTAATATGTATGTGTTGCTGTCATGGAATTGACTGATCTGAGGTTAAGACTCCTGAAATTATCAACTAATTTAGCTGAGATGGCAGCATTGAGCAAGTCGCAGTTAAGATTTCCACATATTATAACATTAGATGCAGAGCACGAAATTTCCAATGTGATTCTTATTATCGGTTCAACGTCTATGTTTTTATTTGGCCTATAGATAACTCCAATGAGTTCTACGAAACAGTGGAGTTTAAGAAACAAGTACTCAGAGGAACTATATGCGTCTGATTTGCAGTCGCCTCCTCCTTCTATCAGCACGGAAAAGTTTATACCTCTCAACCTTGTAGTCGCTGCTGGACATTTCGGGTGAAAACCATATTTCGGAAACACAAATAACATCAACCTTGAAATCTACAAACAAGAGATAAACTCATCCAATTTTAGCGCGAGGATTTGAGCATTTATATGACACATATGTAAGCCCATTTTCTTCGAACGCAAAATTCGAATTATTGAATAAAAGCTACTACCCGCTCCTACAGCAGTGATATATTTTCATGGAAGCTTCGTGTAACAGACAACCGACACATAGGATATCATTGGCCTTATCATAAACGTAAAGATCCGAAGGAATATCCTAGGTAGCAAGCCCGAAAGCTCCTTTACACTGCCAAAAGGCCCAAAGGGAGTTATGTACATCAGCAAACTAAGAAATGCATACAATGGGTTAATTTTCAAAGAAAATACAGGAAAATTGCAAAAGTGTATAAAATTTATATTTGAGTTGATAAATCATGGCTTGCCTTTTACTTTTAAAGGATTATTTCATCTAAATGTTGACCACGACAATTTTGAATCACTTTTTCGAGCATATTGGCCGTATGTCGTTAATAACACGTGTAGTGTTGTCTTCCAAATTGCAATTGACCTTGGTTTATCGGCATAGATGAGTAATTTGACGTATCCTCATAAAAAATAGTCTAAATGTGTCAAATCGAACGATTTAGCTGTCCAATTCACCGGTCCAAAACAAGAGATAAATTGCTCACCGAACTCATTTCTCAATTGGTCCATTGATTCGCGTTCTGTGTGGCATGTAGCGCCGACCTGCTAGAACCACGTGTCGACCAGGTTGAGCTCGTGCATTTTGGACAAAAAGAAGTTCGAAATCATTGAACGTTATCGGGCGCTATTGACGGTTATCACTCACGGTCATGACGAAGAAGAAATACGGGACAATGATTCCGCCAGATCATAAAAGTTCACCAAACAGTACATTTTGCAGCGTGCATGGGCAGTTCTTGTATTGCCTGAGGTTACTCATAAACTGGAAATGAATCCGTAAGGATGAGAGGCAATCTTTTCTGTCGTACGGCATGGATGTGAAAAAAATTAAAGTCGTTTATAAAGCGCTATGGTGATTTGCTAGATTGCAAATCTACGAGTAGCTGTTGAATGTTATGTAAGATATGGAGTTCACTGAGTTTTATTACAATAATAACAATTTTGTTTACACTGGAGTTGAGAAGTGCATCGCCAGTAAGAAATTAATAACTACAGGTAGAGGTAAAAACATTATCGTCGTCATCGTCATCTTCAACGTTCTTTAATTTGTTTTTGTTTCTTTATTTATGTTATTTCTTTTTTATTCGGTTTCGGTTATGGTGGTGGTAGTGTTTGTGTGTACCTTCAAATTCTTGAAGTTGCTTACTTTAATCTTGGAAAACCAGAAACTCAACAAAAGAAGGTAGTAAGAGAAAAGGTAAAGGTAGATGGTTGCCTTTCTTCCAACTACTCGGATACAGGTAAGTGCGAGTACAAGGGACTTCATGGAAAGAAGTAGATGATTCTGGAGCCGGTTTGGACCGCCAAAGATTTTCTTCACTACCTTCTTACTTTTTTGTTGTTGTTTTTTTTTCTGTTTTCATTTTTACTTTTTTGAGACTTTGTTTTTTTTTTGTTTTTTTGTTTTTTTGTTGTTTTATTTTCTTTACCTCCCTCCTTCATCATGTCTGCTACAGAATGATAGCTGGATAGCTGCTGTGGTTTCACCACCAGCAGTCTGCCGAGCAGGAGCAAAATGTTATAGTTTTGACTTCTGTACCAGTAACTGAATAAAAAGGTAGTGGCAGTGAATAAAAATTTATGCACGGTGTCAATGAGCTCAGCCTATTAAGACTTTGATAATGCACTTGTCTGTCTGCCAATATGATCATGTACACATGAATACATACGAATACTTCTCGGAAGGATGTCAACCGTAGTGAGTTTGTAGTTTTGAAGATTAAGTAGCTGCTGGTTTTTTCTTGTGGGTTTTTTCGATTGAGAATGCGGAGCGGTAGCTTTTATTTTTTATTTTTTATTTTTTTACAGAAAAAAGAAAACAAAATAATAATTTCAATTCTAAATTTAAATCAATCATTGGGTTCGAATGAATTGCTCGCATATTTTTAGGTTCTTATTCATTTCTACTCACCTGTTGGTTTATTTTAAAAAAGATGTCAATGGCATTAATAATTAATTAAAACATGTTTATTGAATATTAAGATTTTTTGTTTTGTTTTGCTTTATGTTCATTGAATTTATTGGCAGTGCTGACTACTGTTACCCAATAATTTGTAATTAGTCACCCTAAATATGTTGACATAAAAATGAGTAAAAAAAACTGGGAACATTATATGTTTTTTTCTTTCATACGAATAAATTTCGGTGTTTTTTGTTTTCTTCTTCTTTAATAATATAGTATTTGGTGTTATAATTTAATAAACATTTTAAAAAAAATTAATCACATGTACATACATAAATATTTAATTTAACTACGGTTTTTTGAAAGTCTGTATTTTTTTCTTTTCTTATTTAATTTATTTTATTTTGAATTGGCGCCACAAAACGAAATACATATTGTATAAGCAAATTTCCATAATTCAAAGTATGAATTAGAAAAAATGAAATTTGTTGTCCTATAAACCAGTCCTGCATTGCGCAAAAATTATCTCCACTTTCACATGCAATGAACAAATGGGAACTTCTGATCCTTTGCCGTGATAAGAACGATGTGGTACGAGTAGTTCTATTTGTTTTGATTTTTCAAAACTAACTTTATTTTTGGAGCAAAGTATTATGTAGGTAGGTTAGGTTAGGTAAGAGTGGCTGCTAGAAAGATCAATTTACGATTATTCGCCCATTGTGATGCCCGGTATTAGGTATAAAGCGAAAGATTTTGCTCCTTAATGTCTAGGATTTCATTGTATTTATGTTATTGGACGATAGAAAGCGTAGCTTTACTATTGAACATCTTGTTCAAATCCAATGATCTTTCCTCCGATCATTCTCCAGTCATACTGACAATGAACGACACGTTTATTAAAAAACAAGGACCATTAAGACTAACTGGACGAAATACTATTTGGGAAGGATTCAGAAATGAGATTAATAATAACCTAGAACTAGACGTTTCACTTAAAGCAGCACTTGAACTCGAAATCGAAGTGGATTCTTTCGTTGAAATAGTCCAATGTGCTGCGTGGAACAATACACCTTGTCAACGAAAAAACACGGCAAAACGTAACTTAAACTACCCGCCTGAGGTAAAAGATATGATAAGAGAAAAAAGAAAAGCTCGCAAAAGATGGCAAACAACTCGAGCGCCGCAGGATAAAACTTAAAAGTTACAGAAATTCCGAAGTAAATACATATGTTCAAAACCTAACGGCAGGAAAAGAAATAAATTACTCGCTTTGGAAAGCTTTAAAATGCTTAAAAAGGCCCAAAATCCCCGCACCACCAATCAAGGTCGGCAATAACGAATGGGCTAAGGGGGATAAGGAAAAAGCGGAGGTTTATGCCGACTATCTTGAAGAAATTTTCAAGCCCTCTGGTACCCAGCACCAGTTCCTTAGAAATAGCATATAGTAATTTTGTAATGACAAATGCAACTCTTACTGAAATTAAAACTGTAATAAGGAAATTAAAACCAAAGAAGGCTCCGGGGTATGACCTTATTACCGGAGAAGTTCTGAAAATGCTACCTCAAAAAGCACTTATAAAGCTCTTACACATTATTAACGCGGCTCTGAGGCTTGAATACGTGCCAAGTCAGTGGAAAGTTGCTGAAGTCATTATGGTACTAAAACCAGGAAAACCTCCAAACGATAAAAAATCATACAGACCCATTTCTCTTCTACCGATCTTGTCGAAAATCTTTGAGAGGATTTTGCTAAAACGTCTTCTCCCAATTATCGAAAACCAAAATCTTATTCCCAACCATCAATTTGGATTTCGGACTAAGCATTCAACAATTGATCAGGTGCATAGAATTACTGATGTAATTGAAAAATCCCTGGAAGAAAAAAAGATTTGTTCGTATTTCTTGACGTCTCACAAGCTTTTGACAAAGTATGGCATGAAGGTTTGAAGTTCAAACTGCGACGAATTTTGCCATTAAAGCTTTATAATATATTGACAAGCTATTTTGAAAATAGAATTTTTCGCGTTCGATACGGAAATGATGTTTCGAAATTTAAAGATATCTTAGCCGGAGTACCGCAGGGAAGCGTACTGGGCCCACTTTTGTACCTTTTATATACAAGAGATATACCACACGTCGAGGATACTGTTCTCGCTACTTTTGCTGACGACACCGCTATCTTAGCGGTTGGAGAATCAATAGAAGACTCAACGGCGAAACTTCAGACTGCTTTAAATAAAGTCTACGAGTGGACAAAGATCTGGCGAATTACCCTTAATGAGACAAAATCTGTACATGTTGACTTCACCTACAGAAAGATAAATCACTTGCCCATTTCTATAAACTCGGTGTGTATCCCCTTTGCAAACGAAGCTAAGTATTTGGGAATGACACTTGACGCGAAGCTTAAATGGAAAACGCATGTTAAAAAGAAACGAAAAGAACTAGAGGCCAAATACAAAGAAAGAAAATCCAATGATATTACACTAGTTTCTAGAGCTATATAAGTATTTTCCAGATGTTAAGAGATTTTTTCGAAAGTTGAAAATCACTGCAATCGCACCTTGCAAAATTTCTGACAGCTAAGTTTGAATTTTACCAATCAATGATATTGGTGTTGCTAGTGAGAAGATAATGTTGCGTTACCTGATTATCCTCCTTAAATATACTACATTCGTTGTGAGTTTTGTTTGAAGGAAAATTTAGAATAATATATAAATTTGATATTAAATATATTGGAAGGGCTCCACTAAAAATTGGGAGCAATGTTCGATATCAAAGTGCATTGGTATCTCAACATAAATGAAATGGCAAAGGTAGCAATGATAGTTTTTAAACTTGCAATAGGATTTTCGAAATGAATTAGCATGCAAAACCCATACTGACATATGATAAATTGGTATGGCCACAAACGGCAAAGTTACAAACCATATGACTTTGATAAATATTCAAGATATGACCTGCATTGGCACCAGAGGAGGAATCAAAACCATCACTACAGCAGGCTTGGAGGTCTAGAGGAGTCTTCAGCATGTAGATAGTACTCTTCGATTAACCTTCATCTCATCCTTGTGTAGAAAACTACACAAAAAAATTTTGTTTTCTTAATTTCTCAAATCGGATTCGAGTCCATTCATTTAAGGGTGTACAAAAAAGGATGAGCTGGATGCTGATAAGCAACCTCCTCCTCCTTTAACACCTGACATCACAACCTTGGATCTTGGAGCGTCGATATCCTTTCCAGAATTGGATAGCGACGACTCCAATCTGTCCGAGGTTTGTCCGATTGACTACCAAGCCGTCGGTCTCCTCTTCTGACACACTGTCGGAAATGGAAACCGATGACGAAGCAATTAGAGGTTCTACACGATCAGAGATAGAAGATGAGCTCTTGGGCACATCTTCAGAATCGGAGGACCTCAACAACACCGTGGTGGAGGCGACTCTGGAAGACTGTAGCAATGATACGGTTTCTCCAGATTAATCTCCACCACTCAAAAAAGGCTTCGGCCGCACTCATTCTGCGTCTTTCCAAAAACGCAGAAGACATAATCCTAATCCAGGAACCATGGATTGCAGCTCCGCTCTATACAAGAGACAAAGATAAGATTAGAACTTGTATATTAGTGAAACGTAGCCTTAATGTATTTCTACTTCCCAACCACAGTGACACCGACTTAACCGTTGCCAGACTAGAGACTGCCAAAGACTCCTACTGGCTGGCATCGGCTTACCTTGGCCACGCTGGTGATAACCTAGAAAGGGTGGTACTGGAAGCTGGAAGGCAAAAAACTGGCCTCATAACGCACATCATACGGTATGGGGCAGTACCGACATCAATGATAGAGTCACTTTTAGACTATATTTTAAGTACTAACCTCTTAATTTGCAATATTGGCAATGAGCCCACTTTTATAACAAGAAACCGACAAGAAGTGTTAGATATTACTCCTGTCTCCGACAGCATCACCCAAAGGCTAACAAACTGGATGGTATCGTCTGAACACTCCTTTTCAGACCATAGATACATCCAATTCAGTCTGAGAGATGCTCACCCCAGCCAACCAGCTTTCCGGAACTACCGGAAAACTGATTGGACAAAATACAGAGGAATACTGTCGGAAACGATATCCACTAAACTATCAATCCCCCGCGTGACACCAATGAGCTCGAAATGAAAGTCAGGGAATTTACTCTGACTCTCAATAAGGCTATGGCCGCTTCCTGCCCTCTTATTCAACCAAGAGGCAAGAAAAAGCCACATTGGTGGACATCGGCACTGGGACTGCTCAGAAACGCCTGCAAAAAACTTTTCAACGCAGCAAAAGCACAAGAAAAGTGACCGACTGGGACTCATACAAAGAATCCCTCAAATTATACAAAAACGAACTGAGGAAGGCAAAGCGACAATCCTGGAGGTCATTCTGTGACAAAATTACAGAAATCTCTGAGGCATCGCGGCTAAGAAAAATCCTCTCCACAAATCCTATGATGCCTAGCTGTTTGAAAAAAACCGATGGCTCTTGGACAACCTCAAGTGATGAATCACTCAACCTGCTTCTAGACACCCACTTTCCAGGTAGCTCCCAACTCGCGGCCAGTAGCAGCCCAAACAGGCCTACTGCAACCGTGACCAAAATTCATGGTCTGATTACGAGAGACAAACTGTTCTGGGCTCTGCATGGCTTCAAACCAGAGGTCCTCAGATATTATTCTACTAGTGTACCAGAACGACTGATTGATATCCATATTCGAGCTAAAGTTGATCGAAGACTTCTGTCTACGGCTCAACATGCCTACTGTAAAGGAAAGTCGGTGGAAATGGCTTTGCACTCTCTGACTAGCCACATCGAACGATCCCTACAATATAAGGAGTACACAATGGTTGCTTTCCTAGACATAGAGGGCGCCTTTAACAACGTCAACACATCCGCAATCACGACTGCGCTGTCAACTCTGCAGGTAGACGGCTCACTTGAGGAGCTGATCAGTCTAATGCTAAAAAGCAGGATAATCAACTCCAAATTGGGTGAGACTTCTGCTAAAAGAAGTCAGTGGACAAGTAATTAATTTGGCCACGCCAATATTCTTAATACATTAGGTATCCTCACAGAGAACATCGATTACACCATACCTGAACTTTGGTTTGACAAAAACTTCCACGTAAGCTTCCCCTCTAGATCATTCTGGGAGGAGGATGCTTTCATGGAGGACAAGTCAATCCATCTCTACACAGATGGATCTAAAACCGACAGCGGAGTTGGTGGCGGTGTTTTCTCAGATAAGCTAAATCTAAGCCTCTCTTTCCGCCTTCCAAATCACTGCAGCGTGTTCCAGGGGGAAATTTTGGCGATTAAAGAAGCTCTGTCCTGGCTGAAGAAAAACGTGATATCTGCAAAGGATATCCGCATATATTCGGATAGTCAGGCCGCCATAGAGTCCCTGGACTCGGTCTCATTATATTCTAAAACCGCCCTTGAATGCCGATCATCTCTCATGGAGATGGCAGAGCAGTTCAACATTCACCTTTGTTAGGTGCCGGGCCACAGAGACATTCCAGGGAACTGCAGAGCCGATGAACTCGCCAAAATTGGTTGTGTATACGCTTGATCAACGCTGGGAAATATTGCGACATTACTTTGAAAAGCATGGTAATGTTGCAGAATGTGTGCGAAAATGGCGTACGGATTTTGGAAGAAGAGAAGCACCGTCAGCTCCGTATGTTCGTTATCTTGTGAAAAAAGTGAAAGAAACTGGCATCCTCATCGATAAACCAAAGCGTGAAAAGCCAAAAACAGTGCGTACACCCGAGAATATTGCTGCTGTGGCAGAAAGTGTGCGTGAAGCGCCATCAACATCAATTCACCGTCGTTCTCAACAATTGAACATTTCGGAGACATCATTGAGACGAATTTTGCATAAAAGCCTTTGTATGACGCCATACAAAGTCCAATTGGTTCAGGAGTTGAAGCCAATGCGTTTTCGCTTCGCTAAGTGGGCCTGCGATCGACTTAGAGAAGATGCCGATTTTGCCAAAAAAATCATCTTTTCAGATGAAGATCATTTTGATCTTGGCGGGTATGTGAACAAGCAAAATTGTCGCACAGAAAACCCTACATTGAAAAGCCGATACACCCAAAACGAGTCACTGTTTGGTGCGGATTTTGGTTCAGAGGCATAATTGGGCCATTTTTCTTCGAAAATGAGCAAGGAGAGGCCGTTACAGTCAATGGCGATCGGAGGGGGATATTGGCAACATTTGGTTTCAACAGGACGGCGCTACGTTCCACACAGCCGAAGCTACACTCGATGTTTTGCGCCCTGTTTTTGAAGATCGCGTTATCAGCCGCAGAGCTGATGTCGTTTGGCCACTTCGGAGCTGCGATTTGACACCGTTGGACTAATATTTGTGGGGTGCCGTAAAAGATAAGTGTTACGCCGACAAGCCAGAGACAATTGACGCTTTAAAGGATAATATTCGTGAAGCCATTGGTGAAATACAGCTGCACACAATCGATAATGTGCTTAAAAATTGGACCGATCGTGTAGGCTACTGCATGGCCAGCCGAGGCAGCCATTTGAATGAAATTATTTTCCATTATTAACCGGAAGGATAAAACTAATTATCTGTCAAATCAGACATGAGCTAAGTGTTACCATTCACGGAATAAGCACTAGTTGAAAATATTTAGTGAAAATTATAAAAATAATAAAAGATAACAATGTCAAAAGCAAGATATCTGACAGAGGAAGAAACGGAAGCATTTTTGAATGAAGGCGATGGCGATATCAGTGATGTTTCTGGAGACAGTGATGACGAATTTGTGTCAGAAGAGAATATTGATGATGACGATAACTTGTATATCAGACGATTCTGATGAAGAGCAAGCGAGAAGTTGAAAATGTGGATCCACTGCTTGTTTCGAAAGATGGTATTGCTTGGCAACTACAGCCATTTCAGCATCAAAGTGGTAGATTGCGGAATGAAAATATAATTTCTCTTCATCCTGGAACAACAAGATATGCCAAAGCTCGTGTTGATGGCATCAAAGATTCTTTTTTGCTTTTTTCCCCACCACAAATTGAAAATACCATTTTGAAGCACTCAAATGCGTATGCACAGCAACATATGGTAAGGATTTCAAACAAATCGATTCGAATATGTTGCAAGCTTTCGTAGTTGCTTTCTTTCTTATTTCAACTGATTCTTGACTATTTTACTTTTAGATCGAAAAACGAAACTACAATTGAATTGTTTGATGATATTAGCGGTCGTCCGGTGTTTAGGGCAATTATGTCGAAGAAAACATTTGAGTATTTGAATCGAGTTATTCGTTTTGATGATGTCATTAGCAGAAGACAGCAACGATCTACAGATAAATTAGCACCGATTCGGGATATATTTGATAAATGGTCCAATTTATTGAGTGACTACTACAATCCACATGGCGAGCAATTACTTAGTTTTCGTGGAAGATGTAAATTTCGTCAATATATGCCATCAAAACCAGTAAAATACGGAATAAAATTCGGGTTGCTGGTTTATTCTTACCTGCTATGTTTGGAAAATCCAGCCATATTTGGGAAAGGCGATTGGAGCCAGTTCGAGTGAAAAAAGACAAGGCGAACGAGTAGTTTTGGATCTCGTTGATGGCTTGAAAGCTCACAACATAACAATGGATAACTTCTTTTCCTCATATGAGCTTGGGCAAAACTTGTTGTCAAAGGGCATTACAATGGTTGGCACGATGAGAAAAAATAAAAGAAGCATCCCACCAAAGCTTCTTGAATTTTTTTTTTTTTTTTTTTATAATGAGCGCGCGCTCAAGGGGTTTGAGTACCCTTAAGGTGATTGTACACAGCGCGGACGAAGGAAATTTAGGGAGGAAGAAAAGAGAGGTACCGATGTACATTGTTTTTAAATGTTTGCAAGTTATAACGACCAGGAAATACAAAGATCGGCAGGGCATTCCATAAGCGAGTTGTACGGCTTAGGAACGAATCACGATATTTTAGAGTACGTCCGAAAATGGGCTTGATGAGCATTCATAGCGAGACGGGTGTTACGGTTGAAAGTTTGAATGGGTGGAATGCTACTGGCGATTTCAGTGGAGCACTGGTGGTGGAAATAGCGATAAAACAAAGCGAGACACGAGACATTTCGTCGGTGTTCGAGGGTGTCCATTGATTGACTGATATTAGTATCGTCAATAAGTTTTATCGCACGGTTTTGAATCCTATCCAGCAGGTGCAGAGACGTTTTAGGAACACCTGACCAGATGTGGGCGTTGTACTCCAATTTTTGGCGGATGAATGCCTTATATATTGAGGCCAGATCAGAGGGGGTAAAATATTTCTTACATCGCTTGAGGAAACCTAGACATTTCGCAGCATTTTTGGCGACATCAAATATGTGGTCATTCCAAAGTAAGTTGTCGTGGACACACATACCGAGAATGGAAAGTTTTTCGGTTTCGACGATGCAAGTGCCATTCATAAATAATGTCTGGGTGTTTAAATTTCGCTTTAAAGAGAGCAAACAGTATTGTGTCTTGGAAGCATTAAATTCCACTCTGTTGATAGTTCCCCAATTGGTTTTGCTGTTGATATCGGAATTTAATGAGCTTAGCATACGCTGCCGTTCTCGTACTACAGCCGAAGAGCAGGGCCGTGAGTCCGGGAACGAATATGAAAAGCAGAGAGTACTGTCATCAGCAAAGGAATATATTGGATTAGAAGTAGCCGACAAGAGATCATTAATGAAAATTAAAAAGATTGTCGGAGACAGAACAGAGCCCTGGGGCACACCAGCATTTATTTTGTGAATATCAGACTTGAAACCGTCCAAGACAACTTGAATTGAACGTTCCGAAAGGTAATTTCCAATCCATTGAAGAAGAGAGTCGTCGATCCCAAATGCACGCATTTTCGACAAAAGAGCCTGATGCCAAACTCTGTCAAATGCCTTAGAAATACCAAGTGCAACGACACGTATCTTACGAGTACTTTCGTCAGATTGGTGTAGACTTTGGTTCCACTTTTCGGTGAGACATGCCATCAAATCACCAGTGGACCTGTTGCTACGAAAACCGTACTGCCGGTCATTGAGAAGTTTTCGTGTTTCGAGATATTTCATGAGCTGAGGATTTATCAGTGTTTCCATGACCTTGGAAAGAAGGGACGTAAGTGCAATGGGTCTGTAGGAGGAGATAGAAGATGATTCGCCTTTTTTAGGGACGGGCTGGACAAATGCTGTTTTCCATCTGCTCGGGAAGAGTCCTAAAGTGTAGGATTGATGAAAAAGCTTACGCAGTGGTTTTGCCAGCGAGGAAGAACACCTCTTCAGAAGAAGGGGAGATATACCATCTGGACCAGCGGATTTATGTATGTTGAGATCTTTAAGTACTCTTGCTACTACACGAGTGCGAAAGTAGATTCGTCCCATTGAAGATTCGACGCACTCAAGTGTAGGCGGAGACAAAGCACAATCTGGGAGTGTTGAGCCGGCCGCAAAGTGTGCAGCAAGCAGATTGGCCTTATCCAAAGAGCTGACAGCTGGAATGTCATTGTAAATGGGGAAGAGCGACCGGTTTTATTTACGTCTAGCACGTTAAGTCCAGCCGAACAGAATTATTCTCAGCTTCACCGTGAGGCACTGGCAGTAGTACTTGCGGTGAAAAGGTCCCACAAATATGTGTATGGGAAAAATTCACTATCCATAGTGATAGTCTTCCCTTGAGGGAGATTTTAAACCCAAAGAAAGGTACTCCTCCGGTAGCAGCCGCCCGAATCTATCGTTGGGCAATTTTTCTTAGTATGTATGACTATACTCTTGTTCATAGATCAGCCACCAAAATGCAACATGCAGATGGATTGTCGCGCCTTCCCCTCGAAAATACTACAGGAATTGATGATGTCAACATTAGTTCATTGAGTATTAGTGACAGTGTTCCTCTCACGTTTAAGGAAATTGGAGTCCAAACTCAAGAAGAAAAAGATTTGAGAAAACTACATAGATTTTTGAAAATGGGATTTCCTAGATCAATTCCACTTGGGTTTGAGATATACCATCGTAAACAGGCAAATTTATCTATTCAAAACGATTGCATTTTGTACGGTGATCGAATTCTTATGCCTCCCAAATTGAGAACACAAACTTTAAAAATATTACATGATACTCACGTAGGGGTTGTACGAATGAAGGCCTTAGCATGATCGTATGTATGGTGGTTGGGAATGGACGATGACATTGAGCAATATGTAAAGCAATGTCGTAGTTGTGAACTTACTTCAAAGAGGGCTTGTACAAACGAAACAATTAGATGGCCTAATTCTGAAAGGTTTTTCGGTAGAATTCATATAGATTTCTTTTGTTTTAATAGAGACACATTCTTGATTTTAATGGACAGTTTTAGCCGCTGGATGGACGTAAAACTGTTAAGAACAACCACCGCTGGGTCAGTAATTGATGTTTTAAGAACGATTTTCTCATATTTTGGACTACCTGATCAGCGCTGTTTTTGAACTTTTGTCAAGATAATGGCATAAATTGTATGAAGAGTCCCCCTTACCATCCTCAATCTAATGGGCTAGCCGAAAGAGGGGTGCAAACCATTAAGTCAAGTTTAAGAAAACTGTTTTTAGATTCGCATAAGAGTTCAGTACCTATTAAAGTAAAAATTGAAAATTTCTTAGTGAAATATCGTTCCACACCCCTTTTAATTTGATATTTAAGAGTTCCCCAAAAACATTAATAGATTTAATGAAACCATCTGGATATTTTAAACAAAACGGAATAGCATGCCCAGAATTTCCTAAAAAGGGGGAGAGTATTATATCAAAGCAAGATTGTAAAATTGTAAATTTTGAGGAAGGAGAAAATGTTTTATATAGAGCAGAAAGCAAAACAAATGTCAGTTGGTCACCTGCAACTGTTATAAACAAATTGGGTAATGTAGTGTATTTAATCAGTTTGAATGGAATTCAGAGAAAAGCACATCAGAACCAACTTAGAAGATCCACTATTAAAGTAATAAGATTTGCTCCAATACGAACCTGTCGACAATCTAATACAGTTGCAGATGATTCAACCTTAGTTTTAAGAAAGGGTCAAGGATTACATATGAAAAACCAAGCTCCAATAAGGAGATCAAAACGAATACATTTAGGGAAAAATATTCCGCGCTATAAGTATTGAAATCGAATTATATTTGAAAAGAAGTAATATTTGAAGTATATTGTTTTGCATTTTCCTAATTTCATAGTTGTTATTGGTGTTGGGTAGTTTTAAGTCTAAGATAAGTTGATGGCATTAGCTTTGTATTAAGTCGGGGGAAATGTGATGTATGAATTCTTTTACACCCTACTGTATGATGCCGCTAGTTAAGTTATCAGCTAATTTGTTAAGAGCATTGATTATCTCAAATAAAGTCAGTCTTATTACAACAGCCGTGTGTATCAAACATATATATATAAAACTTAGAAAAGATCCCGATTTTGCCAAAAAAATCATCTTTTCAGATGAAGCTCATTTTGATCTTGGCGGGTATGTAACAAACAAAATTGTCGCATTTGGGGCACAGAAAACCCGCACGCATACATTGAAAAGCCGATACACCCACAACGAGTCACTGTTTGGTGCGGATTTTTGTCCAGAGGCATAATTGGGCCATTTTTCTTCGAAAATGAGCCAGGAGTGGCCGTTACGGTCAATGGCGATCGTTATCGGGCCATGTTGAACGAATTTTTGTTCACAAAAATTGAAGAGGAGGATATTGGCAACATTTGGTTTCAACAGGACGGCGCTACGTGCCACAGCCGAAGCTACACTCGATGTTTTGCGCCCTGTTTTTGAAGATCGCATTATCAGCCGCAGAGTTGATGTCGTTTGGCCACCTCGGAGCTGCGATTTGACACCGTTGGACTATTATTTGTGGGGTGCCGTAAAAGATAAGTGTTACGCCGATAAGCCAGATACAATTGACGCTTTAAAGGACAATATTCGTGAAGCCATTGGTGAAATACAGCTGCACAGAATCGATAATGTGCTTCAAAATTGGACCGATCGTGCAGGCTACTGCATGGCCAGCCGAGGCAGCCATTTGAATGAAATTATTTTCCATTATTAACCGGAAGGATAAAACTAATTATCTGTCAAATCAGACATGAGCTAAGTGTTACCATTCACGAAATAAGCACTAGTTGAAAAAAACGTTAGATGGCGGACCCTTTAAATTTAGTGAAATTTATAAAAATAATGAAAGATAACAATGTCAAAAGCAAGATATCTGACAGAGGAAGAAACGGAAGCATTTTTGAATGAAGGCGATGGCGATATCAGTGATGACGAATTTGTGCAAGAAGAGAATATTAATGATGACGATAACTTGTATTCAGACGATAGCGATTCTGACGAAGAGCAAGCGAGAAGTTGAAAATGTGGATCCACTGCTTGTTTCGAAAGATGGTATTGCTTGGCAACTACAGCCATTTCAGCATCAAAGTGGTAGATTGCGGAATGAAAATATAATTTCTCTTCATCCTGGAACAACAAGCTCGTGTTGATGGCATCAAAGATTCTTTTTTGCTTTTCTTCCCACCACAAATTGAAAATACCATTTTGAAGCATTCAAATGCGTATGCACAAGCAACATAAGGATTTCAAACAAATCGATTCGAATATGTTGCAAGCTTTCGTAGTTGCTTTCTTTCTTATTTCAACTGATTCTTGACTATTTTACTTTTAGATCGAAAAACGAAACTACAATTGAATTGTTTGATGATATTAGCGGTCGTCCGGTGTTTAGGGCAATTATGTCGAAGAAAACATTTGAGTATTTGAATCGAGTTATTCGTTTTGATGATGTCATTAGCAGAAGACAGGAACGATCTACAGATAAATTTGCACCGCTTCGGGATATATTTGATAAATGGTCCAATTTATTGAGTGACTACTACAATCCACATGACGAGCAATTACTTAGTTTTCGTGGAAGATGTAAATTTCGTATGCCATCAAAACCAGTAAAATACGGACTAAAATTCGGGTTGCTGGTTTGTTCTTATACCTGCTATGTTTGGAAAATCCAGCCATATTGGGGAAAGGCGATTGGAGCCAGTTCGAGTGCAAAAAGACAAGGCGAACGAGTAGTTTTGGATCTCGTTGATGGCTTGAAAGCTCACAACATAACAATGGATAACTTCATTTCCTCATATGAGCTTGGGCAAAACTTGTTGTCAAAGGGCATTACAATGGTTGGCTCGATGAGAAAAAATAAAAGAAGCATCCCACCAAAGCTTCTTGAATTTTTTTTTTTTTTATAATGAGCTCGCGCTCAAGGGGTTTAAGTACCCTTAAGGTGATTGTACACAGCGCGGGCTAAGG
Organism: Volucella bombylans; assembly: GCA_949129095.1. NCBI lineage: Eukaryota > Metazoa > Arthropoda > Insecta > Diptera > Syrphidae > Volucella > Volucella bombylans. The sequence continues at coordinate 166,408,423 of OX422144.1, read as the reverse complement.
AAATTTAGGGAGGAAGAAAAGAGAGGTACCGATGTACATTGTTTTTAAATGTTTGCAAGTTATAACGATCAGGAAATACAGAGATCGGCAGGGCATTCCATAAGCGAGTTGTACGGCTTAGGAACGAATCACGATATTTTAGAGTACGTCCGAAAATGGGCTTGAGGGTATACTGATGAGCATTCATAGCGAGACGGGTGTTACGGTTGAAAGTTTGAATGGGCGGAATGCTACTGGCGATTTCAGTGGAGCACTGGTGGTGGAAATAGCGATAAAACAAAGTGAGACACGAGACATTTCGTCGGTGTTCGAGGGTGTCCATTGATTGACTGATATTAGTATCGTCAATAAGTTTTATCGCACAGTTTTGAATCCTATCCAGCAGGTGCAGAGATATTTTAGGAGCACCTGACCAGATGTGGGAGTTGTACTCCAATTTTGGGCGGATGAATGCCTTATATATTGAGGCCAGATCAGAGGGGGTAAAATATTTCTTACATCGCTTGAGGAAACCTAGACATTTCGCAGCATTTTTGTCGACATCAAATATGTGGTCATTCCAACGTAAGTTGTCATTGACACACATACCGAGAATGGAAAGTTTTTCGGTTTCGACGATGCAAGTGCCATTCATAAATAATGTCTGGGTGTTTAAATTTCGCTTTAAAGAGAGCAAACAGTATTGTGTCTTGGAAGCATTAAATTCCACTCTGTTGATAGTTCCCCAATTGGTTTTGCTGTTGATATCGGAATTTAATGAGCTTAGCATACGCTGCCGTTCTCGTACTACAGCCGAAGAGCAGGGCCGTGAGTCCGGGAACGAATATGAAAAGCAGAGAGTACTGTCATCAGCAAATAAATATATTGGATTAGAAGTAGCAGACAAGAGATCGTTAATGAAAATTAAAAAGAGTGTCGGTGACAGAACAGAGCCCTGGGGCACACCAGCATTTATTTTGTGAATATCAGACTTGAAACCGTCCAAGACAACTTGAATTGAACGTTCCGAAAGGTAATTTCTAATCCATTGAAGAAGAGAGTCGTCGATCCCAAATGCACGCATTTTCGACAAAAGAGCCTGATGCCAAACTCTGTCAAGTGCCTTAGAAATATCAAGTGCAACTATCTTGCTTTCGCCAGATTGATGTACGCTTTGGTTCCACTTTTCGGTGAGACATGCCATCAAATCACCAGTGGACCTGTTGCTACGAAAACCATATTGCCGGTCATTGAGAAGTTTTCGTGTTTCGAGATATTTCATGAGCTGAGGATTTATCAGTGTTTCCATGACCTTGGAAAGAAGGGACGTAAGTGCAATGGGTCTGTAGGAGGAGAGAGAAAATGATTCGCCTTTTTTAGGACGGGCTGGACAAATGCTGTTTTCCATCTGCTCGGGAAGAGTCCTAAAGTGTAGGATTGATGAAAAAGCTTACGGAGTGGTTTTGCCAGCGAGGAAGAACACCTCTTCAGAAGAAGCGGAGATATACCATGTAAACCAGCGGATTTATGTATGTTGAGATCTTTAAGTACTCTTGCTACTACACGAGTGCGAAAGTAGATTCGTCCCATATAAGATTCGACGCACTCAAGTATAGGCGGAGACAAAGCACAATCTGGGAGTGTTGAGCTGGCCGCAAAGTGTGCAGCAAGCAGATTGGCCTTATCCAAAGAGCTGACAGCTGGAATGTCATTGTAAATGAGCGTTGGAATGGAGGATGAGGCGGAATTTCTAATGTTTTTGACGAACGACCAAAAATTTTTACTGCCTTTGGGACATTGCAGTATTTTTTGCCTCAGTTTTTGGTCGTATTGGAATTTCACACGCTTAAGAAAGGCGTTGCAGTCATTTCCGGCTCGTTTGAACTTTTTTCGGTTTTCCTTTGTCGGGTTGGTCTTGTAGGACCGAAAAAACATTTCTCTAACCCTGACGGCCTCTTTACAGCTCGAGTCGTACCATGCCTTTTCTTTTGGTTTGATACTCTGCATCCGATGAGGAATAAAGGATCTCATTCCAAAGAGAATGGAGAGAATGCAGAAATAGACCGTTGTATGAATCTACTTTCGCATTTACCGAAAACACAGCACTTGTTTCGTACATTGGACGGAAAAATAAGTGTACCGTGTTGCAAAGTACTTTGCGTAACTCAATTGAAATCGAATCGACTGAAAAAAAGTTACCAGCGATTATAGCCTATTATAATAAAACCAAACGGTTTGTTCATATACTACTTTTTGAAATTTCAAGACCCTCTAATGTTGTTTTTTTTTCATTCAATATAGGCGGTGTGGATACGGTTGACAAAATGCTCACTTGTTACAGCTGTAAAAGAAAAACTAACAGATGGCCAATGGCTGTATTTGCAAACATGATTGAAATTTCTGCTTTGAATGCATTAATTATTTTCAAAGAAGTGAATCCGAATTGGCAAGCAACACAAAAAACAACATTAAGAAGGAATTTTCTACGTGAACTTGGAATATCCCTTGCAAAACCACTTATGGAAGCTAGAATTGCGAAGCCAAGATCAGCATCGTCTGCTTTATTGCTTGCAACTGTTTTGGAAGAAAGTTCACCATCGTCACCTTTAGAGGATGTTTCTGCATCAACTTCAACAAATCCACCAAAACGGTCAAGAAGCGTTCCACCACAAATTCAAGGCAGAGCAAGATGTCACGTTTGCTATGAAGAAAAATCCGCCAAAAAAAAAAAATGTCTATGAGGCGATTTGTTGTTGTTGCCCAAAAGCTGCATGTAAAAATCAACATAATCGAAATGTATGTGTAAAATGTAAAATCCTAAAATCCCATATGTGTAGAAATCTACACACGAGGGTAGAGAACGTAATGTTTTTTGAGGATGAGATGAAGGTTATAGCAAACTGGAAGAACGTTCTAAAAAATACACTGGAAATAAGATACGCACAGACTAATAAAAACACCATGTCTAGAATTAAAAAAAAAAACATTCGTTGCTTCTTATTCCAGTCGAGAGGAAAGGCAGAAAAATCAGTTACAAGCCAATGTATAATACTACGAGTATAAACTACTCCAATTTGAATAGTGGTATTATTTCTCTGACTATCCAGTTCCATCAGACTTCCCGAATACTCTTATAGTAGCGTTTTCAAAGCCGAGGTCCTCGTTATATGTATGATTATGAAGTGTTCTCTGTTTCTGTGTTATATTTCAGAAAATGAAGGTACACATGGACAAGGAATCCTGTGAGTTATTACTGGAAAATAAAGCTCAGCGTAAATAACCCGTGCGAAGCGTGTGATGATGAGGGTGTTGCATGGAAACTTCTTTCGCCTCCCTCTAAAAAAAAATTCTTACAGAACTCTAAGAACTATCTAGCAAGTCTGTCAATAAATTGCACAATTTCGCAAATGAGTCATAAAACTGTAATTCTATATATTACGAGTACATGTATTACAAGGGTCAAAACACTTGCTCATCACAATGAGCTTCTCTTGTTCCGTCAATCTAGTCACCTGCCTTACTGTGATAAACAACATGAGATAAAGCACTTGGGGGTATGATACCAATCAGGTACAAACATAAATATTCGACATCTTGAACTCCGAGAAAGGATTCATCAAATTAACAAACTTAATTTATGCACGAATAAAACCTATTTTCTGGAGCACCAAAAAAGGGTCTTCGAATTTCGATTTTTTTTTTATAAAAGTACTTAACAATCAAGTGGGTATTAAAACACTTAAAATGCCTAAGTGTATATTTGTGTTTTAATAGAAAATGTACTTTAAAGGCTTTTGCCTCACCTATACGAGTCTAAGAGGAACACACATTCGTTGAGCAATGCATTATCAAAACAACACACATAATGTCAATTCTAAAACCACAAGTCTTTCCTACAACAACAGAATTGGGAATATGTTCATATCATATTCTTCCCACTCCAACTACCTTATTTAGGTCTGGCTTCAACTGATGATACATGCCACAAGCCTGGAGAGAGGTAAACGTAGTTTTTATCCCCAAACCAGATAAACCTAAATCTTATCGACCCATAATTCTTACATAATTTTTTCTGAATGCCATGGAAAGACTTATCGATTTACAGATCAGAGACCTTCTTTACACAAATTTATCTCTGCACGAGTATGCACACAGGAAATAAATATCAACGGAAGGCGCTCTACTGAATCTGATAACCCTGATTAAAGAGGATTACCGACAAAGGAGATTGCACTATGTGTCTTCCTAGATATTGAAGGTGACTTCCATGATACCGAATCCATTTTGCAAGCCATGTCTAAAAAATGTTTTGACTATTCCACTAACCGCTGGGTTAGAGCGATGCTTGAAAACCGGAAAATCTCCACATCTTCCGGAGGGACTTAAATTGCTGTCTCAACCGTCAAAGGTTATCCACAAGGAGGTGTTCTCTCCCCACTCTTGTGGTCACTGATTACTGATGATTTACCAGTAAAATCTAGTAATCTAGGCTTAGTCACAATACTCGTAGTGAAGGGTAAACACTATAAAGATGTTTGCTATGAGATGCAGAGTGGTCTAAAGATAGTAAATGACTGGTGTGTTGGAGAAAATCTCTCAAGAAAAAGAAATTGTGTGCTCCACCGAAGTAAATTAACTTCGAATGGTTCCCGAAAAAACACTAAATTTTCACTCACGTATTAATAATAAAATTACCAAAGCGACTAAAGCTATGTCTGCTTGCCGTCGTATGTTTGGTAATGATTGGGGTCTAACCGCAAAGGTCACCCGTTGGATATACCATATACAATGATGACACCACCCATCATCACCTTAGCTTCCTAATACTGTTTTTAGGTCGCAGTGCCCCGGAAATTTGCGAATCACTAAATTTTTAACGCTGGAAGGTGTAAACCTGCCGAAATTTTTCACAAATTCACTGCATAGTTTGCTGAAAGATATCTTTCAAAGATTCAGTCCATGACTGGCAAAAACAGAATTCAAGTTTTCGAGAATAATGTGTGGGGACCGTGAACCATCACTGAGGCGAATATTTGTGCTTCAAACACACTGATTAAATCTGACCGGTGGCTTGCAGTTTTAGAAATTGCAGTAGTGCTCAATCACTCTTTTTTGATGACTTGGACTTCAAAAAGTTGTCAGCAAAGTGAGTGCCTCCTCCTATCCTCTTAACCGAAGACCAAAAAGAAATGCGTCTTGCAATGCAATATCATAGTGAGGGAGATGATTTCTCACGTTCTCCTTCTGCAGGAAAAGTCTTTGCAAATGTTTTTTGGGCGTCCAAAAATGAAAATTGCGCCTCTCCACGATATGCGTAGAGTGACACTGTTTACTACTAGTTTCTGATTTTTAACGTAAACTACTCGTCATGGAGACTTGTGTTTACGGGATGCCCATACATCCATGGGGGCAAGGATGCGTCTTGCCATCGCTCTGCCGCCTTCCTGAGATACCAATTCGGAACTATGTTGCCGGCACAAGTTCCACTCTTGGTATGAGTCGAGGCCGACCTAAAACCTCTTACTGCTCTTAGGGTCGCAGCACCCAGTACTTATTGCAACTCTACATTGGGTCAACCAAAGGAAGACCCTTCCCGCGACTTTGGGTTTAAACCACAGCCACCATGACGCTCTCACAAGGGGGCCTACTTCTTCAAGTCAGGTCCGGACCGAGAATCGGGAGGGCTCCTGACGCCTGAAGTCCTGGTAGGGACAAGACAAGACCTGGACGCCAACAAGACCTTTGACCGGCAACTTGTGACTGATCAAATCATAGCAACCTTCGGTAGCGTCATCTGATGATGTTTACGATAAGATCAGTTTGCTCTGCCCCCCTTTTTATTAGTCATTGATGGGTGAAGCTTTGATAATTGGGCGGAAGCCCAGCTGTTTACTACCGACAGCTTCTTGATAAAACAGCCTTTCGTTCAAAAAGGCAAAACATGTCTATTCGTAGAGTGATTTTGTTTCATTACAATTCTCAGCCGCATACAACTGAAAGAAGTACAAAATTTCAGTGACACTGAAACATCGGGCTTACAGTAAAGATTTGTTGCTCTGTGATTAAAAAAGAATAGGGATCAAGGTGTGGAGGCTGGGTTACGTTTTGTCTTCCTCGATGAAATTAAACTTATATAAGATTTCCGATCATTAGATTTTCAAGTGCTGATGTTGAGTGAGTGAGTGAAAAGAAAGTGGCAAACTGGCACTGACACTGCCACCGAGCACTATGTAGAAATATGTATAAACGCTACATTAGGCAGTGTTCCCCGGGTGGTGTTCTCTAACCTTGATATGGTCCATTGTAGTAAATGACAAATTCGATGGAACTATTTTATATCTGAACACCTCCAGAAGAAAGTTTGCCTAAACATCAACCCCAAAAAGAGCACCATAGCTGCCTTCATCAAGGGAAGAAAATTGGGCAAACTTACAAATCCAACAGTTTTTGATGAAACCATAAAATGTTGATCAAGTGAAATTTGTTACCTGGATCAAAAAATCACTTCGGACACGTAAAGGGTTTTCCAATAGGGACTTGAAAACTTTGAATTTAATTTGTGAACGCACTCTTTCACTAATCATCAAACTGTTACTGTCAATTTATTCAGTAAACTCAACATTTTCATCATGGTAAAGTACACGAACGAGCAACGTCTGCAAATTAGAAATATTTTCTACCGAAATTCGGAGTCGGTGACTGCAACTTAAGAGAACTTAACTCCAATTTTCGGTCGTAATTCTCGACAGGCAATAACAAGTTTAGTGCAAAAATTTGAATCTACATATTCGTTGTGTGATGTTGCCGTGTCAGTTAGACAACGGGTTGGTCGAAGTGTCGAAAATATCCCTGCCGTTCAGGCGTCCGTAGCAAACGATCCAAATCAGTCAATTCCACGGCGTTCTTAAGAATTGGGCATCGCTCAGACCACATTATGGCGTATCAATACAAGATCAAGCTGACTCAAGAATTGAAGCCGATGGACCATTTGATGTGACGTACGTTCTCCGATTGGGTTCTGGAGAATATGCGCCAAGATGATGAATTTCATCGCAAAATCATCTTCAGTGACGAAGCTCATTTTTGGCTCAATGGGTTCGTCAATAAGCAAAATATGCGTTATTGGTCGGGTGAAAATCCACATGTGCTTCATGAATCACCACTTCATCCACAAAAAATAACTGTTGGGCCATATTTTTTCGTCGACGATAACGATCGTCACGTTACTGTGAATGGTCAGCGTTATCGCGCCATGATCACCGATTATTTTTGGCCCGAATTGGAAGATATGGACTTGGACGACATGTGGTTTCACCAGGATGATGCCACAGGCCACACAGCACACGCTGCAATCGATTTATTGAAGAGTAAGTATGGTGGGCGTGTTATCTCAAGAAATGGGTCAGTCGATTGGCCGCCTCTTTCGTGCGATTTAACGCCGCTTGACTATTTTCTGTGGGGCTACGTTAAGTCATTGGTTTATGCCAACACGCCGACGACGATGGAAGAGCTCAGAGCCAACATTGAACGCGAAATAGCGGCCGTTTCGGCTGAAATGTGTAGCCGAGTCGTTGAAAATTGGGTCCAACGAATCGACCGCTGCAAATGTGCCCGCGGTGGCCATATGAACGAAGTCGAGTTCCATTCATAAATGTTTTGATTGTACTTCAAGCCGATAATAAAGTTTTTGAAATATATCAAAAAGTAACCATAGAAAAGCCAGGGACTCTGGGTAAAACTAGGGCATTAAAGCAAAAATGGCACTGTGGATGTAGGAGTACATGATTGACCTATAGTCACTTATGCATAAACTAAACAAAAGTCTACATGGGCTGGACTAAACAAATTTCAAAGACTCTCCTGTGTGTATGTCATGGGTGCAATAAGAACAGCACCCACCGTAGCATTAGAGATTCTATTGAACCTCCTATCTCTTCATCTTCACATACAGAAAGAGGGTTTGGCTAACGCATTCATGCTTATCGCAATGGATGAGAATAGGTCCACATAGTTCATCCAGAGCTTTCACTTAAACTCACGACTCAAGTGTCTGATAAAGTACAACTCCAATCATAACTTGAAGGTTACATTCCCTGATCGATAGCACTGTGAACAGAATAAACCTCGGTGTAAACGAGATTCACTGGTGTGGTATACTGACGGATCCAAAACAGATGAACGAGCCGGAGCAGGCATACATAGAAACTACCAATACTTCACTGTACGCTAGTAGGGACAGTATAATCTCTGTATTGCACGCTGAGATGCACGCAAAAGAGCTCTGCATTAGGGAGAACTTAAACAGATCTGCCACCAACCTCAAAGCTTGCATTAATAATCTGGGTGCCAAGTCACAGTGGTTATGATCGTAATGAAGGAGCAGATGAATCGGCCAGAAAAGGTCTGGCCTCAAAATTCATGTTGCCACTCATATTCTGCGGGTTACCAATTACCAATTATATGACTGGCTAAAAACAAATGCCTTCCATTATTGGACGGAAATTGAAGGTAGCAAGCAAGCCAAAAACTTTATACCAACTATTTTTCTCAAAAGAACAAAGTAATTCTTACAGCTGTCTAGGGGTCAGATACAAACAATAACCGGATTCTTAGCGGGTCGCTGCAGAGTTAGAAAACACCTACTGATTATGGGAATAGCAGGAGGCAACATAGCAACGAGGACGAAGAAACATCGGTAGGTAGGCTAAACCTTGAGGCAGAAGATATCACTGTCAGCTCACTCAAAGCTATAGCCGAGTTTATTAAAATTGCAGGCATCATCGGTGAGCTTTAACTTGAGGAATTCACAATAGGCTTAACTTGGCCGCAGTAATAAAGGTACACAGTCCCACCTCCGCCCTTAATCTAATCTAACACAACACTGGTTTAACAATACTGAAGGATATTTAATTGAGCTTTTCAATTACTAGAGGTTGTGTGTCTGGAGGTGAATAGAAAATGCTACGAGTATAATGTCAACGTCGGATAGACTTCAAAAATTGGGAATTTGTCAAACAAAAACCTTCGAAAATAATTGTGTCTTCCACCACATAACATGAAGAATATTAGACTTAAGCTTGGGTGTTTGCTAGTGATAATTTAGCTTTTGAACTAGAAACGAAATCCACGATGTCTTTAACAACGAAAGTCATTTAATAAAATGGAATGGAAGCAAATTACCTAGGGCAGGGATAATACAGTCAAAATCGGTTATAACGAAATATCTGTTACTGCGAACTAATCTTGAAGACCCGGCCGAGGTTCATATAAATTGTGCTAACCCAATATCGCTTGTAACGATATCGCCTATAACGAATTATCGCTAATACCGAATAGTTTTAAATGGAAAATTTAAAAATCTATCGCTTATAACGAATATTAAAAAAAATTCATTAACTATTGCAAATTTCGTGCATTTAAAATGATAAATTCTGGGGATTTCCATTTGCTGATTTTTTTCGCATTTCGCATTCTGTTTTTGAGATTAACTGGAATAGTAATTTTTTATATCAAAAAAGGTTAAAAGTGTTTTTTTTTTAAATGAGTTCAAAACGTAGAGGTTTTACAATCGAATAAAAAATCTACAATAATTTCAAGGCTCGAAGGTAGTGATTCCAATAAAAGTTTGGCAACAGACATTTCTGTATCGACTTTAACAATCTCTACCATTTTCAAAAACCGAGATAAAATTAAGAGATAAAATTAAAATAAGTTTGATGCAGTCAACATCCCGACATAGATGCTGCTTTGCTCAGCCAGTTCAAAGCCCAAAGAAGCTTGAATACTGCATTAAGCGGACCAATTCTACAAACTAAAGCAGAAGACTTCACCTGCTCAACAGCTTGGATTCAACGATTTCGGCAAAGACATCGTTAGTGCAATGGTAAGCGGTGAATGTGGTAGTGTTTCTAAAGAAATTGTGGATGATTGGTTGCGTGGCGTATGGCCAAAGCTGCCAGAGGGCTGCTCAGACGATCAAATCTTCAACATCGACGAAACCGGTTTGTTCTACAAAATGGCACCTAATAAAACTTTAAAATTCAAAGGTGACAAATGCGTTGGAGGTAAAATGTCAAAGGAACGAATTACGGTTTTAGTAGAAGCTAATATGACCGGAACTGCTAAACAGAAGTTGTTGGTTATTGGAAAATCAAAAAAAAACCCGAGGAGCTTTAAAAATATCAAGAAACTTCCATCATTGTATGAGTCCAATTAACGAGCCTGGATGACATCAGACATATTCGAAAAACATTTAAGAAATTGGGAAAGACAGTTGACAAAACGAAAGGGAACACTTCTGTTGTTAGTGGTCAATTGCCCTACACGTCCAAAGATAGATGGTCTTAGTTCTATGAAGCTTGTGTTTTTACCACTTAATACAACTTCTGTGTTACAACCAATGGATCAGGGTATTATCAGATCACTAAAAGAGCATTACAGACAGCTTCAAGTACTAAACATACTCGTAATTCGTAACATCGAGAAACAAGTTGGATTTATGGATGGTGGATTTATCCTGATAACTCAATCAAAACTGAGTTCGAAGAAGAAGACCATTGGACTTTGAGACACTGGATTGGATTCATACACTTTTGAAGATTTGGTTAATGTGGACAATAACATTGTGACTGCAAAATTATTAACCAACGAACAAATTATTGATTCTGTATCGAAACAATCATTTATAAAGCAAACATAATTTGCCAATTTTATAACTTAGTTTAAATTGTAATTTGCATTTGTTTTTAACTCATTGATTCGTTAATTCATTAGTCTTGACTTTCATATTATATACATTAACATAACAGCACAATGTACAGAATCTTATCATACCACATCGGATCATATACACGTTAATAGTTTTCCTTAGCAAAGCGTTTTAATTAAACGCTTATTCTATCGTTTGCTGTTATCGAGTAAAGACACATTCGGTGTCTTGTTAAATCAATAAAATTCGTTAATCGCCTTATGTTCATAGTTCTTTTTTTTCTTGTTTATTTTTCGCTAAACATTGAACAGATTCTGTTCAAAATGAAGAAGGTAAGAAGAGTTTTTTAGTCTTGTTTCTCTGACAGTATGAAAACATTTTGCAACATTTTTATTTACAGAAACTGAAATAATTACAGTGAACATTGTAGAGACTGCCAAAGGCTCTTACTGGCTGGCATCGGCTTACCTTGGCCACGACCAAGTGGGCCCTCTCCCTGGTGATAACCTAGAAAGGGTGGTACTGGAAGCGGGAAGGCAAAAAACTGGCCTCATAATCGGATGTGACGCTCACGCACATCACACGGTATGGGGCAGTACCGACATCAATGATAGAGGTGAGTCACTTTTAGACTATATTTTAAGTACTAACCTCTTAATTTGCAATATTGGCAATGAGCCCACTTTTATAACAAGAAACCGACAAGAAGTGTTAGATATTACTCTTGTCTCCGACAGCATCACCCAAAGGCTAACAAACTGGATGGTATCGTCTGAACACTCCTTTTCAGACCATAGATACATCCAATTTAGTCTGAGTGATGCTCCCCCCCGCCAACCAGCTTTCCGGAACTACCGGAAAACTGATTGGACAAAATACAGAGGAATACTGTCAAAAACGTTATCCTCTGAACTATCAAGCCCCTCGCGTGACACCAATGAGCTCGACATGAAAGTCAGGGAATTTACTCTGACTTTCAATAAGGCTATGGCCGCTTCCTGCCCTCTTATTCAACCAAGAAGCAAGAAAAAGCCACATTGGTGGACATCGGTACTGGGACTGCTCAGAAACGCCTGCAGAAAACTTTTCAGCGCAGTAAAAAGCACAAGAAAAGTGGCCGAATGGGACTCATATAAAGAATCCCTCAAATTATACAAAAAAGAACTGAGGAAGGCAAAGCGACGATCCTGGAGGTCATTCTGTGACAAAATTACAGAAACCTCTGAGGCATCGCGGCTAAGAAAAATCCTCTCCACAAATCCTATGATGCCCAGCTGTTTGAAAAAAACCGATGACTCTTGGACAACCTCAAGTGATGAATCACTCAACCTGCTTCTGGACACCCACTTTCCAGGTAGCTCCCAACTCGCGGCCAGTAGCAGCCCAAACAAGCCTACTGCAACCGTGACCAAAATTCATGGTCTGATTACGAGAGACAAATTGCTCTGGGCGCTGCATAGCTTCAAACCATACAAGTCTGCTGGTCCGGACGGTATTATACTTGCCGAGCTACAGAGATCCTCAGATATTATTCTACCGGTGTTGGAAAATATTATGAGGAGCTGTGTAGAACTTATCCACATTCCACTGTTATGGGAAGAAGTCAATGTAGTATTCATTCAAAAAGCTGGAAAATGTTCTCATGTAGTCCCAAAGGACCTCAGACCTATAAGTCTATCATCATTCCTTCTGAAAACTTTAGAACGACTGATTGATATCCATATTCGAGCTAAAGTTGATCCAAGACTTCTGTCTACGGCTCAACATGCCTACTGTAAAGGAAAGTCGGTGGAAACGGCTTTGCACTCTCTGACTAGCCACATCGAACGATCCCTACAATATAAGGAGTACACAGTGGTTGCTTTCCTAGACATAGAGGGCGCCTTTAACAACGTCAACACATCCGCAATCACGACTGCGCTGTCAACTCTGCAGGTAGACGGCTCACTTGGGGAGCTGACCAGTCTAATGCTAAAAAGCAGGATAATCAACTCCAAATTGGGTGAGACTTCTGCTAAAAGATATGTCAGTAGAGGTACGCCGCAAGACGTAAGGGAACTACTGATATACGTGGAAGCGGGTGGTAGCAGAGTGATTGCTTATGCGGATGTAGTTGCCATAGCCGTCTCAGGAAAACATCTAAATACCATTAAAGAACCCCTCCAAGTAAATCTTAACAGATTAACCCGCTGGGCAGATCGCTGTGGATTGGGAATAAACCCCCATAAAACTGATCTTGTCCTCTTTTCTAGGAAATATAAAATTCCAATCATAGACCCTCCTTCAATAAACGGTACCAGTTTAGCTTTCTCCGATACAGGAAAAAAAATCTGGGTCTCATTTTTGACAGGAAACTAAACTGGAAACCTAACATTCAAGAAAGAGTCAATAAAGCTACAATAGCTTTATTCTCTTGCAAAAAAGCCATTAGGAACAAATGGGGCCTTCAACCTCTCATAACCCACTGGCTATACATCTCGGTCATAAGACCGATACTTCCTTACGGGCTGGTTGTCTGGTGGACGGCCTTGGAAAATGCAGTCAACCGCATAAAACTAAGCAGAGTCCAAAGAACAGCATGTCTATGTACAAGCGGAACCTTGTGGTCTACCCCCTCTGCGGCATTAGATATTCTGATATTCTGTCACCCCTCGACATTTTTAGCAAGCAAGTAGCTGCGACACCATACCTGAACTTTGGTTTAACAAAAACTTCCATGGAAGCTTCCCCTCTAGATCATTCTGGGAGGAGGATGCTTTCATGGAGGACAAGTCAATCCATCTCTACACAGATGGATCTAAAACCGACAGCGGAGTTGGTGGCGGGGTTTTCTCAGATAAGCTAAATCTAAGCCTCTCTTTCCGTCTTCCAAATGACTGTAGAGTGTTCCACGTGGAAATTTTGGCAATTAAAGAAGCTCTGTCCTGGCTGAAGAAAAACGTGATATCTGCAAAGCATATCCGCATAGAATATTTAGAATATTTTCATTATATTCTAAAACCGCTCTTGAATGCCGATCATCTCTCATGGAGATGGCAGAGCAGTTCAACATTCACTTTTTTTGGGTACCGGGCAACAGAGACATTCCAGGGAACTGCAGAGCCGATGAACTCTCCAAAATTGGAACCACTCTACCTATCCTACCGGACAAAGATAGTATAGGTATACCAATCGCTACGTGCAAACTAACACTAAAAGAACAGACCTTAGGTGGACTACTGGGCAAACATGTCTAGCGACCAAACAGATCTGGCCAGGGCTGGATCTGAGTTGCTTTAAGTGTCTGATCCTTTTAGATAGGAAACATCTCAGCACCATAATAGGTGTCATTACTGGACACTGACTCATAGGCAAGCACGCAAGAAGGCTTGGAGCTTTTACTAATGATTTCTGTAGAAGCTGCATGGACGAGGAAGAGGAGGAGACAATCCCCCACCTACTCTGCACATGCCCAGCTCTCCCTCAGAGAAGGAAGCTTCATCTAGGAGCTTTCTTCTACAACGACCTAAACGATCTAGAAAAACTAGACGTTAACAGTCTCCTACGCTTTATTATAAGCTCAAACTGGTTCCAGTAGTAAGAAGATCATAGATCCACGTGGCATCACAATGGGCCAATAGGCCTAAGTGGGTTGGTATTTCCAACAGCCACTCTTACCTAACCTAACCTTGTAGATGCACTTCTGGCTGTCAATACCTTGAAATCGTTTGTTTTGTTGACTGATACTTTTGACCAAGGTTGTGAAGAACTTTTGATCAAAATGGAGATGAAAATAGAAGGAGAGTTCGTCAACAGCAGAAAATCACAGATTACTTTGTGATTGAAAAAAATGGCAAATCGATTATAACGAAACATCGGATATAACGAACAAAATCACCAGTCCCATCGAGTGCGTTATAAACGATTTTGACTGTACTTATATTCATTTTCCCACACTAGTATATACGCATATAAAATCAAAGTTTGGGCAAACTCATGCTAGAGTCATACCAAGTAAGCCTGACCTGATCCCATTACCAAAAGACAGATAGATAACCAATCTATGATAAAGTTGTATATTTTAGTAGGAAACAAAATGCAAATTCGAATTAAAAAAACACGGCCTTGGCAACTAAAGCCACAATTTCACTTTCCAAAAATATCAGGCAACTTGTTTCTTAGTAATCATCAACCTAATGTCAATAGGAGCAATCAAACTGAAATATTGCTCAAAAGAAATCACAAAAATCACCAATAAATTGTTTATACGCTAATGGGCTGGCAGTCTGGTTCTAAATAACATGCAGTTCCGAAGAAATTCGGATGGGGACCGGGTTAGTCAACAAGTGCCTTTCGAAAAAATAAGAAAACCAAAAAAATACATTTTTTTTAATTAATCAACATAATTGGGCGTCATCAGGGGTATAACATTTTATGCAAAAAGTGCTTCACTACTTTATAAGTATGAATTACTTGATTTGCTTTTTTCTCCAATTGGTTTTGTTTTTTTTTTTTTTTTTGTCTGTTAAAGCTCTCTAGATGTACATACATATACCGCATGCGATATATAACAAATCAACATAAACTATACTATGTACATTCACATATATGTACGTTATATCATTTTATGTACTTCGTTTTTGTTTTTTTGTTTTTTTCTGAAACAGTTAATATATTTTATATTTCCTAGCTTGTGATAACTTAGTTAAACATTTACTATAATAAATAACACATCGAGGCATTAAAAAATACATTGTACAATTTCTAACTAATAAAATGTATACATAAAATTTTTTTCGCATAAGACATTTTGTTTACCAGGACGAAGGACGGACCCTCCTGGATTATTTTTATTGACCGGATTGGTCCTTTGTTTAGTGTAATTTTTCGTTTATTTATTTTATATATTTATTTTAAACCCCCCCCTCTACTTATCGATTTAACGCGTTTCAATTTAGTAAAAATATTTTTTTTTTTTATTTTAACTTTTAGGCATTTAGTTTGACTTTCTTTTTGTTTGTTTTTTTTTTTTAAGAAAATTATTATACATATATATGTTTTTACCACTTTGTACAATGTTTGTTTGAATTTTGTGTTTTTTTTTTTCTGACAATAAATACATACACACACATGAATAATAAAGTAACAAGGACAACAATAAGATGGATAACTTCAATCGTAACACGTAATATACGTGTGTAACTTCTCCAGAGAAAAGTCAGCTTAACTATCTTCGTGGCTTATGAATATATAGCCTTGCCGATACTACGTCGTTTCTTTTTATGTGGCTTAGATTTGACCCCTAGTTACCCAGTTTTAATCCATCGATCTATCGAATATTCTAAAGCTGATATCCAACTGGAAGGAAAACAAAAAAAGGAAAAACGGAAAAACTAGCAATTGTACGTACTTTTCAAAAGACTTACCGTTTTTTATCCATTTCGGACTCAGTACTGAAGTAATAGTGTCTAAGTTTAGATTCTGGTGGGATAATTTCAAAGGAATTTTTGCGACCAGCCGAATTGGTAGACATTGAAGCCACTTTGTAGCCTTGTAGGCATGCCATACCTATACAAGAAATCACAGTGAAAATCAGTTGGAAAATTTTAATTAAAACAAATACGAGTAAACATCATACCAAAAGCAACTTTACTATTTGCATCCTGATAGAAATACAAGCATGCATCTTTAAGTACGCAGTATCTCTTAGACCAGCCACACCAACGAGAGCCCAATTTCATGAGATAACCAAAGCAATCGGGACGATCAATTCCACTAGGCGGAAGCTTTAAATTCCTTGAACTAAAATAAAGAATTTCTTTTTAATGTTTTTCTGCATACATACTCGTATGTATGTGAGAATCTACCTCATATCTAACCAAGGATCGGCTTGCGTAGCCGAATGTCGCATAGCTGAAATCCATCGATTTAAAAGTTCATCAGTGTCTGCAGCTAGATGCACTGGTATTCCTTCACCAGCAACAATTTTAAAAGCAAATGGCTTTCCAACACTAGTGTCACAACGTTCAATAGAATGCTTAGCCAATATGATGGCACCTACAGGTTGGGTGTCCTGAAAATTAAAGTCGAAACGCCAAATAAGTAATACATACTCGTAGTGACAATCTTTTTCTTTTAGTTCTTTGTAAAGCCAATCACAATTTTTTTTATTAAATTGAAAAGCTGAACAACAAGATAATTACAGCGCTACTAAAGAGTGTTTTTTTTTTCCTGATACACTTTCGAATTGTATTGTCTTGCTTGATAGTTCTTTAACATTTATGTTCAAATTGGTTTGACTAAATAGGCGAGCAGTTGAACTGAGCTTGTTTTTTTTTATAAAGTAGCGTGCGCTCAAGGCGTTAAGGTTCCCTTAAAATGTTTGCATTCAGCACGGGCGAAGGAAATTTAGGGAGGAAAGATAGACAGGTACCGATGTACGTTGGTTCTAAATGTCTGAATGTAATAATGACTAGGAAATAGAAAGCTTGGCAGGGAATTCTACAAGCGAGTTGTTCGGCTTAGGAACGAATCACGATATTTTAGAGTACATCCGAAAGTGGGTTTTAGGGTATCTATAATGATGAACATTCATAGCGAGACGGGTGTTACGGTTGAAGGTTTGAACGGGCGGAATGATACTGCCGATTTCTATTGAGCACTGGTGGAGAAAATAGCGATAAAACAAGGTGAGAAACAAGTCATTTCGTCGGCGTTCGAAGGGGTCCATTGATAGGGTCCCCTATGAGTTTTATCACACGGTTTTGAATCCTATCTAGCAGGTACAGAGATGCTTTAGGCGCACCCGACCAGATGTGAATATTGTACTCTAATTTTGGGCTAATGAATTCCTGTGGCCAGACCAGAAGGGGAAAAGTATTTTTTAAATCGTTTGAGGAAACCTAGACATTTTGCATCATTTTTGGCGACATCGAATATGTAGTCATTCAAAAATTAGTCAAGAATGGAAAGTTTTTCGATTTCGACGATGCAAGTGCCATTGATGGCACACAATAACCTGTGTGTTTATATTTCGCTTTAACGATAGCACACAGCATTGTATTGTGCTGTAGCATTAAATTCCACTCTGTTGATAGTTTCCCAATTGTTTATGCTGTTAATATAGGAATTTAATGAGCTTAGCGTACGCTGCCGGTTCCGTTCTACAGCCGAAAAGCAGGGACCTGAGTCCGGAAAGGAATATGAAAAGCAGAGAGTACTGTTGTCAGCAAGGGAATATATTGGATTAAAAGTAGCAGACAAGAGATCATTAATGAAAATTAAAAAGAGTGTCGGAGACAGAACAGAGCCCTGGGGCACACCAGCATTTATTTTGTGAATATCAGTTTTCAAATCATCCAAGGAGTTTCTAATCCATTGGAGAAGAGAGTCGTCGATTCCAAATGCACGCATTTTTGACAAAACAGCCTGATGCCAAACTCTGTCAAATGCCTTAGAAATATCAAGCGCAACTATCTTGCTTTGGCCAGATTGATGTATGCTTCGGTTCCACTTTTCGGTGAGACATGTCATCAAATCACCAGTGGACCTGTTGCTACTAAAACTGTACTGCCGGTCATTGGGAAGTTTTCATGTTTCGAAATATTTCATGAGCTGACAATTTATTAGCGTTTCCATGATCTTGCAAAGAAGGGACGTAAGTGCAATGGGCCGGGCTGGATAAATGCTGGGGGAGATATGGGGAGATATACCATCTGGAAAGCGGATTTATGTATGTTGAGATCTTTAAGTACTCTTGCTACTACACGAGTGCGAAAGGAGAATCGTCCCATTGAAAATTCGACGCACTTAAGTGTAGGCGGAGACTGGGAGTGTTAAACTGGTAGCAAAGTGTGCAACAAGCAGATTGGCCTTGTCTAAAGAGTGGACAGCTGGAATGTGAATGAGCGTTGGGATGGAGGATGGGGCAGAGTTTTTGATAAACGACCAAAAGCTTTTATTACCTTTGGGACATTGCAGTATTTTTTGACTCAACTTTTGGTTGTACTGAAATTTCACATGCTTAAGAAAGACGTTAAAGTCATTCCTGACTCGTTTAAACTATTTTTGGTTTTCCTCGGTCGGGTTGGTCTTGAAGGACCGAAAAAACATTTATCTAACCCTAACAGCCTCTTACAGCTCGAGTCGTAGCATGCCCTTTCTTTTGGTTTGATACTCTTCATCCGATGAGGGATAAAAGATCTCATTCCAAAGAGAATGGTGTCTGTGATCATATCAGCAGCGGCATTCACGTCGTTATCGAGGAAGCATAACGACCACTTAAAATTCCTAAAGAAGCTGTTAAGATCACTCCAGTTGGCTTTCTCGTATTGCCATACGATTCTTTTAGGAATTTTTTCTCTAACTGTGTGGTCGGTGTACGAGAAATTAGCTGATATGACACAATGGTCCGACGAGCTTAGAGGGGAGAGCACATCAATGGTGTACTTATCAGGGTGAGAAGTTAAAAACAAGTCCAGGGTGTTGGCGGTATGACTATCAACGTCTGGTATTCGCGTGGGCTCATTTACAAGCTGCGTTAAATTGTTTTCCGCAGCGAAGATCTCAACACACCGTCCTTCGGGTGTTGTCTGTCCAAAATGTCGGAGCCGCCCAGAATTGTGTATATTGAAATCGCCCGTAATTAATATACAGGGATACAATTCTTTGAATGGAGTCACACAGCGCATCAAACTCGCTAAAAGTCGAATCTCTGTCCAGTTTGGGGCTTCTGTAAATAAAGCAGTAGTGGATAATTTGCTTACGGAGATGGAATTTTAACCACATGAAGTTGAATTCCGGATTGGAACATGGATCACATTGTGGTGGAGTTTGGTAAGCTACATCACTACGCACATAAATGGCGAGACCGCGGTGAGAGAAGAATAATGTCACTAGTTCGTAGTCAGGTAGCTTCAGGTCAGAGTGATCTGAGAGGTGTGGGCAGGGATCTACCCGTCTTTCACTGATTGCCAAAACAGCTGGTCTGAATTTACAGGTGTGGACGTACGCAGGAAAGTGATTACTTTTTAGCCCGCGTATGTTTGCAATGTCCACATTAAATTCCCGAGTCATGAAAAAAAAATACAAACACAAAAAACACAATCACCTACAATGCTATGCAAGGCTGCGAAGTGTAATGGGTAGATTGCGTACAAAATTCGCTTTACTTGTAGCTGTTCGGAAATCCTGAATTGTCAATTCGTGTGGTCTCTGTCCTTCGAATTTGTAGAAAATTTCACGGCTCAAACTTATATAAGATCATGGTGGTGCAGGCACCTAAAACCAAGAGACCTTGGCCTGCAACAGGAGCAGCTTCAAATCAACACTTATTGTTATTAAAAATTTGTATTTAGTAACGAAACTCACTTTTGGCTCAATAGATTTGTCAATAACTTAAATTACCGTTGTAGTAGAGAGAGCTGTTGCTTCACACCCTGCGGTTGCAGATTCATAGATTCATGTTACTCTAAAATAAACTTATTGCTCCCGGTATGTATTCACTCCTGCACTCCTCCAGTCCATATTGTTATTAATTTTTTTAATTACCCAAACAGATCGCAGAAAAATCGCTTTGTACATCGCCTTACTTTTCAGAAAGCTGGGTTGAATGCTGTGAAATTTGATTAGTTTGCATTGCAGGCTCTAGATCTCACCCGTATATTTTTAATTTCCTGATAGGGAAGTTTTTACATTCACCCCAAACATCGAAAATGAAAATGTTGCGATATCTTTACGTTTGAAGGTGACTATAGTGTTTCTAGACAGGTTTTAGGAAAATGTCTGTATGTGTGGATGCGGGAGCATGTATGTACGTACCATATATGTAAATTTAGAATCTTTGTCAGATGATGCGCTCTCATGTAGAATTGGGGGCATTAAATTTTGACCAAAATCCGCTGATGACTTTTTAAGTTATTGAAAAAAAACCATATGAAAAATACAATAAATTTTTTCTTAAAAATTGAGGAACTTTTCGAAATTTTTGCAGAACTAATCGAAGTGTATTAACATAGCACACGTTTAACTCAAATATGAAAGAAACCAGGTTAGAATTATCTGAGTTATTCAAGGAATAGCAAAAATTTTAGAACGGTCAATGCAGTACTAACTACGATTTCGTTAATACAGGGAGTCCTGCATCTGACCGGTTGAACTTTTATGGGTAATAGCCTTCCTAAATTCTAATAGGAAATTAATTATCAAAAATCATCGGAGAATACTACAAGTTCTCTTTATCAGGAATTTGTTGGCATGAGCCATCCATCGCACCCATAGTATCATTGATCCATAGTTGTTACAAAAGTACTAGGTGGGGTGGAAAGTAACCTCCTTGACCGCCAGAATGAGATGCTACTGCAGAAAAGGTTATGGTTCCTTGAAGTCCGTTCATATTTGGGCAGACATGCCAAATTTCAGTGCGATACTGTCTTTAGTTTTGTTTTGACAGCTGATTGTTTTTGATGTGTTTGGCATCATGTTGAGTATTTCGTTCTCTCATAAAACATTATTTTTTGAGCTGGGTGCCACTCCTGACCAAAAACACGAACGCGAGAGCACTTCGAAAGAGTGTTTGGACTTGCGATGCGGAATCGGGCTGACTTTTGGGGATTGGTAACTGTAGATGAAACTTGGATCCACTATTACACACCAGAGAACAGAATTCGGAGCACCCGTGCTCCGAAGCGGCCGAGAGAGGCTCGATGCGTCTAAAGGTTATGGCGTCGGTTTTCTGGGATTGTCATGGCATACTCTTCGTGGACTACCTCGAAAAAGGAAAAACCATCAACAGCGAGTATTACTGTGCATTATTGAAGCGATTGAAGGCCAAAATCGCTGCAAAACGGCCTCACATGAAGCGAAAAAAAAAATATGTTTTTGCAGACAATGCGCCGGCGCACAAGAGCATCGCAACCACGGTTGAAATCAATGACTTACGGCTCCAATTGCTGTCGCACCCACCGTATTCATCCGATTTGACTCCCTTGGACTATTATCTCTTCCCAAACCTCAAAAGATGGCTCATCAATAAAAAATTCAGCTCACGCGAGGAAATCATCGTTACTTTTCGGACGGGATCAAGAAGTTGGAAAATCGCTGGAACAAGTGGAGGTTACTTTTCACCCCACCTAGTAAGTATCTTCTGCTACTCCTTAAGTACCCGAGGCTATAACTTTGTTAAACTAAATTACGAGGCGCTTAAGTCCAAGATTTCAAATTTTCAGTCATGCTAAGATGTGCTCCTTCCACTGGTTAATTATTTTTACCGTTTTACTTACTTCGATAATTACTGCGTTGAAATGCTCTTTCCAATAGCTAAATATTTAGTTGTTTTGCGCGAGCAAACTATCCTCCTCATCTTTTACGATATCTCTTTCGCGTTTTTTCTTCGTTGAACCCTGGTACTTACACGATGCTTCTCCTCTGAAACATGTCATCATTTTTGTGCAGGCCTTTTTGTGGATATAACTAAGGCGTCACGTCATACTATTAGATAAACTATATAAGGTCGGATTCAGAGGATTCATACACAATTGGTTTGAGTCTTATCTTAAAGATAGAATACAATATGTAAAAATTGGAAGCAATATAAGCACTTCAAAAACCAATAACCTGGGGGTACCCCAAGGTTCTGTACTTGGCCCAATTTTATTCCTAATATACATAAATTCCTTATTTTCTCTCCCATTCATAGGTAAAGTTACAGCTTTTGCCGACGACTTTGGAGTTGCATATTGTTCAGCCAGTCCGCTAGATCTAATCGCTGATATAAACCATGATGTTTTCCTACTTAGATGCTGGTTTGCTAATCACCAACTTATTGTTAGTAGTAAAACTAAGTTGATGTTTATTAGTCTTACTGAGCAAGAGTACACCGACTTAGACATAATATTTCATTCTAAAGTCTGCCCGTGTCACAACTTGCTATACAGCCAATGCAGAATCCAAGGTAGTCAAACCTTCAACAGGAATACTAACTGCAGTATTGATTGCTTCAAAATTGAAGGTGTAGATAATTTCAAGTATCTTGATGTTACAATAGATCAAAACTTGAACTGGTCCGAGCACATTTCTGCGTTAAAAAAATATCTTCTTTCTGCTTCTCGTTGCCTTTTCCGCCTTAGAAAGTATTGCTCTATTGTAGTTGGGGTGGTGCTTATATTAGTAAACTGCAGCAATTAACTGTCCCTCAAAAATCTGCAATTCGTAGTGTTTGTGGTTTTCACCGTTATGCGCACACAATGGACCTTTTCAGGGCCTTGAACATTCTCCCTTTGCGCCATCTATTCTATTTTAAAGTCCTTAAGGTCTTTTTCATGAGAGGCGGGTATCTAGAGAGTCCAATTTCTGACTTTCGTAGCTTACGCAGCAATTCAAACTTTGTTGTAAATGTCCCTGCTTTTCGCAGTACAAATTACAGAAACTTTTACTCCATTGTTTCATGCAAACTATTTAACACTCTGCCCTTAGAAATTCGATCCATAAGAAATTTGTCCGCATTCACTAAGGTAGTTAAATCATGGCTTCTTAGTTTTAATCATCTTGAAATCGAAACTCTACTAAGTTATCCAATTTAAAATATAGTAAAGTAAATAAATAAAAATGATTTGCTCATTTGCTCAACTACGAGTATATATTTACCTATTTCTGCCATTTACATTCAATTTTGTATGTAAGTGCTTTTAATTTGTTAAAGATTATATTTTTTTTCTTCTTTCCTCTTTTTCTTGAATTGAACTTCTGTTTTTCTACCTTTGTACACCCCACACAAAGTAATTTTTTTATTTTTTTTTTTTATAATGTGGCATCGTCTCTAAAGGTGTCACTAACTATTCTATATGTACATATCAAATGCATGTAAAATCGTATTTTAAATTTGTAACTTTTGTATATACATATGAATAAAGAAATTTGAATTTGAATTTTTTGAATTTGAATGTCAGCTTGGAAATCAGAATTTAGTGGATCAGACTGGAGTGGTTTAGGTAGGTGATGAAGTAAAAAAATTTATGGAGTTAGCTAAGAGTTTTAATTCTATTCGATCTATAGAGTTCTGGGTAAAGCAATTCAAAAAATTGCAAGGAGAAAGAGAATAGGTTAAAATTAGGGTAAGATTTGCTACAGTATTTATTTATTTTTTACTACCCAACGATGATTGCTCAATGAGGCAGCTACTAGCTGTCCTATCTAAGCTTTTACTGATGCAAATCACATCCCCAGATCGCTAGAATACAGTCATATTGTAACTGATTCAATCTCAGGAACTGACGTTTAAGGAACTGAATCTCATATAAATTAAGACAGTCAAACCGCTTCGTACATAAATTCTGCAAAATGATTTAAATATCTCGGACAGACGAAGAGAAATGCTAAGAAGAACTGCAAGGCACAAAAACTGCGTAAGAAAACTAACTAAATATAAAAAAAGCGAGGACTTGACTAAAATAGGATGAAAGTTTGAATCATTGGGCGAAAAATTCACTGAACAATATATGGATCTGGTAGTGTTCACCGTACACGGTGAAGAGTGTTCAAATGTACAACTAAGAAGCGTAAGTACGTCTGCATGAGTAGGAGTATCAAGCGTTTCAAATGGTTACGGGTATGCTTTGAGCAACATCAACTCTCTGATTTAAATAGTTTTAAAATCCATCCAGAGTACAATAAAAAACAATTGATGTGCCAAATTTTAAATGAAGCAGTGAACTGATTTAATATTGTGATAGAAGCCTCCTCAAAACATGACATAGAGGGTTAATCGCAAACTAGAAGGTTTTGTGTGAGATGAAAAAGAATCGTATCTCAGTTCTTTGCGGCAATCGAACTCGATCAAACTTTTCAAAAATATGGAAAGCTGTTCCGAAAAAAACCCAAACCAAAACCTCTCTATATACTCAAATATACACACATTTAATTCGAAAATTAAAAGAAAAAAATATCACAATACAGAAGCTATTACCGTCGATTCCCAAAACAAAAAAAAAAAAAAAACGCTGCGACGTCAAGCGGAAGGGTGCCGGACCAACCTGGAGAATGGTCGTGAGTGAAGATGGTATGTGGGCGCCACGCGATTGCTCTTCCGTTCGACTTACCACTGGTTAGAACCGCGACTAACCACCGACATTCGCGATCGAACCGTCTCAATAAAAAAACAAAAAGGAAAACGAAAACCGATATGTACACCACTCTTCCTTACTATGTATATAATATATATATTTCACAAATTGCTTTCCTTAGACTAATACAAAAGATCTTAAAAACTAACTTATATCTAAACTCCAAAAACGAGTGCAATACAAAAAAATAAAAACGCCAACTCCGAATAGAGATAAAAAGAAAAAAAAGATTGGTCGAACCGGGATTCGAACCTAGGCATACACGATTCACCGACTTTTACTGCGGCCCGTGCTACGACGAAGCGGATTTTTGAAAGTTGTGTACTTTGATCCGGCCCGAACTGTTAAGCTAAGTGTACCCTAGTCACTACTTATTGTCTTTTTACAAATTTGTTTTTAGTTTCTATTTTATATTCGTGTTACATGTACTTTATGTTCGATTTTATACAATATATTAGTACGATACCTTGATAAATGTATATATATACGAGCATGTCTATATATTCGTCTTATTTCTTTTTCAATAAGTTTTCCTTCTGCCTCTCAATCGACTCCTCTGGTGCGGTGTGACACCTGTTTTCTTCCTTCGCCTACTTCTTTTTTTTTTTTTTTTTTTTTTTTTTTTTTTTTTTTTTTTTTTGTTGTTTATTAGGATATACTTGTCCTTTTATCTTTAACTTTATTTTTATTCTTATTATTTTTTTTTTCTATTCCTTAACTCAATGGACGTCTGCTCCTTACGTTCGTCCTAACTCAACCAAAACTCAAAACCGACTGCCCTGAATTGTCTATTCGCCCTCCTCACTTCCAACCGGACTCCTTATCCGGTTCGCTCTTTCCCGATTCACGGTAGTTTACCTAGCGCCATAGCACCGCTACCCACGAGATTTGAGAAAGACGAATTCCAACAAAAAAAAATCAACATAAAAATCGGTCCTCGCTGAGATTCGAACCTACACGCTGCTTTAACCACAAAGGATAAAAGGAGAGACAAAAAGAATAAAGCCTTCTTTTAGGCGAAAAACTTTTTCTTAAAAAAACAAATATAACAACTCCCCCCTTTCTTTCAAAAAGGTTTTCGCTAAAAGGACTTCACTTACAGAAGATCAGTTGGATCGTTAAAAATCTTGAGGTCCTTAGCATGCCATACCCCCGCTGTTTTCCCCCTAAGATCACCCAATTCATATGTCCACGGCGATACTCTTTTTAATACCTCAAATGGGCCAACATATTTTGGTGCGAGTTTGGCGGTAAAGTACTGGGCCGCATCAGAAAGCACAAAATTTTTTCTCAACACCTTGTCCCTTGGATAAAACTGAGTATCTCTTCGCCTCAGGTTGTACTGTCGGGCGGACTGTTGGGAACAAGTGAGTATCCTATTCCTAACATCACTGATCACGCCATTCAGGTTCTTAGCCCAGGCTTGAATATCCCCTGATCTATCGGCAGTGTATCCTGTCGCCGGAATAGGCGGCTTATCACCCTTTACTTGCATTTCGCGACCAAAGAGTACGAAATATGGAGTTGTCTTAAGTACTTCATGTGTAGAAGTTCATATCGCGCAGGCCACTTTTGGGAGCAGTATGTCCCACGTGCGGTGATTGTCGGCTATGTAAGCGTGGTCTTCAAGGTCTGATTGTAACGCTCAGCTGGATTTGCCTGAGGGTGGTAACAGGCTGTGAAATCGAGCGTTACACCATAAGTTGATGCCAACTCAGACATTTCCCGACTTTTAAATTGTGCGCCGTTATCACAAACGATCCACCTAGGGACGCCAAATACCAAAACACCTGCTCCTCTAGAATCATTTTAACGGCTTTTGCCGTGGCTGTTCTCACCGGATAAGACAACGGAAACTTTGAGAAATAGTCCACCACGGTTAAGATATATCGATACCCCCTTGTTGAACGTGGCAGCGGGCCGACAAAATCGACACACAGCATCTCCCATGGCTTAGTGACTCCGCTTCTAGTTGCCATAAGACCCGCTGGTTTCTGGAGACTTGGTTTGGAGACCTGACACACTTTACACCGTCGCACGTAACCTGAAATTATATTCCTCATTTTGGGTCAATAGTACTTAGACGTGACCCTATCGAGAGTCTTTTGAATACCCCCAAGCCCACTTAATATGTGATCGTGACATTCACGAAGAACTTCGATCCTACTCTCCTTTGGAATGACCTTTTTCCAGAGGTCTTCGGGAGTTACGAGCGCTGGATAATTTGTCGGAACATGTCGGTATAGAACTCCATCCTTGAGTTTCCACTGACGATACTTTTCCGGATTCTTGATGACCAGCCCTTTCATCCTATTATACCAAGAATCTTGGCTACCTACCAAAGCGACTTCTTCCCCCTGCGCTCTTGATAAGGCATCTGGTACCAAGTGTTCCTTCCCTTTTCTGTGCACAAAAGAAAAACTATACTGCTGCAACTTGACTGCCCACCGAGACAACCTACCCTGTGGATCCTTCAAATTATTCAGCCATAACAACGAATGGTGATCAGTTACAACCGTAAAGACGCTGCCTTCTAAATAAGGACGGAGCTTCTCAATCGCCCAGAGAAAAATTGTAGAAAAATTGCGTTCCGTCCTCGACAAGGTCCTGCTTAGGTAACTGATCACCTTCTCCCCTTCCCTTGGGTGTGCCTGAGTAAGCACAGCGCCAATACCGAAGCCAGATGCATCTCTGTGAACCGTAAAGGGTAAGCTAAAATCTGGGCAAGTCAATATTGGAGCGTGAACCAATTTCTCTTTCAACTCACGAAAAGAGCTCTCGCATTGCTCACTCCAGATGAACTTCCTCTTCTTCTTCAAGAGTTCGGTAATAGGTGCGACCAAGTCGGAGAAGTTCTGTACGAAACGCCTGTACCACGAGACCATGCCGACAAACCTTCGTACTGCGGTCACCGTCGTCGGTCGTAGGTATTCTACCATACTTCGAACTTTGTCTGGATCGACCAACAACCCTTTTTGGTTGACGATGTACCCCAGATACTTCAGTTCGCCCTTACAAAATTCGCACTTTTCCCGACTAAGAACCAGTCCGGCTTCTTGTATTCGCGACAAAACAGCCTTCAATACCATCAGGTGCTGCTCAAACGTTTCCGTTACAATGATAACATCATCGAGGTACACGAACACGTTCGGTTCAAGGTCGGCTCCGATGACTGTATCAATAAAACGCTGCCATGTTGCTGGGGCATTGTGTAGCCCGAACGGCATGCGGCGAAATTGATACAACCCCTTCCCGAGAATAGTGAACGCCGTGTATTTCTTAGATGCATTAGCCATTGGTATCTGCCAGTAGGCTGACTTGATATCCAAGGATGAAAGATATTTTGCGTTCCTCAGCTTATCGAGAGTGGCCGAAACATAAGGTATAGGGTACGCATCCCTCTCAGTAACTTGGTTCAACTTTCGGAAGTCTACACAGAAACGATAACTGCCATCTTTTTTTTTAATCAAAAGGATTGGGGAAGACCAAGGGCTAGATGAAGGTTCTATAACACCCGCTTCGAGCATATCATCTACCTCCCTATTGATATGCTCTTGAACTTTCGGAGATACAGGGTAATATCGCTGCTTAATGGGGTCAGCAGTGGTCTTGATAACATGCTCTACAAGGTGGGTACATCCGAGTGCCGCACCCATGCTGGCGAAAACATTATCAATTAAATCTTGTAAGTGCTTCCTCTGATGGGGTGTTAACTCCGAACTACCCCCAATCTCACAAGCTTCCACCGAGAAATGCCACACGCGATTCTTTAAGTCTGGTATAATTGCAAAACGTTCCCAGAAATCAGCACCTAGAATGAGGCAGTGGGCCAAACGAGGTATCACTAAAACTTCCATCAGCTTCAAAGTACCCTCTACCTCTATTGGAACTTGAATAGCTCCCTTCACTTCAACGCCATCCCCATTGGCAACTGATACTGATTTCACGTCCACATCAATCAATTTGCAGTTAAAAGACCGAAGTGCTTCCCAACCAGCTGCCCCTACAATTGTGCGAGATGCCCCCGAATCCAACACTCCCAGTAGCTTGACCCCATAAATTTCTACCGTAAGGTATGGTCGCCGATCGGAACCTTTCTTCTCCAAAATAAAATCTAACGCCAAGTTACACTCCCCTGCCTTCTTTTTAGCCTTTCCTGACAGGAAAGACCCTTTTGCGGAATTTTTCGCCCGACTCAATGGCCCGCCTGTCCTTGAGCCGCTGCACTGTTTCCCGGACAGGATACTTGTGGAGAACACCGAGGGCAACGACTCCTCACAACGCCGACTGCGTTGCAGCCATAGCAGCGCACTGGCTGTGAACATTGTGCTGCGATGTGCCCAGGCTGCCTGCATCGAAAACAAGTTAGAGGCCTTGAGTTTAGGTTTGTAGCGGGAACCATCGCGTATAGTTCGTCGTGGTTATCAATGTCTACGTAGGCTAGGTCTGGCTCCAAGAGTGAAGTGATGCGTCTTGAAGGCGGAGGCACGAAACTCTCAACATGGTATCTCGTTACTTCTAATCGATGCCCAATGTCAATTAACTGATCCAGAGATGTGATTTCAACCAATGCCATCTGCGTTTGATAAAAGGGAGAAACATTTCGCTTAATCCACTTCATTTTTACCTCCTCGGGGCAGGGATCGCCTAACCTTGAGAACAACCCTAACATCACACTAACAAAAATTCCAATGGTCTCAGAACGTCCCTGTGTCCTATTTCTGATCTCTTCCCAAAGCCGATCATCATACCCTGGTGGTAGAAACCCAGTTCGTAACTTTTCTATTAAGTGCTTCCATGTGGCAATACCGGGTTTATTCGCCCGGTACCATATGGCTGCTTTTCCTTCAAAAAGATCGTATGCTGAACGGAAAAGATCATCCCTAGAAATCCCCCTTGCAACCCTTAAATCCTCTACTTTCTCAAGAAAACTACAAAGAGACTGCGTATGATCACCGCTAAACTTCAAACCCCATTTAAAAACCGGGACTCGATCCGTGGAAAGGAAGTACGGAGAAGACGTAGCTTGAGGTTGCGGGCTAATATGCCCACCTGTTTTGCTACCTAAACTAAGAGCACCTACTCGACTCGCAACCTGTTCTACGGCTGCTCTACACTTGCCTTAATATCCAGATTAGATAGAAGCCCTACAACTTGCTGCCTAGCGTCTGAAAGGAAAGCTTTATCCTCCGCGTTCGAGGCGTTAGATCTACCAAGTCGTCTTAACACCCACTCCGATTTTGCTACTATCTTTTTATACTCCCCAGATTCTTCCCCTCCCTGGAAGTTCCCTATCAACTGAAGAATTTCCTCTAGCTTAGCTACAACTGCAGTTCTATCTTCCTCAAAAGTGTAGGGGTGCTCAGGTACAAGGAAACTATTATCCCTTCTCATTGCCGCTCTATAGGAACGTTTTCAAACTTAGAAATTAATAAATATTGTGTTCTTCTTAAATAATAATATATAAGCATATGTTTGCATATTTTTTCTAAATAAAATCAAAAGTTCTTGGCTACTTTTACTTACATCTTCAGTCTTATAGTAATATAAGCAATGGTCCGGTCTCAGGCAAAACCATCGTCTCACCCATTTCCTTGGGCTTGGAGCTCCTTTAGTTTGTCCACTTTGTCGCCACAAATATCCCTTATGCACAATAGGACTAGGTGCTTCTTGTTTTTCATTCATTAACACACCAATAGTTCGTGCTACCTCCAATTCAAGTGTCTCACATCCTGCATGGGCAATCTTAACCACTTCAGTGTGATGTTTATCCAGCACCGATACACCATTAACTGAAATTATGATATCCCCAACTTCCAAGCCAGAACTCTCTGCTGGTGTATCTGGTTCAATTGCTGCCACAACCACAGGTTTCGAACCATGTATCCTGAATCCAAATTCTCCAGAATCACTTTTAACAACAATAGTCTTATCGATTTCTGTAAAACAAATGAAAAATGGTTCACAATGAAAGATAATATTGTATAGAGATTGGTCAAGTATGTATATTTGGAAAATTAGTAACAAGTGCAATACGAGTACCATTTGATTTGCCTCCTAACTTGGACAACGTTTGGCCTTCTCTTGCCCAAATTAAAAGCATCAGCTTTAGAACTTCTTCTAATTTCCCACGAAATGGTTCTGCTGCAGAATTTTCCAACATGATAAACGGATACAATAATTGTTTTTCCTTTTTTCCTAATTTCTTCATCTTTAGCTCATTAATCTTGAGCAGACTTCTTAATGTGTCCAACACCTCGACCGAATTAAAATATAGAAGTGGAAAACTCTGAACCAAATTGTACCAAACAGTACTCATGCTTCTTGTAAGGAGAGGAGTATACATGGTATGTTATTATTAGACAATGCACCGACCACAAAACTATTTTTAGAAAGTGAATTTAGAAAAAAAAAGAACTTCACCCCATGCATTGCCTCGTAGGTAATTGGGCTTGTGATCTGATCTTCACCCATCGGCCCGTTCAGGGCACCCTGTATCCAAATATAGCAACTTTTTGGAAAATAGATTACTAAAAACTTTTATTTGAAAAAGGAAAGAAAAGGGAATTTGAAGATGTGCCCTTTTTGTTATGTCACAGTATTGAACGTGCGAGTTTCTATTGAGGCTAATTAAGTGTCCTCATTATTTGAGGGCATCTGGGATACCTAGGCTTGGAAGCCTCAAAATTATGTGCACTCAGATTTAACTGCAAATTGTTTTGTCCTTTTGGACACTGTTTTTAATAAATTACAAAAAAATGAAATATGCAAATGCATAAGGTATGCAGCAATGCTTAACTTGATATTGAACAAATATTGTTTAATCCCTTTGAGTGCATGTAAATAAATGTTTTTCCAGTTTCTTAACTTAGTAAAAATTCCACTATTTGTAGAGAAATATCTACTAAACTGTTCGCATTGGCTGTACGTAGTTTTTTAAGGAATCCTGCCCGAAAAGCAAGAAAAACTAAGTTCCAGATCAGTTTTTAGGCCGCTCTATTTTCGACCACATCGTGAGTGAGGCCGAGAGTTGGTTGATATTTTTCTATCTAAGTGATTCCATTTTTTTTTTTGCATTTTATTCGAATCATGGAACTTGAGTTTCCATTGCTTCTCAGGCTAAATTTAATAACGACCTTCATTGAAACGTCTCAGTTTCGACTGAATTTTTCGATAATAACACTGTGAAGTTAACTACAACAGTTATTTTAGTGTCATTAACTGTAACATATGTCTGAAATTGTCAAAGTAGTTACCCTGATGGTTCGTGGCGTGGTTCGTGGACTT
Source organism: Volucella bombylans (assembly GCA_949129095.1). Taxonomy (NCBI): domain Eukaryota; kingdom Metazoa; phylum Arthropoda; class Insecta; order Diptera; family Syrphidae; genus Volucella; species Volucella bombylans. The sequence goes on along the minus strand of OX422144.1, from coordinate 166,376,353 downwards.
AGGACTCCCACATACGCTCCGCTCTATACAAGAGACAAAGGTAGGATTAGAACTTGTATATTAGTGAAACGTAGCCTTAATACATTTCTACTTCCCAACCTCAGTGACACCGACTTAACCGTTGCCAGACTAGAGACTGCCAAAGGCTCCTACTGGCTGGCATCGGCTTACCTTGGCCACGACCAAGTGGGCCCTCTCCCTGGTGATAACCGAGAAAGGGTGGTACTGGAAGCTGGAAGGCAAAAAACTGGCCTCATAACCGGATGCGACACTAACGCACATCATACGGTATGGGGCAGTACCGACATCGATTATAGAAGTGAGTCACTTTTACACTATATTTTAAGTACTAACCTCTTAATTTGCAATATTGGCAATGAGCCCATTTATAACAAGAAACCGACAAGAAGTGTTAGATATTACTCTTGTCTCCGACAGCATCACCCAAAGGCTAACAAACTGGATGGTATCGTCTGAACACTCCTTTTCAGACCATAGATACGAGTACATCCAATTCAGTCTGAGTGATGCTCGGAATTACCGGAAAACTGATTGGACAAAATACAGAGGAATACTGTCGGAAACGATATCCTCTGAACTATCAAGTCCCCCGCGTGACACCAATGAGCTCGACATGAAAGTCAGGGAACTTACTCTGGCTCTCAATAAGGCTATGGCCGCTTCCTGCCCTCTTATTCAACCAAGAGGCAAGAAAAAGCCACATTGGTGGACATCGGCACTGGGACTGCTCAGAAACACCTGCAGAAAACTTTTCAACGCAGCAAAAATCACAAGAAAAGTGACCGACTGGGACTCATATAAAGAATCCCTCAAATTATACAAAAAAGAACTGAGGAAGGCAAAGCGACGATCCTGGAGGTCATTCTGTGACAAAATTACAGAAACCTCTGAGGCATCGCGGCTAAGAAAAATCCTCTCCACAAATCCTATGATGCCTAGCTGTTCGAGAAAAACCGATGGCTCTTGGACAACCTCAAGTGATGAATCACTCAACCTGCTTCTGGACACCCACTTTCCAGGTAGCTCGCGGCCAGTAGCAGCCCAAACAAGCCTACTGCAACCGTGACCAAAATTCATGGTCTGATTACGAGAGACAAACTGTTCTGGGCTCTGCATGGCTTCAAACCAGAGGTCCTCAGATATTTTTCTACTAGTGTACCAGAACGACTGATTGATATCCATATTCGAGCTAAAGTTGATCGAAGACTTCTGTCTACGGCTCAACATGCCTACTGTAAAGGAAAGTCGGTGGAAACGGCTTTGCACTCTCTGACTAGCCACAGCGAACGATCCCTACAATATAAGGAGTACACAATGGTTGCTTTCCTAGACATAGAGGGCGCCTTTAACAACGTCAACACATCCGCAATCACGACTGCGCTGTCAACTCTGCAGGTAGACGGCTCACTTGAGGAGCTGATCAGTCTAATGCTAAAAAGCAGGATAATCAACTCCAAATTGGGTGAGACTTCTGCTAAAAGAAGTCAGTGGACAAATAATTTATTTGGGCACGCCACCATTCTTAATACATTAGGAATCCTCACAGAGAACACCGATTACACCATACCTGAACTTTGGTTTGACAAAAACTTCCATGTAAGCTTCCCCTCTAGATCATTCTGGGAGGAAGATGCTTTCATGGAGGACGAGTCAATCCATCTCTACACAGATGGATCTAAAACCGACAGCGGAGTTGGTGGCGGTGTTTTCTCAGATAAGCTAAATCTAACCCTCTCTTTCCGCCTTCCAAATCACTGTAGCGTGTTCCAGGCGGAAATTTTGGCGATTAGAGAAGCTCTGTCCTGGCTGAAGAAAAACGTGATATCTGCAAAGGATATCCGCATATATTCGGATAGTCAGGCCGCCATAAAGTCCCTGGACTCGGTCTCATTATATTCTAAAACCGCCCTTGAATGCCGATCATTTCTCATGGAGATGGCAGAGAAGTTCAACATTCACCTTTGTTGGGTGCCGGGCCACAGAGGCATTCCAGGGAACTGCAGAGCCGATGAACTCGCCAAAATTGGAACCACTCTACCTATCCTACCGGACAAAGGTAGTATAGGTATACCAATCGCTACGTGCAAACTAACACTAAAGCTAGATGCCAATAAAAGAACAGACCTTAGGTGGACTGCTGGACAAACATGTCTAGCGACCAAACAGATCTGGATCTAAGTCGCTCTAAGTGTCTGATCCTTTTAGATAGGAAACATCTCAGCGCCATAATAGGTGTCATTACTGGACACTGCCTCATAGGCAAGCTCGCAAGAAGGCTTGGCGCTTTTACTAACAATTTCTGTAGAAGCTGCATGGACGAGTAAGAGGAGGAGACAATCCCCCACCTACTCTGCACATGCCCAGTTCTCTCTCAGAGAAGGAAGCTTCATCCAGGAGGTTTCTTCTACAACGACCTAAACGATCTAGAAAAAATAGACGTTAACAGTCTCCTACGCTTTATTATAAGCTCAAACAGGTTCCAGTAGTAAGAAGATCATAGATCCACGTGGCATCACAATGGGCCAATAGGCCTAAGTGGGTTGGTATTTCCAACAGCCACTCTTTCCTAACCTAACCTACCCTGATGGTTCACGTCTGAATTCAATTGAAATAGTTCGGGCAGTCTTTATGGAGTAGGCTTTAATCATTCGGAAAAGAACAGTTTAGATTTATCGTCTGGTTTGCAAATCATTATCTTCTTATTGTTGCGGACTAAGATTAATTTTCTGGTCACTCCTATATTCAAGAGAAGAAGGCTCTTCAAATGCTGTTCATCTCTATTTAGCGAGCTAGAATCCATCCGATATGGATTGGCTACATTGAAGTTCAGCAAAACAACATCATAAAGTCGAAGCACTGATGTGTTTACTTTGAAAATATTACAAAAACATCTGAATACCGACCAGAATGCTCAGGGTACCAATTATGATATGCGTTACGAGTAATAATATTCTTAACTCCGATCATGAGCGAATTTAAGCCGTATCCGTAAGCCGTAGAAAAACCGTAACGGACGGTGGGATGCCTGACATCGAGTCATGACTTCATCTTTCCAAAACATCGATCAGAAAGGATATTTTTCGTAATGACATTCATCCATTATAGATAGTTAAGTAAACCATTTACTGCTTGCACTTAAACAAAAGAAAAATTAGATGCTCATGATGGAAGTTGATTTAGCGAGTTCAATTCTGTGTTTATGTACATTATATTCCAAAGCTATTACAAACTGTCCAGGAGGAGTGAAGAAAATACGGAAATCCGTCAACAGAGATGCGAGAGTTTATTCCAAGAAATCACTGAAAAGTGAATGCTTTTGGAGAAAAATTATTTCCTATTTCCTTGTAAGGCTTCCCCATTCAGGAGTCTTTGAGCTTATGATTAGGCCAGTATGTATGAGATTCGGTTCCTTTGAACCTTAGGATTATTCTTCCGACCACACAGTTTTGGATCACATCGTCAGCTAAACCAAGACTTTCCTGATGTTTTTGAATTTGAATGGTCCAACCATTTATATTTGAGCCTCTATTGCTTTTCGGACCGGATTTTCCAATGAATTTTGTTGATCATGGTAAAAGCACCTGAGATGCTCTGCCTGAAGTTTATCCACTATCGATTTCTTAATGCAGATACCTCCGCGAATGTGTTGGTATTACACTCGCTGACATTCGTAACATTTTTATTTCCGTCACTGCGATTTCTCCATTTCATTTCTCGAACATCGTGCAACATTGCGATCCATATATTAAGGCTGGATCACCGACTATCATGTATAACAAATCTTTAATGCAAATCTATGTGCGTCATCGTCTTCCCAATTTCCTTGGTATGAAATGACAGAGTAAGCTTAGGTATGATACTTTAATTGCCACACAGTGCCAATGAAAAAATTACTCATTAATCTGATGTTGCATAAGAAAATCTTGCACGACGTTAAAAAGCAACGAAGTTTCTACGTTGCCTTGTTATACTCCAACTTTAACTTCTAATTCTCCGATTATTCCCGCTGTTCATTTAACTTTCGATTTAATGTTATCGTACATATCTGATATATGCCTCGGGTACACTCGGATCTTAAAATCATAACACCATCCAATGCATGTGAGAACTAAAAAATCCATGAAAACGATGATTTTTTTATACTTCGAGATGTCGCGTTGTTCTTCCAAGATCCGTAAACTTTGAATCATGACATACTCGTATGTCTACCTCCTATAAAGTCGCATTCATTGTCATGGAGTTTAATAATATTCTATCGACTGTCTAAGAACACTCTCGTATATTTTCATAGTAAGCGACATTAGTCTCATTTATCGGTAGTTGTTGCAATTTCTCGTGTCACCTTTGCCTTTATACAGCAGAACAAGAAAGCTCGCACCTATCCATTTTATTGAACAAAGTCGTGAGCCATTTAAATTTCGATTGTCGTGCAGGCGTCGAAGGGTATGTGATCAAGTCCGACTGCACAACCTGGCTCATGCCTTTTACTGCTTCGCTAACTTTTCGAATTCCGTGAAATCTGCTTTTTCCTCTTTGTACGTGACAGCCTAAGCAATGGTAATATGCGGAAACTCTTCGTTTAGTAAGGCGTTAAAATACACTTTCCATCTACTGCAAATCTTCCTGCTCACCTTCGATATATTTCGACGATTGATCTTAACACATGGGCTGAAAAGTCCGTGCCGTTTTATAGTAAAACACAAAATTTTTGCAAAATTCAACTTTATTTATCAATATACTCGTAGTTGCCTTCGAGGGCGATACATTGATTGAAACGATTTTTCAATCTTTCGATAACAGTTTTGTAGTACGATTTCGGTTTAGCCTCAAAATAGGCCTCTGTTTCGGCGACTACTTCTTCGTCGCAAATAGTCGCTGCTGGCCAAATCTGGAGAATGCGGTGAGTGGCGAAGCAATTCGTAGCCGAATTCATTCAATTTTGCCATCGTTTTCATCGACTTGTGACACAGTGCATTGTCTTGATCAAATTCGGCCGTTTTTCAGCGATTTCGTCCTTCAAACGCTCCAACAACGCAATGTAATAGTCGCTGTTGATAGTCTGGCCCTTTTGGAGATAGTCGATGAAAATTATTCCATGTGCATCCCAAAATACGGATGCCATAACCTTGCCAGCCGACTGTTGAGTTTTTGACCGTTTTGGACGGGGTTCGTCGCCTGCTCGCCACTCAGCTGACTGCCGACTTGACTCTGGTGTGAAGTGATGGAGCCAAGTTTCATCCATTGTCACATACCGACGCAAAAATTCGGCTTTATTGCGGTTGAACAGCTTTAAACACTTCTCTGAATCACCAACACGTTGTTGTTTTTGGTCGTCTGTGAGCAAACGCGGCACTCACTTTGAACAGAGCTTTCGCATGTCCAAATATTCGTGTATGATATATCCAACACGCTCTTTTGATATCTTCAGAGCCTCAGCTATCTCGAGCAACTTCACTTTACGGTCATTCGTAATCATTTTGTGGACATTTTTGATGTTTTCATCTGAAATAGACTCTTGTGGACGTCCACTGAGTGCATCATCTTCGGTGCTTGCATGACCACTTTTAAATTTTTCAATCCACTTGCGAATGGTTCGTTCGACCATTCAGAGTCTGGGTAACACTTATCAAGCCATTTCTTTGCATCGCGGCTGCATTTTTTCCCATTTTTTTCACAATAACCAAGGGGGTGTTGCTTGTTGCTTCACTCACAACGCTATATCTCGAGAACTAATCGTCCTTCTCCTTCTTTTCCTTTTACTAGCCCTTTCCTCGCTACACGAACTTATGCATAAGGAGTTTCCCATTTTTACTGCATCGCTACTGCTCCGCTTATGGGGTTGGCTAATGTCGCAGATCGCAGAACGCGTCTGCATACTGCTCGGTCCTGTATCGCTTCGGCGGTTAGCCCCAGGCGTTGTTGTGCATTTGCCATCTGAGCAATCCAGGAATTCTAGTTGAACGGTAGTTGGAACCGTAGTTGATATTGCCTTCTTAACAGGATTTTCCGGAGACCTTCTTTGAACGTGGCAATACCAGCTAATTCTATCCGACTCAAGTTGTTCGATTACCGAATTCTTTATGTGTAGACTTCCTCTACTGTGCGTAGATCTAATGCAGTCGCGTTTCGTAACTCCAGTCGACATCCTTAACATTTTCATCTCTGCTGCCGTCATTTTATTTCTAAACGCTTCGTATATTGTCCAGCACTGCGAACCATATGTAAGAGCTGGCCGAACCATCGAGGTGTAAAGTTTTCCCTTCAATTTAAGTGGAAATTTTCGGTCACAGAAGATTCTCGAATTTTCTCGCCATTTCATCCACCCCACGCTTACTCTGTGCCTTACGTCGTCGTCACATTTCGCTTCTATGTTAACGATTGATCCTAAGTACTTGAACCTAGTGGTTTTCGGAAGAACTATTCCGTCCAACATTATATCTGGAATAGGTCGCGGTGGATCCGAAAATGGGCAGGTCAAATGTTCCGTCTTTGAGCGACTTATTTTAAACCCGTTTTTCTCTAGCGCGTCTTTCCATTTACTTAGGACGTTTTGTAAATCTACGACATTATCGCTTAGAATAACTGCGTCGTCAGCGAAGAGAATCGATGTTACATTTGCTTCGTGCATGCAATCTTTCAAAAGATAGTCTAGTACCACGTTAAAGAGGAAAGAGCTAAGAACGCTACCTTGATGCACTCCGACATTTACCAGAAATTCTCTCGTAAGTCCGGCGGTACATTTAACAGCAGTTTTGACGTTTAAATACATGTCTTGTATCATTCGTATATACGTATAACGGAACCAAAAAGCTACTTCTCCATTGATTCGGCATAGTGTGTCCGCATTTTATTTTATTCAAGAGGTTCGACAGCCATTCACTGCCAATACATTCCATCTTCGACCAAAACTCTGATGGGATGTTGTCTGGTCCCGGCGCTTTCCCGCGTTTCATTTTTCCAATAGCTATACTTATTTCTTCCGTTGAAAAGTCAGCAACTTATTCTTCGAATGGATCAGCTGCGGGGACGTGGAAACTGTTAGTTAAGCAGGTTCTTACAGTATTCAAGCCACCTTTTACAGATGTCCTTTTTGTTTGCTAGTAAGTGCCCGTAGGAGTCTTTGATGTATTTTTGGCGACGTTATTTCCATCGCATTTTTTCGCCTTTGCGCAGCGAGTTTAAAAATATTTGGCACTTTACTATTGTACGACGTTTGCTGCCGCTCGGGTTTGGGCCAGGACTCTCTTTGTAACGTTTTTAAGTCGCTCATATTCAAGTGCATGTCTCGATATCGTTGCTCCGATCACATTTTGTCCACGCTTGCAATGCTTGCTTCTTGTCGGTCACAACTCGTTTGGTTTCGTCATTCCACCACCATGTTTCTTTCTCGATGTGATGATGTCCTGATATCGTTCCTAGAAGAGACTTTGCGTGTGTCATGCATGCCTCGTGCATTCTGTTCCACATTTCTTGCGGGCTAAGTGAGTCTGCGATAACGTTTATATTAAGAAGTATTTCTTTAGCGCGTACAATAAATCTTGTGCCTCGTTCTTTCGATAAGTTATACCACGGGATTTTAGGCTTTCTAACAGGCTCTCGGGTTTTTGGTGGTTCCGCTGTGAAGAATTCTGTAATGAGCAGCCGGTGTTGGGTAACTAGCGTTTCTCCAAGGATTACCTTGCAGTCCTTGACACTGTTTCTCATCGATCTTTTGCAAAGGTGATAGTCTATTTGTGTTTCGTGGCCTCCGCTGCTATAGGTGATAAGATGTCGTTGATGTTTTATAAATGTCGTATTTAAAACAGTGAGACCGTGGGCTTTACATGCTGCGAGGATGTTTTCACCAGCAGAATTTCTGGTTTCAAAGCCTTTACCGCCGTTACAGTCCTCATAATCTACATTTGATTCTCCAACGTGGCCGTTTAAATCTCCGCCTACGAAAAACATCTTCTCGATGGGTATATTTCTGAGTAAATTACTGAAATCTGACCAAAATTTATCCTTTTCCGATGGATCGCAACCGTTTTGTGGGGCGTACGCGCTAACAATGTTCCACATTTCATTGTTTACAATGAGTTTTACACTCATCAAGCGGTCGCTTATTTTTGAAATACCATCGACATTATTAAGAAGATTTGCCGCGACAATAACACCTACACCGTTTCGTCCATCGACCGTTCCATGGTAAAACATCTTAAATGACTTAGTTTTTAAATCAAGAAAACGCGCTTTATTTCCGGTATTACACCACTTCGTTTCCTGAACGCACATGACATGTAGAGTTCTGCGACGCATTATTGCTTCCATCTCCAAGCTTTTTGAGGTCATTCTTTGCAAAGAGCTCTTTAGTGTAGTCCTCAAATACGCTAGATAACGCCATCAGAAAAGTGTTTTAGAGAAAGAAACCGTTTATCACGCATTGTTAAGTAGTCAAGCAGTATGGGACTCAACGGGCCGACATTTTTCTTTTCTGCAAACCATTCTTTGAAATGCCGGACAAATGTATTGACAAAGTCGATCTAAGGTTCATTACACTACTACTGCCCTAACTCTTACCACTTTTGACACACCTTTTTAACAGCTTGTAACTACCTGTGGGTATCTTATCGGTTCTCGTGACGGATGGGGCCATCAAACATGCTGTCTTTGATGGCTTCAAGTCGCCTGGCAATGATGGCATATACCTAGTTATGTTAAAAAAGTGTGTAGATCAGCTGCTGGTAACTCTGAAGAGAATCTCCACTGCTAGTCTCGCACTGGCATACATGCCGGAACACTGACGAAGAGTAAGTAAGCCTTTATAGGTAAGAGTAGCCTTTATACCAAAAATCGGAAAAGAGGACTACAGACTCACTAAGAGACCTATAAGTCTGACTTCCTTCATGTTGAAAATCATGAAGAGAATGGTAGAAATCCATGTGCGTAAAACTGTCTTGCGAATGCATCCTTTGTATGCGATGCAACACGCTTGCCAGCGCAGAAGATTTTGCGAGAGTGCGATTCAGAATCCGGTAGGCAGAATTGAAGACGCACTCTGCAAAAAGGAATACACCCGGGCATTTTCATCGACGTTGACGGTGCTTTCGACAATGTAACTTTGGACGGCATGTGTAACTCGCCCAGGCAATACGGTGTAGATGAACCACTAGTTTTGTGTATAAAAGCAATTCTGGACATTGATTGCGGATGCTGACTGCGGCCAATATGCGATGGTGGGGGTAAACAGGGATTACCTTCTGCTTACACTGCTGACTCACTGGGTTTCCAGTCAATCCTCTCAACTGAGGTTGTTCTCCTTACGAGAAGGAGAAAGCTATCTGGTCTGACTCATCTGGTGCTTAAAGGTAACACCATCAAATACTTCTAAGAAGCTTAATATTTGGGTGTCATCCTGGACAACAAACTTCTTTGGACTAAACATGTTACGTAGAAAGCGTCTAAGGTACTGTCGCCCTTCTGGCCAAGGTGCTTTGGTAAGATACAGGGCCTGTCATGGCCTGATAAGGCCGATTATATCATATGCATCGGTTGTCTGGTAGAACAAGCTCTCACAAAAATACGTGATTGCTGTTTTTACCAGACTCCAAATAACGGCCTGACTCGACTGCATGGGGACTTACCCTAGCACGCCTGACTCCGCTCTAGACGCATTGATGAATCTCGCTCGCCATAATATTCATATCATGGGCTGATGGGCATGATGAATTTGCGCGCCGACTGTCTTATAACTTTTTGTCTTATGGACATGCCGTCTGATACAATGACACCAGAAATCAACCCCAGTGCCCCGGACTGGTTTCGGCCAGAATCTGAGCCAGGAAAGAAATGCAGTCGCATCTTCACAGATGACTCCAAAACCGATATAGGATGTGGCGCTGGTGTCTTTCTGGAGGACAACAACGTTAGATTTCACTCATCGTTAAGAAAACTTATGTCTGTCTTCTAAGCGGAGATATACACAACCCTAACGAAAACGAACTATGTGAAGAATTGGCGTAGGGAGCGGAGCATTTGCATCTGGAGCATCCACCCAGCCTGCGCTTAGAGCCTTGCTAAGCCCCCTTTCGATTTCCAAGTTAGCTCGGGAATGTAAGAATTTACTGAACGCAGTCGGAAGGTTAAATTCACTTGTCTTGTCCGGGTTCCAAGTCATAATGGGATCACGGGTTAAAATTAATTTTCATATATACATACTCGTAAATATTGTTAGGAATTATTAAAAATTTTGGAAAAGTAATATTTATATATCAAGCTTATATTTATTTATAAACGAATTAATAAATGTAATATTTTTATGGATAGGGAGTTTTAAGGCTTCGAGGATAGATGCTGCTTGTGGTTGATGCAAATTTGGTTCGGCACAGTTTTCTGTTTTCAAAATATGTTGGAAGTCTAATTGGGCGCCGCAAGATGTGCATGTTGGTTGACTTTCTTTACGAAGGAGATGTTGATGAGTGCTGGACGTGTGGCCAAGGCGCATTCTTATGAAATACTCGTACATATATGTTCATTAATTTGGTTGTTGTTGTTGGAAAGATGGGTTGTGTTTTATCATGATTGATGTTAGAGTAATGATGCCGGTAGCTATTCCATTCTATTAATGAATTTCGTTTGAATTTTTTTTTATATCACGGGTAAGATCGAGTCGGGTAATCGGGTCAAAGTTAAATATCGGATTGCGGTAGGCCTGAGTTGCAGCTAAATCGGCTAGCTCGTTGCCTTTAATACCCTTATGGCTAGGTACCCACATGAGTTTAACAGTTTTTTGGTTTTTTATAAGGAGGTCACGTATTCGAGATATTATTATCGTGTTGTCATTAGGATTTCTTACAGCCTGGATCACTGAAAGGCTGTCTGAGACAATAACAAACTTGCCAAACTTGTATGTCGTGCAAATCTTTATGGTTTTAAGAATCGCGAATGCCTCTGCAGTGAAAATGGATACCTTGTTGTCTAAGAGTCCGACGCACATTATAGAACCGTTTTCTAAAACGGATGCAAAGGATGTATTTTGTGGGGTCTTGGATCCATCAGTGAAAACCAAGGCCCAACCATAGAGTTTCAGTTTAGATATTATACTGAGATAAGCTTGGTTGAATATTTCCTTTGACGTGCTGTTTTTGTTTACATTTGACAAATCCATTATAGTCGTATTTGGTGGTAGAGACCATGGTGGGAATAGTTGTGTATATATTAAAAGTTTTCCGGTAGATATACCCAGTTCTTTTGCTGCCGTTATAGAAGCGGATATTGTTGATTGAATCCGTTTTGGTGTTTTGCTGTTTAGAGCCGTTGTCACATCTTTATCAACAATAGATCCGTTGGAGAATATTAGCTTGGTATATACTTTAGCTCTTGTGGATACAATTCTTTCTTCTATTGACGGCAGACCGGCTTCAACAAGCAAATTTTTAATTGTGGTTGTTGGAAAGGCGTTGAGACTCCTTCGTGCGCTTTGGTGGTATGGTGGTTTGATAATGTTGATTGTTGATTTCGGTGAATTGCCATATAAAACGAGCCCGTAGTCAATTTTACTTAGGATAAGTGCTTTTGTTATATAACATAATGTATTAACATGAACATTGCATTTTTTACTGGCTAGAAAATTGATAATGTTTGTTCTTTTAACTAAGCTATTTTTTAATATTAGACAATGATTTTTCCAGTTATATTTACTATTAAATGTAAGGCCTAGGATTTTCATACTGTCAACGTTATCTATGTTATTGTTTAAACGAAAGGAAGTTTGGTTACATGACGTTTTACGACAAATATGTAAAGTTTTACATTTTTCTAAAGAGAGTTTGGCTCCAGAAAAAGTAGCCCAATTTTGTATGTGATTAAGAAGGTTAGTAAAGAGTAGGTTAGTTGTTGTAGAGTCTTTGTGTTTGCAAAGAATATAAAAATCATCAGCGTTTATATTTGGTAATGAGCAAGCTCAAATCATCGAACGCTATGATGAATAACACCACAGATAGTGGGGATCCTTGTGGAATACCGTTAAATATTGGGTAGAAGGATGAATACGAATTGTTTGCTTTGACACAGATTTTCCTGTTGGTAAGGAAAGATTTAACATAATTAAACAATTTTGGACCAATTCCCCAATTTTTAAGTTTCGTTAGGATTACATGTGCTCCAACTCTGTCAAATGCTTTTTCAAAGTCAAGTGACAAGGCAGTGACATGGTTGTGTGCCGATAAGGCATTGGTAATATAGGCATCTAGATGTAGAAGGGCGTCAGAACACCCTTTTTTAGGTTGGAAAGCAACTTGATTCGGTTTTATGAGCTTACGAGATTCAATTATCCAAAGCAGTCTTTTTGCAACTATTTTTTCGAGTACTTTAGAAATGCAGGGTATGAGGGAAATGGGTCTATAACCATTTACATTGTTGATATCTTTCATTGGTTTAGGTAGAGGCAATAGAGTTGCCTGTTTCCAAAGTTGAGGAATGACACCCGTTTCTAAAATACTATTAAACAATTGAATTAGTCTAGTAGTTGCGAGAGTTGGAAGGTTTTTTATCATTGGATATGAGATCCTGTCTCTACTTGGTGTTTTGCCAATTAGTTTGCTTAGGCAACCGTCAAATTCCAGAAGGGAGATCTTAACGTCAGTAAGTTTTGCGGTTGGGGACATGGTGTTGATATCAACAGTAGATGTGAGCGAAGTTATTTTTTGGGCAACATAATTGGCGTGAAAGTGTTCGTCTTTTGAACTGTTGGACCATGTAAGTGCAAAATAGTTACCAAGATCAGATGGATGCGAAATAGGATCTGTGGGGGGTATGGCAAATTTTATTGTGTGCTGTGTACTCGTATATTCGCCAGTTAAGCAGCGGATGTTATGCCATAATTTTGCTGTGGAGGAGCTTGGGCTTATGGTTGAGGTAAACATTTTTAAGCTGTGTGATTTAGCAGTTTTGATTTCTCTACGAAATTCCGCATTTTTTTTTTTTAAATATTAAGTTAATCTGATTTGGGTATCTTTTGAAGATGCGCCAAGCTTTCACTTTTTCGAGACGTAGTTCATTGAGTTTAGGACTCCACCAGGCGACCGTTCTTTTTGCGGATTTTATTTAGCTTTGCGGTATCGACATGTTTGCGGCAGAACGTACGGCTTTGTGGAGAAGTGCGGCTTCTTTGTTTATATTAAGTGAACGATTGTTAACTGTCAAATAGTCTGATACGAGCTTGCGAAAACAAGCCCAGTCAGCAATATCAGTTTTGAATTTAAGGTTCACTGATGTATGTGCAATACTTAAGCCCACAATAATAGAGCATATTATTGGGAAGTGATCGCTATTGTGCAGATCATCCAAAACATTCCAAGAGACTTTACCTTGCAACTCAGGAGAATAGCATGTCACATCAACATGAGTTAAAGTGTTATGGGTCGGAAAGTGCGTAGGGGAACCATCGCTTAGTATAATGAGATTTGAGACAGATAAAAATCTTTCTACTAGAGCACCTTTCTTGTTGGTGAATGGAGAACCCCAAAGTGTGCTCCATGCGTTCAGATCCCCACATAGAATTACTGATGAATTCACTTGGCAAAGAATATCATTTAAATCAGTTTCGCTAATTGGTTGAGAGGGTGGGAAATATACGCATAGGATGGTAAATTTAATTTTGGATTGAATTTCATAAGCCAGTACTTGCAGATTTGAGTTAATGTTTACTTTAGTGTGAGGCACGTTTTTTTTAATTAGAATAGCAATTCCTTGTTTGGAAGTATTATTGCACGGAAGGTTGAGAAAGTAACCGCGATAAGAATTAGGAACGATCGGTGTTGAGCCGAAAGGACAAGGTGTTTCTTGAAGACAAATTATAGAAGGGTTATGTTGTTTTATTGGGATTTTTAACTCGTCTAAATTATTATAGAATCCTTTAAAATTCCACTGGAGAATGTATAAGGTTTCATTGGAAATGGCTTGCTTTTTTGGTTTGGAAGCATTTGGTTTACTTACATTATTTTGAGTTTTATTTTTATTAAAGAAAAATGCAGTTTGGTTAATGGATTTTTTTTTATAATTCAGCATCTTCAGGGTTTGAAATAATCATAGTCATTGTTATCTGACCAAGATTTTGTGACAGCTGATATCGGGGAGAGTCTTGTTTGTTTGGGTACTGTGTTATGTGTAAATGGAGTTGTTGTGTTTTTATTTGGAGAAGGTGGAGCTGAGGTTGTAATTGTTTTCTGAGCAGGTTTGTGAATATTGGTATGTGTTGTACTACTATGTGAACGAGTGATTGAATATGTGTCTGAACTAAGTGAATGATTGGGAGTGTGTGTGTTTCTTGTTGGGTGAGTTGGGTTAGGGTTTGTATTAGTAGATAGAGAAGTGGAGTGTATGGGTAGAGGATTCGCATTCGTTGATTGAGTGTAGACTTTAGCTATGGAGTGTGATGTTGAGGCAATAGGGGATGTGTGATTGTGTTTAGTTTGAGTTGAATATGATTGAGTGGTTTGGTGTTCTATCTGTTGCACCGGTGGTTTTATTGCTTGTTTTGTTTTAACTACAAAGGTTTCGGTAAGAGGGGGGTAAGGATTGCATTTTGTTGGTTGTAGATTTTTTTAGCATCAGCCATTGTACATTTATTTGAGGTTTTAATTTTTATTATTTCTTTTGCCTGTTTATATGATGGGCATTCTTTGGATGATGCGGGATGGGGTAGTGAGCAGTTGACACACATACTGCGGCTGCATGGTTGTGGAGTGTGGGGGGGGAGATTACACAATTCGCATTTGGCGCTACCGTTGCATCGTTTTGATGTGTGTCCTAATAGCTGGCAGTTACGACAACGCATAGGGTTGGGGATATATTCAGTAATTTTGGCTGTATAGAAGACTATATCTACCGACTTGGGAGGTTGGAATAGGTCAAACGTGAATAGTATTAGACCACTTGGTTTTTGTTTGCCTTCTGTGTCTTTCTTTAGGAATTTGAATACGTCCGTGACCCTTTGGGGTTTCATTTCACTGATTATCTCGGCTTCTGTGACATTAATGAGACAAGCAGCATAAGCTATACCTTTGGATTGGTTTAAACGTTCATGCAATTTGACATTAATAGGGCAGATATTAGCAAAGTCTTTGGCTTTGAGGAAAGTAAGTGCAGTTTTTTGCGAATTGACGAAGATGAGGAGACTACCGTCACGAAGTTGAGTGATGGTTGTGTAGTCTTTGCTGATGGCATCAATCGCTTTTTTTATTAAGAAAGGGCTAAGAACAGAAATGGGTTTTTCACTATTTTTTGAGGCAACGACAATAAAGCGCGGATTTTTTTGCGATTGATATGAAGGGAGTTCTGGAAAGGAATTGGTTGGAAGGTAGTTAAGTTTGGTTTTTTTTTTTTTTGGTTGAGATATATGATCGGGGGGATCGGGGTCAAGGAGTCGGAAGCGATTTCTTGGCTCGATAGCCATTTTAGCACAACTCTGCAAAAGAACTCACTAACACACGCGTACTTTTAATAACAGAAGAGATTAGGAGAGCACTGCTTTAAAGGGAAAACAGATTTTGCACTTGGCAGAGAGGAAATCACACAGTAAACTTAGAACGATGCTTACTGTAAGAGAGCTAGTCGGTGACTGTATGTTCAAATTTTTTTTTTTTTTTTATACTTTACGCGCGCCTAAGGGGTTGATACCCTTTTACTGTTGCCAGGGCGCGGGCGGAAAGATAGAAGGAGGAGGAAGGAAAATTGTTTTTGTAGTGGCTTGAAAAACTCAGGTGTGTTTGGTTTCTGTGTTTGCTCTCCAGGGGTGGGAGTCCGAATAGGACGGAGAGCTTTTCTTCACTCAGAGTGATTCGAGATATAATTCCCAGTATTTTTTTCGTTGCTTGAAACTCTTATAACAGCCAAATCTACGTGTCAGTGTTATGCCTTCACACGCAGAATTTTTTTGTCTGAGTTCCAATTATACAATGAAAAACTGATTTTGCCATGGGCAGGATTCGAACCTGGACCCTCCGAGTGAGAAGCGTTTGCTACTACCACTACACCACGGCCACACGTATGTTCAAATAACGTGGAAGTATCATTTCAAAAGTTTTGATGAGCCATCGTTGCAGAAAATTTCGTCTTGAGCACAGTTATCATAAAGAGTGTTTTTTTAAGGCAATACTAACTTTGATTTTGAAGAAGACACATGAAATTTCACTAAATAGCCATTTAATAGCTAAAACGAAAGAACACATTCTGCAATTAATTTTTAAACATAACTTCGGGCATACGCCCACCACGGCTGGATCTGATGAATGTCATCCGAGAGACAATGTTTTCGACCACTTTTTCAAGCATTTGTGGTTGTATGTCCACAATAACACGAATAATGTTGGCTTCCAATGCGTAGATTGTTGTTTGTTTGTTAACGTAGACTAGTAACTTTACATAACAAAGAAAATAATCAAGAGGCGTCAAATCACAAGATCTTAGAGACCAATTTACAGATCCATTATTATTTCATTTGCTGTACTGATAGAATCACATCTCTTTCACATGCATGCCATTCAATCGGGGAACAAAAAAGTCAGTAATCAAAGATCTATACCGAGTACCGTTCACAATAACGTGGTGATTAGCTTATTTTTAAAAAAAAAAAATGGTCCGATGATTCCACCAGCCAACAGACCGCATCAAACCGTGCATTTTTCGGGATGTAATGGCATTTCGTTAAACCGATGTGGATTATCTTCGCTCCAAATGTGACAATTTTGCTTACAGACATAAGCATTGAGCCAAAAATGAGCCTCATTGCTGAACACAATTTTTCGCTAAAAGAGCGGGTCCAATGCCGGTTGATTTTGGTACCAACAGTAACGTTGTTGAAGCGTGCAAAAACTATTGAATAAAAATGACACTGACAGTTTGCAATCTGACACTATTTATACATATGAGTACTGTCAAAAATCTTTATTACACATACCTACAATCTTAAGTTAAACTAACACATACAAATGTATTATGTGCTTCTCTTTCTTAATTTAACTGTTGAAAATGGAAAGGAGTCAGTTCTTCTTTTGCGCGCGACTGACTCGGTCAACTTCTTTGTAACATAAAAAATTCAAACGAACGAGTATTTGAAAACGCGTGTTAAATTTCGAATGATGGAGTTGGCGAGTCGGGCTTCCTATCGAGGTCAGGTGACAAAATTAGTCAATAGTGCGACCGAATATCTAACGTCGGATGATTCTAAAATATGCGAAAATCGGGATAAGCTAGAAGCTATCGAAGAAGAGCTTGAGGTTTCGCTAGATCGTTTAACGGCCGTGCATGAGGGCTTACGAAAAGCTAACCGAGAGGTAGTCTCATCAATAAAAGAGACCGAAGTGACAAGGGAAGCCGAGTTGGTAGCAGAGTATGATGATAAAGCAATTGCAGTTATTACACGTTTAAAACATCGGTTGGGTAAAGTTCGCCAACACCAAGCCAAGTTAACTGCAATTGCCGAAAATATCAACCAGACAGAAAACACTTCGCATAATATTACGTCAGAGTCTCCATCAAATCGCCATCCCCCACATGGTGCAGTTAAATTGCAAAAATTACAGCCGAAGAAATTCTCCGGTGACTTCAAAGAGTGGGTCCCGTTTTGGGAACAATATAGGGCACTCATACATGAGAATTCGTCTTTGAGTACGGTCGACAAATTTAACTACTTAGAGACGGTTCTAACGGGTAAAGCAACAGAGACATTAGCTGGTCTCACTCCCACAGAGGAAAATTACCAATCCGCTATTGCAATATTAAAAGAGGAATACGGCAACAACGAAAAAATAGTTGATTACACAATGCAACGCTTGCTCTCAATTCAGCCAGTATCCTCTAAAGTAGATGTCAGTGGTTTGAGACGGCTATATACGTCTGTTCTAGCTTCCACCCGCTCACTCGCAGCATTGGGAATTCCTCAGTCAAATTACTTTGTTATGCTAAAAGGAGTTTTGTTGAGATGCCTTCCAAACGAACTACGCGTTGACTTTCATCGATATTACGGAGACTCAGCAGAAAAGAACGATTCTCGCGCGGATTATGCAGATGAAGACGCTAGTATTGCATCAGGCTCGGAAAATTCATCAGTAAATATGATCGGAGACCAGCAAGTAAAATTTTTACTTAAATTTCTGAAGAGAGAAGTCGAATCTCTTGAAAAGGCGAATGAGGCGAAATTAACCACAAACACACACACAACCCGTGTGAATGTGCTGAATCAGAGAACTGTCAAAACGGCCGTTGGATTGTTTACATCAGAGACGAAAAATAGCGTTCTGCAAAGAAAGAACCCACGATACAAAGGACTGTTGTAGTACTAAAAGTATCCTAGACAAGAAATTAATTTTGAAGATAGAGGGAAGATGTTATCGTTGCTGTAAAGTTGGACACAATTCCAGAACGTGCAGAGTCGGAATCAAATGTAAAACTTGTAGTGGAAGACACGCCACCAGTATGTGTAACCCTTTGTTTCTAAAAAATAAAATTGATTCCTCTTCTTCGACAGTCAATCGAACCGAAAATGCAGGGACGACCTCTAATCATCCATCCTCAACACAGTCTTCATTGAATTTGTATGCAGCAGACTCGAGTCAACGGGCTAATATTTATTTACAAACCGCTTGTGCATTCGCTTGCAGTGAGCTTTCTTCTGTGCCCTTGTATGTTCGAGTCGTCATGGATGGGGGCAGTCAACTATCATTTGTGAAGTCATCTTTGGCACGACAACTGAATTTGCCAATAATCGGAGTAAATAACCTCAGTGTGATACCCTTTGGAAGTGAAAAACCTAGACCGAGTAAAATGTGCAATAAGGTTCGTCTAGTGTTACGTAGTCAGCATAACGATCAAGCAGTGGTTATCGACGCGATAGAGGTACCAGAAATATGCTTTGACGTGCTCTCGGTGCCAACTAACGATGCTACGGTTCCCTTCCGTGATTTGATATTGGCCGATGCGAGAATCCAGGGACAACAACTTGAAGAAGGAATAAGTATTCTCATTGGAGCTGCTACGGGTAAGCATCGACGTCTTACGGACAGGATAGTTGCAGTGGAGACGGTACTGGGATGGAACTATTCAAGGCCCTTTAATAATGCGATCAACATCTGAGAGTCACACAACTTCTCTTCACGTCTGCGCTTGTGAAGATGTGCAAAGATTTTGGAATCTTGACACCATGGGTATATCTCTGGATGATAATAAACGGGTGAGTAGTGATTTCTCGTTACATATTCGCAGGAATGGGAGCCGATACGAAGTTTCACTTCCTTGGAAAAATACGTCGACCGTTTTGCATGACAACAGACCAAGTGCTTTGGTTCGAATGCAGTCACTTGTTCGGAAACTCTACTCAGCGGGTAGAATTAAAGAATATAGTGCGGCTATGGATGAAATGCTATCTTCTGGCGTAGCTGAGATTGTTCCTAATATTAATGCGAATGAGAAACGTATCTATTATTTACCACACCGCCCAGTATACCGAGAGGACAAGTAGACGACAAAGCTACGCATTGTGTTTGATGCTTCGGCACATGCGCCTAACCATCCGTCCTTAAACGATTGCTGAAAATTTACTACCTGAACTTTTGATTGTCTTATTGAATTTTCGCACTGGTAAAATTGAACTCATTGCTGACATCGAGAAGGCTTTTCTGCAAATATTATTAGCGCGACCAGACAGAGACAGTCATCGGTTTTTTTGGTTCTCGGATAAAATCGACGATGAGAGAAACTTACCTGCTGTGCAGACCTTTAGAATGACGCGTCTAACTTTTGGCGTCACAAGCAGTCCATTTCTTCTTGCTGCAACGTTGCAGAAAATTATTGAAGAGGCTAAGGCAAAATACCCACGTACTTGTGGAAAGCTGTTGCATGCGTTTTATATGGACGATTTCATAGTAAGTATCAATAGCGAAGAGATCGCGAAGGAAATCTATCATGAAGCTAACCTAATTTTGAATTCTGCTTCAATGACGCTACGAAAATGGAACTGCAACAGCGGAAGCGTTAGACAATCTTTTACAAGGGAGGATCGATTTGCTAACACTCAGAAGGTTTTGGGTCTACGTTGGGTTTTACCAACAGATGAATTGGAAGTTGACCTGGATCCAGTCGTACAATTGCTTAAATCTGAAGGTCTGCTAGCTACAAAACGAGGCATTTTAAAGATTATGGCGAATGTGTTCGATCCGTTTGGTATTCTGGCTCCCTGGACTGTACGTTTAAAAATACTTTTCCAGAATATCTGGCGTCGAAAATTGGAGTGGGATGCGAAATTGCCTGAGGATATACAGAGCGTTTGGACTGCCTGCTGCAATGAAATAGATGAGCTTAACGAAATCGCTATACCTCGTAATTTTTTAATGACCTGCAGCTGGACTGAGGTACACATTTTTGCGGATGCCAGTCAGTTCGCTTTTGGAGCTGCTGCCTATGCTAGGACCGTCAATAACAACGGACGGGTGTCGGTGAACCTTATTTGTGCTAAAAACAGGGTGGCACCTCTTAAAAACGACAATCAGAACGAATTGACCGTACCTAAGTTGGAGCTTACTGCAGCCCTAATAGGCGCACGTCTACTGGCTTATCTTCGCAATAATCTTCAGACACAATTCGGCGCAGTGTTCCTCTAGTCTGACTCACAGATTTCCCTTTTTTGGATCAAGGGATTTCATAAGCGTTGGAAGCCGTACATTGAGAGTCGGGTCAAAGAGATCAGAGGGCTAACAGACGTTTCATATTGGAGGTACTGTCCTGGTGCAGATAATCCGGCAGACCTTCTAACCCGTGGGATTAGCGCATCCTCACTTGTGAATTCATCGACTTGGTTTAACGGACCTTCTTGTTTGCTGCAGAAAGAGATTAGCTGGACATCGTCAAACAAATCAATATCTGCTTCGCTGTGTGCTTTGTCATCGAGTACTGAGGAAGAGGAAATAGACGATCTTGAAGACGGCACTTCACCTATTCTCAACACTAAGAAATTCAGTGATTGGAAGCGTCTTTTGCGTGTGACAGCTTACTTCTTAAGAGCTGTGGATATCATGCGCAAACATAAATTTCCAAAATATCTATCTGCTGAGGAGATTAATCGTGCTGAGAAGTATTGGATTCATAGAGTGCAACGCCAGTATTATCCGGAAGAAATTATGGCTCTTCGAAAGAAAAAAGGTATACCTTCGAAATCGAAATTAATAACGCTTTCTCCCTTTTTAGACGCTGGCGATGAATTTCTACGAGTAGGAGGTCGACTTCAATTTGTGGCGGCTAACGTTAACGAGGCCCACCCAATAATCCTACCAAAGTCATCCCACGTCACAGAGCTAATCGTCACCGATGCTCAATTGGAATGGACTTCGCAGGTCCTTTGTATGTGACCGACGATGCAAAACATCGCAAGAAGATCTACATTTTGCTATTCACATGTGCTGGTATTCGTGCTGTCCATATTGAGAGCACTACAGACCTAACGACGGAGTCCTGTCTTCTTGCTATCAGGCGATTTATAGCGAGGAGCGGAGCTCCTCGTATAATCTATTCCGATAACGCCACTACATTCAAAAAGGCGTCGTCGGAGCTACGAAAACTCAACGATATGTGGACGGACGAACGCTTTCTTGGTTTCTTAAGCAACTCCCACATAAAGTGGAAGTTTATCGTCGAGCGAGCCCCATGGTGGGGTGGGTTTTGGGAGCGATTGATAGGGGTAGTTAAGTCGGCCCTAAGACGGGCTATTGGTAAGGCAACTTCAAATGCTGATCAATTTCAAACTTTATTGACAGAAGTCGAAGGTGTCGTCAACTTGAGGCCGCTAACTTACATTGGAGATGACCCGTTGGATCTTGTGCCCCTTACTACAGCACATTTCCTCATTGGTGTAATTTTTTTTTTTTTTAATTTTGGTGGGGGCGAATGCCCCCATTTATTCGGCTTAATACAAGCTATAACTTAAAAAATAAACTTAAACTAAAACTTAAAACTAAGGTTGGTTGGAGTGGTGAAGGAGAACAGATTTGAGGTAGGAAGTGGTGCGGTGAAAGTCAAAGACGGTAGGGTTTGAGTTGATTTGACGTAGCATACGGGAGATTGGTTCGTTCGCGCCATAGGAGGTGTGGTGGGTTGGTAGATAGAAGAGTCGAGGGGTACGTAGATTACGAGGGTTAGTGTTGAGGAAAATGGAGTTGTGAAGG
The DNA here is from genome assembly GCA_949129095.1 of Volucella bombylans. Taxonomy (NCBI): domain Eukaryota; kingdom Metazoa; phylum Arthropoda; class Insecta; order Diptera; family Syrphidae; genus Volucella; species Volucella bombylans. Next base: position 166,354,145 of record OX422144.1, on the reverse strand, counting down.
GACGCGCATTCAACGTGACCTGAAAGGAGTCGATGAATGAAGAGAAAGTCTGCTGCATCTCTGCGATCTTCGAGGGTGTTTAAGTTGATAAGGTTGAGACGATTTTGATAGGGGGGCAGATTAAAAGGATCGTCCCAGGGCATACCTCGAAGTGCAAATCGAAGAAAACGACGCTGAATGCTTTCAATTCTCGAGATATGAACACGATGATATGGGGACCATACTTGACTGGCGTACTCTAGGAGGGGGCGAACAAAGGTAATATAGAGGGACCTGGTCACGTATGGGTTGGTGAATTCTTTGGACCACCGTTTTACAAAACCTAGTGCAGAGTTGGCTTTGAGGATTATCTCATCCATATGTAAACGGAAGTTGAGCTCGCTGTCACACAAAATGCCGAGGTCGCGAAGAGACTGTACGGAGGAGATAGGTTGGTTATGGAGAAGATAGAGTCGGGGAGGAGATTGGTTCCGCTTATGTGAGACGGTGATGGATTGTCATTTGGCGATATTAAGTTCAAGATCTTGTTGAAGGAGGAAAGAGTCATGGGGAGAGGAAATGGTTTTGAAAAATTTGGTATCGTCGGCGTAAAGGGAGACAGACGAGTGTTTGATGATCATATCGAGATCATTTATGGTTAATATAAAAAGAAGGGGACCGAGATAGCTACTTTGTGGAACTCCAGAGGTGGCCAAAAATGGAGCCGAGTGGACTGACCTAAAACGAACACTGTAAAAACGGTTTCCGAGGTAAGAGGATATCCATTTTAACAGTATGGGTTCAAAGCCGAGGCAAACAATTTAAAGATGATTAACCGATGAGAGATTTTATCGAAGGCTTTGCTAAAATCGGTTGCAACTACATCGACTTCAATGCCATTCTCTAGGGCAGAGAGGGCAAAGGATACAAATTCTGTGGTGGTTGACCTACCCTTTAGGAAGCCATGTTGTCTAGGGGAAATAAGTGATTTGCATTGGAAGCTTAGAGCTTCATACAAAATACTTTCGAAGAGTTTGGGTATATGGGAGAGTTTAGCGATGGGACGATAGTTGGTTATTTCATTCTTTGATCCTTTCTTGTGGATCGGGGTTATGAAGGAGGTTTTCCAAAGCTGAGGAAATTCTCCTTGTGAAGGGGATAGACGGAAGAGATTAGAAAGGGCAAGGAAAAGAGAGAAAGAAAATTTTTTAAGAAATATGGCAGGGAGACCATCTGGGCCGGGTGTGAATTCGTCATTGAGTTGGTGTAATTTATATTCGATATAAGACGGGTCCAAAATATGAGAAAGAAGTGGGCCATTGGAGAAGTTCAGTAGGTAACTAAAATAGGATGGATCTGGTACAAAGGAGTCGTTGGTGAATGATTGTTTAAAAAATGTGGCGAATAGGTTGGCAATGGTGAGTGGATCGGTTGATGACCTGTTGTTGAAAGAGAGGGAAGGAGGGTAACCATCGGACTTTCTTTTGTAGTTAACAAATTGGAAAAGGAAGGTAGCGCTGGTAAAGGGAATCGTAAAGTTCGGTGAAATGAAGATAAGCACCAAGATAGTTGGAATAGTCGGTAAAGGATCTGGTAGCCAGGAAAACAGCCCATAACTTATTTCTCTTATTTCGTAAGGAACGAAGCTTGCGATTATACCAGGGAGGACTTGTAGATGATGTTTTAAGGCGGGAAAACGGAACGTAAAGGGAAAAAGAATTAAATATTTCTTTATAAAAAATGGATAAGGCATCATTTATACTTAAGTTGTGGAAGTTAAAGAGGGATCTGCTGAGATATTCACTGATTTTGTGAAAGTTTGCTTTATGAAAGTCGGTGGATGAGAGAGTTGTGGGGGGAGTGGACTGGAATGAAGAGTTATGAAAAAATGAAAGTAGAAGGGGGGGATGGTAGTTATCGATTGTTGAGAGAGATAGGGGACAAAGTGAGACTGAGGAGTTAATTGGATCTGTTGTGAAAATAAGGTCTAATTGCCTGCCCATAAAATTGGATATACCACTGACTTGGCATAGACTGGAGTCTGTTAAGCGATCTACGAAGAGACATTCCTTAGCTGAGTTGGCATTTGAAGCGATGAAAAACGATTGATCATCTGATGGAGTCCACTGTAGCTGAGGAAGATTAAAGTCGCCGAAAATAAGGATATCATCAGTAGGGTCTAACAGGTCAATTAAATGATCGATCGCATCAATAACAAATTGGTAAGATTCGATAGGTTGAGCTGGTAGGATGTAGCAGCATATAACGTAAAGGGACTTGAGAGGCAGTGATATTTTTATTGCAACAAAGTCGGCTTTAGAGGATGAAGAAATTGTAATGGGAGAAGAGTTAAGGCTGTTGTCCATCGCCAGTAGGACGCCTCGACAGGGGGAATCTTTATTTGTGCGGGTAGGATCGTCGTCGCGGAAAACATTAAAAGTAGGAGGGAACAATTCCTGGTTCTTTATGTCGGGAATCAAATTGGTTTCGATCAGGGCGTAAATATCAAAGGGAAGAGCATGCGATTGACGTAGGACAGCATTGGTTTTAGAGCGAAGACCTCTTACATTCTGGTAGTAAAATGTAAGAGGGATGTTGTGGGGTGGAGGTGTGAGGCAGGATGGTTTAAGCGCTGGCAAGGGAGGCACGTTATGGACGAAAAAATTTGTCGTGGTCGGCTCGGCTTCGTTATAGGTGTGATACGCGTTTAGAGTGAACATAGTTGCCGAATGCAGCAAGGTCGTCTGCTACTTTCTGAGGGGACATGTTAAATATCTCGTGGTACCTGACATAAAGGTTCCTGAGACTGATAGGGTCGGTAGGGAGGCCTTCCTGCTGGCTGGAAACCATGACGCTGGTTTTGGTTTTCCCTTCGTAGCAGACCGAGTCAGATTTGTCATGTAAATAGGCAAGAAAGAGACGAATGTTTTCGTATATCTTTCGTTCTCTGAGCCTAGAGAGTGCATATCGACTTTCTATAGTGCCATTGGTTTGCTGTGTTAGTTTAACAGTGGGGGGAAAAAGGGGATCAAGAATAGGAGCATTGGAGGAGGGAGATAGAGATAAATGATTGGATATGGAGTTGGTCGAGGGATGAGATGTGGGGTTCAAGGTATGGGAGTTAATGAAGTTAGGGTACTTAGCTCCAGTTTTAAGTTCGAAGTTGGGAATTGAGTTGCTAGCTGGGTTTGGTGGCGTAGAAGGTTGAGAAGGAATAATATGGGTGGTTGGGGTTAAGTTGAAAGAGACGCGTTGGCGCGGGGACTTCGGTGGAACGGGGGGAATTTTGGGATTAGAAGATTGGTGTGTAAGGGCTTTGTGTCGGATAAGTGAGGAGGGAGGACTACAATTGGGGAATAAGTTTGTTTTGAAGCTCCAGTTAGGATCATGATTAGAGCTTCGTTTTTTGGAAGCATATTTTTTATTTGGAAGGGAGTTGGACAGGGGTCTTTTTTTAATTTTATTGTTAACACTACGATTATTTTTAACACTTTCATTACTCTCGAGATGTGCGTTTTCTCGTTCTTCAGAGCATTTAGTAATTCTTATCTTCCCAGGTTTAGTTGTCTTACCAGGAGGAGTAGGGAACAACCACGAATATTTGGTTGGGATGTTGACTTTGAAGCTGCAGGAACTGTTGGAGTCAGCGGGGGAAATCATCTGGCACTCGCTAATGGTGATAGCGTAACTTCGGTGAAAGAAATTCCACACCCAAGAAACATCAGCGTGTTGAGGGGCCCCTTCAACGAAGAATGCCGTATGGTTTCCCTGTTTCAGCTTTTCGAGGGGGTCCATGAAGTTCCAAATTGATTGAGCAGTTTGCGTGGAGCGGCGACGGGCGGGATTTTAGTTGGTAAAGGCAAGACGGTTTCGGTTTCTGTTGTTAGGGTGGCGGGAGGAGTATTTGAGAATGATGGCAAATGAGACTCCGTGTCTACTAATTCATTATGAATTGAGACATTGTACGGGGAACTAGCCTGGAACTGAATTTGATCGGGTATTCCATCGATTTTGTTGGAAGCCAATCTCACTTCTTTACCGATTTCGGCAACGGTCAACCGAGTTGCTATGAGTTCCTCACTGACATCAATCATTTTTAGGGTCAGGTCATCGAGCGTAGAATCTGATGGATGCGGGATGTGATGTGTTGTTTTGGAGGAAGATTGAAAAAGCAAGTCGAGATCAGTACGGAGAAGGTTGATAGAGTCGTTTATGTGTGTGAGTTCGTTGGCCTTAAGGAGGTTGGCAAAATTTGTTTTGAGGAAAGCTTTAATTCCGTCGAAGTGATATTTGATCACTTCGCTCTCGTTGTCGTGGTTAGATTTGCTTTTCGATAGGTTTTGGATCGCTGCCAGTTGCTTTTCGATCATTCTTCCTGTGGACTTGTAAGCATCCACATTACTATCAATGCAGTTTATTGATTCTTCAATCTTTTCTATTCTGTCCAAAATAGTTCTGCTAATATGACCATTCTCGGTTAGCATCGCATTGATAGACTCGTTGTTGCATTTAATTGCCAACATAACGTGAGCCAAGGTGATCTCTTTGCACTCGTCGCAGTAAAAATTGAAAAGACTGCAATACTCCTTGAGGTAGGTTATGGATCTCCGGGTTAGTCCGATGCATATGGCATGGAATGATTTTCCACAGAGACCATTGCATGCTACCCATTCGGCGTTGGGGTCAACAATTGAGCACAAAACACTAGCACAGCACTTTTCCATTATTAGTTTATTGAGGTTAATTATTGTTTGGATTTGTTTTTTTTTTGTTTTGTTTTGTTGTTGTTTTGTTTTCGTTTTGGTTTTGTTTTGGGGTCAAAACTGGCACAGTTGAGTTTGAGGAATCGGCAGACAAAACTAGGTCGACGAACAACGGTAGATATACTGAGTCGGCAGTTTACGGGACTTTGAAAAAAAAGTGGAAAATAATAACTGAACTCGGTATACGGGAGAAAAAGAAAAACACGTCCGCACAGGTTGACAATTGAAAAAAAAATTTAGTCGAATCAGCATACCTGTAACTGCGAGGGCAATGGAAGGAACGCCTACGTTTTGTGACCAGTTTCAAGAAGCGGTGGTATAAGGAATACTTACTACAATTGAGAACTTTACACCACGCCCAAAATCCATTGAGTTCCAGTATACGAGTCGGGGATGTTGTGCTTTTGGAAGATTCATCACTGCCAAGAACGCTTTGGCATCTTGCGGTCATCGAGAAGTGCTTTCCTGGCAGAGACGGCAACACCCGAGCTTGTGAAATACGACTGCCAAGTGGATCCATACTAAGAAGACCGATACAACTCCTGTATCCCTTAGAGATAGCTGCATAACCGAAAATCTTGGCTGCCGGGAGGATGTCAAAAATCTTTACTACACATACCTACAATCTTAAGTTAAACTAACACATACAAATGTATTATGTGCTTCTCTTTCTTAATTTAACTGTTGAAAATGGAAAGGAGTCAGTTCTTCTTTTGCGCGCGACTGACTCGGTCAACTTCTTTGTAACATAAAAAACTGAAATAAAATCTTTAAGTTGAATTATATACAACGGGTCGTTTTTTATTTGAATTCGGGTGAACATTGTCCACAGACAATTTTCTCAGTACCACCATTAACGCCACCTTAATAGTACTCGTACTGAGCATCTGCCTGACGTATAACTTATTTAAAGAGCAGAAGACCATGAGATTTTGGTATGGGTATTTTGGTGTGGAAAGCGTTTTCTAAATACAATAATATTGGCCCCGTCGTGATATAGTTTAGTTTAGTTTAGTTTAGTTTAGTTTAGTTTATTTTCGGAAAGCTAGAACAGTAAGAATGAATCTTATAACTTTGTAATAGCTACTTACAATATACACTTAGTTGCAATTAAGTTATTACAGAATGAGATAAACTTTAAATGAATAATACAAACAGAAAGTTAAAAACAATTAAAGAAAAGTAGGATATGAATACGAAGGCTATGAAAAAGTACAAAAAAAAAAACAAGATAAATACTCGTACTATAGACAAAAATCAATTGTTTTGACATGACAGAAGATGCTGTAATTCTTTTTTAAACCTGTGTATATCGCTTAGTGCTCTTATAGGGTTAGATAATGAATTCCAAAGACGGATGGCATTGATAAAGAATTGTCTTTCAGATATTAAGTAATTATATCTCGGTATAATAAGATAGGTGGATCTATTTGACGCTGGGAATTGTAAATTATTGTAGAGGTAGGAAGGCTGTCGCGTTCTAAGAATATTGAAGAGAAAGACCAGAGTGCGATATTTAAGATAGTTTTCAAAAGGCATACCTAAAACTTTTACTGAGCAATGTGACACATGATCATATCTTCTTAGCCCATATATGTATCGAATGGCACTGTTGAAGGCAACTTGTAATTTTCGTGTGCATATTGAATCACAATTTCCATATAATTCACACCCATGCACAAGGATTGGAATTAAAAGTGATTTTACCAATATGATTCGTGTATCCAAAGGTGTAATTGGTTGAGCTGTCCACAAGGTTCGCAAAACGCCATAAGCCTTCCCTACGATGGTGTTAATATGGTCGTTCCATGTTAAAAATCTGTTAAATATAATACCCAAATTTTTTGATGTATCCACAAAAACGACGGGGGAGTTATTTAAAGTGATTTGCGGAAAATATGACAGATCCAATTTTGTTCTAGATATAACCAGGCATTTGGACTTATTAGGGTTGAGTGTCAGGCCAGTCAAAAATACTATTAAGATCCTGATTAGTTTCAAGGCAACAATTTTCAATGAGACCTAGAGTGCAGCTTCGATAAATTTGGACGTCATCGGCATAAATGTGTGTTAAGGAATGTGTGACTAGATCTGGTATCTCATATATATAGAGAGAATAAGAGAGGACCCAGAATTGATCCTTGAGGTACCCCTCGAGTTAAACAAAGAAAATCAGATAAGACATTGTTAACAAAAACGGCTTGTTTTCTGTTGCTTAAATAGGATGAAATCAATTTAACAGCAGAAATAGAAAACCCAAAGTAGTGTTGTAGTTTTTTACAGAGCAGTGCGTGGTCAACAGTGTCGAATGCCTTAGAGAAGTCTAGAAGTATCAAAAAAGTTATTTCATCTTTATCTAAACTAGATCGAATATCTTCAACAACTTTTACCATAGCAGTAGTACAACTGTGTTTTGCTCGGAAGCCTGATTGCATATGGGTTATCATTTTATTGTGAGAAAGATACTCGTCAAGTTGCCTTTGCATTATTCGCTCGCATACTTTGGAGAGGAATGGTAGAACGGAAATTGGTTGAAATTCGTCCCCAATAGAGTTTTTTGGTAAAGGTATTACTTTAGCCATTTTCCACTGATGTGGAAATGTTCCTGTCATAAGGATAGTGTTTATCGCATGAGTCACATACGGTAGGATCAACGGCAGAATGGCTTTGATAAAAACTGGATGAATTCCATCGACTCCAATTGCACTGGACCTTATAGATAAAAAGCTTTTTGCTACCTCTATTCTGTCTACACATGCAAAGCTAAATGGTGATTGCACAACAGGCGCATGCCGATTATCTAAATTAAGGTTGAGATTTGCTGTCCTAGTTGGTCCTACAGATACAAACTTGTGGTTAAGCACATTACCGTCAGTGTTATTTGGACAAGAAAGTTTTTCTTTTCCTATACCAAGATGTCGTAGGTTACTCCACAGTTTTCGACTACCCAGGCTAGATTTTAATCTGCTAGAGAAAAATTGTGCCTTTGCCGCCCTTATTTCTCGAACAACCGTATTACGGAGGGATTTGTATATATGGTGAAATTCAGCTATACGATATCGCTTCCACCGATTATACGCTTGATCACGTTGCTTAATTATTTGACAAATTTCAGTTGAAAACCAAGGCTGTGATGGGTTTTTGATGGTTTTTGTTTTTGCCGGAACATATTGGTTGAAGAGAGAGTTAATATTTGATTGGAGAAATAGTACCTGGTTATCTGGAGATGGTATTAAATAAATTTGTCCCCATGGTATGGCAATTATGCTCTGTTCAAGATTAACTCTGTCTATATTGGTAAGGTCTCTATATTGAAATGTAGTATCTGGTGCTTGGTTATATACCCGAAAGTCATAAGTAAGAAAAATTAAATCATGCTTAGAGAAAGCTGGAGCAGAAAGTTGAGCATAAAAAAGAGTGCTATCAGTACAACTAACGAAAAAAACATCAATTAAAGTGGTAGTAGTACTAACGTGATGAGTGGGAGTGGTAATATTTACTGGATGTAGGTCAAAAGATTTCATCCCTTCAGCAAGATGCCTCTCAACCAAAAGATTACAGTTTAAGTCACCACATATAATTATATTTTTAGAACCTATTGATATTGACTCCATTAAAGCGTAGAAGGGTGTTAAATCTACATCATTATTAGGTCTGTAAACAGTGCCCAGCAACAAAGAATTGTTATTGCTTACTATATTAACGAATGCATAGTCAATAAGAGAGTCAGAAGAAGATAAAAGGGTCTTTCTACATCTTAAGCCATCTCTTACATATACTGCTACACCGCCACCACGATCATTTCTTTCACCGATAAAGAGTCTGTATCCACTCAACTTATAAATTTCATTTTTAATGTTTGGCTTAAACCAACTTTCTGAAATACATATTGCATCTACCCTTGATTTTTCGAAAACATATCTAAATTCTTCGATTTTAGGAAGCAAACTTTGTGCATTTATGTGGGCTACCTTAAATCCTTCTCTACGAGAACAGAAAACATTTAACATAGGTTTTAGCATTCCTTCACTGCCATCGTTAGTGTCTATGGAATTCATATTATACCCATTAGAATGCATTTGAGTGAGACATAGTCTTTACAATATTGGTTAAAAAACCCCACGTGCTTCACTCAAATTCACAACGTGCATTTGCTTTGACTTACACGAGAACAACACGAAACAAGAACCATTCCTTAAGCTAATTGTTCAAGATTCCTAAGGAAATGTGGCACTTTTACTAATTCACTGTGAATCATCACTAAATGTGTTTTCTTGTTAAAATAGCTTTTAACAGCCTCTTGCTCAAGGAAAGATTTGCGAAAGTCCTGTTCTCTCTAACGAAAAAATGAACACAAATTATTGTAATAACTTTCTGTTGAAAAAACCGGCAAAAAGTTTGGCAAAATCTACGGGACCTTACTTGAATAACCTTACGTTACATACCATACATTGATTTGTATAAGCCAACTCTTATAAATATTTACTTACTAAATGAGTTTGTCTTCTGTCGATGATACATTTCCAATGTGCATCTTCTTTGAACCAATCTGTGTAGGATAACTTGATACTTTGAATGAAAGTTCTTCTCCGAGTCAGTGGATCCTCTTCTGTCTCGATGTCGGTCTACAAAATACGTTTAATTTCCGTCAATTTGAAATGAAATCAAAGAAATTTAAAATGCATCTACCAAAGGTCTGATGGTCTAATTGAATCCACACATCAATATCGGTCAGCCGAGTATAATGGCTATAGTCGTAGTTGCCACGGTAAACGCATTGATCTTTGTCCACAACTATCGTTTCATTCGGCAAAACACACGGACTTGAGCCGGCTGGCCTCAAAACAGGAGGACTTTGAGAATTATTATCCTTTCCACGTTCTTCACTCTAAAAACATATGTCGACCTCAAAATATAAAAAAAAAAACTATTCAACACAAATGCTGCTACTTACCTTAGCTCTGATATTTTCCTGACGACTTTTGTAATGTCTGCCACGGTCTCCATGCCTCTCTTCTGAACGGAATCGTTTGTCCATCTTCTTATATAAACGCTGTGAGGTTTTCGTTGTAATCGGGGAGTCTGCAAAATCAGCTGGTGGCTTTACTATGTCCTGTTCGTCATCGTCCTGCTCTATGGCGGGTATGGACTCCTGTGACCCAGATGCATTTACTATCTCAACCTCCTTTCCACAGTGCAAACAATGTACCTGTTGATCTGCTCCTCCATCGACTTCACTGTAGAATACCGAATCCGAACCTGGTGAAACGGAACGAAGTGATTCAATAGACTTGGCCTTAAGTTGATTTACGGAACTCTGCGATTTTGGTGGACTGCAAGAGACTGTTGGTTCTGCTTCCTGTGTATAATCCACGTGCTTCTCTATAACCCTGGCTGGTGTACTAGGCGCTTTCTGCTTACGGGGCGTACATTCCTCCCTTGAGGAACGACGAAACTGTCTACGTATTTTGGGACGGAACCTCTTCATCTTGCTAGGACTAGTGCCATCAACGGCACTGACATTCGTTGCAACCTGAATTTCGGGAGAAATTTGATTAGCCGGCTTCGATACAATAGTAGTTTTTTTAATAGGACTGGTCAAAGCCCGCAGATTCTCTCGTTCAATATCGAGTTTCATGGAAGTTTTTCTTCTGCGGCGGTCTTCTTCGGCTCGATGTCGTCTAAATTTGGATAGTTTATGATCGTCATCATGTGGTGGACTCTCATAATATCCAGAGGACGAATACCTCTTTTCGCTGCGCTCATCATCTGAAACAGACTCAGCTTTCTTTTTGGCTGCAATTGTTATCCCAGGCTTAACAGAAACACAAACAGCTTTTGTAGGTGATACAGAAACTGGTGCTTGTGTTGGTTCTTCTTTGAGTGGCGTAACTTGTGTTGACTGATTACCTCCAGCAACATTGTAGCTTCCTGAAGAGGTGCTGCTTACCGAGTGAGATGGTGATGCCTTTGCTACTGCAGAATGTGGAGAAGATGGTGATTGCAACATTACCCCGGGTAATTGCTCATCGATAGTGGGCCCATCTTCGGAAAGACCATCACCCCGTGTTGAATATAACGATGAAGCACTCTCAAATGAGGATCCGTCATGAGTTCGTTCCGTCTGGGAGCTTTGAGCTGAAACTAAAAGGGAAAGACATGGTTCTCGTCAAAAATGCTCGAGTCTCGAGTAAGCTCAATTTAAAAGCACGGGACTACATTGCAAGCAGTTCACCAAACAACAGCAAATACCACCGATTTAGTGGTTGGATAATATTGCAACTAAGGGTTGAACTTCAACAGAGGCACACACAAAAACATCAAGTAGTATTGAAGAAAAGTTTGCAAACCTGGTACTTGTGTGGTTGATGACGAGCTTGTTGTAGTAGGTGGAGTCTTTATACCTGGGGTACGTCTAGAAGTATCTGTGCATGTAATGTACTCATCGGTATTTGTGCTGCATTCCGATAGATCGTTATTATTAGTTTTGACTGTGGAATCGCGTCGGATATGAGGCAGAAAATCTGATGGTACTTGACTCGCCACTGTTACAACGGGTGTGTCAAAAAACCTAAAAAAAAAAACAAAAAACAAAAAAACTGTCAAGAACTGCATTCTAACCAAGAAAAATGATGCATTTCTCTTGCCTATGTGGAGGATAGTTAGGCTCAGGTGCCGGCGAAAAGGTCCTTGATAGGCGCCTGCTGTTAATTGGCGACTTCTTAGGAGAAGGTAATCCCTCACCACGGATAGCAATCGTAGGGGTGATTGCAATCGATGGCGAAGGAAGCAAAGTTGGAACTGTCAGATTATTGCTGACCTGTTCTTTAATAGTTTTCGAAATAGTTTGCGTAGATACTGGTTTTACCATAGGAGGAAGGGCTAAATAAGTTGGGCTTTGATCGGACATTTGATCATCAAAGTCAAGAGCATCAGTGTCTATGGAACTTCTTTGTTGATGTTGGAGTAACAAATTCTTTCGTTTAGATGAGGGTGTCAGAAGATGTATGGAACCAGTGTCGCTTTGCTCTCTAGGCTCAGCAGTAAGTACTGTCACTTGGGAATCGTTCCAAAGCCCATCGGAATGATCCCGGGTTAAGTCATTCGCCAGAGAGTCTGACGAAGGATAGGTTGATGTGTTAACTAGCAGTTCTTCTTGGCAAGGAGAGGGTGGAGCAGACTTTGCCAACCTTATGTCGTTCGATGTATTTTGGTCTTCTAAACTTATTGATCGTTTCCGGAATCTATCTCTTTTATTAACATCTTTGTTACTCTGAGAAGTACTTAAACCGCTGACAACGGGAAGTGTCTGCGCCACATAAATTCCCTCATCCTTTATTGGTAGATTTTGATACAAATAATCAGCTCCGTCTTCCTCTTCGGGTGCGCTTGATGATTGGAAGCCTTCGCCGCTTGTAGATATCGAGGGCTGTTGTGTGGTGCGTTGTGTATCTTGCTTTCTCTGTTTTTCCAAAAGTATCTCGCCATCAGATAGAGTTTTGATGAGTTTTTTCCTGTTTATCTTTGGACTTGGCTTCGGAGAAAGATGTGGCTTAAAATCAATGAAGATTTCCTGCTCTTCTTCGGGGGGTTCATCTTTTTTTATCTCAACTTCGGGTTTTGGTTCAGAAACTTTCGGTTTAACTATCGCTATAGTAGAGCCAGGGAACGGAATGATAAACGGCTGCATTGGCATTGATTGGCGTCGAATAGAATCTCGAGAAAAACTACCCTCACCAAGGGGAACCAACATTGACGATCTTCGATGTTCAGTATTCCATGACTGACGATGTATTTCAAGTTTCTCCAACAAATCGTCTGCTCTATACTGACGAATTCCATCTCTTAATAGTTCAGGGCACTCAGTTATATGCCGACAAATTTCTTGGGTGTGCGCATGTTCACGACGTGGTAGACTATGTGTATATGATTCCACGTCCAGCCGATGCTGACCACAAGCACGTCGTGGTAAACTGTTACGTTCAAAATCGAAATTTGGTCCTTCATAGTCAGTCGTGCTGTCAGTTTTAGAAGTGTCTTCATTACCAAATCCATAAATATTTTGCGAAACGTGTATACTCTGTGAAGATGATCTTGATATAGGAACATGCTGTGATTGATCTTCAGCTCTGTCTCGGCCACTTAATGATAATGCGGATTCTGTATCAGTAGCTCTATAAGAGAAAGCACTATCATGAGATTGTTTTCTGGGTAAATCTCTCATAAACAATTCGTTTGAGTCGACTTGCTTCAGATGTGACGATATGTTTATTGGCGGTGGAGGTTCATAGTACTTAATGTTATTTTGGTCATCCCCAATGGCATTGGCTATGACCATAGACGGTGATCGTGGAGGTTCTTCTGATTGTGTTCGATGTAATTGCTCATGATCCATTGATCTGAAATTTATAAAAAGACCATAATACTGGGCTTGGAAAGTATCGTACGGGTATATGTACTTACATTTTATTTTTATCTGCTGAAAGATATTCGTTCGACGGTCCACTTACTGCTCTGCCATTAGTCATTTCGGATAAGCTTTTAGTCAGTTTCCTTCCATTTAGAAGACCATTTGTCTGCGCGCCTTGCGAAACCACTTTCACCTGAAAAAAGAAAATTCTTATTCCAAATGTTTCCCTGTTTTTCTTTCTTCTGATTTTGTGATAGTCCAGCCGATTTTGGCAAACCCATACTTTTACTCGAGAAGAACTACATCTAGTTATAAAAATTCTGAAAACTTGTTCGAATAAGGTTTGCATTATCTGTGATATTTTATTGAATTTAAGCGATACAAACGATACTAGAATGCTTCATATAGTAGGCGATTTTTAACGATTGCAATATTTTGATTCAGGTGGAACAAAAACCTTTGACTGTCAATACTCTGTCTCTTCTTTTAAAATTTTACCTAAAAATGTTTATTTAAGGTACACATACTACAACCCATAATCTGAAAGCTCAAAGTACAATACTGTCCTCATTATATCTATTATCACGATCGTGCGGCGATCTCGAAGACACAATACTCAAAGAAGGGCCATAATTAAAAAAGTTGTTGGCACAACATTGAGTTAAGTAATTAACGTAAACACCTGTCGTGTAGACTTAAGTTTACAGAATTCTCATAAATCCATGATAGCAAGGATACGCCTTGCCATCACCTGCCGCCTTCCTAAGTACCAATTCGGAACTGTGTCGGAGGCCCGCCGAAATGGCTGTGATGTACGAAAAAACAATTTTTTTGGCCGCGATTTGAACACAGACTCTCTTATCTAGTATCTGGATTCCTATGCCACAACCATATTCGTGAGGAAGGAAAACCATAACTTTTCAAGTAGCTCATACATATCAACACCATTAAGGAGTAGCCGATCCTACATAAGGCTCTTGATAAAGTGGTGATATTTCTTTCCATCTCATATGGTAGAAATTGATTAGGATAGCAATAGCACAATTTTTAGACAAGATTTTCAACGCAGCAGAACACATTTCCAAAAGCAAATACGCTATTGCTGTTCCAGCGCAGGCAACTTTCCACCAACATATTTCAGTTTTCACAACTAAGGAATTTTTTATGATAGGACTGTCGACGAATACAATTGTCAAATTCAGCAGATTTAGAAAGACTAACGCCTCGACAAAGCTTGTGTCATGGAAATGTTCACGTTCTGTTCGACAAATTTATAGAGCGCTTCTTCCATTTCAAGATTCTCATAATCATCCATCTGAGCAAGGATTTGCAAATTCGCTGTAAAATTAGAGTGGTCAGATTCCTGAAGAATCCTTATTTTTTCAAAAATGAGACCGAAGATGATCTTACTGGACCATGGTTAGGTTAGGTTAGGTAAGAGTGGCTGTTGGAAATACCAACCCACTTAGGCCTATTGGCCCATTGTGATGCCACGTGGATCTATGATCTTCTTACTACTGGAACCAGTTTGAGCTTGTAATAAAGCGTAGGAGACTGTTAACATCTATTTTTTCTAGATCGTTTAGGTCGTTGTAGAAGAAAGCTCCTAGATGAAGCTTCCTTCTCTGAGAGAGAGCTGGGCATGTGCAGAGTAGGTGGGGGATTGTCTCCTCCTCTTCCTCGTCCATGCAGCTTCTACAGAAATCGTTAGTAAAGGCGCCAAGCCTTTTTGCGTGCTTGACTATGAGGCAGTGTCCGGTAATGGCACCTATTATGGCGCTGAGATGTTTCCTATCTAAAAGGATCAGACACTTAGATCGACCCAGATCTGTTTGGTCGCTAGACATGTTTGTCCAGCAGTCCACCTAAGGTCCGTTCTTTTATTGGCATCTAGCTTTAGTGTTAGTTTGCACGTAGCGATTGGTATACCTATACTACCTTTGTCCGGTAGGATAGGTAGAGTGGTTCCAATTTTGGCGGTGACAGTGATTTGGAAGGCGGAAAGAGAGGCTTAGATTTAGCTTATCTGAGAAAACACCGCCACCAACTCCGCTATCGGTTTTAGATCCATCTGTGTAGAGATGGATTGACTTGTCCTCCATAAAAGCATCCTCCTCCCAGAATGATCTAGAGGGGAAGCTTACATGGAAGTTTTTGTCAAACCAAAGTTCAGGTATGGTGTAATCGGTGTTCTCTGTGAGGATTCCTAATGTATTAAGAATGGTGGCGTGGCCAAATGAATTATTTGTCCACTGTTTAGTCGCTTTAAGACGAATAGCTGCAGTCGCAGCTACTTGCCTGCTAAAAATGTCGAGGGGTGTCAAGTGAAGCAGAATATCTAATGCCGCAGAGAGGGTAGACCGCAAGGTTCCGCTTGTACATAGACATGCTGTTCTTTGGACTCTGCTTAGTTTAATGCGGTTGACTGTATTTTCCAAGGCCGTCCACCAGACAACCACCCCGTAAGTAAGTATCGGTCTTATGACCGAGATGTATAGCCAGTGGGTTATGCGAGGTTGAAGGCCCCATTTGTTCCCAATGGCTTTTTTGCAAGAGAATAAAGCTATTGTAGCTTTATTGACTCTTTCTTGAATGTTAGGTTTCCAGTTTAGTTTCCTGTCAAAAATGAGACCCAGATATTTTGCTGTATCGGAGAAAACTAAACTGGTACCGTTTATTGATGGAGGGTCTATGATTGGAATTTTATATTTCCTAAAAAAGAGGACAAGATCAGTTTTATGGGGGTTAATCTGTTGTGATTTACTTGGAGGAGTTCTTTAATGGTATTTAGATGTTTTCCTGAGACGGCTATGGCAACGTCATCCGCATAGGCAATCACTCTGCTACCACCCGCTTCCCGGTATATCAGTAGTTCGTTAACTACTAAGTTCCAGAGAAGGGGAGAGAGAACACCGCCTTGCGGCGTACCCCTACTGGCATATCTTTTAGCAGAAGTCTCACCCAGCTTGGAGTTGATTATCCTGCTTGTTAGCATTAGATTAATCAGCTCCCCAAGTGAGCCGTCTACCTGCAGAGTTGACAGCGCAGTCGTGATTGCGGATGTGTTGACGTTGTTAAAGGCGCCCTCTATGTCTAGGAAAGCAACCATTGTGTACTCCTTATATTGTAGGGATCGTTCGATGTGGCTAGTCAGAGAGTGCAAAGCCGTTTCCACCGACTTTCCTTTACAGTAGGCATGTTGAGCCGTAGACAGAAGTCTTGGATCAACTTTAGCTCGAATATGGATATCAATCAGTTGTTTTAAAGTTTTCAGAAGGAATGATGATAGACTTATAGGTCTGAGGTCCTTTGGGACTACATGAGAACATATTCCAGCTTTGGGAATGAATACTAAATTGACTTCTCTCCATAACAGTGGAATGTGGATAAGTTCTACACAGCTCCTCATAATATTTTCCAACACCGGTAGAATAATATCTGAGGATCTCTGTAGCTCGGCAGGTATAATACCGTCCGGACCAGCAGACTTGTATGGTTTGAAGCCATGCAGAGCCCAGAGCAGTTTGTCTCTCGTAATCAGACCATGAATTTTGGTCACGGTTGCAGTAGGCCTGTTTGGGCTGCTACTGCTACTGATTTGTGGAGAGGATTTTTCTTAGCCGCGATGCCTCAGAGGTTTCTGTAATTTTGTCACAGAATGACCTCCAGGATTGTCGCTTTGCCTTCCTCAGTTCGTTTTTGTATAATTTGAGGGATTCTTTATATGAGTCCCAGTCGGTCACTTTTCTTGTACTTTTTGCTGCGTTGAAAAGTTGCCGATGTGCACCAATGTGGCTTTTTCTTGCCTCTTGGTTGAATAAGAGGGCAGGAAGCGGCCATAGCCTTATTGAGAGTCAGAGTAAATTCCCTGACTTTCATTTCGAGCTCATTGGTGTCACGCTGGGGACTTGATATTTTGTCCAATCAGTTTTCCGGTAGTTCCGGAAAGCTGGTTGGCGGGGGGGAGCATCACTCAGACTGAATTCGATGTATCTATGGTCTGAAAAGGAGTGTTCAGACGATACCACCCAGCTTGTTAGCCTTTGGGTGATGCTGTCGGAGACAAGAGTAAAGAGTTACTGGACCATGCTCAACGAAATTTTCTTTCAAAATGTGGATGACATTGATCCGGATGAAATGTGGTTTCAACAAAATGGCATTTCCATCCAAACAGGAACTCCAGCCATTAATTTATTGAAATCACAATTTTGGAAGAAACTAGGCGATATCCCGAAACGGGCATATCAATTATTATGTCAGAACAAGCGATTTAACACCTTTCGGTCATTGTCTTTCCGGCCTACTGATGACATTGGCTTATGGGGATAAATCAGCGATTTCCTAGCAGTCAAAAATTTGATTGACAGGATGACCTTTCTAAGACTCAATCGAGGTGGTCATATGGCCGTGCCCATTGTGTAAATTGCTAACAATTTTTAAATAGAAAAAACCCCAGGCGTTTAATTGATTTTTTTGTGTTTTGTTTCAATTTAAAGTCCTCGAGCTCACGCTATTTATTAAATATGGGCCGGATTCGATGAGATCAACTGAGGTTTTTTCAGTTTAAATATTGTCGGCTGCCATACGATTTGATATAATCATAATTTTGATTTTTCAATACAATCTGTTTCATGTAACGTCAACGTTTTTAAAAGCATTTGCATTAGTGCTATTCGTACATACGTTATTAAGCTCACAACTCTATCTGAAAAACTTACAAAAAATATATAAAAAAATAGTATTAATCACAGAGATTGCTGCCAATATATCATACTACTTTGCGCAAGAGTCCTCAGCTGTCGGAAAGCGCTACCTTATTAAAACAAGTTTCCACCGGTCCACACTGTTCCATTTCACTCCGATAAGTGGACAAAATTAAAAAAAATTCATGACAAAATTGAGAGTATTTGCTAATGCAGTTTTGATAACGGATAACTGATAGGTACGTAAACAACATTTTCTCTTTGTTTAAACGGGTGGAACTGATTTTACAGCAAGTCAAAGTGGAATGTTGTAGCATTCGTATAAAAAATCTCTTAATAATAAAAAATTTCTAATGCTCAGCACTGAACGCACATATTTAATTATGTAACGAATACCTAAACAGAAATTTCAACTAGGGGTGGCTACTCAAATTATTGCGTTTACACTTGCTTGTTGCGCATCTCTCGAGGCGGTAAGACGTCTCCTAAAGATTTTCATCCTGACACACTTCCAAGGTACGTACGATTGTTTTTCTGGTTCATTTTTTTTATACGGTGTTTTCTAGGGTTGAGGAAAAAATTACCGAGCTAGCTTTTCTTTTGCTCTCGTGCCTGGGATAAGCTCCCACTCAAAACAAAAACATACCAGGCTAATTTGATTGCTAGAGAAGAGCAACGACGTAGTTGGCAAACCATCCGCCAAGATTATTGCTCGAACAAGCGCTCGAGAAGGTATATGATAAAACACCTGCCAACCGGAGTACCTGGAGCACGCGGAGCACAAGTCGCCACAACCTAAGGAAGAACTTTTCAAAGATCTTTGTTGTGCAACCTCACAAGCACCCACGGCAGCCAAATCCTCAACTATCGCAGCCTCGTGTCTTTTCTTTTTCGCCAGTGCAAAATTTCATTCGAAAAAAAAACCAAAGTGCTAAGTTTCATTGGAAAAAAAAGGAAGTGATCAGAAAGAAAGAAAATCAAAAGCCAAATGTCTTGTGAGCTAGGCCGGAATGAAAAATGAGAGAGCCCAGGTAGGCGTGATGGGTGTGATCGGTAAGGTGAGCACGATATTGTCATCAGAACTGCTGTGGCAAATCAATATTGCATCTTGCACTGCAATATTGAACACGCTACAATGTGTTAAATCAAACGTCAAGTGCACAATTAGTGATCAGCTTAGTTTAATTCATTTTTAATTCTTTTGTGTGGAGAATCAAACTAAATTGTTATGGATTCAAATAACCAGAGCAAGAAGATAATTTTAATAAGTTTTGGAAGTCAACTTACCTGTTTTTTTAAAAAGATTTTTAATTACAAAGTGTTAACGTTTTTTTGAGCCATTTTTTTTTTGAATAGACTTTTAACTATGAGCCCCAACTTGCCCTGGGTCAATTTTTTTTTAGTATAAAGCTTGACTTCTTAGTTATAAACTGTGCAGAGTGCGCAAAAAAAGTAATGCTTTTTTTTATAGGGCAACCGGTTTGCATAACGAAGGGGGAGTTTTTTAAAATTTGGAAAGTCGTTTCGAAAAATAATGTCGTCTATGAAATAGTGGAAAAAATATATTTAATATTGAATATAGAGTGCACTGAATTTGAAAAAAATGAAATGCGCAGAAACGTTTCCAGGCTTTCTTCAAAGATGAAGATAAAGTGGAATACTGCTGGTAGACGGCTAGATCGCTTTTTGAAAATCAACAACTCTTGGTTAGAGGAAAATTTCCAGTTGTACAAGGCTAAGGAATATTCCTCGGAAACCAACGACGATGTCCCATCCACTTCACGTCTTGCTGGTAGGCCTTTATTGGCATCTAAGGAATAATATCTTCTCATTCTATTGTTTGCAGCTGAACAAACCAAGCGACTATCAGGACAAAGATCTATCGATAGAGTTACCCTTGTAACTAATAAAAAAAAATAGAAATCCGGAACAACGCCAATTCATTGCTTTAGAAGCATTAGCACAATATGTTGACTGTAAAATGACAGTTCATTCATACAAGTTGATAACAAAACAGACAGAAAGAATCGGTCGTCGTATTTATCTATCCTACCATGACTTAGCAAAAGCCAAAGTAGCATGCCAGACCAATGAAAGCAGTATGAGGTTACGGAGGTTAGTGCTGTGATAAATTTACAATCCTTAATAGACTTAACAACTAATTGTTTATGCGAAGTTCATAAGGATGTTTTGGATAGAAAGGATTGTAAAGGGTTTTCCAATACCGACTTGACAACTTTGAATTTAATTTGTGAACGCACTCTTTCACTAATCATCAAACTGTCACTGTCAATTTATTCAGTAGACTCAACATTTTCATCATGGTAACGTACACGAACGAGCAACGTCTGCAAATTGTAAAAATTTTCTACCGAAATTCGGAGTCGGTGACTGCAACTTTAAGAGCGTTAACTCCAATTTTCGGTCGTAATTCTCGCCCTAATAGACAGGCAATAACAAGTTTAGTGCAAAAATTTGAGTCTACATATTCGTTGTGTGATGTTGCCGTGTCAGTGAGACAACGGGTTGGTCGAAGTGTCGAAAATACCGCTGTCGTTCAGGCGTCCATAGCAAACGATCCAAATCAGTCAATTCCACGGCGTTCTCAAGAATTGGGCATCACTCAGACCACATTATGGCGTATTTTGCGTAAGGACCTTGGTTTACACTCATACAAGATCAAGCAGCCTCAAGAATTGAAGTCGATGGACCATTTGAAGCGACGTACGTTCTCCGATTGGATTCTGGAGAAGATGCACCCAGATGATGAATTTCATCGCAAAATCATCTTCAGTGACGAAGCTCATTTTTGGCTCAATGGGTTCGTCAATAAGCAAAATATGCGTTATTGGTCGGGTGAAAATCCACATGTGCTTCATGAATCACCACTTCATCCACAAAAAATAACTGTTTGGTGCGGTTTGCATGCGGTTTTCGTGTTTCGAGATATTTCATGAGCTGAGGATTTATCAGTGTTTCCATGACCTTGGAAAGAAGGGACGTAAGTGAAATGGGTCTGTAGGAGGAGAGAGAAGATGATTCGCCTTTTATAGGGACGGGCTGGACAAATGCTGTTTTCTATCAGCTCGGGAAGAGTCCTAAAGAGTAGGATTGATGAAAAAGCTTACGCAGTGGTTTTGCCAGCTTGGAAGAACACCTCTTCAGAAGAAGGGAAGATATACCATCTGGACCAGCGGATTTATGTATGTTGAGATCTTTAAGTACTCTTGCTACAACGCGAGTGCGAAAGTAGATTCGTCCCATTGAAGATTCGACGCACTCAAGTGTAGGCGGAGACAAAGCACAATCTGGGAGTGTTGAGCTGGCCGCAAAGTGTGCAGCAAGTAGATTGGCCTTGTCCAAAGAGCTCACAGCTGGAATGTCATTGTAAATGAGGGTTGGGATGGAGGATGAGGCGGAATTTCTAATGTTTTTGACGAACGACCAAAAATTTGTACTGCCTTTGGGACATTGCAGTATTTTTTGCCTCAGTTTTTGGTCGTATTGGAATTTCACACGCCTAAGAAAGACGTTGCAGTCATTTCTGACTCGTTTGAACTTTTTTCGGTTTTCCTCTGTCGGGTTGGTTTTGAAGGCTCGAGAAAATATTTCTTTAATCCTGACGGCCTCTTTACAGCTCGAGTCGTACCATGCCTTTTCTTTTGGTTTGATACTCTTCATCCGATGAGAAATGGTGAGAGAATGGTGTCTGTAATCATATCAGCAGCGGCATCCACGTCGTTATCGAGGAAGCATAACGACGAGTTAAAATTCCTAAAGAAGCTGTTAAGACCGCTCCAGTTGGCTTTCTCGTATTGCCATACGGTTCTTTTAGGAATTTTTTCTCTAACTGTGTGGTTGGTGTACGTGAAATTAGCTGATATGACACCGTGGTTCGACGAGCCTAGAGGGTAGAGCACATCAACGGTGTTCTTATCGGGGTGAGAGGTTAAAAACAAGTCCAGGGTGTTGGCGGTATGACTATCAACGTCTGGTATTCGCGTGGGCTCATTTACAAGCTGCGTTAGGTTGTTTTCCGCAGCGAAGATCTCAACACACCGTCCTTCGGGTGTTGTCTGTCCAGAATGTCGAAGCCACCCAGAATTGTGTATATTGAAGTCGCCCGTAATAACGATTTCAGTATGAGGATACAGGGATACAATTCTTTGAATGGAGTCACACAGCGCATCTAACTCGCTAAAAGTCGAATTTGTGTCCAGTTTGGGGCTTCTATAAATAAAGCAGTAGTGGATAATTTGCTTACGGAGATGGAATTTTAACCACATTAAGTTGAAATCCGGATTGGAACAATGATCACATTGTGGTGGAGTTTCGTAAGCTACATCACTACGCACTTAATGGCGAGACCGCGGTGAGAGAAGAATAAAGGCACTAGTTCGTAGCTAGGTAGCTTCAGATCAAAGTGATCTGAGAGGTGTGGGCGGGGATCTACCTGTGTTTCACTAAGTGCCAAAACAGCTGGTCTCTACTTACAGACGTGGACGTACGCAGAAAAGTGATTACTTTTTAGCCCGCGTATATTGGCTACGTCTACCCTGAATTCCCTAGTCATAATCACAGACAAACACAAAAAATACAAATACCGACGATGCGAAGCAAGGCTGCGAAGTGACAATTCTGACATTGATTTACCGGATCGTATGAGTATAAATGAAATGACAACAACAAAAAAAATAAACCTAACGAATGCATGTGGATGCGATAGAACGTGATCTAACAAGGACCACAAATTAAAAAACCGATCATGAAAAAACTTCAGCCTGACCAAATCAGTTGGTTTTCAAATGTTCAATGAAGATTGTCGGGGAATTCGGTACAAAAAGCAAAAATGTTGTTACAGCCCATATAACGTTACCATTATCATTCAGCACTTCTTTTAGTAAGTCCGCTTTTACACGGCGCAAGAGTTTGATGCGCATGTTTTGGTTATTTCTTTAGAACTGTCCTTCTGTAATGAGCGCATTTTTACACGAAGCCTTTTCCCATTCTTTGGTTTTTCATGTTATTCGACAGCTCTCTTTCATTTCATCTTTGGAGCTCAGTGTATCACAATTATTAATTCTTATTAATTCTTTGGTCCGCCATACTGAAATGTTGTGCTCGTAACAACAGCCAAAAAGTAATGAAGAAAATGCGAAAAAGAAAGACGAAGGAGAAAAAGAAATGTCAAAAAGATGCAATGAAAATCTTACCCACATGCAGTGGGAATTTGGTTAATTGGGTATCTTTCGTTTCATTATCCCTCTCTTTTGTACTCATTTGAATCTTTCAAAACAAGCGCCGTGTAAAAGCGGACTAAGTTTGTCGCCCTGGCAACTTTGACAGAGTAGATGCGTTTTTCTTGTTATTGCAGTCTGTCACGATTTTAAGAGTGCTTTTTTCGTTGAAGTAATACGCATGTAAAGAAGAATTTAAAATTCAGTAATAAAATTGAAAACATTCGTTCCTTAATTTAACTTTTTGTTTTGCGGCAACAATGATCACTCACATGTAAAAAAAAATCAGCAAATGCGAAATGCAACCTCATCGAAGAAGGCCAGGAAGACTGGTGTTAAGGCCGCCGCTAAGCCAAAGGCCAGGGATACTAAGAAAAAGCTTTGTACTAGGCTACAGTCGTTGGTTGCCAAGTTGGCTGGCAAGGCTAAGGCTAAGTCCTTGAAATCCAAAAAAACCAAAACCAAAAACCTTAACATTGCCATGTAATCCAAAATACCCAAGAAAGTCTGTTCCAACCAGGGACCGCATGGATGCCTTTAACATCATCAAGTATCCATTTACCACTAAAGCCCCCACGAAGAAGATCGAGGAAAACAAGACACTGGTGTTCTTGACCCACCTAAGGGCGAACAAGAATCACAAGAAGTTCTACGTGCAATTGGCTAGGGACTACGATGCGTTGGACATTGCTAACAAGATCGGCATTATATAAACAGTTCGGTGCCTGGACATATAACATGTTTGGAGCACTCTTATGTACTCTCAAATGTTTTCGTAATAAGGTCCACGAATTTAGTCAATCCCACAGCGGATGCCGACCCAACAAAATCAGTGCGGTAGATTGCATAAAGCATGGGAGTATCCCCAATGACAATAAGTCGACAAATTCAAATTCTTCCGCCTCCACCGTACTCTCCTTGTATTTCCCTAACGGATTACCATCTTTTCCTCAATTTTGATTGATTTTGCCGGCGGAGGGTCTTCCGGAACCGAGCAGAGGTCATAAAAGTCTTTGAAGACTTCATTCCCTCAAAAAGTCAGCATGTCATACTCGTAGATGCCAACGGATCCTATTTTGATTGAACAACAATTCACAGAAAAATAATACTCGCTTTTAAATTTTTACTATAGGGTCCGCCATTTAACGATAATTAGTTTTATCCTTCCGCTGAACGAATATGGTTGTGTATAAGCTTGAACAACGCTGGGAAATATTGCGACATTACTTTGAAAATCATGGTAATGTGTGCGAATGTGTGCGAATATTGCGTACGGATTTTGGAAGAAGAGAAGCACCGTCAGCTCCGTATGTTCGTTATCTTGTGAAAAAAGTGAAAGAAACTGGCATCCTCATCGATAAACCAAAGCGTGAAATGCCAAAAACAGTGCGTACACCCGAGAATATTGCTGCTGTGGCAGAAAGTGTGCGTGAAGCGCCATCAACATCAATTCACCGTCGTTCTCAACAATTGAACATTTCGGAGACATCATTGAGACGAATTTTGCATAAAGACCTTGGTATGACGAAGTAGATTCGGGTGCATGCATTTCCGTTATTCAATATAACATGTTTAAGGACATCTTTCCAGAAACGAAAATTCAGAGTTGTGACAAAAATGTACATGTCATATCGGGAGATCAAGTAAAGATAGTTGGTGTTGCGAACGTTGTAGTGTCGGTCAGAAATAATGAAAACTGTAATCTTAAGCTATATTTGGTGGAAACTAGTAGACAATTCACTCCTCTTTTAGGTCGTAGTTGGATGGATATTTTGTTTAAAGATTGGCGGGGGACATTCAAGGTTAATCAATTTGCAGCTGACCCACATGTTGTGTCTATAATTAAAAAATTTCCTACGATTTTTTCCAAGACAAATAATGATCCTATCAAAAACTACAGGGCAGAAATAGTAATGAACCAAGGTTGTGTTCCTATCTTCTGTAAACCTTACACCGTACCTTTTGGCTTACGGGAGACTGTGGAAAAGGAGTTAGACAGACTTTGTGCAGAAAATATAATATTCCCAGTTAGGTACAGCAATTGGGCATCTCCGATGGTTGTGGTAGATAAGGGAAATGGAGCAGTTCGACTGTGTGTTGACTGCAAAGTAACAATTAATAAATACGTCGACACAAATCACTATCCCCTTCCTAGGGTCGATGAAATTTTTGCTAGCTTGATAAGATGTAATGTATTCTGTACTATAGATTTGGAGGGAGCGTATGCTCAACTAGAAGTTACAGAAAACTCACAGCCATATCTTACCATTAATACTCACAGAGGACTGTACAGGTATAGACGCCTTGTATATGGGGTTAAATGTGCTCCTGCTATTTTTCAAAGCACGATGGATCAAATTTTAGTGGGTATAAAGAAAGTTAAGTGCTTTATAGATGACATTTTGATAGGTGGTAAGGATGAACAAGAATGTGAAACAATTCTCCTGGAGGTCTTGGAAAGGCTAAAGATTCATAACGTAAAAGCTAATATATCCAAATGTAAATTTTTTTGCCGTGAAGTAAGGTATTTGGGTCATTGCATATCTGGAGAAGGTATTAAACCAAATTATGAAAAACTGGAAGCAGTAAAAAGAGCCCCAACTCCTCGCAACCTACAGCAGCTTAAGTCATACTTAGGATTAATAAATTACTATTCGCGTTTTGTTAGGAATTTTTCGGCAAAGCTTAAGCCTCTTTATAATTTGACAAAACAGGATGTTAGATTTGAATGGTCACAAGAATGTGAGAAGGCTTTTCAAAAAAGCAAAAGTCTGCTTATGAACAGCTCGATTCTAGTCCACTATGACCCAGAAAAGGAGATAATTGTTAGTTGTGATGCGAGTCCTTATGGGGTTTCAGGTATTCTATCTCACATTGTAAATGGGGAAGAGCGACCGGTTTTATTTACGTCTAGCACGTTAAGTCCAGCCGAACAGAATTATTCTCAGCTTCACCGTGAGGCACTGGCAGTAGTATTTGCAGTGAAAAGGTTCCACAAATATGTGTATGGGAAAAATTCACTATCCATAGTGATAGTCTTCCCTTGAGGGAGATTTTAAACCCAAAGAAAGGTACTCCTCCGGTAGCAGCCGCCCGAATCTATCGTTGGGCAATTTTTCTTAGTATGTATGACTATACTCTTGTTCATAGATCAGCCACCAAAATGCAACATGCAGATGGATTGTCGCGCCTTCCCCTCGAAAATACTACAGGAATTGATGATGTCAACATTAGTTCATTGAGTATTAGTGACAGTGTTCCTCTCACGTTTAAGGAAATTGGAGTCCAAACTCAAGAAGAAAAAGATTTGAGAAAACTACATAGATTTTTGAAAATGGGATTTCCTAGATCAATTCCACTTGGGTTTGAGATATACCATCGTAAACAGGCAAATTTATCTATTCAAAACGATTGCATTTTGTACGGTGATCGAATTCTTATGCCTCCCAAATTGAGAACACAAACTTTGAAAATATTACATGATACTCATGTAGGGGTTGTACGAATGAAGGCCTTAGCACGATCGTATGTATGGTGGTTGGGAATGGACGATGACATTGAGCAATATGTAAAGCAATGTCGTAGTTGTGAACTTACTTCAAAGAGGGCTTGTACAAACGAAACAATTAGATGGCCTAATTCTGAAAGGTTTTTCGGTAGAATTCATATAGATTTCTTTTGTTTTAATAGAGACACATTCTTGATTTTAATGGACAGTTTTAGCCGCTGGATGGACGTAAAACTGTTAAGAACAACCACCGCTGGGTCAGTAATTGATGTTTTAAGAACGATTTTCTCATATTTTGGACTACCTGATACCATAGTATCAGATAATGGGCCGCCATTTGGGTCAGCGCTGTTTCTGAACTTTTGTCAAGATAATGGCATAAATTGTATGAAGAGTCCCCCTTACCATCCTCAATCTAATGGGCTAGCCGAAAGAGGGGTGCAAACCATTAAGTCAAGTTTAAGAAAACTGTTTTTAGATTCGCATAAGAGTTCAGTACCTATTAAAGTTAAAATTGAAAATTTCTTACTGAAATATCGTTCCACACCAACTACAGTTACAAATGAGACCCCTTTTAATTTGATATTTAAGAGTTCCCCAAAAACATTAATAGATTTAATGAAACCATCTGGATATTTTAAACAAAACGGAATAGCATGCACAGAATTTCCTAAAAAGGGGGAGAGTATTATACCAAAGCAAGATTGTAAAATTGTAAATTTTGAGGAAGGAGAAAATGTTTTATATAGAGCAGAAAGCAAAACAAATGTCAGTTGGTCACCTGCAACTGTTATAAAGAAATTGGGTAATGTAGTGTATTTAATCAGTTTGAATGGAATTCAGAGAAAAGCACATCAGAACCAACTTAGAAGATCCACTATTAAAGTAATAAGATTTGCTCCAATACGAACCTGTCGACAATCTAATACAGTTGCAGATGATTCAACCTTAGTTTTAAGAAAGGGTCAAGGATTACATATGAAAAACCAAGCTCCAATAAGGAGATCAAAACGAATACATTTAGGGAAAAATATTCCGCACTATAAGTATTGAAATCGAATTATATTTGAAAAGAAGTAATATTTGAAGTATATTGTTTTGCATTTTCCTAATTTCATAGTTGTTATTGGTGTTGGGTAGTTTTAAGTCTAAGATAAGTTGATAGCATTAGCTTTGTATTAAGTCGGGGGAAATGTGATGTATGAATTCTTTTACACCCTACTGTATGATGCCGCTAGTTAAGTTATCAGCTAATTTGTTAAGAGCATTGATTATCTCAAATAAAGTCAGTCTTATTACAACAGCCGTGTGTATCAAACATATATATATAAAAATTAGAAAAGATCCCGATTTTGCCAAAAAAATCATCTTTTCAGATGAAGCTCATTTTGATCTTGGCGGGTATGTAACAAACAAAATTGTCGCATTTGGGGCACAGAAAACCCGCATGCATACATTAAAAAGCCGATACACCCAAAACGAGTCACTGTTTGGTGCGGATTTTGGTCCAGAGGCATAATTGGGCCATTTTTCTTCGAAAATGAGCAAGGAGTGGCCGTTACAGTCAATGGCGATCGTTATCGGGCAATGTTGAACGAATTTTTGTTCACAAAGGAGGATATTTCCAACATTTGGTTTCAACAGGACGGCGCTACGTGCCACACAGCCGAAGCTACACTCGATGTTTTGCGCCCTGTTTTTGAAGATCGCATTATCAGCCGCAGAGCTGATGTCGTTTGGCCACCTCGGAGCTGCGATTTGACACCGTTGAACTATTATTTGTGGGCTGCCGTAAAAGATAGTTGTTACGCCGACAAGCCAGAGACAATTGACGCTTTAAAGGACAATATTCGTGAAGCCATTGGTGAAATACAGCTGCACACAATCGATAATGTGCTTAAAAATTGGACCGATCGTGTAGGCTACGGCATGGCCAGCCGAAGCAGCCATTTGAATGAAGTTATTTTGATTTAATTTTTCGCGTTAAACATTCAGCGTCAACTTTTACCGGACATTGTTTGGGTACTTCGAAATAGCTACCGATCCAAATGTCCGTCGTTTGTTTTAAAGACTTCCACCCTGATGGTCGTTGGCCATCAAAGTATGAAGGAAAAGGGGTCAAAAACAGGTCAAACCTTACTCATTTACCAACAAAATCATAATTCAAATTCAATATTCTTGTTCTGTATTTTATGAAATAGAAATTGTTGTGAGAAAATGAAAACAAAAAAACTTACCCTATGTACAGTGCGGGGACTTAAAGCCAAATTAAATGGCACTCCGTCTTTTTTGGCGCCAGAATAAGTTTCCGTTTGTGTAGCTTGAGTCTTCATAGCATTCCGCTTGATTTTCTCTACCAAAACAACTTCGGCGGCAGCCGGAGATTTAGGTGCTCCCAGACCACCCATACCTGCATCACCAAAATCACTAACTGCTCCACGGCTGACTTGCATCAAGGAAATTAAATCATCGCTTGTTGGATGTGGAGCAGCAAATTCATGTTGATGCACTGGAATAAGTATATTCGGATGATGGATATGGTAAGCCGGCTGCTGAATTATTTGCGTGTGCTGATGCGGATGGGGTATTATATGATGGTGAGGAGTCCTTGTGACAAATGCGGGCTGATGCTGAGGCTCATACATGGGTCCGGAATTTAAAATCGGCTTTTTTCCACCAATCAAACGCTCTTGAGATCTAGCTGATTTCATCCGACCCGATGATCTCAGTCCCAATGATGCCTCATCGAAGGAAGTTAAAGTGTGTGATCTGGCAAAACTAACGTGCTTCGTCCTAAATATATGAAAGTGACATCAATAAGAACTATTATATTTGGAAATGGGTTTTATTGGAATATTTTACCTCGGGGTTGGAGGTCCACTAGGGACATTTGCTGGTGGGGGAGGAGGTGGCGGGAGACCAACATGCGCTGGACATCGATATACACTGTCGAATATGGAATGAAATCAAAGGTATGTGTTCTACTTGAATGGAAATCTAGGTTAATTTAGATAACTCTAACCCTAGGGTGTTCTATTATACATTTACACTTTGTTCATCGCATTTACGATATTTTTTTTATATTTTTTTTGTTTGTAAGAATTCTTTGCAATTTCTACTCCATAACTTGTGTGTGTATATGCGTTTTATGGAAAATAACGAGGTAGGTTGTATGTAGGCAAAAAGCAAAACACTTCTCTTACAGGATTGTACATACCAGGTAATTGGTTCTGAATTCTGGCTCATATACATCGGCTGATTGTAGCCTCTCACAACAAAGGCGTCTTGCTGGAAGCTGGATTCCGGCAAATGACAAATTTTACAACAAAAACTATAAATGTCTGTTCACTGGTGGTTTTCTTTTTTTTTTTGTTTTTTTTTTGTAAATTTTGCGATAAACAAACAAAAAAGCTTAGCAACTTGACTTTTACGTATAAAATTGAATTGATACATAGGTAGACGAAGTCTTAAAACAAAGCAGAGAAAGCAGAGAAAGAATTACAACAGGCTTTACCCTAAGCCACATTCTACTGCAGGATAGCAAGGTACAAAAATTTGTAAATTCGGGAAATAAACGAAAGGAAATCACATCGAAAACAAAAGGCTACACGGAACGTACCCGAGGTCCTTCGGTCGTAAAGTATTCTCATCCATTGCATTGGTTGTAGAGTCTACCCAGGAGTACCTGTTAGGAGTGTTTTCGTTGCCACCACCAGGACCGCATTTAGCTGTTATGAGTATGGAAGCCGGTTGTCTTCGAAAATAGGAACTTTCGGTATCGTCTTCAGGTGACTTTACCTCTTGAGTACAGTGATGATGATATCTTAAAACAAAGCATTTACACTGATAGCATTTATAATATTTGGATAAATTTACCGTGGATATTTGTAGAAAGGAGCATAGTCAGCTATATTTTCATCAGAAGGCGCCCTCCGACCTACACAGACTCCTAGAAATGATTGTGGTGCACCTCTGCTCGAAAAACACCCAAAGAAACGTTCTCGTCTTGGCCGCTCAATAGTATTTAGTTGTCTATCCGTAAGGCAGTACTACAACGTACATAAAGGAGTCCTTTTGGGGGCACATGTTTTTTTTTAAATTTTCATTTTTAACTAACCTGTTCACGGATATCACCTTTCGAATAAACTGATGTCTTGGGATAAAGATCTGATGGCGAAGGATTTCGTGTTCTTCTTCGTCCCATATTTTCATCTTCGGAATCGTAGCATCTCTCTACTTGATACGCATTCGACTGAAATGTAAAATACAACCTAAAATCACACCCAGTACAAAATTTATAATAAATACCTTTG
The DNA here is from genome assembly GCA_949129095.1 of Volucella bombylans. Lineage (NCBI taxonomy): Eukaryota > Metazoa > Arthropoda > Insecta > Diptera > Syrphidae > Volucella > Volucella bombylans. Next base: position 166,323,232 of record OX422144.1, on the reverse strand, counting down.
CGGACGTTTCAATATTTCCTAATGAGATTGCATGATGTAGCCCTGGGAAATACACAAAACAAGAGAATTTTTTCAACAACTTTAAAAAATACAATCGATAAGATTCAAATGGAGATCTTAATTGAGGTTAATAGAGCACAAGATGTGTCCGTCTATAGTCTACACGTTTCGAATGACGTCATTGCACTTTCTTGCATTCGACGTCCAAAGAAAAGGAATCACTTAGAACACACACATCATACGTACGAGTACGAGTACAAGTACGAGTACTCGTATGTAAGTGAACAAAGTTCATAAATAAAATGTCTGTTTACTTAGGAAAGTGTTTACTTAAAAATTTCTTACAAAAGCACAGCACAGAGAAAAATTACGAAAAAAACTTGTGGAAAAACAGGAAAAACCGCAGAGCAGAGCACCTCTTCACCGAATCCAACTGTTTATACTCGTAGTTCCAAATTTCAATGAAAAAAAAAAAACAATAAACTTTTGTTTGACATAAGCGTAACAGTTAAGAAGAGAGAGATACTCTTGCATACAGCCAGGTGGGCAGTACGCGTGTGCGAAATGGGGATGCTGCAAAGTTGCTATCAAACAGTCTAGCATCCCCTCTTCTTCACAGATACAGCTGATTTATCAGGGGAGTTTTCTATACCCTCAGAATGTTCGTCTCTGGATGCAGAAAAAAAAATAAAAATCTTTTGAACCGTTGACTGAAATATCTAGGTGATAAGAATAGATTTTCTTTTTATTAATTTTTTTTTTGTTTTGTTAAATCATCCACATGCCAATTGAATCCTTTGAATGGCTAGAATTTCCATCACCCAGTTCTATACTCACCATTTGAACGTATGGTTGTGGTAGCCATCTCTGTTTGTTGAACCAGAATAACACATCAATATTTAATCCCAGCAAATGTTCTTAGAAGTGAGACAGTTGGAAAAAATAGTTTTTCTTGAATTCAGAAACTAATCGGGGATTAGTTGGTTTCAGAAGGAAAGCTGAGTATCGCCCTACACAAGTTCATTTCGTATCCACGAAGGTTGATGTGTTTTTCTCCTGTCCTCTCACGCAAGAACTCCGATCAATGATCCTTTACGTAATATAAATTCTTTTCGCTGGTACTGGTACTGGTACTGCTACTGAGATTCTTCAATGATGCCCGACACGAGTTACAAAAGTTTTCCAAAAGCATACCGTTGAAAGTGAAATGTATGGTATTTACGAAAATGAAATTGAAAATGAAAACTTTTAAACGCACAAGATGTTCCGGAGGAAGTTTGCAGAGCAAAGAGTCTTTTTTTCTTTTCTTTTCTTTTTGTTGGGAAATGCAAACGATTCGATTGAGGTTTTTTACAATAGATATTATTTTTTTGTTGTATTTTTTTGTTGCTTTGATCCTAGTTTAGCAGCAGCAGCAGTAGCAACCCTTGTACTCTTAACGCAAATTCCTCGACACTGAATGAAGTACCATTAAGTCGTCCTTACATCTCAAGTGCAGCGAAAGCAGTTAAATATTTTCTTTGGGAACATTTTTTTGTCGGGAGAGCGCAAACGCTGCTCCAAACTTTCTCCTCATGGAGGGTGCCGAAATTTCCTAGGTATCTCCCCATTGTGCTGTCAAATATTCGAATGCTGCTGCAGGCGGAAGGTATGAGTATACTCGTAGTTCGTCGAGTGGAAAATTGTTATTCGTTGTGTAACCATGGCAATAAAACGTGTCTTCTGCTTCAGATAACTTTTGAGTATCGGTAAGAGATTATCACATTGGCCACTACGAGTACCATGACATTGTGGAAAATTACGCGAATGCGAGAGTCTATTTTTGGTTGAAAATTTGTTAATACCCGGACAAATCTGTCATTCGATTAATGTCTCACTCTCGTTCTCTCTCTCTCTTTTGTTTTCTGTTTCATTAAATCTTTTTTGTGGTGATTTTATTGCTGAGTACACAAATAGGTTAAATTAAGGGCTACAATGAATTTTACCGCCACATAAAGTTGCATCTTCATCAATGAACTCATGCGAGTATCGACGTATATAATACTTATCTTCGATTTCATCATATTTGGTACATTGCCTTGCAAATGCGTTTTCTAAACTAGATACCCATGTGTACGTCGGGGTTCCACTAATTTATTTCATTTTGCTGTTTTAAGACTTGTTCTAAACACTGTCACTATCTTCTGAGTTTGTATGGCCAAAGTTGTAATTAATCAGAGAACTCTCCAGAAATATTGAAGAGTTGAATTCATCCAGCAGTTGGATGCATTTTACTTTTCATTTTGACAAACCTCAACAAATACATTGTAACAAAATTATGCTTGAAAAAAACACGTTATCTTTATTTTTGCTACTTTCATGTACTGTGCACGCTAAAAGTTATAAGCGTATATGTATGCATGAAGGAAGCTTATGCGAGAATGTTACCTTCGTACCTACAGTAGATTGGATTTTGAATTTCGCGCCATTTTACATACGCTCGTACCCTGAGAAAGTTATTATTATTATTATTATCGTTTATTAACAAGTAATTAAAATTACAAGATAATATAAAAATTAAAGAGCCTAGCTGCGGAGACTATTGGCTCTAATTAGTTAAACTTAAATATTTATATTTAGATAGGAGAGAAATTTGTTAATATTTTCGATATTTACAGGATTAGGATTCTTAAGTATATCATAGATCGAAACATTTTTGAAAATAGATTTTATGATAGGTTTTAATATTTTGCAATTTTCTAATATGTGAGTGATATTAAGAGCTTCATTGCAAATGTTGCAAATTGGAGGATTGTTTTTATTTAACAGGTGTTGGTGAGTAGCTGCGGTATGGCCAAGTCTTAATCGGACGAAGTTGGAGATTTTGATTTTTGATACGTTTGTAGGATACCGTGGATGGGATTTATCGACGTTTATTTTCTTATAATGATGGTGATATAGGCTCCATTCGACTTGCTGTTTTATTCTTAAAAATTTATATATATTTGTTTTAAGGTCTTTTTTGGTGAATATATTAAATTTGTAGACTGGTGATTCTTTTGCAGAGCTCGCAGCATTATCGGCTTGCTCATTTCCTCGAATATTAACATGGCCAGGGGTCCACATCAATTTTATTTTATTTGGTATCATAATTATTTTATTTCTTATTTCAGATATAAGTTGGGAATTGTTGTTTGGGTTACTAATTGCCTTTAAAACTGATATACTGTCTGAGCATATAACAAATTTTCCTCTGCGGCTCGTTATTGTCTTAATCGCTTGTAGGATAGCAAAGGATTCTGCTGTAAATATTGATGAGGTATCAGGGAGAGTACCAATGCTCAATACGAGTATATAACCATCTTCAAGTGTGACAGCAAATGAGGTATTGTCGTGTGATTTAGATCCATCAGTGAAAATAAAGCTCCATCCTTTATTTTTGAGTTCTGATGAGATTTCTGAGAATAATGAGCAGTATAATACGTTGCTGGTGTTTGTTTTGATGTATTGTGCCAGAGTCATTATGAAGGAGTCAGATTTTATATGCCATGAAGGGAAAGATGCGGCCGAGTTACGTGTCCTTTTGATCGGAAGATCCATTTGCTGACCATTATTGAGGATGGTACTTATTCCAGACGGGATCCGTTTTTTGCGTTTGTGGCCTATAGATTGTTGAATGTCTTTATCAATAACCAAATTTTTGGAAAAGGCCAACTTCGCAACTAGTTTTGATGTTATTTCCTCGATTCGTTGTTCAACTGTCGGAAGTCCTGCTTCTGCCAGAATATTTTTAATTGGTGTTGTAGGGAAAGCGTTAATGCTTCTTCTTGCTGCTCGGTGGTAAGTTGGTTTTATTATTTTAAGGGTTGATTTCGGACAATTGCCATAAATATAAATTCCATAATCAATCTTACTTAGAACTAGCATCTTGGTTATATATGAAATGGTGTTGATATGTACATGACTTTTCTTACTACCTAAGTACTTAATAATATTGACTCTCGCAGCTAGTGATTTCTTAAGATTTAAACAGTGTTGATTCCAATTATAATGATTATTAAGGATTAATCCTAGGACATTTAAGTTTTTAACATTTGCAATTTGTACATTATGGATACTTAGAGTAAGTTCTGGACAATGAAGTTTACGACAAACATGCAGTAGTTTACATTTATTTAATGAAAGTTTAGCTCCGGAGTTATTCGACCATGCTAAAATGTCGTTTATTGCGTTACTTAAGAGATTTTTACATACATTTGAATCTTTTGTTTTGCTTAAAATATAAATATCGTCTGCATAAAGACAACTATCTAGAAGTGTATACTTATTTAGGATCGTGGAAATGTCATCGAAGGCGATTATAAACAAAACTACCGACAATGGTGATCCTTGAGGTATCCCATTGTCTAACGGATATGCGTTGGAAAAAATATTGTTGGCTTTCGTGAAGAATTTTCTATTGGTTAAAAATGATTTAACATAACCAAATATCTTTTTTCCAATACCCCATATTTTTAATTTACTTAAAACAATATGCATACCAATTCTAGCGAATGCTTTTTCGAAGTCCAATGATAGTACAGAGACATGATTTTTTGAGGATAGTGCTTTGAAATATAATAATCTATATGAAGGTGAGCATCCACGCATCCTCTGTTGGGTTTAAAAGCTACTTGGTTTGAAGAGATTAATTTTTTCGTTTCAACAAACCAGAGGAGGCGCTTCGCTACAATCTTCTCTAGAATCTTAGATATACAGGGTATGAGAGATATAGGACGATATCCTTCAATGGAATTTGTATCTTTCATTGGCTTAGGGATGGGAAGTAATGTTGCAGTTTTCCAACTTTGTGGAATGACTGCGGTGTCAAGTATGTTGTTGTACAGTCTTATAAGTCTTGCTTTTACATCTAGTGACAAATTTTTAAGCATTGGATAACAGATTCTGTCTCTTCCAGGTGTTTTACCTTTGGCTTTAAATTCAATCATAGAAATAGCTTCTTCTATCCGCCGGGCGCTGGGATTGTTTCTGGGTTCGCAGGGGGAATAATTAATTCATTTTTTTTGGCTTTAAAGAAAGCGTGAAAATGTTGGTCTTTTGAAAGCTGTGACCATGTCTGAGCAAAAAAATTGCATATTCGTACTGGATCTACAATAATTTCAGTTGGGGATTTAATGCTTGATATAGTAAGGGAGCTGGAGTTGTCTACGAATATTTTGCCAAATTTTGGCGGACGAAAAATGAGGGTTTAAGCTAGAAGTAAACTCTACGAAGCTCTTCGCCTTGCTATCTTTAAGCTGTCGTCTAAGCTTTGCCTTTTTATAAATAACCAAGTTTGATTGAGAGGGAGTTTTTTGGAATTCTTTCAGTGCTTTCATTTTTACTTTACGCAGCTCCGAAAGTTCAGAGTTCCACCAAGGGAGAATGCGTTTCAGCCGTGATTTATTTGTTGGGACCGATTGAGGGATTGAGGAATTTGCAGCAGTTCTGATAGCTTTCTGAATTAATGCGGCTTCTTTGTTGATGTTTGATGAGGGTTGTTTACGCGATAAGTAATCAGTAGCTCTCCTAAAAACTGACCAATTAGCCATATCTGTTTTGAATTTTGCGCTCGGGGGAGTGTCTTTACGGGTGTAACCCAGTTTTATAGAGGTAATGATGGGAAAATGGTCGCTATTGTGAAGATCATCCAAAGTTTTCCAGGTGGTTTTTGGAAATAGCTCAGATGAACAACAGGTAATGTCGACATGGGTCAGTGTGCTGTGTGTTGTAAGGTGGGTTGGTGAGCCATCGTTTAAGAGTGCGAGATTCGACTTAAGTAGGAAGTCTTCGCAAATGTTACCTCTTTTATTTGAAGCAGGGGACCCCCAAAGCGTACTCCACGCATTGACGTCCCCTCCAAGGATTCTGGGAGATTCAGTTTGACTGATGATATTATCAAGATCATCTTTACAAAAAGTTTGGTCCGGGTGGATATATAAGCCAATATAAGTTATTTTTGGTTGAACTTGTATTTCTAGAGCCAGTGCTAGAATACTAGAATTGAGGGGTCGGAATCTATGTGGGATGTTTTCCTTGATTAATAAACCTATTCCTTGCTTGGATGTCGTATTATGGGGGAGGTTTTTGAAGTCACCGATGTAGCCTTTCGGCATAGTAGGAGTGAAATTAAATAGACAATGTGTCTCTTGTAGCGATATAATGCTTGGCATCTGATCATTAATTAAAATACTTAGCTCATCAAAGTTATTTAACAGACCTTTCATATTCCATAGAAGAATATTGAGAGCCGTATTTTTTGGGATACTCTGAATACACGACCTTTTTCTGTGTGAAGCAGGAAAAGTGTGTTTAGAAGTGGTTATATTTGTTGTTTGAGAGAGTTGTATTTGTTGTAGATACATGGGGTTTGTCAGATTTTGGTTGTTAAGGTTTTGGCTCAGCGATCCAGAAGTTGAAGCATCTAAGCTCCCTGCGGGACCCAAATGATTCAACCTCCGAGTCGCAGAGTTGGTATTTTGGCTATAAAGTGTGTTTTTATATAACGACATTGTCGTTTACTCGTATTTTTAGAGATTCATTTTTAATATCGAGTGTTGTTTGTTGTGGTAAGATGGGTTGGTAGAGGTTTGAGGAGTTTTTTTTGGTATTGGAGTTCGAGCTGGATGGTAAAGGAGTATTCTGTGGAATAGAAAGTGAGTGGGTGTATGAAGATTGAGTTGAAGTTGAGGACGTGTTGTAGGTGAATGATGAGGTTTGAGCTTTTGCTGGAGAGTTTTCAGGTAGAGAGCGAGAATAAGATAAAGTTGAGTCAGTGAGAGAGTATAATTCGTTGGAGTTGACAGAATTGTTTTGCTTTGAAGTGGGATAGCTTTGAGGTAATTTTTCATTTTTTCCTATGTGCATGTGTTGTATTGGTTTATCAGGTGTCGGATCGGGAGAGATCGTTTTGGTTTGAGATGATTCTTGTACGTTTTTTTGAGTGGGTTTATTTTGTTTGAGTTTTTCCGCGAATGTAACGGATGGGGTTATTATTTGAGAGGGATTACGATCTTTGTAAATGCGTCTAGCTTCTCTCATGGTGCATTTATTTGTGGTCTTGATAATGAGGATTTCTTTCGCCTGTTTGTAGCTTGGGCAAATTTTTGGTGAAGATGGATGAGAGAGGGAACAGTTAGCACACATGACCCGTGAGCATATTTCTGGAGTGTGTGGAGGGAGACTGCATGAGTCGCATTTTGGATTGCTGTTGCAACGTTTCGCTGTGTGGCCAAGCAGTTGACAATTTTTGCAGCGCATGGGATTAGGAATATATTCCGTAACTTTGGCATTGTAGAAACCAATTTCGATGGATTTGGGGGGATTGAAGAGGTCAAAAGTAAACAATATTAATCCAGATGGTTTTTGCTTACCTTTGTCATCAGTTTTCGTAAATTTATATACCTCTGTGACACCTTGATTTTTCATTTCATTGACGATTTCTGTTTCACTAACGTTAATAAGACATGGAGCGTATGCAATTCCTTTAGATGAATTGAGGCGATCATGGAGCTTTACTTCTACTGGACACACGTTAGCTAAGTTATTAATTTTAGTAAATTTATTAGCGATTTGGTCATAATAAGAAGAGTACCGTCACGAAGCAAAGAAATTTTTTCATATTCTGTGCTAATATTATCTATTGCCTTTTTCAGAAGAAAAGGGCTTAGGGATGATACTGGTTTGTCTTTGTTCTTTAAGATGATTATAACAAATCTGGGATTTTTATTGTGTGATATTAGCGGTAGGTCGGGATAGTTATGAAGGGATGCCTGGTAGGTTTTTTGTTTTTTGCATGGTAGGGACTCAAAATCAGGGTCTGGGTAAAGTAACCTGAAACGACACCCATCAGATCTGTTCGGCCCGTGGGCCATTTTTGCACTTAAAGCAAACACTAGCAAGGAAATTTATTTCAGAAAACTACACTAGGAAAAAACTGAGTATTGATAAGAAGCGAGTGGTATAACGGGATATACCGGTTTGCGCACTTGCGACAAAACAAAAGGCACACGACAGTTGGAGAACGATGCGATCAGTTCGAAAGCTAGTCGGTGACTGCTGAGAAAGTTGAAGGGTTAAGGTTCGACAAAACTCGAGATGATGGGATAATAGGTTTCCGCTAAGAAGACGATTGGGTAATATGAAAGATATTAGATGCATATGTGTACTTTAACATATGTTTAAGCGAAGGTATATGCATTTATTAAATTTACAATTCTCATAATATTCATGATATTTGCCTGCTGTGATTCAAAATCTTACAGGCTTAAATTGTCCCCTATAGGCCACTAGCTGAAATATATTTAGCGTCTTCGCTGAAGACCACTACTCTAAATCGAACTTTAAACATTGACGCATCGAATTTGTTGGAGAATTCGTATTATTACATCACGCACTATGGAATCCTGCTTTACTTACAGGCTATAGTCGTATTAAAATCTGTAACAGAATATCCATGCAGAAATATTTTAAAACAAACATTAATGATCAACACAACATAATCGTGAGACACTGTGTCATTGAAAGACACCCTCAGTGATTAAGTATCCTGAATTGTCATGTGTCAGGATGCAAACTCTACGAGTAGGTGCAATAGAATGCCTCATAAGTTTTATGTGAACTCCTGACAATATATACCTTAATGCCACTAAATACCCAGACATTCATGGGAGCAAGGATATGCTTTACCATCGCTCTCCGTCAATTCATTGATATGAATTGGGACTGATATGAATAGGGACTTGACAACTTTGATTTTTTTTTTTTTTTTTTTTTTTTTTTTTTTTTTTTTTTTTTATAATAAGCGCGCACTCAAGGGGTTTGAGTACCCTTAAGGCAAAGGAAATTTAGGGAGGAAGAAAAGAGAGGTACCGATGTACATTGTTTTTAAATGTTTGCAAGTTATAACGACCAGAAAATACAGAGATCGGCAGGGCATTCCATAAGCGAGTTGTACGGCTTAGGAACGAATCACGATATTTTAGAGTACGTCCGAAAATGGGCTTGAGGGTATACTGATGAGCGAGACGGGTGTTACGGTTGAAAGTTTGAATGGGTGGAATGCTACTGGCGATTTCAGTGGAGCACTGGTAGTGGAAATAGCGATAAAACAAAGTGAGATACGAGACATTTCGTCGGTGTTCGAGGGTGTCCATTGATTGACTGATATTAGTATCGTCAATAAGTTTTATCGCACGGTTTTGAATCCTATCTAGCAGGTGCAGAGATGTTTTAGGAGCACCTGACCAGATGTGGGAGTTGTACTCCAATTTTGGGCGGATGAATGCCTTATATATTGAGGCCAGATCAGAGGGGGTAAAATATTTCTTACATCGCTTGAGGAAACCTAGACATTTCGCAGCATTTTTGGCGACATCAAATATGTGGTCATTCCAACGTAAGTTGTCATTGAGACACATACCGAGAATGGAAAGTTTTTCGGTTTCGACGATGCAAGTGATATTCATAGATAATGTCTGGGTGTTTAAATTTCGCTTTAAAGACAGCAAACAGCATTGTGTTTTGGAAGCATTAAATTCCACTCTGTTGATAGTTCCCCAATTGGTTATGCTGTTGATATCGGAATTTAATGAGCTTAGGATACGCTGCCGTTCTCGTTCTACAGCCGAAGAGCAGGGCCGTGAGTCCGGAAACGAATATGAAAAGCAGAGAGTACTGTCATCAGCAAAAAAATATATTGAATTAGAAGTAGCAGACAAGAGATCATTAATGAAAATTAAAAAGAGTGTCGGAGACAGAACAGAGCCCTGGGGCACACCAGCATTTATTTTGTGAATATCAGACTTGAAACCGTCCAAGACAACTTGAATTGAACGTTCCGAAACGTAGTTTCTAATCCATTGAAGAAGAGAGTCGTCGATCCCAAATGCACGCATTTTCGACAAAAGAGCTTGATGCCAAACTCTGTCAAATGCCTTAGAAATATCAAGCGCAACTACTCGTATCTTGCTTTCGCCAGATTGATGTACGCTTTGGTTCCACTTTTCGGTGAGACATGCCATCAAATCACCAGTGGACCTGTTGCTACGAAAACCGTATTGCCGGTCATTGAGAAGTTTTCGTGTTTCGAGATATTTCATGAGCTGAGGATTTATCAGTGTTTCCATGACCTTGGAAAGAAGGGACGTAAGTGCAATGGGTCTGTAGGAGGAGAGAGAAGATGATTCGCCTTTTTTAGGGACGGGCTGGACAAATGCTGTTTTCCATCTGCTCGGGAAGAGTCCTAAAGTGTAGGATTGATGAAAAAGCTTACGCAGTGGTTTTGCCAGCGAGGAAGAACACCTCTTCAGAAGAAGGGGAGATATACCATCTGGACCAGCGGATTTATGTATGTTGAGATCTTTAAGTACTCTTGCTACTACACGAGTGCGAAAGTAGATTAGTCCCATTGAAGATTCGACGCACTCAAGTGTAGGCGGAGACAAAGCACAATCTGGGAGTGTTGAGCTGGCCGCAAAGTGTGCAGCAAGTAGATTGGCCTTGTCCAAAGAGCTGACAGCTGGAATGTCATTGTAAATGAGCGTTGGGATGGAGGATGAGGCGGAATTTCTAATGTTTTTGACGAACGACCAAAAATTGTTACTGCTTTTGGGACATTGCAGTATTTTTTGCCTCAGTTTTTGGTCGTATTGGAATTTCACATGCCTAAGAAGGGCGTTGCAGTCATTTCTGACTCGTTTGAACTTTTTTCGGTTTTCCTCTGTCGGGTTGGTTTTGAAGGCTCGAGAAAATATTTCTTTAACCCTGACGGCCTCTTTACAGCTCGAGTCGTACCATGCCTTTTCCTTTGGTTTGATACTCTTCATTCAATGAGAGATAAGGGATCTCATTCTAAAGAGAATAGTGCTTGTGATCATATCAGCAGCGGCATCCACGTCGTTATCGGGGAAGCATAACGACCAGTTAAAATTCCTAAAGAAGCTGTTAAGTCCGCTCCAGTTGGCTTCCTCCTATTGCTATACGGTTCCTTTAGGAATCTTTTCTCTAACTGTGTGGTCAGTATACGAGAAATTAGCTGATATAACACAGCGGTCCGACGAGCCTAGAGGGGAGAGCACATCAACGGTATACTTAGCAGGGTGAGAAGTTAAAAACAAGTCCAGGGTGTTGGCGGTATGACTATCAACGTCTGGTATTCGCGTGGGCTCATTTACAAGCTGCGTTAAGTTATTTTCCGCAGCGAAGATCTCAACACACCGTCCTTCGGGTGTTGTCTGTCCAGAATGTCGAAGCCACCCAGAATTGTGTATATTGAAGACGCCCGTAATAACGATTTCAGTATGAGGATACAGGGATACAATTCTTTGAATGGAGTCAGACAGCGCATCAAACTCGTTAAAAGTCGAATTGCTGTCCAGTTTGGGGCTTCTGTAAATAAAGCAGTAGTGGATAATTTGCTTACGGAGATGGAATTTTAACCACATGAAGTTGAAATCCGGATTGGAACAATGATCACATTGTGGTGGAGTTTCGTAAGCTACATCACTACGCACTTAATGGCGAGACCGCGGTGAGAGAAGAATAAAGGCACTAGTTCGTAGCTAGGTAGCTTCAGATCAAAGTGATCTGAGAGGTGTGGGCGTTGATCTACCTGTGTTTCACTAAGTGCCAAAACAGCTGGTCTGTACTTACAGACGTGGACGTACGCAGAAAAGTGACTTTTTAGCCCGCGTATATTGGCTACGTCTAGCCTGAATTCCCTAGTCATAATCACAGACAAACACAGAAAACACAAACACCGACGATACTAAGCAAGGCTGCGAAGTGGAAATTCTGACGTTGGTTTACCGGATCAAATTGTTGTAGGTGTTATGCCCTTACAACAATATGAAACAGTGCACCAACAAAATTTTCACTCACAACCCCGCTATCCATCAGTTGTTACATACACTAAGCCACTGCCCGTACCGTATGTTAAATACAGTAACGGCAGTGACTGAGTGCAAGCTACAGTACTTCGACTAGGAGCGGGTGAGGTGGGATACCCACACTGTGTGATATTTTGCTTATCAGTCACTGCACTGCACTTTTTTTTTTTTTTTTTTTTTGCTGCACAGCACACAACAATATTGCGAGTGCACTGGTGGAGCTGTGCACTCGACGGTGGTCGACTCGGTACTTGAATTTAATTTGTGAACGCACTCTTTCGCTAATCATCAAACTGTCACTGTCAATTTATTTAGTAAACTCAACATTTTCATCAAGGTAAAGTACACGAACGAGCAACGTCCGCAAATTGTAAAAATTTTCTATCGAAATTCGGAGTCGGTGGCTGCAACTTTAAGAGCGTTAACTCCAATTTTCGGTCGTAATTCTCGTCCTAGTAGACAGGCAATAACAAGTTTAGTGCAAAAATTTGAGTCTACATATTCGTTGTGTGATGTTGCCGTGTCAGTGAGACAACGGGTTGGTCGAAGTGTCGAAAATATCGCTGGCGTTCAGGCGTCCGTAGCAAACGATCAAAATCAGTCCATTCCACGGCGTTCTCAAGAATTGGGCATCGCTCAGACCACATTATGGCGTATTTTGCGTAAGGATCTTGGTTTACACCTATACAAGATCAAGCTGACTCAAGAATTGAAGCCGATGGACCATTTGAAGCGACGTACGTTCTCCGATTGGGTTCTGGAGAAGATGCGCCAAGATGATGAATTTCATCGCAAAATCATCTTCAGTGACGAAGCTCATTTTTGGCTCAATGGGTTCGTCAATAAGCAAAATATGCGTTAATGGTCGGGTGAAAATCCACATGTGCTTCATGAATCAAAACTTCATCCACAAAAAATAACTGTTTGGTGCGGTTTGCATGCCGACAGCGTTATTGGGCCATATTTTTTCCTTGACGATAACGATCGTCACGTTACTGTGAATGGTCAGCCCGAATTGGATGATCTGGACTTGGACGACATGTGGTTTCAACAGGATGGTGCCACAAGCCACACAGCACACGCTAGAATCGATTTATTGAAGAGTGAGTATGGTGAGCGTGTTATCTCAAGAAATGGGCCAGTCGATTGGCCGCCTCGTTCGTGCGATTTAACGCCGCTTGACTATTTTCTGTGGGGCTACGTTAAGTCATTGGTTTATGTCAACACGCCGAAGACATTGGGAGAGCTCAGAGCCAACATTGAACGCGAAATAGCGGCCGTTTCGGCCGAAATGTATGGCCGAGTCGTTGAAAATTGGGTCCAAGGAATCGACCGTTGCAAACGTGCCCGCGGTGGCCATATGAATGAAGTCGAGTTCCATTCATAAATATTTTGATTGAACTTCAAGCCGATCATAAAGTTTTTGAAATATCTCAAATGGTTTGCGTTTTATTTTAAAAAAAAGTTGTCAAGTCCTTATTGGAAAACCCTATAGAAGCAGAACTTGTGTTGCAGGCACAATTTCCACCCTTGGTTTAAGTCGAGGCCGATCTAAAACCTCTTACTGATCTTAGGATCACAGCACGCATTACTTATTGGTGCTCTACGTACGACACTTGCTGCGATTTTATGTTTAAACCACCGTGACGCTCCCACTAGGGGCCTACCTCTGCACGGTACCGTGATTTAAGCCCTGGTAGGAATTACCGGTGGTCGTGCCACTAACAGGACCTACGACCGGCAGCTTGCAACGGCGTTTAGTACAGAAAACCAATATTTGTCTACTCTAACGTCTTATTAGTTAATTTCATTAATGGAAGAAGTCTTGAGTGAGGAGTCGATTTCAAAATTTGCTCGACATAGCCCTGTCACGCTCTCCCGTGGTATCGAAGGATTTAATTTGATCTTGATTAGAAGCCCAGGCCAACGGGGAACAGGTTTATTAAAGCTTATTACAAGCAGGCTTCAATTCTGGACTTAAAACTAACGAAATTAACTTAAAATTTAAAGTATGTACATATTTTCAGGACAGCTTGTTGAGGTCGAAGTCGAAGAGAGGTTTTTTTTATAATTTGCGCACGCTCAAGGGATTTATGTACCCTTTAAATGTTTGCACACAGCGCGGGCGAGATTACACACCATTGACCTCCCATAGCGTTCTAGACATTGGTTCAAGGTATCCGTAATCTGTTCAGTGAAAATTGAAGCGAAAGAGGAGTACGGACGTAAGACTAAGTGGATTAGTGTTGAGAGAGGAACATTTTTCTTTTAATACAATTTACGCGCCCTTAAGGAATTGAAGTAAAGTGGGCCTATCAATGTTGCCAGCTAAAATCTGATGAACGAAGGTTGTATTTTTCTGTGTACAGGCAGAGGCTATAAGTGGTAAAATAATCTTAACAATCTAGAGAAGTCCTCGTAAGGCGAACCAGATATACCATTGTTTACAGTTTCTACCCGGAAAATGTGCGTATGGGCAAATTCCTTAGACCATCGTTTGATAAAGGCAAAAGCGGAGTATTCTTTTTCTATGATATTCTCTATATGGGTATGAAAATTAAGTTCCCTATCACAGAATACATCTAGATCACTCAATTCAGTTACCAAGGGGACGGGTTGTTTTAAGAAGCGAGAGAGATTTGGACGGCGTTTACGAGTATATGTTCTTACTTGGCACTTGTTGGCATTGAGTTCAAGGAAATTCATTTGGCACTAAGTAGAAAATCTATTCAGATCATCCTGCAGGGAAAAGCAATCAGTGAATGATGAAATATGTCGCAAAATTGTCATGTCGTCAGTGTAAACAAATATACATATGCAAATGAACTTTTGTATAGTCAACATCATTAATTGTTAAAACGAATAATAGGGGCCCGATATGGATACCTTGAGGTACTTCAGAACATTGTTATGTCGATCTTCTAAGTAGGATTTAATCCATATAATACAACTTGATTGAAAGCGTAGAGCCCTCAGTTTGAGCAGAATGAGTTTAAGGGAGATTTTACCAAAGACTTTGCTGGAATCGGTAGCGATTATATCAATATCTACCCCGCGTTCAATTGCGTGCAAAGTATTGGTAAGGCTTGTACATAGTTGTAGATCGACTACTTGCAACGAAAAAATATTGAATCATAAATTATGCTTTCAAATAGGTTAGGTATGCAGGAGAGTTTCGTCCTGGACGCTTTTGTGTGCAGAGGAATTATGTAAGAACTCTTCTAGGTTAGGTTATGTTAGGTAAGAGTGGCTGTTGGAAATACCAACCCACTTAGGCCTGTTGGCCCATTGTGATGCCACGTGGATCTATGATCTTCTTACTACTGGAACCAGTTTGAACTTATAATAAAGCGTAGGAGACTGTTAACATCTATTTTTTCTAGATCGTTTAGGTTGTTATAGAAGAAAGCTCCTAGATGAAGCTTTCTTCTCTGGGAGAGAGCTGGGCATGTGCAGGGTAGGTGGAGGATTGTCTCCTTCTCTTCCTCGTCCATGCAGTTTCTACAGAAATCATTAGTAAAAGCGCCAAGCCTTCTTTCGTGCTTGCCTATGAGGCAGTGTCCAGTAATGACACCTATTATGGCACTGAGATGTTTCCTATCTAAAAGGATCCAGCCCTGGCCAGATCTGTTTGGTCGCTAGACATGTTTGCCCAGCAGTCCACCTAAGGTCTGTTCTTTTAGTGTTAGTTTGCACGTAGCGATTGGTATACCTATACTACCTTTGTCCGGTAGGATAGGTAGAGTGGTTCCAATTTTGGAGAGTTCATCGGCTCTGCAGTTCCCTGGAATGTCTCTGTGGCCCGGCACCCAACAAAGGTGAATGTTGAACTGCTCTGCCATCTCCATGAGAGATGATCGGCATTCAAGGACGGTTTTAGAATATAATGAGACCGAGTCCAGGGACTTTATGGCGGCCTGACTATCCGAAAATATGCGGATATCATTTGCAGATATCACGTTTTTCTTCAGCCAGGACAGAGCTTCTTTAATCGCCAAAATTTCCGCCTGGAACACGCTACAGTGATTTGGAAGGCGGAAAGAGAGGCTTAGATTTAGCTTATCTGAGAAAACACAGCCACCAACTCCGTTATCGGTTTTAGATCCATCTGTGTAGAGATGGATTAACTTGTCCTCCATGAAAGCATCTTCCTGCCAGAATGATCTAGAGGGGAAGCTTACATGGAAGTTTTTGTCAAACCAAAGTTCAGGTATGGTGTAATCGATGTTCTCTGTGAGGATTCCTAATGTATTAAGAATGGTGGCGTGGCCAAATGAATTATTTGTCCACTGATTAGTCGCTTTAAGACGAATAGCTGCAGTCGCAGCTACTTGCCTGCTAAAAATCTCTAAGGGTGTCAAGTGAAGCAGAATATTTAATGCCGCAGAGGGAGTAGACCGCAAGGCTCCGCTTGTGCATAGACATGCTGTTCTTTGGACTCGGCTTAGTTTAATGCGGTTGACTGCATTCTCCGAGGCCGTCCACCAGACAACCACCCCGTAAGTAAGTATCGGTCTTATGACCGAAATGTATAGCCAGTGGGTTATGCGAGGTTGAAGGCCCCATTTGTTCCCAATGGCTATTTTGTAAGAGAATAAAGCTATTGTAGCTTTATTGACTCTTTCTTGAATGTTACGAGTAGGTTTCCAGTTTAGTTTCCTGTCAAAAATGAGACCCAGATATTTTGCTGTATCGGAGAAAACTAAACTAGTACCGTTTATTGAAGGAGGGTCTATGATTGGAACTTTATATTTCCTAGAAAAGAGGACAAGATCAGTTTTATGGGGGTTTATTCCCAATCCACAGCGATCTGCCCAGCGGGTTAATCTATTGAGATTTACTTGAAGGAGTTCTTTAATAGTATTGAGATGTTTTCCTGAGACGGCTATGGCAACGTCATCCGCATAGACAATCACTCTGCTACCACCCGCTTCCAGGTATATCAGCAGTTCGTTAACTACTAAGTTCCAGAGAAGGGGAGAGAGGACACCGCCTTGCGGCGTACATCTGCTGACATATCTTTTAGCAGAAGTCTCACCCAGTTTGAAGCTGATTATCCTGCTCTTCTAAATCAGGGGAAAGATTGCTTGGGAGATGGAAAGCTGTACAGTATTGTAGGCAACCCATCAGGTCAGTAGAGTGGTCATCTGTGAGATTTTCTATTTCCGTACTTACTTAATCTAACGTTATATTATATTAATTGATTCGAACGTTGTTGGCGAACAGTTATTTAAGTACGAAAATTTAAGATGGTTAGGTTGTTGTATATGATTAGCGAACGCCTGGCTGAAGAAGTCAGCAAAAAGATTTGCAATTACTTGGACATCGGCAAAGGTTGTGTCATAGAGCTGCAAGGAAGATGAGTAGTTATCGGACTTTCTTTTGATGCTGATAACCTGAAAAAATAAAAAAAACGTTTGGGATCGGTGATGAGGAGGTGGTGCATGACGAAAGAGAGCGCCAGTCCTATAAAATTTAGAAGCATTCAACGAACATGTTGGTGTCGAAAAGAGTTTGTACATACGTTGTTTAAAACTCGCAAACGAATAACTACTATCCTGAAATTGAAAGCAAGATGCTGTCACTTGCATTTCATTTGCAAGAAACGGTTGAACCCAAATATATGCTGTCAAGGGGAGGTGACATAATATCAATGAAACTGTATAGGACGTCGCAAAAGACCCGCTATGAACTCTGATAATTATATCGCTGTTAATATTTTTATTTTTAACTTTACAAGGCAATTGAGTAGTAAGGCCTTTTCGAGAAGCACCAGAGGAGTCTATGTACGAGCAAAACCTTCAACATCCCAGTCCTGAGTTATAGCGTAAAAGCATAAACGCTAATAAAGGCAGATGGTTGTTTTGAATGAAACATTCTCTGCGTAATTTCTGACACCATTTGCGTTGACAAGCATCGAAGTACGAACTCTACGAGCTGTACAGCTGTAACAGTCATCTAAGGTGACTATGGCAGATAGTGAAAAAATACAAACGCTCCAGTCTTAAGAGCCTTGCATTCAAACACGGGGGAAGAATGCAGAAATACCAAGCCTCAAGTGGAAGGGGACCTAAATGAATTTGTTGCTCGCAATTACAAGTATTATTGGTGTGGGCCCAGATCCACCCAGGACATTTGCGCTGTCAATATGAGTGAAGGCATAAATCAAATGGTTTTGAGAAACGGTTTTCTAATTATTGTTTTGATTGAATAAAAGTGAACATTTTTACATTTATTTAAACCAATGCAAATTGTTGACAGTCTTACTATTGTATTAAAATATACAACCAATTTAAAAGCCATTGTTACACACGAATAAAGCACTCAGATATTCAATGAAAACTCAAAGGATATAGGTATCTGCCCGATGTTGTGCGGGTAAATGAAAATTTCATGAATTCAGATATGTACGTATGAACGTGAATCGAATGGAATAATTGAACAATTCTTTCCTTAACCACTATGAATACACTCCGTTGGATGCTACACGAGTTGAAAAACACCCATTAGCCTGAGGGAATATTTAGGAGCACTCAAATAAACGCAGGTTTAAGAAATAGCCACACCAAATAGCCTCCAGAGAAACTTACTGATCTGGAATATTATGTACAAACTTATGTATACCACTCGCACACGAGTAGAGACGAGTACGAATACTCCTTTAAATGTTTCTATTTGCGCTGTACAGACATTTCTACAAGCTGAATATTTATTTTTAACTAAGCAGGGCATTTTACTTTATATATTGTATTGTATATCTGGGTATACGTAAAAGTATGCCTAATTGCACTCAAGTTGCTGGGTAAACAGAGTTAAAGGTAAACAATGAATCCAGACCAATCATGATTACACGTAGCTTTAAGCACAAAGTTAAATGCGCGTAAAATTTAAATTCGGATACAACAGGACACGGTGCTGTATTCCTTCCTTAAATTGGGGTTTAGTTTGGTTTTTGAGGGCATTTATTTCATTAAATGAATTAACTCCGTAAAAAGGGTTCTATGTATAAATAATTAGTCCTTGCTGTGTACCTAAATTAGCCTACATACTCTGTAGTTTCAGTTTATTTTTGATTTTGGTTAAGTCTAAGAGAGAATATTTATAAAATATGAATCCGAAGAGAGCCTTTGATTGTAAATATTTTCCATATAACAATTTTTTTTTTAAAAACTTGAAACTGAAGTGGCTATAAATACATTTAAAGTGCCTGAGCACGTGTTAAGTTTTTTCGGAAAATGGGATAGATATCTATTCTATCTCAACGCAAGATGTTTGGGCTCAGGTGGTTCACTGGGAAAGATTAAAAAGGAGCGATGGCGTTATACAATGCTTTCGCTGCCAGAGGTCCGGGCACGCCGCGTCGAACTGCCAAATGCAGCCTCGATGCGTGAAGTGCGCTAAGAACCACAGTTCCTAAGAATGTGCTCTGGGTGTTGACGGAGCATCCGATAGGTCGCAGCTCTCGTGCGTGTTATGTGGGAACGTGGGAACGGGGGACACACCGCAAACTATAGGGGTTGTCCTAAGTTCGCCGACATTAAAAAAGCAAAACTGGCTCGGCAGCAGAAGGTGGAGGTCAAACGTTCACCTGTTAGGTTTCAAACACCAGCCGTCACGTCTCAAATTTCCTACGTCCAAATGACGTCTGGTAGGGGGGCTACGGTAGAGCAAGCGACTGTTGCTTCTCCGGCGCCGATGCCGAGAACAACGGAAGCTACACCTAATATGCTAGCCATCTTGCTCGCAATCCAAGGGCAGATGGCTCAGCTGCAAAAGCAGGTTCAAGAACAGGCCAAGCGGGTGGACCAGATCTACGCGTTGCTGCCGGGCCTAACGCAACACATGCCGTAATGGGTACGCACATGGTGGAGCAAACTTTGAAGGTCCTTGCGGTGAATGTGAATTCACTGATTAGGATCGAACGAAGAGCCGCGATGTTTAAATTGCTACAAGACCAAACTCCTGATGTGCTTTTCGCTAGCGAAACCAAGCTAACCGATAATCACAAACTGGAGTACAATAATTATATTGTTAGAAGAAGAAACCGGCCCAGATCCAAACGTGGAGGCGGTGTCACGATCTTCATTAAAGAAGGTATAAAATTTCACAGAGTGTATAAGGGCGTGTTGCGCAGGTTTCGGGTGTTGGAGGCAATCGTCGTTTACATCCCGCTCCGCAGTGGAAAGCGGCTGTACTTGGCCTCTGTTTATGCACCTGAGGCTTCACAATCCACCCTATTCATTACAGAGCTCGACACGCTTTTTCGACTTCTGAGGCTGGAATCGGCGGAGAATTATTTTATAATCGGCGGAGATTTCAACGCTAGACACAGAGATTGGGGAAATAATTTGCCAAATACTAGAGGGAACCTACTACTCGATTGGTGGGGTCAGCACGATGTCATGTACAGACTCGGTCTTAAAGCGACGGATAACCCGTCGTTTCCCAGAGGCGGGTTTTATTTGGATCTACTGCTGTACGACGAACGTATACGACTGACAGGTACGGATTTACAAACGCTAAACTGTCTGCGCACATTCGTGTATGACAGCGACCATTGCGGTTTTAGCACCGAAATTACGGTTCCCAACGAAATGGCGGAATTGGAGGAGTTTGTCCAAAGATATACTTACAACTACAGTAAGACTCGATGGACACGCTTCTCCGCAACCTTGACTAGAGCGCTCTCCTCAAACACGCTCCACCCACCGTCCAATAGGAATTTGTCAAACGAGGAGATCGACAATTACCTAAAACAAATGGACGAGACAATTAAACAAACTATGGACACTACAATACCGCGGTATCGACGTACGACTAACGAAGAGGTGTTCCGCAATCCTACTATTGACGCACTGCACCGACAGAAAAGTAGACTTCTGACAAGACTCAAAAACTTGTATAGACAGTTAACTGACCAACAAGACCCGGAGATTAGGACACTGAAGTCTTCAATTAAAAATATTCAAACGCTAATAAAAGAAAATTACAGAATTTCTGTAAGTTTGTATTGGAACAACAAGGTTCGGGCTGTAAACACCAGCAACCCGAATATGTTTCCGCAAATAAATAAACTATTTCGGAGAAAAAATCAAAACGACCTTCAGTGTCTTAAAATAGCCCGGACAACAGAAAACGAACGGTTACTGACAATAGCAGGTATTGATCCAAATGAAGCCGCTGACGATGACGAATTCTTTGTGATCGAGGATCCGCAGGAGAAGGTTGAGACCATAGGGGCGACTTTCCAGGAAGTATACAAGGCCATTGATACCATTGGCCCTAATTGCGACCTGGACAGTCGCGTCTTGGTGCACGACTTCTGCATTCGAAATGAAATAGGGAACTGGCGATCCGAGGGCTCTAGTTTCACCCGGTTCAGCGACGAAAATATGGCAAATAACGTCATTGCCAGAGAAGGTGACCTACCCCCGTTCATTTCGAAGCAAAAACTCCGTGAGATCTTCGACACAATCAGGGCTAAGAAATCAGTGGGGACCGATGGTATTCCAAACATCGTGCTTCGACATCTTCCTCTAGAAGCGGTGGCCATCTACACCACCTTGTTTAATAATGCAATGAATAATGCACATTGTCCAGCGCATTGGAAAACGGCGGTGGTTCAACCTATCCCCAAAAAGGGGAAGGATATATCCAATCTGGCGAATCTCCGATCGATAAGTCTCCTTCCGAATATCAGTAAGGTTTTTGAAAAGGTAATCAATAGAGCTCTGACTAGGTGGGTTGAGGACAAACATATAGTTCCGGATAATCAATTCGGTTTTAGTGCGGGACATGATATTTCACATGCCGCGTTTAGACTGGTTTCTGATATCCAATGGAATAAAGGCAAAACACAATGCACTGGTGCCTGCCTTGTTGACTTGGAGAAGGCCTTCGACACCGTATAGGTTAGGGGGTCTTTTCTATAAGCTGACTAGGCTGGGGATCAGTAAACCTCTCTTGTACATTCTTTATAATATGCTAACTAACAGACAGTTCATCGTGAAGAATGGTGATGTGACTTCTGTTGGAATTTTTCAAATTAAAAATGGTCTTCAGCAAGGCGCGGTCAATTCGCCGATCCTATTCAACATTTTTACAAGCAACTTGATAGGTTCACTTCCCCATACTATTGCGTACGCAGACGATTTGATAGCGTACAGAACAGGTCCAAAAATCGAGGTCATTAATACTCTCTTGCAGCGTGACTTCGATAAGATAAGACGATTTTGCGATGACTGGAAGTTGAAAATCAACTTTCAGAAGTCGGAAACCATTCTCTTTAGGACGCCGTTGTCTGGAGCCTCTAGGGATACCAGAAAAAATTGGCGAAAGTTCGCTATCGTTGGACAACACGGACAACCTCTTGCCTGTCGAAATGTAGTCAGATACCTTGGAATCTGGCTAGATCAGTTTCTGTATTTTGGCAAAAATGTAAATGCTGCTCTGGCCAGAGCTAAAGGTGCTTTTGCCCTTACAAAGAGACTGTTTTATAGCAGCCAACTAGATGCGAGGGTAAAGGTAATCTGCTACATGGCCCTTATCAGGCCCATGCTGGTTCAATGTACGAGCAAGCTTAATGGAAAAGATTCGGGTGTTTGAGAGGGCTTGCCTTCGCTTGTACAGAACACCAGAGTCGGAGTACAAAAAATTTTATCCTAATGAGATCCTTTACAACAGGGCGAACCTAATACGAGTGGACAACTTCGTAATTAAGCTGACTCGAAGGCACATTGCAAGAGCAATGACCTCGATGAATAACCTAATATCTGGGGCTTACTACCCCAATTACCTTTACCACGAGAGTGTGCGCTCTGACGGCTTCGTTCCACCGGAAGCATTCCTCTACCTTGATCAGATAGAGTTGCTACAGGATAGATCAGCGGTCCCGTTAATCTTGAATGTCGCTCGGACAGCTAGGGACAGGCGACTCAACTACAACAGAGACGTCGCACACGGCAGTGTGGATCGCCTCAGGTTCAGTAGGGCGGTGGGGAATCGCGATAAGAGGGATGTCGTTCGGCAGCACCAGCATTTCTGGTGGTTGAATGATGGAGAAGATGTTTCGTCGTCGTTTCCGTCAATTACGGACCAGCCTCACTAATGAGACAGAGCTGACCAATCCATTTTCTCTGTGAATAGCGATGGCCAGCTTGCATAGGTTTAGGTTAGCATTTAAGTAATATATACATGTGTTAGTGTATATAAAGGTATATACTACCATATGTATATTATTGTGTTTAATGTGTAAGTGTTTTTATGTGTATTTTGTGTATGTAGGTTAAGTAGACTAAGGTTGATTTTAAGTTAGATATTAAGTTTTTATAAATAATAAAAAATTACATCCATAGGCTAAGTTTTTTATTAACAATTTTTTCTTAGCCCTAAGTATACAAAACATTTCTAAATAAAATGTAAATGAAGTCGAAAGACATAGATATAAGAATTTAGAGTAGCTTAGAGTGCCTGTGTGGGGCCATTAAGTTAGTGTAAGATTATTAAGTAATTGTAAGCTAGCATTTAAGCATTTTTTGTTAGAATGTAAGAGTTAGTGATTAAGAAAATAAAATGCATTGAAAACTGAAAACTGATGAGCCGAGACCAAAAAACCACGTCGTTTTCAGTCAAAAAATAAGGCAATGCTCACGGTTTTCATGGATTACAACGGTGTAGTGCATCATGAATTGTTGCCAGAAGGCCAGACAGTAAAGAGTATTATTTGGGCGTTATGAGACGTTTACGTGAAGCAATTCGCCGAAAGAGACCAGAATTGTGGGCAGAAAACTCGCGGATTTTGCACCATGATAACGCACCGTCGCACAGTGCCATCATTATTTGTAATTTTTTGACGAAAAATGCAACAAATACCATCCGACAGCCACCGAATTCACCTGGTTTGGCTCCCTGTGACTTCTTTCTGTTCAGTCAAGTTAAAAAACCACTACGGGGAACGCGTTTCACCAGCCGAGAGGAAGTAATAAAAAAATCGCCGGAAGCATTGATGGACATACCGAAAACTGAATATACTCGTAAAAAAAGTTTCGAGGGTTGAATCAAGCGCTGGCATAAGTGTGTTGCAGTCGATGGGGATTACTTTGAAAGGGACAATATAGATTTAGATGAATAAACTTGTGTTTTTAATTTTCTGAATACATTCCGGGAATGATCAAGGTGGTATTTTGTTTACCGTATATTTAGGTCGTAATACACCAAACTATATGCTATATTTGGAAACTGGAATGCCTCCTTTATTCTTGGAGACTCTTCAATTACACTTTGACTATGTAGTTAAAGTAATGTCAATGGATGGAAAAAGGTTGCCGAAAATCGTTATTACACGCATTATTGCAACAGGAGCTATTTTCGTGAACGAATGGCGGAATCTAGCGTCAGAGTGTGGCCTTAGCCTTGAAATTACAGCAAATTTGGAGCCTGATTTAATAAGAACTCAACTTGCATACCACACCGCCCAGAAATACCAACCTAAACGTAAGAGAAAATATTTTTTATTTTCTTGCCATCTGTCCGGTTACAATTCTTTGGTGCAGTCATCATAGATGAAGAAGAAGCAATCCGCATTTTGAATACCTTTCGCTATACGAGTAGAAGATGTATTATCGAGGAAGACTTTTAAATTATATTTACATACTATAATGTAGTTTTTTTGTATGTAGAACTAACTAGTGGATACCATCGTTAGAAAGAGGATAATGTCATACATGGATAATGAAAGAAAAGGAAAAATATAGCTACTAAGATGCAAAAAAACGCGCCGATCTAAAAACAACGGAGAAACATTAGAAACACTAAGCTTTACTAAAAGATTTAAATCAAACATGAGTCTTAAAGCAATAGTCTTCTGAGTAAGCCAGAACAAGCCACTTAAAGCCTAAGTCAGACTAGCTACACTAACGCCGATTTTAGTACTTTTCTGTGTACACAGTTTTACAGTTCGTTTGAAGAGAAGAATTTTCCACAGTCATTGTAGACACATCGATGGAAATATGTATGTTAATTGACACCCGGTAAAGTGCTTTCAGCGCCCCTTGGTGGCATTTTTTGTACCTCCACGACTGGACAGATTTTGGCTGGGAGCAAAATCATATGTAAAGTTTAATTTCGGTGTGGAACAAAATAAATAAATTTGTTAAAGAATTTATTTTTGTCTGATCAAAATAAAGTTGAAATGTCGAAAAAAAAATACGCGAGTTTCGAAATAAGTGCTTGTGAAGTGTGTAGATGGGTTAATTTGAATAGAATCGTGCTTTAAAAAATGTAAACAAAGCACTTGTGAAGCACGAACAAATTGTTGTGTTGTTACTTTTCTATTAAATATTTAGTGAATACTGTGTAATATAGTGTCTTTTTGTTAAATATATGGTTAAACAAATCAATAAAATAGTGAAATGCTGCTGAAAATTCGCATAGTTGAAATACTACACATGTGTATGTACATGCATATACTTATAGCAGAATATTTTAAAAGGACTATTTCGTTTGGTGAAAGTGAAAGAATACTGAAAGCTGGTTGCAATTACTCTCTTGCACTTGATCCTGCTTCAATTACAACTTAAGAACCAAGCCAATTTGTACCAACTTTTCAGTTTCAACAACTGAAATATTCCCCTTGAAATAATATTGCTGTAACATTAATAGGATTCCATCTATGAAAACTTTAAGTTGCATTTCACTGTCTTTATTGACTTGTTTAACAATATATTAAATAAACACTTTATATTACTCACTACGAACTTAATATTGAATAAAGAAATAACAAAAAAAAACAATCTCTTCGCGTTTAACAAATGCTTTGTTTACATTTTTTAAAGCACGATTCTATTTAAACTATCCCATCTAAACACTTCACAAGCACTTATTTCGAAACTCGCGTATCTTTTCTCAACATTTTAAGCCAACACGTATGTTCGTGAATAAAATGTATAACTAATATACATATATTTTTAGTTATAATAATTAGTTCATTTGAATATTAAAAATTGTAATCTATGTTAAATTAATTGAACTTAATCTAATGTAACAAGGAAAACGTAACGTAACGAATTGGAAATATGTTATTTAGTACATTTATATTTTGTATGACAGTTGTAAGTCGAATATGGAAGTAATTTCCGGAAAATAATAAAGATTTGCTCTTGGCTGTTAACCTTAAAATCGAAAAGACGTGTTTCATTTAAAAACCGCATTTTTCTTTCTATTACCCCACACAGTAACCCAAAAACCCAAAAAACTCTACACACCCCAACATTTGGTCCTTCGAGCCGGATAAAGATTCCACAGAAAATTAAACATTTAAACATATAAAAAAGAAAAAAGTGCAAGGTTAAAACGTACAAACATACATATATATATAAAAGAAAAGATACTTAAGAGATTTCACAAAACATTAAACATTTAAAAGAAAATAAAAGAAAAAGTGCAAGTGCAAGTGCAAGTGCAAAAACAAAGTGCAAGTGTACAAAAAATAAAAAAATATATATAGATATATATAAAACATAAAGTACATACACAGATTCCCTCGCGGTCGGTGTCTTGCCCCTTCTCTTGCTCCTTTTAAAGACTTAAAGACTCTCGGTGGTTGTGCATTGAAATCGCATTTCCCGCGCCGTGTAAAAATTAATTTCAACTTTAACCTCAACTGTCACCAGCTGGGCAAAGTTAATCAAAGGTCGTAAGTTGCTGAAATAAAATATTTAATTAAATATCATTTAACACTGTATCTAATAATTTAATAAAATTTAATTGTACTTGATACATACATACATTGGGTTATAATTAATTAATTTACAAAAAAAACCTTAAAATTGTCGAAATTGTCCACGGGTGCAGATCAGAAAGGTGTTCTGGAGCAGATTCTTCGTGACCACTCCAACTTCAAGAAGACTGGAGCATCACGTCGTACAGCCAGCTATCTGTCAGGTCGTCTTCTTATTCTAGAAGGGAACTTCAAGAATGCGCTTGGTCTTCAAGCGAAGATTCGACGAGGAGAAATCGAAGAAGGTCTGGAAGAAGAAGACTTTGATGAAATTTTTGATCTGCTTCAAGAAACATATTTCACTTACCGAGGTGAATTGGTCGACGCTATAGACAATGCCAAGTTAGCATCCAAGGAGAAGATTGTGGAAGGTGAATCCACAGGTGCTTCTTGCAATGAACTTTCATTGCCCCCAATTCAAATACCACATTTTGAGGGCTCGTACACGAAGTGGCGGGCTTTCCACGATGTCTTTTTGTCGTTAGTCCACACAAATAAAAAGCTGGGTGAAATCCAAAAGCTTCACTATTTAAAATCATGTCTTACAGGTGAAGCTGCTCGTCTGTTGCAGCATTTAGGTTTGTATGCTGGCAATTATGACAAAGCATGGGAACTGCTTGTCGCCAGATACGACCACAAACGAGTGTTGGTAAACGCTCATTTCCAACTTTTTTTTGAGCAGCAGCAGTTGATGAAGGAGACGGCAAGCAACATCAAATCTCTACTGGACACATCCCAGGAATGTTTCCACGCCCTGGGAAACTTAGGATTGCCGGTTGGTTCTTGGGATGATATTTTAATTTATATTCTGGTGCAAAAATTACCTGCTTTTACTCAGCGTTTGTGGGAGGAGAAGTTAGGTAGTTCGAAGGAGTTGCCAACACTGACGCAATTCACAGAGTTCCTGGAAACACGTTTTCGAACCTTGGAAGCAGTAGCTGGAACGAGTGGCATCAAGATCAGCGGTTCTTCTGTACACAAGGCTGTTGCGGTCGAGAAGAAAACGGTGTTGCACGTCGGGAAGAAGCAGTTTGCATGCCAGGTATGTGGTAGAGGTCAGCACTCCCTTCGAACTTGTCAGAAGTTCATTGCCACGGAGATCTGTGAACGATCTAAGGCAGTGGACAGAATCGGGGTTTGTCGGAACTGTTTGGCGTACAGTCACAAGACGAACCATTGTCAAAGCAGTGTGCGCTGCTATTACTGCAAGCAGGCACACCATTCTCTGCTGCATGTTGATAATCTCAGCTCTAAACCTACAAGGGATTATAAAAATATAACAACAGGTATACAAACATTTCATATAAGGTCAAAATTTAACCCACCTAAAGTAACCTCTTCTGAAGTACATCAGCCAAGTGTTCTTCTGGCAACAGCAGTTGTTCGAGTTAGGTCATCAAATGGAAATTATTATCATCTTAGGGCACTGGTCGATCCTGGATCTGAAGCAACATTCATTACTGAATCCGCTGTCCAGTTATTAGGGCTTCATCAGCGACGAACTATCATTCAGGTATCTGGATTGGGAAAAGTTAGCAGTGGTTCATGTCAACGGTATGTAAGTCTTACCTTTGGGTCTCTGGTAACACGTTTCGAGACAAATACCCCAGCTTATGTGTTCAAGTCCCTGACTGGTCTTTTGCCGTCCAAGCCTCTAGTTCTGCACAACTGGGAACATATTCAAGGTTTGAAGTTAGCTGATCCACAATTCGACAAGCCTGCGACTGTTGATATTCTCCTGGGAGCCGACGTTTACTCTGAGTTTATCCTAGGATCCATTATACGGGGTCATGATGAAAGATCGCCAATCGCACAGGAATCAGAGTTAGGTTGGCTTATCCTTGGGAAGGTTATTTCACAAAATAAAAAACCTGTCCATAGCTTCTTACAGGTTCTCGATAACGACACTCAGCTGCGAAGGTCCTGGGAACTGGAGGAGTTCAACACTAAGAAAACTGCGGAAGAGAAAACTTGTGAAAATAATAATAATGTCAACACAATAACTAGATCGCCTGATGGTCGATATGAGGTATCGCAGCCATTTAAAGACGGATGTAAGCCTGGGTTTGGTGCCTCGAGGTTAGGTGCCTTACGTAGGTTTCATCAACTGGAAAGAAGATTCCAGGAAACCCCCACACTACACAAGGAGCTTCAACAGATGAAAGAGGTTGACGAGACGAATATCATACTGGATACACCACACCACTTCTTTACTCCTCACCATGTGGTAGTCAATAAACCGGAATGTAAGCCTGGGTTTGGTGCCTCGAAGTTAGGTGCCTTACGTAGGTTTCACCAACTGGAAGGAAGATTCCAGAAAAACTCCACACAGCACAAGGAGTTTTCCAAGTGTTTACAGGAATGCAAGGAGCTTCGTCAGATGCAAAAGCTTGACAAAAAGAATACCTTACTGGATACACCACACAACTTTTTCGTTCATCAGCATGCGGTATTCAAGAAGTCAAACAAAACCACGAAGTTTCGTCGCAATTTTGTATACTACAAACGTTTTGTTCGAAACTGCCGGGCACAAACTGGAAAAAGAAACAGAGGTCCACTAAAGGTAGACGCAATCGGCACAAGACTTTTCGAAATTCGTCAAGGAGACACTGCCGTGGAGAAGTGGAGCGAAAAAATGTCGGCCCAGGATGAGACAGCGCCCAAAGTGGACAAGACGGAAGACAGAAGCAGACGCGGACACTTACTTCTCTTCAAGGACGAAAAACTACCGCCGTTGCAGTCGCGATTCGGACGAATCATTCGTCACACCATCTCGGAAAGCAAAGACGGACTTGCTCAAGTGGTTACCGTACGAAATGAAACCGGAAAACTTAGTAGGAAAGAGAAATACAACACAATACCTAAACAACACTACACAACACAGCATTTAAACAACACAACACAACATTTAAACGACACAACACAACATTGATAAACTCACATGGAAAATTAAAGACTTTTCTTTTCTTTTGCCAATAATTTATTAAATTAATCAAATATATACTTATTTTATCCTAGCTATCCCTACACAACACAACACACATACAGTCCACTCTAAACCACACAAAATCATTATTTCCGGATAACGCTGTGGAGTTCCGAAACTCCAAAATGCCGACGGGAATTGGAGAGTCAAAACCCCGACGGAATTTGAAGCTTCTTAGTGAACACTCAACGATATCCACAGAAAACACATCATTCATGCCAGACAACGTTGCAGAGTTCCAAAATTCCAAAATGCCGACGGGAATTGAAGAATCAAAACCCCGACGGCACTTTAAATGTTTCACCGAATACTCAACGTTGTCCACTCAACACAACACAACACTTTAACATTTATCATTTTTTTTAAAACACATCTCAACATAAACACTCAATAATAATATCTACCTTAAACTAATCTTAACATAAATTACATAAATAAACAAAATAAATAATAATAATAAATATGTAAATAATAAAAAAAAAAAAATGAATATGTCAAAAAAAAAACTTACTGAAGATGAATTGCAACAACAATTCTATACGAAGGCGGATTCATGGCTTTACACAAAAATGTAAATACCACACACACACCACACACACTAAGAAGGCTAATTCGGCCATCATCATCAACTAACCGTTCGCGAAAATTTCGTCGCACAGCATCGCACTGCACAACCAAAAATTGCGTACGCGGAAAACAGTTATCGTACAAAATAA
Organism: Volucella bombylans; assembly: GCA_949129095.1. Taxonomy (NCBI): domain Eukaryota; kingdom Metazoa; phylum Arthropoda; class Insecta; order Diptera; family Syrphidae; genus Volucella; species Volucella bombylans. The sequence continues at coordinate 166,292,848 of OX422144.1, read as the reverse complement.
CACCACAAATTGTATAGAATTTGTTGGGAAAATATTTTTAATGAACTTTTTATTTTTTTTTATTTTCCCAATTCTTTTTTTTTCTGTTATTTTGTTTGCACTGCACTCGAATATCACTTTCGCGAAACCAAGACAAATCGATGCACATCAATATGTACACACGCACGTACATATATACAATTGTGTACTCGCGCCGATGTACACAATTCAAAACGAAATCTTACTGCGCGAAGGAATGGGAGCAGACAAAAAGGAACAAAATAATAATAATAATAATAATTAAAAACACTTACCTTTTCATATCAACTAAACTAAAAAAAAAAGAAGGGGAAAACAACGAAACTTAAACAAAAACCGAACAACACACGCGACACAAATTGACCTAGTTTTGGTCAATGATCAAAACAAACTGTTGCACTATTGCAATTTGTCAATGACACATATTTTATCTCCCTTTGTTGCTCGTTTGTTATATCGTCGTCCTTGTCACCTACATGTAATGTTTCAAATTAATAATTACACGATTTTGTCTCATTTTACATGTCTAGTCAACACACTCACACAACACACAACTTTTATGTCAGAAGAGTTACAGTACGGTACAAGAGCGAGGACACTTGCGGACGAAATTCGTCCACCGGGCGGGAGAATGTTCGTGAATAAAATGTATAACTAATATACATATATTTTTAGTTATAATAATTAGTTCATTTGAATATTAAAAATTGTAATCTATGTTAAATTAATTGAACTTAATCTAATGTAACAAGGAAAACGTAACGTAACGAATTGGAAATATGTTATTTAGTACATTTATATTTTGTATGACAGTTGTAAGTCGAATATGGAAGTAATTTCCGGAAAATAATAAAGATTTGCTCTTGGCTGTTAACCTTAAAATCGAAAAGACGTGTTTCATTTAAAAACCGCATTTTTCTTTCTATTACCCCACACAGTAACCCAAAAACCCAAAAAACTCTACACACCCCAACACGTATTTGAAAACAAAAATTTCTTTAACAAAATTAATAATATTATTCCGTACCGAATTTTCACTTTTCATACGAATTTGTTCGAGCCAACGATCTGTCAGAAATTATATAGTCGATATAGTACAAAAAATGTCCGCAAGAATTTTCGTTCCGGGTGTCAATACAGACGGAATTCTGAAAAGGATGAAATGTCTAGAGGCTTACATATTTCAGTGCTAAACGGAAAAAAACGTCCAAAACGATGACATTTAACTGTCATCAACTTTATGAAAGGCATTCAAAGAAGATTGCATTTTTTTAATTTCTTTAATTTTAAATTGTAGTATTATATTCGTATTTACAATATATCAATTAAAAACAATTTACATGAATTATTAAAATATAAATAAAGTTTCCCAATTTGATTTGCTTCAAACTTCATAACAACGATCAACAGTACTTCGCAATATCGTTAATGTGCTATGTTACATACGTAACGCTGATCTATAGGGATCTACATAGGGATTTAAAAATTTAAATTATGGAGGACGAGGCTAGCAAGGTCACAAAAAGACATGGAGGAAGGCTTCGCAAACATGCTAATTTAGAAGTAGTCGAACTACTTCTTCAAACTAGCTAACTAGGAATAAAGAAAAGAAATATATATTCCAACAGAATCACAGGAACAAAGTGATAACGAATTAAAAAACAAAAGCTAACTGACCAAAGATAGTTTCTTACCATATAACATAGATTTACAAGTATTAGAAACAAATTGCTAGGTACGATTATTGGAAGGATGGTAACACCATGGTTTCTCCGGGTGGTTTTTGGTGGATGAGTCAAGTCCCACACTATCGCAAAGCTCGCATGCATTTTCACCCAGCTAAACGTCAAAAAAAAACGATCAAGAGTTCAAAGCCTAAATTGGTTTGTCAGAAAGCTGTCGATCAGCTCTTAAGTTTTTTTTTTAAATATAATTGAGGGACTTCATTTCCTCTTATCTAAAAAAAATTAATACTCATTTCCTATACGTGCTCTTAACCGAACCATATTAACTACGTATTTGTATAACATTTTCCAGCTGCTTTCTCCATTAAAGATATGAGTGGCATATATCTTTAAATTGGTGATGAATGAAATATAACACATATTTTGTACAGGATGAGCTATACCGTTTATTTGGTTTGATTCCATACAATTACTCGTGAAACAATAGAATATGATAGAATATTAGAATATGTGTGGACCCAAACCTGCTGTACAGACAATCAAACGATGGATGAAATTTTTAATTACATGTTGGAATATTTTGTGTGTTATTAGGCAGATATTGGCCCAATCACGCGTTCTTGCAGGCCAACTCACGGTTCCATTTCGAGAAACTATGCGTTTTCTGAATTTTCTCTTCAAAAAACTGATTGTTGTGATACGAGGGGCGTTCAATATATTCTCGGTATCGATATGAAGGAAAATGCGAATTTAAATTAACTTGTTCTTATTTTTCAATATAATCTCCCCTAACATCAATGCATTTGTTACATCTTGAGATAAGCTTTTTTAAACCTCAAAAAAATAAATTTCCTCTTTCTCTGCAAAATACCCATTTATTGCCGACTTGAGTTCTTCATCATCCGAAAATCTTTTTCCACGAAGACATTTTTTCAAATCCGGAAACAGGAAATAATCACTAGGGGCAAGGTCTGGACTATAGGGTGGGTGTTGGATTTCTTCGAAACCATTTTACATGAATGCACTAAAATAATAGTATTACTTGACAAATAAGTCAATTTATATATACAACCACAGCTTCAAGACAGTTGTGTCAGTCAATTGAACGACGACTTAGAGGCAGTTCGACTTTGGGCTTCTTGTAATGGGCTTCAACTTAACGCCAAATAAACCTTATGTTTGCCTATTGGAAAGAACTTAGGGCATGTTGAAGAATATCCATATGTTTACCTATCTGGAGATAAGATTAGTTATTCTAATAGTGTCAAAAACCTTGGTGTCATCATTAATAACTCTCTTAATGCCAATGATCATATTAACGCTTTAGTTAGAAAAATTTACATTGGATTGCGATTGATGTGGAAATCTGTCCGTTATACTCCAGTTGAAATCCGGCTAAAATTAGTTAGATCCTTACTTGTACCACACATAACTTACTCTAGCTTGGTTTACAGCTCACTGGACTCGGCATCATTCAGAAACTTTTAACTCCATGATAAGATCACGTTTCTAGGTTTCGAATGTCAATATTAGGGTGTTCATTATTACAGTATTTGAACTATCGGAACTGCCTATTCATTGCACGACTTATAAATTATAAGAAGCCACATTACTTATATTGCAAGTTACAGTTTCCTAGATCATCTAGGACTTGTACTATCAATACTCCTAATTTCTTTTACTTAGAAAGTAGCCGTCTGTTTTTTGTTCACTCTGTTAGGCTGTGGAATTCGCTTCCATGGGAAATCCGGCGTTTTTTTTGTTTTTGTAATTGTAATTTCTTTATTTGACTTCATTGTTCATATTGAAACAATTTTTTACTGAAGGTGGTTCTGTTGATCGTGCGCTTACTTTCGATGGGTAATAGATTCCAATGACAAATCGCATTAAAAAAAAAATGACGAGAGGTATTGACATATTTGCATCGTGGAACAATTTATTGATGAGTTCTTTGATTCCGCGCAAATTGAATTTTTTCTTATAGATATTCCGACTCTTTTGTCGTTATAATTTTGTGTAATGACAGCACAGTACGATATTTCATAAAAGTATCTAGTGAGCACCCTACAATCTTATTTGTATAGGAGGAGATGTGGTCATATCGCCCAACGCCAAAAATATACCTCGCACAGCTATTAAAAGCAACATTCAGCTTTCTTTTTGCCTTATAGTCCATATCTGAGAAAATTTCGCACCCATACAACAAAATGGGTAATATATAGGACTTAACAAGCTTCAGCTATACGTTGGTTGGAAGGTAGTTGGAAGTTGGGCTAAGCCCTCTCAGAGCTCCCTAAATTTTTGATGCAATTCTATTTATGTGAGTATTCCAGCTTAAGTTGTGGCTCAGATGAACCCCAAGGTTTTTAAAATTATCTACATACTCAATTGGAGTTTGATTTATGTAGAGTGGTGGAACAATTTGTCTAGCTCGGCCGATATTAACAACCATGGCTTTAGTCTTTTTAGGGTTAAGGCTGAGTTTATTATCGATTGCCCATTTACGAATTTCAGTTAGTTGCGCGCTTAAGTTCTGTACTGCTTGCTTTATTTGAGATTTCGGGAAAAATGAATAAATCTGGACATCATCTGCATATATGTGGCGTTCGCAGTTTACAAGTCGGTCAGCTAAGTCATTTATATAGCAAGTAAAAAGAAGGGATCCTAGTACGGATCCTTGAGGCACACCAGATGGAACGAGAAAACAAGATGAACATTTGTCTTCATGCGACACGTACTGTGAACGATGACATAAATATGACGTTACTAAGTTACACAAAGAGCTATCAAACAGAAACTGCGTTCTTAGTTTTTCAACTAATATTTCATGATCTACGCAATCAAACGCTTTTGAAAAATCCAAAAAAAATATTAGAGCCAGCATTTTACGGTCCAAGCCCCCACGTAAATCTTCGTAAACTTTGAGCAGAGCTGTTGTGCAATTATGCTTTGTTTCTATCGCTTAAATATTTTTTTATTTGATTGCTTGCAATTGTCTCGAAAGCTTTACTCAGAAACGGGAGAATGGCAATAGGACGGTATTCAGTTTTATCTTGAGACGACGAAGGCTTTGGCATCGGTAACACCTTAGCAGTTTTCCAACAGTCGGGGAAGCTGGAAGTAGTTAAAATTGTATTGAAAATATAGGTTGTTTGGAAAAGGATGACAGGTAGCAAAATTTTTACGAACTTTGGCTCAATGTTGTCTGAGCCTACTGCATTTGATTTTATGCTTAAAATTGTTCTACCACCATCAACTTCATCGACGCAAGATAATGAAAATATACCCTCGTTCCTGGATCGAATTGCAGGCACCCTATGACGAGCTGAGTTTTGTGAGTCGCAGGCAGATACAAATTTAGCATTAAGTTCATTCAGATCAATATTGTTTGGAAGTGCCGGCTTTGCTGCAGACAATCCGAGTGAGCGAACTTTTTTCCAAAAATCAGAACTTGAACTAGTTGAGCTAAATTTGTTAAAGTAGAATTCCTTCTTGTTTCTTCTAATTAGAGAAGTTACTGCATTGCGAGCAGCTTTAAACTCTTTGTGAATTGGAAGACATTTGTAACGTCTCCATCTGGAGTATAAGTCATTCCGGACTTTCATTAAATGAAAAACCTCATGCGTCAACCAAGGTAAACCACAACTCTTAATTCTTTTTTTCATCACTGGCACATGTTTTTTGAAAAGAGACGAAATGCTTTTATTGAAAAACTCAATTTGAAGGCCCGTATCGTTTGTTGTATATATTGGCAGCCAATTTATATTTTTGCAATCATTAAAATGCGCTTCCAAATTGATTTTAGAATATTCAAATAATTCAAAAAACTCGTCGTTTTTAGGTGTTGGATGTGCGTTTATAGTAAGGAAAAGCATATCGTGATGCGAGAAAGCCGGGGCAAGAAGCTGATCGTAATGTAATAAAAAACTTGGTTCAGACACTAACGCAATATCAATTAACGACGGTGTTTTGTTGGGTGCAAAATGCGTAGGTTGGGTGCAATTACAAAAGTGTAAATGGAGGGATTGAATCATTTCTTTGAGTGTCCTATTTTCATTACCTAAGATGTTAAGGTTAAAATCACCGCACACTACAATTTTTGAATATAGGGGGGAGAGTTCTTCAAGTGCATCCCTTATCAGTATATAGTTAGCAATATCAGGGGCCAAGTATACACACCCAAGTAGAAAAGTTTCATTAACACTTCTAATTTCAATGAAAACGTACTCTATAAACTCGGATGGTGATGATTCTTTAACAACGTGGAACTTATGCCACTCTTTTATATAAATTCCAACACCCCCACCACCTTTACGGTACCTATTACCTCGAATAAGATTCATATTGCCGACTTTTACTAGGTTAGACTTCATCTCATGATCAAACCAAGTTTCAGTAACACAAACAACATCAACCATACTATCACTGAACAAATAACGGAACTCATCTACTTTGTTATTCAAACTTTGCGCATTTAAGCAACATATGTTAAGACCCTTTTTGGCCGGAACAAGAAATTTCAGTGTGTATCTATTCGGTTTTTTTAGGGATCTTTGGGGCATACCACTAGCATTAATCAATAGATATTTGGTATACATATACACAAATATGTAGCACCGCTTACTTTGTAAATTTTCTTTGACAGAATACGTTTTTTTTTTATTTTTACATTTCTTCAGTATTTGCATTTCATTAATATCGTTGAAAAATTATTATTATTATTGTTTTCTCCTGATTGGAATGAATTTATTTTTATTTTCTTTATTATTATTATAATAATGAATTTTTTCTTTTCGCCTTTTTTTAAATTGAATTATTTATTCCTTATGCATGTACTTGTAAAAGAGCATGGCTCTTATTTGTACAAATCGCTGTAATTGTTAATTAAATAAAAATAAATAAATAAAAAAAAGAAGAAGAAAGAAGTTGACCACCTCTAGAACGATAACTTTTCTGTATAAATATCACTGAAATATCTTAGGAAGCATGCGAAAAAATTCGAAAGAAAAGATTGTAAAAAGAATCTATCGACTCAGTCTTTTTAGATAAATACTTAATTACTTAGGTGGCGCTACAGTTCGGGGTAAACCTGGGCCTCAACCAACAATCCTCTCCAGTTAGTCCGGTCTTTAGCTAACTGCCTGCAGTTGGGCTGAGGTTGTTTTGGTTGTTTTCTACTTACTCGTATGCGCGCCACATAAAATGAGAGGAAGCTCTGCTGCGTTGTCCACCCGGTTAGATTCGAAGACTCTGCTGGGCGAAGCACTGGTGTCCATTTGCTCTATCCATCTCAGGCGACTGATGCGATATTTCCTGACTAGGTCGATGTCGCTGTATAGTTCGTCGCTGAATCTTCTCTTCGTTTTGACAGAGTCCTTGCTTCAGTGCCATTAAGTAGGACTGAGATGATCACGGTCTTATATAGAATCTCCTTAGTTTTTCAGAATAGGGCCGAACAATTGATTTCTAAGACCAACGAAACAGAGATTGGCAAGGGTGATTCTTCGTTTTATTTCTGCTGAGGTGTTGTTCGCAGAATTCATAACAGAGCCAAGGTAAACAAAGTCCTTCACTATCTCCAACTTATAGCTGTCCGTTGTGACGTTATGTTCAATTCGTCAATGTTGTGTGTCCCTTCTTGCTGACAAGATGTACTTGGTTTTGTTCTCATTTACCGCTAAATCTATTTTAATAATTATAATAATAATAATTTTTATTGTTTAATGAAATAACAGTATGTGGTCGCTCAATTTGCATTGTACAATTTTCAGAGATTCGACATATTTTTGTCTTTCAACTGTATCATTATGTATAAACTTATTTAACGTATAAACAATATGGAAAAAATAATTAATAAATATTGAGGAAAATCATGAAAAAAACCTCAAATCAAAGCAAAAAAAAAAAACAATAATAAATAAATATATATAAAATGTAAAAACTAACAAAATAAATAGATAAATAAATAAATAATTAAATAAGTAAATGACAAATATATAAATAAATAAATAAATAAACAAAATAGCAAAGAAACAAAAAAAAGAACATTATATGTCAATAAATAAATAGTATACAATGGATAAATAAATAAATTATAAATTACGTTATGCACAGACATAGATATATACAGATATATAATCACATAATTCATAAGCAAATAAATGTAACAGAAGCTTTGTTACAATCAATTAAATATATTTAATAAGCAAAATACAAACATGTAAATTAATGGGAAGTCGTAATAAACATATATCGATATTTAATAAACACAAAAAGAATTGTGACACGATTAATTGAGTTGATTTACAAGAGGATTTTCACAAATATAACATCTTAGCCTGAACGAGTCACTTAGCTTGCATATTCTAGAAGAGATCAATTCAACATTAGCTCAATCATGTAAATCTGTTGTCGAGTAATGCCAGGGGAGATTAAGCATCATCTTTAAAACTCTATTTTAAGATATTTGAAGCTTTCTAATGTAGCACTTAGCGCAATTACCCCACACCATAAAACCGTACAATAATATACTCGTAGGTTGGAAAATCGTTTTGTAAATTATTCTTTTGTTATCATTTGAAAGTGTTGATTTTCTATTAATAAAGGGATATAATATTTGTATTGCTTTGTTTACTTTGTTAATTGTTTCAAAAACGTGTTTTTTTGATCAAGAAAAAAACCCAGGTACTTTACAAATGGCTTCCATGCTATTAGGTGGTCATTGATTCTTAACTGAATTGCTGGAAGAAAACAAGACTTTCTTTTTCGGGTGAAAAAGATAGGTTGGGTTTTTTCCACGTTCAGTTTTATTTTCCATTTGGACAAATAGCTTTGCAATATTCCAATCGCATTTTTTAAGTTCATCTCAATGTTGAGACCGAACTCATGCGAAGAAAGTATAGCGATATCATCAGCATAAATAGCAATTTCACAATGCGGAAGATTTGGAATATCTGACGTAAAGAAATTATAAAGGATAGGACCAAGCACTGAGCCTTGGGGCACACCTGCACAAAAACTGACTACATCAGACGCATTACTATTAACAAATACTTTAAACCGACGATTTGACACAAAACTTTGAACGATTCTACAAAGAAATGGAGGAAAATTATTATTAATCATTTTGTAGATAAGCCCAGCATGCCAAACGGAGTCAAAAGCTTTCTCAATATCCAACAAAATCATCCCAGTTGATTTACCTATTGCACGATTACTCTTTATCAGATTGCATATTCTGAGAGCCTGATGCGAGATACCATGATTACGCCTAAAACCAAACTGCTCATCAGAGTATATTTTTTGTTCTTCGATATGTTTGACAATTTTATCTTTCAGTATTTTTTCGAATATTTTACTCAAATTGCTAAGCAAACTAATGGGCCTATAGCTAACAGGATTATTAGGGGACTTACCGGCTTTTGGAATTGGGACTACCTTTGCTAGTTTCCATGCATCTGGAAAGTATTGCAACTTAAGGGTGCGTTTATGTTGGAGCTGCGATAAGCGATAAGAGCGACGACTCTAGCAAAGCGGAGAAAAATATACATTGATTCTCATATAACCGTTTACGTTGGAGCGGTGCTTTGAACAACGATTCACGATAGGAGCGTCGATAATGAGGTCGTGTATTTTCTCAGCTCTCATCGAGAATGGACGTTCAATTTTTAATAAGTGAAATTTTTGGCAAACCCGCATTGTGGGATCAAAAAGATAAAAACCATCACAACAGATTTGTTTTGGACAAACTGTGGAGTGATGTAGCATCGAAATTAAAAACAACACGTAAGTAAAACTATTTATTATTTTTATTAAATACAGATTTCAGTGATTTTATTTCTTAAGTCTTATAATACAAAATACCAATTACGTGTTTATTTGTTCAAATTATCACATTATTGGGTTCCGACAAAGGTACATTTTGAAAATATTGCGAATATTTGCGGCCGCTTGATTTGGTCTCCCAGACGGTGTTTGTTCTTGCGCCGTATTAATTTGCGGTACTTTTGTTTTGTGTGAAAGATTATGTTCAATGCCTTCTTTGTCAATTATTATATTATGTAGTAAGCAAATACATTTAACAATATCATCAGCTACATCTACAGAAGTCTGTATTGATGTGGCTAAAACCCTCCACTTAGAATAAATTAAACCAAAAGCACATTCAACAGTTCTTCGTGCTCTTGATAGCCTAGTATTGAAGTATTCTTTGTCAGCATCTAACCGGTGTCTTGCGTAAGGTTTTAACAAATTCGGTAAAAGTGGATAGGCTTCATCGCCTATAATAACAAAAGGCGCAGTGATTTCAGAATTTGGCAAAGCACAGGCATCTGGAACTTGAAGTCTTCCATCTGACAAATACAAAAATAGAGCAGATGACCTAAATGTTCCACCATCACTTTGTTTCCCGTAACCACCAACATCAATGTTTATAAACTTATAATTAGCATCAACCAATCCTTGTAAAACAATAGAAAAATAATGTTTGTAGTTATAGAACATGGTGCCGGAGTGTGAAGGGCAAATAATTCTAATGTGTTTTCCGTCTATACTTCCGATGCAGTTAGGAAAATTCCAAATATTATAGTAGTCGTCCGCTATTTTTTTGAAATCGTCTTCGTTAGGAATTTTCATATGAAGTGGTTGAAACTCTTCCCATATAGTTTTAGTCACTTCTCTTACAATTTTTGAAACTGTTGCAATTCCGACACGAAAAGAAAATGCTAAGCTTCTAAATGACTGACCAGTAGACAAATATCTGAAAATATATAGGTATACATATGTTCATATAATTTTAGATATGTTCATAATTATTTGTTTAATCACATTATTTTGAAGTAAACTTCTTATGGCTAGTTGTGAAGGGATAGGGTATAACACGATCCATTTCAAACGGATTGAAATTTTTCATATGTTTTCATTTATATATTTATTATTTTTTTCAGCAACTGTAGTACGAAATAAATGGAAAACTTTACGTGACAAATTTAGGACCACCCTGGCGTCCATTCCTAAGCCAAAATCCGGAGATGCCCAATCGACTAACTATAGAGGTGAATGGAAGTACTTTCAAAGTCTCCTTTTTTTAAAGGACCAGTTCACCCCTAGAAAATCTAGTGGGAATTTGATCGAGCAAAATGCTCATGAAACCATACTTGAGGATTTTACCAGCGATATGTCACAGGGTGACAGAGACAATGATGACGAATGGCAGAATGACATATTAATTATTCATACTACTAATGAATCTCCACGAGTCATATCAAGCAACCAACCATCAACTTCTGGAAACAAATCACAGGTGAAGCGTTCAAATAAAAGAAACATAGGCGATGCATTACTGCATCGGGTAATGAAAGTAACCAAAGATTACTTAAAACCATCCCAAGCCACTACTACAGTTTCAAATTGTACAGTTGGTGACACAACTGAAACAACAGTAAGCAATTATTCTGGTAACGTGGAAAGACATTTTAATTTATCAGAACTTGTACCGAATTCTTATCAAAACTTGTAACTACCTATGTAATATCTATTATGTATTTTTCAGTATTCTTTCTTATGTTTCTTAAATTATAATTGAACTTGTATAACTTTTTCTTTTTCATAAATATACAAACGTTGAAAAAAATATGTCCACATACCTTATTGTTATCATTAGTCGCTCCTCTTGTAAAATGGGCCTACTATGACAATTACACCATTCTTTCTGGAGTTTGTCCGAAATTTTCAACAAAATGTAGTCAAATGTTTCTATTTTCATCCGCATATACTCAGAAAATTTTGTTGCATGTTGCCTCAAATCTTCATAAAGATAGTGAAACTCTCCAAACGTATACCTTTAATTCCAAAAGCATACCTTTAATCTTCATAAAGTTTGTAAAATTCTTCAATCATATACCTCTCTGTATTAATAGGATGCGCTGAAAATTCGCGCTCACTCCACCTGCCTTCACCGAAATAGTAATTTGTAGCACTCGATGATAAGAAAAGTAGTTCTTCTTCTTCGGAATCACTCATTATTACACAATTTCTACCCTGAACAATAACTTTTAAATGTCTCAATAAATTGCAAAAACAGCACTTATAGTTTCGCCGTTATCGAAGCTCTAACATGAACACCACATAAAAGCAGAGAGCAAAGCTTTGCTTTAATCGTCGCTCTCATCGCTGCTTTTATCGCTTATCGCAGCTCCAACATAAACGTACCCTAAGACAGGCATTCATGAAAATTGTAAGAAATTTTATTCCAATTTTAGGCATTTCTTTTAGGTAACGATTTTTGATTGTGTCAATACCACTCGTTTTTCTTACCTGCAATCGGTTTATAATATATTTGATGTCCATCTCAGTAACAAATTCATTTGGAGGAGTATTACAATTAATTTCATTAAAAGTACTTAGTGCGCCCTCTACAAGCGTAGTAGTGTTTGCGTTGTCTATATGTTGAGATACCATGTGATTTTCTGAAAACTTTTGGGAAAATACATTGGCCTTTTCGTTGTCCGCAACAAAGACATTGGTGTTGCATTTAAGAAAAGGTATTTGCTTGTTTTTATTTCTAATTACTTTGACTAAATTCCAGAATGGCTTTCCAGCTTTATCGAGGATCTTCAGCTTATTGTTCCATTCTGAGTTTTGATGTGCCTTTATATTCGTACTTATTAATCTATTGAAATATGCTATGAGAGATTTTGAAATTGGTAGGCGATAGTTTTGCCAATTTCTCCTGTGGGTATTTCTAATTCTGATAAGATTTAGAATATGGCTCGGTAATTTCATCGCAGTTACTTTTTTACAATTTTGGGGGATACTAGAACTTGCTGAAGTATTAATGTGATCTGTAAATTGTTGAAGGATATTGTCAATGTCTCGTTTGTTTGTTAAAGCTTCTATGTCTGTTGGCATAGTTAGAAGTTTTTCTTTTAGTTCTTTTCGAAATTTTACCCAATTCGCATTTTTGATATCTGCAAAGTATTGCACTTTTTCTACACCTGACCAAGAAAGCTTACAGAGAACTGGATTATGATCGGAACTAAGATCATTGAAGACAACAGGTTGTAAGATAAGACTAGAAACATTTGTTACAAATAAATCTATTACAGAGGGACTACTACGAGAACTGGTTGGTACAAATGTAGGACTAGTGGGAAACATTACAGATATTGATGACATAATAGAGAGGTACGACAGAACATTCCCCCAGGAATTTGCTCTTACACAGCCCCAATCCCTGTGTCGGCAGTTTAAATCACCTCCTATCAAGAATTTGCAGTTCATATTGAAAAATTTTCTAAGCTCAACTTTAAATCTGCGCTTTTTTTCCTCTCTATCAAGGTTTCCTACTATTTTTCCTGGAAAATAGACACAATAAATCTTGATCGTTTTATTGTTTTTCAATGTTACTTCAATCCCTATATTTTCAATGTAGTTTGTTTGAATGCAAGGTAGAAGCTCATGTTGAATCGATTTCCTAACCAGAATGGCAACACCTCCCCCTCTTCTATTAGAGTAAGGGCGGCATATATGGACCATCAATGTTATTTTTGCAAATAAAGCACAGATAATGTAAGTTTTAACATTTCTATTTGTTTTAAAAAATAAACTGGACTATTATAATACATAACTAATAACAAAAAAATTAATTCAATCTATATAAAAAATAACAAAAATTAAATATGAAAGTAACACAAAAACATAAACAAAAAAAAGTGGAGGGTAATTTGGACCACATAGTCCATATTACCCAACCTGTTTAGGAAGTACAAAATTCGCAAGTTCTGGATTACAGGCATTCAGCATCTTCTTTTTTACCGGCGGCAAAGGTCTTGACTGAATTAATTTCGTCGTCGGACTCATCTTGACAGCTATAATGCTCCAAATCAGAGCTTGATGATGACGATGACGCTCTATTCTGTTTGTTTTGTTTTTTCTTCTCTTTCCCTTAATTACAAAAATAAAGTTAGACAGATAAAGATCCGCATCAGATAGAAATTAGGTAGATATATAGTATTTAAATTCGTAGATACCTGCACATTTTTTCTTCTCCGCTAATATCTCCTGAAGCGCCTGCTTCGAAGTGTTCGGTTTATTGTTTTTATCTGCAATTTTTTCAAAGATTCTTCCAAAATGCTCTTATATGGGGACCCGGAAAGTAATGTTGATTTCCCTTTTTTTCTACCACGATTGGTTTTTGCCTTTTTCTTAACAGGAATCGGAGATATGTCGGCAGGTGTCAGAATTATATTTTGGTTTTCCGACTTGCTTGTAGTTGGCAGCATATCACTCGGTTCAGATTCCTCATGTACTGGGATTGAGCATACAGCAACAGGTTCATTATTTTCAGACACTTCTGGTGATAATAAATCGTCGTCAGCTCCTAAGAAATCATGATCCCGAAAGGTATTCCTATCAAGCGGGTATATTCCAGTGGTTCGGAATCCATTAACTGCTATCTCTCCAGTTTCGACTCGTAGGTAGATTTGGATTACCAAATAATTCTGGCATATCATAATGAGTCAATGGTCGGGGATTTGTCCTCATCCAAATGCGTATCTACTCGTACTTCTTTAGTGGACCCATAAATGTTTTGTCGAGCGGTTGAATCTTGTGGCTAGAATGAGGAGGAATCGATAATACTCGTATCCTGACGTGATTTTCTCCTGCCATATCGATAAGTTTGATGTTCCGCGTGTGGCTTGAATCTCCATCCAAAATTAAAAGGACTGGGGATTCAGCAGATGGCTTTACATGCTTAAGAAAATGTTCAAACCAAATTGTAAAAATATCGGTCTGAACCCATCCGGAAGGATGACATTCGTAAATAGATCCTGGTGGTGCTCCTTTCAAAAGTTGTGGATTGCGCTTTTTGCGGGGAAGTATGAATAACGGGGGCACAAATGTTCCAGCAGCAAGGGATGTTTCCGTCGGTGACCGGAATGACAAATTAGGATTTCTTTTTAAAAACAAGTTTAGCCAGTCTTTGCCCGCAGCTTCGTTTTCCTTTGAAAATGGAGGGGGGATTCAATTTCTTTCTGCCAGTTAGAAAGCTAAGTTTTTAATATCATTTCTGGTAAGTCCAAAAAATATTGACTCCATTGTCAACACATATTCCACTAGCATCTTTTCAAATTTATCTGGGAAAACTGGGGTGCGACCTAATTTAGTGCCTACCAAGGTTTCAGGATCAACGTTTTTTTGTAAAGCCAGCCTTAGAAGAGTAATTTTCGGTACATTGTTTAATTTTGAGGCTCTTAAATAGATACAGGTATTGGATCGCACCATCTCAATCGCTGTTTTCATGTTGTCCGGATTCCATGTCTTCCGCTTCTTAGCTGTATCCATGGCCTATGGTAACAAAAACTACAAACAATAAGGTGAACTCAAGAAAAGTGAAATCGGTCCTCTAAAAATATTACGGCGGATAATATGGACTTGTAGTCCATATTCGCCTACCCTATGGTAGTCCATATTAGCCACAGTACTTGATGTGGAAAAAACAATCATTTTATAAAAAACTAGTTCTTAATTAACTTTTTTTAATGCAAATATCATATTTCACATTCAATTTTTGTATTTGAAAAAACAATGGACCAACAAAATTACATTTTAATGGTAGAAAAAAGAAAATCACTTACGCGTAACGAACAATCAGAAAACACCAATTTCGAGAAACTGTACAAAACTCACAAACGCGTTCTCCCGGAGGCTGAAATTAAACTAAGGTATGTTTAAGGAGCTGGCGCATGAATGTAAACACATTCCGCCTCGTTTGCATTTGTGAGTTGGGAGAAAAGCTGGTAGTCCATATTACCCACTCTTACTCTATCTCTATCCACACGCTAACATTTAAAAGTTGGGGTCGATATCCGATCGTTTGGTTTTAACCACGTTTCAGTACTCGTAACTAAAGCAATATCAATTTCGTTTGTGTTCATGAAATTTACAAATTCAAAATGTTTGCTACATATAGCTCTGGCATTCCAGGTTATAATATTAATTTTATTTCTTGGATTACTTTGCATTATACAAGAACTTAGATGTTAATTGAGCGACAACTCTAAATTGGTCTAATTTAGTTTTACATGTACTTAGCTGTGTAATCATCTCTAGTACGAGCGAATTCAATTCGTCTATTGAAAAGAGTTCCTCATTGTGATTGATGATGTTGCTGTTGAATCCGTTCAAATTACTCTGGCGTGTAGATGGAAGCCACCGTTTTAACACTAGCGAACGCACCGGTGACAGCCCGCTGAGTTCTACCAATTATGTTAATGTCATCAGCGCACACCAGTAGTTGCACAGACTTTTGAAAGATTGTGCCTTCAGTGTTAACTTGTGAGTTCCACACAATTCTTTCAAGTATCATGTTAAAAAATTCACATGACAGCACGTCACTTTGTCTAAAACCTTTTTGGACATCAAAGGTCTCGGTGAAGTGGTTACCGCCCTTGACGGAGCAGTGTACGTTTTCAATTCTCATTCTGCACAGACGAATGCCTTTGACAGAGATGCCAAAACTAGACATGGCTCTATACACAACTTTCGCCATAAATGCTGTCATATGTGGCATTAAAATCGATGAAAAGATGGTGGGTATCGATTTGCACTTCCTGAATTGTTACCAAGGTCTGTGGGAATGTGAAAATTTCGTATATAGAGGACATTCCTGGCCTGAAACCACACTAATAGGAGCCAATCAGGTTGATGAAGGGATTCAGATGTTCCCACAATATGACGGATAAGATCTTATACACAACATTGAGGAAATCTTGACGCAGAGAAAAATTGCCGCAGTTGAGGGGCCTCCTTTCTTGTGGATCGGGCAAAGGATGCGCAGATATAAGTTAACGAAATATTCTATTACAATTCGCTACACCTATTCACTTGTTCCCACGAATCATCACGTACCATAGCTACCACGAGCCCATCGCATGCAAACAATGCTGACACAACGTCTGGAGCTCATATTGCACTTGACCAAAGGAATGCAGTGCATATGAGACGTTCCCATGCACCTAATCACCAAACACCGGATGAATGCGGGATTGCTACGTAAGCAGTTATAGTTTATATAAGGTAGAAAAATGTTAGAATTAAGTCAGTCTTAAAGAAGTATTCACGAAATAAAGTTTTTTTTTACTAAACAAATTTAATTAAGTTTAATTGGCGCCCGAGCAGGGACACAGACGAATCACGGTTATAGTGCAAAAGCCCTAAAGTAGTGCTGTCCATTTATAACTAGTGTGGTGAAACCTTGACTGAACACAAAAACAGAAAAAGCCCTCAAGAAGTGCGAATCCGGAAAAAACCCTCAAGTAGTGTTACCGAACGTTCAGAAAAGAAAAAGTCTGTGTCCCAGAACCCGCGAAGTTTAAGTAATCCTCTCGCAAAAACCAACCGCGAAGTTTAAGTGATTCTCTCGCGAAAAACAAAATATATCCTGTGTACGAGAAGGAGGCCCCTTAGTAGCCACACCGCAAAAAGGAGACGGATTTACGTCAGCCGCTCGACCGGATAGAAGATGCAGAATTGGCTCTTCGTTTTTATTACGTAAGATAGATTAAGTGCAAAGCAAAAACAAAAAAAAATATTTATATTAAAATTCATACTAGTTCAATAAAATAGATTCATTTAAAATATTTACAATATAATTAACATAAGAATTTAAATTCTTGATAAATTACTTTAAATATCATTTATTTTTGTAAGCTCTCATTAATAACAATTTCATTTTACTTTTAAAATACGAAATCTAAAGATACCCTTATTTTTAATATAAAATCTTCGTTTTCCTTTACAAAGATGTCGAACCCCAATCTTGTTCGTCCCTCGTCTCTAAACCCCCAAAATCCTGAAAACCAAAATGAAGCACCCATTTCCCATCCTGCCTTGCAAAATCTAATCGTGTCAATAGTGAACCAGGTTCTTCATACGGAAGGTAGAAATTTAGTCCAATCTATCATTAATCCAAATTCCGATCAGTTCGCAGGAACTGACCAAACCATAAACCACGATCAACGCGCTAATATAAGTGAACTAGATAAAATTCCTGACGTGGTTCGGTGCCTACGAGAATTCTCCGGCCAACCAGGAGAATTCAGCTCTTGGAGGAAGAGCGTTGATAGGATTCTAAGAATTTATGAGCACACCAAAGGCTCACCCAAATACTTTGGCATCATTAACGTGATCCGAAATAAAATTGTGGGTCACGCTGACCACATTTTAGAGTCATACAATACCCCACTGAATTGGGATTGCATCAGTCGATGCCTCACGCTGCGCTACGCAGACAAACGCGATTTGGGAACTTTGGAGTACCAAATGACAGCTTTAGTTCAGGGTAACTCATCCATCCAGGAGTTTTACCAAGCTGTTTACTCACACCTTTCGCTAATATTAAATAAAATCTCCAGTATGGATGTTGGTACAGAGTCTCTTAATTTGCTGATGCAAACTTACAGAGACAAAGCTCTAGACACATTCATCCGCGGATTAAAAGGCGACCTTCCCAGACTTTTGGGAATGCGAGAACCGTCAGATTTGCCCCAAGCACTTCACCTGTGTTTGAGGCTAGAAAATCAAAATTTCCGCTCGCAGTATGCAATAGCAAACAGCCACAACAGAAGGACAAACCATCCACCACCAATTCCACCGAAACACGGAAACTTAAATCCAGCTTCGAATCGTCAACCGTTTCATCCCGAATTGGCTTATATGGTCCAACCACCTAGACAGCAGGCCCCGTTGCAACACAACCTTAGGCCTGTTCCACCACAAAGACCCGAGAGACAGTTTTTCCAACGCTATCAACAACATCCCCAACAACACCAACCACAACACTTTGCTACTCCAAGGCAACCTCCACCAGAGCCTATGGACGCACAAACAATCGCGACAACCCACATGAACAGACCTCGATCGCAAAACTGGCCCCCAGCACCGAAAAGACCATCAGTTCCTCAATCCCAACAAGTGCACCCTGCTAAGATGCAAAGGAATTTCCACATGGATACTATGCCACAAGAAGATCAAACCCGACAATTTGAAGAGATGCGGACCAGCATAAACAATCAAATCAGTCAATATGAAGAGATGCAGGCCAGTATGAACAGTTCGAAGGAATACAACGAAACCCTACAAGAATACATTGCAACGACACAACCGGAAAATAACGATTCAAACAATGTTATGGAACTAAGTTATATACATTTTTTAGGTTGAGCGACTCTTCGCTGCCATATTTTGAATGTGCGACGAAGAGCGGAGAAATACTGAAAATTCTGATTGACACTGGATCCAACAAAAATTATGTACAGTCTTCTTTAATTAAAAATCCTTTACCGAATGATAAACCATTTTGCTGTAATTCAATTGGAGGTAACGTACAAGTTACTCACCACACTTTTATAAGTCTTTTTGGTCTCCAAAATATTAAAATCAAATTCTTTCTCATGCCAAAGCTAAAATCCTTTCACGCAATTCTAGGAAATGACAGCCTAAAGAGTCTTTCCGCAGTCATCCATACGAAAGATAACTACATGGTTATCAATGATCGGACAAAAGTACGTATCAAGCAAATGGCTTCTCAATCTGTCAATTCTATTAATATCCGAACCGACCATATGTCCCCTACACAAAAATTTTCCCTTGATAAAATTGTGCATGATTACGTTAAACTCTTTGATGAACCTGAAGAGAAATTAACTTATTCCACTGTAGTAAAAGGCGAAATCAGAACAACATCTGATTCACCTGTATACACTAAATTTTACCCTTACCCTACTTCCTTAAAAAGCGAGGTTGAGAAACAAATAAATAAGCTTCTTAACGATGGAATAATTAGGCCTTCACGATCGCCATACAATTCCCCCGTATGGATAGTGCCTAAGAAAGCCGATTCTTCCGGCGAGAAGAAATACAGACTCGTCATAGATTACAGAAAGCTGAATAGCATAACCGTTGCAGATCGATACCCGATCCCTCAAATCAACGAAGTTCTTGCACAACTCGGCCAAAATAAATGGTTTTCCGTAGTAGATTTGAAAAGTGGGTTTCATCAGATCCCCTTAAAAGCATCTGATATAGAAAAAACGGCCTTCTCGGTCAACAATGGAAAGTACGAATTTACGAGGCTTCCCTTTGGTCTCAAGAATGCTCCGTCTATATTCCAAAGAGCACTTGACGACATTCTTCGCGAACACATTGGTGTTATATGCTATGTCTACATAGATGACATAGTCATTTTTAGCAAAGACGAAGCTACACACGAACTTAATATTCGAAAGGTATTCCAAACATTACATGCGGCAAACATGAAGGTACAGTTGGATAAGTGCGAATTTTACAAGCAAGAAGTAGAATTCCTTGGTTTTATTATTTCACCTGACGGCATTAAAACCAATCCAGAAAAAATAAGAGCAATCCAAGACTTTCCATATCCGCGCACCCTGAAGGAACTTCGCTCTTTCCTTGGCTTGTCAGGGTATTACCGCCGCTTCATTAGGGACTACGCGAAGCTTGCGAAACCCTTAACAGCCCTCTTAAGGGGGAGGATGGACGACTGCCCAAAAACCTTTCTAGCAAAAAAATTATTCATCTCGACGAATCTGCTAAACAAGCTTTTGAAAAAATTAAGAAGACATTAACATCAGAAGAAATTATACTCGCATACCCCGACTTTACCAAATCGTTTGAATTAGTTACCGATACTTCAAACTATGCCCTAGGTGCTGTGCTATCTCAACAAGATAAGCCAATTATGTTCATATCTAGAACACTATCTCAAACCGAAGAAAGCTATGCAGCCAATGAAAAGGAGATGCTAGCTATAATTTGGGCACTTAACAACTTTAGAAATTATCTTTACGGATCAGCTAAGGTAATAATTCACACTGATCATCAACCGCTTACCTATTCCCTTAGTAACAAGAATAATAATTCTAAATTAAAAAGATGGAAAGCAATATTGGAGGAGTACAACTACGAGCTTAAATATAAGCCAGGCAGAACAAACGTAGTTGCAGATGCACTCTCCCGGCCTCCCATTCGACCAGAAATAAATTCCCTCACTTCCACCATACATAGTCACGAAAGCTCAGCCCATGACCTCATAATCAGTGTTGAATCGCCAATAAATGTATTCAAAAATCAAATTTTCCTTGACATCGGCAATACAAGTAGTTACGAATTTCGAATAGTTTTCCCGACATACCACAGGCATCTTATAACCGAACAATCTTACACACCTAGTAACTTAATCAAAATTCTAAAAGCAAGACTTAACCCTACAGTAATTAATTGCATAAAAACAGAGGAGCGAATACAAGGAATGATACAAGAAATTTACAAAAATAACTTTGCTAATGTTCGAATTAGATTCTCTCGAAATATAGTCGAAGATGTGACCGACGAAACTAAACAAGAGTATATAGTCATTAAAACCCATCAACGTGCTCACCGGAACGAACGTGAGAACAAACAACAAATTCTGGAGAAATACTATTTTCCTAGCATGTCTCGCAAAATAAAAAGAATAATAAAATTATGCTCCATCTGTAAAGAGAACAAGTACGATCGTCATCCGGATAAGGTAGAAATGCAAACAACTCCAATACCATCTTATCCAGGACAAATTATTCATGTCGATATATTCTCAACCGAAGGTAATCTAGTACTAACATCACTAGACAAGTTCTCTAAGTATGCTCAAGTCAGGAAAATACAATCAAAAGCGATTGAAGATATCAGGCAACCTCTTAGAGAAATCATATTCGCCTATGGAATTCCGAAGACTATAGTATTCGATAATGAGAAGTCTTTCAACTCAACTCCAATCATATTCATGCTTAAAAATGAACTCGGCATTGAAGTCTTCACGACACCTCCGTACACGAGCACTTCGAATGGCCAAGTCGAAAGGTTCCATTCAACTCTCGCTGAACTCATGCGATGCATCAAAAAAGAACAAACACATAAATCCTTCACGGAACTTCTCGAAACGGCAGTGAATGCCTATAATTTCTCAATACATTCAGTAACTAATAGAAAACCAGTAGATCTATTCTTCAGTAGAAACATTAATCCTCTACAAATCGATAAAGTTCGTTCTGAAATTGAAGCCAAGCTAAAAGAAAAACAACAATATGACCTAACCTACCACAACAAGGGTAAAGCTCCATTAAAAGATTACTCAACCGGAGAAGTCGTTTATATAAAGAAAAACAAAAGAATAGGGTCAAAACTCTCTCCAAGATATGCAAAAGAAGTTATCAAAGAAAATAAAAAAACCACCGTTCTCACCGAATCTGGAAAAGTCGTTCACAAATCACACATAAAATCGTAATAAATCTAAACCTTTCATTCTAGATGCATTCTGACTGACTGTTTATGTGACGTACAAATACTGGACTATACGAACTCAAGACTAGTGACTATTAACACAGGCATATCTAGATTGCAAACAGGAACCTTCAAAATTATTCATGCCATCGACTTACGCAAATACGAAGACACGACTGACCGAATAGAGACAACGATTAGAGAGAACATTAACAGCAACCATCCAATCTTTCCCTTCCTATACAATGAAATTTCCCAAATTAGATCTAAACATCTAAACATCTAAACAGACTCCTACCATATTCGAAAACTAAAAATAAAAGGTCTTTAGATTTCATTGGTAGTGCTTGGAAATGGATTGCAGGTAATCCAGACCAGCACGATTTCGAAATTATAAATGAAAAAATTAATAGCGCATTAAGTAATAATAATAGACAAGTAGTAATTAATAAATTGGTAATTGATAAAATTAATGAAGTAGCAAACTTAAGTAACGAAATAAGCAAACACTTAAAAGATAATGAAAAATTAAAAAATGAATTTATATTTAATGTTAAATACAAAATAGAATTATTAAAAGAAGAAATTATTAATATAGGCTATGCTATGCATTGGGCCAAAGTAAATATAGTAAATACTTACATTTTGTCAAATCTAGAAATTAAGATAATTGAAAATATATTTAAAGAAGAAAACGTTCCATGTACAAATATTGAAGAAGCTATAGAATTCGCTGAAGTAAAAATAGCGCACAACAATAGAGTAATTCTTTATACTATTAGCATACCAACTACTGAAATAAAGTCCTGCGAGACCACTTTAATAAAAGCCGTAAAAAAAGGCAAAATTATAAATCAAATATTATACGAAAATATTCTGTAATGTAGTAACAAATTATATGGTATTAAGACACTATGTAAAACTTATAATAAATTGTCAATCTGTCCTAGAGAAAGTATCATAGATATAAGTAATGAAACATGTATTTCAAATCTGCTAAGTAGCCTTCCCCCTACCTGCACCATCGTAAACAACCAACACATACCATCCTTTGAAGAGATCACACCAGGAATAATTTTCTTAAACCAGTATGAAGGACCAATAACGATAGACGGAAACGTAGTCATGCTTAATGGGACATTCATAATAAAATATCATAACACTACAGTCGAAATACACCGATCAAAATTTAGATCATCAGAAACAACTGGGTATAGACCTCTCCCCGCAATACTGCAACCCCCATCAACGGGAAACAACATCGAAGAACTTCTATCCTTGCAAATGATGAAAGAACTCCACACTAACAATACACAGTATATTGAACTTCTGGAATTTAGAAGCAAGACCAACACCATAATTAGTTTTGGAGCCTTAACTATGTCAATAATAATCATCTTGGCTATTCTACTGAAAATCGCTAAAAGTATCAAACCAGCAGAAAAAGGAAAGCCGATGGTCATAGACACCATAGCCATGGAAGCAGTTACTATCAAACCAACACCTCCGCCCGAAAGACCATCTACGTCACGCATTAGCCAAATACCGTTCTTCCAAATTTAGTGGCAAACGAGGACGCTTTGCATTTAAGACGGGAGGAGTTAACGAAATATTCTATTACAATTCGCTACACCTATTCACTTGTTCCCACGAATCATCACGTACCATAGCTACCACGAGCCCATCGCATGCAAACAATGCTGACACAACGTCTGGAGCTCATATTGCACTTGACCAAAGGAATGCAGTGCATATGAGACGTTCCCATGCACCTAATCACCAAACACCGGATGAATGCGGGATTGCTACGTAAGCAGTTATAGTTTATATAAGGTAGAAAAATGTTAGAATTAAGTCAGTCTTAAAGAAGTATTCACGAAATAAAGTTTTTTTTTACTAAACAAATTTAATTAAGTCTAATTTATATTCTTTTCTGACCAGATCTGATAAACGAGTTCTTGTTTGCTCTCTACAAAGCCACTTCCAGCAGCGTTAAATACCTTGGTTGATAAGCCGCCAGGTTCAACATCCAGTTTTGGTCAGGTGAACGAAAGTTTTGTGTATCATCGTCTAAGTGGAATTTTGTGTTCTACATGACGGCAGGATGTTGCGTTTCGTCCCCGTTCTATATCCTCAAAGTGAAAGTTTTACGGTTTTCTTGTAAACAGGCTTTAGTTTATTTATTAAATTTTTATTTTAATTTTTTATCTTTAATTTGCATTTTCATTGCGAAACCAAAGGGCTTAGATGAAATGTGTTGGGTGAAAAATATGCCTACCTAACGTACATTTTCATTTAGTAGCAGGGACAAAAATTTCAACTCTTTGCATTGCCATCATTCTAAATCAAAAACTTGTGTACACATTTCACTCTTTCCAGCTTCCGCTTCCCAGCTGCTTAAAATATTCATAGTTGAATCTGAAACTATTTGCGGTTTGGAGGGTTATACTGTTCACTAATTCATGCGAATGAGGACATTCGGTTAATATCAGCAACCTTGACATAGTCGGCAGTCCTACGTATTTCAAATTTTTACAACTGTACCTTCGTGCTCCTGGAGTTGAATTATTCAAGCTTTCAAAAAACAGTCGCATCACTGTCGGTTTTTTATAATACAAAAATGTGCATAGTCAGTTTGTGGGCTGCCACTCGATGTGTGGAAAGACAAATGTTTTCTATTAAACGATTTTTGGGATTCGCTTTTTTCCTATTGCCAAGCCAATGAAAAGCAATGTTCAGGTACAAAAAATAAATTATTTATCTCCACTTATTCAATTGGCAAACTTTATTTTCAATTTTCGCCACAATTTTTAACTTGTTGCATATCCTTTGTCCTTTCTCAAATAAACAGATACCGATAACAGATACAGATAATATAGAGGGACTACTATATCGTAGTTATTATTTCCTTTCATCATATATAGTTTTCGTAACGTAGTTACATGTCCTAAATATTGGGTAGGGGTGGCAACGATTAGTAATAGGCCTCGTAGAAGTAGCATCTTTCGACAGGTGCTAGCTCTTTAAATAACGAGAATGGGCGTCTGCAGCCGAACATCTTGCAGCTCTGCTAATAAGCCCTATTTCACGACTCCCCGTGGCGTCATCTGGGAATCTCAACGGTGATTGCGAAGTGAAGTTGACAAATGGCGAGTTTCCTGGGTACTCAAACTTATTTGGAGCTCAGACCGGTAACGATTTCCAAGACTTAGTCAGGGTCTTGGAAAAAAGATGGTGGCGGACGAGCCCTATATGCACCAACGGCAGCACTCACATCCCGGAACGGGTTACTGGCTTCGGTGTAACCGACCCCTCGTCCTAGGGGCAAAAAATGGAACTGGTCCTCCAGGTTGGGGGTTGTGACGCCGGGATAACTGCCCGGCCATTTAAAAAAGAAATTAAGTTGCGAAGCATCAACAAGCCTCGGATATGGACGGATCTACTGCTAACAACCCACGCAAACGATTAAAGGACAATGAGCTTACGATATGCACGTGAAATGTTAGTTCCCTTAATAGACCACGTGCAGCCGAACAACTAGCGGAGGCCCTGGACTGCTGCAAAGCAGACATAACCGCCTTCCAAGAAATGCGATGGGATGGGCCCGACAAAAAGAGAATGAAAAACAGCGACATCTACTACGGCGATTGCTATCGACGGCAAAAGCAGCGCTTATTTGGATGCGGATTTGTAGTCGGAGGCAGACTAAGACAAGACGTCCTGAGCTTCCGGCATGTGAGCGAGCGCCTCGCCAACATTAGGCTTGATGACGACACCAAGGATGCTTTCTATGAACTTCTTATCAAGACCTACGAGCAATGCCCTAGCTATGACCTATACACAAGGGGACTTGGAGAACTCCTGATCAATCAACAGTCAACCAGATTGATCACATTACGATCGACGCAAGACACTCCTCCAGTATTATGGATGTCCGTACGTTCCGACAACCAACATCGACTCGGACCATTAACTTGTTATAGCCAAGGTAGGGTTGCGGATATCCCAAACTACGCCAAGACAAACTAATGCTGTGAGGAAATTCGACGTCAGATGGCTACAATCGCAAGAGATCGCCAAGTCCTTTTCCGATCGAGTATCTCTTAATCTCTTAAGAGGTCCAATACAGCCAGCATCAAGCATCAAAGACCATTGGAAACATTGCCAAAACGTCATCAGAGGTGCCGCTTCTGATGTGCTGGGTTTCACTCGTCCACCACAACGAAACCCCTGATTCGATAATGAATGCAACTAAACAAGATGTATATAAAGCGGCGCTGCATAGAAAGACCAGAGCTGTTCATGATCTCTATGAGCGGAAGAGGAGAGACGAACACCGGCTTGAAGGAAGAAGAAAAAGCATGAGCAGGGCGCGGTCTAGGAAATTGGGAGATGCTGCTCCAGGAATGAGGTTCGGAAGTTTTACCAAAAAGTCGCATTCGATGCTGAGGATTTGGAAAGACCATTTCTGCAGACTGTATAACGGTGATGACGAACCAATTACCGCTGTCACGTAGAATCAACCTTTCAACCTGGACGATAATGACCAACAATTCTGTTCACCCGACCTGGACGAAGTGAAGATAGCTATATCTAAGCTTAAGTCCAACAAAGCTGATTTAGCGGACGGCCTGACTGCCGAGCTCTTCAAAGCGGCAGGCGATGACGTGGTAAGGAGCATACACCAACTCATTTGTAAGATATGGTCGGACGAAAGTATGCCCGATCAATGGAACCTCAGCATTGTTTGACCGATTCTCAAGAAAGGAGACCCTCTGTACTGCGCCAATTACAGAGGCAGCAGTCTCCTTAACATCGCATACAAGATCTTATCTGCTCTATTGTATGAGCGCCTGAAGCCGTTCGTCAACAACCTGATACGTCCATATCAGTGTGGCTTCAGGCCAGGAAATTCCACCTCGACCAAATATTCACAATACAGCAGATCTTGGAGAAGACCCATGAGCTTCAGATCGATACACACTACCTATTCATCGACTTTAAAGCCGCATATGACAGCATCTATAGAGACAAACTATACTGAGCAATGTCTAGTTTCGGCATCCCTGCCAAACTCGTCCGTCTGTGCAGGATGACGATGGAGAATGCTCAAGTTCGGTAAATTTCTCACCGAGACCTTTGATGTCCAGAAAGGATTTAGACAAGGCGATGCGCTGTCATGCGATTTTTTCAACATCGTACTTGAAAGAATAGTGCAAAACTCACGAGCAAGCACAAGAGGCACTATCTTTCAAAAGTCCGTCCAACTACTCGCGTACGCCGACAATATTGACATAATCGGGAGAAAGCAGCGTGATGTCAGTGGCGCTTTCGCGAGTATTGAGACGGAAGCGGCGAAAATGGGTTTAGCGGTCAACGAGTGCAAGACCAAGTATATGCTGTCAAGCAAAAAGGACAACCAACACCGACGTCTCGGGCAGAATGTCACCTTCGACAGGCTCCGTTATAAATACAGTCAACGACACCAGCGCACCACCAGTCCAATATAATAGAATATTGGGTGGTCTGACCAACCTTTTTGCCTTTCGTATGATTGTCCTACCGGGTTTTCGACATTATTGTTGCGGCTGCTTGTTTCCTTTTTTTGACACTTTTCGTTACTATTGATCTATTTCCTGTTACTACTTCTTGGATTCTAAAAATACGCTGACGGCGCCTATAATCATAGTGATCTAGTACTGAAAGGCAATCGCAGCCAAAAACAAATTATACGACTATTGCCGAGGTGACAACGTCAAGCAATCAAAGACAAGAGCTGCTTTCTGGAAATGAAGTTGATGTGATTGCCACCGATTTCAGCAAAGCCTTTGATAGAATTTCTCATGATATAATCCTTCTAACATTAAAGGCTCTTGGTTTCCAGATAAACTTTATAACTTGGGTTCAATCCTATTTAAGTGAACGACTTTACTATGTTCTATTTAGGTCCATGGTTTCTGACCCAATTAAAGCCTGCTCTGGTGTCCCCCAAGGCAGCCACCTTGGTCCCTTATTATTTATTCTGACCATTAATGATGTTGCTTGCATCATTAAAAATTCATACATATCTGTTTACGCAGATGATATGAAGATATTTAGATATATATCATCTTCCTCAGACAGCCTACTTCTGCAGCAAGATCTAGACAGTTTTTGTACATGGTGTCAGAAGAATTTTCTTGAGCTTAACGTCAATAAGTGTCAGGCTATAACTTATACCCGTAAACGCCTCCCTACTTCACCTCGTTGCTATCTAATCTTTAATCTGCCTGTTCCCTTAGTGAATGAGTTGCGTGATTTAGGTGTTAGAACTCAATTTCCGTTCTTACATTGATAGTACTCGTATAATAAAAACAGCCAACTCTGCGCTTGGCTTTATCAAGCACTGGTCTAAGGAGTTTTCCAATCCTTATGTTACCAAATCTCTTTACCCCGATGTCTTCAATAGAAAAGTAGGACTCTACGAGCTTGTGTAGATCTCGATCAGCAATAACCCTGTGAATGTGAAGACTATAATTGCTACCACTACTTTCGATTTTTTCTCCCTCCGGCCCATGCACGGACCATCCAAATCTGGTTTTGAATGCCATAGGTTGTGACCAACTGCCTTCAAATACTCGTACTTTAGATGGCCCGCCTAGTTTCCAGTAGTCCATCCCGATAAGAATTTTTGGTTGTGCATTTGTGTATGAGGGTATAGGTAGATTCGCCAAAAAAGGGTATCTTTTTTTGAGGTCTTTGCTGCACAAAGTCTGTGTGGGTAGTCCTAAGTTGCGCACAGTGTGAATGTCTCGAAGTCGATAGCGATTACATCTCTTTCCTTTTCCCGAAATTATAAGCGAGACAGTTCTTGATTCGCTTTCGACTCGTGTTGTGTCAGATGTCCATCGCAGCCAGAGCTCTTCCGATCTTCCTGGCAATCCCAGATCTTCATCCATTAGGGCTAAGGAAGAACCTCCATCTAAAAATGCGAATGTTTCAACAGATTTTTCTTTGCCGTAGAGCGTTACCGGTACGATTTGAAATAGTACTTGGGAGGATAATCCGCTCCTCGCTGAATTTGTATGGTACCCCACAGTTGAATTAATCCCACCTTTGACCCTGTCACTCTCTGATGAATTCGCCGTGTTATTGTTATTGGGAACTTTTGCATAATTATGTAGCAGTGGATTGTGTTTTGATGTACACCCCCCTACCCCGCAATTACTTGCCACAGGACATCGAGAACGGGAATGCTTTTCCAAGCATGTATGGTATAAGTTATTCTGTCGCACGATGTTCCACCGTTCGGGACGACTCATATATTGGAAGTGTTGACACTTACTAGCCGTGTACCTTTGCAAACATAACATTTTTTGGCCTGAACTGAGGAGCGATTTATTCTCTAGTCGTAAGATGGAACCGTCTCATGAGTACAAAGGTGGTTGTTACGTCGATTGACCCGCTTTTCGGTAGGATTTGGCCTGGACCAAGTTGTCACAGAGCAAGCCGCTTCGGCGATCTCATACAACCATGCAGAAAACACAGGCAAGGTGGCAGATGGCAAACTCTTGGAAAAAGTCGCCCAGTTCAGCAGTAAATGTGGAGTGAGCTTCTCGACGAACTCCTGAAGCAACATAGGGTTGTTTAGGTGTGCAGTCATATGAGACGCCTCCATAGTGGCCACTACATTTCTAATAGCGTTTCGATAAGCGTTTCCATTTTATCTGCTCTTGGAGGTGCTTGGGACTTAGCCTTGGCGGTCGTAGACTGCAATATATGTTCCGGACGGCCGTATAACATGCGAAGAGTTTTTATGACGTCAGGAACCATGTTGGGCAACAGAAGGTGATCCTTGACCGCTGACAGGGCTTTACCGTGTAGACATCGTTGTAACCTTATTAAGTTTTCTGCATTTGAATAGCCTGCGATTCGCGTGCTGTACTCAAATGAACTAATAAACACTGGCCACTCATCCGGATACCCACTAAAGCTGGGTAACTCTTTGGGTATGGCATTCCTTGTTGCTAATTGGGTGTTGGTGAGTTCATGCTTTTCTTCTTGGGCGTCGATCGATGTGATGTGTGCTATTGTAGGTTGATTTGAGTCGCCTATAACAGAAACAGGTTGCCTGAGATTACCACCGGCAGAAGGAAATGGAGGTGGTGGTGCTATGCTTGGCTTGTTTTGTACAGTACTGTTGGCCTCACCAAGCCATTCCTATGTAAATTGCCTACGATCTACAAAAACCGACTTACCCCCTTTTTCAGCTTCCTCTTCATCAGAGTCTTCAGTTTCTGCAAGCAATTGATATTTTTGTTGCAAATAAATTTCGTTGCTTTTGTCACGCAGGCGCTTCTCCTCTTCGATTCGTTGTAGAAGCAGTTGCCTTGTCTTTGCTGATTTCGACGATGATGCTTGAGATTTCGCTAGTTGCACAGAACTCGCTGGTTCAACTGAATAGACCTGCTTTGGCACGTCGGCTGAAGTTGCGGTATTACCATTTTGGCAGATGATACATTGCCAGCTAACGTCTGCAATCGATCCATCCACGTTGACACATTGGAAGTGGAACCAGGAGTCACAAATATCGCATTGTACCATTTCTACAGTATCCGGCTGAGGACAAAGCTTACAGTTGTAGTGTGGAACCTTCGTCAATGCTGATGATTTGGAACCTTTCTTTGACATTGTGCTCAATTAATCAATTAATCCAACAAAGATAAGAATTTTTAAGAAATGTTACGCTAAGTTTTCAGAGCCCCAATGAAACACGTTTTTTCCTTTTTAGGTGGCTTAAAAATTCTGAAAGATATTTTCGGTTAATTAGAACAATTCATGACATTTAATTTTCTTAAACATTTACCTTAGCGAACTTTACTGATGATATAAAAAATTGTGGATTAAAAAAGAACGAAAGAAAAAAATTATAAGCTTCTCAAGCGAGTGTACAAAAAGAACGAACGAAAAAAAAAAAGTATTATAAACTATGCTTGCAAATGTGAAAGAGAAGGCAAACTTTCAACTTACACTAACTTAAAATGATTAAGCTTTAAACGCAAGCGCTTGCGCAGGAGCACTCTCATAGATGGCGCTACCAATAACCTTTGTTAGGCCTCTTCTTGAATATGCCAGCCAAGTTTGGTCACCCTACTACAGAACTCACATCCTCCAGATAGAAGCTGTTCAACGCAGGTTTTTACGCTTTGCTTTACGTGGTCTTCCCTGGGATGATAGCCAAAACTTACCACCTTACACTGACCGGCTGAAACTTATAAATTTACAACCCCTTTCTATACGCCGAAAAGTTGCCGACATTCTCTTTATTCATCAAATTTTAGTAGGTAATATCGATTGTCCTTCCTTACTTCAAATTATTTCTTTTAACACAAATCCCCGCAATCTTAGGTCTGTGCCACTTTTCCGGCTCAATCTTCACAGAACAAATTACGGACACCTGGAGCCAATGTCTAGGATGCTTCGCGAAGTTAACGATCACCATCTCAGCAAACTCTCCCTCAAGAACATACTTATTTCCACCTATGCCTCACGTCCTAACTTTCTTTAACCGCTCCCACTCTTTAGTTTTTAAGTGAAAATGTTAGTTTTAAGTATATGTTTGCTTGCAATAAGCTTAATAAATCTGTCCGGGATTGACACGGGCCGCAAAATCAAAAATACTTTCATAATTAAAAAATAGTAAAACGTTATGTTAATAAGGCATTTTCTGGAGAAAAGTAACCTCAAAATCAAAAATTAGCATGGGCAAGCAAAATGGAATAGGTTTAGCAGTTAGATATCTGAAGACGTAAACAAGATATCAGCTCTATTTGAATGTAGTTACGAAGGCTAGTATTTCTTCTAAAAATGAAATGGAGATAGACCCTTAAGGTAGAACGATTTTTTTCATAGAATATACCCTGAAATCATTTCTGTTCATGCCAATATATGCCAATACCACATCATTCAAATGGCTGCCTCGGCTTCGCTGCTAGTGCTTCAAGCGGTCGGTCCAATTTGTGATGGCTCGTTCCAATATGTGCAGATTTATGTGGATTTCGTTCAAAGTAGGCCTAGAGAAAATAATCGAATGGTGTCAAATCCCATGATCGCGGCGACCAATTGATGAACGCTCGCCGTGATATGACATGCATGTAGCGCTGTCTGGTTGGAACTACAGCTCGGATATATCGATGCTGTCGAGCTCTGACCACAAAAAGTCGGTTAACATCGCTCAATACCTAAGACCATCGACGGTAACGGTGTCTCCTTCCTCATTTCGCTAGAAATATCGTCCGATGATGCCGCCATACCATAAACCGCACCAAACAGTCAATCTTTGTGGATGCATTGATGCTTGACCGAACACCTTGTGGATTGTGTTCGCCCCAATAAAGCAATTTTGCTTGTTGACGTAGACACTGAGCCAAAAATGGGCCTCGTCCAAGAAGATGATTTTTTGACGAAAATCTGGATCTCCGGCCAACATTTTCAGCGCCAATTAGTGCACTCACGGCGATGTCTACGCACCTCCGGCTTCAATTCTTGCGTCAGCACAATCTTGTACGGATGTAGCCCCAAATCCAACAGCAAAATAAGCCGGGTTGATTCTCTAGCGATGCCAGACTCCCAATCCGATGTCGAATCGATATGTCTTTGTCTTCTTCGATACTGGCCGGTACGGCGGCTATATTTTCTTCATTTCACACCGATCTCTGTATGGTTGGTGACTTAAGATCCAAAAGAGTGTACTCAAGCTCAAACGTTCTCAAGGTGCGACGACGAATTGCCTTCACACTGAAGCAATGATGACGACCGACCTCACGACGAAATTCACGTTGCGTATTAACAATTGAGCCGGAATTTCGATAATATTTTTTAATAAATTCCGCACGTTCGGAAAGTGTAAAATCATGCATGATGAAATGGCAAACCTTACTGAATATTTTGACAGCTGGATGTCATTAGTAACTTTGACAGCAGCTGGAACATAATAATTGGAAAAACTTTTATTGCTATGTGGTCACACTGCACTGATGGATCCCTCTTCTTTTGATATCATTGGCTGAACTCTCAAAGCCCCTCTTTAAAAAAAAAAATTGGTTTTTGGTATAACTCACACTGGTATTTCGTGGAAGTTGCGCGCAATTTTATGAATTTGCTGTTTGACTCATTGACATCGGTGCTAGGGTTACTGTGGTATGCAATGGATTTTCGCTGTACTTAGGACTGGCTTCGGCCAGAATCTGATCCAGGAAAGTGTAATCTTCACTGATAGTCCCAAATTCGATCTGCAATGTTGCGATTTAGATTCACTAGATTTCACTACCCGTTAGAAAACCATTCATTTAAGGGTGTACAAAAAGGATGAGCTGGATGCTGATAAGCAACCTCCTCCTCCTTTAATACCTGACATCACAACCTTGGATCTTGGAGCGTCGATATCCTTTCCAGAATTGGATAGCGACGACTCCAATCTGTCCGAGGTGACTACCAAGCCCTCGGTCTCCTCTTCTGACACACTGTCGGAAATGGAAACCGATGGCGAAGCAATTAGAGGTCCTACACGGTCAGAGATAGAAGATGAGCTCTTGAGCACATTTTCAGAATCGGAGGACCTCAATAACACCGTGGTGGAGGCGATTCTGGAAGACTGTAGCAATGATACGGTTTCTCCAGATTAATCTCCACCACTCAAAAAAGGCTTCGGCCGCACTCATTCTGCGTCTTTCTAAAAACGCAGAAGACATAATCCTAATCCAGGAACCATGGATTGCAGAAGGCGTGGTTCGTGGTCTTAGGACACCCACATACGCTCCGCTCTATACAAGAGACAAAGGTAAGATTAGAACTTGTATATTAGTGAAACATAGCCTTAATGTATTTCTACTTCCCAACATCAGTGACCCCGCCTTAACCGTTGCCAGACTAGAGACTGCCAAAGGCTCCTACTGGCTGGCATCGGCTTACCTTGGCCACGACCAAGTGGGCCCTCTCCCTGGTGATAACCTAGAAAGGGTGGTACTGGAAGCTGGAAGGCAAAAAACTGGCCTCATAATCGGATGCGACGCTAACGCACATCATACGGTATGGGGCAGTACCGACATCAATGATAGAGGTGAGTCACTTTTAGACTATATTTTAAGTACTAACCTCTTAATTTGCAATATTGGCAATGAGCCCACTTTTATAACAGGAAACCGACAAGAAGTGTTAGATATTACTCTTGTCTCCGACAGCATCACCCAAAGGCTAACAAACTGGATGGTATCGTCTGAACACTCCTTTTCAGACCATAGATACGAGTACATCCAATTCAGTCTGAGTGATGCTCGGAATTACCGGAAAACTGATTGGACAAAATACAGAGGAATACTGTCAAAAACGTTATCCTCTGAACTATCAAGTCCCCCGCGTGACACCAATGAGCTTGTCAGTCAGGGAATTTACTCTGGCTCTCAATAAGGCTATGGCCGCTTCCTGCCCTCTTATTCAACCAAGAGGCAAGAAAAAGTCACATTGGTGGACATCGGCACTGGGACTGCTCAGAAACGACTGCAGAAAACTTTTCAACGCAGCAAAAAGCACAAGAAAAGTGACCGACTGGGACTCATATAAAGAATCCCTCAAATTATACAAAAAAGAACTGAGGAAGGCAAAGCGACAATCCTGGAGGTCATTCTGCGACAAAATTACAGAAACCTCTGAGGCATCGCGGCTAAGAAAAATCCTCTCCACAAATCCTATGATGCCCAGCTGTTTGAAAAAAACACTCAACCTGCTTCTGGACACCCACTTTCCAGGTAGCTCCCAACTCGCGGCCAGTAGCAGCCCAAACAAGCCTACTGCAACCTTGACCAAAATGCATGGTCTGATTACGAGAGACAAACTGCTCTGGGCTCTGCATGGCTTCAAACCAGAGGTCCTCAGATATTATTCTACCAGTGTTGGAAAATATTATGAGGAGCTGTGTAGAACTTATCCACATTCCACTGTTATGGAGAGAAGTCAATGTAGTGTTCATTCCCAAAGCTGGGAAATGTTCTCATGTAGTCCCAAAGGACCTATAAGTCTCTCATCATTCCTTCTGAAAACTTTAGAACGACTGATTGATATCCATATTCGAGCTAAAGTTGATCCAAGACTTCTGTCTGCGGCTCAACATGCCTACTGTAAAGGAAAGTCGGTGGAAACGGCTTTGCACTCTCTGACTAGCCACATCGAACGATCCCTACAATATAAGGAGTACACAATGGTTGCTTTCCTAGACATAGAGGGCGCCTTTAACAACGTCAACACATCCGCAATCACGACTGCGCTGTCAACTCTGCAGGTAGACGGCTCACTTGGGGAGCTGATCAGTCTAATGCTAAAAAGCAGGATAATCAACTCCAAACTGGGTGAGACTTCTGCTAAAAGATATGTCAGTAGAGGTACGCCGCAAGGCGGTGTCTTCTCTCCCCTTCTCTGGAACTTAGTAGTCAACGAACTACTGATATACCTGGAAGCGGGTGGTAGCAGAGTGATTACCTATGCGGATGACGTTGCCATAGCCGTCTCAGGAAAACATCTAAATACCATTAAACAACTCCTCCAAGTAAATCTCAACAGATTAACCCGCTGGGAAAATTTCTGTGGATTGGGAATAAACCCCCATAAAATTGATCTTGTCCTCTTTTCTAGGAAATATAAAATTCCAATCATAGACCCTCCTTCAATAAACGGTACCAGTTTAGTTTTCTCCGATACAGCAAAATATCTGGGTCTCATTTTTGACAGGAAACTAAACTGGAAACCTAACATTCAAGAAAGAGTCAATAAAGCTACAATAGCTTTATTCTCTTGCAAAAAAGCCATTGGGAACAAATGGGGCCTTCAACCTCGCATAACCCACTGGCTATACATCTCGGTCATAAGACCGATACTTACTTACGGGGTGGTTGTATGGTGGACGGCCTTGGAAAATGCAATCAACCGCATTAAAATAAGCAGAGTCCAAAGAACAGCATGTCTATGCACAAGCGGAGCCTTGCGGTCTACCCCCTCTGCGGCATTAGATATTCTGCTTCACTTGACACCCCTCGACATTTTTAGCAAGCAAGTAGCTGCAACTGCAGCTATTCGCCTTAAAGCGACTAAACAGTGGACAAATAATTAATTTGGCCATGCCAATATTCTTAATACATTAGGAACCCTCACAGAGAACATCGATTACACCATACCTGAACTTTGGTTTGACAAAAACTTCCATGTAAGCTTCCCCTCTGGATCATTCTGGGAGGAGGATGCTTTCATGGAGGACAAGTCAATCCATCTCTACACAGATGGATCTAAAACCGATAGCGGAGTTGGTGGCGGTGTTTTCTCAGATAAGCTAAATCTAAGCCTCTCTTTCCGCCTTCCAAATCACTGTAGCGTGTTCCAGGCGGAAATTTTGGCGATTAAAGAAGCTCTGTCCTGGCTGAAGAAAAACGTGATATCTGCAAAGGATATCCGCATATATTCGGATAGTCAGGCCGCCATAAAGTCCCTGGACTCGGTCTCATTTCGTTCTAAAACCGCCCTTGATTTCTGTCGAAGCTGCATTGTCGAGGAAGAGGAGGAGACAATCCCCCACCTACTCTGCACATGCCCAGCTCTCTCCCAGAGAAGGAAGCTTCATCCAGGAGCTCTCTTCTACAACGACCTAAACGATCTAGAAAAAATAGACGTTAACAGTCTCCTACGCTTTATTATAAGCTCAAACTGGTTCCAGTAGTAAGAAGATCATAGATCCACGTGGCATCACAATGAGCCAATATGCCTAAGTGGGTTGGTATTTCCAACAGTCACTCTTACCTAACCTAACCTAGACAAACTTACATTCTAAGGGGAGAAATACGCAATCCTAATGTCGATGAATTACCATATATTGTGAGAAACAGATGGAGGGTACATGTGTTTGCGTCTATAGAAAATTGCGGCAGAAAATTGGCGCCCTCGGAAAGCTGAATTCACTGAGTCTTATTTGATTACCTGGTCATAATGGAATCGTGGAAAAATGAAAATTAAATCGACGATGAACTAGCTAGACAAGATCCAACAAAAATGTCCCCAGAAACCTCAGAATGGCGTTAGGACTATTAGCATCGCAACTGGCCGTTACTGTTTACCAAAGCACCTAAGGCTGTGACTTCCTTAGGCTTACGCATTACGATGTGGTGGGTGCTGCTACTGTATGCACTCTATCACTGCAGGGATTATGCATTGTAATGTTATACATAAATTTAAGTTTTAAGTCTCCTGAGTGTCTACTAGCATAGATAAATTCGCGACCATTGGCGCAAAAGCAATAATGCATTAGAAGTGATTAACTGCATTATTGTCATAAATCTTAAAGCCATGGCACACCTCAATCCTGAGATGAAAAAAAAATCATCTTCCACAAATGTAATATTTAAAATTTTTATTTAAAAAAAAAAATGAGATTACATAAACATTTCTTTAGCTCCTAGTATATATATAAAAATCCTATATTGAGTTCTATCATATATACAATACATTCTAATACTTGAACTTTTCGATATGCCTGATATTGGTGAACACAATTGTGCGTAATCGTTCATTTTCGCACCGTCGCGGTCGCGGTCGTCGTTTGATCGGGTTTTTGAGTGATTGCTCGTACAAGGTTTCCCTCAAATCGTTTGCTGTCGCTCAGGTCCGTCAATTAAATAATGAACAAACTAATTAATACTTATAAGGTCAAACAGAGGTGGTAATTTGCTCTACAAAATGCACTGGTTTCGACAAGGACTGCGATCGCTGACGATATATGTTGTAATTTTGAAGATTTGCTGCAGGACATCGACATGACTGAGAATAAGTAGACAAACCCTCAGGTACGCTACGACTTTTTGACGAATGACGCAAGGAACCAGCTCCGCAATAGTTTCTTGTGAATGAACTGTTTTGTAGAATAGGTTTTGGTCTAGAGAAAAAAATTTGTCACAATTCAAGAGAAATACAAAACCAAGTAAGATTTACCTTTTGGAGGTACAGGGCAAACAGTATTGGTCTGGATAAGTACAAATACATTGAACACTACAGGGGTTGCTGACAAATGAAAAACTCTTCTGCAATCGTCTACCCATATGAGCTCCAATGCTTCCTGATCCGAATGTATATTTCCGCGTTTGGTATCGAGCTTGATTCTCCCGGCCAGTCCCACTATTATATTTGTGGGGGCAAACCATGCTTTCCGGACAGCAATATTGTTGGGTGTAAGGATGAAAATGACTAGTTTCGCCAGCTTGGTATCTGGAAGTGATATTAGGTACTTGGTGACAATTATAACAGCTTCTCTGCATGGAGGCCAAACAGGGACGACAACCACATTGACCCATGCATTTGTAACCACCAGCAGGTAGATTAACGTAACTACGGTTGATCAAGTCTGGAGCAAAATTACTATGAGCAGCTACATATTGTGATCGTAGGTTTCCATTTGCGCAACTTTTCATTGATAAGTTTTGCCTAGTACTGGAGTATCCAATGAAGAATATCAAAACGACAGATACAGCGGCCGCCGCTGAGCATATGTAGTATCCGGCTCTTCCGTACTTTAGAGAGTAATCGTTTAAAAAAATTGTAAGTGGTACGCTGATCATCACAGGCACAGATTCTGCTCCCCTTATTAAACCTAAGAAATTACAAAAATTATTTATAATCGAGAAAGAGAGCATAGCACTTTAGTTCAGAATACTCGTACTTACCCCATGCTTTTGTGAAATATTTTGCCTTAACTCTCTGCAAAGCCAACATCTTGAATGAGTATCGAAATCCACCAAATCCAATTCCGTATATCCAACATAAAACGCACAGCGTTTGAAAGCCCAATACAAAAGAAAGGAACAATATAGCCACCGCCACTGTCATTAACGATGCCTAAAACGAAATGGAAAACAATTCAGCAATAATTTTTTTTAGTTAACCTCAAAACACATAATATGTATGTATGTAGGTACTTGAGAAACGATTTGAATCGATATAAACGTATTCCTAATTTTACAAGATCTTCGTATAATTGAACCAGCTATAACGACCCCTAGAGTGGTGGAAAGCCCTAGAAAAGTCTGCAACAGCACCAAGTCTTGGATGTCACAACCCTCTTTTGCAGCATGAAGGGCCTTCACGGAATAAAAATTAATGAAAATTCTTAAAATAAAACTAGTGTGAGTAATGACCATTACCATTGAGAAAATTGGAGCATAAATTCCAAGTGCAGATACAGCTGATGTTAGTATAAGTACTTTTACCGTCATTGACTTGGCCGGCACGAAATCAATAAAATACTTTTTTGGACTCTGAACCGCTGTCTTTTTTTCCTTTACCTAAAAAAACAACAAAAGGGTGTGTTATGAGTGGTACTAAGATGTGTACCCGTCCGTATGTACATTGTACATACCTTCTTCCTTTGGTTTTTTAGATGTTGAATAGCTCTTCTTTGGGGATGGTAAAGTGACGCAGGTCGATACAAGAGACCCATAAAAAAACTTATCGACACCATTCCAGTAATGACCTGTAATCCAAGACGCCAACCCATTTTCCTAAAAAAGAAAAAGCCAACAAAGATACAAACAAAAAAAAACGGAAGATAAAAAAATGAGAAAATAAAACTAACCCAACTCCTTCTTTAAGGATAACTGAGAATAGCGCCAGACCCACACCCTCCCCAGACATGGCA
The DNA here is from genome assembly GCA_949129095.1 of Volucella bombylans. Taxonomy (NCBI): domain Eukaryota; kingdom Metazoa; phylum Arthropoda; class Insecta; order Diptera; family Syrphidae; genus Volucella; species Volucella bombylans. Next base: position 166,253,104 of record OX422144.1, on the reverse strand, counting down.
ACCATTTCGACAAATTGCCGACGCTTCTTAAAGTAGTTTCCAATCATTATGATCGATGATTCTCGTACCATAGATACACCAAGTCCTACCAAAACACCTGGAATCAAAATCCTCTATAAAACCAGTCCATGCACTCAGTCATTAAAAGGCATCTCACCATAACTAAAAGACATCTGACTTAATTGTGTTGCAAACGATGTAAATAGAACACCAAGCGGTAGCACCAATCCCCCAATGACAGCCAAGAGACGAGTTGACTTTTTCCTACAGAACGCTATAACTATCGGAACAGCAATTGTAGATACAGACCAGCTTAGAGCTCCAAGCCAATCTAAATAAAACAAGAAGTTACTTTTGGTTGTTTTTGTGTTTTTTTTTTTTTTTTGAAAAATGATTCAAAGATGTTACCAATCTCATTTCTGTGTCCAAGGTGCTGAGTTGCATAGAAGAGCAACAAACCATAAGATAACTGTAGTCCTGAGGTTAGAACATGGGCCAGAAACGAAAGGCCACATATAATCCAACCCCAGCCTCCATCTGGATAAAAGTGCTGACGTATTGTGGTGGTATCAACGCCAGACCTTCGAAGTGCTGGTATATTTCTATGGAGCATATTGAACTCTCGGTCCAAGAGTCCAGCTGGAAATGCCGAGTCCTCATCATCTGTCAACCTGGTTCCTCGTTCATATCCTTTAAATGTTCAAATAGTTAGAATGTACATTTATTTTTTTTTCAACACAAAGATAGTTCATGAAAACTAACCTGAATAACAAATGGGTATCTCTCTAGTCTTTTGTTCGTCAAACCATTGATCGTAGACTTTTGCTGCAGCTCCTCCTCTTCCTCCACTTACTTCTCCGACTCCTACTCCTACTCCTACTCCTACTCCCATTCCAACTCCTACTCCTACTCCTACGCCGCCTGCTCCCGTTTGACTATGACAATGACACATAAAGCTATTTCCATAGTGATTATCAAAAACATTAGATAAGGCCGTGATTGATTGGGAGTGCTGATTTGACAGGTTGCCATTGCCGAAGCTAGACCTGGATTGCAGCCTTCTTAGGTGGGATGTGGGTGGCAGGGGAACTGTAGCTGGCAATACAGGATCATCAGAGTGTAAATGGTGTTGGTTGTAGGCGTTGTATGAACTATAGAAATTATTCATAGTGACGGCGGGTTTGTTTTGCTGACGCAACTCCAATTGTGATACACTTGATTTAATATCTAATTTCGATGCCGATGCGATGGAAGACAACCTAGGACAAGACACCCACCATATGATGGGTCTATTATTAAAACTACAGTGACAACAAATGTATCTACTCGTGGTGAGTGCATTAGGAGCAGCAGCACCTTTGGTATTATGTGGGGTTGTGATGGCTGCTAGAGACCGATTCTTCCCCCCTTCGGGTTGACGAAGGTCAATACTACTGAAACTCTGGTTTTGTCACACTGTATTCGATGGCCAATGGTGAGGTGGTTGGATATAATTGTTGCTAAACTGCCGAAGACTGTCGTTTGCACACATGCATTGCGGCCTGCTATACTGATGTTTATGGTACTTCTGATAGTAGTTATTCGGTCTAAATTGTGTCAGCTGTGGGCAACTATGGGAGATAGGATTTTCCGGTGTCGGTTCTTTTTGATACTGCTGTTGTTGCTGCTGAATGAGGGGACATCTATTCATCCTATGTACCGTTGAAAAGTCTGTGTTTTCTCTACGGTCGCATGTGCACTTTTCAATCATTTTAATTGACTTTTGTTCAAGATTTCCAGTTCATTATCCCTTACGTAAGAAATCTGTATCTGTTCACATTCAAAAGGACGAAAATACAATTTAAATTAATAAATAGAAAAATATCTACGAGTTTGTACTCGTATGTAGAGTAGTTGATGTTTAATCTCACACCAGACAAAGATAATAAACTTTGATGGCTTACAATTTCACAGTTTGCATCTGTTCAACTGGATAATTCAATTATTGCATTAATAATAGAGGGTGCATAATTGGCAAGTACACATGCATGCGAGTAAGTGCCTTAATCTGGGGAAAAACATTGCTCGGCTGTCCAAATGTTAGATACGATTAGGCACATATGAATATACCTAAATGTATGAGTCTTTAAAAGGGGTGTTGGCTATTTTGCATTTTAATTTTTCGATACTTTGGGTACGCATGTATATTAGTGCTTCTGATTTCACCCGGGTAATACCCATCTCAACAATTACACGGGTACCCAGGTAATACGGGTAGTAACCAATTTCGCGGGTACCCGGTAATGTCAGCTATCGGGTAATGGGTACTCAAGGGTCACAAATACTCTAATTTAATAAAGTTGGTAATGTTCACCTTTGGTGAGGATGGGGAACATATTCCACAGAGACAACTTGGCTTTCATGAGCTAAAATTAATTCAAAGTTGCCCTGCAACATGAAATACATCTTGACAACTTGACAACTTTTTTTTAAATGAAACGCAAACCGTTTGAGATATTTCAAAAACTTTATTATCGGCTATCATCAAAACATTTATGAATGGAACTCGACTTCGTTCATATGGCCACCGGGCACGTTTGTAGCGGTCGATTTGTTGAACCCAATTTTCAACGACTCCGCCACACATATCGGCCGAAACGGCCGCTATTTCGCGTTCAATGTTGGCTCTGAGCTCTTCCAATGTCGTCGGCATGTTGGCATAAACCAATGACTTAACGTAGGCCAACAGAAAATAGTCAGGCAGCGTTAAATCGCACGAACGAGCGGCCAATCGACTGGCCCATTTCTTGAGATAACATGCTCACCATACTTACTCTTCAATAAATCGATTGTAGCGTGTGCTATGTCCAAGTCAATATCTGCCAATTCGGGCCAAAAATAATCTGTGATCATAGCGCGATAACCATTCACAGTAACGTGACGATCGTTATTGTCGACGAAAAAATATGGCCCAATAACGCCGCCGTCATGCAAACCACACCAAACAGTTATTTTTTTGTGGATGAAGTGGTGATTCATGAAGCACATGTGGATTTTCACCCGACAAATAACGCATATTTTGCTTTTTGACGAACCCATTGAGCCAAAAATGAGCTTCGTCACTGAATATGATTTTGCGATGAAATTCATCATCTTGGCGCATCTTCTCTAGAACCCAATCGGAGAACGTACGTCGCTTCAAATGGTCCATCGGCTTCAATTCTTGAGTCAGCTTGATCTTGTATGGGTATAAACCAAAATCCATACGCAAAATACGCCATAATGTGGTCTGAGCGATGCCCAGCGTGGAATTGACTGATTTGGATCGTTTGCTACGGACGCCTGAACGGCTGCGATATTTTTGACACTTCGACCAACCCGTTGTCTCACTGACACGGCAACATCACACAACAAATATGTAGACTCAAATTTTTGGCTGGCTGTGTAATTGCTTTACCTCACTCGCCGTCGACTCTCGACCGATTTGGATGTTTATTTATGTGACTGAACAATTTTTCTTAGTAAATTTCAGCGGTACTTTTTCAGCGATATTATATTTTGCAGTTTATTTTTCGATAGCAATGTGTGACAAGTGATTATCTGGAGTTTCTTGTTCTGTTTGTAGGAAAACTAAAAGGAATTACCCTGACTTGAAAATTTTTAAATGTCCTTCTAGGGAAAAAAATGAAATTTTAAATAATTGGTGGATAAAGGCATGTGGTTTTAAAAATGAAGGCAAGTACTTTGTTTGTGGAGATCATTTTTGTCCCGAGTTGGGTAAATGCACTAGTATCCGGACACTTCGTCGTTTATTGTCAAAAATAAGAGAATTTTCCGGTTTTAGTGTGAAAAATACATAACAAAATAACCCTCCATGTTTCTTTCAATCACACACGCAGCTTCCAATAGATAAGATAACTGGTTTGCGAAATACGCATTAGTTAGTACGCGGTAGTTGTGAAGTATTCAGCTACGTTTTTTCTCTAACAAAAATAGTGACGGTATTTTCAAAATGTAAGTATTTTAAACATTGTTTATTGCATTTGCGCATCAAATTAGTTTTAAATTTAATTAAATATAAATAATTCCTGTGTTCAATAAAGAAAAACGAAAAAATTGTTAAATTCTATGCAAATTATTTGGTGTCCGGATACTGGAGCCCAAATTTTATAATGATTTTAGTTTCCGGACAGAATGTCCGGGTACTGAAACTTTAATGCAAATTTTAAATTCAAAAATTTTAATACATTTAAACGATACCTATGTGTATTTTGCTTAATTTATATAAAGAATATTGGATGTTTCTTTAATAATTTCAGTATGCGGACAGTGTTTTTTAACTAAGAAACTCGCTGTCTGGGTACTGAAAAATTAGGTTTAGAATCCGGACAATTGTTTCTTTTACGCATTAAAATATGTAAAACATTAAAAATGTCATATTTTTAGATTTAATTACTTAAAAATGGAGGAAAGCAGTTTAGCACGGGCTTTAGAAGATATTCGGACAAATAATTTGAGTTTAAGAAAAGCAGCTGCCAAATATGGCCTGTGTCGATCAACTCTTCATGACCGACTAAAAAGTAAAAGATTAATTGGTGAAAAGGCAACAAAAAAGAGGCCAGATCCTTACTTAACACCTGAAGTAGTAAAATTGCTGAGTGGTGCACCGATATGTGCAAATGTTGATTTCCCTTAAAGACTAATGACCTCCTTAATACGGTGCATAAAATAATTAAGGACTCGAAAATGGAAACACCTTTTAACCTTCATCGGTAGCTTGTGTAAATTTTACACACTTTTGAAATTCAAATTGATATTTTTCAATACCATTTGATTTAATTGGACAATAACTTCGGCTCAAGGCAAAATCATATAAGAAATTTATAATAAGCCAATAAACGAAATAATGTTGTACTCGTAATTAACAAAAAGTACTCCTGTTTGGTTTTTATGCATTACAAAAAAAAAAAATATTCGAGGATTGTGTAAATTTTACACACAAGGAACTCATACGTTGCTCTAAATGAGGTACCGATGAGGGTTAAAGATGATCGCCCAGGTAAAACATGGTTCAGATCATTTATGAAGAGAAATCCTTATTTAGCTATGAGAGAAGCTGAAGGCATAAGCAAAGGCAGGGCCGTCGTCACAAAAGAAAATATTTTAAAATGGTTTAAAGAGCTAGAAGACTATTTAAGGAGCATAAACCAGGAGGAAAACTCTTTGAACCTATGATAGTGTACCCATACTTACGTCCTCCAAATGACATTGTTGAAAGTATGTCCCAATCTTGGATCCTAGGGAAAAGCGAGAGCGGTTGGATGCGCAGTGAAACATTTTATGAGTACGTGGCTAATTGTGTACATAAACGCTTACTGACAGACCAAGTAAAACGTCCAGTTATATTATTTGTTGATGGTCACAAATCCCATTTGACTTTGAAGTTAAGCATTGCCACCCAATACAACCCATATTATGCAACCAGCGGACGTTCGTGAGTGGCAAACAAGGAATCTAGGACAATCACTCACAAAAAAAAAATGTTTGCCCTCTTTTCAACGAATGCATAATGAAAAATGCGGTCTTTATCCACTAAATCCAACTGCTATCGATTTTTCTAAATGCGTTAAGTACACCGTTGAAAATTTAGTAATTGCTAAAGCTCCAAAGTCGACAAAATCACCTTCAGTGGATAAGTTTAAAATTGCTGCCGAACTTATTGAAAGCCTATCCGAAAAATTAAGTGCTATTGGTGTTAAAGTAAAGTCTGTTTTGGAGGTTATTGCTGCAGAAGCTTCGCAAGCTGATAAAGTTCCACCAACAAATGAACTCGATATTTCATCCACTACTAGCAGAAGGAAGCTTAAATAACTTAAGCCTTGGAGTTTACTATCTTCGAAATGATGGCACTTTGGAAAAGGAAACTGAAACAGCAACCAGTTCTACCATAAATCCGGGCGACGATGTATCACAACACTCACCTGAGCGAGTCCCTATTAGAAATCCTGAAAGCACTATACCAATAACTCCATCGACAAGTGCACAGTGCCTTAAAGATTTGGTAACAAATAAAGATTGTTTTTCACCATCTACATCTAACATACCGTCACCATCCAGCTCAACAATTTCTTCTTTTACCCAATATTATATGTATTTATTGGCCAAAAAATAGAACTAAGAATAGGAAAGACAACAGAACACCAAGCGCTATTTCATCCGAAGCGCGGGGAGAAATTTATTCCAGCAAAGAAAAAGAAAAACAGGATAAAATCGAAGCGGTTCAAAAACGGAAAGCAGAACGCTTACAAAAGAAGGAAAACAAAACAAAGAATGTGGCGACGAACTGCAAAGGGACTTTGACGACGACTATCATTTGAAAAATATTGGATGTGATATGTGCATTAGATGGTTTCATCTTAAGTGTCCATGGCAAACATAGAGTACAATATCACAACCACAAACGATTTTATTTGCAACTATTGCTGTGATATTTAAATACCATAAATAGTTTACGGAGCGAAATTTATGCTCAATTTAATATTAATTTTACTCAATATTTTGCATTAATAATAGTTTTTTTATGTTTTACTGAATTTATTGTTTCAATTTGTTCCTTTTAAAACGTGTACCTAGAAGTATTCTTAAGTGTTAGTTAAGTAATAGACTGAATTTAAAACATTAAATTTAGATACTTTTACAAGTATTCTTTATATTAAATATCTTTTATCAATTCCTTTATATTTTTTTGTTAAAGAGTATATACTCGTATGTATGCAAATTTATGTTAAAGATTATATTATTATCTACTTACAATGTGAATAATTAGTTAGCAAAAATGTGAATAAATCTTATTTTTTCGTATAAAACTAAATAAAATGTTTCATTAATCAAAAAGAAAATGTTAAAAGTTGATATGAAATTTTGGTGTCCGGCTTCTGAAACTATATATTACTATATTACTGTCCGGATACTAGAGAAAACAGAACTTTTTTTAAGAATTCAAAAAAAAAATTATCCACAATAATAAATATGTTTTGGGAGTTTTACAATCTTTTTAAGAACTATCCACATTATTTATATATCCAAACCTTTTCACCGAAGCTTTAATAGTTAAAAAATAAGAAGAAGTCAAAGTTAAGATTTGTGTTAACTGTCCGGATACTAGTGCCTTTACCCTTTGTAGGAAAAAAATATCTTAAGGCGGATGCTGTTCCTTCCTTAAATTTAAATTCTGATTTGGATTCAAACTTGAATTTAGAAGATCTGAAGTCTCCTTTAACTAAACGAAGAAGAACGTCGAGCAGTTGCAGCATTTCGTGTGCAAGGTGCGATCAGTTATTGGAAAGATGTGCAAAAGAGGAGAAAACAAAAATGCAACTTTAAACAAAATATTGTTAAGTTACAAACTTAAATTAAGAAATTTAAAAATAAAACATTATAAAAAAAAACAGAGCGCATACTGGCATAAAAATTTTCAATAAAAAAAAAATATCTACGACGCACAGTGCGTTGAATGTATGGGGATTGTGGACAAAAATCTGAATTTCAACAGATTTGGTTTTTTTGGTTTAAAATGAGCTATTAAAATTGAACTAAGACATATGATACTTACAAGGCGGTTTAATGAGGGCAAACAGCTCAAAGAAGGCGTATCAAGTAAAAACAAATAAAGAATCCGCCATCTAACTTTGTTTTTTTCAACTAGTGCTTATTTCGTAAATGGTAACACTTAGTTCATGTCTGATTTGACAGATAATTAGTTTTATCCTTCCGCTGAACGAATATGGTTGTGTATACGCTTGAACAACGCTGGGAAATATTGCGACATTACTTTGAAAATCATGGTAATGTTGCAGAATGTGTGCGAAAATTGCGTACGGATTTTGGAAGAAGAGAAGCACCGTTAGCTCCGTATGTTCGTTATCTTGCGAAAAAATTGAAAGAAACTGGCATCCTCATCGATAACCCAAAGCGTGAAAAGCCAAAAACAGTGCGTACACCCGAGAATATTGCTGCTGTGGCAGAAAGTGTGCGTGAAGCGCCATCAACATCAATTCACCGTCGTTCTCAACAATTGAACATTTCGGAGACATCATTGAGACGAATTTTGCATAAAGACCTTGGTAAGACGCCATACAAAGTCCAATTGGTTCAGGAGTTGAAGCCAACTGACCATCCAATGCGTTTTCGCTTCGCTAAGTGGGCCTGCGATCGACTTAGAGAAGATGCCGATTTTGCCAAAAAAATCATCTTTTCAGATGAAGCTCATTTTGATCTTGGCGGGTATGTAAACAAGCAAAATTGTCGCATTTGGGGCACAGAACACCCGCACGCATACATTGAAAAGCCGATACACCCAAAACGAATAACTGTTTGGTGCGGATTTTGGTCCAGAGGCATAATTGGGCCATTTTTCTTCGAAAATGAGCAAGGAGTGTCGGTTACAGTCAATGGCGATCGTTATCGGGCCATGTTGAACGACTTTTTGTTCACAAAAATTGAAGAGGAGGATATTGGCAACATTTGGTTTCAACAGGACGGCGCTACGTGCCACACAGCCGAAGCTACACTCGATGTTTTGCGCCCTGTTTTTGAAGATCGCATTATCAGCCGCAGAACTGATGTCGTTTGGCCACCTCGGAGCTGCGATTTGACACCGTTGGACTATTATTTGTGGGGTGCCGTAAAAGATAAGTGTTACGCCGATAAGCCAGAGACAATTGACGCTTTAAAGGACAATATTCGTGAAGCCACTGGTGAAATACAGCTGCACACAATCGATAATGTGTTTAAAAAATGGACCGATCGTGTTGAAAAAAAAACGTTAGATGGCGGACCCCTTAGTTCAAAAAAAAAATTGATAAAACTTTTGGAATTTTTCACACAGGCTAAATAACCACACAGCGAAAACTGATTACAAACCAGAACTAAAGTTAAAATTGGCCTACCTTCTGACAGAAATGCCGCTACTCCACAAAAACAAAAGTGTAAATAATGCAAAAATAGGAATTTACTGCAATTAGATATATGTTAATTGAGTTCCGCAGCATTACATCTCTTTATAGCACATTAGATTTTTTGATTTTTGTCCACTAGTCAACGCACTGTGCGACGTCTCAAATCGAAAGGCTCAATATTTCAGACCATTCAAAAACATTTTGTAAAATGCTTCTGAAAGAATCAAAGACTACAAAATACAACAGCCGCGAAAAAGAACTTTCCCAAAAATTTATTATAGATCACAAAGCGCCTATAAATTTTTGACAGATAGACTTGGCTTTAAACTTCCTCACATTTCCTCTTTCTGTAGGGATTACAACCAGGATATGAAAACAATGCTCATTCGTATCTTAAGTCAAAGTTCGCTTTATTAAACCAGCGAGAATGTTCTGTTGTCCTGATATTTGATGAAATTAGGATTCGTAAAAACCTCACAGATGTATAATATAAAAAATGATTTAGTAGATGGTTTCGAAGACCTTGGTGTAGCAAAAAGTAGATTGTTTGCTAATGAAATATGTGTTTTCATGCTAAATGGTTTGCTTGATAGTTGGAAAAGTTTTTTAAACTATTTTGTGTCAGTAAACGGTGTAAATGGGGATAACCTAAGCGAAATTATAAAAAAACAATTTGAAAATCTGTCAAGAACTTGGTTTAAGGTATGTGCTATGGTTTGCGACCAATGGGCCAATAATACAAAAGCTTATAAAATGTTACGTGTTTCTGCAGAAAACCCATTGATAATTTTTAATGATGAAAAAATATTTTGTTTTTATGATTTCCCTCATTTGTTAAAATCACTTCGTAATGTTATATTGAAATCAGACCTACAAACTCCAGATGGTAAAGTGTCAGATAAATATACAATTTGGAAGTTGACAACGTAGCTAAGACATGTTTAAAATTTAGAAGTTGTCATACAGCACCAAATGCCTTCGAAAAAATGCATGTTCACCTTGCAACGCAAATAGTTAGCCGGACAACTGCGGCATCGATTCAAACTGCTTTTGAACTTAATTGCTTAAAAGAAAGCTCAAATAAGGCGTACGAAAGAGTTCGTACTAAAAGTGAACAATGTATTTGACTACATGGATAGTGGTTCACATTATGAATGGAATGTTTTAAGGCGGGGAGTTCAGCTAGAGAATCCAGCTTATAATGAGTTCAAACAATTTTTGTCTTACTTAAAAGATATACAAAAATCAGTTAACCTTCCAAGAAACTTTTGATTAAAAGGAATTGAACAAACTATAAACGGACTCTTATTACTTTGTGAACGTGGCTTATTTACTAACAAAGAAAATTCATCAAGACGTATTAGAAACTTTATTTTCTATTATTCGCATCAAAGGTGGTTACAACAAAAATCCGTCTGTTTACGAATTTAATGTTTTGATGTCGAGAATTCACTCGTCAAATCTTATTAATTTTTCTCCTTTCAGTAACTGCGATGATGATGATGTAGAATTTGAATTTTTAAACGTAGACTTATCCCCAACTCAAACTAATATTCCAAAAACTTCTTCATTGCTTAAGGATCGTAAGAAAATCGTATACCATGAAACTCTGTACGAAAAAGTCATTCGTGATATGGAAATCGAAACTAAAATTACATTAGAAACAACAGCAATGCGATATTTTACTGGATATCTTGCTTTTAAAATGCTTTTAAGGAACAAATGTTTAAATTGTTCCAAATTATAGGGTTTTCCAATAAGGACTTGACAACTTTTTTTTTTTAAATAAAACGCAAACCATTTGAGATATTTCAAAAACTTTATTATCGGCTTGAAGTATAATCAAAACATTTGTGAATGGAACTCGACTTCGTCTATATAGTCAAACGGGGACGTTTGCAGCGGTCGATTCGTTGGACCCAATTTTCAACGACTCGGCCACACATTTCGGCCGAAACGGCCGCTCTTTCGCGTTCAATGTTGGCTTTGAGCTCTTCCAACGTCGTAGGCGTGTTGGCATAAACCAATTACTTAACGTAGCCCCACAGAAAATAGTCAGGCAGCGTTAAATCGCACGAACGAGGCGGCCAATCGACTGATCCATTTCTTGAGATAACACGCTCACCATACTTACTCTTCAATAAATCGATTGTAGCGTGTGCTATGTCCAAGTCCATATCTTCCAATTCGGGCCAAAAATAATCGGTGATCATGGTGCGATAACGCTGACCATTCACAGTAACGTGACGATCGTTATCGTCGACCAAAAAATATGACCCAATAACGCTGTCGGCATGCAAACCGCACCAAACAGTTATTTTTTGTGGATGAAGTGGTGATTCATGAAGCACATGTGGATTTTCACCCGACCAATAACGCATATTTTGCTTATTGACGAACCCATTGAGCCAAAAATGAGCTTCGTCACTGAAGATGATTTTGCGATGAAATTCATCATCTTGGCGCATCTTCTCCAGAACCCAATCGAAGAACGTACGTCGCTTCAAATGGTCCATCGGCTTCTTTTATGGGTGTAAACCAAGATCCTTACGCAAAATACGCCATAATGTGGTCTGAGCGATGTCCTGATTCTTGAGAACGCGTGGAATTGACTGATTTGGATCGTTTGCTACGGACGGCTGAACGGGAGCGATATTTTCGACACTTCGACCAACCCGTTGTCTCACTGACACGGCAACATCACGCAACGAATATGTAGACTCAAATTTTTGTACTAAACTTGTTATTGCCTGTCTATTAGGGCGAGAAATACGACCGAAAATTGGAGTTAACGCTCTTAAAGTACCGAATTTCGGTAGAAAATTTTTGTAATTTGCAGACGTTGCTCGTTAGTGTACTTTACCATGATGAAAATGTTTAGTTTACTGAATAAATTGACAGTTACAGTTTGATGATTACTGAAAGAGTACGTTCACAAATTAAATTCAAAGTTGTCAAGTCCCTATTGGAAAACCCTTTATAAGAGAGACAATGGCCTTGGAATGCATAAGGATAACAAATACTAGAGATCCGAAATGGTTTGATGAAAAAAGTCCTTGCTATGAGCATCGCAAGGACCTTCTATACTTTGCTCTCTTCGTTCTATTACGGAAGCATTGCTCGTGGAAGATAGAAAAAAAACATAGCATCGAAAAATCAAAAAATTCAAATTTTATCTGAAAAAAAAAACGTAAAACAACTATTCAATAAACACAACATTAAAGAGAGCGCATTCTTCTTTGACCTTCCTACGGTTCTCAAATTTAATGTTTATTATCAGTCAAATTTGATTTACAAAAAATTACGTTGCGAAAAACGGAAAACTTCTATCCAACAAACAGAACACGCAACTTGATAATACAAAACAATTAAGAGCAACACCAGTCTGAGTATGATTTACTCTAGTTCGATCAAACTGGGACGTACGGGTACGTCCCATTGAATGGAAAAATGGTTAGAATTTTTACTTTTTCGTGCAATATCTATGTAACCTATAGCATCTGTGATGATACTTACACCATTGGAAAGGTAATTTCGCGTAGATGTGCACAATGTGTTTTTTTTTGCCAAACGGTTGAGTAGAACCTTGGTAAACACATTTACAAAATTAGGTTATTTTACAACATATTTACAGTAACGCCCAATAGTATCCAAGGTCGATACATTAATTTCGCTTCACCTATTACTATCGATGAGGTATCAATGTGTCCGATTCAATTATTGAAAGATTTATGCATGGTTAATGCAAATAAGGAACTTTTGTGTGGCGATTTTCGGCAAACCTTACCGGTTGTACCGGTATTGAAAATTGCATTAAAAGTTGGCCACTATACGAGTATAAAGGTGCGATCAGACGGTCATCCAAACTCGTCATCCGAATGACATCCTGACGTCACTATGACGTAGAATTTGTCCTAAAGTGGTCATCCCGTGCGATCGCCTGTCATCTGGCATGTCATTGAACGTGTCAATTGGATGACGCACCAGATGACACGATTTCTATGTTATCCAGATGACTATTGGGACTGGATGACCAAATATTTTTGACAGCGTGTCATCCGAATGACAAGGTCCCATGGATGACATTACTTGATTTTCCACATTGTCATCTAACATCGGATGACACGTTTGAATCGTTGAAAAAGTTAATTTTCGTTTTGTTTCTGTGTTATAAAATGAGTGACAACGATGGTGAAGCCGATATTGAGGCCAAAAATAAAACACCCACAGTTTCAGGAAAAAAAAGGTGCAGAAAAATATTATTTACCTGAGACCGTCAAACAGAGTATGCTTTAATTGCAGATGTTGAGGTAAATCCTGTCCTTTGGGATAGTGGGCGGAAGGATTATAAAACTGCGAACTCCAAAATTGATTCCTAGAAACAGGTGATGGTCAATGTAAATATTGAGGGTGTTGACGATGTCGACGAGTCTTAAATTACAATCACCTCGTACCCATTTTAAAGCCCATATGGTCAAATTTCGAGCCAGAAAATCAGGCCTAGGGACAGACGAAATTGCGAAAGCATCGTCGCCTCATCTAACGCTGAAAAAGGGGGGGGGGGAAACAGCGAAAACGCCGTTGTCAGTGGGAACGCCTTACCATCGTTGTCCTCGAAATCCAATTCTGGTAGCTTTCGGAATCTGGTGGCTGAAGTGTTGCGAAATATATTTCATAGGCAAAATGATCGGCATTGTGTGTTCGGTGAACTGGTCGCATCACATTTGCGAAGACTCCAGAAGACGTCGCCTTCAATTTGGAGGGTCGAATCATGCAATTGATTTACACTCAGTCGGCGCTTTCACTCACAAATGTCACCGACCCGAAAGCAGCGAATCAGACCCGAAAGCAGCGAATCAGACCCGAATCAGCAGCGGGCTGTCCATCGACCAACATCCCGCCTATTGGGATTTCATCCTCCACTGCCACATATTGAAATCCAGATAAGGGTGATTATTTGTTTTTCTTCTATTCATTCCGTTTGAAGTCGTTGATTATTTTTGTATTATTACAGGGATCGCAGGCTAAATTCATCGAACGATGAGCGCCATATAATCATACAAACTTTAGTTTTTCCTCCGCGTTTTTCGCTGACACTTTTTTGCTGTTTTATTTTTATTTTACTGACGATTTCATTCTTCGCAAACAACTAATTATAAATTGTCATCAGTGTCATTGGTGTCATCCGTGCCATTAGTGTCATCTCGTGTGATCGCCTATCTTCCGGCTATGTCATCCAGGCATGTCAACCAGATGACAACGCAAGCGTGGCATCCATTTTAGGACAAAATGTCACTCGGATGACCGAACGGATGACACTGTGTGATCGGGCGTCATCTATCGGATGAGACGCTCGCAGATGACAACAGATTTACAAAAGTTATCTGACGTCAGCATGTCATCCAGATGACAAGTTTGAATGACCGTCTGATCGTACCTTAATACTTTTCACAAGGTCACTTTGACTCAAAATATGAGAGTACAGCCCAATGAAGTGGAATTTATCGAGTATTTGAACAAAATTGGAAATGGAACGGCGGCAACTTTTGCACAGTTTGGTGATGATATTATTGAAATACCTCAGCATTTGATTGGAAATTACGAAAATATTATTAATGATGTCTATGGCAATATTGGACAAAATTTGTTAACAGATCAAATTATTAACTCAGTTGTGCTAGCAAGCACTAATGAAGATTGTGCAGTTGTTAATGATGATGTTTTAAATCGTATGCTGGGAAAAGTCAAAGTATATTGTAGTTACGATAAAGTAGTTTCGGACAATGACGTTTAAATCAATAATACGTGTATTCCGGTGGAATTTCTTAATACGCTCGGTGTAAGTGGACTTCCTCCCCATCGCTTAAAATTAAAAATTAATTAAAACAGTTCCCTATTATTGTTGCTTTTGCGATGACTACGCGGGTTGTCTGATATAGCGGCACTCGTCAATAAAAGCTAGTGAATGCTAGTTGTGCATCTTTTGACAGTTACTGACCGAAGTTTCAGTCATTTTGGACGCGCAGTTTTTAGTTGACAGTCGTTTGAGTGAGATGTGAGTGTTTTTGTGAAAATGGAAAAAATTCTGTATCGAGTTGTTATTAAATTCATGATTTTGAAAGGCAATACGCCTACGCAAATCAAAAATGATTTGGACTCTGTGTATGGGGACTCTGCACCATCATTTACCACAGTGAAATTTTGGGCAGCTGAATTTAAACGTGGCCGTGAGAGCTTGGGAGATGATGAACGTTCGGGACGTCCAAAAACTGCAACCACTGACGATAACATTGCTAAAGTTCACCAAATCGTGTTAGACGACCGCCCAATTAAAGTGAGTGAGATAGTAGATGTTTTGAAAATGTCCAAAGAACGTGTTTGTTACATATTAAATTAAGTTTTAGGCATGAGAAAGCTGTCCGCGAGTTGGGTGCCACGTTAGACCAAGAACGTGTTCGAATGAACATTTTCAACGCTCTGTTGGCGCAGTTAGGCGCAATAAATCCAAGTTTTGGCGCCGATTAATTACTGTAGATGAAACTTGGATACACCATTATACGCCAGTAATAAAAATTCAGTCAAAAAAGTGGACTGCAAAGGGCGAGTCGGCTCCAAAAAAAGCAAAAACTGTTTTTTCAGCTGGAAAAGTGATGGCTGGGAAATTATAATCGATTATCTTCAAAAAGGAAAAACCATTACCGTAGCATACTAAGCATCATTACTTGCCAAGCTGAAGGCAGAAATTGCGGAAAAATGGCCACATTTGCAGAAAAAGAAAATCCTGTTTCACCAAGACAAAGCGCCGTCTCACACCTGAGCGGTTGTCATGGCGAAAATCCGCCTTATTCCGTAGATCTAGCCCCAAATTAACTTCTTTTTGTTCCCTCATCTAAAAACTGCACTCGGAGGACAGAGATTTTCGTCAAATATGGAGGCAATCACCTTCGTGAACAATTATTTTGCAGAGAAAAACGCCAAGTACTATTTGGACGGGTTAGAGAGATGGGAGCATCGCTGGGAGAAGTGTGTAGAGTTACAAGGAGACTATGTAGAAAAATAAAAAAAAAATATTGAGAAAAAATGTCTATTATCATTGTTCGGTCGTTTCAGACAACCCTCGTATTAACAAACGCAGGGATAGACCTTTCAAAAAGTTGGCATTCTATTAAAAAGACCTGTGTTCACTCACGGACAATTATATGTAGCATCCAGTAGAGTGACAAGTTTTGAGGGTTTGAAAACGTATACAGGGCTGACTTACTCGAACTGCAACTTTTTAAAATGCTATAAATTTTTTATTTTTAGATAAATTTTATTGTGATCAAATTGTATTAGTAGTTTTCCATATCTTACTTGGTTTTCGTTAACTGAAAAATTGGATTCTCGTAAACCATAAAACGATATTAACGATTACTACATATAAGGCGAAAACAAAGCGGGAGCACATGACAATAATTTTGGACAATAAAATAGTAAAATAGTGGATACTCCGAACGAAAATTCCGGCGCTGATGTATGCAGACGACATTGTCTTCCTTACTGACATGGCAAATTGTATGGAACTCATGATGGAGAAGTCCAAGACAATGGTATTCAGAAATGTAGGCGGCAGATATTCCAGATGTGAAAGATGGACGTACTGCGGCGAGATGATTGAAAATGTGCGCTGGTATAAATACCTGGGGTTCTGGTAACAAGCAATTTAAATCTAAACAAACACTTGGAGGCAAAGTTATCAGATGCTAAACGAGCAATTTCTTCCATCTTGGGGCGGTGCATTTCGAATAACTATGTGTCTCACAGTTCAAAATATAAACTGTTTCGTGCAACCGCTAGGTCAATACTGTTATTTGGAGCTAAAGTTTGGGCATACCGTTCTTTCCCAGCAGTAGAGATCTTCTTTCGATACCTTTTGAAGTGAATAACAACCCTGTGGTGCTCCCATTGTTCCGATTTGAGTTCTGTTTTGTTTTTTGTTAAGTTGATAAAAATGTTTTTGACATTCCCTCTAAATCTTAGCGTCATAGCTTGAAATTTGCAAAAGTTACGTAGCCAAGAGTACATCTATCTCTGTCTGTGTTGGCGATTTTTTTACAATTTTAGAAATGGATTTAAATTTGCAACAACGAACTTGTATTAAATGTTGGAAATGTGCTTCGGTAACGATTCTCTAAAGTAAACGGTCATGTACCAGTGGCAAGAGAGCGGCTCAAAAGTAGTCGTGAGTCAATCGAAGATGATGAACGCAGTGG
Source organism: Volucella bombylans (assembly GCA_949129095.1). NCBI lineage: Eukaryota > Metazoa > Arthropoda > Insecta > Diptera > Syrphidae > Volucella > Volucella bombylans. The sequence goes on along the minus strand of OX422144.1, from coordinate 166,235,916 downwards.
CAGACCACCGACGTCAAAAACCGACGAAAACATTGATGGATTAAAAGAAATGTTGGTCATTATGGAGTGGCCGTGCTGTACTAGCAATCGCTTATCACTCGGAGCGTCCAGGTTCGAATCGTGTGAAGGCATAACACTGACACGTAGATTTGGCTGTTGTAGAGTTTCAAGCACAGATAAAAAATACTGTGAATTATACCTCGAATCACTCTGAGTGAAGAAAAAACTCTCCGTCCTATTCGGACTCCCGCCTCCAGGAGAGCGAATATCGAAACCAAACACACCTGCGTTTCAAACCACTACAAAACAATTTTCCTTTCTCCTCCTTCTACCTTTCCGCCCGCGCCCTGGCAACAGTAAAAGGGTATCTAATCCCCTAAGCGCGCATAAATTTAAAAAAAAAAAATGTTGGTCAATAACCGCAAATTAATCATCAGAGAGATAGCGGAGGACTTGAACATTGCCTATGGATTTTGGTTAATGATTTGGGTTTCCGTCGTGTAGCAGCAAAGGTGGTGCCAAAAAACCTCAATTTCATGCAAACAAGAGACCGTGTTGACGTCGCAAAAGAAATGATTTGCGAGGTTGAATCCGATCCCACATTCATCAAAAGGATCATTGCTGGAGACGAGACGTGGGTTTATGACTACGACACGCAATCCAGAGATCAGGCAAGTGAATGGCGTTCACCAAATGAGCCGAGACCAAAAAAACCACGTCGTTTTCAGTCAAAAAAGAAGGCAATGCTCACGGTTTTCATGGATTACAACGGTGTAGTGCATCATGAATTTTTGCCAGAAGGCCAGACAGTAAACAAAGAGTATTGAGACGTTTGCGTGAAGCAATACGCCGAAAGAAGCCAGAACTGTGGACAGAAAACTCTGAAAACAGTGCCATCATTATTCGTAATTTTTTGACGAAAAATGCAACAAATACCATCCAACAGACTGTGACTTCTTTCTGTTCAATCGAGTTAAAAAACCACTACGGGGAACGCGTTTCAGCAGCCGAGAGGAAGTAATGGAAAAATCGCAGGAAGCACTGATGGACGTTACGAAAACCGAATATAAAAAATGTTTCGAGGATTGGATCAAGCGCTGGCATAAGTGTGTTGCAGTCGATGGGGATTACTTTGAAGGGGACAATATAGATTTAGATGAACAAACTTGTATTTTTAATTTTCTGAATAAATTCCAAACTTTTTGACCAATATGTTGGTTTAAGTACTTATAGCATAACGGTGGTGTTAATATTGTTTAAGAAAAATATTGCATATTTCTTTATTGCTAAGTTTTCACAAGACTATTGGGTAATTAAAAACATAAAATTAGATACCTTACATCAAAAGACGTAAAAGGCTTTGAGTCAAGTTTATAGGGCCAGAAAGTTATTTCTAATTAGTTTATTAAAAATGCATTTAATATAATTACTTCTATGGATTTGTTTTTTGCGAAGATATCTTAAATCAAGAGAATCCACTAGAATCCAATGTAGAGAGCCCGCATTACAGTTCAAATGAAGGAAATATTCGTAAAGAATTACGAAGAGACAGCGCTGCGCAATGCCTACAAATATTCTAGACAACATTTAGTTGGCATTATATTTGAAAACATAGTTTCTTAATTTGAATAAGCTGTACGTTCACGATCACTTAAGAGTGACACCATTCGTTGTCCCCACTTTTTCGACAACAATTTCCGATTATTCGATTATTTAATATTTCCATATGGAGGTCCTTACACGCTGACGTTAAACGTTAAATAATAAAGAAAACATGAACTTCTTAGGAATCCACTATCCCTAATGAAGGCAAAGTCTTTCGAAGTAATGTTAAACTTTTGAATGCCTTCACTCATAAATGTGCACACTGGCGGACAATTTACAAATTCGCCAGAAGTGCTACTCATGATACACGGTGCCCAGTTTTAGAAAAAAAACTTCCTTTTGAGATACCCTACATTCAATTAACGTACATTTTTAGCCCTAGGATGGGCAACTGGGCCTAATCAGGCCCAATTTATGTTTGAACGCATGTAACTCTTTTTTTTTCAAATAAATCGGACGGAAACTCCTTGACTTCCTGAGACGATGCGTGCTGAGTGCAACGAAACCAAATCCGGGTCGATTCGAGCCCTGTTCGTGGAAAAAAAATATGTTCTGTGTCAATATCGAAAATTATCCGCTGGGCCTAAATAGGCCCAGAGTAAACGCGTTTGTATTCGTTTGTAGTGTGTAGCAAAAAACTGTGAAAATTATAACTGCTCACTTTTTTTTCTTGTGTTTCTTTTGGTAATAATTATTGTTGGCTTTATTTGTGGTTTCAGTGTCATATTTTGTGGTTTGTTTATAATTTTTGTTCCTTATGCAGTGAAGAATGATGAGACAAAATGAGTTGCATGATGTTGTGGATATAGCAGTCGCTGTGAATCGGCCGACTAGATGTGGACGGATAACTGCAGAACATGTAGCGGCAATTTTGGCAGAAGATAGTACTGAGGAAGAGGATCCATTTGTTGATGGTGATGACGACGATGGAGATTATGTGCCGGATAATGTTGCTGGTGATGCTTCTGATATTGAGGTCGAGTTGGAGCAAATCGAGCAAATCAGATAGTCCGCATTTGGAACGAAACACATGCAACAGCAAATCGAAAGGTTTGGCAGCCAACGAATGAAAATGAATTGTATGCATTCATTGGTTTGTCATTGTTTTCTGGTCTCTTCAACTCCAATACCCAGCCGACCAAGGAATTGTGGGCGCCTTATAATCACGACATTTACATAGCAACATGTCTCTAAAACGTTTCAACATTTTGCTACGCTACATTCGCTTTGATAATGGCAATACACTTGAGCAGCGCCTACTGACTAGTAAATCTGCAGCAATTGACGACATATGGATTATGTTGAACGCGAATTTAGACGTTGATGAGCAGTTGTTTCCCTACCGTGACCATACCCGCTTCATCCAGTATATACCCTCGAAACCAGCCAAATACGGCATCAAGGTATGGTGGGCTTGCGACTCACGTACAAATTATCCTTTGAAAGGCAAAATTTATACGGGAAAATTACCCAATGCAGAGCGAGAGGTGAATCAAGGCGAGCGAGTTGTGTTATCTTTGATCCAACATTATCATAATTCAGGCCGTACAATCTATTGTGATAATTTCTTCACTTCGTTGTCTTTGGTCGAACATTTGCTTCAAGGGGTGGCCGTGGTGTAGTGGTAGTAGCAAACACTTTGAGTCGTTCATAGACCTCGATAAGAGACAGACGTGTTTCGGCTGTTGTTTTATATAGTGAATCCGACAAAAAAGACATTTGACGATTTTCATATAGGGCTTCGGTTAGCCCAGTGGTAGTGTGCCCGGTTACCAAGCCAAGGGTTACGGGTTCGACTCCGGGTCGAATAAAATATATCTCTCATTCTTTTTTTCTTTTTTTTCCTTTAAATTGTTAATTGAAAAATAAATAAAGTGATAAACAACATCACGCGATAGAATCTGGAGAGCGGTCCGCTAGACCAAGAGCGGAACCACCAGAAAAATCGGGCGATGAATTGGCAACTAGTTCCAACCAACCAATAGTAGTAGCTGAATCGAAGATGAAGAGAAGGAGGCTAAGGCCAATTTCTAACTTGGTAAAGCGCCCCTCCCTTTAAACGTCCACTGAAGAGCTGCCTGGTGGATCGCAGGAAGGGGTGCGCACAACGACAACGGCAGCAGATAATTTACGCTCTAGGCAAAATTCAGACGACTATTCGTATGTCTCAGAGGGTGGTGAAGGTCACTATCTCGGTGATAACAGCTTCGCGTCTTTAGCGCTTTCCGAATCGGAAGATGAAGAAGTGGCATCCTTAAGTAGCAGTATCAGAATGCTAGAACAAAGGGTACTAGCCATAAAAGAGAAACAAATGGCAAGAAGAAAGAGGGAAGCACAAGAGTACTCCTAAAATCAAAACTAACAGCAACAGCAGACGCAGAAAGCCCAGAAGCAGTCCATACATGAACATCTAACAATGAAAACGAACACAAAAACATTAGTGCAACAACAATACCAACAAAAACAAAAGCAATTCCAACCACAACAACAAAAGCAGTTCCAGCCACAGCAACAAAAGCAGCCACAACAATCGCAACAGCAACAACGACAACAGAAACAACAACCGCGGCAGCAGCAACAAAAACAACAACAGCAGCAGCAACAACAACAACAGCCGCAGCAGAAACAACAAAACACTACAAAACAACGAGTTCCACCTATAAACACATATAAAATGGAACTAAAGGAAACCATAGAACTATGTAAGTCGGCCATAGGCAATAAATTTTTTGTTAAAAGACTTAGTTTAGATAGGCACGCGATCCATTGCAATACAGTGGAGCGCTATCATAAAATTAACAACCTGTTAAGGGATTCGACGACGGAGTTCTTCTCCTTCACACCGAAAGGTGAAAAGCTGCAGACAATGCTGCTGAGGCGATTAGAACCGTCGACTGATCCGGAGGAGCTCCTGGCACTGCTGAAAGAGAAGGAGTGCGAAGAGCTCAAATTCGTAGGGGTTAAGCCATTCGTCACGGCTAGAGCCAAAAGGGAGAAGCGGAAACTACCGTTCTTCCTGGTTCAGCTGAGTCCCAACAGCAAACTGGATGGTCTAAGGAGCATCAAAGTCCTAGACTACCAGGTTGTACACTGGGAAAAATTAAAGAGGAGTGAAAACATTTTACAATGTGTTCGCTGCCAAAGGTTCGGGCACGCCGCGTCGAACTGCGAAACGCAGCCTCGATGCGTGAAGTGTGGAAAGAACCACAAATCTGAGGAATCTAGAGCGCATTAAGGACGGAGCGTCAGAAAAAAGTCAACTCTCTTGCGCGTTATGTAGGAACACGGGACACACCGCAAACTATCGGGGCTGTCCCAAGTTCCAATACATCAAAAGAGTAAATCTGGCTCGGCAGCAGAAGGTGGAAGTTAAACGTCCACTCGTGCAGACACAAACACCAGCCGTTACTCCCCACGTTATCTACGCCCAAATGGCGGCAGGTAGGGGAAATACGGTACAACAACCAAAGGTAGCTTCTCAGGCCCCAGCGCCAAGAGCACCGGAACCTGTACCTGACATGCTGGCTATCTTGCTCTCTATTCAGGGGCAGATGGCTCAGCTGCAGCGTCAAATACAGGAACAGGCTAAGCGGGTAGATCAAATATACGCGCTGCTGCCTGGCTTAACGCACCTTTTGCCGTAATGAGTACGTACGTGGCGGAGAAAACCCTGAAGGTCCTTGCAGTGAATGTTAATTCACTGATTAGCTTCGAACGATGAGCCACACTATTTAAGTTTCTTAAAGACCAAGCCCCTGATGTGCTTTTGGTTAGCGAAACTAAGCTTACTAAAAGACACAAAATGAGGCACAGAAGATATAAAATAGTACGGAGAAACCGACCCAACTCCACTCAAGGAGGAGGCGTCGCGATCTTTGTTAGAAAAGGTCTGCGTTTTAAAAGAATATACAGTCGTGTAGTACGTGGGTTTCGAGTGCTGGAGGCATGCGTCGTGTATATCCCTCTCCGTGGTGGAAAGCGGTTGTACATGGTGTCTGTTTACGCACCTAAGGCCACTGAATCCACACTATTCATCTCAGAGCTCGAGACACTTTTTCGATTCCTAAGGCTGGAGTTGGAGGAGAATTATTTTATTATCGGCGGAGATTTCAACGCCAAACATAGTGATTGGGGAAATAATACACCAAATACTAGAGGGAACCTACTATTCAATTGGTGGGGTCAGCACAGTGTGATGGGCTTAAGGCGACAGATAGTCCTTCGTTTCCCAGACACGGGTCTTATTTGGATCTTCTGCTGTTCGACACACGAATACACCTGACATGCACAAACCAACAAACCATAAACTGTCTACGCACTTTTGTGTATGACAGTGACCATTGCGGTCTCAGCACCGAAATAACTGTTTCCAATGAAATTGCGGAATTGGATGAATTTGTTCAAAGGCATTCCTACAATTATAGTAGGGTGCGTTGGACACACTTCACCAGAACACTGACTAGAGCACTCTCCTCGAATTCGCTCTACCCACCGTCCAACAGGAATCTGTCAAACGAGGAGATTGGCAGGTATCTAAGACTAATGGATGAGACAATCAAACGAACAATGGACAAAACGATACCTCGGTACCGACACACTGACGAAGAAGACTTATTCCGCAACGCAACTATTGACGCACTGCACCGACATAAAAGTAGACTGCTGTCAAGACTAAAAACCTTGTACAGACGGTTTACTGACAGATATAACCCGGAGATCATGACACTGAAGTTGTCGATTAAAAACCTCCAAACATCAATAAAGGAAAATTGCAGAAATTCTGTAAGTTTGTATTGGAACAACAAAATTCGGTCTGTAAACACCAGCAACCCGAATATGTTAACGCAAATAAGTAAAATATTTCGGAGAAATAATCAGAACGACCTTCCATGTCTTAAAATCGACCGAACGACGAACAACGAACAAATACTGGCAGCACCGGGCATAGATCCAAATGAGGCTGTTGATGATGACAACTTCTTCGTGATCGAGGATCCGCAGGAGCAGGTAGAGGCTATAGGAGCGACTTTCCAGGAAGTGTACAAGGCGAATGTTATGTCCTTATGCACAATTTCTACCTTCGAAATGAAATTGTGAATTTGCGATTCGAGAGCTCGGGTTTCACCCAGTTCAGTGACGAGAATATGGCAAATAATGTCATCACCATCGATAGGGTACTACCCCCGTTCATCTCGAAGGAAGAGCTCCAAACGATCTTCAAATCACTTAGAAGTAAGAAATCAGTGGGAATCGATGAAATACCGAACATTGTGCTTCGATATCTCCCTCTAGAAGCGGTGAACATATATACCACCCTGTTTAATAATGCAATGAATAATGCACATTATCCAGCGCATTGGAAAACTGCGGTGGTACATCCCATCCCCAAAAGGGATAAAGACACATCCAATCCGGCGAATCTCCGCTCGATTAGTCTTCTTCCTAACATCAGTAAGGTTTTCGAAAGGGTGATCAATAGAGTCCTGACTAAGTGGGTTGAGGACAAACATATAGTTCCGGATAATCAGTTTGGTTTCAAGGCGGGGCATGATGTTATTCATGCTGCGTTTAAACTGGTTTCTGATATCCAATGGAACAAAGGCAAGAATCAGTGCACTGGTGCCTGCCTGATTGACTTGGAAAAAGCCTTCGATACCGTATGGTTAGAGGGACTCTTTTTCAAGCTGGACAGGTTGGGCATTAGTAAACCACTGCTGTATATTCTTTTTGATATGCTCTCCAGTAGACAGTTCATCGTGAAGAATAGTGAAGTGACTTCTGCTGGAACATTTAACATTAAAAACGGTCTGCAACGAGATGCGGTAAATTCGCCGATCCCATTCCCGAACCATGAAAAGTTCACTTAACCATTCCATAGCGTACGCAGAAGACTTAATCGCGTACAGATCAGGTCCAAAGATTGAGGTCATTACTATACTTTTGCAGAGTGACTTCGACAAAATTAAGCGATATTGCAATGACTGGAAAATCAACTTTCATAAGTCGGAAACCATTCTGTTTAGGACACCTTTGTCTGGAGCCTCTAGGGACACCAGAAAGAATTGGCGAAAGTTCTCGATCGTGGGGCAGCACGGGCAGCCACTTGCTTGTCGAAATGTAGTCAGATACCTTTGGATCTGGCTAGATCAATTTCTGTATTTTAACAAACATATAGATTTTGCTCTGGCCAGAGCCAGAGGTTCTTTTGCCCTTACAAAGAGACTGTTTTATAACAGCCAACTCGATGCGAGGGTAAAGGTTATCTGCTACATGGCCCTTATCAGGCCCATGCTGGTATTTGGTTGCCCCCTGTGGTTCAACGTAAGAGCAAGTTTATTGGAAAAAATTCGGGTGTTTGAGAGGGCTTGTCTTAGGACTTGTCTTCGCTTATACAGAACACAAGAGTCTGAGTACATAAAATTCCATCCTAATGAGGTCTTGTACAATAGGGCGAACCTAATAAGAGTGGACAATTTCGTCATTAAGTTGACTCGAAGGCACATTGCAAGAGCAATGACCTCATCGAACAACCTGATCTCCGGGGCTTACTACCCCAACTATATGTATCATGAGAGAGTTCGCTTTGACGGCTTTGTTCCTCCAGAAGCGTTCCTCTACCTAGATATGAAAGGTCTGATCCAGGACAGATTGGCGACAGCTGCGGACAGGCGACTCAACTACGACAGAGACGTCGCACGTGGCAGTGCGGAGCGTCTCCAGTTCAGTAGGTCGGTAGGGAGTCGCGATATAAGGGATGTTGCTCAGCAGCACCAACAATTCTGGCGGCTAGATGAAGGAGGAGCAGTTTCGTCGTCGAATTCCTCCAGTAATACGTAGCTTCATAGGAAGCAAAGTCGGTCTTCTGCACATTTGATTAGCCGTGGCCGGCTTACATAGTGTTAGGTAGAATTAGGGTAGATTTAAGAAAAAAAATAAAAAATAAATAAAAAAAGTATACTAGAACAGAAGTGGGTAACACTCTAAAATACGGTATAGCATTAGATAGTTTAAGTAGGATTAAGTAGTTAAGATTTAGTTTTAGGTAGTTTATAGTTTAGTTTTAAGTTTTATATTATAACAAAAAGTCCATATACTAAGTTTTGCTACTTAAAGTTTATTTTCTTAATTTTAGTTTTAATAAATGTAAAACAAAAATAAAAATAGTCTATAAGAAACGTCGAAAGACATAGATTAAGTATTATGTTTAACTTAGAGTGCCCGCATGGGGCCAGTAAGATAGAATAAAATTATTTGTAAGTTATTTAAGCTAATTTTTAAGCATTTTTTTGTCTAGCTTGTAAGTGTAAATGAAGTATGAAAATAAAAATGCATATTAAATGAAAAAATGAAATGTAGCAAACACTTCTCACTCGGAAGGTCCAGGTTCGAATCCTGCCCATGGCAAGTCAGTTTTTCATTGTGTAATTGGAACTCAGACAGAAAAATTCTGCGTGTGAAGGCATAACACTGACACGTAGATTTGGCTGTTGTAGAGTTTCAACCACAAAAAACTGCGAATTATAACTTCGAATCACTATGAGTGAAGAAACAACTCTCCGTCCTATTCGGACTCCCACCCCTGGAGAGCTAATATAGAAACGAAATACACCTGAGTTTCAAACCACTACAAAAACAATTTTCCTTTCTCCTCCTTCTAACTTTCCACCCGCGCCCTGGCAACAGTAAAAGGGTATCTAACTCCTTAGGCGCGCGTAAATTATAAAAAAAAAAAAATATAAAAAAAAGTCGGACGCGCCATTGTTGGCACCGTTCGCTCTAACAAACATTTCGTTCCGGCTGATTTCAAAAATCAATCAATCAGAAAAATATGGCTTGTGTTCGTACGTGCCAAAGCCAAATAAAGCCGTGATTGTGTTGTCGACAGAGCATTATACGTGTGCTATCAATGAAGAGTATAGCTCTCTAAAACAAAATCAAATCTTGGACTACAATGCCAATAAAGCAGGTTTTGACACCATGGATCAAATGATCTCCGGATATTTTACAACATCTTGGATATTGCCGGTTTGGCTTCGTTTATTATTCACAAACATTTGCAGCCAACAAAGTGACAAACGTCGTAATTTTTTAACTCAATTGGCCATACAATTGGTTACTCCACATATTTAGGTTAGAGCAATGAATGGTTATGTTTCGCGACAACCTTGTTTCAACCAACCTTGTTTCAAACAAGCTATGAAAAGTTGGGTGTTATTATAAGTACTTACAGCACATCATAGACCTATTTATACATTTCATTCCCTCTCTTTTCAGGCACCAATTGCGGCTGCACCATCTCACTCAGCATTATCCAGAACGTATTACTCGTAGCTGCATCCGCCTCCACCGCTGCTGGGCAACCGAAAAAAGAACGGAAAGATTGTGTGCATTATAGAGCCGAATGTGAACCGCGTCGTAAAACATTCCATAAATGTTGTTTTTTTTGTCATGAATTGAAACACAACCTTCATGCAATGGTTGTATTGCCAATAACTAAATTGTTCACATATACATACATTATGTATGTATTTAAGCTGGCACAGTAAACAGTAAATTTATTAATAAACTAATACAAAATCTTTTCTTTATTTAAGACCCTTTTTCAAACTATAATCGATGCCAACGGCACTTCGGACTAGACAATATTCATATGGGCCTATCGAGGCCCAGCAGGTTATGTTACCGCCTCCCAAACAGCTGCCCATCCTAGGGTTAAAATGGTTTTAAAAATGTTTTATTGAGCTTTGCTTTCCGCTTAAAGAAGCCATCCGATCACTCGTACCGTCTTCAGACAACGCTACTGCCTCTGACTGAACTGAATGCCTGTCAAGTCCAAAATTGCCAATAGAACTTTTATATTTCCCAAGCAAACGAGTTATATAAATATTGTATTTTATGTACAACAACACAATTCCGCTTTTAGGACACTGTGATTTTTGTAATGTTACGAGTGTGCTTACAAACACTTGGCGTTAGGTTAGTTCCTTTAATACATTATTCTGACTAGTAATGTCCCCAAAGTGGGCTATTGGCATCTTTAACAAGATAGTCCTCAATAGCGGGATGGGTCAATCGGAGCAAAATATGCAAAATTTATAACATTACGAGTAATGGAGAAAAAAGGTGTTTGTTTGCTTGAATTAGCCTGAATAATTAATGGCTGCCTTTGCAGGACAAATGAAAATTGAAATTTGTGTAGAAAAAGGATACTTTTTTCGCTGTTAAAAAAAGTTCCGCGATAAAATATTGAACATTTATTGTATTAAAACTCAAGCAAGCGTCAAAGTTTTGTTTCATTTATATTCTGGGTTTTTGAAAGCAATCTTTAGAGGTTCTGTAACATATGTATGTGTATATGGGTGAAAGTACATATTTAGTAAATAGCATTTTAGGGGAAGAATTGAACTCAACAAACACTATGATGGTGTTTCGAAAGGACAACACAAATCCCACGATCTCGGTGGCCAATGGACATCACAGTTTCGTGAGATAATACGTCCAGAGAACTTCTCGTGCAATAAAGTTATTGTTGTCTTGTCTGTGTGGCATATGGCGTCGTCTGGTTGGAATCACATATCGTCCGCATTCATATCACCCGAGCCATAAAAAGTTTGTTATCATAGTACAATAGCGTTCACCACTCACCGTAAGAGAATTACCGGCACTGTTTGAAAAAAAAAAAAACGGTCCAATAATTTTTTTTTGTTAAAAACTTAACACTCAATTGGGTATGAATACACTTATATTGCCTCAGCATGTGTTAAATTTGTTTGCAAAATGGGATAAAACGAGAAAGAAAGATGTTTGGGCTCAGTGGCTCCATCGGTGGCATCCAAGATTTAATGGGATGCTGTCTCCGACAGCATCACCCAAAGGCTAACAAACTGGATGGTATCGTCTGAACACTCCTTTTCAGACCATAGATACATCCAATTCAGTCTGAGTGATGCTCCCCCTAGCTTGGTCAAAATACAGAGGAATATTGTGAAAAACGTTATCCTCTGAACTATCAACTCCCCCGCGTGACACCAATGAGCTCGACATGAAAGTCAGGGAATTTACTCTGACTCTCAATAAGGCTATGGCCGCTTCCTGCCCTCTTATTCAACCAAGAGGCAAGAAAAGGCCACATTGGTGGACATCGGCACTGGGACTGCTCAGAACCACCTGCAGGAAACTTTTCAACGCAGCAAAAAGCACAAGAAAAGTGACCGACTGGGACTCATATAAAGAATCCCTCAAATTATACAAAAAAGAACTGAGGAAGGCAAAGCGACAATCCTGGAGGTCATTCTGCGACAAAATTACAGAAACCTCTGAGGCATCGCGGCTAAGAAAAATCCTCTCCACAAATCCTATGATGCCCAGCTGTTTGAAAAAAACCGATGGCTCTTGGATAACCTGAAGTGATGAATCACTCAACCTGCTTCTGGACACCCACTTTCCAGGTAGCTCCCAACTCGCGGCCAGTAGCAGCCCAAACAAGCCTACTGCAACCGTGACCAAAATTCATGGTCTGATTACGAGAGACAAACTGCTCTGGGCGCTGCATAGCTTCAAACCATACAAGTCTGCTGGTCCGGACGGTATTATACCTGCCGAGCTACAGAGATCCTCAGAAAATATTATGAGGAGCTGTGTAGAACTTATCCACATTCCACTGTTATGGGAAGAAGTCAATGTAGTATTCATTCGCAAAGCCGGAAAATGTTCTCATGTTGTCCCAAAGGACCTCAGACCTATAAGTCTATCATCATTCCTTCTGAAAACTTTAGAACGACTGATTGATATCCATATTCGAGCTAAAGTTGATCCAAGACTTCTGTCTGCGGCTCAACATGCCTACTGTAAAGGGAAGTCGGTGGAAACGGCCTTGCACTCTCTGACTAGCCACATCGAACGATCCCTACAATATAAGGAGTACACAATGGTTGCTTTCCTAGACATAGAGGGCGCCTTTAACAACGTCAACACATCCGCAATCACGACTGCGCTGTCAACTCTGCAGGTAGACGGCTCACTTGCGGAGCTGATTAATTTAATGCTAACAAGCAGGATAATCAACTCCAAACTGGGTGAGACTTCTGCTAAAAGATATGTCAGTAGGGGTACGCCGCAAGGCGGTGTCCTCTCTCCCCTTCTCTGGACCTTAGTAGTTAACGAACTACTGATATACCTGGAAGCGGGTGGTAGCAGAGTGATTGCCTATGCGGATGACGTTGCCATAGCCGTCTCAGGAAAACATCTAAATACCATTAAAGAACTCCTTCAGCTAAATCTTAACAGATTAGCTCGTTGGGCAGATCGCTGTGGATTGGGAATAAACCCCCATAAAACTGATCTTGTCCTCTTTTCTAGGAAATATAAAATTCCAATCATAGACCCTCCTTCAATAAACGGTACCAGTTTAGTTTTCTCCGATACAGCAAAATATCTGGGTCTCATTTTTGACAGGAAACTAAACTGGAAACCTAACATTCAAGAAAGAGTCAATAAAGCTACAATAGCTTTATTCTCTTGCAAGAAAGCCATTGGGAACAAATGGGGCCTTCAACCTCGCATAACCCACTGGTTATACATCTCGGTCATAAGACCGATACTTACTTACGGGGTGGTTGTCTGGTGGACGTCCAAAGAACAGCATGTCTATGCACAAGCGGAGCCTTGCGGTCTATCCCCTCTGCGGCATTAGATATTCTGCTTCACTTGGCACCCCTCGACATTTTTAGCAAGCAAGTAGCTGCAACTGCAGCTATTCGCCTTAGAACGACTAAACAGTGGACAAATAATTCATTTGGCCACGCCAACATTCTTAATACATTAGGAATCCTCACAGAGAACACCGATTACACCATACCTGAACTTTGGTTTGACAAAAACTTCCATGTAAGCTTCCCCTCTAGATCATTCTGGGAGGAGGATGCTTTCATGGAGGACAAGTCAATCCATCTCTACACAGATGGATCTAAAACCGATAGCGGAGTTGGTGGCGGTGTTTTCTCAGATAAGCTAAATCTAAGCCTCTCTTTCCGCCTTCCAAATCACTGTAGCGTGTTCCAGGCGGAAATTTTGGCGATTAAAGAAGCTCTGTCCTGGCTGAAGAAAAACGTGATATCTGCAAAGGATATCCGCATATTTTCGGATAGTCAGACCGCCATCGAGTCCCTGGACTCGGTCTCATTGTGTTCTAAAACCGCCCTTGAATGCCGATCATCTCTCATGGAGATGGCAGAGCAGTTCAACATTCACCTCTGTTGGGTGCCGGGCCACAGAGACATTCCAGGGAACTGCAGAGCCGATGAACTCGCCAAAATTGGAACCACTCTACCTATCCTACCGGACAAAGGTAGTATAGGTATACCAATCGCTACGTGCAAACTAACACTAAAAGAACAGACCTTAGGTGGACTGCTGGACAAACATGTCTAACGACCAAACAGATCTGGCCAAGGCTGGATTTGTGTCGCTCTAAATGCCTGATCCTTTTAGATAGGAAACATCTCAGCACCATAATAGGTGTCATTACTGGACACTGCCTCATAGGCAAGCACGCAAGAAGGCTTGGCGCTTTTACTAATGATTTCTGTAGAAGCTGCATGGACGAGGAAGAGAAGGAGACAATCCCCACCTACTCTGCACATGCCCAGCTCTCTCCCAGAGAAGGAAGCTTCATCTAGGAGCTTTCTTCTACAACGACCTAAACGATCTAGAAAAAATAGACGTTAACAGTCTCCTACGCTTTATTATAAGCTCAAACTGGTTCCAGTAGTAAGAAGATCATAGATCCACGTGGCATCACAATGGGCCGATAGGCCTAAGTGGGTTGGTATTTCCAACAGCCACTCTTACCTAACCTAACCTAACCTGTGTTTGCTCGTGCATCCAATAGGCGAACGTACGGCGCTCGTGATGATCTGGAGGTTTCATTTCCCCATTAACTGAATATTGGTAACGTGCATATTCAAATTCAAATCTTTTGTTAAAATTCCTGCGCATGATAACGACTTGATCCTTGCGCTGTCAGCCGCACCTCCACGTACGGTAGCAATGTTTTTAGCTGAATGGTCTGTACGAACACGCACTGATGATTTCACATCTATTTCCGACCCAGTTTTATAAGCCTAGATAACTTTAACACGTTGTGTCACCATCACCAAGTATCTATTCATGAATTAAATTGTTCACGACTGTAGCTGACGTATGTCGTTATGAGACAATTTCATCGAAATAGAAAAGACATAAAAAAGTTGTTGGTTTAGTATGATACAGTGGTCTTCTATTTAAGATGATGACGTTTAATATTCCATGTTAGAACCTTTCGAGTCAATGCACGATGGTAAATATTCCGCTTCAAAAGATATAAACGCTGGAGGACCTGTTCTTTCCAACTCCACAAAACTGCGGAGCTGCTATATTTCCTGATGACAAAGCATTATATTCTCCTCACGAGTTTGGTTTTCTTTCAACTCAGCATTGCATTAAATGGAAAATTAATATATGTACTCGTAAATCCAAATAAGACCCAGGCAATCTTTTTTACCAGGAATAAAACATCGGTACTAAATGTAGAGACAGATTGCCCGGAAAATGTTAAATATTTCGGTGTGTGTTTGGACAAATTAATAAATAGAAAATCTCTACTTAACAAGGATATTATTTAAAGTAATATTTCAAGCTATCCTTTTGTTTGCAGCACTTGTGTGGGGAAACAGTGCAAAATCGCACATCAAAAAATTACAGACATGTCAACAGAAACTGCTCAAGTTGGTATTTAAGCTTCCATGGGATGACTAGACAATAAGATTGCACGAACGACCTCAAGTTTTAGGAAACTCTGTTAAAATAAGCAGGATATCTGAAAAATTCGCGTTGATGTGTGACACTTCAGACGATCCACTTGTTAAAAATCTCAGTCGTTCACTGATTTTCAGCGAGACAAGAAGTGTTTCAGCTTGCAAGCAAAATTAAACAGTTAACTAAAGCATAGATTAGGCAATAAAGCACTAATAGTGCAAGTGTTCAACAGTCACGGTACCAAAGGTAGCGGTTTCAAATCCCGAAATCCACGAATCGTTTTTTTGTTTGTTTTGTTTTCTTCTTTAATTCACAATATACCATATTAAACACGATAAAAGTATCACGTAATGGAAAAAAACGAGCGACCCGCTCGACAAAAAGTGGGTACAGTGGATGACGTAATATCATCGTCTGACTACGCAGCACAGACTGCTAACCCAGCAGAGGGATCAGTAAAGACAACAGCAAAGAGGAGGAGGAACCTAAAACGTACTCCCAGCCCTGCAAAGCGGTCTGTCCTATCTAGCTCAACGGAAAAGATGCCGGTTGATGATGAAGGGGCTACGACGAAGAAGAACAGGTCGAGTCGCTGAATAGTAGCATCAAAATGCTAGAACAACAAATAGTGGATATAAAAGGAGAGAAAGGGAGCAGCAAAATCCCTACCAACAACAACACGGGCAAATGGAGCAATCCACCAAAAAGCAACCGGAACAACACCAACCGCAAACACCGAAACAGAAACAGCAACCTAAACCTCAGTTGCAACAACACCAACAGCAGAAACAGCTACAACAAAAGCAACAACAACACCATGAACAGAAACAAAAACAAAGGGTGCCACCAATCAACACCTTCAGGATGGAATTGCAAGACACAATCCAGTTATGTAAGTCGGCCATAGGCAATAATTTTTTTATTAAGAAATTAAGTATGGATAGGCATGTGATTCACTGCAATTCAGTGGAGCGCTATAATAAAATAAAACAATTGTTAAAGGACACGACGACGGAGTTCTTTTCCTTCACACCGAAGGGTGAAAAGCTGCAAACTATGCTGCTGAAGGGGTTAGAGCCGTCTACTGACCCGGATGAACTCCTCGCACTGCTCAAAGAGAAGGAGTGCGCCGAGCTCAAATTCGTGGGGGTTAAGCCATTCGTCACAGCTAGAGCCAAAAGGCTGACTCCCAATAGCAAAGCTGCAAACTATGCTGCTGGGGGGGTTAGAGCCGTCTACTGATCCGGATGAACTCCTCGCACTGCTCAAAGAGAGAAGGAGTGCGCCGAGCTCAAATTCGTGGGGGTTAAGCCATTCGTCACAGCTAGAGCCAAAAGGGAGAAGCGGAAGCTACCATTCTTCCTGGTTCAGCTGACTCCCAATAGCAAATTGGATGGTCTAAGGAGCATCAAAGTCCTGGACTACCAGATTGTATCATGGGAAAAAGTAAAGCGGAGCTACAACATTTTACAATGGGTGAAGTGTGGAAAGAACCACAAATCTGAGGAATACGCACTGGGTAAGGACGGAGCGTCAGAAAAAAGTCAACCCTCTTGCGCGTTATGTAGGAACACGGGACACACCGCAAACTATCGGGGCTGTCCCAAGTTCCAATACATCAAAAGAGTAAATCTGGCTCGGCAGCAGAAGGTGGAAGTTAAACGTCCACCTGTGCATATACAAACACCAGCCGTTACTCCCCATGTTACCTACGCCCAAATGGCGGCAGGTAGGGGAAATACGGTACAGCATGCGAAGGTTGTTTCTCAGGCCCCAGCGCCTAGAGCACCGGAGCCAGTACCTGACATGCTAGCTATCTTGCTCTCTATCCAGGGGCAGATGGCTCAGCTCCAGCGTCATTTAACTGAACAGACCGCGCGGGTGGATCATGTATACGCGCTGCTGCCTGGCTTAACGCACCTTTTGCCGTAATGGGTACGTACGTGGCGGAGCAAACCCTGAAGATCCTTGCAGTGAATGCTAATTCATTGATTAGGCTCGAACGATGAGCCACACTATTTAAGTTGCTTAAAGACCAAGCCAATGATGTGCTTTTGGTTAGCGAAACTAATCTTACTAAAAGACACAAAATGAGTCACAGAAGATATAAAATAGTACGAAGAAACCGACCCAACTCCACTCAAGGAGGAGGCGTCGCGATCTTTGTAAGAAAAGGTCTGCGTGGGTTTCGAGTGCTGGAGGCATGCGTCGTGTATATCCCTCTCCGTAGCGGAAAGCGGTTATACATGGTGTCTGTTTACGCACCTAAGGCCACTGAATCCACCTTATTCATCTCAGAGCTCGAAACACTTTTTCGATTCCTAAGGCTGGAGTTGGAGGAGAATTATTTTATTATCGGCGGAGATTTCAACGCCAAACATAGTGATTGGGGAAATAATACACCAAATACTAGAGGGAACCTACTATTCAATTGGTGGGGTCAGCACAGTGTGATGGGCTTAAGACGACAGATAGTCCGTCGTTTCCCAGACACGGGTCTTATTTGGATCTTCTGCTGTTCGACTCACGAATACAACTAACATGCACTAACCAACAAACTACAAACTGTCTACGTACTTTCGTGTATGACAGTGACCATTGCGGACTTAGTACCGAAATAACCGTTCCGAACGAAGCTGCGGAATTGGATGAGTTTGTTCAAAGACATTCCTACAATTATATTAGGGTGCGTTGGACACACTTCACCAGAACACTGACTAGAGCACTCTCCTCGAATTCGCTCTACCCACCGTCCAACAGAAATCTGTCAAACGAGGAGATTGTCAGATATCTAAGACTAAAGGACGAGACAATCAAACGAACAGTGGACCTCGGTACCAACACACTGATGAAGAAGACTTATTCCGCAACGCAACTATTGACGCACTGAACCAACATAAAAGTAGACTGCTGTCAAGACTAAAAACCTTGTACAGACAGTTTACTGACAGACATAACCCGGAGATCATGACACTGAAGTCGTCGATTAAAAACCTCCAAACATCAATAAAGGAAAATTGCAGAAATTCTGTAAGTTTGTATTGGAACAATAAAATTCGGGCTGTAAATACCACCAATCCGAATATGGTCCCGCAAATAAATAAAATATTTCGGAGGAAAAATAAAAACGACCTTCAGTGTCTTAAAATCGCCCGAACGACGAACAACGAACAAATACTGGTAGCAGCGGGCATAGATCCAAATGAGACCGTTGATGATGACAACTTCTTTGTGATCGAGAATCCGCAGGAGAAGGTAAAGGCTATAGGAGCGACTTTCCAGGAAGTGTACAAGGCGAACGACATTATTGGCCCGAACTACGACCTGGAAGGTCGAGTCCTTGTGCACAATTTCTGCCTTCGAAATGAAATAGTGATTTGGCGATTCGAGAGCTCGGGTTTCACCCAGTTCAGTGACGAGAATATGGCAAATAATGTCATCACCAACGATAGGGTACTACCCCCGTTCATTTCGAAAGAAGAGCTCCAAACGATCTTCGAATCACTTAGAAGTAAGAAATCAGTGGGAACCGATGAAATACCGAACATTGTGCTTCGACATCTCCCTCTAGAAGCGGTGAACATTTATACCACCCTGTTTAATAATGCAATGAATAATGCACATTATCCAGCGCATTGGAAAACAGCGGTGGTACATCCCATCCCCAAAAGAGATAAAGATACTTCCACACCGGCGAATCTCCGCTCGATCAGTCTTCTTCCTAACATCAGTAAGGTTTTCGAGAAGGTGATCAATAGAGTCCTGACTAAGTGGGTTGAGGACAAACATATAGTTTCGGACATGATATCATTCATGATGCGTCTAAACTAGTTTCTGATATCCAATGGAACAAAGGCAAGAAACAGTGCACTGGTGCCTGCCTGATTGACTTGGAAAGGGCCTTCGATACCGTATGGTTAGAGGGACTCTTTTTCTAGCTGGACACGTTGGGCATTAGTAAACCACTGCTGTATATTCTTTTTGATATGCTCTCCAGTAGACAGTTCATCGTAAAGAATAGCGATGTGACTTCTGCTGGAACATTTAACATTAAAAACGGTCTGCAACAAGGTGCGGTAAATTCGCCGATCCTATTCAACATTTACACAAGTGATCTGATAGGTTCACTTCACCATGCCATAGCGTACGCAGACGACATAATCGCGTACAGATCGGGTCCAAAGATTGAGGTCATTAATACACTTCTGCAGCGTGACTTCGACAAAATTAAGCGATATTGCGATGACTGGAAGTTGAAAATCAACTTTCAGAAGTCGGAAACCATTCTGTTTAGGACGCCTTTATCTGGGGCCTCTAGGTATACCAGAAAGAATTGGCGAAAGTTGTCGATCGAGAGGCTGCACGGGCAGCCACTTGCTTGCCGAAATGTAGTCAGATACCTTGGGATCTGGCTAGATCAATTTCTGTATTTTAACAAACATATAGATGTTGCTCTGGCCAGAGCCAAAGGTGCTTTTGCCTTTACAAAGAGACTGTTTTATAACAGCCAACTCGATGCGAGGGTGAAGGTGATCTGCTACATGGCCCTTATCCGGCCTATGCTTGTATTTGGATGTGCCGTGTGGTTCAACGTGAGAACAAGTTTATTGGAAAAGATTCGGGTGTTTGAGAGGGCTTGTCTTCGCTTATACAGAACACCAGAGTCTTAGTACATAAAATTCTATCCCAATGAGGTCCTGTACAATAGGGCGAACCTAATAAGAGTGGACAATTTCGTCATTAAGTTGACTCGAGGGCAGATTGCAAGAGCAATGACCTCATCGAACAACCTGATCTCCGGGGCTTTCTACCCCAATTATATGTATCACGAGAGAGTTCGCTTTGACGACTTCATTCCTCCAGAAGCGTTCCTCTATCTAGATAGTAAAGGTCTGATCCAGGACAGATTGGCGGTGCCGCTAATCTTCCACGCCACTCGAACAGCTGCGGACTCAACTACGATAGAGACGTCGCACCTGGCAGTGCGGAGCGTCTCCGGTTCAGTAGGTCGGTAGGGAGTCGCGACATGAGGGATGTTGCTCAGCAGCACCAACAATTTTGGTGGCTAGTTGAAGGAGGGGAAGTTTCGTCGTCCAATTCTTCCAGTACTAGGTAGCTCTATAGGAAACAAAGTCGTTCGTCTGACTATTTTATTAGCCTTGGCCGGCTTACATAGTTTTAGGTATGATTAAGATAGTTTTTAAGAAAAAAAAATACATAAATACAAAAAAAAAATAATAAAACAAAAAAATTAAAAAATATATATATATATATATTGTATGTCTATATTTGTGTTAGATGTAAGTAGGTTAAGTAGATTAAGATTTATTTTTAGGTAGTCTATAAGGTTTTAGTTTTAAGTTTTTATAGATACAAAAAAAGTCCAGACACTAAGTTTTTGATTAAAATTTATTTTCTTAGTTTTAGTATTAATTAATGTTAAAACAGAAATAAAAGTAGACTGTAAGATTAGTCGAAAGACATAGTTTAAGTGTTAGGTTTAACTTAGAGTTCCCGCATGGGGCCATTAAGTTAGAATAAGATTATTTTTAAGCAATTTAAGCTAATTTTTAAGCGTTTTTTGTTTAGCATATAAGAGTAACTTAAGTTAAAAAATAAAAATGCATAAAAACTGAAAAAAAAAACTGAACTGAGCGTACGTAAAAGAAGCGAAGAGACGTACCAGGAATACATTTATCGTGTATTAGAAGTCGCTAGCCATGCCAACATGGAACTAGAATCAAAAATCCAATACATTGTAGATGGCATTCAAGACGATGACGCAAGTAAAGCAATTATGTTTGGGGCGGAAATAATTAAAGAACTGCGAAAGAAATTCAAATTGTATGAAGCATTTAAAAGTACGACTAAATCAAAATCCATAGACAAACATCGTCCAGTAAAGCAAACAAGCATTCAACAGATAACAAACCGATCGTCAACTGTTAAGAGATGTTTCAATTGCGGTACCGTGGCTCATCTGAGTAAAGACTGCCCAAACAAAGATAAGGGAGCAAAATACTTTGTGTGTAACAACTTCGGGCATCGTGCTAAAGAATGTCAGGTAGCAAAGAAAAACTGTTCAGCGATATCGTCAGGAAGCCATAAAATGTTTAAAGAAGTGAAAATACATGGTAAAGTATACAAGGCATTAATCGATTCGGGAAGTGATGTCCACCTCACAACTCCAACTATGTACATTCAATTGGGTTCGCCAAAACTCACAACGAAGCTGACAACATTCCAAGGAATTAGTTCCGAGCAAATGCAGACGCTTGGAAGTTTCAAAATAGAAGTCAACGTTGATGGCATTCCGATTGAGCTGGAAATTCATGTCGCTCCTGAAGGTATTATCCCTTATCAACTCGTTTTCGGTAGTGGTGTGACTTATGCTGTCGAAGTGGAATGCGTAGAAATACAGCCTTCAGAAAAAGATTCTGTACAATTAAATGATGAAACTGATCGTGTTCATAAAATATTCAACATCAATGTGTGCTCAGATAATCCAGAGAGCGCATCTTTCGAGCACGTTCGAAACCCCATTCATCGAATACAACTCACCAATATGATATCTAATTACAGTGCACATAAAACAGAAGACACTGGCGTCAAGATGCGCATCATATTAAAAGACGATGAACCTGTTTTTCAACGTTTCCGAAGACTTTCATGTGAACAACGCTTGCAGGTCAACGAAATTGTTGGAGAATGGACCAGGGAAGGAGTAATTCGTGCAAGTACGTCTGAATATGCAAGTCCGATTGTTTTGGTAAAAAAGAAGAATGGAAAAGAAAGACTTTGTGTGGACTACCGTCTACTCAACAAAAAAATTATTCGCGACAGATATCCATTACAACTGATTGAGGACCAAATCGACCGTTTACAGTCCGCAAAAATATTCAGCACGTTAGATCTACGAAATGGATTTCATCATGTACCAGTGGAAGAAGACAGCATCAAATACACAGCTTTCATTATACCCGACGGCCACTACGAGTTTTTGAAGGTCCCGTTTGGATTAAGCAATTCACTTGCAGTTTTTCAGCGTCATATCAGAGCAGTATTCAATTCCCTAATTGCAGATGGTACAGTGCTACTGTATACCTGCAAATATGCAAATAATGAAGAGAATAACTTGGAGAAGCTTCAGCGAGTTTTTGAAAAGGCAAGTAAAAATGGAATCGTTTTTAACTGGCAAAAGTGTTTTTTTTCTCCACAGCTGTATAGAGTACTTGGGCTACGTAATAGAAGAAGGAAAGATAAGACCCTCCGAGAAGAAGACGCAGGCTGTAGAAAACTTTCCGACGCCGACAAATGTTCAACTCGTTCACAGTTTTTATGGATTAGCCAGTTATTTCCGTAAATTTGTTCCAGGATTTGCGACAATTGCTCGACCCCTAAGCAATTTACTGAAAAATGACGTCAAGTTCGAGTTTGGTCCAGAACAAATGCAGGCATTCCAGCAGTTGAAGTTAATTCTGACGAACGCTCCAGTATTAAGAATATATCGCAGTGGAACAGCAACCCAACTTCACACTGACGCTTCCAAACAAGGACTAGGAGCTATTTTGCTACAATAAGATTCTGAAGATAAATCGTTGCATCCAGTCTACTACGCAAATTGGACGACAACGCCAGCTGAAGAAAAGTACACTTGATCCTTGCTGTTGTGAAAGCCCTTAAGAAATTTCGCATTTATTTAATTGGCATTCCTTTTAAGATCGTTACAGACTGCCAAGCATTCGCTCTCACTATGGCTAAAGCAGATATAAATCTACGAGTTGCACGTTGGGCTTGAAGAATTTCAATACACAATCGAACATCGACCAGGAACATCAATGCGTCATGTGGATGCTCTCAGTCGAAATCCCATATCTGTGTGTGTGATTGATAAGGCCATGGATTTCATATCAGTTCGTATACAAAGAGCGCAGGACGATGACAAGGAAGTAAAAGACATTATAAAAAACGTACTGAAGCGAAAGATGAAAGATTTCGTTCTAAAGGGCAAGATACTTTATCGAATTTATGAAGGAAACATGTTACTTGTAGTGCCAAAATTGATGCAGTTCGAAGTAATAAGGCAAGCACACGAGCAAGGACATTTTGCTTGTAAAAAGACAGAGCATCTTATTCTTCAAGAGTTTTGGTTCCCTCAGATGCACGTTAAGGTTGACAGATTCATCAATGCGTGCATCAAATGTTTATTAGCGGAAAAGAAGAAGGCCAAATTTTTGCATCCAATCGAAAAGGGTGATCGGCCTCTTGAAACGTATCATGTGGATCATTTAGGGCCGATGATGTCGACAAAAAAATGTTACAACCACATCTTCGCCGTCGTCGTTTCGTTTTCGAAATTTACTTGGCTCTATCCGGCTAAATCAACGCGCGTACAATAGTACATCAACGCCTCTTATTCACGAAGTATCGACACGTCACCATTCGAACTAATGATTGGACGAAAGATGCGTATTAAAGATGATTTTCACTTAAAGGAAATCATTGAAAAGGAAATCTCGCAACTCTACACTCAAGCACGAACGGAATTAAGATCGAAAGCAGCCAAACAAATTCAGAAACTTCAGAAAGAAAATCAAAAAACGTTCAACAAAAACCGAAGAGAGTCAACTCAGTACCAAGTTGGAGATGTAGTCGCTATTCGTCGCACGCAATTCGGACCTGATTTGATGCTTAGTGGTAAGTTTTTAGGGCCATAAGAGGTAGTCTCTAAGCTAAGAAATGATTGTTATCTGGTGAACAAGATGGGTGAACATCAAGGACCTAATAATACGAGTACCTCTGCCGATAACATGAAGCTGTATTCGCAATTCCAATACCTCGAACCGGATGAAGACGGAATTGATAATTCTTTAGTAGAAGGCATCGAGGACGATGCTCAAGAGGATGGCCGATTGTAGGATGTGATCTCGCCATAAGAGAATTTCCTCCATAAGGGTTTTTCCACCGATAAGAGAAGGAGAGGGTAATAAACGGCGTCGGGACTAATGACATTCGACGAAAGACGATAAGGGTGAATAGGTCGGCGAGCAGAACGCAATAAAGTGTCCTTTTTCTTTGTTCTTTGTATTTCTTTTGTTCTTTGTATCTTTTGTAAACTTGTATTTTTTGTGTGTTATTTCATTGAGTTATTAAAACTGGATTACTTGGTTTCTTACTTGGATTGTTTTTTTTCCTATATGACTTAGATTTTTTTTTATAATTTTTTGATAACCGACACCACTTGACCTATCACCCATTTCCGGCTTGACGTTGATTATTGGGATTCATAATATATAGATTATATCAGATATATAGATTCATAATGTAACTTCAAAAACTACTTGTATTGTCATAATTTGAATTTTTTAAAGAATAAATTAATACTACTACTACACAAACCATGTCTGCGTAGTGTTTTGCTGAAAAGTCCATCACTTTATTATGAAGTAAACGTCAATATCTCGGTATATTTGGAAAGAGATCTGCTTAGTTTTTTGTTTTCAGAAAAGGGACCTTTACTTTTTTTTTTGCCTGAATTGGCGTTTCCTACCCAAGGTGGTCACTTTTTTTTCTTTCACTGATAATGAAATAAACCATTTTCAAAAAAAAATTCTATTGGACTTACATTGCGCAATAATAAACTTATTTTACGGGAAAAAATTCCAAAGGAGCTGTTAACTACAATAGTTAATTTTATAAGGCTCTTGTAGAAGAGAAAGGAAAGAGCAAGGGTTTACGCAAGTAGTCACCACGGGCCACCACTCGGATGTAAGGCACGCAGTGCATTACGAGCGATTGCTGCGCTGCGGGTACAATTCAAATTATAGGACAATCTGCAGTTTCCCGATCAATCGCCGCGCAGGTCCATACAACCTTGTTATTATCAGAAGGAGTCAAAACCTCTGTATTACAGAGGGAATGCATTTCCGACCCTCCATCCACCAGACCCGTACGATTTTATTCTCAAAGGTCGTTCAAAGACCTCGACAGTGGATAGACGTGTTGACGTGTTCGGCTTTTACATAAGTAAATAAATAAATAGTGATCTAGTGCCATTTAAAGACAGTTACGAAATAATCAATCCACTCGGTAGCCCAGCGGCTAGCGGCGTCGGTCGTCGAAGCATGGGATACGGGTTCGATCCCAGGTCAAACTCGGAACTTTTTTTTTCCGTTTTTTTTTTTTTTTTGTAATCAAAACAAAACTAAAAATAATAATTCAAGAGCGCTCCGCTCTTCCCATAACGGGAGTTGGAAAAGGCAACAATGGTGTTGCCGGTGACGTTGCGAAAGCAATTAAAAGGAGGAAGAGTTTGAGAACCCCTCCTAATCTAACGAAAAAAAGAGTGAACGTGCGAACAGAAGATGATGATCATTATGAAGGGGGCAATAATAACTTTGCTTCCCTAGCGTCATCCGAATCGGAAGATGAGGATGAAATGATTAAAGACATTAGCCGCAGCATTGAAAAGCTGCAAGAAAAAATGCTGGCTGTTAAGCTAATGCAAACTGCACGCAGGCAGAGGGAGCAAGCAGAGGTAGAAAGCGCCCAACAAAAAAAGCAACAAAAGCAGCAACAACAACTGCATCAACAACAAAAACAGCAGCAGCAGAAACAACCACTGCAGCAGACAAAACTGCAGCAGCAGAAACAACAAAAACAGCAGCCGCAGAAACAGCAGCAGCAGCAACAACAACAACAGCAGCAGCAGCAGACGAAGAAGAAGGAGAAGGTGCCTCCGATCAACACCTATAAACTCGAGGTAAATGCAACCAAGGACCTGTGTAAGTTGGTCATTGGTAATAATATTAACATAAAGAGATTGGGGAACGATCGCCATGCCATCCACTGTAACACAGTGGAGGGCTACGCGAAAGTTAAAGAGCTCCTAAAAGAAACGACGACGGAGCATTATTCATACACACCGAAGTGTGAAAAGCGGCAATCGATGCTGCTGAAGGGGTTGGAACCGTCTTCTGATCCGGAGGAGATCCTGGCACTGCTCAAAGAGAAGGAGTGCGAAGGACTCAAGTTTGTGGGGGTAAAGCCGTTTACCTCAGCCAGAGCTAGACAGGAGAAACGGAGTCTGCCGTTCTTCTTGGTGCAGCTCAGTCCCGAAAGCCGTCTGGATAGTCTAAGGAGTATCAATGTCCTAGACTACCAGGTGGTTCACTGGGAAAAACTAAAAAGGAGCGAAGGCGTTATACAATGCGTTCGCTGCCAGAGGTTCGGGCACGCCGCGTCGAACTGCCAAATGCAGCCTCGATGCGTGAAGTGCGCAAAGAACCACAGTTCCGAGGAGTGTGCTCTGGGTAGGGACGGTGGGTAGGGACGGAGCATCCGATAGGACGCAGCTCTCGTGCGTGTTATGTATGAACGTGGGACACACCGCAAACTATCGGGGTTGTCCTAAGTTCACCGACATTAAAAAAGCAAAATTGGCGCGGCAGCAGAAGGTGGAGGTCAAACGTTCACCTGTGAGGTTTCAAACACCAGCCGTCACGCCCCAAATTTCCTACGCCCAAATGGCGTCAGGCAGGGGGGCTACGGTACAGCAAGCGACTGTTGCTTCTCCGGCGCCTATGCCGAGAACAACGGAAGCTGCACCCAACATGCTAGCCATCTTGCTCGCAATCCAAGGGCAGATGGCTCAGCTGCAAAAGCAGGTTCAAGAACAGGCCAAGCGGGTGGACCAGATCTACGCGTTGCTGCCGGGCCTAACGCAACACATGCCGTAAAGGGTACGCACATGGTGGAGCAAACTTTGAAGGTCATTGCGGTGAATGTGAATTCATTGATTGGGATCGAACGAAGAGCCGCGATGTTTAAATTGCTACAAGACCAAACTCCTGATGTGCTTTTCGCTAGCGAAACCAAGCTAACCGATAAGCACAAACTGGAGTACAATAATTATATTGTTAGAAGAAGAAATCGGCCCAGATCCAAACGTGGAGGCGGTGTCGCGATCTTCATTAAAGAAGGTATAAAATTTCACAGAGTGTACAAGGGAGTGTTGCGCAGGTTCCGGGTGTTGGAGGCAGTCGTCGTTTACATCCCGCTCCGCAGTGGAAAGCGGCTGTACTTGGCCTCTGTTTATGCACCTGAGGCTTCACAATCCACCCTATTCATTACAGAGCTCGACACGCTTTTTCGACTTCTGAGGTTGGAATCGGGGGAGAATTATTTTATAATCGGCGGGGATTTCAACGCTAGACACAGAGATTGGGGAAATAATTTGCCAAATACTAGAGGGAACCTACTACTAGATTGGTGGGGTCAGCATGTACAGACTCGGTCTTAAAGCGACAGATAACCCGTCGTTTCCCAGAGGCGGGTCTTATTTGGATCTACTGCTGTACGACGAACGTATACGACTGACAGGTACGAATTTACAAACATTAAACTGTCTGCGCACATTCGTGTATGACAGCGACCATTGCGGTTTTAGCACCGAAATTACAGTTCCCAACGAAATTGCGGAATTGGAGGAGTTTGTCCAAAGATATTCCTACAACTACAGTAAGACTCGATGGACATGCTTCTCCGCAAGCTTGGCAAGAGCGCACTCCTCGAACACGCTCCACCCACCGTCCAATAGGAATTTGTCAAACGAGGAGATCGACAATTACCTAAAACAAATGGACGAGACAATTAAACAAACTATGGACACTACAATACCGCGGTATCGACGTACGACTAACCAAGACCTGTTCCGCAATCCTACTATTGACGCACTGCACCGACAGAAAAGTAGACTTCTGTCAAGACTCAAAAACTTGTACAGACAGTTAACTGACCGACGAGACCCGGAGATTAGGGCACTGAAGTCGTCAATTAAAAATATCCAAACGCTAATAAAAGAAAATTACAGAATTGCTGTAAGCTCATATTGGAACAACAAGGTTCGGGCTATAAACACCAGCAGCCCGAATATGTTTCCGCAAATAAATAAACTATTTCGGAGAAAAAATCAAAACGACCTTCAGTGTCTTAAAATAGCCCGGACGACGGACAACGAACGGTTACTGACAATAGCAGATATTGATCCAAATGAGGCCGCCATTGGCCCTAATTACGACCTGGACAGTCGCGTCTTGGGGCACGACTTCTGCATTCGAAATGAAATAGGGAACTGGCGATCCGAGGGCTCTGGTTTCACCCGGTTCAGCGACGAAAATATGGCCAATAATGTCATTGCCAGAGAGGGTGACCTACCCCCGTTCATTTCGAAGGAAGAGCTCCAAACGATCTTCGAATCACTTAGAAGTAAGAAATCAGTGGGAACCGATGAAATACCGAACATTGTGCTTCGACATCTTCCTCTAGAAGCGGTGGACATTTATACCACCCTGTTTAATAATGCAATGAATAATGCACATTATCCAGCGCATTGGAAAACGGCGGTGGTTCAACCTATCCCCAAAAAGGGGAAGGATATATCCAATCCGGCGAATCTCCGGTCGATAAGTCTCCTTCCGAATATCAGTACGGTTTTTGAAAAAGTAATCAATAGAGCGCTGTCTAGGTGGGTTGAGGACAAACATATAGTTCCGGATAATCAATTCGGTTTTAAGGCGGGACATGATATCTCACATGCCGCGTCTAAACTGGTGTCCGATATCCAATGAAACAAAGGCAAAAAACAATGTACTGGTGCCTGCCTTCGACACCGTATGGTTAGAGGGTCTTGTCTATAAGCTGACTGGGCTGGGGATCAGTAAACCACTCTTGTACATTCTTTATAATATGCTAACCAACAGACAGTTCATCGTGAAGAATGTTGATCTGACTTCTGTTGGAATATTTCAAATTAAAAATGGTCTTCAGCAAGGCGCGGTCAATTCGCCGATCCTATTAAACATTTTTACAAGCGACTTGATAGGTTCGCTTCCCCATACTATTGCGTACGCAGACGATTAGATAGCGTACAGAACAGGTCCAAAAATCGAGGTCATTAATACTCTCTTGCAGAGTGACTTCGATAAGATAAGACGATTTTGCGATGACTGGAAGTTGAAAATCAACTTTCAGAAGTCGGAAACCATTCTCTTTAGGACGCCGTTGTCTGGAGCCTCTAGGGATACCAGAACAAATTGGCGAAAGTTCGCTATCGTTGGACAACACGGACAACCTCTTGCCTGTCGAAATGTAGTCAGATACCTTGGAATCTGGCTAGATCAGTTTCTGTATTTTGGCAAAAGTGTAGATGCTGCTCTGGCCAGAGCTAGAGGTGCTTTTGCCCTTACAAAGAGACTGTTTTATAGCAGCCAACTCGATGCGAGGGTAAAGGTAATCTGCTACATGGCCCTTATTAGGCCCATGCTGGTATTTGGTTGTCCCGTGTGGTTCAATGTACGAGCAAGCTTAATGGAAAAGATTCGGGTGTTTGAGAGGGCTTGCCTTAGGGCTTGTCTTCGCTTGTACAGAACACCAGAGTCGGAGTACAAGAAATTTTATCCTAATGAGGTCCTTTACAACAAGGCGAACCTAATACGAGTGGACAACTTCGTAATTAAGCTGACTCGAAGGCACATTGCAAGAGCAATTACCTCGACGAATAACCTGATATCTGGAGCTTACTACCCCAATTACCTTTACCACGAGAGTGTGCGCTGTGACGGCTTCGTTCCACCGGAAGCATTCCTCTACCTTGATCAGATAGGGTTGATCCAGGATAGACAGCGGTCCCGTTAATCTTCCATTTCGCTCGGAAAGCTGGGGACAGGCGACTCAACTACAACAGAGATGTCGCACACGGCAGTGTGGATCGTCTCAGGTTCAGTAGGGCGGTGGGGAATCGCGATAAGAGGGATGTCGTTCGGCAGCACCAGCATTTCTGGTGGTTGAATGATGGAGAAGATGTTTTGTCGTCGCTTCCGTCAATTACGGGCCAGCCTCACTCATGAGGCAGAGCTGACCAATATATTTGCTTTGTTAATAGCGATGGCCAGCTTACATAGGTTTAGGTTAGCATTTAAGTAATATATACATCTGTTAGTCTATATAAAGGTATATACTAATATATGTATATTATTGTGTATAATATCTATGTGTGTGTATGTGTGTTTTGTGTATGTAGGTTAAGTAGACTAAGGTGTATTTTAAGTTAGATATTAAGTTTTTATAAAAAAACAAAAAAAAGTCCATATGCTAAGTTTTTTCTTAACGAATATTTTTTTCTTAGCCTTAAGTACAGAAAACAAATATTAGTAAAACAAATGTAAATAAAGTCGAAAGACATAGCTATAAGAATTTAGAGTAGCTTAGAGTGCCTGTGTGGGGCCAGTAAGTTAGTATAAGATTGTTAAGTAATTGTAAGCTAGCATTTAAGCATTTTTTGTTAGTATGTAAGAGTTAGTGATTAAGTAAATAAAATGCATTGAAAACTAAACTAACTATTTTATTCTCAAAATATGTCAAGATATTTCCTAAAGTTGTCTATCCATTATCCGGAACACCCTGTAGAGGCCATCATTGCACACCAAAAGCTCTCTCCCCCTTTTAAATCATAATGTGGGTAACCTGCTTATGAAAGTTACCCCGTATCATCAAAATTCAGTTGAAACAAAGTATGCACGCTCATTAAGATTCAAATTCTGAAAGCGAGAGTCCGCTTGATAAACTTAAACGTTATTTGCAATTAAGGCCAAAGCCTCCACATTTTTTTCCGATAATCCATAAAGTACTCAATTTATTTCTATCATCATGAAATCCAGTTTAGTCTGCCAAAAAAAAATATAAAAAATACTAAAATGAAGGAAAAACTTTTAAAAAAATGGAAAAGCCAAATGTTCAAGATCTTTCATTTACAGAAATGATACAAGTATCATAGAAATGAGATGAATAAATGGTATCTATGTAGGTGTATATGGTATGCAGGAATGTACCTATACGTATGGAATGTAAGTACGAGTGCCTACTAAAAACGAAAGTACGCATAAGCATCTACATCAGCATTTCCACTTAAATTTGAACTAAGCACACTTAATTCTAAAATAGGCGAAAGTCTTCATATTTTCAGAGACTCTGTGGCCTATGTCTCTATGTAGGTATCCTGTGTCACTGAGTATATATAGTTTCATCAGTTGACCTTGAATTGGATAAAAGCGTCAAGCAATTCATGAAACATTTTGCGTACTCAGCGTAATGCCTTAATCCCAATTCCCAAGCAGTTTTTCAAGAATCTCATAATGTAGGTATACTCTTCGAACACACTATCAGTAGGTACCTACATTCTTCTGCTAGTACTAGCCGCATACTCCTGGGTACGTCGACAAGGGACGACGACGATGACAACGACAATGACAACAACGTCTTATGTGTTTAATAAATGCAATGCCAGCAAGAGGGAGAAAAAATAATCAAATAAAAATAAGTAGAAAACCATTTAACACACAGACCTAGATCGGAGACAAGCTAGCACCATTAAAAATGTGAATAATGGTGCGATCCAATTTTCTGTGACATAAAATAGAAAATTTTATTACACTGGAATGAAAGGCGAATGAACGAGCAATGCCACCGTCACAGCGACCGTGGCTGCTACCGCTACCGCCACCGCCATCGTCATCCTCGCAAATAATTGTAATTAGGCCAATTGCAGCCGCACACCACACAGTGTGAACGAACTAAATGACAACCAACGATGTGCCGCTCGCCAAACCAACTCTCAGATAGCTGAGCTCGTTTAGACTAAATGTTTTGCTTTACTTTTCAATGATGACCGTCTATTGTGAGTCTATGCAAATTTATTCCTAATTCCCGGTATCGTATCGAGCCCATGGACCATAGATACTACATATACATTGTATACGGGTATACGCTGTAATTTGTACCCTCCACCCATTCCGTCATCTTTATCCTTTACAAAAGTTTATCTATTTATGAGTCAACCATTCTACAGTTACATACCTATCGCATTACAGGAGACAGCGAATACCAAACTGTGAACTGTAAGCAAGGAATAGGCGAATATACATATACCCGTACTACGAGTAGCAAATAACAGGCTATTGATGTCAATTACGGCTTTAAGTGTTCTTTTATAAAGTTGAAGCATGGGACTGACACACACTGAGTGTGACCTGCTTGCTTTGTTATACTCGTTCTAGACTAGAAGCTTGTAACTCATCATAACGATTATACAAATAAACGAGGGTAGGTAACTTCAAGGATATAAGGATGCAAACCCACATGTACTCGTATTGTATGTACGAGTATGTACAGATATGATATTGAAGAGCTAAGAATCCTTCTACTTAAGCGGCTATTATCAAATGTCAGTTGCTCTCTCTAACGACAGCTTATTAATGAAGAAAAGCCATTAATTTGCAAAGCCTAAAGTATGCGGAGTAAACGTAGTCACATGAACGTATTATACTATAACGGGCACCCTTTTTTCTGCAATGACAGTCCAGAGGTTTAATTTATTAATGCATACAACCCCAAATCTAAATGGATATCATCTTTACTCGTATGTGCAGAACGAACTTGTGCTAACATAGTCGAGAATTTCATGAGCCCATTGGGATTTTCTAGAGCGGAAATCCAATGACTAACCAAGAACCGCCGAAGGCAGGCAAACAACCAACCAACCACGCGAACAGGGGTTGTTTCTGTGGTTATGCTGTAAACACACCAACAATTTCGTGCCAACATAAACGCATTAGCAGAGTCAAAATTTCAATCTGAATCTGAATCAAAATCAAAAGACAGGACCAAATAATTGTGTGGTGTGTATCATAAGTTACGTATTGCGGTTGCTTTGAGTACTCCTCTGTTCCATTCTGCAGCTCCTCGTACTACTGCAGCTGTTACTGCAGAAATTAATTAAATTTTCATACGTACCGCATCTGAATAAGTACTCAAGTACTACAGAGAGAATCACAGAATTAAAATTAAAATTAAAACAACAAAATAAAATCAAATAAAGAAAAGGCTTAAAAAAAATGGCACAGCATACTGGCTTTTAGTGTAACTCTTAAGCAGGTGAACAAACACATACCAAGTAAACAATCAAGTTAAATATGCATCCCCCGAAAGAATTTCTCCGCAGATACATCACCGTACCGCACCGCTCCGTATTTCATGTATGTAGGAGGTATTCGTATTCGTATTTCGTACTCTGTATGCCGTTGTCGTCGCTCATTCACCCTATTATCGCTGATGGAACAAGGACGCAAATACAAATATGTACTACCATTTTTAACTCGGGTCAATAAATTCTGTTCTGTACTTGCTGCTGTTCTCGAGACACACACTCACGCACCCATCTGTACATACATATTACATACGAGTATGTATGTATGAATGTTTCGAAACCAAAAAAAAAAAACAAGAAATATAAAATACGAGTACAATGAAAATCTGTAACAGTAACAATGAGCTGTGTTCCAAAAATCTCCTTTAGATAGTCGTACAATTTATTTTTACTGTTATCTGTTATAACTATAACAATAACACTTTCTATTATTTATTCAATTGCCTGGGATTTTCATAGGTCTTCCAGGCTCTCTCTCAACTGCACACCACGACGACAACGACAACGGCAATGACAACGAACCACGATTTGGGGCGACTTGGTCGACTCGGGCAACTTGGGCAACGCGACGATGAAGACCACGATGACGATGACGATGACGAGAACGAAAGCGACAACGACAACGACAACGACAACAACTTCAAGACGGATACTCTCAACTCAACTCTACTCAACTCAACTCGACTCTACTCTACTCGACTCGACTCTATCGAGCGTTCGTGTCGTATCTAGGCACACTCATTCACAATCAGCGCGTATTGATTTGATTGGTGTTTGTGATTTTTCTCTCTATCATCTAACAGCTTCCACATAAAGTGTTGACGAAATTCACCCCATCACCGTCTTCTTAATTAAGGTCACGACGTGTACACCATTAGCTCTTTACTTTAATTAAATCTTTTCCTTTTTTTTTTTTTTGCTTTTCTTTGTATTTTTACCCGATTTTCTGATGCCCTCTATGTATTATAGTTTCAAAGATTTTGATTCACTTTATCACAATACCGGAAAATAGAGATCTCTCACGCACTTTTATGCACTCACTTGTACGGGCACGGCGGGTATTCGTAGATGGATACCTGCTCAGGTCCCAGCTACGGGAACAATAAGGAAAACCCTCAAAAAATGGCACCAGGAGCAAGCAGCAGCAGAGTACACAGGAGGAATAAAAAGAAAGAAAAACAGAAACAAAACTAAATGTATGATAGGATAAAATCCAGTGAAAACGTATGCTAGTCTTGAGTTCCGCGCCACACTACACCCGCAGCAGAGAGGAGTCAAACTCTCTGCCACCACTCACGCCACAAAACTTACAGAGACAAATTTATTTTTTAATTTTTTTTTTGGTATCAGTATTTGAAAAGGCGACGATTTCTGGAGCATATTGCAACGACAGCGTCCAAAGCTCCTCCTCAGTGTTTGTTGTGTAAAGCTGTGTGTGAAAGTTCTTTCTCTGTTGGGGCATGCGGACTGATTTTTTGTAATTTCTCCATCGAAATGAATCTGTCCCACTGCTCCATCACTTGCTGTTGCTTCTGTTGCTGTTGCGGATGCCGCTGTTCATGGTGTTGGCTGACGCTGTTGCCTGCTGTTATCCCAACCACGGCTGGTTTGTTTCTCTTTTTAATGTAGCTTTTCCTTTAGCTCACAATTATTGTACAAATATCCCACTATCTCACTATCTCACGTGGCGAGCGCCAGAGCTCACTGTTGGCTGATTTGTTGGTCCGAATCTGAATCCGAATCCGAATCCGAATTCGAATCCAAAACCGAAAGCTACTACTACTTCGTTATGAATAGATACCACATCCATAGCTAGGTATGCTAGGTGTGGAGGGGCACTCCACACACCATAGAAATTTTCTATGGTTTTGCCCCCAGGCTAATGGAATTCGTTGTGTTATGACGCGCGCGGTTTTCTCATCGTGTACAACTTTTAGATGAAATTCATCGCCTGAGTCAGTTCAAATTGAAAGTGCACTCTTCCACACGACTTGACTTTTCACTCCTTTTTGAAACTGTTTTGAAATTCTATCCAATTTGGTAACTTCTTCAGAAAAAAATTAAAAAACTCTTACTTACTTGTACCTACTTCACTTGTACTTCAAATTACCCTCCTCTGCACTCGCGTACTTTAATTGTTTTAAACTTACCCACTTAGTACGTACAGATGCTCGTCGTACTCGTATAACTGGTACACATGGTGTTGTTGGTATTTTATATCTGTCTATCTTTCATCTCTACATCACAGATCTCAAATCTATTGTACGAGTATTGTTCATTCAACTCATATGCAAACTTGTAGTGGCCCATTTTACTGGGGATTCGCCGGAACCAAACTCATTTCACAGTGCATAGCACATGCAAATACGGAGTACCGAGTTCTTGTACACAGAGCGAAAAAATGCAATCAAGGACGGTGCTTAGGACGACGCCACATGGGTGTAGGAGTACGTGTCCTACTCTGCAAATAAATTGGTGTTTTCAAAAGAACAATGTCCATTTGAATATCGTAATACGTACAGCAGTGCAAGTACGAGATACGGATACGAACTCAATCTTGTACTCCTAGTACATATACATGGTGGTATCGTATAATAATGGTTAGTCCTGGTTAGTTGTGGAATCATGTGAAGGCCCTTAATGGCGAGAAGTAATGCACTCAGATTTCCATCTGATGTAGTTGCGTGTAATTACAAATTTAAAAGGCAGTACAAGGTGACTGTAAATCGCTTAAGGCAAAAGATACAACTACCATACGATGGCAGATGATCCTTTAGCCATTGCAACAAAGCTGGTACTCGTATCTACATACATACATACATATGTGTCATATATTACATATCGAAAAATGTCAAGTGTTTGATCTGTTGGTGTGTTTATAGCTGATAAAAACTTAAGAGTACTTAGTCGTCCCCATCAGTCGTTTGGAGGAACAATCGAGATTTGTTTATTTTAAATAATTCCCTCAGAACTCACCTACACAAAGAGGAGGAAGGAGGCAAAAGCAGATACACACTTCACATAGATAATATCTCAAGAGTACACTGTGCGTTAATTAAAGTTTACCCTGTTTGAAGGGAGAGCTTTGATTGTACAGCTAAATCGATGTGGTTATTGGAAACATGAGAGTTATACGGCAATTTGTGTGCTTACCAAAGTTGGTCATTTAAGCTCGCAACACCTTAACTCACATAAATTTTAATTTGATACGACACGATGCGATACGATGATATGATGTCGGAACTTTTGAAACACGTGCTGAAAGGAACAAATTCTAAAAATGATTTAAGGCATTGCCCCCTGTTAAAAGATATTGAGCATGGCTTAGTGATGTAGTCAATGCGTGATAAGCTATGGCGCCTGTGATGCAAAGAAAGATTGGAATTAAGAAACAATATTTTGTCATCATGAATAAAAATGTTAGTCCAGTCTTGGGTGCACTCTTTGTTCTTGTGTACATATGTCAACTCCTTGTTCTATCAGCACTTTAAAGGCAAAACAACAGCTTTTGCGGATGACACAGCTTTGGTTTTCACCTTCAAGTTTTCACTGATTTAAACCATTATTTGGAATCTTTTAGGAAATGGTTGTGTGGAGAACTTATAACAGGAAACGCGTGTGTCTCTGAAGAACAAAACTGAAGGACTGATTTTATTCTACCTTAACCTAGTTTTTCTTTCACACGTCTAAATGTCAAGTTTATTTACATATAATTCTTGTTGTTATATTTATGAGGGGGCATTGCCAGATGTTGCGTATGCCACATTACTCCCCCCTAGCTGGTAAACGAAATCGCACCTTTCGCCCGTAGCGTGTACGATAAGCTTCTGGCTCTTCGGTTGATCTCTGCTGATTTTCTGTAACGTTGGGTGTAGTAAACGCTGCATTCAATCTGTCGATGCTGATGTTGGTCTTTTTCCCTCGGACGTTCACTGTAAAGTATTTGTCGTAACGTTTAATAACTGAGTATGGACCTTCGTATGGAGGTTGTAGAGGGCGGCGAACCTTATCGGTACGAATGAACACTGCTGGTGAGCTAGCTAGTTCATTCTGGATGAACGGTGAAGATTTTGCATGATTAGATGTTGCAGTCGGTCTCAATTTCGGAGTAGTTCGACGTAATCGCTTTCTGAAATGATAACGTGTGGTTGTTGTTGTATGAACTCACCTGGCAACCGAAGAGTGTCGCCATATACCATTTCAGCCGGAGTTGCTCTGATCTCTTCTTTGTATGAAGATCTGTAACCTAAGAGTATGAGTGGCAAGACGTCGACCCACTTCTCAGTTTGATAACATTTTATTGCGGACTTTAGTGATCTGTGCCAGCGTTCTATTATGCCATTTGCAGCTGGATGGTATGCTGTTGTTTTGAGATGTTTGACTCCGAGAAGTCTGGTTAGATCTCGAAACAGTGATAATTCGAACTGCCGTCCCAAGTCCGTGGTTATTCTGAGGGGAACTCCAAATCTTGCTATCAAGCTGTTGACAAACGCAGAGCTAATCGATTCGGCCGTTATGTTTTCCAATGGGTAGGCCTCCGCCCAGCGAGTGTACCGATCAATGCAAGTTTCACCCTGATAAGTACACCATTGATGTGCTCTCCCCTCTAGGCTCGTCGGACCATTGTGTCATATCAGCTAATTTCTCGTACACCGACCACACAGTTAGAGAAAAAATTCCTAAAAGAACCGTATGGCAATACGAGAAAGCCAACTGGAGCGGTCTTAACAGCTTCTTTAGGAATTTTAACTGGTCGTTATGCTTCCTCGATAACGACGTGGATGCCGCTGCTGATATGATTACAGACACCATTCTCTTTGGAATGAGATCCTTTATTCTTCATCGGATGAAGAGTATCAAACCAAAAGAAAAGGCATGGTACGACTCGAGCTGTAAAGAGGCCGTCAGGGTTAGAGAAATGTTTTTTCGGTCCTACAAGACCAACCCGACAGAGGAAAACCGAAAAAAGTTCAAACGAGCCAGAAATGACTGCAACGCCTTTCTTAAGCGTGTGAAATTCCTATACGACCAAAAACTGAGGCAAAAAATACTGCAATGTCCCAAAGGCAGTAAAAATTGTTGGTCGTTCGTCAAAAACATTAGAAATTCCGCCTCATCCTCCATCCCAACGCTCATTTACAATGACATTCCAGCTGTCAGCTCTTTGGATAAGGCCAATCTGCTTGCTGCACACTTTGCGGCCAGCTCAACACTCCCAGATTGTGCTTTGTCTCCGCCTACACTTGAGTGCGTCGAATCTTCAATGGGAAGAATCTACTTTCGCACTCGTGTAGTAGCAAGAC
Organism: Volucella bombylans; assembly: GCA_949129095.1. Classification (NCBI taxonomy): domain Eukaryota; kingdom Metazoa; phylum Arthropoda; class Insecta; order Diptera; family Syrphidae; genus Volucella; species Volucella bombylans. Next base: position 166,197,174 of record OX422144.1, on the reverse strand, counting down.
TACTTAAAGATCTCAACATACATAAATCCGCTGGTCCAGATGGTATATCTCCCCTTCTTCTGAAGAGGTGTTCTTCCTCGCTGGCAAAACCACTGCGTAAGCTTTTTCATCAATCCTACACTTTAGGACTCTTCCCGAGCAGATGGAAAACAGCATTTGTCCAGCCCGTCGCTAAAAAGGCGAATCTTCTTCTCTCTCCTCCTACAGACATATTGCGCTAACGTCCCTTCTTTCCAAGGTCATGCAAACGCTGATAAATCGACAGCTCATGAAATATCTCGAAACACGAAAACTTCTCAATGACCGGCAGTACGGTTTTCGTAGCAACAGGTCCACTGGTGATTTGATGTCATGTCTCACCGAAAAGTGGAACCAAAGCGTACATCAATCTGGCGAAAGCAAGATAGTTGCACTTGATATTTCTAAGGCATTTGACAGAGTTTGGCATCAGGCTCTTTTGTCGAAAATGCGTGCATTTGGGATCGACGACTCTCTTCTTCAATGGATTAGAAATTACCTTTCGGAACGTTCAATTCAAGTTGTCTTGGACGGTTTCAAGTCTGATATTCACAAAATAAATGCTGGTGTGCCCCAGGGCTCTGTTCTGTCTCCGACACTCTTTTTAATTTTCATTAATGATCTCTTGACTGCTACTTCTAATCCAATATATTTCTTTGCTGATGACAGTACTCTCTGCTTTTCATATTCGTTCCCGGACTCACGGCCCTGCTCTTCGGCTGTAGTACGAGAACGGCAGCGTATGCTAAGCTCATTAAATTCCGATATCAACAGCATAACCAATTGGGGAACTATCAACAGAGTGGAATTTAATGCTTCCAAAATACAATGCTGTTTGCTGTCGTTTAAGCGAAATTTAAACACCCAGCCATTATCCATGAATGGCACTTGCAGCGTCGAAACCGAAAAACTTTCCATTCTCGGTATGTGTGTCAATGACAACTTACGTTGGAATGACCACATATTTGATGTCGCCAAAAATGCTGCGAAATGTCTAGGTTTCCTCAAGCGATGTAAGAAATATTTTACCCCCTCTGATCTGGCCTCAATATATAAGGCATTCATCCGCCCAAAATTGGAGTACAACGCCCACATCTGGTCAGGTGCTCCTAAAACATCTCTGCACCTGCTAGATAGGATTCAAAACCGTGCGATAAAACTTATTGATGATGCTAATATCAGTCAATCAATGGACACCCTCGAACACCGACGAAATGTCTTGTGTCTCACTTTGTTTTATCGCTATTTCCACTACCAGTGCTCCACTCAAATCGCCAGTAGCATTCCACCCATTCAAACTTTCAACCGTAACACCCGTCTCGCTATGAATGCTCATCAGTATACCCTCAAGCCCATTTTCGGACGTACTCTAAAATATCGTGATTCGTTCCTAAGCCGTACAACTCGCTTATGGAATGCCCTGCCGATCTCTGTATTTCCTGGTCGTTATAACTTGCAAACATTTAAAAACAATGTACATCGGTACCTCTCTTTTCTTCCTCCCTAAATTTCCTTTGCGCGCGCTGTGTACAATCACTTTAAGGATACTCAAACCCATTGAGCGCGCGCTCATTATAAAAAAAAAAAAAAAAAAAGTTTTCCGGTAATTTGTGACTGTGATTCCATGAATCGCTGTTACCAAATATAGTAAATGTTCCAATTACTGTTTTATTGTTAAAAGGACAGACACCTTTAAATACTTGGGTGTTTTATTAGACCTAAAACTTTGCTGGGTATACTCGTATCATATAAATAATTTAAAGCAATATTTTAGCACCGTTAGATGTTAGACATTTACAGTACATCATCTTAGCCAATATTGCAATCGATCTGTTTTAAAACATAAATAGATTTAAATCCTCCGCGTGGCAGGCACTTTGAAGCGAGCGTTATCTTCAATGACGCCCGTGCGGAGGATTAAGTCGCAAAGACTCAACTGACTACGGTCGGCCGAGGAGTGGCGAACTAAGAACTGCCAAACCTGATTCCAGTGATGGTGTGAGCAAATAGCAAACCGTGCCGAAGGATGCAAGGTTGGGGTCAAACTGTTATACTTAGCCTTACACAGGTAATGCGGCGCTGAGAGGGCTGATCTTTTATTTCTAGCCCTACTCGTGGGAAACGAATTACATTTTTTAAAACATTGAAAAACAAAACACAAAACGTAAAATATAAGGGCTGTCATCCCAGCAGCTTAAGCGAATGAAAAAAGGCCAACAAATCGCTTACTCAACAGGCGACAAGCAAGGGCGATGTATGTAGCTGCAAAGGCGGGAGGGGAAGCCAATCATGTCTTCCAACCTCAATATTTGTAACAGAGGGCATTCACTCACCTTTGTGGTGAAAAATAGTCAGAAGATGATAGATATCAGCCTTGTTACAAATACAGAAGGGTTAGAAATAAGGGAATGGAGAGTAGTCGACGAAGCGGCTATGACGGATCACCGAAAGATACGCTTCAAGGTGAACTTTCAGATCAGGATATTTAGTTTTCAAAGAAATCATGGGAAGACTAATTGAGTCAAGTATACAGAAGTGGTAAATAAACACCTGGATACCCAATCAATCACCTGCGATAATATTGTTAACTTAGATAGGGCGGTAGAAAATATTAATAAGGCACTAACAATGGCGTTCGAGAAAGCTTGCCTGGCCAACAGAACACCTAAAAGGGCTCAACCAAAATGGTGGAATAGGGAGATAGGTTTAAAAAGGAAAGATGTCAAGAACCTCTATAATAGGGCGAAGCTTTTCAGAAGCGACAGTACATGGAATGTAAGAAACAATTCAACTACCTAGTTAGAAAGTTCTTCATGGCAGAAGTACTGCGAATCTATCGCGGTAACAGACGAGGTTTCGAGGTTACGCAAAATGCTTTCCCTAGATACCTCAGGAAAAGTGATGGAACCTGGGCTGAAAGTAGCCAAGAGGTTCTGGCAACACTGATGGAAACTTCCACTTTCCGGGATCCACAGTATCTGACGACCGTGGCATGCTACAGCACACTGAGAACATTGATTTCTCTCTCTCCGAAGAGGAAATATGTGTTGGGCATGGGCAATTCAGTCGTTTAAGCCGTACAAATCTCCCGGTCTATATGGTATTCTACCGATTATGCTACAGAAAGAACCGGAGGTAGCAATCCAAAAAGATTATGGAAATTCTTAGACTCAGTCTTAGACTCAGACTCTTAGACCAATAAGTCTGTCACCATTTATGCTTAAAACCCTGTGGCGATTATTGGAGATTCACATTAGGAGTAGATGTAATAATGGCTTTTCATGCATACATGAAAGGAAAATCTGTAGAAACCGCCCTGCACGAGGTGGTGAGGAAAATAGAGAAGAGTCTACACTTCGGAGAGTTTGCGTTGGCGGCCTTCCTCGATATTGAAGGAGCACTTGTGCAAAAAGCTGTGGTCTCAATGCCAACCATTCCAAAACGGAACTGATTCGTTTTACCAGAAAGTACAAGATACCGCAATTCAAACTCCCAAAACTCAACGGAGTGGAAATGTCCCTTTTGCACAGCGCGAAGTATCTGGGTGTGACTCTGGGCAAAAAACTGAACTGGAATCTTAACTTACCGGAAAGAATCAAAAAGGCATAAAATGCTCTTTTTATCTGCAAAGCAAAGTATCAAAAATTTGGTAAGGCCTATATCTTCTCAGAAGACCCAGAACTAGGAGTGTCTATAAGACTACCGCACACAAGCAGTGTCTTCCAATCAGAGGTTCTGCCTGTCCTCAGAGCAGCTGAGCTGTGATCTGAGCTGGTCTATGAGCTGAGATGAGATCGGTATCCGAAAAAGGTATCGCTATCTACATCGATATCAACCAACGTCAATTCTGATACAGTTAAGGGCTGTCGCACAGTGCTCAAGGCACTTGCAGTCAGAACCGAATAAGACTGTGCTGTGATGGACACTGCGGCATTAAAGCAAATGAACAAGCGGACGAGCTTGCAAGAAAAGGAGGGCTACTCGACAATAGTGATGTTGCCAACACCAAACCCCCATTTGCATAGTGAGGGAAAAAATCACAAAGACTGCCAACCCAAGATGGTCAAGTCTTGAAGGACATACGGTATTCAAGGCTCTTTGGCCGCTTTTTGACGGCAAAAGATCTAGGAAGTTAATAAAATTAAACAGGGATAAGCTGAGGACAGTAATAGGAATCCTGACACTCGACACTGTCTCCTGCGGCAGCACGCAAAAACACTCAAATTGTCAGATACCGATATCTGCAGAATCAGCGAAGATCTGCAAGCTGTTGAAGGTATAACACACATACTGTGTGAATGCGAGGCAATATCGCGTAGTCGAAGAAAAATTTTAAGGAAATACTTTTTCAAAAACCTAGAGGAAATACCAGCACGTTTGTTTAGATTTTTATCATTTGAAGACAAATTCAACTGGTTCCACAACTGCGTGATGGCATATTTTATTATCGTATATTTATTTTTCGATACTTTGGTAATAATGTTTTCTACGCGCATAAATGCTTTTTTTATCCATATACTCGTATGTACTATAAGTTTGGAATTATTTTGTTATAAACTCTTTGTCTTTCATTTTGGATCATTGCCTTTGATCAGTTTTCTATTAACATAGATGCGTAATTGATGAGATCTAATCGCGACAACACTAAATATTAAAAAAAAGTTGTTTAGGTTTTGCACAGCTAAATTTGGCTATATTTTTAATTTTCATGTTTTTTTTTTAATTTTCAAGTTTTACTATTTTCTGGAAAAGTTGTTAATTTCAAAACTACAACTACTTGCATGTAATAATGAAATTTGTATCATTGACAAACACCTAGTGAGCTGCCGTCTCTTATGATTTTGCATCTATAGTATTGAAGCAGAAGCAGCAAAAATGCGTTCAGCTGTGAATGAAGCCAAAATCAAGTAGATTAGGTCATCAATAACGGACGTGCAAAAGCGATGAATGGGATAGAACTTCACAATAGACAGTTCAGGTTGATCTTTTAACTCTAATATGACACTTCACCAGAAACTCACAAACGCTTCAAAAATACAGGAAGCAATACAGATAAGCAAATTTTTTGGAAATTGAGGAAAGATTTTTCTAGTCTGAGTACATTTTTGTATAACATTTATATAATGAACATCGAAAACAGTCTTAAAAGTGATTCCAAATCCTTTTGGCACTTTATAAATCAAAAAAAATGTTCTAGTGGTTTGCCTAATCAACTGTTTTATAAAAACGAAGTGTCTAATGGTCATAGTGACTCTGTCGAACTATTTGCAAAATTTTTTGAATCTGTCTACTCTCTTTCTGCTACTCCTACTGTGCCTGAAACTTACTCGATGTCGAAAATTGATTTTGGTCAATTGGTTTTGGTCCTTGAGGATATTGAGTCTACTATTCGTACCATCAAGTCAAATCCCAAGCCTGGTGCCGACGGCATTCCTGCTATAATTTTAAAAAAATGTTGTAACACCATTAGCCAACCTTTGCTCATGATATTTAACTATTCGCTGGCGTCAGGTTTGTTCCTAGACGATTGGAAAGTATCCTTTCTGGTACCCATCTTTAAATCTGGTTCCAAAAATGACGTCGAGAACTATAGGGGTATCTGCAAACTTTCGGCTATACCAAAGCTTTTTGAATGTATTGTGAAAAGAAAGATTGATTTTCATATTAAAGAACATATTTCCGAGTTTCAACATGGTTTTGTCTCAGGTCGTTCGACAACGTCTAATCTGGTCTACTTTACTTCTTTTGTAACTAATGCAATCGAAAGTGGGTGTCAGGTTGATGCTGTTTATACGGACTTTAGCAAAGCTTTTGATTCAGTGAACCATGGGCTACTTATAAGAAAGCTGGAGAGATTTGGTTTCCATTCGACAATGTTGAAATGGATTTCTTCATTTTTAATTGGAAGGTCTCAGAAAGTCTGTATTGAAAATAATTATTCAAGATTAATATCTTGCACTTCTGGTGTTCCTCAAGGTAGTCACCTTGGCCCTCTCCTTTTTATTATATTTATTGATGACATTGTTCAACAGCTAAAATTTTGTCACTGCTTAATGTATGCAGATGACCTCAAAATATTTTTAAAAATTAAGAGTTCAAATGATTGCTTAAAGATCCAGATGGACCTTATTAATTTATGGATTTGGTGCGTTAATAATTGTTTAACTTTAAATGTTAATAAATGCTTTGCAATCTCTTTTTCTAGATCTAACGTTCTGCATTTGTTCAATTATTACGTCAATAATCTGCCCTTAAAAAGAGTATCCAAAATAAAAGATCTTGGTGTATTTATTGACACAAAATTAGTATTTGCTTCTCATGTAGAATACATAGTTGCGAAGGCCAATTCACTAGTTGGTTTTATTAAGAGAAACACGAAAAATTTTTCTGATCCTTTTACTCTGCTATCTCTTTTTATTGGCCTTGTCAGATCTGTTCTTGAATATGCCGATGTTGTTTGGAACCCAAATTATTCGACGTATTCAGACCGCATAGAAATGGTGCAAAGGAAATTTACAAAATATATTTTCTTCAACATGCGCTGGAACTTTCAGCCGACATATAATGCTAGGTGTAAGCTGTTAGGTATAATGCCACTTAGTGAGAGAAGGCATGCACATGATATCATGTTTGTGAGAGATGTCCTTTGTTCACGTGTAAATAGTCCTATTTTGTTATCTATGTTTCCAATTTATGCCACTGAGAGAGTGCTGCGGGATCGTCAACTTTTTTATTTAAGTGGGCATAGAACAAACTATGGACAAAATGAGCCTATTTTTAGATCCCTTAAGTCATTTAATAGAATATGTAGAGACATAGATCTTCATATTTCAAGAGAATCTTTTAAAATAATTTTATATAGCATACTTTCTGGCTAGTTATTGTTTTTATTGTAAATTTTACTTAATTATTATTATTTTTTATATTTTAAATTATTTTTTCTCATACAATTGTGTTTGTTTTTCGTAATCTGTAAGCTAAGCTTGTTGATGAAATAAATAAATAAATAAATAAATAAATTCAGAAACCAAACAAAGATATAAATTCGCCAATTACTGATTCTTTGGCCTAACAGGGACTCAATCCTGCTCAATGGCGCTGTTTTGTATGCAAACACTCTCTTTTATAAGAATTGTTAATAAAAAGACTTCCCTTTTTTTTTGTTTTATTCGTTATAAAAAATACTCCTTCCTTTATTGCGCCAAAAAAAACCAGTATATCTTCCAATACAAAAATGACATTAAATTACAAATACAACGACCTAATTCTCTTAGTGTTGATCTTTAAATGATAATTAATTTAAAAATACGATATAACTTATTCGAAATAAAGTTAAGATCAAAGCCATTGATGTTAAATATATATAAATATGTTTTTAAGTCTTATTCATGACTGCTGCTGCAACATGCTCCCCGGCTGTGAACAAAGTTCGCAATTATGTGCTACCTCATTGCCATATCTGCCACCGGGCATCACCTTTTCATTTTCATCATCATGGTCATGCTCGTCTCCTTCGTAATTGACTACTGTGAAAGATATTCGTTAGTGAGACAGAATAAGAGAACATATATGCAGACAACAGATGTTAACAGGCACACAGTGAGTAAGTAGTATATATTGGCCATGGTATAATTGCATATAGTTGCAAATTCGTTCCCTCCTTGTTGCGTGAGGAGCTAGAATCGATTCACTTAGCTTGGGATATGAAGTCGTTGATCGGTGCCGCAAATTGTAAAATGTTAAGTTTTAGTTTTGAATTTAGTAAAGTACTGTATTGTAGATAATTTATATTCGGGTAAATGTTTTTCGGTGTTGTGTATTGTGATATGTAAGTTTAGTGTTTTAGTTATTTTATATTGTTATTATTATTATTATTATTTTTTTTTTTTTTTTTTTTTTTGGAAGGCGAGAAAAGTGCGTATTTATATGTATGCTTATATGTGTGTATTCGGTTTTATGAATTTTGGCGTATTTGCGTGAAGGAGTGAGCATGAGTGTTGGGAGTTTTGTGTTATTGTTTTTATTGTATATTATTAAAGGGAATCTTCTGAGACGATGTCGTTGCTGGGTAGACTGCAGATTTTTACGATCGGTATTTTAAACTCCCTTGTTTTGGATGAGTTCGATGTTTTTACGGTGACCACTCGTATTAAGTTGTCAATTCCCTGGTGTAGTTTCGTGATCCGGGCTAAACTCCATTTGGCAGGCGGAAGTTTATCGTCGCGTAGAAGCACTAAGTCTCCTTCCCTTGGTGTTTGCTTCTCCGTTTTTGTCCATTTCGGTCGATGTTGAAGACTTGTTAAATAGTCTGTACTCCACCTCCTCCAGAATGTTTGTAACTGTGCCTGAACTCTCTTCCACCTGTCAAGGTATGTAAGTTTGTCGAGGTCGTACTCAGGTTGTGGCGGTGTTACAAGTGGTGCTCCAAGAAGAAAGTGACTTGGTGTCAGTGCTTGCAGGTCATTGATGTCTTCTGATACCGGACAAAGAGGCCTCGAGTTAAGACATGCTTCTATTTGTGCCAAAAGCGTGCTGAGTTCCTCATAGGTAAGTACTGCAGTACCAGCGACTCTTTTTAAATGGTATTTGATCGACTTTACTCCAGCTTCCCACAATCCTCCGAAATGGGGGGAAGCAGGTGGATTAAAGTACCATTTAGTTCCTTCGTTACCAAGTATCTCTGCACACGACTCGTAGTCAAATTTAGCTTCCTTAAGAAGTTTCTGGAGTTCAGTGTTTGCTCCTACAAAATTTGTGCCACAGTCACTGTACATAGCTGAACATAGACCTCTTCTTGCTGTAAATCTTCGAAAGGCAGCAAGGAAAGCTTGTGTTGTGAGGTCAGTTACTGCTTCTATGTGAACTGCTTTGGTAGCCATGCACACGAAGATCGCAAAGTAACCTTTCAGTATTTTCGCGTTTCTTCCTCTCCATGCTTTAATGTCAATCGGCCCGGCGTAGTCTACTCCTGTGTGTGCAAAGGGTCTCGACATTTTTACACGAGGAGCCGGTAGGTTTCCCATCAACTGCCCCATCGGTTTTGGTTTATATCTGAAGCATATGTTGCACTTGTGTATGTGCTTTTTTACGGCATTTTTGATGCCACAGATCCAAAACCTTTGACGCAGGTAAGAAACCATCTTCTGAACCCCTCCGTGTAGTGTTTTATCGTGGGCATCTGATATAATTAATTCTGTGTAGTGGTGTGTCGCCTTTAGGATAATCGGATGCTGCTGTTCATAGTGTAAATCTGCGTTTTGCAATCTGCCTCCCACTCGTAATACGTTTTGCTCATCAACGATTGGATTCAAAGCCTTCAACCCCTTTATTTTTGCGATGTTGGTCCTGACCTTAGAAGGAAACATTTCCATCTGAGCGATTCGGACTATTGCCAGGGTTGCTGAATGAAGCTCCCGCGGTGTAAGTGGACCTTTCTCTCTATTTAGCTTTTCTTTTCGCAGGTTTTCAGCAAATCGTTTGCAGTAAGAGATTACCCTTGTGAGTTTGGTAAGGCTTGAATGTCTTTGGATCTCTTCGCTGATGTTATTTTTGTCGTTCATCACGCAATGTGCCTTCGCTGTATGTCTTCCTTCTTCGGTTTCAAAACTGTTGGGTTGGGTAGGAAACGTAATGTTCCATGTGGTATTTAAAAATGTTGGTCCATACCACCAAATATCGTTGTCTAGTAGTTGAGATGGAAAAACTCCCCGGGACGCTATATCAGCTGGGTTTTGTTCGGATGGAATGTGCTTCCAGCTGTCGATGTTTGTAAGCTTTTGCACTTCAGCTACTCGATTGCGCACAAATGTTTCCCATCTCGATGGAGGTGCTTTGATCCAACACAACGTAATTTCCGAATCTGTCCACGCGTATACCTTATAATTTTCAAACCTTAAAGCTCGGACTGTCTCGTGTAGCAATTTTGCTAATAAAACAGCACCGCATAACTCTAGCCGGGGAAGTGTTACTGATTTTAGTGGAGCTACTTTCGTTTTTGACATTAAAAGGTGCATGTGAATTTTGTTGTCCTCATCAAGCACACGCAGGTAAGTCACAGCTGCATAAGCCTTTTCTGAGGCATCACTAAATCCGTGTATTTCTAGGTCATTGTCATGCGTTCCTGTCTGGATCCATCTCGGAATACGAAGCTTTTCTATAGCCGAAAGCTCTGTATGGAACACGGTCCACTCATGTTTGACATCCTGGGGAACAGGTGCGTCCCATTCAAGTCCACGCGCCCAAAGGTTTTGCATCAGGATCTTGGCTTTGACAATGCATGGGGAAAGCCAACCTAATGGGTCAAACAATTTGGCAATTGATGACAAAACGTTACGTTTCGTGATGTCTACGTCTTCCTGATGAACCACATTATAAGTAAGGGAATCGCACACTGGCAACCATTTCATTCCCAAAGTATTCACGTGGATCAACTCATCAAACGGCAGCGAAAAGTCCACTTCTCGATCTTCGGTTGGTATCCCTTGCAATAGTTCATCCGTGTTGCTGGTCCACTTACGTAAGTTAAACCCTGCCGACGCAAGAACCTTTCTGACCTCATCTCTCTTTTTTAGGGCGTGTTCAAGGGTGTCTGCTCCAGTTATTATGTCGTCGACATAAGTGTCGTTTCGTATGATCGATGCTGCCAAAGGGAAACTCGATGTTTCATCTTCTCCCAACTTGAGTAGGACTCGGATTGCGAGGTATGGAGCTGATGCCGTTCCAAACGTCACTGTCTCCAAGCGATATAGTTTCACTTGCTGCTGAAGGTTGTCTCTCCAAAGAATAAGTTGGTAGTTGGCATCTGTTGGATCCATCCGAATTTGGCGGTACATCTTCTCCATATCCGTGGTGAAGGTGAAACGATGTTTTCGCCAACGCAGTATAACGTCTATAATATTATTTTGTTTTTTAGGTCCTACCATCAAGTGATCGTTCAAAGAAGAGCCAAAAGTAGTTTTGAAGGCCGCATCAAATACGACCCTCAACTTTGTGGTGGTACTGGATTCTTTGAGGACCGCATGATGGGGAACGACGTAGTGGTAAGGTGTGTTTAATATATCTCTCGATACTTCGGTCATGTGTCCGAGCTGTTTGTACTCTTCCATACATTTTTTGTATCCTTCGTATAAACTAGCATTATTCTTAAACCTTCTTTCCATTTGGTCAAACCGTCTAAGCGCTCCTTGGTATGAGGATCCTAATATGGGATATGTATTTCCTTTGAAGGGAAGACGGACTTGGTATCTGCCATCGGGTAGGCGCTTGGTGTGCTCGCGGAAATGTCGTTCGCAAGCCGCATCTTCTTCCGATTCGTACGTTTCGAATGCCTGTTCTTCGATTTCCCAGAATTTTCGAAGCTGAATGTCAAGATCGAACAACTGGACGAAGCTTCGAATTGTTTGGGATGCGACTGGAGCCTTTCCCAACAAGATCCACCCAAGGTGAGTTTTTTGAGCTACCGGAGCCGTGAAGCTTTCTGCTCTTATGATGTCTGGTAGGAGAATTTCGGCATAGACGTCGCTTCCCAAGAGTAGATCTACAGTAGCGGGAGTGTGGTAACAGGGATCAGCCAACATCAATCCATTTATATGCGTCCATTTATTGAAGTCTACCTTTTGGGATGGAAGCAGCCCAGTCAGGGATTTAAAGACAAAGGCTCGGGTATGTCCTTCGTATGCTGAATGCAGTGAGCCGAACGATAAATCGACGTAATTGTGGCATGCTCCACTGCTGACCTTTCCTAATTCAGATACTTCGATAAATGTGCGTTTGTTCCGGAGATTTAACAGCTGGACTGCAGATCCTGTGATGAAGGAGGCTTCCGAACCCGGGTCGATTAAGGCACGGAGATTAAAATACTTTCCCGACTTTGCTCTTACCTTCACGATCGCTGTTGCTAAGAGTACCTGTGTGTTGGTATTGTGTTGTGTATGAAAGTTGTTGAGTGTTGAAGTTGTGGAGGGTTGACTATCGTTGGTTGGATGAAATGCTGGAGCGTTAGGATTTACTATTGTAGTCTGAAAAGTCTGTGATTGTGTGTTGGGTTGTGTGGAATTTTGGGAAGTCTGATGGGGTTGTGTGTATGTGTGCGGTAGCTGAGAGTGTGTGTATGGGTAATGTGAAGTGTTTGTGTGTGGTGTATGATTGGACTGTATTGAGTTGTGAGGTGTTGTGTATGAAGACATATGTGTAGGATGCGAGTTTGGTGACGAATTATAGCTATTGTGCAATAGCGAATGATGCCTTTGGCCGCAAAAATAGCAACATACCCGGCTTGGGCACTGCTGTGTATGATGGCTGTACGCCAAACAGTTTTGACATATGCCTAGCTTTCTGATTTCATTGCAGCGTTTACCTACGTCCATCGTTAAAAACTTGTTGCACTTTCGAAGGGAATGCTGACCATTGTTACAAATACTGCAACTATATTGTTGTTTTTGCTTTGGTCTTGTGGTAAAGGAATTCTTTGCTGGCTGCCTGGTCTGCGCTTCTGGTTTGGATTTTGATTTTAGCTTTTGCTGATCTACGGCTTCCAAAGTGCGAAACCTGGCTTCCAGAAATTCTGAGAACTCAGCCAAGGTAGGAAGCTCTTTCTTTGACCCTAGTCTCTCTTCCCATAACTGCTGTGTTAGGGCTGGAAGTTTATGAAGCATGACATAAATAACTATTATATCCCAGTTATTTGTCTGAACTCCCAGGTTTTTCAGCGCGTGTAGGCATTCAGTGGACACATCCAACAGGTGTTTTATGTTATTGGAGTCTTCGGCAGTGATAACGGATTGTCCGAAAAACAGTTTGAGCTGCGTGTTAACCAACACCCGTTTGTGGTCATACCGGTTTGTAAGAATGTCCCAAGCCTTCTGGTAATTATCACTGTCCAAGCTGAGATGTTGTAGTAGTCTTTCCGCCTCTCCCGTGATGCTTGATTTCAGGTGGTGAAGCTTTTCAATCTCCGTTAAGGTTGAGTCGCTATGGACCAAGGAATGAAAAATGTCATGAAATGACTTCCAGTTTTCGTAACTACCGGAGAATGTAGGTAGATTAATTGTTGGTAGTCGGAGTTCATGCCTTTTGCTCGACGCAACTGTTGAAGTAGATTTGCCTGGAACGGATGTGGGGGTGACCTTCTCAAGGTGATCGAGTAGAGACGCACGGTAAGTCACATATAATTCCTTGATCGAATCAAATATCTCATCAATTTTTGAACTTTCAGTGTCAGTCTCGGCATTTGTAACAGCATCCCGATTCGCATTCATGCTGGCTTGAAAATTACTTTCGAGAATAACAAGACGACTCTGAAGGTAATTTTTGGACGTTTTGGATTCTTTGTTCGCCTTCTTGAAGTTTGTGTCATCCTTGTTTATTTGCGCCCACAGATTTTTGAGTACTTTAAGGCTCATTTTATTTATTTAATTTATTATATTTATTTATTATGTTATAAATATAATTAAAGGCCAACTTACTACTCACTCACCTGTATATATTTGTCTGATTTGTCTCAATCTATATGTATTTTCGCGCCGCGGGAAACCGTTTGGCACTGGAACTCGCAGTTTTAATGTCTTTCACTTTATATTATTTTTTTTTTATGTATATGGCTCGATAGGACCAATGTTTTGTATGCAAACACTCTCTTTTATAAGAATTGTTAATAAAAAGACTTCCCTTTTTTTTTGTTTTATTCGTTATAAAAAATACTCCTTCCTTTATTGCGCCAAAAAAAACCAGTATATCTTCCAATACAAAAATGACATTAAATTACAAATACAACGACCTAATTCTCTTAGTGTTGATCTTTAAATGATAATTAATTTAAAAATACGATATAACTTATTCGAAATAAAGTTAAGATCAAAGCCATTGATGTTAAATATATATAAATATGTTTTTAAGTCTTATTCATGACTGCTGCTGCAACATGCTCCCCGGCTGTGAACAAAGTTCGCAATTATGTGCTACCTCATTGCCATATCTGCCACCGGGCATGAATGGGAAGCATGAATGTTTTCGAAGACAGGTGATTAACAGTTTTAATCGAAAGAATTTTTTAACAAATTTTAGTCCCATTCTCTCGGGATGGGATATAAAATTGAACCATAGACCTGGTAAAAAAAAGTGTGCATCACCTAAGATAGATAGGACATTTTATGTTAGGATAAATAAGATTAGGGTAGGCTTGTTCCGGTTGTGGACTAAAACCAGTTGCAATTAACTGCATCCCAATACAGAACAATAGCAAAGGAAGTGCTCCACAGATTCTCCTTAGTCCCTGCAAAGATCGTTGTGAGAAATACTCAATCATTGCGCGTGTTTTACCATAATACTGTGCAATTGACTACATTTTTGAGTTTTGAAGTATCTCTTCCCATGAGTTTGATTAGTTCTCAGGTAGTTTGGGATCGAGTTCTCCGGGACGTCCATGCATCCCAGAACCTAATAGTGTGTGTTCTTGTGCTGGTTTGCCATCTGGATGAGAGCAGCGAAGAAGTCTCTAACCACTTTCGAATTTACGTTGTTCAAAGTTAGGTATCTGGTCACTGCTTGACTTTCTATGAATAGCTCAGACTGCAGCTTGCAAAGCGATCCACCATGTGGGTAGATTGGTAGGATTCGTTTATGAAGTCATCCTCACTCAGAGGTTGTTTTATAGGCGTCGTCGCCATTCGTTCCCTCCCGGAATTAGCTGATTGAGGTCAACATTGAAATCAATTTCCGCTATGGACTGTCCATTTAGCTCGTTCCATTACTGATTGTCTCTCAACTAGAGGACAGAGTTAGTTTCAATTTGTATGTTGGAAAAGTCTATAGACGAACGAATACTAGTCCGTCTTTTCAGTGCAGGCCACCGCATGTCTAGGCCGGTCTTACCATAGACCCAATGCCTAAGTAAAAGGCAACACGAGCCTTCTTATTTCACTCTGCAACATTTTCTTTCCACCTCAGCAGGCTATTGAGGATTACGGCTAGCACTTCTGGAGAAACTTAAAAAATCATTTCGCTTAATTGATGCCAGATATCTCAATCTTTTTGTTGTGAAGAGGACCAGCTTCATTTTGGTTGGATTAACGCTAAGGCATAGGCGCGTGCCTTACTATTGGAGAATGTTAAGTTGTACATGCGAGTGTCTGCCCGACACACAAAAAAATAAGTTGGCTGTGTAAGCTATAACACCACATTTCGCGGCACCTAATCTCATAACCATCCCATTGAAGATTAGGCTCAATAAGAGCGAAGAAGGTGTTCCTCTGTGTGATTTCTGTTTTGTAGAGCTGCGAGCAGATTACAATTGTGACTAGAGAATGGCATGTATCAAGCTGCAGTGAGAGTCAATTATATCAAATTCTTGGCGAGAGTTTTAAATCAAGAAGGTGTCAAAGATACAAAAAGCTCCCTCGATATCAAGGAACTCCATTAATGTACACCTTATGAGAGAAAGTTAGTTTCCAATTAGCAGTCTCAACCGATTTACCTTTTTGGCGATAGGTACGAGTATTCTGGCAGTCGTCAGTCTTCTATGATTGAGAATGTAATTGATGTGAAGATCAAGGGTTCTTTCTAGAAGAAAGGATGACAGGCTGAGATGACAGGTCTAAGATCCGCTGGGACTCTATTGGAGGTTTTACCTGCTTTGGGTATTATATAGTATAGTATAGTTCATACTGCGATGACAAATTTTTTGTTGTGCATCAGAATGTCAGAAGTTTGAGAGAAAACTTTGCGTCTCTTGTTACGCATATTGATTCGTTCGCGTGCATTCCAGATATTATTTTTGTTTCTGAAATTTGGATTTCTTTGCTAAAACGAATGATAATTACGCTGCAGGTGGTGTTGGGTGTTTTTTAAAAGAGGGTTACCAGATTCAGGAAGTTTTGTGTGTTGATTTTCTAAGTGCGAATGCCTTAAAAGTTTCTATTGTGTCCATTCTTTTGTGTGTCTATAGGCTGCATATCTTTAACGTTTCCATATTTATGAAAGAATTTTCTGATTTTTTAATTAAAGTAAAAGCTAAAAGCCTAATTGTTATTGGGGATTTTAACATTAACAATTTAGATAGTAATGAAACTGTCTCAACATATTTACCCTTATTAGTTGCGCATGGACTTGATTCTTTTATTAATGAGCCTACTAGGATTGCATCAGGTAGTTGTTTGGACCACACTAATGGGTGATTCAAATTGCTTCATCTAGCAAATGTGAGAAATGTGTTCATAATTTGATGATCACAGACCATTGTATGGCAGGACTCCTTGTAGAAACGTTTTATAGAAAGAATGTTAGAAGACTCAGAAACAATCTCCTTTGTAAGTTTTGGGATGATGTCTATTCGTGTAGTGATGTTTCGAATTCGTACGCAATATTTATTGAGTGCCTTAAGAAGCAAATTTATAATTGTTGCTCTTTCTTACCTCAAAAAAAATATAAGAAAAAGACTCAAGCCCTGGATCTCTAGATACGAGTACCTAGTAAATAAAGTCAATAAAAAAAAAACAAACTTAGAATGAAGTGCTTTCGATACCCTAGTAATATGAATTTTAAAACTAAATACAGTAAATTGTGCGCTGAGCTGAAAAAGAAGATTCCAATTTGTCGTGATACCTATTACCGAAATTGTTTTGATTTTGCCAGAGGAAACCTCAGATACGAATGATAAATCTTCTTCCACAAAAAGACCTACATTTTTGCGTATCAGTAACGGTTTAATCTCTGACAAATACGAAATCGCTGAAGCATTTAATGACTACTACACTAATATTGCTAGTAGCTTGCAACCCTGTCAAGTACACTCAACTTGTGCTCTCTGTATGTGTGCTGAACCGTTTCAAAGAAAAAGCTTTGGTTATAAACCTATAACATTGCTTGAAATATTCGAAGCTATTCGCCGTTTAAAAAATACTAATACAAGTGGCGCAGATGGTATCTCAAATATGACTCTCAAAAAAAGTGGATGTCTTAAAGGACACCTTCAATGGCTGCGTGTTTGCAGCGGATTTTCCTGATGAACACAAGCGAGCCGATGTTATACCTTTGTTCGAAAAAGGTTCTGCAGTTGAACTGTGCAACTACAGGCCTATTTCCCTCCTCCCTGTGCTAAGTAAGGTTTTTGAAAAACTAATGAAAGACAGAATAGTACAGTTTTTAGATATCAATAATTACTTTAGTCCTAATAGTAAGGGAGGCGACCGTAAGATTACCTACCTCATCGGGTCAATGGAAAATTTGTTCACTACCTGGTACTGAATGGTGAAACATTTACAGAACTGCTGGTCGGACAAATGATTTCGGGGCCGTTTGCCGAAAAAAGGGTGACTTCCGGTACCGTTTTTTGATGTTGAGTTATACCATGAAGTCAATGAAAAGTTGAAAAGTACTTTCATAGAGATTTTCTTGTAGATCTCAGAACAGTTGGTCGGACAAACAAAATTCAGGTCCTACTCCTTGTCCGAGCACTTTCAAGAACGGTATTTTTGATGTTAACCTACCTCATCAGGTAAATAGATGAATGGGGTATGAAATTAAAGCTTAGGCTGCCGTCTTTAAGAATCCAGTGGTCGGACAAACATTACCTGGGCGAAATCATGTGTCCGACCACTTTTACCAAAAAAAAACTTCTCGTCACAGCGTTGATTTTTTTGAAGCTGAAAATCGGTTTTTTGATGTTAGCACACTATGAAGGTAGTACTAAATCATGGCCTTGAGTTTCTGCTATACGAAATATATAAGTTGGGTTTAAAAAAGCCCCTCAAAGTAGTATAACTTTTTTTCACAGAAAACTCAAGTTTTGTATCAAAAATTCTTACCGACAAACCAACCGAATTAAAAAAACTTTTAATAATACTCTAAGCTGTGCTTTAACATTTCTTTTAAAATCTTGATAATTAACCTCAAAAAAAAAATTTACAACAGGCAACAATCACTGCTATTGATGAATGAAAATGGATTAAGATAAGTTAAGTTGAACTACTTACAGCATCCGTAGACTGTCGGTATTATATTTACATATTTAACTACATATGTATGCGCACTGTGATAGAGCAGCCCTTTCGAATGGATGTAGTTCAAAACCACATGTGAATGAGCCCCATGTCAGCTCCACTCTTAAAGACAACTCGTGAAATCCCTGGTCTATTTTCATATAACGATGTCATCTTTAACCGTCAAGTTTTAAACGGCATCCTATTTACTTTAGAGGTCATCCTTCACCCTTTCACTCGCGAGATCTGTCTGGGCGCTGGATTCTATAACATTTTTTACTTTGCTCTAAAAACTGACCGTCAATATTCTACTTCAAAACGAGTTAAAAGGGAAGAGGCTTAGGGCAACCACGAGCCCTATTACGAATTCACTATTATTTTTGATTTGCTTCCTGGAGGTGAAGAAGTTACGTAGTCTTTCTAGTGGCCAAGTGAAATTTTTTCTCAATTAACCTAGCTTCTACTGCAAAAACGCGTTCTCCAGTTAGAGATATACGGAGTTTTGAGTACCCTTAACTCTTACCAATAGGTATCTTTTTGGATTGGAAAAAAGATTGGGTAATAAAGTCTTATCTCAGCAATCTTACTTACTTACGTAAGGTGGCGCTACAGTCCGGGGTGAACCTGGGTCTCAACCAAAAAGCGTCTTTAGCCAGCTCGACGCTCACAGATCACCGGCAATTGAATAATAATCAGTACAATGTTATCGACCTTCTCAGATAGCTGGGAAATATTGGGACAGAAAAACTCTAGCCTCGAGAAATTTTGAATCAATCCCGGAAGAAGGATATTATTATTATTATTATTTATTAGAATAACAATAAATTCTTAAGCTAATACGCTTTCAACTGAAGAAGGATATTATCTTGATTGCCGTCAACAAACGAAAAGTTGCCTTAACTAACTTACATATGTGTGAAACTATAGATAGCTGGCTGGAGATGCTTCTTACTTGCGTCCTCGGCTTATCTCGGACTCTAGCTCCATTTATGTAAGTAAGTCAGTCAGTAATTTTACCTTCTATTTATGGACTTCTCTTAAGAAGTGCAGCTGCAACCATGTTTCGGTTAGGTACAAAAGACTACAAAAGGATTACTTAGAGTTGAAAAGTTAACACGTAACGGGAGTATACTTCTGTATAATTCTTTCTAAAGATCAGCAACACTTTAACTTAAATGTAAACTCGCATTCATAAATGAATACTTACCTGATTACTGGAATGTCGGATTCCTAATACCAATCAAGGAGAGGCGAGATTTTTACTCGCCTACTCAATTGTCAAAAAACACTTTGAGTCCTAAAAATCTTTACTTACAAGATAGCAGAGGTCCATCTTTAAAGACGATTGTTTGGACTTTTTGGACAATACAACAAAAAATTATTCATTAACTTATGATACATGCCTGCCTCACACACAACAGCGTTTCATTACCTTCCATCCAGAATAAGCACAATTGAAATCGAAATAGTTTGGTGTTTAAATCAGAGGCACCATCTACCTTGCCGCCGACTCCTTGCACACAGGACACGAGCACTAGGAGGTGTAAAACAGATACTATGAGTGATTTGTGGAGCATAAATCTTATTTTCAAGGTTAGGGGTTTTTAACCTACTCGTAAATATATCGCTTTACGGAAACAGTAGATTTCTTCTACGGCAAGTCTTCGATCCATGAATAGGGTGCCAATCTTGGATCTTAACTTTAAGGTAGGTGAAGTTCTTAACTACAACAAAGGTGTTTCATATTCGCACACTATGTACATATATTTAATACAAAATTTGGATCTTGGATGGTACGATGGTACGTATGCCTGGATAGTATATAAGACAACGAATCAGTCATTGAACATGATTTCCATCTTGTTTTAGTTTTCAGATAGCTGGACCGACTTCTAATATATTAGGGAGTCAGGGATTACATCAGGCTGGTTCTTTTCCTATCTTATCACACTTTCTACATCAGGGATTCCCAAACTATTTTGGGCAAGAGACCCATTCAAAATGAACTGAAACCTCAGACCTCCATAGCCAAATTACTTTAAAAATTATATCTTTAGTTGTTTTCCTATTGACACAAACATAAAACTCAGTAAGTATCAAGTGTAATTAATAATTATCAATGCAAACTAAGTAAAAATACCTAAGTAGTAGGTAACCTGGTGACTTTGTACCAATCTAGCTACATCCGGTTCAATATTGGTGAGTTGTAGCCTTAAATCTCGGCGTTCGTTGATTTTCAAACAGTTTCTTTGTTTTGTCAAAATGTTTGTAACCGCATTGAAGCCTTTTTCGACTGGGTATGATGATGGAAAAGCGATAAGGTATTTTTCAGCAATGTTTCGCAATGTAGGATACTGTGTTTCAATGTTCCAGAACTTCTGATAGCCTTGGTTGAAATTCTGCTTAAGCTCCTAGTCTGTGCTGATGATAATCAACTCTTCTTGGATTATCACATTGGCTTCTTCCAATGCTGCGATATTGTATGGTTAACGGATTTATTATCCATTGAGGAATCTGTAAATTTAAGAGATCCTCAAACCTTTTACTAAAATCCTTGTGCAATCCGTCCAAGTGAGTGACATACTACTCGTATATGAGAAAATAATATCGTCTTGAAGTATTTCTGGTAATTTTCACAAATGCGGAAACTGTGAATATTCTTTTCTGCTTAAATTTTGTTTATAAAAGGTGAGTTTACCCACAAAGGCCGATATTATTGATTTTGTTTTAATCAAGTTGAGATCGTCACCCTGCGCAGCTGCAAATTAACTTTGTTGAACATACGAATACCAAGGATATCAGTCAAGTAATAAATTTCTGTTTTACAATTGTTCAGATTTTCTTTCAAATTCGGATCATTTTCTTGAAAAAAAGCTCCAACACAGATTCAAAAATAGCTGAAAATCTTGCTAAGCAAGAGCCTATTGATAGCCAGCACTTCAGTCTGCAGAAGTAACCGAGTAAAGACTTGCTCTTCCATGGAATAGCTTTGTTGATAAAAAAAAAAACGTTCCACGGCCTGAAAAATCGAATCTCCTGATACCAGATACTGATACCAGACAGTCTCTAAATAAGTAGCAAAAAGCAGTTCTTGGCACATAATATGGTACCTTGAAGTCCGTTCATATTTAGGCAGACATGATAAAATTTCAGTGCGATACTGTCTTTAGTTTTGTTTTGACAGCTGATTGTTTTTGACGTGTTTGGCATCATGTTGAGTATGGACAAAAACGATTTTCGTTCTCTCATAAAACGTTATTTTTTGAGAGGCAAAACGGCGGAGGAAACAAAAAAAAAGTTGGATAAATATTATGGGGCTAATGCTCCGTCAAATATTGGTTTCGAGAGTTTCGTGGTGGCCGCAACTCCGCTACCGATCAAGTCCGCAGCGGCAGGCCCTCCGATGCGGTTACAGAGGACCATGTCAAAAAAATACATGAAATGGTGTTGGCTGACCGGAAAGTGAAGGTGCGCGAGCTAGCAGATACCACAAAGTTTAGTATAGAGCGCACACGCTATATTTAGGGCAATATTCTGCATATGAAAAGTTATCATGCCGCTGGGTGCCGCGCATGCTCACTCCTAACCAAAAACACGAACGGGAAAGCACTTCGAAAGAGTATTTGGACTTGCTGATGCGGAATTGGGCGGACTTTTGGCGTCGATTGGTAATTGTTGATGAAACTTGGATCCACTATTATACACCAGAGAAAAGAGTGAGTGGCTGGCAATGGACTAAAACCGGCACGAGTGCCCCGAAGCGGCCGAGGGAGGCTCGATGGGCCGGAAAGTTTAAGGCGTCGCACAGTGCGTCGAGTCAGTAGAAAGTGAGGAAAAAAATCAAAAAAACTTATTTTCCATTTTTTTTTTCATAACGTGTTTTTATTTTAACAAAAAGGGTACAAAAAAGGGTTTTCATCTATTTTTGAATTTTTTTTTGTTTAAAATGAAAGAATGCAACTTAGAATAAGATATTATAATTCATCACAAGAAGAATCATGTTCCTCATTAGAAATAAAGTAGTATCTTATATGTTCATCAATTCTTTTTTGTTTGCCCACAATTTTTCTCTGTGATGAAATTAGAGGGTCAGATATTAATAGCAAATAGTTTATTACATCTTGCATGTTGTTAGACCTAGAGGACTTTCTTGCGTGATGAAGCCTAGTGCGGCGGAAAGTCTTGTGTAAGCCCTCTAGTGCTACCTCGGATAAGTGACCAATTGGTATTTGAAAACTTTTTATGATATCAATGCCATGAAAGAAAAGTTTGTGCAATGTACAGGGCATGTAATACCAGTCATACAATTCTAAGTACAGGTCTTTAGTTTCGTAAAGTAATATATTAAACTTTTGAAAGTCGATTTCTGCACCTGCTGAAATTACACGTAAGATAACTGAAAATTTTTCAATCAATCTTTGATCTATTTTTGTGATTTCCGAACTTCTTTTAGGGTCAGAAAAAAACCTTCTGGCGGTATTGCCATCATTGGACGATCCAAATCCTTGCCTAGGCTGGTCGACATTTAACCCCATTCTTGACTTAAATTCCGCCTGAATTCGTTTTTTTTCTTCCTTGAATACGGCTTTGTTTGTTTCCCCTTGTACTCGCCATTTTTTAATTTGTATCCAAAGATGAAGAGTTGATAAGCCAAAACGATAGTTGTCTTCTGCAGGAGCTTTCTCGTAACATTTGACTGTGTTCATTTCACTGGGTAATGCACCACAGACATAGCATTTTGAAAAGGAGTTTGTTTCTGACAACACATTACACACACTTCCATCAACCATGGTTAAATGAAATTGATGATATTCTAATGCAGTATCCAGTTACACACGCAGATGTGTCACGAAGCTGATTAATTTTAGCTTGCATAGTGGCCTCCTCTTCTTTCACCAGTCCAGAACTCTCTTTGCGAAATAAAAACTTCAGAGGCCTACAATACAAAGTGGATCCAGGACGATCATTTATCCAGAGAGGTTCACCTGAATCGATCTCAATTAATTTCAAGGGAACAAATGCGATTAAAAATAAATATTCGTCGGAATTTTCGGGATTTTCAAATCCAATTTTGTACAAATTGTGGCTGCCACTACCGTCAAAGCCCCATTTGCATATCAACTTAGCGTTAATGTTTTTCCTGACACTTACGGACATGGCTATGTTGTGAACCGTTTTTACCATTACATCTTGGAAATCCACTTCAGCAGATGTTTCTGTGACAATAGATTTTGGCAACATACTCGTTTTCATCTGCCGTAGAGCATAAATGCAATGCGTTTACGGTGTTTCGCAAAACTTGATAGCTTCGCTCGGTTAGGTCAAGGTCAAGGTACAGTGTCAAAGCTTCCTCGGATGACAAAACTTTTTTTTCTTCGGCTAAAAACCTCGAAGACGATGAATTTGCTGCTGAAACTTCTGATGCAAACCTAAGCTCCTCAAGAGATTTCGTCTTTAACATCTCTTCCACTCTCTGTTTCTTAGTTTTTCTGCAAAACTCTTGAAAGGGTTTTTTCGGTCTTCCACGTTTATTTTTTAGGTCTTGATTGTTAGACTCTATGCTTATGGAAGAAATGTTGTCCGGAAGCGAGTGCTGCAAATCGAGCCAATCCTTGCTTCTTTTTAAATACCGATTACGGTTCCTTCCGGACTTTTGCCACCGTTTGTTTATATTTGAACACAAAGTAAAAATATGACTTCGCAAATTTTCTTCCTCCTCTGGATCTAAAACAGTCTTAATTATGTTATTCTTAATAAACTGTAATACGACAGCAAATCGGTTGGTTGGATCGGATGACCATAATTGAAAAAGTTCTTTATTAGTACACATTCTATAAATAGATGGATAAATAAACAGTTGCAAAAAAAACAGTCGCAAGTTGTCGCAGAAAATTTTTACCTTGTCGAAATAACCTTACTGTCCTCTTAATTAAACAAGAAAAAAATTGTTAACAGTCAGCAACACTCACTTTAAAATCTCTTTTCAACGGAACTAAAAGTGTCCTAATGGGAGTTGTTTTACGCATGATAACACGGTCATTTTTTAAATAATCAAGTAAGGTAAGGTTTTGTGGTGACCAGACAGCTTGCGGGTAAATTTTACCGCTAATAAAGTTACAGTTATCTTGTTTGCGAATGTGTAATGCCTTTTGAGTGTTTCGAAATAATATTTTGTAAATCCAATTTTTTGATTTTTTTCCATTGGTCGACGCACTGTGCGTCGGTTTTCTGGGATTGTCATTGCATACTCTTCGTGGATTACCTCGAAAAAGGAAAAACCATCAACAGCGAGTATTACTATGCATTATTGAAGCGATTGAAGGCCGAAAACGCTGCAAAACGGCCTCACATGAAGCGAAAAAATATTTTGTTTTTGCAAGACAATGCGCCGGCTAAAATCAATGACTTACGGCTCCAATTGCTGTCGCATCCACCGTATTCATACGATTTGGCTCCCTCGGACTATTATCTCTTCCCAAACACCAAAAGATGGCTCATCAATAAAAAATTCAGCTCACGCGAGGAAATCATCGACGCCACGGAGGAGTATTTTGCAGATCTTCCGGAAAATTACTTTTCGGACGGGATCAAGAAGTTGGAAAATCGCTGGAATAAGTGTATCAAGCTAAAAGGGAATAAAATAAAAAAAAATAAAAACATTTAAAAAAAATTTTTTTTCGTACTTTGTCAAAATTGAATTTCTTCCTATTCTTGCAGCACAGTTCTTAAAGATCAGTAGTTCACCAAAGGTAAAGCTAAAATTTGGAGAGATATGAGTTTGTTTACATGAGGAAAAAAGAGGGTGATAATGCAATTAGAATTTATTGTACATCTGATCTTGAAAAAATAGTATGAAAACGGATAACTTGCATGTAAACAATCCCGCCCTTCGTAATCATGTAAACAAAAACAAATCTTGTGATATTGCTTCGTATGTATCTAATTGTGATGAATCTTTTTGCATACATCAAAATACTCGTAGCTTAAGAAAAAGTTTTGATAATTTCTTAGTCCATGTCTAGTCCCTTGTAAAGTTACCTTTATTTATTGTGCTTAGTGAGATTTGGGTGTATGAAAACGAGTTTGACTCTTATAACATAGAGGGTTATATTCCTTTTGGTAACTGCAACGCATCGTACTCTGCTGGCGGTATAGCAGTTTACATAAAAAGTGGTATTGTGCACGATTGCTTCAAAATCAGTTTAAAAAGTGCGGATATTATCAAAGTTAATTTTTCACTTATAAACTCAAGTTTTACGTTGCTTTGCATTTACCGGCTACATTGCTGTCGAAAGAGTGTTTTTACCGAGGAGTTAAATACCGTGTTAAGTATTATAAAAACGAAGAATTTAATAGTGATAGGCGACATTAATATAGATCTTCTCGACGATTCTGATTCCGAGTGTGAAGATTATATGCTACTGATGGCTTCGTATGGTCTTAAAAGTATGGTGAATATACCTACCCGCATAACATGCTGCATTGACCATATATTTCTAAGACTTAATAAAAATATTAGTATGTTTTTTAATTGTAAAGTGCACGACTATAAAATAACCGATCACCATTTATGTGAAATTAGTCTTCAAATGGAGTCTTCGCCCAGGAAAAATTTTAGCAGGCAAAAAGCCCAAATAGACTATCAAGCATTGAAGGAAAATACTCAGGTATGAATTTTGGGAAACAGTTTTCTTGGAAGCGACCCTTCTGTGGCCTACAATGCTTTTATTGCGATCTTAATCAATCATGTCCATAGCACAACCACTATCCTAAATATCAGGCAGCGTGACTCGTTTTTAAAGCCTTGGATGACATTACGCCTACTTAATCAAATAAAGCGTAAAAAAGAAATTGCAAAAAAATGTAGAAAACACCCACAAAATCTTAGTCTGAAAAGCTATTACAATAATCTGTGCAATAGAACAAAGATTATGATAGAACAAGCACGTGATAGCTACTACTCCAATCGCTTAACTCAAGCCAGGGGAAACATAAAGAGGGAATGGGAATTAGTAAATAATATCTTAGGTAGGAAAAAGAAGTCTAATGATATTCATAACATAGAGGTTGATAACTCAACCTTGACCGATCCACGTGCTATAGCAAATACATTCAATAGCTTCTTTGTCAATATTTCTGATACTATTAAACCCTCCGAGCCAACTTCCAGTTGTAACTGCAATATCTCATCGAGCTTAATTGAAGATAGATGGCAGAGTAATAGTTTCTTTTTTCACCAGTTTACTTCCTGTGAAATTCTCAAGACAACTATGACTTTGCAAAACAAGAAAACCTGCACAAGTGATGGTATTTCTGCCATAACTCTGAAAAAAATCTCTTGGGAAATTGTTGATATCTTGTGTTATCTGTTTTAACCTCAGTGTAAACAGCGGCGTGTTTCCGGCGGCTCTAAAAAGGGCAGAGGTTCTGCCGTTATTTAAGAAGGGAGTTGTAAAAATATAGCCAATTATAGACGAATTTCTCTGCTTCCCACGATATCAAAAATTTTCGAAAAATTAATGAAATCAAGAATACTGACGTTTTTAAAAAGAAGTAACTTCTTTTCAGAAGCACAGTATGGTTTTAGACCTGGGAGATCCACGGAGGATGCAATCTTAAATGTCTGCTGCGATTTGTTCAGTGGAGTTAACAAAAGCCATTGTGCTATGGCTCATTTCATTGATATGACCAAAGCATTCGATATGGTGGACTTAAATATAATCTTAACAAAATTATATAAGGCTGGTTTCAGAGGAATGACATACATTCTTATTTACTGGAGAGGGAGCAAAGAGTATTGGTCAATGGATTTTACAGTACTTCACTTAAGCTTAGAAATGGCGTACCCCAAGGTTCTGTGCTAGGCCCAGTACTGTTCCTTGTTTATATAAACTCACTTTTCTTCCAGAACTTTTACGGAAATCAAAGCGCATTTGCAGACGACATCGCCTTCACATACACTAACACTTCGCTATATGAATGCATTGCGAAAGTTAACAACGACCTTCACTTTCTTAGAATTTGGTTCACCTTTCATAAGCTTATCATTAGTGAAAAAACAAAAATAATGAACTTTAAGCTATGCCAAAATAATTTAGATAACTTTCGGTTAGTTTTTCATTCAAGCTGTGGACGCAACCCAACACAAACGTGCGGACACACCCCTATCAGAAAGCGAATGACAGGTGTCAAGTTGACACAAGAAAAGGCGCTCAATAGGAAAAAAGGAAAAGAACTGGAATAGATGCTAGGTGACTAAAAGTAAGAAAACATATAAAACATTAATAAAAAGTATATTGTATTTGTATTTCCCTTTATAGGAAATTTTTAATAAATTCTAATTGAAATATTAAAAAAACTGAATATCTACCTGCGTCTTTTATTCCAACAAGTTAAAAATTTCTTTTAACTGTCAATTTCATAAAAGAAAATGGAGCCTGGACGTTTTGCGAAGTCTTCCAAACTAGCTAGATCTCCAAAAAGTTCGAAAACGGCAAGGAAATGTGCGAAGTCCAGCTGTCAATTGTGCACCGGCCCGGATAATAAAAATATGGTTATGTGCGACACATGTGACAAATGGTACCACTTCGATTGTGTTGGGGTGAACGACGACATTGCGAACCACGAGTGGAGCTGTCCGGACTGTCAAGCAATCATACATAAGGAAAGTGCTCCCGCACATGTCGCCCAAGTAATCCAAGCAGACGAAGCAGTTCCAGTCGCACCACCATCGTCTAGAAACTCATCCGCCCGCCGTTTGCAATTAGAACTCCAACGACTGGAAGAGGAGCGCGCTTTGGAAGAGAAGCGCGACAACGAAGAGCAGCTTCTTGAAGAAAAACGACGTGAAGAGGAACAAGTTAAACTGCGAAGGCGTAAGCAGCGCGACAGGGAGTACCTGGAGAAAAAATATTCGCTCCTGCATCAAGCTGAAGATGATTGTTCGTCACATGCTGGCGATGAAGTTATACATCCCGCCCAAGGAAATGCGGCAGTAAAACTGTGGTTAGAGGAGGTGCGTAATTCAACACAATATCCACCCACCATATCCGCACCAAATCCTACCAACAATGGAATAAATGCCGCCCTGCTGCCTAACTTACAAGCTGCTAATTCATTCGATTACCGAAAGTACCAGTGGGATGTTAGCAAATCGTGGCCTGGCGCCAATGTGGCCAATCAGCTGCCACAGCAACTGCAGCGTATGAATTTACAGCAGACATCTCAGCAGCAAGAGCAACAGGCCCTGTCATGTGCACTACGATCACGACCAAATCTGCGACCATCCTCGCAACTTGAACCTGAACAACGACTCCAGCGACAACTGCCACCGCCTCTGGGTGAACGTCCGTTAACACCTCGGATTTCACAGCTTTTTGAACGGCCAATGGAGCACAATACTAGCACCTTTATGCAACACCATCGAGAAGTTCCGCCTACCGTAGAGCAAACCCTAAATCGAACATTGCCACGCAATCCGATCGGTGAGCTAAATAAATCCCAACTAGCAGCCCGTCATTCCATATCAAGAGACCTGCAGCCTTTCAATGGAAGCCCCAACGATTGGCCAAGCTTTATATCCGACTATGAACGCACCACTCAGTTATGTGGATTCTCCGATCAAGAAAACATCTCGCGGCTACAAAGGGCATTAAAAGGCGATGCATACGAAGCAGTGCGCAGTATGCTGTTACAACCGTCTTGTGTTCCGCGCATAATCTCAACGTTGAGAATGTTGTATGGGCGACCAGAGCTCATCGTTCACAGTATGCTACAGAGGATTCACTCAACGCCGGCGCCAAAAGAAGGGAAGTTGGAGAGCATCGTGAAGTTTGCTTTGGCAGTGCAGAACCTTATCGCTACAATAGAAGCATCGGGGCTGCTTTCCCACCTATGCAACCCTGCCCTCTTACAAGAGCTCGTGGAGAAGCTTCCCACATCGATCCGCCTGAATTGGGGAATTTTTCGACAAACTCTCGAAAGCTGCACCCTTTCCGACTTTGGCGAATGGCTTTACCAAATCGCGGGTGCAGCGAATTGTGTAACAATCCCAGCGCTATCAACTGCAAGCATCAACGTACGCCAGCCAAAAGAGAGAGGTTTTCTGCACATGCATTCAGGGGAAACACAACTAGCACCTGTACGCTCTACTCATCAGAGATGCGGTCAAACAAACAACACGGCCGCTACGAAAACATGTTGCGTATGTTCCTCAAACTGCTCTTCGGTGGTAAGCTGTAAGGCATTTCTCGAACTGAGTCAGAGCTCCAAATGGGCAACAGTCAAGGAAAATCGTTTATGCCGTAAGTGTTTAAAACCACATTACTATCGGAACTGCCGCTCAAAGGTTCGTTGCGGTATAAACGGTTGCGACCTGCTACATCACAGACTGCTGCACAATCTATCAACACCAAAGGCAGAACATCAGGCTTCGGAGGTATTAAATTACCACAACCAGAGCAGTAAACAGTCCATTCTATATCGCTACGTGCCAGTTATTCTCTATGGCGAAAACAGGACCGTGCACACGTACGCCTTTCTCGATGACGGATCCTCGATAACCTTAATGGATCAAGACATGGCAAACGAACTAGATCTTCATGGCGTGGTTCACCCCCTCTGACTGAAGTGGACGGCCAACTCTCACCGTTACGAAGACAACTCCCAGCATATCGACGTCGATATCTCAGGCATTTGTAAGTCAGCAAAAAAAATACCGCCTGACAAATGTTCGGACCGTGAAATCACTTGACCTGCCAGAGCAATCCCTGAACATGTCCGATTTATCAAAATTTTATCAACATCTCAAGGGCGTCCCTGCTACTTCTTATGGCGCCATACGTCCACGTATCCTCATCGGGTTAGACAACATGAAGCTTGGATTCGCCACGAACTCTATCGAAGGATTAGGAGATAATCAACCGTTTGCCTCCAAGACGCGACTCGGATGGGTAGTGTACGGCCCGAGAGGCGAAAATTCTAGCGTTTCAAGAGTTAGCCAAATATCTCACCATAGTGTCAGCAGCTGCGACTGCAATGAAGACCACGACCATCGATTGCAACAACTGGTAAAAAACTTTTTCACTCTAGAAGGCCTCGGAGTGACCAAACAGGAATCACCTTTAACATTCCGAGATGACCAGCGGGCACACGACCTACTTCGTGCTACCACTCGACGAAAAGAAAAAGAGCTTCGAAACAGGTCTCCTATGGAGGTTCGACAACGTCCAACTGCCCGATAACCGAGAAATGGCGATAAGGCGCCTCTCGTGCCTAGAGAAACGAATGCGGCGTGATCCTGAACTCAGGGAGAGTCTGAATGAGAAAATCGGTCATTACCTCTCGAGAAATTACATCCGCAAGCTTTCTGAAGTGGAAGCTAAACGGCGAGGTCCGCGCACATGGTATTTGCCTGTATTCCCCGTGACAAATCCGAACAAACCAGGAAAGCTGAGGCTGGTATGGGATGCCGCAGCGAAGTTTCAAGGGGTGTCGCTGAATTCAGTCCTACTTAAAGGGCCCGACCAACTAAAGCCCCTCAATTCAGTAATGTTCCGGTTTCGTCAAAGGAAAATTGCTATATGCGGGGACATCCGCGAAATGTTCCATCAAGTTGGAATCCAGAAAGCAGATCAAGACTCACAAAGTTTTTTGTGGCGGGACGACGAGACGAAAAAGATGCCGGAGGAGTACGTTATGAACGTGATGACGTTTGGGGCTACCTGTTCGCCGAGTAGTGCCCAATATATCAAAAATTTAAACGCAGAACGGTTTAAAGCTAGATTTCCTAGAGCAGTGGAGTCGATCATCCAAAGTCATTACGTGGATGACCTTTTGGACAGCGTGGATACCATCGACGAGGCGATTCAGTTGGCCCGAGATATCAAACACATACATAGTCGGCTGGATTTGAAATCAGGAACTGGATGTCCAACTCATCAGCAATAGTCAACGCAATGCATGATCAAGTCGAGAGCGAAGTCGACCTCAACATCGGCGCGGAGTCTGACTCCGAAAAGGTTCTAGGCATGTGGTGGAGTATCACCGATGACGTGTTCTCCTTCAAGATAAAGATATCTGAGCACGATAAAGATTTGTTTTCTGGCGAACGACATCCAACCAAACGTGAGCTGCTTCGTACGCTAATGAAAATTTTCGACCCGTTGGGGCTTATAGCAAATTTCCTCATATTTGTGAAAATCTTACTGCAAGATGTGTGGCGATCAGGAATAGGCTGGGACGATAAGATTAGAAATCCGGAATTTCAAAAGTGGCTTACCTGGTTAGAAGTCCTGCCGAGTATAGCAGCAGTTAAGATTCCGAGCTGCTATCTGAGGATTACAACATTCAAACAAGCAAGCGAAACCGAATTACATGTGTTTGTAGATGCCAGCGAGGAGGGGTACGCTGCTGTGGCGTATTTCCGAGTTGTCGATGGAGCTACGACAGAGTGGTCCCTAGTTGCTGCAAAAACTCGAGTCGCACCTCTTAAGATGCTTTCCATCCCACGGCTGGAACTGCAGGCAGCGGTTCTCGGATCAAGGCTGGCGAGCTGCATCATAAAGGAGCACTACATAACGGTTAGCAGCAGACATTTTTGGTCAGACTCCCGCAATGTTTTGAGTTGGATTAGATCCGACCATAGACGGTACAGTCAGTTTGTGGCATTTCGAGTAAGTGAAATTTTGGATACGACCGAAGTCAATGAATGGCATTGGATTCCAACTAAATTAAATGTGGCGGCAGATGGTTAAACGGCCCACAATTTCTTCGCGAACCCAAGGAAAACTGGCCCGAATTTGCTGACCCGTACTTTAATAAAACTACCGACGAGGAGCTAAGGCCGAAATACTTAAACCACCACTCAGATGCAGGTGGAAATGTAACCCCACGACCGCACATATTACAGCCCGAACGCTATTCGGACTGGAAACGACTTCTACGAATAACAGCTCTTGTTCTAAGGTATGTTAATAACCTAAAATCTAAAATTTGTCCCACAGAATCGCCGCAAACTGGCTGCATTCAGCAAACAGAATTTACTAAGGCAGAGAACTACCTGTTTCGCCAGGCGCAGCGCGATATTTATTCCAAAGAGATGACAGCTCTTGATTCAAAAGGAAGAATCTGCAAGACGAGCCCCCTATGGCAACTCTCACCGTATCTAGATGTCCACGGAGTTCTAAGGATTAAAGGTAGGATCGATACTCAGAATGTGACGAGTAGCGAGGTAGGACGGCCGATTATCTTGCCGAGGGGCCACCATGTAACGACGCTTATAATCCGCGACGTTCATAACAGGTACCATCACTGTAACCAGGAAACGGTAGTAAATGAACTGCGCCAAAGGTTCTTCATATTTCGATTGCGAGTTGCAACGCGGGCGGAACGAAAACAGTGCCAGCGATGTAAGACCCAAAACGCCGAACCTCGTTCTCCGATGATGGCTGGGCTTCCCGCTGCTCGACTTTCAGCATATTGTCGACCCTTTTCGTACATCGGTATCGACTATTTTGGCCCAATAAACGTGTTAATCGGGCGGCGACTCGAAAAAAGATGGGGGGTTTTGATAACCTGTTTGACTATTCGAGCGGTCCACATCGAGGTGGCATCGACCTTGACGGCCGACTCGTGTATTATGGCGATCCGTAACTTTATGGCCAGACGGGGAACCCCAATCGAAATTTTCAGCGACCGAGGTACAAACTTCACAGCGGCCAGTAAGGAACTTCATGAAGCACTACGACTAGTCGACCAGGATAAGATGGTAAGAGAGTTTACAAATGCTCAAACTAGATGGACATTTATTCCCCCGCTATCGCCACATATGGGTGGTAGTTGGGAAAGGTTAGTCCAATCCGTCAGGAGAGTTCTTCACCGCATTATTCCCAATAAGAACCCAACCCACGAAGTCCTTCAAAACGCCTTGATTGAAGTAGAGCATGTATTAAACTGTCGACCGCTAACGTACGTCCCAGTGTCGGACGAAAACTGTGAAGCAATTACCCCAAACCACCTTCTGCTAGGCTCATCGAATGGTTCCAAGCCGTGGGCTCCACTTAATAACGACGGAGCCGCAATTCGAAAAAATTGGCTAATGTCCCAACGATATGCTGATGCTTTCTGGAAACGATGGGTACTGGAGTACCTTCCGACCCTGACAAGGCGGTCAAAGTGGTTTGAACCACAAAATCCAATTGAAGTTGGCGACATTGTTATCATCGTTGATCCTGCCAATCCCCGAAACTGCTCGCCAAAAGGGAGAGTCATCGCGACCAAGCTCGCCAAGGATGGTCAAGTTAGATCGGCCACAATTAAGACCATCAGTGGCATATACGAGAGGCCCGCCGTCAAGTTAGCTGTGTTGGATGTTAGAGCAGAAACAGAGGTGGTAAGTCCAGGACTGCCCATACCGGGGGAGGGTGTGGACGCAACCCAACACAAACGTGCGGACACACCCCTATCAGAAAGCGAATGACAGGTGTCAAGTTGACACAAGAAAAGGCGCTCAATAGGAAAAAAGGAAAAGAACTGGAATAGATGCTAGGTGACTAAAAGTAAGAAAACATATAAAACATTAATAAAAAGTATATTGTATTTGTATTTCCCTTTATAGGAAATTTTTAATAAATTCTAATTGAAATATTAAAAAAACTGAATATCTACCTGCGTCTTTTATTCCAACACAAGCGATTGCCAAAAATTCTGTTTACCACACACCTGTGGGAAGCAAAACTTCAGCGTTAATTATAATTGTTCCACATGCTGCTTTAAGATTGAAGCAGTCAAGTCTTTCAAATATCTCGGAGTTCTCATTGATAACAAACTAAATTGGAAGGCACAAGCCCTACAGTTAAAATCATATATGACTTTATTAACACGGAAAATGTATGTCCTGAAGCTATACTGCTCGCAGAGAGTACTTTCAATGCTTTATTATGGCTTAGTCCAGTCAAAGCTTCAATATGGGATTGTTAGTTGTGGAGGCACCTATCTAAGTACCCTAAGTGCACTAGTCGTTGCCCAAAAGCATATAATTAGAATTATGTGTGGCAAAAATCGCTATACGGAAAGTTGGCCACTTTTTACAAGTCTTCAAGTATTTCAAAGAGTTCTTTAAACGAAGCGGTAATGTTCCTTTTAGGAATTCTTCGACTTATAACTTACGAGTAAACAACATGGTACTTTTTGACATTCCACACGTACACAAAACACATTTTATGAATTTTTATATAGTTACTTCGCGTAGAATGTTTAACAAACTTCCTATGTCTATACGAGCCAAACAAAACTCTCAATATTTTTTTAAAATCACTTAAAGATTGGCTTTTTACTATGGACCCTTTAAGCTTGGAGCTACTGTTGAAAATTATAACATAGTTTATTAAAAAAATGCAAAAAGATTTATTTATTATTATTATTATTTTTTTTTCTTTTTTTTCGGTTTATCTTTTAAATTTTTAAAGTTGTAACTAAAGAACACCTGATGGTACCCCACGTCAGTTATTCTTGCATTTATTCATATATTTTCCATGGATCTTTCAACACAAACTTAGGTTGTAGAAGGATCTTCAATTTGTTCATCATTTTTTACTAGTAAAATAATTTTTTTCATCCTAAATTAAAGAATTATCTATTGTTAGCTAGTAAGGTAATAATGAATAAATAAATACAAATACAAAAAATACAAATGTTAAGCTCTACCAGGAATATCGGAATATGACTTCTGCCTCAAGCAAGTTTGTTATAAGCGATCATGCTGTGTTTCTCCCAGTCCGTCATTCATTTTTTTTCATTTTATATGCATTTTTATTATATGACTTAAATTACTCTTATATGCTAAACAAAAAACGCTTAAAAATTAGCTTAAATTACTTACAAATAATCTTATTCTAACTTACTGGCCCCATGCGGGCACTCTAAGTTAAACCTAACACTTAAACTATGTCTTTCGACGAATCTTACAGTCTACTTTTATTTCTATTTTAACATTAATTAATACTAACACTAAGAAAATAAATTTTAATCAAAAACTTAGTATATGGACATTTTTTAATTTTGTATAAAACTTCAAACTAAAGCCTACAAACTACCTAAAAATAAATTTTAATCTACTTAACCTACTTACATCTAACACAAACACAGACATACATAAATATATATATATACATAATATATATATACGTAATATATAAATACATGCATATATATATATATATATATTTTTTTCGGATTTTATATTTTTTTTTTTCTTAAAACTAACTTAATCCTACCTAAAACTATGTAAGCCGGCCATGGCTAAAAAGAAAAAAAAAAATAGGCTGGCCCACTTTGCTTCACATGAAGCTACATATCACTGAAGGAGTTTGACGACGAAGCATCCTCCCCTTCAACAAGCCACCAAAAGATTTGGTGCTGCTGAGCAACATCTCTCATGTCGCGACTCCCTACCGCCCTACTGAACCGGAGACGCTCCGCAGTGCCATGTGCGACGTCTCTGTCGTAGTTGAGTCGCCTGTCCGCAGCTGTTCGAGCAACGTGGAAGATTAGCGGCACCGCCAATCTGTCCTGGATCAGACCTTTGCTATCTAGATAGAGGAACGCCTCTGGAGGAATAAAGCCATCAAAGCGAACTCTCTCGAGATACATATAATTGGGGTAGTAAGCCCCGGAGATCAGGTTGTTCGATGAGGTCATTGCTCTTGCAATGTGCCTTCGAGTCAACTTAATGATGAAATTGTCCACTCTTATTAGATTCGCCCTATTGTGCAAGACCTCATTGGGATAGAATTTTATGTACTGAGACTCTGGTGTTCTGTATAAGCGAAGACAAGTCCTAAGACAAGCCCTCTCAAACACCCGAATCTTTTCCAATAAACTTGCTCTCACGTTGAACCACACGGGACATCCAAATACAAGCATGGGCCTGATAAGGGCCATGTAGCAGATTACCTTCACCCTCGCATCGAGTTGGCTGTTATAAAACAGTCTCTTTGTAAGGGCAAAAGCACCTCTGGCTCTGGCCAGAACAACATCTATATATTTGTTAAAATACAGATATTGATCTAGCCAGATCCCAAGGTATCTGACTACATTTCGACAAGCAAGTGGCTGCCCGTGCTGCCCCACGATCGAGAACTTTCGCCAATTCTTTCTGGTATCCCTAGAGGCCCCAGACAAAGGCGTCCTAAACAGAATGGTTTCCGACTTCTGAAAGTTGATTTTCAACTTCCAGTCATCGCAATATCGCTTAATTTTGTTGAAGTCACGCTGTAAAAGTGTATTAATGACCTCAATCTTTGGACCCGATCTGTACGCGATTATGTCGTCTGCGTACGCTATGGCATGGTGAAGTGAACTTATCAGATCACTCGTGTAAAGGTTGAATAGGATCGGCGAATTTACCGCACCTTGTTGCAGACTGTTTTTAATGTTAAATGTTCCAGCAGAAGTCACATCGCAATTCTTCACGATGAACTGTCTACTGGAGAGCATATCGAAAAGAATATACAGCAGTGGTTTACTAATGCCCAACCTGTCCAGCTTGAAAAAGAGACCTTCTAACCATACGGTATCGAAGGCTTTCTCCAAGTCAATCAGGCAGGCACCAGTGCACTGTTTCTTGCCTTTGTTCCATTGGATATCAGAAACCAGTTTCGACGCAGCATGAATAATATCATGCCACGCTTTGAAACCGAATTGATTATCCGGAACTATATGTTTGTCCTCAACCCACTTATTCAGGACTCTATTGATCACCTTCTCGAACACCTTACTGATGTTTGGAAGAAGACTGATCGAGCGGAGATTCGCCGGATTGGAAGTGTCTTTATCCCTTTTGGGGATGGGATGTACCACCGCAGTTTTCCAATGCGCTGGATAATGTGCATTATTCATTGCATTATTAAACAGGGTGGTATAAATGTTCACCGCTTCTAGAGGGAGATGTCGAAGCACAATATTCGGTATTTCATCGGTTCCCACTGATTTCTTACTTCTAAGTGATTCGAAGATCGTTTGGAGCTCTTCCTTCGAAATGAACGGGGGTAGTACCCTATCGTTGGTGATGACATTATTTGCCATATTCTCGTCACTGAACTGGGTGAAACCCGAGCTCTCGAATCGCCAATTCACTATTTCATTTCGAAGGCAGAAATTGTGCGCAAGGACTCGATTCTCCAGATCGTGGTTCGGGCCAATGATAACATTCGCCTTGTACACTTCCTGGAAAGTCGCTCCTATAGCCTCTACCTGCTCCTGCGGATCCTCGATCACAAAGAAGTTGTCATCATCAACAGCCTCATTTGGATCTATGCCCGCTGCTACCAGTATTTGTTCGTTGTTCGTCGTTCGGGCGATTTTAAGACACTGAAGGTCGTTTTTATTTTTCCTCCGAAATATTTTATTTATTTGCGGGAACATATTCGGGTTGCTGGTGTTTACAGCCCGAATTTTATTGTTCCAATACAAACTTACAGAATTTCTGCAATTTTCCTTTATTGATGTTTGGAGGTTTTTAATCGACGACTTCAGTGTCATGATCTCCGGGTTATGTCTGTCAGTAAACTGTCTGTACAAGGATTTTAGTCTTGACAGCAGTCTACTTTTATGTCGGTGCAGTGCGTCAATAGTTGCGTTGCGGAATAAGTCTTCTTCGTCAGTGTGTTGGTACCGAGGTATTGTTCTGTCCATTGTTCGTTTAACTGTCTCGTCCATTAGTCTTAGATACCTGTCAATCTCCTCGTTTGACAGATTTCTGTTGGACGGTGGGTAGAGCGAATTCGAGGAGAGTGCTCTAGTCAGTGTTCTGGTGAAGTGTGTCCAACGCACCCGACTATAATTGTAGGAATGCCTTTGGACAAACTCATCCAATTCCGCAATTTCGTTGGGAACAGTTATTTCGGTGCTGAGACCGCAATGGTCACTGTCATACACGAAAGTGCGTAGACAGTTTGTAGTTTGTTGGTTAGTACATGTCAGTTGTATTCGTGAGTCGAACAGTAGAAGATCCAAATAGGACCCGTGTCTGGGAAACGACGGACTATCCGTCGCCTTAAGCCCGAGTCGATACATCACACTGTGCTGACCCCACCAATTGAATAGTAGGTTCCCTCTAGTATTTGGTGTATTATTTCCCCAATCACTATGTTTGGCGTTGAAATCTCCGCCGATAATAAAATAGTTGTCTTCCAATTCCAGCCTCAGAAATCGAAAAAGTGTCTCGAGCTCTGAGATAAATAAGGTGGATTGAGTAGCCGTAGGTGCATAGACAGATACCATGTACAACCGCTTTCCACTACGGAGAGGGATATACACGATGCATGCTTCCAGCACCTGAAATCTACGTACTACACGACTGTATACTCTTTTAAAACGAATACCTTTTCGTACGAAAATCGCAACGCCACCACCCTGAATGGAGTTGGGTCGGTTTCTCCGTACTATTTTCTATCTTCTGTGCCTCATTTTGTGTCTTTTGGTAAGCTTAGTTTCGCTAACCAAAAGCACATCGGGGGCTTGGTCTTTAAGCAACTTAAATAGTGCGGCTCGTCGTTCGAGCCTAATCAGTGAATTCACATTCACAGCAAGGACCTTCAGGGTTTGCTCCGCCACGTACGTACCCATTACGGCAAAAGGTGCGTTAGGCCAGGCAGCAGCTCGTATACTTGATCCACCCGCGCGGTCTGTTCAGTTAGATGACGTTGGAGCTGAGCCATCTGCCCCTGGATAGAGAGCAAGATAGCTAGCATGTCGGGAACTGGTTCCGGTGCTCTGGGCGCTGGAGCCTGAGAAGCAACCTTCGCTTGTTATACCGTATTTCCCCTACCTGCCGCCATTTGAGCGTAGGTAACATGGGGAGTAACGGCTGGAGTTTGTGAATGCACGGGTGGACGTTTAACTTCCACTTTCTGCTGCCGGGCCAGATTTATTCTTTTAATGTACTGGAATTTGGGACAACCCCGATAATTTGCGGTGTGTCCCGTGTTCCTACATAAAGCACAAGAGAGTTGGCTTTTTTCAGATGCTCCGTCCTTACCCAGAGCGCATTCCTCGGACTTGTGGTTCTTTCCGCACTTCACGCATCGAGGCTGCATTTCGCAGTTCGACGCGGCGTGCCCGAACCTTTGGCAGCGAACACATTGCAAAATGTTTTCGCTCCTTTTTAATTTTTCCCAATGGACAACCTGGAGCTCCTCCGGATCAGTCGACGGTTCCAATCCCCTCAGCAGCATTGTTTGCAGCTTGTCCCCCTTCGGGGTGTAGGAGTTCTCCCAGTCCGTCTTCCGGTGATTGTGCTCGATGAAAGAGGAAGATAATAGCTAAGAAATGCAGACTGAATGCACACAAATGCTCCGGTCTGGAGAGACTTCGATTGCAACTCGGAGAGCAAAGCAGTAGAGGAAGACCTAGCTTGCACAAATGATGAATGACAAAAGACCCCGAAAACCCAACAAAGTGCCAGCCCCAGTACGTACTTAAAATTAATCTGTCCAATATTTGTCTTGTATACAAGACATGTAGTCTGATGGGTCTGCTGAAAAAGATTATCAAAATCCAAAGGCTTTCCAGTACCTTTGGTAGGCAATTCCAACTAAAAGGCAATTCAATATAAATATGAAGAGTTTTATTTTAGTAAATATTCGCTTTATATTAAAAATTATTGACAATTGATTAACCTATTAATATAATTTACTTATTATTTTATATTTAATGGGATGATAAAACTTAATCTCTTTTTAGCTATACTTAAGTATTTGTTGGATAATTTTAAAATTGCTATCTAGAAACATATGTATGCATCTTCTTTGGGTTTTTTTTTCTCGTTTTATATATATGTATGTATACTTGAGCATAGTAATATACTCGTAATATGTAATCATAAGCAATCGTAGATATAATATCTTTATATTGTAGTGTTTTTGATAAATTTAAAAAAAAAAAACGGTATCGCATGTAAATGATGTAAATGATAATATCATATTTGAGTTGATACAGAGGAGATTTAAATTCATTTTAAAGTTTCCAAATAATATGTACTTTTCGTTGAGTATTTGCATTTTTTTTTTATTTGTTTTCCTAGGACTACCATATTTCTAATTGCTTTCGCATAGTTTTTGTTTTTGTTTTTTTATTCATAATATATATACAAACTCTTTGGACTAAGTTATTCTTCGATAAATGCTTGCAAAACTTTACACATTTTCCTTGAAAACCAAATAAGTAAGGAAGGAAAAAGAAAACCTAATTCGGACGTTAACAAAGAGGTTTTTGAAACCAAACTACAACTACCTGTGAATAAACAAAGTGTTTAGTAAAAGTAATTTTCGAAGGTTACGTACAAGTGTATATACAAAAAATTGTGTTTTGTTTTTTTCTTTAATTCTCCTAACTTATAATTTACAGATTTTTTTTTTGTTTAGTTCTATTTAAATTTACAATAGAAATTAATATTCAGTAACCGTTCAACATCTCTGGCATGTATGTATGGTATGCTCGTAAGTTCGTCCGATAGTCCTGTGGCAAGTCAAACTGTTTTATACTTTCAACTCTATTTTGGAATTGGTCTGCGCTTAAAAACTAGGAACTATACTTGTAATTTAAATTTGTAATTTTTTTTTTCATCTTTTACTCTTTTTTGGATTTTTGTTTTGTTTAAAATGTAAATTTAAACTTGCTAACTTCGTATATGTATGTATATGAATATGGTTAAAGATATGTAAGTAGGTTT
Organism: Volucella bombylans; assembly: GCA_949129095.1. Lineage (NCBI taxonomy): Eukaryota > Metazoa > Arthropoda > Insecta > Diptera > Syrphidae > Volucella > Volucella bombylans. The sequence goes on along the minus strand of OX422144.1, from coordinate 166,156,455 downwards.
TGAAAATATTATCGTAATTTTTGTTGTTTTGTTTTTTTTTTCTTTATAATTATATGAGTGGGTGAGTATTTAGATCTTGATAAATTAGTTGACTGTTTCACTTTGTTTCATACTCGTAACACGACATTTTTTTACGAGTAAGTCGTACATTTATAGGATTTTGTGTAGAATTTAAACGTCGTTGCTGCAGGGCTTTAGAGAAAGTTCTTCTTAGTTGAGGTGTCGAGCGGGTTCCGAATTCCGTCTTTATCTTTTGTAGTTATCGGTGGACCCTTGGATTCAAAATTTGGTTTGCTCATTGCTAGGGCTGGATTAAGATCTAGCACAGTGCGTGGACTTATAGCGACAATACTGGCACCAATCGGACCTATTTAGGATCAACAAACGTAAAAGCTTGAATTCGATTCATAGTATAAACCATATTTCTTTTCAATTTTCTAAATAAAATGCGTATGAAACGTTCATGCATAGCTAAACAACACAACATTTTTGTGAGGGTGCATATATGGTATAAATGAACTTAAAAATTGCTAATACACGATTATGTTTGCATGCTTTTGTGACCGGTTATGGGGGTGGGGTGAGGGTTAAAAATGCAGCTCAAACAATACTACTCATATTTGGATTTTAGAAATTCGTAAGTGCGTGTTCAAAAACTGGCGCCATGGAATAAAATCAAAAAGAAAACAAAAAAAACAATAAATAAAAAAACCAAACTAAATAGGTTTCCTTTAAAATCGTAATTGTATACATTTTCAACACTCCCCAATGTTTCCAACGAGAAATGTTTTGTTTTCGTAAACTTGGATTTTAGTCAAAACTGAACGCCATATCTGAAATGGAAGTTTGAATGGAATACCACTGTAAAGATAACTTTAATTGTTTGTAGATTTGTTTGTTTATTTATTAGCTTACGAGTATTAATTTGCTAACTACTTCTATTAATTTATTTTACTGTAAATTCATATTTTTAGATGGTTGGTTTACACGAGCTGTTGCGACAGATCTGGCAGCACCTTTGCTGTGATTGACAGATGTCAGGAAATGTCATGAACTGACGTTTTGCTCCACGCGTTCTTTTTCTGAGTGGATTTGGCGGCATACGGACATAGGAAACGAAAAGGAGACATCAAACGAGTTTTTAAATAAATATAAGACAGTAGAAAATTATTTGGGCGTTATGTGACGTTTGCGTGAAGCAATGCGCCGAAAGAGACTAGAATTGTGGGCAGAAAACTCGTGGATTTTGCACCATGATAACGCACCGTCGCAGAGTTCCATCATTATTCGTAATTTTTTGACGAAAAATGCAATAAATACCATCCAACAGCCGCCGAATTCACCTGATTTGGTCCCTGTGACTTTTTTCTGTTCAATCGAGTTAAAAAACCACTACGAGGGAACGGGGAACGCGTTTCAGCAGCCGAGAGGAAGTAATGGAAAAATCGCAGGATACACTGGTGGACATACCGAAAACCGAATATAAAAAATGTTTCGAGGATTGGATCAAGCGCTGGTATAAGTGTGTTGCAGTCGGACAATATAGATTTAGATGAATTTTTAATTTTCTGAATATGTTCCGGGAACATTTTGATCAAGGTGGTATGACTGAGCACATAGACAGCAGTAAATTTTACACATTAAATGCACCCCAGAAGGTTATAAGGATATTGTTAGTATTTCATTCTCTGCCATAAAACATACTTTTACGAGTCTTTCGTCATCACAATAAGACGAAATTTTAAACTTTAACTTCTAACTAAGAAGTTGCTAAACAAATAAAAAAAAATTCATTACGCTTCGGCTTAAGTGAGGATTGATATTGTAAAGAACTATCGCATAAGAGTAATCCAGGAATGTCAAATGCATTACTATACCCGTGGATATTCTTAATTTATTTTTAAACTTTATGAACATGTCTTATGTGGTAGATTCTAACCCAAGAAGCATAATACTTTTTCCTTTTAGCTCCTGCAAAACATCTGACACTTTAGTGGTATTATATCTCAGTAATAACATTTTTAATGTCTCAAGTCCGCCGGGAGTTCATTATAAGCACATAATTTTTATTAATATTTTAGGAGCAGAGTGTTGCTTCAAACAATGGGTAAGCTATGACGTTTATACGGCCGTATGAGTTATTACGTGACATCGTGTGTGGATGATGAGATGGGGGATAAAACAGATGCGCCTGACGTATCTTCCAGGCAAGTGCCTTTTAAAGTCTTCGGGCGTAGCGTGTTGAAGACGGAATATAGATTTTATGTGACCTTGAAGAGACACTCGAATATAAATTTGGCGATGTCATCGATGTTCAACTCACCACAGAGGACAAGGTCAATTTCAGAGTCTACGCAGACATAGGGTGGGGTTTTATGTATATGCACGACAGAACGTGATACATAAACAAGGAGTTACATACATACACATATGGTATTATGTGTGGAGCTCTTTCTGCATATTTTGAATCCGAGCACGTAAATTAAGTTGGTCTGTTCGATGAGTACGGCAACTACAGCGAAACAAGCACTATTAATTTTGTTTAGAACATTAGGGCTCCTTTCTACTAATTTTACTTGAATGTTTTCAAAAATTAAGATTTTTCAAAAACTATTCGAGAAATGGCTAGAAATTTATCTAAATCAGAGCGAGACTCGCCACTTCTGATAACGTTTGAGCAACAAGTTTTTGTGTTTGGTATCATCCTTAGAGCCAAAAGAACAGTTATTTTAAGTTATAAACAAAAGGCACGCAAAAAACGCGATGGAAATACGAGTAACGTCGCCAAAATACATCAAAGACTCCTACGGGCACTTACTAACAAACGAAAAGGACATCTGTGATAGGTGGCTTTCATACTGTAGGAACCTGCTTAACAAACAGTTTCCACGTGATCGCGTCCCTGCAGCTGATCTATTCGAAGAAGAAGTTGCTGACTTTTCAACAGAAGAAACAAGTATAGCTATCGGAAAAATGAAACGCGGGAAAGCGGCGGGACCAGACAACATCCCATCAGAGTTTTGAAGAGCTGTCGAAATTCTTGAATAAAATAAAATGCGGACAAACTATGCCGAATCAATGGAGAAGTAGCTTTTTGGTTCCGTTATACAAAGGCAAAGGCGACACGCGAGAATGCAACAACTACCGCTCAATCAAGCTGATGTCACACACGATGAAAATCGTTGAAAGAGTTTTAAACGAACGTCTTCGCGAAATTATAAAGCTTGACGATAGCCAGTGTGGATTCGTGGAAGGAAGATCGACGGTGGACGCAATCCAAAGCTTGCGAATATTAACGGAAAAACATCGGGATTCGTCAAAAGATCTGCATATGGTATTTATTGATCTAGAAAAAGCATTCGATCGTGTGCCTAGAGATCTCATATGGACCGTGTTGAGATCTCAAAAGGTACCGGAAACGTATATACGAATGATACAAGACATGAATGGAAACGTCAAAACTGCTGTTAAATGTACCGCCGGACTTACGAGAGAATTTCCCGTAAATGTCGGAGTGCATCAAGGAAGCGTTCTTAGCCCTTTCCTCTTTAATGTGGTACTAGACTATCTACGAGTACCAAATGTAACATCGATTCTCTTCGCCGACGACGCAGTGTCGTAGATTTACAAAACGTCCTAAGCAAATGGAAAGACGCGCTAGAGAAAAACGGGTTTAAAATAAGTCGCTCAAAGACGGAACATTTGACCTGCCCATTTTCGGATCCACCGCGACCTATTCCAGATATAATGTTGGACGGAATAGTTCTTCCGAAAACCACTAGGGTCAAGTATTTAGGATCAATCGTTAACGTAGAAGCGAAATGTGACGACAACGTAAGGCACAGAGTAAGTGTGGGGTGGATGAAATGGAAAATCCCGTTAAGAAGGCAATATCAACTAAGGTAGCTCCTACTAAAAGAAAACTAGGTAGAAAAAAGAATTCCTGGATTGCTCAGATGGCAAATGCACAACAACGCCTGGGTCTAACCGCCGAAGCGATACAGGACCGAGCAGTATGCAGACGCGTTCTGCATACTCGGTGTTTAAAAAATACAGCCCAAAAGTCTTAAAGGAAACAATTTAAACCATGGGAATACAGCGAAAACCCCAAGGAATCACTACATACCCAAACCACACGCAATAAGAAAAATATATACGCATATATAAAAATATTTCTATTTCGGAGACAGAGAATATTGTGTGGCATCAAAGCGCAAATAACCTATAGGGATTAAGTCATCTAAATACATATATAAAAGACAAAGTATTTTTAATCAAAAATAATGAAATGCGCAATAAATCAAAAGAGCTATTTAGCATGTTAATTCATGAGAAATAACCGAGTACTGGCATTAGAGTTCGATTAGAAAACGAAGTATGATAGATTTAGATGAATAAACTTGTATTTTTAATTTTCTGAACAAATTCCGGGAACTTTTTGATCATGTATTTTGACGAGTATGTTAAGGGGGTTCCCCCGTATGACGGCCTGTTTTTTTAAGCAGTTTTTGGGAATTTTTTAAGCATCTTATGAAAAGATAGAACTTTGAATTGTTTAGCATTTATTTATTACTATTTCAAGAGTATGTAAAGGGTCCGCCATCTAACTTTTTTTTTTCAACTAGTGCTTATTTCGTGAATGGTAACACTTAGCTCATGTCTGATTTGACAGATAATTAGTTTTATCCTTCCGCTGAACGAATATGGTTGTGTATGTGCTTGAACAATGCTGGGAAATATTGCGACATTACTTTGAAAATCATGGTAATGTTGCAGAATGTGTGCGAAAATTGCGTACGGATTTTGGAAGAAGAGAAGCACCGTCAGCTCCGTATGTTCGTTATCTTGTGAAAAAAGTGAAAGAAACTGGCATCCTCATCGATAAACCAAAGCGTGAAAAGCCAAAAACAGTGCGTACACCCGAGAATATTACTGCTGTGGCAGAAAGTGTGCGTGAAGCGCCATCAACATCAATTCACCGTCGTTCTCAACAATTGAACATTTCGGAGACATCGTTGAGACGAATTTTGCATAAAGACCTTGGTATGACGCCATACAAAGTCCAATTGGTTCAGGAGTTGAAGCCAACTGACCATCCAATGCGTTTTCGCTTCGCTAAGTGGGCCTGCGATCGACTTAGAGAAGATGCCGATTTTGCCAAAAAAAATCATCTTTTCAGATGAAGCTCATTTTGATCTTGGCGGGCATGTAAACAAGCAAAATTGTCGCATTTGGGCACAGAAAACCCGCACGCATACATTGGAAAGCCGATACACCCAAAACGAGTCACTGTTTGGTGCGGATTTTGGTCCAGAGGCATAATTGGGTCATTTTTCTTCGAAAATGAGCAAGGAGTGTCCGTTACAGTCAATGGAGATCGTTATTGGGCCATGTTGAACGAATTTTTGTTCACAAAAATTGAAGAGGAGGATATTGGTAACATTTGGTTTCAACAGTACGGCGCTACGTGCCACACAGCCGAAGCTACACTCGATGTTTTGCGCCCTGTTTTTGAAGATCGCATTATCAGCCACAGAGCTGATGTCGTTTGGCCACCTCGGAGCTGCGATTTGACACCGTTGGACTATTATTTGTGGGGTGCCGTAAAAAATAAGTGTTACGCCGACAAGCCAGAGACAATTGACGCTTTAAAGGACAATATTCGTGAAGCCATTGGTGAAATACAGCTGCACACAATCGATAATGTGCTTAAAAATTGGACCGATCGTGTAGGCTACTGCATGGCCAGCCGAGGCAGCCATTTGAATGAAATTATTTTCCATTATTAACCGGAAGGATAAGACTAATTATCTGTCAAATCAGATATGAGCTAAGTGTTACCATTCACGAAATAACGTTAGATGGCGGACCCTTTATTTTTGATAGCTCACGCATGATTTATGATATGTGTCAAAGTCAAAGAACAACGCTTACAAATTATTGAATTTTATTATCAAAATTCGCGCTCTGTGAAAAATGTTTTTTGTGCGCTTCGACCATTTTACGGTCGTCATAATCGACCTACTGAACAAGCAATTCAAGCCATAATGACCAAATTTCACACCAATTTCACGTTATAGGACATCAAGCCACTATGTGTAGAGCGCGTAGAGAGGAAAATATTGCGGCTGTATCCGCCAGTGTTAATAAAAACCGTGATTTGTCCATTCGTTGCCATTCACAAAATACAGTTAACAAAACAAAATACAGCTCGTGCAAGAACTGAAGCCAAACGACCTGCTACAGCGTCGAGTTTTCGCTGAGTGGGCTTTTCTAAGGCTTGAGAAAGATTCGGTTTTTTATCGAAAAATTTTCTTGCGGATTTCTGGTTGAATTGGTACGTTAATAAACAATACTACCATATTTGGTCCGATGAGCAACCTCAGGCAACACAAGAAAGAGCATTCAATGCACCCGCAGAAATGCACTGTTTGCTGCGGTTTATGGTTCAGCGGAATCATTGGCCCGTATTTTTTCAAATATGACCGTGAGAACGAGCTGAACCTGACCAGTTACAAGTTACCGGTCATATGTAGACCCTGTTGGTGGCAGGATCGCCGGTAGTCCGTACTAGGACTTAAATCATGGTACCATGGGAGTCAAAAGTCCGAAGCCTGACTTGTTAGAATTAAGCCCCCTTGTGAGAGCGTCATGGTGGGTGTGGTTTAAAACCAATATAGAGTTGCAATAAGTACTGAGTGCTGTGACCCTCGACTCATACTAATAGTGCAGCTTGTGCCCCAACAGAGTTCCGAATTGGTATCAAAGTGGAATGACGGAGAGCGATGGCAAGACTTGTTCTTGCTCCCATGGATGTACGGGCATCCCGTAAACTTAAGTCTACATGACAGGTGTTTACGTAAAAAACTTGACACTATGACTGTGATATGTGGATCCAGGAAGTCCACGCAAATCGATGGATCAATTGAGAAATGAGTTCAGTAAGCAATTTATCTCTCGTTTTGGACCGATGAATTGGCCGACTTGATCGTGCGATTTGACGCCTTTAGACTAAGTTTCATGGGGATACGTCAAATCACTTGTCTATGCCGATAAACCAGCGTCAATTGCAGTCTTGGAAGACAACTTTACACGTCTTATTAGCGGGATACCAGCAAATAGGCTGGAAAAAGTGAATCAAAATTGGACTCTCCGTATGGACCATTTAAAACGTAGTCATGGTCAGCATTTACATGAAACAATCTTGAAAAATCGTTGACTTATAAACTTAAATAAAAATTGTATACACTTTTGCAATTTTCCTGTGTTTTATGCTGACAATTAAAAGTAAAATGCTTAAAAAATCCAGTTTTCGTTTGGCAGTCGTTGGAAGACCTTCTAAGTGTAGCTGTGAAAAGCACCGGGAAAGTAACTTTTTTAGTTGTTGTTCTTTTTGGTTTTCTTTTGTGCACGTTCTAGGCACGATATTTTGTTGTTGGTTTGTGTATAAATTCATGTTTTACCTGTGCATGTATATACTTGTCAATACTGTAGAAGTTCAGGGATCTTTATGATTGTGCTTTGAACGTTCAATTTCTATGTAGGGGCTAAAGGTAACATGTGCCTGGGGCAGGTTGAAACATGAGCTACTTCCTTTAACCAGACGAACGTAAATCCTTTCTTCACCAATTGCCTTCGCTAATGCAAAAGCATAGTTTGTAACCATCCTGTATCTGGAACTGCGATGAAACGGGTGTTACTATAGTACAAAAGCCATGAAAAGTTCTAGCCAAGAAAGGCTCTAAGCAGGTTGGATCCGTATCGTCTGGTGAAAGAGGCACATTAGTTACAGTCTATTCAGCGGTGAGCGGTTCTGGAAACTCGATTCCCTGCATGTTTATCTTTCCTCGCCTCAAATATAAAGATTTCTTTATTCGTGATGGACCCCCAGAGTGCATCGGAACCGGTAATGCTTCCGGTTGGATGACAAGCACACAGTTTACAAGATATATGGACCACTTCATACTGCATGTAAAACCATCTGCTTCGGAGCCGGTGCTTTTGTTGCTTGTTGCTTGACAACATAGACGTCGAGGTTTATGGTGCCTTCAAAACTTATTGCGCCAATCAACAAGACACCTGGTTACGTAATAATCCAGGAAAAACGATAACCATATATGCTATTCCAGCTGTAGTTATAGCCGCTCTTCGTCTGGCATTGTTCCTTTTAACAGAGACATCTTCCAAGATTTCGATTTTTTATCATCTTTTGTCACCGATAGACCACTAGCTGACCCTAATTCATCAACTTTAGATGAAGGAGTCCTAAACTCTGGAGATGTACAGCCAGGAGTGATACCTTCACTTCATATACCACTATCTTTAACTAAACCTCGTACAAGCAGTCTTACTACTGCAAAAATAGGACCTGGAAAGACAATATCCACTTGTGGCAGCTCCCATACCTCAGGTGTTTCTGAATTGAGATCCACCTTGCCATCAGAACCAGGTCTATCAAAACTCTGTCAAATCAATTTAACCTTTTCTCCAGAAGCTGTTCGATCCTACCCAAAATGTAAACGCAAATCTAGGAAAACTGCTATTTTAACGGCAGCCCAGAAAAGCAAGCTCTTGCAGAAGAACAGGCCAAAAAGCTTCAAAAACAAGAAGTTGTCAATTCTTCAGATGAAGAAGATGAAGAACATTGCTTAATTTGCTGCGAACCTTTCGGAGAAACTTTGCCCGGTGAACACTGGATTCAATGCATAACCTGTAAGAAATGGGCTCACACTAGGTGCACTAAGGGCAACATTTCTTATTATGTTTGCATCAACTCTGATTCAGATTAATCGGCTATTCTTTCCGAATTTTTCTAAAGTATGAAGTCTCTTTTTATGTTTATTCTGATTGTTATTTTTGTATTTCTTAAAGTTGTAGAAATTAGCTGTTATGTTTATTTTGAACTTGCTTTCGTTTTCCAATTGCCAACATAATTTTTTTTTTAATTATTACTGTATCTACGAGATCTACTGTATCTCGCACGTGAATTGTTTTATTTATTGAATAAAAGGTACATATGCATAAATAAAATAAAAAATAAAAAAACGGATTGTTGTTACTTTTTAACCCTAATAGTGTTACAACCAACCCTAGGAGTTCAAAGTGGAGATCTGTAGCCAAAGTATTAATCTTTCCAGTGACCATTTTTCATTTGAATAATCTGCCTCTGATAAAGGCTCGCAGCAAATGTTCTAAAAATTGTTACAACCAACCCCGGTCTCCCCTAGACAACTTTCTAAGAAATTAATTCAAGCTGTATCCTACATATGTAAAAGTTGAAACTCATATCATAAAACAGGTGTCTGCTTGAGAGCCAAACTTGGGCCGTTTTCGAAAACGTCATCTGCATCAAATTGCTTTTGCAAAATGTTCTTAAACGCAAGTTGCGAAAGTCATTTGTTCGAAAACAACATCATAACTCACACTACATTTGCAGCATGTTCGATATTGCAGTGTTTGCAGGGCAGATGTTCATAAACGTCAACTGCGCTGCAAAAAAGCAGCCACAAATCTGCGTTGTGCATTAAAAAAATTTGAAAAAAATTAGTGAATCCGAATATTCAGGGGAATCTCAATCTCGTAAACAGTAAATACATAAAATCGGCAAATTTTTTTCAATTTCTCAATAATTTTTGTTAAAGGTTCCATTTTGCTCTGTTCGAAAACGTCAACTTGCTTACACATATCCCAGTGTCCGATGATACATACGAACAGACATTTGATAGATTGGTAAAAAGGTATGACAGACCGCGCTACATCATCAATAGTTTATTAGAAACATTTAATCAATTACCGTCAATTCAAATCACAAATGTAAAGGTTCTGAGAAAATTATCAGATGGTGCAGATGAGGTGGTTCGGGGCCTAGACTCACTTAAGTCATTCGAAAGAGATCCTTGGATGATTTCCATTCTTTTATCTAAAGTAGATTCAGATACTCGGCAAGCCTGGTCTTCAGATAGTGTAGATAGTGAGGAACCAAGAATTAAGGATCTTTTAACGTTTTTGGAACGTCGGTGTGAAGCACTCGAATCTTGTAAATTACATGTTCGTGATCCTTATAAAGCAAGACCTTCATCGTCAGTACGAAGTATGCAAGCGACGACAAACCTCGTGTGGAAAGTGCTTTGCATTGCATAAACTTTCACATTGTACGGATTTTGCTGCTATGGAAATCGAGGCAAGGAGAGATTTTATAAAAAATCAAAAGCTTTGTTTTAATTGCCTGCGAGCTGGTCATGCTTCAGTTCGTTGTGCGTCTAAATTCAAAATTCAGATGCAAAAGTTGCAATTCACGTCACCATAGTTTGGTACATCTTGGTAGTACTACTATAAGAAGTACTAAATCTGCAGAAGATAGCTCATCAACAAATTCGTTCACCCAAAATTCATCTTCTCCTGCCCCTTGTGCTTGTTCCTCAGACACATTCATCTCTAATCATTCAACAAATATAAGACATATGTTGCCTCAAACATTGCTACCTACAGCTGTTGGAAAAGTGTTAGATGCTAGCGGAAACTATCAGCTAGTTAGCGTACTCATCTACTCGGGATCACAAGTCTCCTTTGTCACTGAATCGTGTGTCCAAAAACTTGGGCTCAAACGAAGAATCGCGCGCATACCTATAATAGGTGCAAAGGCTGCTATCACATCGAAAGGATTAGTATCGTTGGTTCTCAGTTCTCGCTTCAACTCGGCCAACATTTCTGTCGACACTTATGTATATTTTAACAAATGTTACATCGTCGTTACCAACTATTTCATTTGATGTGAATAATTTAGATTACATATCCAGATTGGAATTAGCCGATCCATATTTTAATCAGTCTAATTCAATCGACGTACTACTTGGTGCAGATAAGGTCTGAGAAATCTTTTTAGGCAAAGCTATTCGCGGATCAAATGGACTTCCAATCGCAGAAGCGACTATTTTCGGTTGGGTCCTTGCTGGGAAAACCACTTCGGGAATCGAACAAGAGATACGGTCTAATCATACACTCCTTGATATCGACTCAATTTTAAAAACATTTTGAACGATCGAAGAGGTCGATTCAAAATCTATTCTTTCGAAAGAAGATATCGAAATCGAGCAAACGCATCAGAGGGATAAAAACGGGAAGTACATCGTCAGACTTCCTTTTAAGGTACGTCCATCTTTCGCTGGTACTCTCGATGGTGCATTCTCTCGTTTAAAATGTATGGAAAAGCGATTTGCGGCAAATAAATACCTCGCCCAATCCTATTCACAATTTCTTGATGAATACTTAGCCTTAGGACATATGGAAAAGGTTCCATCATCAGAAATATTTACATCGAACACATTTTATTTGCCACACCATGCAGTTATTAAGCCGTTCAAAGACAAAAACGGAATATTGCTAAATGACTCGCTCATGATCGGTCCATCTATTCAGCGTAATCTTTTCTCCGTTTGTCTCCGTTTGTCTCCGTTTTCGACACTATAAATATGTATTTACCGCTGAGATTGTTAAGATGTTTGGTCAAATTTGGGTAGACAGAAAAGACACAGATTATCAGCGCATCATATGGCGTAAATCACCCACTGACATCCTAGAATGTTTTCGGTTGTGTACAGTTACATATGGAACATCATGTGCGCCCTATCTATCGGTTCGCGTTTTAGAGCAAATAGCGTTTGATTATCGCGACGAGTATTCTGAAGCATGCGATATACTTCTTAATGACTTTTACGTCGATGATGTGGTCTCAGGTGGAGACTCCCTCGCTGATGTCATTTTCAAAAAGCAGTGCTTAATCGAACTTCTCTCCAAAGCCGGTTTGGAATTAAGTAAGTGGCAAAGCAATTGTAAACAACTTCTTCCTAATGCTCAAGGGGGACAAAGTCATAGTATTTCGTTAGATAGTAAATCTGATTCGTAGGTGAAAATACTCGGTTTGCTTTGGAATTCAGAAGTAGACTGTTTTTCGTTTCTCTTAAACATAGCTCCAAATGAAGCTCTAACCAAACGTCAAATCCTTAAAGAAATTGCTCGAATCTTTGATCCCCTCGGTTTCCTCGCGCCGTCTGTAATACACCAAAACCTCAACTGAGATTACCCTCTCCCAAAATCTATCGCTACACAGTGGCTCAAATACAGGAAAGAACTACCAGTCCTTACAAAAATTAGTATTCCTCGGTCTATTGGAGCAGTGGATGCCACATTTGAGTTGCACGGATTTTCGGATGCTTCGATCTTCGCCTACGCTGCAGTCATCTACTCCACTTCCCAGTGGAGACATGACAACAACCATAGTTGCAGCTAAAACTCGAGTTGCACCAATTAAACAACTTACCATACCGCGACTAGAGCTGTGTGGTGCGCTCTTGTTGGCACGGTTGCTCGACGCTGTGCAAAATTCTCTAAATATAAAATGCTCAAATGTCTTCGCTTGGTGTGATTCACAGGTTGTTCTATCTTGGCTATCGTCCCCTTCCCAGCGGTGGGATACGTTCGTGGGAAATCGAACCGCCGATATACTCAACACTATTCCCCGAAACAGGTGGCATCACGTAAGGTCAGAAGAAAACCCAGCTGACTGTGCATCTCGAGGCGTTTCGCCGTCACTATTAATAAATCATTCACTATGGTGGAAAGGTCCAAGTTGGCTAAGGAAAACCAACGATACCTGGCCGATAATAACTAATTTTCAGGAACACCCTACTTGCAAGAAAGAAGAGAAAAAGAATCGCCAAACATGTATAGTCGTTACCAATTTTGATTATCCATTCGAAACTCTAGCATCACGAGTATCGTCGTGAACAAGACTCATTCGTATAGTTGCCTTCATACTAAGGTTTATTTCGAAATGCAGAAAACTATCTGAAAAGAAAACCGATGTCCTCGCTCCTCAAGAATTTTACTGCTCAAAACGTGAAATCATCAAATGGATCCAAAATATTTACTTTGGAAAATACATTGTTTATTACAAAACGAATAGAAACTTCGGTAGGAAATGTAAAATACTTAATCTTTATCCTTTCTTAGATGATGACCAGATACTTCGAGTAGGAGGAAGGCTTCACGAGGCAAATATCACGTACAACGTAAAGCACCCAATAATTATCCCAAAAGGTCATGCTGTGACAACCCTTATCGCAATCGAGGCTCATCAACACTTACTACATCCGGGAGTATCTACGCTATTTGCAGTAATTCGCCAAGAATATTGGATTATCGGATGTCGAAATCTTCTGCGCAAAATTACACATAGCTGTGTCAAATGTTGTCAAATGCGTATTCAACCAAGTCGACCATTTGTACATTGCGACTATGCTGGACCTATCATACTTATAATTAAAATCGGACGCAAGGTTCACACTTCGAAAGGCTATATATCCTTATTTGTATGTCTCGTGACGAAGGCCATACATTTGGAGTTGGTGAGCGACCTCACCACAGATGCATTCTTAGCTGCCTTTCGTCGATTCACTGCTCGTCGTGGTAAGCCGTCACATATTTAGTCAGATAACGGCACCAACTTCCACGGATCTGCCAGAATGCTTTCAGAGATGCACCAACACACGTTATCACAACATCATAATTCTATCGTTGCCGAATCGCTTGCTCGTGATGGTATCACTTGGCATTTCATTCATCCCTCGGCACCACATTTCGGAGGGTTGTGGGAAGCGGGCGTTAAATCCATTAAGCAACACCTTCGGTGTGTTATTGGGTCAAATATCTTAACATTCGAAGAATATTATACGCTATTAACTCAAATTGAAGCTTTACTAAACTCCCGTCCTTTGTGTCAACAATCTGATATTGATTTAGATCCATTAACCCCAGCACATTTCGTTCTAGGTGAATCTTACTCAGCTGTTCCCGACATAAATCCAAATAGACTCTCCTGTTGGCAATCCATACAAGATAAAGTACAAGGGTACTGGAGACATTGGAGCTTAGAGTACCTGACCTCACTTCAGCAAAGACCACGGTGGTCACAACCTCAATCCAATATTCAACTCAACGATTTGGTCGTCATCAAAGATACAAACCTACCACCGGGGAAATGGTCTATGGGTCGAGTTACAGCTATCCACCCAGGCAAGGATGGCAAGGTTCGTGTAGTGACCTTAAAAACTGCCAATGGACAATTACTCAGACCAATACATAAGCTAGCAGTACTACCTCTATGCTGAAACTTCGTTCCAGGGCCGGCGGAATGTTTGGAAATATAAATCCATTTATACGTACATACTTTCAAATTCTATCCATAAAGTTATACTGTACATACTTTTCAATTTTTTTTTTTTTTTTTTTTTTTTATAATGAGCGCGCACTCAAGGGGTTTGCGTACCCTTAAGGTGATTGTACAAAGCGCGGGCAAAGGAAATTTAGGGAGGAAGAAAAGAGAGGTACCGATGTACATTGTTTTTAAATGTTTGCAAGTTATAACGACCAGGAAATACAGAGATCGGCAGGGCATTCCATAAGCGAGTTGTACGGCTTAGGAACGAATCACGATATTTTAGAGTACGTCCGAAAATGGGCTTGAGCGTATACTGATGAGCATTCATAGCGAGACGGGTGTTACGGTTGAAAGTTTGAATGGGCGGAATGCTACTGGCGATTTCAGTGGAGCACTGGTGGTGGAAATAGCGATAATACAAAGTGAGACACAAGACATTTCGTCGGTGTTCGAAGGTGTCCATTGACTGACTGATATTAGTATCATCAATAAGTTTTATCGCACGGTTTTGAATCCTATCTAGCAGGTGCAGAGATGTTTTAGGAATACCTGACCAGATGTGGGCATTGTACTCCAATTTTGGGCGGATGAATGCCTTATATATTGAGGCCAGATCAGAGGGGGTATTGAGGAAACCTAGACATTTCGCAGCATTTTTGGCGACATCGAATATGTGGTCATTCCAACGTAAGTTGTCATTGACACACATACCGAGAATGGAAAGTTTTTCGGTTTCGACGATGCAAGTGCCATTCATGGATAATGGCTGGGTGTTTAAATTTCGCTTTAATGACAGCAGGCAGCATTGTGTTTTGGAAGCATTCAATTCCATCCTGTTGATAGTTCCCCAATTGGTTATGCTGTTGATATCGGAATTTAATGAGCTTAGCATACGCTGCCGTTCTCGTACTACAGCCGAAGAGCAGGGCCGTGAGTCCGGGAACGAATATGAAAAGCAGAGAGTACTGTCATCAGCAAAGGAATATATTGGATTAGAAGTAGCAGACAAGAGATCGTTAATGAAAATTAAAAAGAGTGTCGGTGATAGAACAGAGCCCTGGGGCACACCAGCATTTATTTTGTGAATATTAGACTTGAAACCGTCCAAGACAACTTGAATTGAACGTTCCGAAAGGTAATTTCTAATCCATTGAAGAAGAGAGTCGTCGATTCCAAATGCACGCATTTTCGACAAAACAGCCTGATGCCAAACTCTGTCAAATGCCTTAGAAATATCAAGCGCAACTATCTTGCTTTCGCCAGATTGATGTACGCTTTGGTTCCACTTTTCGGTGAGACATCCCATCAAATCACCAGTGGGCCTGTTGCTACGAAAACCGTACTGCCGGTCATTGAGAAGTTTTCGTGTTTCGAGATATTTCATAAGCTGACGATTTATCAGTGTTTCCATGACCTTGGAAAGAAGGGACGTAAGTGCAATGGGTCTGTAGGAGGAGAGAGAAGATGATTCGCCTTTTTTAGGGACGGGCTGGACAAATGCTGTTTTCCATCTGCTCGGGAAGAGTCCTAAAGATTAGGATTGATGAAAACGCAGTGGTTTTGCCATCGAGGAAGAACACCTCTTCAGAAGAAGGGGAGATATACCATCTGGACCAGCGGATTTATGTATGTTGAGATCTTTAAGTGCTCTTGCTACTACACGAGTGCGAAAGTAGATTCGTCCCATTGAAGATTCGACGCACTCAAGTGTAGGCGGAGACAAAGCACAATCTGGGAGTGTTGAGCTGGCCGCAAAGTGTGCAGCAAGCAGATTGGCCTTATCCAAAGAGCTGACAGCTGGAATGTCATTGTAAATGAGCGCTGGGATGGAGGATGAGGCGGAATTTCTAATGGTTTTGACGAACGACCAACAATTTTTACTACCTTTGGGACATTGCAGTATTTTTTGCCTCAGTTTTTGGTCGTATAGGAATTTCACACGCTTAAGAAAGGCGTTGCAGTCATTTCTGGCTCGTTTGAACTTTTTTCCGTTTTCCTCTGTCGCGTTGGTCTTGTAGTACCGAAAAAACATTTCTCTAGCCCTGACGGCCTCTTTACAGCTCGAGTCGTACCATGCCTTTTCTTTTGGTTTGATACTCTTCATCCGATGAGGAATAAAGAATCTCATTCCAAAGAGAATGGTGTCTGTAATCATATCAGCAGCGGCATCCACGTCGTTATCGAGGAAGCATAACGACCAGTTAAAATTCCTAAAGAAACTGTTAAGACCGCTCCAGTTGGCTTTCTCGTATTGCCATACGGTTCTTTTAGGAATTTTTTCTCTAACTGTGTGGTCAGTATACGAGAAATTAGCTGATATAACACAGCGGTCCGACGAGCCTAGAGGGGAGAGTACATCAACGGTGTATTTATCAGGGTGAGAAGTTAAAAACAAGTCCAGGGTGTTGGCGGTATAACTATCAACGTCTGGTATTCACGTGGGCTCATTTAAAAGCTGCGTTAGGTTGTTTTCCGCAGCGAAAGTCTCAACACACCGTCCTTCGGGTGTTGTCTGTCAAGAATGTCGGAGCCACCCAGAATTGTGTATATTTAAGTCGCCCGTAATAACTATTTCAGCATGAGGATACAGGGATACAATTCTTTGAATGGAGTCAGACAGCGCATCAAACTCGTTAAAGGTTGAATTGCTGTCCAATTCAATTCTTACTTCAAGTTTTATTTGTACTTTCAATAATTTGTAAATTTGACCGGACTCAACAATAATCTCTTATATTAATGTATCATATTCAAACTAAATTGCGCTCTCATACACATTTAATGATGTATAACACTTAATGTATAACACTAGAGTTAATCGTTGCTTTGAAATGTAACATTTTTTCACTTCTGATTCAACCATTAAAGAGGTACATACCATCAAAACAGTTTCGATTCTTTTACTGATACTAAACTTATTTCGCATTCTAAAATTCTATTCTAAAACACTCATCGAAGCACGATGAAACATGACATGACATCCGTGTTCAAACAGTCTATTCTAACTATGATTAAGGAGCCTTTATTAGTCAGAACGCCATTCAAAGTATTTTCATGCTGTACAAAGTATAAGACGGGGAATAAGAAAGCTTACATAACCGTGTACCAGTAACAATTATTTACTTTAATTGCATATTGCTTCCAGATTTTCTTAATCGCTTCTAACCTGTCACAAAAGACCATTTCGAATGGGCATTTATACTTATTTCGGTACAAAGATAAAACTATCAAGTTCCTGCAGTTTTCTTTCCGGAAAAACAACGCAGGAAGAAAGAATCAGCAAGGAAATGTCTTTATTTCTACATTATATAGTCTGCCTCCCTGCTTGTTTATTAATTTTTTTAAACAACAATTGAAATATTTCTTTGAGAAACTACTTAAGCGATTTTATTAAATATCGGCATGTACGAGGGGCGTTCAACATATTCTCGGTATTGGGGTGAAGCTGTGGTTGTATATATAAATTGACTTATTTATCAAGTAATACTATTATTTTAGTGCATTCATGTAAAATTTCATATAAATGTGGTTATTAATTCGCGTTTTATCTCTAGTTAAACAGAATCATAATGGCAACTGAGACGATGATGGTGAAAATTGAGCATCGCGCTGTAATTAAATTTCTCACTAAGCAAGGAAAAAGTAAAAAAACTATTCATGAAGGGATGGTGGCTGTTTACCAGGGTTCCGCACCTTCATTATCAACTGTGCAAAAGTGGTCAAGTGAGTTCAAGAGAGGCAGAGAGAGCATTGAAGACGACCCCCCCGAAAAAAGTGAGAATCGCATGCTGTAGAGAGCTTTTGGAGATGTGTAGTGAGAACGCGGACGGTGTTATGGATCGAATTGTTACTGCGGACGAAACATGGGTCCACCACTATGACCCTGAAAGCAAACAAGAGTCCATGCAGTGGCATAAAAAAGGAACAGACTCCCCGAAGAAGTTCAAAGTCACTCCGTCTGCCGGGAAGCTCATGGCCACAGTTTTTTGGGACTCAAAGGGAATCTTGCTCATTGAGTACAAAAAAAAGGTGAAACCATCAACGCCACATCCTACGCTTCCACTTTGCATAATTTGCGGGAGGAAATTAAAAAGAAAAGACGGGGTAAACTCGCAGCGGGTGTGTTGCTTCTTCATGACAACGCTCCTGTTCACACGGCGCGAGTTTCCAAGGCTGCTGCGCGAGATTGTGGTTTCGAAGAAATCCAACACCCACCCTATAGTCCAGACCTTGCCCCTAGTGATTATTTCCTGTTTCCGGATTTGAAAAAATGTCTTCGTGGAAAAAGATTTTCGGATGATGAAGAACTCAAGTCGGCAATAAATGGGTATTTTGCAGAGAAAGAGGAAATTTATTTTTTTGAGGGTTTAAAAAAGCTTATCTCAAGATGTAACAAATGCATTGATGTTAGGGGAGATTATATTGAAAAATAAAAACAATTTAAATTGAATTCGCATTTTCCTTCATATCGATACCGAGAATATATTGAACGTCCTCGTATGTACATTTTATGTATACAGAGAGGACAGTTTCAGTCAAAGTAAAAGAAAATATAGATTTAGTTTGATGTGTCTTAAATTATTTAAGAGCTTCAAGTACTTCTGGTAAAAAAAAAGAAATTGACCCCATCTTAGTGGCATTGAAACAATTAGCACACTTTTCTCCTCTTTAAATCAATAACCTAGCAACACGTACTAGTGAATGTAACGAAATAAATCTAAAAGTACGATATACGCCGAAAATACTTTTCTTAAATTGACGTCAAATCAACACTCTTGAAAGGAATTTGTTTATTTTCTAATTCGCTCATAATTGATTGGTATCTACTCAAAACAAAAAGAAAAAGAACATAAACCAAACTTTTGGAAATGGAAACGCCAATAAAGAACAGCACCGTTCTTATGTGAACGCATCATCAAAAAACTTGTAAACTAACTCAAAATGCGAAAGGCAGACAATTTTCTTAAAAATAGACGAAAAATGAAAGTTTTCAAACAAAACACAAAAACAACCAAAAACACAAGAAGAAACTCAAAATTTTATTGCCATCGGATAGGAAACGTTCACACGGTTCATCGACAGAACAAATACGAGTATAGCGAATGCTAAAGCAATTGCTGTCGATGGCATTGATACCAAGTTAAACTGAAAACTCAAAACTCAAAACTGAAAACAATTAACACAATACACACATGTATAAATTATACGACCATGGATTACGTATACACAACCACACAAACACACAAACGAACACGCACGCACAATAAATTTAACAAGAACAACATTTAAAAGCTGATGAATACGAGTACTTTAGAGAGCTCCACACATGATGGAGCCCGCTATGATGCACGAGGATACATACGGTGACGCTGTCCAACTGTGAGCAGCTCCTAACAAGTGGCAGTTATAAATTTGCTCTAATTTATAAGTGAATCAAGACGAAGGTTTGGGCTATGCTTGGAATGTTATCCTTTTTTTTTGTATACTCGTATGTAAGTATACTTTTGCTATTTTATTTTTGTGGGGACGAATTTTTTGGGGATGCTGACATGGGGTAGCTGCAGCAGCGGCGGTGTGTGTCCTATTTTCAAAGAAGCCGCGCCATTTTGCCATCTTTTGAGTTCTTGCCAATCATAGCCGAATATTCATCTGATAACACCAATAAAAAAAAATCACAAAAAAACAAACGACAATCAATTTAAAAAAAAAAAAAAAAAAACTTATAATAATAATAAAGGCATTCAACAATCAGTCAAGTCGATAAGATGACTTCTGTCTAGGATTGGCATAACCCTGTTGATGTGTGTAGCGTTGTAGCATGTTACGAGTATGTTTGTTAATTAAATCATTGGTTACATTATGTATACGAGTATATATATATATCGTGATCGTATTGAGTAGAATAATTATAAATAAAACAACAATAGAGAAAAATTATTGTATCCGCAAAGCATTTAAGCATTTCATCGAGACACTCAAAAAGCAGGGTGTACATTTGATAGTTAGGTATTGTTTGTGTTGAATGTTTTAGATATGAAAATCTGCTCGCGTGAAAAATGTGTTCGGATACAAAGCATTCGGCTGACGAGCCTGTGAAACTTATGTGTACGATTTAGTAAATTTTTATTTATTCTCTTTGGTGTTTTTTTTTTTTTTTTGTTTTTGGGTAAATAATTGCATTTGGTTTTGGCAATAAGCTGGAGATAATATCTTTACATATTTACACTTGTATGTGTTGCTATATATAAGACAAAAATATAAAAGAGAAAAACAACTGAAATACATACCTGACTTGGGGCTAACTAGATCTTTCGTTTTGTTATTCATCCTTCGTGGACCAGTGCCACCTGAACCCATGGCCCCTGAGTGTGGACCGGAACCAGGAGTTCCACAACCACTCACTGCTCCCGGTTGACCTGAACAAAAAACAAATACACATATTAATTCATTTATAAACACGCATTCAAATAATTATGGAATAAGATTTATCTACGAGTATAAGTACGAGTTCTTCACACTTCAAGATATTTAAAAATGTATACCGGTCGCATGGTTTAAGAAACATCGTATACGGTTTTGTTTTATTTATCTCACGACATATACTACAAGAATAGCCAAACACAAATCGTAATTAAGCACCAAGATGTACCTGGATTGCAACTCAAAGGACTAAAACAACATTTAAACCGAGATCTCATATTAGGCCTACTTAAGAAACCTATACCTCATAATCAACTCGATACAAAAAATTCACCAACAAAATCCTGAGAAGTCATGATCAAACAAATAATAAGCAACCTTTACGAGCCAGTAAATATAGCCAGTAAAAATATCCAACATCATATACAGTATTTTGCATGACCGAAAGTTCCGGGAACTGCTGTCTCTGTTTTAACCTGAATAGTGCTTAGACCAAAAATCTTACTCCTTTTGCATCAAGTGAAGAAAGCCGATGGGAACAACCAAACAACCAGCATTAAGCTATTCTCCAAAGAATGACAGTCTAGGAAAGTCTATTGTGAATAAATTGTCCTATTCAAGCAACTGAAGGGCGTTTTTACAGGACAAGCTTTTAAAAATGGTTACTATACGACGTGTCAGGATCACAAAATACAACAACGTACGGCGACACGAAATATTTGACCTGAAAGATTGTGAAAAATATTACACTCATGTTGCCAAAATTGTTTCTTGCCTGAGGAACTAGTCCATTGTACTTGTTGTATGCAGTGCAGAAACTGTGCTGCAAGAAGACGGCCGGCTGACCACCTTATGGGGTCAACCGATTGCCCCATGCAAGTAGCAGAGTTGGCAAGGT
The DNA here is from genome assembly GCA_949129095.1 of Volucella bombylans. Classification (NCBI taxonomy): domain Eukaryota; kingdom Metazoa; phylum Arthropoda; class Insecta; order Diptera; family Syrphidae; genus Volucella; species Volucella bombylans. Next base: position 166,134,925 of record OX422144.1, on the reverse strand, counting down.
TGGCAGCCAGGAACTAGGACTATGAAGATAGTCCAACAAAATTGTCAGGGCGCTTTTTCGGTAGGGGTTGACTTAGGAGCTCAGATGGTTAGGCAGGGCTGCAGCATTGCCCTGGTTCAGGAGCCCTACACATCTGATGGATGTGTTAGGGGTTTGCCTGCAGGAATGCGGGTCTTTCTTAATCCCAGAGGAAATGCTGCGATTATTATAAGGGAAGTAAATTTAGTTTGTGTGCCTGTTTCCTCCAGCGAACGAGGTGTTTGCGTAAGCGTGGAAGGCGCTTTTGGCAGGATTTTTCTTGCCAGCGTCTACTGCAAATACAGTGAGACAATTGACCCATACATTGAGTATATGGATGGTTTGTTTTCGCTTGCCGGCAGTGAACCCCTCATTATCGGTGTTGACGCCAACGCAACCTCCCCTCTCTGGTTCAGAAAGGAAACCGGACCTTTAACGGGTAACCGGAGCCAGAATCGGGGGAATGTTCTTGGTGAATGGGTCGTTGCCCGCAACACCCATGTTATCAACGAGCCGAGTGAGGTGTATACCTTTGATGCGGTCAACGGAGGCAAGAGTGACATTGATGTTACTCTTGCCAATGAGGCAGCTTTTAGGGCGTTTAGCTTTAGGTGGCGTGTTAGGGTAGGGGTGAGTGATCACAACTGGATTCAGTTTGAGATCGCTCACGAAATTGAGTCAAACAATACAGTTTCAGACAAGAGATGGTGTGTGCGAAGCGGTGATTGGAATGTTTATGGTGCGCGTATACTCCCTGACACCGCAAGTGTACGGCAGCTTAAGCATAGACCAGCAAATCGCACACATTAATGAGTGTGTATGGCGGGTTAACGACGAACTCTTTGAGAGGAGCCGTAGGGCGAATCAAAAAAGGGTAAGTTGGTGGAACCGCTGTCTGACAGAAAAGCGAAGGGCTGTCAGAAGCCTGAGGAAGCGATTCCAAAGGGCTAGGGCGGCTAACGCTGGGAACCTGGCTCAGATGGGCATTGCCTTTCGGCAAGGGCTCGCTGAGTACAAGCGTGTCATTGTCAGCACAAAGGAGTCTCACTGGAGAACCTTTGCCTCTAAGAATATAGATGATCCCTGGGGCAAACTATATAAGATTTGCCGTAGTGTTACGTGCAAATCACGCCCCAAAAATCCTCCATTCCCTTTGGTCCTGTTGTTGTCTGTTTCACCCCTCTGCCCTCCTGCCTTTTCTTGTTTCGTCCCCGTTCTTTTCTTCCCGTCATGCTCTGGATGCCACGGCACAGGTGGGATTTACTGGATCCTTTGGATCCAGTTCCCTCCCCCGGCCTACCGCTCCAGAGATGACCATATAGGTACCCTTGGAAGAGCCAGGCGGACGGCCTGGAGACCCTAGCGGACGGACGGTCTGCCCCCCCTTGATGCCCGAAGAGGTCGACACCCCAGCAATGGCCGAGAGCCCACCCTAATATATATATATTGTTTGCTTTCAGCCACAAAATTTGTAAGACCCCCAAAACCCCAAATGCAAAAACAATAATTGTGAAAGAAAGCTCACGATTCCCCACGATCCGTTCCCCTCATTCGTGTCTGCAAGGAGACTTACGGGCCCCGCAGTAGAATCTATCTTATAAAAGTTTTCTTCCTACTTGGCGGTCACCATTCGAGCTCCCCTTAATTGTTACCCAAAAGTGTTCCGGGTCCGAGGGCGTAATATGGACCCAAGCAGTCACTCGACAGACAGAACGAACAGAACGAACACGACAAAACATCGACTGGCGTGATTGGGTGGTTTCATAGGGAGGCTGTCAGAGCTCTGGAAGTGAGTCCCTTTGTTCTGACAGCTGAATTAGTGGAACCATGCATGAGTGTGTGTGTGTGGGTGGCAACTAGCCGAGATGTGCGGCTAGGCGAGAATTAAGATCTAGCCGTCATAGCGGAGAGTACCCGGAAAGAGAAAAAAAAAGAAAAAAAGTTAAAAGTAACGAGACAAAGACGATAGCAAGAAAAAAAATAAATAACGAAAACAGATAAAGAACTTACAAATACCCACGAACGAACAAAAGAAACCAACAAGGAAAAAATCTGAAGGAAAACCATAAGACGAACGAGCAAACGAGCAAGGAGGAAAACTAAGGGAAAACTACACCACGAACGAACAACAAAAAAAAAAAACCTGAACAATAGAGGAAGACGGAAGCCCGACAGACAAGCAGCCAACGGACGAAACCGAAACGAGAGTGACAGTGGCGGGAAGTACCCACTCCCCTCACCAACCCCAACAAACAGATAGGAGCGACCCCAAGTAGGCAGGAAAACAGATAAGTACCCCTCTTAATTCTTTTGATATCATTTTATTTGCGTTATCTACCCCAGTTGGGGTTATTTGTAAGTAGTAGAGTCCCGTAAGGCTCTTTCCCGTTTTCGTGGCAAACCCCGTAACCCTTTAGCGGTTACCTTTAAAACGTTCGCGACCCCGTTACCTCCTAGTGAGTCACCCCGGTTGTGATCGTACGGAATCGTGGGCCTTCCGTCGGCCGTCCAAATTTAGTGTAATAGTCTGTTAGTTAAATCTTGTGGTGGGCAACCCCTTTGGTGCCCCACGATTGTGACTTGTCCGGTACCATATACGGCCTTTGTTATCCCCCTTTGCTTGCAAAAAAAATACATGCACTTAAAGTCCCCATCAGGGAAAAATTTATTTGTTTTATTTCTATTTTGTTTTCCCAATTTCGCAAAAAAAATTGGGTGGCGTCCAATTATACATTGTTTACATTTAGTTTCCCCCTTGTCGAACCCCCCCGTACTGAGCAGCCGGTGTGCGCAGCTTGGAACCAGCTGCTGGTTGCAATTCCGGTTATCTTGCGATTCTCCTTTGGGCTTGTTTTCGGTTTTGCATATTCCTTTCCATTCGATTACCAACCACCATCCGTGTGGTTGCGGTTTTTTTTTCTTTATCTAGTCGTATAGTTTTGATTTTCTGTTTTTTTGTTGCCGGTAGCCCGGCACCCTTCTTCGGTTAAATTGTTTAAATTTTTTTTCTAACGCGGAATAATTTTCCTCCCCCGGGAGTTGCAACAAATTGGCGCCCAACGTGGGGCCCCATAATTAAATAATAAAGTCTTGTACCAAGAGTACATACAAAGTGCGTGAGATTCGTCTTTTCGGGAAGTGTCTGTTGTGGTTATAAAAAGATCAGTTAATCTGTGTTGTTTTTTTTAGATCAATAAAGGGAACTGTTTTGCGGCAAAGTAGTCACCACCTGAAGGTTGAGTTCCAGAAATCAGCACTACCATCGAGGGAAGTGAACACATTGAATTCAGGAATCCCAGGTCGTATGTACCCTGGTACACAAGTAGGTTTTTCTTTGCGATATTCTCTTTTCTTTGGTGACATACTTATATATCTACACATAGTCCACATTCATATAGATATACTTACATATTCATTTATATACATATCCCTTTTTTTGTCTTATTTATTACTTCTGATTTTTGACATACATACATATTTGATTATTTATTATTGACATACATACATATTTACATATACATATATTTTGTTTGATATATTGACCAACATATATACATAATATATTTGGTTTGTTATTAATTTCGGTGATTTTTTTTTGGTCTTTTTGATTTCTTTGATTGGTTTCATTCGTTGTAAATTGAGTTACTTTCTTTGAGTGAGTTTCTTGGACCATTCTAGCATAAGAATAAGTGTTGCTGTGTTTGAAAATTTTTTTTGGTATTCGACGTTTTATTTTGGTGATTTGTGACTGAGATTTTTTTTTTCCTTGGTCTAAAATATTTTAACCCAATTTCGTTTGTGTTGCTATACGTAGCTCAATATTGAAGCATGGAAATTAACAGGTTATCCCAGGAGGAGCTCGCTTATGAGATGGTAGCTCGGGGATTGAAGACGGCGACGGTAGACAGCATGCGGAAATCACTTCGTGCCGCACGGCTACTGGAACGACGGGGTTCCATGGGTGTCAACGACAGTTACCCCTTTACTTTTAACGAGGACGCTGACGCAATAAGAAAAAAAATAACAGAGATAGAAGATCTTCTCGAGAATCATCCAGATGATCCGAAATCGGCGGAGTACCTGAAGATTCTCACGAAGATCGAGTGGGCGATAGGTAGATTAGATAGGTCACGACCGGACTCGAAGGAACAGACGGCGGAGAGGAATGAGCTGAAAGGGGAACTGCTCATTCTTCTATCCGACCTAACTGATAGGGAAGTAGAAGAGCTAGTTGAGGAGATACGCCCGAGTGTTTCAGGCATAACTAGAGTAGGCCGATTACCGACGACACCTCCGACAAGACAAACGGAATGGACGACACCAATGGAACCCAGACAGCGGGAAGAGCCGATCCAAGAACGATGTCAGGAGCGCATCGAGAAGTGGGGTTTAAAATTTTCAGGCGAACGTTGCGGATCTTCTCTTAATTCCTTCTTGGAACGAGTGGAGGAACTAAGAGAAGCAAGGGGAGTATCTTCTTCTCAGCTTTTCAGGTCAGCGGTGGAACTCTTTGAGGGGAAGGCACTCATTTGGTTTAGGGCGAATAGGAGATTAGTAGGTTCATGGGAAGAATTGGTTTCAGAGCTGAAGTTGGAGTTCCTTCCTCCAAATTATGATGATCTGCTCTTGGAAGAGATTAGGCGACGTACCCAAGGGAAGGAAGAGTCAATAGGTGTATACGTGGCCATCATGGAAAACATGTTTGGTAGACTCTCTGAGCCGTTATCAGAGAGTCGAAAGTTGAGGATGGTACAGAGGAATCTGGCACCATTCTACCAAACCCAACTAGGCCTGACGGATCCGAAATCCATCAAGGACCTTGTTGCGTTGGGTAGAAGGCTCGAAACAGTTCGAGCAAATGTTGATTCCTTCGTCCCACCACCAACTCAACGAACTCGCAACCTCCTGGAACCAGACTTGGCCTATGTGGCGGTCGAGGAACCAAGGGTGGTGGAGTCTCGAGTCGCGACGGTCCGCAGTAGCACTCAACCGAACAGCCGGATGAGATGCTACAATTGTAACCGCGAGGGGCATCTCTCGAATACTTGTTCCGCTCCTAGGCGTTGTGTAGGTTGTGGGAAGGTAGGAGTTATACGGAGGGATTGCCCAACGTGTTCGGGAAATGGGAATCGGACTCTCGCATCGGCAGGGCGAGTGCGCCGACAAAATTAGAAAGGTTGCCTGCTGGTAACCGGCTGGTAGGAACGACGGAAGAGGTCGTTCATTTAGGTTTCACACTCGAGGCGCAGGAAGATGACGTACGGCCTTATTTAGGAGTTAGGATTTATGGAATTAGGATGATAGGATTATTGGATTCAGGAGCTTCGCGTACGATCATCTGTAGGGATGGATGGCATGTGTTAAAGAGTTTAGGGTTAGAGTTAGGAAAGGCAAGCATTAGTAGGGTTTCTTTAGCAGACGGTGCAGGTATAGAGGTTGCAGGTTGTTTGTCCTTGCCAATAGCAGTGCAGGGGAAATCGATCCTACTGGAATGTCTAGTAATTCCAAATCTTCCACACGTTTTGATACTGGGTGCCGACTTTTGGGCCCGGACGGGAATTGTCCCGGATCTGAGATCAGGCGTGTGGAATTTTTCGAATCAGGCAGAAGTGGCATCGATTTCAGCAATTCAGGAGAGATTAGATTTAGATGAAGACCAGGATAGGGAATTAAGTAGGGTTATAGCTAGGGTTTTCAAAAACATGCCAGAAGGATTAGGATGCACACACTTAGTGGAGCATAAGATTAGGACGACGTCTGAACCGATAAAACAGCGTTACTATCCAGTCTCGCCGGCGGTTCAGCGTCATATAGATAGGGAATTAGAAGAGATGTTAAAAGAGGGTATCATAGAAAAATCAAGTAGTCCTTGGGCTTCTCCCATTGTAATGATAAAAAAGAAAGATGATACGTTTAGGTTCTGCGTCGACTACAGAAAGTTGAATAAGGTCACGGAACGTGATGCTTATCCTCTCCCCTACATCTCAGCTACCTTGGACAAACTCCGGGATGCCAAATTCTTGTCCTCGTTGGACATCAAGTCGGCGTATTGGCAGATTCCCGTTGAGGAGAAGTCTCGGCCTTATACGGCTTTCACCGTACCCAATCGGGGCCTCTTTCAATTCAAGAGAATGCCATTCGGGTTACATAACGCGCCGGCGACGTGGCAGCGTTTTATCGACACTGTGCTTGGTGCCGATCTGGAACCGCACGTGTTCGTATGCCTGGATGACATTATAATCGTCACCAACAATTTCCGCCAACACCTGGAAATATTGGAAGAGGTCTTCAAAAGATTGACTGCGGCTGGCCTCAAGGTTAGCGAAGAGAAGTGCAACTTCTGTAGATCGTCGTTAAAATTTTTAGGATATGTAGTTGATAGGCATGGTCTTCATGTTGACCCAGAAAAGGTCGAGAGTATGGTTAGGATACCTGCACCAAAGAACATAAAAGAGGTTAGGAGTTTTGTCGGCACGGTTTCCTGGTATAGGAGATTCGTACCAAACTTCGCAGTTTTGGTAAAACCGTTGACCGACCTGTTGAGGAAAGGGAGTAAGTTCATTTGGTCTGAGGAGTGCGAGGGGAGTTTCCAGAAAGCAAAAGAGTGCTTGGTGACTGCCCCGATACTGACATGTCCGGATTTTGAGCGGCCGTTTGTGGTGCAAACCGACGCATCGGACTTTGGGGTCGGAGCAGTGCTTACTCAGACATTTGAAGAAGGAGAAAAGGTAATTAGTTACCTAAGTAGGTCGTTGAATAGAAATGAGAGGAACTATTCAACCACGGAAAAGGAGTGCTTGGCCGTACTGTGGGCTGTTGAAAAGTTGCGACCGTACATTGAGGGCGTTCGATTTACGGTCGTGACAGATCATTACTCACTGGTTTGGCTGAGTAACCTCAAGGATCCGTGTGGTAGGTTAGCTAGGTGGGCGGTTAGGTTGCAGCAGTTCGACTTCGAAATTGTGCATCGCAAAGGCAAAGATCATGTGGTTCCGGACATGCTTTCTAGGAATGTTGCAGTCGTAGCTGAACTGGAAGAGCAGGTCCCGGATCCATGGATCGCTAAGATGATCCACAAGGTCGAGTCGAACCCGCTGGACTATCCGGATTGGAGAGTAGAACAGGGAACTTTGTTTAAATTTGTTAGGGCAAAACACGTGATTGTGCATGACAATAGTTCGGAATGGAAGGAGGTAGTAGCGAAAGTAGATAGAGTTAGGGTACTAAAAGAGTGTCATGACAATCCATTAGCAGGGCATATGGGTGTTAGGAAGACGTATGCCAGAGTAGGGTCTAGGTATTACTGGCCGAAGATGAGGTCAGATATAATTAGGTATGTTAGGAATTGTAAGACTTGCCAGAGTGTGAAGCCGGTGAACGACAAACCAGCTGGTTTGATGGTGGAGAGGAGAGGGATTTCGAATCCCTGGGATATGATCTGTGTTGACTTGGTTGGTCCACTTCCGAAATCGAGTAGGGGTTTCGTTTATATCCTCACCGTCGTGGATTATTTTACCAAATTTCCCCTGTTGTTTCCCCTTAGGTCGGCTACTGCTTCCTCAGTTTGTAGGGAACTCGAGGATAATGTTTTTCTTTTATTCGGCGTACCCCGCAGAGTTGTCTGTGACAACGGTCCTCAATTCCGGAGTAAGGAATTGAAAAACCTCTGCAATGCATATGGATCTCGTCTCAATTTTACCGCGCATTACCATCCGCAAGCTAATCCGGCTGAGCGGATAAACCAAATTATTAAGTCGACCCTCAGGGCCTATGTGTCGGAAAACCATAGGGCTTGGGACTCTCAGTTGGCGAAGGTTGCCTGTTGTATCCGCACCTCCCAACATGATGTGTTAGGTGTCTCCCCTTATTACGCGAACTTCGGACGGGACATGATCACGGAAATAAAGAGTAGGGAACCAACTCCGCCAGAAGACGGCGTGAGCGTAGGAGATAGGGAAATAGGTTTAGAAGATAGGGAAACGGGGTCAATAGATAGGGAATTAGGTTCACCAAATAGGGCGACTGACATGACTGAGCTAGGGATACGATTCCAAAAGCTTAGGGAAGACATAAGTAGGAAGCTGGCGACGGCGACCATGAAGGCTTCTAAGTCATATAACCTCAGACGACGCGACGTTCAATACTTACCAAACGAGGTTGTGTGGCGTAGGAACTTTATGATCTCCGACGCGGCGAACTACTACGCTGCGAAACTAGCCCCAAAATACGTCGGACCTTTCACCATCCGGAGAAGGGTCTCACCGTGGACGTACGAGTTGGAGGACGCCACAGGGAAGGACCGAGGAACGTGGCACGTGAAAGACCTCAAGCCGTATCGGGACGAGGCTGAGGTACCCCAAGACGACCTAAGTCGTGTAGCAAAGCGAGGTCGCTATGCAAAGAGGTGCAGAGAGCGTAGGTGCGCTCGATGATGTGCTTGAGCATCGCAAAACCGATGCAAAACAAAAAAAAAACAAAAATTAATGTGTAGTATTAACGTAGATAGTAGTCTCCCCTTGGTGTTGTCTGACCATCTCGTTTGTATTGGCTTTGGCCACCGTTGGTTTTAGTAGCTGGCCCGTAAGCAGAAATGTGAGGGCACATTTCCCAGGAGGTAAGGGTGGGGTTTGTTACGTGCAAATCACGCCCCAAAAATCCTCCATTCCCTTTGGTCCTGTTGTTGTCTGTTTCACCCCTCTGCCCTCCTGCCTTTTCTTGTTTCGTCCCCGTTCTTTTCTTCCCGTCATGCTCTGGATGCCACGGCACAGGTGGGATTTACTGGATCCTTTGGATCCAGTTCCCTCCCCCGGCCTACCGCTCCAGAGATGACCATATAGGTACCCTTGGAAGAGCCAGGCGGACGGCCTGGAGACCCTAGCGGACGGACGGTCTGCCCCCCCTTGATGCCCGAAGAGGTCGACACCCCAGCAATGGCCGAGAGCCCACCCTAATATATATATATTGTTTGCTTTCAGCCACAAAATTTGTAAGACCCCCAAAACCCCAAATGCAAAAACAATAATTGTGAAAGAAAGCTCACGATTCCCCACGATCCGTTCCCCTCATTCGTGTCTGCAAGGAGACTTACGGGCCCCGCAGTAGAATCTATCTTATAAAAGTTTTCTTCCTACTTGGCGGTCACCATTCGAGCTCCCCTTAATTGTTACCCAAAAGTGTTCCGGGTCCGAGGGCGTAATATGGACCCAAGCAGTCACTCGACAGACAGAACGAACAGAACGAACACGACAAAACATCGACTGGCGTGATTGGGTGGTTTCATAGGGAGGCTGTCAGAGCTCTGGAAGTGAGTCCCTTTGTTCTGACAGCTGAATTAGTGGAACCATGCATGAGTGTGTGTGTGTGGGTGGCAACTAGCCGAGATGTGCGGCTAGGCGAGAATTAAGATCTAGCCGTCATAGCGGAGAGTACCCGGAAAGAGAAAAAAAAAGAAAAAAAGTTAAAAGTAACGAGACAAAGACGATAGCAAGAAAAAAAATAAATAACGAAAACAGATAAAGAACTTACAAATACCCACGAACGAACAAAAGAAACCAACAAGGAAAAAATCTGAAGGAAAACCATAAGACGAACGAGCAAACGAGCAAGGAGGAAAACTAAGGGAAAACTACACCACGAACGAACAACAAAAAAAAAAAACCTGAACAATAGAGGAAGACGGAAGCCCGACAGACAAGCAGCCAACGGACGAAACCGAAACGAGAGTGACAGTGGCGGGAAGTACCCACTCCCCTCACCAACCCCAACAAACAGATAGGAGCGACCCCAAGTAGGCAGGAAAACAGATAAGTACCCCTCTTAATTCTTTTGATATCATTTTATTTGCGTTATCTACCCCAGTTGGGGTTATTTGTAAGTAGTAGAGTCCCGTAAGGCTCTTTCCCGTTTTCGTGGCAAACCCCGTAACCCTTTAGCGGTTACCTTTAAAACGTTCGCGACCCCGTTACCTCCTAGTGAGTCACCCCGGTTGTGATCGTACGGAATCGTGGGCCTTCCGTCGGCCGTCCAAATTTAGTGTAATAGTCTGTTAGTTAAATCTTGTGGTGGGCAACCCCTTTGGTGCCCCACGATTGTGACTTGTCCGGTACCATATACGGCCTTTGTTATCCCCCTTTGCTTGCAAAAAAAATACATGCACTTAAAGTCCCCATCAGGGAAAAATTTATTTGTTTTATTTCTATTTTGTTTTCCCAATTTCGCAAAAAAAATTGGGTGGCGTCCAATTATACATTGTTTACATTTAGTTTCCCCCTTGTCGAACCCCCCCGTACTGAGCAGCCGGTGTGCGCAGCTTGGAACCAGCTGCTGGTTGCAATTCCGGTTATCTTGCGATTCTCCTTTGGGCTTGTTTTCGGTTTTGCATATTCCTTTCCATTCGATTACCAACCACCATCCGTGTGGTTGCGGTTTTTTTTTCTTTATCTAGTCGTATAGTTTTGATTTTCTGTTTTTTTGTTGCCGGTAGCCCGGCACCCTTCTTCGGTTAAATTGTTTAAATTTTTTTTCTAACGCGGAATAATTTTCCTCCCCCGGGAGTTGCAACAGTAGTACTAAGAAGACTGCTAACATTGAAGGCATACGTGTGGGTAATACGGTTTTATTCACATGGAAAGATTGCCTTACTGCATTGCTTGGTCAGTTCTTCCCGATAGAGGAGCGCTTTGAGGACTCTTCATATGAAGAGCCTCCGATCCCTCCGGAGTTAAGAACTGAAGAAGTCGACTATGGTGTTTCACTTCTTCGCTCTAGGAGATCTCCTGGAGCTGATGGAATGACCGGAGAGATGGTGAGAGCCATCTGGAAGGCCGTCCCAGAATACCTACTCGGACTGTACAGCAAATGTATTGCTTGTAGCTACTTCCCCAAGGATTGGAAGGTGGCAAGGGTGGTTGTGCTCCTGAAGTCCACCGATAAGAATAGGTCTGACCCTAAATCTTATCGGGGCATCAGCCTGCTTCCGGTACTAGGAAAAGTACCGACTCATAACTGGAAGAGAGCATGGCGGAACCAATGTCCCCCTTCCAATTCGGCTTTAGAAGAGGCAAGTGTGTCGAGGATGCATGGTCTTTCTTGAAAGACAGAGTCCTCAGAAGCAGGGCCAGTGTGGTTATAGGCATCTTTATTGACTTCAAAGGTGCTTTTGATAACCTAAACTGGCAGAAAATAGTAACCAGGTTGCAGGAATTGGGCTGTCGGGAAATTGGGCTTTGGGGAAGCTACTTTTCCGACAGAAAAGCGAGTGTGGTAAGTGCACACGACAGCGTATCAATAAATGTTGAGAGAGGTTGCCCCCAGGGGTCCATCTGTGGTCCTTTTATTTGGAACCTGATGATGGATCCACTCTTGCGGCGACTAAACGAGCTCTGTGGGTGCTGCGCCTATGCAGCACCTTATCCTCGAAGGCCAGTCTAGGGCCGAAATCGAGGCAGTAGGAGAAAGAGCTCTAGCAGTCGTCGCTGAATGGGGAGAAAGCGTAGGGGTAAGTGTGTCGCAGGACAAGACCGTCTTAATGAAGTTCAAGGGCAAGTTGAACGTAAGACGTCGGGCTCCTAAGATACATTTGAACGGCGTTGGCATTAGATGTGTGACTGAGGTCACATATCTGGGCATAACGATGGGTGAGTGTATGAACTTCATGCCTCACCTGGTTCGTACTAGACTACGTATGCTGAGTGCTGTAGGCCAGGTAAGGCGCATCTTACGATCTGACTGGGGACTCAACAGGCGTTCTGTTCGTATCATACACGATGGCCTATTTGTTGCCTGTGCAACATATGGAGCATCGGTATGGTACGACAGAGTTATGACTGTTGATGGCCAAAGGCGGATCTTGACTTGTCAAAGAGTCGCCTTACTTGGCTGTTTACCGGTGTGCCACACTGTCTCCACAGAGGCAATGCAGGTGTTGCTTGGAGTGCCACCTCTGGATCTGGAAGTGATGCGACGTGCTATTGCTTTCAAGATCAGAAAAGGTCTCCCTCTAAACGAGCGCGATTGGGTTTCCCCGGAGGAAGAAGTGGATGGCCTATCCCTGAAGCAGCGTAAAACCTTGCTACACGCATGTGTTCTATCTAGATGACAATCTAGATGGGATACTAAAGTAATTGGCAGGGTTACTTACGGCTTCCTAAGGGATGTGCTAACCATGCGAGTTTTTCCTGAACGGAATTTTAACCTCAGCCTGGGCTTTCTGTTGACCGGGCACGGCTCTCTTAATGCATTCTTGCATAAGAGGGGGCTTAGCGAGGTTGCGAGCTGTTCATGTGGAGCTACCTATGAGGACTGGCTTCATGTCCTATGTGAGTGTCCCAATTACGCTGACATAAGGAACTTGCAGGCTATGGGCATCACCTTTAATGGTGAGACCTACGATCTCAGTGGAATTATCACTGATACCGTACGGTTTGAAAGAACCCGTAGTTTTGCAAAAGAAGTAATTAATAGAAGGCGCAGTAGGCAGCTAGCGGGAAGATTCTAGGAGCTTTTTGTTGCAAGGCCGCCAGTCCTGGGCAGTGAGGTGCCCAACTGGAAGTAACCTCAAGGTTGCGAAGCTTGACCGGAAGCTATATTCTGGTACCACGGGAGGTCAGGAGCCCCCGGAACTATGGTTCCGGCCTGACCTAGGAGTTGGCCCCCTTGTGGGAATATCGTGGTGGCTGTAGGTTTATACCCAAAATCGCGGGGAGAATGGACCGAATGGATCTTGGACATCTCATGGCTTAACATATGTTGTAGTGTACTACGACCTGTGCTGGGCCATGGGATTGCCATGGAACCAACTGGTTTACTCGATGTGGAGTTGCATTGCAACCGGGTGCCATGACCCACAGAATGGCTGAGGTATTAGATAGGCCTCGACCCTTCACCAAAGGGGAAGTTCGTGCCTTACACACGACTTCGAATCTAGTACTGGTGGTAGTACTTGTACTACCCGATGGGCGCTTATCAACGCATTGTTTTGATATCTTGTGCGAAGACGCACCGTAGGCTTAAGCCCTCACGGCAGGTACCTACGTTAAACACAAGAGATATCTGTACTTGTTGTATGCTCCTTTTACTGGAATTTCTCAGTCTTTCACTTCAGTTTTAAAGTGGCTGCAGTACCAGTACCCGATACATCAACGACGATCAACTCATCACTACGATAATATCACAGAATATTATCTATAATTCTAGATGTAAGAAATCTATAATATTTCTTACAGCCCCGCAGGATCTTCAGCGTTGGTAGGGGTATTGCATCTTGACATCTTATCTTTCATTCGCAAAGCAGTTTTGCACATATGAAGCTCAAACATTGTTTCTCTGGAAGTTGCCCTAATGGATTTGACGCTCTTGGCGAGCATGTGAGGACTATTTTCCATTTTCGGTATAAAGACTATCTCCAGGGGTTCGGTATAAATGCCAGTGCAGTGAAGGTTCTCTTCAGAGTTAATATACAGGTGCTGGTCTACACATTTTTATAGCATAACTGGATGTATGCCATTGACGCCAGAACACTGACCGCTGTAGTTGACGAATTATGCAATTACCAACATAGCATGGCTGAAAGAAAGCATACCTTATTCACTTTTTGGCCGATAATAATAACGAAGAATCTTTTAAATCGTGCCAAGTAGAAAGATATCAGTAGAAAGATGTGACCTGGTTTTGAATAATTTGATTGGTTTCTGAATTAGGAATGATTGCTCCATCAAGGTTTATAGAAATAATGATGCCATATCGTGCGATTGTTCTTCCTATTGAAAGTTAACTTTCACAATCATTCGGGAATACCACCTTGATCAAAAAGTTCCCACCACCGTGTGGCGTTCCCATTGTTCCGATTTGAGTTCTGTTTTTTGTTGTTAAGTTGGTAAATCTGTTGTTGACATTCCCTCTAAATCTTAGCGTCATAGCTTGACACTTGCAAAAGTTACTTAGACAGGAGTACATTTTTAAATTTGCAACAACGAACTTGTATTAAATTTTGCGTAAAAAACGGATTTAATGGATAATGTTGGAAAAGTGTTTCGGCAACGATTCTCTAAAGAAAACGGTCGTTTACCAGTGGCACGAGCGGTTCAAAAGTGGTCGTGAGTCAATCGAAGATGATGAACGCAGTGGCAGACCATCGACGTCGAAAACCGACGAAAACATTGATGGAGTAAAGGAAATGTTGATCAATAACCGCAAATTAACCATCAGAGAGATAGCAGAGGACTTGAACATTGCCTATAGATCCGTCCAAGACATTTTGGTTAATGATTTGGGTTTCCGTCGTGTAGCAGCAAAGTTGGTGCCAAAAAACCTCAATTTCATGCAAAAAAGAGATCGTGTTGACGTCGCAAAAGAGATGATTTGCGAGGCTGAATCCGATCCCACATTCATCAAAAGGATCATAACTGGAGACAAGACGTGGGTTTATGAGTACGACACGCGATCCAGACATCAGGAAAGTGAATGGCGTTCACCAAATGAGCCGAGACCAAAAAAAACACGTCGTTTGTAGTCAAAAAAGAAGGCAATGCTCACGGTTTTCATGGATTACAACGGTGTAGTGCTTCATGAATTTTTGCCAGAAGGCCAGACAGTAAACAAAGAGTATTATTTGTGCGTTATGAGACGTTTGCGTGAAGCAATTCGCCGAAACAGACCAGAATTGTGGGCAGAAAACTCGCGGATTTTGCACCATGATAACGCACCATCGCACAGTGCCATCATTATTCGTAATTTTTTGACAAAAAATGCAACAAATACAGCCACCGAATTCACCTGGTTTGGCTTCCTGTGACTTCTTTCTGTTCAATCGAGTTAAAAAACCACTACGGGGAACGCGTTTCAGCAGCCGAGAGGAAGTAATGGAAAAATCGCAGGAAGCACTGATGGACGTTACGAAAACCGAATATAAAAAATGTTTCGAGGATTCGATCAAGCGCTGGCATAAGAGTGTTGCAGTCGATGGGGATTACTTTGAAGGGGACAATATAGATTTAGATGAACAAACTTGTATTTTTAATTTTCTGAATAAATTCCGTGAGATTTTTGGTCAAGATGGTATATGCAAATAGTGGCATACGAAGATAGGAGGGCTAAATGGAATTAATTTATTAGCACAGAGTCAGAACTACAGACTAAAAGTTAAGAATAAACAGAATAAACATTGAGAAAGTCTCTGACAAAATAATTTTCGTTGGTGCTCCAATGAATTGGTGGTTTCAACCTATCAAATAGGTTGGGCTCGCTTGTTTAGTAAGATAAGTACTACGTATGAATTTTGGTTACTTTACGGCGAGGACCAAAAGAAGCTAAAGGTATGTATTTAAGCATGAACCAAATAGCCGATGCTGACCTATACAAAAGAAGTGACAGAGAAATAATCCTAATTCTAGTAGGCACTCACAACTGGAATGTGACCTCAGCCAACTGTACGAAGCTGTGGGCCCCCGCCCAATTATCAAGTCTTCGCCCATCAATCACTGTACCATGGGAGTCAGGAGTCCCCCGGATCTCGGTCCGGGTCTGACTTGAAGAGGTAGGCCCCCTTGTGGGGGCATCATGGTGGCTGTGGTTTAAACCCAAAGTCGCGGGAAGGGTCTTAATTTGGTTGACCCAATGTAGAGTTGCAATAAGTACTGGGTGCTGTAACCCTAAGATCTCGACTCATACCAAGAGTGCAGCTTGTGCCCCAACACAGTTCCGAATTGGTATCAATGGAATGACGTAGAGCGATGGCAAGGCGTATCCTTGCCCCCATGAATGTATGGGCATCCCGTAAACATAAGTCTACATGACAGGTGGTTTTCGTTAAAAATCAGACACTATATGTACGAAGCTGTAGACAGATCGAGGCCAATATAAATTATGAGCACTTCTACTTCATACTTCAGTATCATTGTAATAAACAATTTAGAGCGTTATTGGTCTTAATGTGTTTAGAAATATTGCGCAAATAGCAAAAGATATTTTTATTAAATTAAAATGCCTCTGACGTACCATCATACAAAGAACACAATCGCTGATTTTCTTCATATAAACTATGTGAATCAAAACAATGTCTGCAATGTCGAGCAAAAGCAAAAAGCGAGCCAAAATAGAAACCCTCAAGGAGTGTCGGGATTGTGGCAAACCAGAACCAAAGGCTCAGCCACGTCAGCAAGCCCCCTCCAATCCAAGGCACTCTACTCCAGACGTGATCAAAACCCTAGGATCCATTCCGGAAGTTGAGAGAACTGCGGACATGAAGAGCAAAATAGAGTGGCCCAACAACATCCTTAAAAACGGATTATCCACTTCTTCCACAATGCTAAGAAACCATCCCGGTTCCCAAAATTTCCAAAATTAGAAACGTTAAAACCCCCCTGGGCCTTCCAATATTAAGCCTTCCAAGTTGGTCAAGCTAAAGCTTTCGAGCAACTTATTGGCCATCATGCGGGAAAACCCCGAACCAACTCCCATCACAAACGACGCTGGCTGGTACCAAGTCCACGTCAAACTTAACGCTTGTGCCGACAAAAGATCTCTCGATCTTTACACCAAAGCCTTAGGTGGATTACGAGAGGTCTGGCCGGGTGCAAAGCTCAAGGTCGTGACCTAGGAAGTTATCCCTAGCAGACCTAGGAACCCTATTTCGCAGAAAACATTCTGGAGATCATCATGCTCAGTAATTCGACCCTTCCGACTCATGACCCTCCTTCTTTAACTGAAATTACAAATTCAGCCTCAGATCCTGAATCGTCGATATCCTTTTCTGCTTTGGATAGCGACGACTCCAATTTATCCGCGGTGACAACTAAGTCGACGGTCTCCACCTCTAACACCCTGCCGAAATTGGAAGATGAGCTCTTGGGCACATGTTCAGAATCGGAGTTCTCGAACAACACCGCGGTACAGGCTTCTCTGGTAGATTGTAGCAATGAAGCTGCGGTTTCTTTAGATTAACCTCCATCATTCTAAAAAGGCCTCGGCCGCACTCATTTTGCGTCTATCCAAAAACGCTGAAAACATCGTCGTATTCCAGGAACCATGGATTGTAGAAGGCGTGGTTCGTGGACTTGGGACAACTGAATACAGTCCCCTCTATACAAGAGACAAAGATTAAATTAGAACTTGTATATTAGTGAAACATAGCTTTAATGTATTCTTACTTCCTAACCTCACACAGCACCGACTCTTTCAGTCAGAATGATGCTCCTCCCCGACAACTAATGTTCCTGAATCATCCGAAAACTGATTGGCTAAAATACAGAGGAACACTTTTAAAAATACTCTCCTCCGCGTACTTAACATTAAAATGAAGGATTTTGGCTCTCAATCAGGGAATGACTGCTTCCTGTACACTTATTCAACTTAGGGGCAACAAAAAGCCGCACTTGTGTACATCAGCATTTAGCCCGCTTATAAATGTCTGCTGGAAACTTTTCAACCAAGCAATAAGCACAACAAAAGTGACTGAAGAGGACTCATACAATAAATCTCTCAAAATATTATAAATAAAAAAGAACTGAGGATGGGTCATTCTGTGACAAAATAACACAAACCTCTGAAGCAGCTAAGAAAAATCCTATGATGTCTAGTTATTTGAAAAAAAAAAACCGATCGTTCTTGACAACCCCAGCAGGAGTACTGCAGCGGCGACCGAAATACACGCTCTGATTACAAGAGCCTAGCTGCTCTGAGCGCTGCATGGCTTCAAATCACACAAATTAGAACCAGTAGTCTGTTGGTCCGGACGGTATAATACCTGCCGAGCTACAAAGCTCCTCATATATTATCCAGCCAACGGTGGAGGAGAATATCATGAGGATCTGCGTAGAAATGATCCACATACCCTTGTCATGGGGAGAAGTTAATGTAATGTTCATTCCCAAAGCAGGGAAATATTCTTATGTTGTCCCAAAGGACCTCAGACCTATAAGTCTACCATCCTTCCTTCTGAAAACTCTAGAACAACTGATTGATATCCATATACGATCTAAAATTTATCCAGGACTTTTGTCTGCGGCTCAACATCCTACTGTAAAGGAAAATCAGTGGATTCGACTCTGCCTGCACACATTCACTATCCACATCGAACAATCCCTAATTTATAGAGAGTACACAATATCCTCTTTTCTAGGAAATACAAAATTCCAATCATAGACCCTCACTCAATCAACGGTACCAGTTTAGCCTTTTTCGATACGAAATATCTAGGTCTTATTTTTGACAGGAAACACTGTTGGACACCTAATATTCAAGAAAATGTAAAGATAACTACAGTAGCTCTATTCTCTTGCAAAAAAAAACTATTGAGAACAAATGGGACCTACAACCTCGCATTAACCACTGGCTATAAGTAAGGTTGTCTGGTGGATGGCCTTAGATAATGTAGTCGACTGCAGCAAATTAAGCAAGGTCCAAAGGACAGCAAGTCTGCGCATTGGCGGAGCTTTACGTTCTACTCTCTCCGCGGCATTGGATATTCTGTCTCACTGTGACCACAGCGGACAAATAAATTATTTCGCCACGCTAACATTTTTAACACACTAGGAATACTTCCAGAGAACATCGATTACACTATACCCCAACATTGCTTTGTGGTTTGACAAAGACTTTCAAGTATGCATATCCTCTAGATCCTTCTGGGATGAAGTCAATCCACTTCTAAGACGGATGGCGGGGTTGGTGGCGATCTTTTCTCAGATAAGCTTAGATAAAGCCTCTTTTTCCGTCCTCCAAATCACTGTAGCGTTTCCAGGCAGCTGAAGAAAAAAGTCATATATGCAAAGAATATCCGCATCTTTTCGAATAGTCAGACAACTATCAAGTCCTTGGACTCAGTCTTACTAAATTCTAGAACCGCCCTTGACTGCCGATCATCTCTTAGGAAGGTGGCAGAGCAGTTCAATCTTCACCTATATATGTTGGGTGCCGGGGTACCGAGACATGCTAGGAAATTGTAGGGCCGACGAGCTAGCCAATACTGGAACTACTCTACCGATCCTACCGGAAAAAGGTATCATCGATACACTAATTGCTACGTGCAAACTATTAGTAAAGCTAGATGTTAATAGAACACAAACCTTAGATGGACTGTTGAATCAACATGTCTAGTGACTAAACAAATCTCGCCAAAGCTGGATCTGAATCGTTCTAGGAGTTTGATGTTTCAAAATAGGAAACATTTCAGCGCTATCATAGGTGTCATCCCTTATAGGCAAGCATTCAAGAAGGCTTGGCGCTTTTACAAAACTGCATGGACGAGAAGGAAGAGGAGACAATTCTTAACCTACTCCGCATACGTCCAGCTCTTCCTCAAAGAAGGAAACTGCACTTAGGAGTTTTCTTCTACAATGAATTGAGCGATCTAAACAATATAGACGTTAACACTCTTCTACGCTTCATTAGAATGTCAAAATGGGAAGAAAAAATCCACACATATCTAGTGAGTTGGTGTCTCAAACAGCCAATCTTACCTAACACTAACCTAACACTGACTTCACAAACATTATGACTCTGATTACATTACTACTCGGAACTTATAGGTATAACGTACGAGTACATCGAGGTTCAGGCGAATTTTAAGAGAAAATGTTGCTCAATGTAATCAGCAGTTATGATGATTTAGTGAGAAATAAATAAAATAATAAGTACTTACCTGGAAGTCTAGGTGGTCTAGGCTGTTCAACTGGAAGCACCCTTCGTCGTTTTTTCGGCAGCTTCGCTCGAGCTTGTGTATGCGAATAATACATTGCAAAGTTACTTACTATGACCGGAACTGGCAGTGCAATCGTTAGTACACCGGCTAACGCACATAGTGCGCCAACAAACATGCCTATGTATGTCTTTGGGGCCATATCACCATAACCAACTGTTGTCATTGTTACCAGGGCCCACCACAGACCCAACGGTATGCTATTAAAATCATTATGCGGATTCGTTTGTATCCTTTCAGCATAATATACTAGACTAGCAAATATGACGATGCCTAAAACTAAAAAGAATACTAGAAGCGTCAGCTCTTTGGCTGATGCCCGAAATGTCTGAATTAATATTTTCAGCCCTGACGAATGTCTTGTCAGCTTAAACAACCGCATTATTCTAATAATGGAAAAGAATTCTAGAATATCGGCATTCTCTAGATGTGACGCAAATCTCTGAAGCACTAAATCAATATAAAAGCTAAGCGTTGCAATGTAATCTATGATGTTAACAGATGACTTTATGAATTCACATTTACTTGGTGAGGATATGAATCTAACCTACAAGAGAAAGAAGAAAAGTGGACATGTAAATGGACATATGAAAAGAATATGACAAGTGTAAATATATGGGTATGATGCTTACCAGAATTTCAAATGTAAACCAAGCGTTGCATACACACTCAATGTAGAAAAATGCAATGTGTGCATTTGTTTGGGTCTTGTCTAGAACCCAAGCTGAGCTTCCATTTGCAGTCCTTACAGTGATATTTCTTATGACAGGCACCCTCATATCGGGATGGGTCTTAAGGCAAAACGATAAAATTGAAATACATATAAAGAACACAGACACAACACCAATTATCTGAAAACATTAAATAGAAATTGAATAAACAATTCGCGCACAGGACGAACCACAATAATTTACTTTAGCTGCATTAGAACTATATGGCTCATCAAAAAGTGACCAAATGCGAGGTTTCATTTCTTGCCACCAGGATAGAGTTCCTTTGTAGTAGTCTTCTTCGAAACCAAATTTACGCGCTAACTCTTCCTCTGAAGGTTTTTCAGTATCCAAGTCCAGTCTATCCAATACTGCTAGGGTCTCTTGAGTATCACGATGCTAATGGACAACCAATTTAGAATTCCCTTAGAATTCAAAGAAAATAAAACAACTCACCTGAGTATATGTCATCCAGCAACAGGGCTCAACCTGATTCGAATCGAGACCCCAAAACTCCAACTCTTCCTCAAAAAGAGGACCACATACATCAGTGGGATAATGCAGCTTACCAGTTCTAAGTTGAAGCAAAAAAAAAAAACAACTTTACAATAACAACGGCTTACTTATCTAAATGTTCTCTGCACCTATAATAATTCAAAACTTGGGCAAAAACTCCAGGATGTCGATCGAAGAAGTATTCATTTAGTATGGGGTCGTAGTTGGCCAAAGCTTCTGTGAGTCTTGAAAGCCGTGTTGCTGGTATTTTCTTAAGGGTAGCCTTGTATGTTTCGTGGCGGATTCCACCCACATTGAGAACAACACGGTTTTCAGAGTCCATATTAATAAGGTTCATTGCTGTAAGAATGAGAAAATAATAAATTTCATTTATTGTAGAACCCGATATCAGTACGAGTATATACCTTTTTAGGTTTTGGTAATTGCTTCTCGGTATGGATTTGTTCAAAACAAATTACATAAGTAAATGTAATTCGAATTTTTCAAATTTTATCTTGATAACATTTTGGGGTTCTAAGGATTGCGGATCTATAGAAAAACATTTTGTTTTAATAAGAAATTTTGAAAATTAATCAAATAGTATCAAAGTCAATAGAAATAGAAGGTAATGTCTTTTCAGACAGCAAATCATAAAGATAGTAATGCAATCATTATTTTAGATTTTAGAAATGAGAGCTACTCTATATTATGTATTTATAGACTACATGAATTCAGCAAATTTACTTTTATTGAAGAGTTTAGCAACTTTCTAAGCGATTGCAAGGATAAAAATTTGATTGTAATAGGTGATTTAAATGTAGATATTTTAGATGCGTCTGACAAAGAAGTAGAAAATTATTTATTCCTTATGGCTTCGAATGGTTTTGAGAGTTTAATTAATGAACCAACACGTACTTTAACCGGAAGCTGTATTGACCACATATTTATTCGTCTGCATAGATCCACAAAAAATAACTTCTACGGGTTTGTACACGATCTAAAGCTAACCGATCATTCCATGATTTGTCTAAATAATCTTCCAGATTCCGATAATGTTCAACATTGTAGCCTTTCAAAAATAAGTAAAAAAAGGAGGATAAATTATAGACAACTTAATGAATATCTTAAGCATGAATTCTGGGAACCGGTTTTCTTAGAAAATGATCCTTCAATTGCATTCGATATTTTTATGTCAATATTTAATAAGCATATAAAAAACTGCACTTTCGATCTACCACCTTTAAGTAATCAAACATTTTTGAAGCCATGGATGACTCAAAACCTTTTAAAACTTATAAAAATAAAAAATAAGCTCGCCGTAAAATATAAAAACCATCCAAACAATTCAAGGTTAAGAAAATACTATAGTTATCTATGCAAGAAAGTTCAAAACAAAATTGTAGAAGCACAAAATAAATTTTATATTAACTCCTTTTTACAGGCCAAAGGAAATGTTAGAAAAGAATGGAAAATTGTTAATAGAGTTTTAGGTAAAAATAAGGAAACTGTCGGAATAGAAACTATAGAAATTGATGGTGTTAAATTTACCAGCTCCAATGTCATTTCTAATAAATTTAATGAGTATTTCACTGATATTTACGAAAAACTTAAGCCCCCTGATGAGTCAAATAGGACTTGCATGTGTTCCGTTCTTTCAGAGATTGGTTCAGATGTCATACAAACAAACAGTTTTGTTTTTCGTTCGTTTACATCTTATGAAACCTACAAAATAATTTTGTCCTTAAAAAATAAAAATTCTTGTACAAGTGATGGTATTTCTGGTACGATGTTGTATAATACCTCCTTGTATATTGTGGATGTTTTGATTTATTTATTTAATTTCTCTGTTCTAAATGGCTGTTTTCCTAAGCAACTAAAACAAGCCGAAGTAATCCCAATTTTTAAAAAAGGTTGCAGAAAGTGTCTTTCCAATTACCGGCCGATCTCTCTGCTACCAAGCATTTCTAAAATCTTCGAGAAACTAATGAAGTCTCGAATGTTATCATTTCTTGATAAATTTCAATTTTTTTGTGACAAACAGTTTGGTTTTAGAATGGGACTGTCTACTGAAGATGCTATCTTAAGAGTGTGCAACCAACTGTATGAGAGTCTTAACTGCAGCAAACCTACGATGGCTCTTTTTATAGACATGACTAAAGCCTTTGACATGGTTAACCACGATCTACTTTTGGACAAATTATACAACGCAGGTTTCAGGGGTATAATTCATAAATGGTTCTATTCCTATCTGAAAAACAGAGAGCAAAAAGTTACCTTAAATAACAGTTTAAGTGACTCACGTTTTCTAAAAAATGGCGTGCCTCAGGGATTAGTTCTTGGCCCTGTTTTATTCTTAATTTATATTAACTCTCTGTTTAAACTCAAATTAAATGGATTGCCCACAGCTTTCGCCGATGACATAGCCTTAACTTACAAATCCCAAACACACTTCGAGTGCATCGCTGAAATTTCTATGGACTTAGAAACATTGAGGCTCTGGTTCTTTGCACATAAGCTTATTATTAGCGAGAAAACTAAACTAATTTCTTTCAGCACAACTAACAATGTCTTATCAAATTTCAATCTATGTTTTCATTCATACGATTGTAATAAATTTCGCCTTCCTATTCATAAATGTGGCAATAATAACTTTTTTATAAACAACTCTTGTTCCAGTAAATGCTTTAATATTGAATCAGTGCAACAATATAAATACCTCGGAGTAATACGAGTAATTGATTATAAGCTGAATTGGAAAGACCACACGCAGTCAATTAAATCTCATGTGTTATTGGTGGCACGTTATATGTATCTGCTTAAGCAATTCTGCTCTACAAAACTTGCTAAAACAGTGTACTATGCACTTGCTCACTCCAAGTTGCAATATGGTATCACATGTTGGGGTGGTGTTTATCACAATACTTTCCTACCAATATTGACAGCTCAGAACAACTTGATTCGTATTTTATGTAAAAAAGATCGCTTTACTCGGAGCTGGCCTCTATTCAGTGATTTGCGTATCCTACCAGCTAGACATCTTTACGTTTTTAAGGTTCTAAAAGATTTTTATAAACGGAGTGGAAACATCCAAAGCAGATGCTCACAATTCTACAGTCTGCGTGTTAATTCATTGCATTCCGTAAACGTTCCAATGGCTCACAGAACTCATTTTACACATTTTTATAAAGTTACAGCCCCTACTATTTATAACAACCTTCCTTCCTCTATCCGTTCCATTTCCAACATTCACTTATTTCTAAAAACCCTTAAGATCTGGCTTTTCACGATTGACCATGAGAGAATTGAATCTCTTTTAAATAATTCATTTTCATCAGCAGCATAATTTGTTCGTATCATTGTATTCTCATTACTTTTATCTTTTTAATTGTTCCTTACAGTCACCGACTAACCGCCGAGCCGATAACATCGTTCTTAAGTTTACTGTGTGACTTTCTCTTCCGCCAAGTGCGAAAACCGGTTTTTCCCTTTAAACCGTATACTTTTTCATCCTATTTTTTTTCTCTCTTTTTTTTTTTTTTTTTGTGTGTCCACGTGAGTGAACCGACTTAATTTAAATAAAAAATGGCCCGCGGGCCAAACCAGATAGGTGGTCGTTTTGGGTTGCTGGACCCTGATCCTGCCCCTGATATCCAACCAAAAAAAAAAATAAAACGCAATACATTGCCTTTTAATATGTTTCCAGACCTCCCTTCAATTTCCAGTTCAAAAAATCCGCGATTTGTTTTAATGTCTTCAAAAAATAGTGAAAAACCCATTTCTTCCCTTAGCCCATTCCTTCTAAGAAAAGCTATTGACATAATAAGCAAAGATTATGAAAACATCACCCAACTGCGGGACGGAAATCTGTTAATCTTTGTGAAGTCACAAAAAACGGCAGATCTCTTTCTCAAAGCTAAAGATCTGGCTGGTATTTGTCCGGTTACAGTAAAACTGCACGATCGCCTCAATGAATCTAAAGGATTAGTTTATGCTCCATGCCTTATCAACGTGCCTGAGACAGAAATAATATGTGAGATGAAATCCCAAGGTGTCACGGACATTTACAAGTTTTCAAGGAAAGGAGATGATGGAAAGCAAAAGCCGACAGGCCTTATGCTCTTCACATTTGACCTCTATAAAATCCCCAAATCGGTAGATATCGGCTTTTACACTGCCAAAATAACTGAATATATACCTAACCCTATGCGCTGCCGCAATTGCCAACTTCTCGGCCATACAAGCAAACGCTGCAACAGCAGCACGATATGCGAGTCATGTAGCCTTCCACCCCATACACCAGAACCATGCACACGTGCAATGTGTGTCAACTGTTCCCTCCCCCACCCGTCCTCTTCCAAAACATGCCCGGCCTACAAACAAGCAAAAGAAATACTTACTATTAAAACAACAAAAAAATGCACTATGTCCGAAGCCAAGCGAATTTATAACCAACAGAACTCAGCACACATTCGACCTCTAACGGAAACCTTTGCTGAAAAGACAAAGGTAACTACAAACTCACACATTCAACCCAATGATGTTCTCACCTATCAAGCTAGCTCATCACATTCACTTGCCGACCCTAATCCAAAGAACACTACACACAACACTAAAAAAAATACTGACAAAGTAGAAAAACAATTAACCAAAAAAGTTCCCGAACCTATGCCATCCTACTCCAACTCAAAACATATCACTGTTGACACCAACACAGTTGCTGTCACTCCATCAAACTCCAAACCATACACATACATATCTTCTCCTCGGACTACCGTATCACATTCATGTTTAGACATAAACACAAACAATCAAAGACCTAATGCTAATACCTCGCCAAAATCACATGCATCACCCAATCAACCTTCTTATTCAACCACAAACAAATTTCTATCATATACCCTAACAAACTCAACCACACAATCTTCTCTCACGCAAGCTAAACCCCTCTCTACAGTAACTCAATCACCTATATCAGCTGTTACCCAATCATTTTTGGTAAACAATGACTACTACGTAAAAGACGATGCAGAAGAGCATGATGTCGATATGCAATAAAAAAAATCTTAATAATAAAAATGTCTCTGCGACTCAAGAGTTGCAGAGCCAAAGCCCAAAACATCTCATTTCAACCAAACCCTCAAATTCAAAACAAAACACAAACAACACCATCCACAAACAAAACAATTGCACCACAATCCACTCTTCTCTTGCCTCTTGCAAAACAAAGTTGTGGAACCAGTCCAACTCCTATCGATCAGCTCTCAATATTCTGCAATGGAATATGAAGGGATTCAAAAATAACCTCGATGAGCTAAACATCTTAATTAAAAGTCATAATCCCTCTATTGTATCTATTCAAGAAACGCACTGCCCATTCAATCACACGCCACAATACCCAAGAGCTTATACTGGCTACTTTAATAATTTGCCAATCAACACAACGTGCAAGCAAGGTATAGGACTCTTAATAAACAAGAACATCCCTCATACACCTCTACCCCTGATTACTAACCTACAAGCTCTAGCTGTTGAGATAGAACTTGAAACAAAATTTACATATATCGGCATTTATCTTCCTCCAGACCAAAAAATAAATAAGATCGATCTGGACAATATTATAACCCAAGTTAACCTCCCCATTGTTTTTGGAGGCGATGTTAATGCATGGAATATTCTTTGGGGCTCCGCTACTACAAATACCAGAGGTAACTTGATGGAACATTTTTTTTCAAATACTAACCTGACGATATTGAATGATGGATCCCCTACTCATCTCTCAACGCATAATACGCTTACTCACATTGACGTAACTGTCTGTTCACCTGAACTTTTCCCAAAGACAACTTGGAAGACCTTAGATGACTTACATAACAGCGACCATTTCCCCATAAGTATAACATTAAGTACAGGGCGTAGCTCAAAAATAAAAACACCCAATCTAAAATTTAAAACTGATGTTGCCAATTGGACTTTGTTCAGAATAAAAACCATTGAGATCCTTTCTAATAAAACCACCTCTCTAAACGTTAACAAGGAAACTGCCATATTGCAAAAAGCTATCACAACCGCCGCTAATTTTTCTATCCCCCAGACTGTACCAATTAAATGCAAACAGGTAGTTCCATGGTGGAACTCCGAACTATCCTCCCAAAGGAAAGAAAAAATGATTGGCTTAAAAGATTTTCAGAAAAATCCTACCATTCAAAATTTAATTATCTACAAGAAAGCAAACGCGAAATTCAGAAGAACTCTTAAAGATAGCAAAGCTAAAAGTTTCGCAGAATTTACTCTGACAATAGGTCCAAACTCTCCTCCCGCCAAGATATGGCAAAATATCCGTCGACTTACTGGAGACTCAAAGAGCTTTGCTATAAACAGCATTAGGTCTCATTCTGGCATCATTGTTGATCCAACTGAGATATCCAATTACTTTGCTCAAATTTGGTCAACGAATTCAAATAACAACTCTTTCACAAATGCTTTTAACTCCGAAAAACAAGAAGCAATTAACAGCCTCCCACCACTATACGCAACCAATCCGACTGGACGACGCATTGAAACTCCGATATCGCTGCTTGAATTTGAAGCTTCACTTGACAAATTAAAAGGGAAAACTCCTGGTAGGGATAGAATATCGTATCCAATGCTGAAAAATCTTCCAAAAGAAACCAAAGAGAGAATTGTAGACCTCTACAACAATATACTTAACACCGCGGTCATACCCCAAATCTGGAAAACTGCCACAATAATGCCCATCCCAAAAACACAAAAAGATAGATCCTCAATCGAGGATCTAGGGATCGAGGGATATAGACCCATCTCCCTTATCCCATGCTTGTCCAAAGTCCTCGAGAAGATAGTCGCGAAGCGTCTACTATGGTTTGCCGAAACGAACAAGCTCATCAGTCCAAATCAAGTAGCATTTAAAGCCAACAGAGGATGTGTTGATGCGCTTCTTCACATTGACCATTATATTTCAATGGCACTATCCGCGAAAAATCACGTTTCAATCCTCTCTCTTGATTTTGAAAAAGCTTTCGACAAAATAGGAATACATGTTGTCCTAAAGAAGCTTAAAAAATGGGGCGTTTGAAAAAAAATATACAACTATATAAAATCATTTTTGACCAATAGGAAAATATGTGTAAAAACAAATAATACATACTCTTCGCACCACCCATTATTCAACGGTATTCCTCAAGGATCACCTCTCTCAGTAGTCTTATTCTTAATTGCATTTGATGACATTAACATAATTCTATCAAGACATCAGTTACTAGATCACTGTGTGAGAGAAACGTTGTCAGGATAAAACAAACACTGAAGCACACAACAAATAATTTATTTATTTCAGGAAAAAAAATAATAAATATCTCCCAACAGAGGAGAACGTTATCCACCCTTCTTGTTTTCGCTAAACGTACGAGTGTCGAGAGTTAAATTTTGACAGCGCTCTATGGGGTGTGTTCGGGCTGTCCTGCGGGATGAGTGCATTCAGTTGACAGCTCGGCCCTTCCTGACATGGAGTCGTCTCTGACTCCCAAACCAACTTCGTCTTCGTCGTCACCCAGCTCTGGTCCTAGCAAACACCACGGCTTCATTTTGTCGCTCGTCATCACCGTTGAAAACCTTCGTTGTTGGCGACCAGCCTCGATTCCAACCAATACATACCGATCCTGTCTGAGGCACTTCTCAACAACGTACGGTCCTTTATATCTCGCCTCCAATTTATGGGATTCACCAGTGGGCGAAGGAACACTCTCCACCACCACGAGATCTCCTTCGTTATACGTTGTAGGCTTTTTATGCTTAGCGTCGAACCTCAATTTCCACCTCTCCTTCTCTTCGCGAATTCTTCGGGATACATCTGCTCGTCGCTGCTGCATATCTACCGGCTCAACGTCAACTACATCGTCCTGGACAGCATTCAAAAAGTGATTGACACCGATATCCTTCAGCTTGAAATCAAAGATTATTTCATTCGGACTGTATCCTGTGGTTGAATTCCGCTGCGTATTGATCGACCATTGCAATTGTCGTAGTCCTAGGTCCCAGTTGCTCTGATTATCGGTCGATGTTCGAAGATACTGCAGAATGCTTTGATTCAGCCTCTCAATTTGACCATTTGCTCTCGGCGTTCGCACGGCAGTTCGTATGTGTCGGATCTCGTTATCGTTACAAAAAGTTTCGAACTCCTTCGCCGTAAAAGCTGTTCCTCGATCGCTAATTATGACATCCGGTAAACCAAAATAAGCTGTGAGTTCATTGAGCATTTCGATAACAGGCTTCGCTTTCGTGTCCTTTACTGCTTTGACTATCACATACTTGCTAAAAGCGTCGGCAACGCCAATGATGTATGCTTTCCCTCGTCGACTTCGTGGAAAAGGACCCAAGTGGTCAACGTGAATGGTCCTGAATGGGATTGGAGTTACATCAACGACGTGCATTCTCCCTTCAACAGCTCCTGACGCCCTTTTGTGATAGCAACACTCGATGCATGCGGATATGTAGGATTTGACGAAATTCCGCATTCGCCTGAACCACAAATTCTCTTGAATTCGCTGCAGAACCTTCTCCACACCAAAATGACCCATGTCGTCGTGAAAGTATTTTACGATACGCCACCGCACAGCTGATGGAACAACTAATTTTAACTTCTCGTTCTCTTTCCGGAATAATCGACCGTCCTTTAAACAGAATTGTTGTCGTAGCTGCACATTTCCGACGTTTCCTCCATGCTCCTTTAGTGCCTCAACGATAGAAGCCAGTTTCGGATCTTGGTGTTGCATACTGGCAATCCAATCATCCCGGGAAATATTAACTCTCATCACAAGAGCAGCAGCAGTATCGGTTTCCTTCGCAACTTCGACGGGCATACGGCTTAACGCATCAACATGTGCCATTCGATTGGCACTTCGGTGAACCACGGTGAAATCATACTCCTGCAAACGCAGCCACCACCTAGCTACGCGAGGAATGAGCGAAGATGTTGCCTTAATCGCACTTACAGCAGAGCAGTCCGTAAAAACCGAAAATTTTCTACCCAGCAGGTACATACGGAAGCGTTCCAAACTCTCAACTACTGCAAGCACTTCTAGTTCGTAGCTCGAATATTTTGACTCAGCAGGCGTACATGCACGACTATAGTAAAATACAGGTTTACGTTCAGCGGAATCACTTACCGCTTGAAACAATATGCCAGCTAATCCGTACGAACTGGCGTCGGTGTGTACCTCGTGGATTTTCCGTGGATCGTAAACTTGTAGAATCGGCTCACTGCACAACATATCCTTAAGTCTTTTGAATGCTTGCATCTGCTCAACTTCCCATCGGAACGGAGAATCTATCTTTTCTTTCTTTAGCATCGACGTCAGTGGTTTGGCTATGATTGCGAAATCTTGCACGAATTTTCGAAAATAACTCACCATACCCAAAAATCTTCTCAACTCGGTGACGTTGGTAGGTTGAGGAAAATCTTCGATGGCAATCGTCCTCTCACGGCTAGGCGTGATTCCGTCCTTCGTCAATTGATGTCCCAGGAAAGTTATTTCGGTTGCCAAGAACACACATTTGCTAATGCGGAGCGTTAAACCAGCATCTTTCAGCCGCTGCAAAAATTCCTTCAGGTTACTGAGTCCCTCCTCCTCGCTGCAGCTGGGAATAATGATTTCGTCGACGTAACCGAATGCTTTTCCCTTCATCGGTCCAACAAGCTTAGACATTGCTTCGTAAAATGTGCATGGTGCGTTAACTAGGCCAAATGGCATCCGATTAAATTCGTAGCGACCCGAATGTGTGATGAAAGCGGTGTAATGTCGGCAGTCTTCGTTGATTGAGATTTGATAATAGCCTGACATAAGATCCAATATCGTGAAATAACTCTTTCCTGCGGTCATTGAGAGAATTTCTTCCACCGTCGGCATTGGATACGGCTTCTTTAAAGTGATGGCATTGAGCCCGCGGAAATCAACACACATGCGGTCTTCCCCTGAAGACTTTTTCACCAGAACGACAGGTGATGAATACGCAGACGAGCTTGGACGAATTACATCATGCTTCAACAATTCTTCGATGACATTGTCGATTATCTCCCTTTTCGCGAAAGGCACACGGTACGGTTTCTTTTCTATTGGCGTATCGGATGTGAGTGTAATATCCATTGTGGTTGTGTTGCATAAACCTAGGCGCTCGAGTTTCTCACCAAAACACATAGAGAACTCATTAATTATCTCGTACAACTTCTCCTTTCCGTCTGGCGACAATCCTTCTCCCGTTCGTATTTCCTTTTCGGTAAATTCCTCGAGGCGGCAGTTTTTTTTTCCGATGATAAGGCGCCTGTTGTCTTTGCAGAGGATATCGTTTCCGAGGAGGAGAGGATACGGCATCAACTCATCTTGAACGATCAAGAAGCAGTGAGCTGCCTCTTCCATTTGATCTATGTGTATTGGTGCGATAACACAACTGTTTCCACACCACTTCCCGCCAGCGAATCCTTTTAACGTGAATGGGTCGTGTGGTTGGATTTCCCCTATATTTCGTGCCAGCGAATACCGTATGAGTGAAAGATCGCTGCCTGGATCGATGAATGCCTGTACCGTATGGTTGTTTATCGTCACAACCTTCGTACGGTTGTTGTGGCCATCCTTTTCGTTTGAAATCCTCAGCACGTTGTTCTTTGCACTCGGCGTTTGACCTCTTTCTGGACAGCTGATTTCTGAATGGGTTGTTCTTCGACAAATATTGCAACGCGGTTTCTTTTGTGGTTTCGTGCAGTTGAGAGATATGTGCCCGGCTTCAGAGCAGTTGTAGCATATGACTGGGGATGAGGACTGTCTAGTTGAGATGGTGGGCTGGCTGCCTGCTACGGTATTTGTTCTTGGTGGACCGTTGTATACGCGTCCAATCTGCGGAGTATTTGTTTTTGCTCTGTTGACTGATGGTCCTGATGGACGATTAGCAAAGAATCGTTCAATGCTGTTGCGCATATCATTTAATTCCGTGAAGTACGTGGCCGCCAGTGCTGTTTGTATTTCGCTGTGATTGATTCCACAACGAATATATTTAATGATAGCTGCATCGCTCAATCGGTGTTTCTGCCCAAGCGCCCGCATGCGATAAAAGTAGTCGATGACGTTCTCGCCTTGCTTGCGTGTGCTCGAAGACAATTTGAAATGGATGTCTGCTTCGCTTTCGTTTTTGCCGAAATCTATTACAAGTCGTCGGGAAAACTCTTGCCAGGATTGTATTTCGCCTAACAACGAATCTGACCACTGCTTCGCTGGGCCACGCATTTTCGTTTGTGCGACGTAGAGTACGGTTTTTTCGTTCCATGCATAGAGTTGGATGAGGGTGTTAATACGATCAACGTATTGTTCAGCTGTTGGAGAGAGCTCCTCCGACGGATGGTATTCTGGAATGAGATTTTGTATCTCCGTTGCGGTTATGGAAGGTGGCGTTGGTGTGAAGGTTGAAGTTGACGGTGATGACGGACTAGCGTGTGTTGCATTTCCAGTAATGGCTGTTGGTGACGACGTGGACCTGTTGGAATTGAAAGCTGTTAAAAGAGTAGAAAACTGTTGAGTTAAATTCTCTACCGCCCTTGTCAACTGTTGCATATTTTGATCGTTGCTGTTCACTTCTTCGTAGTTCTCCTCAATGTTTCTTAATTCGTTGGCGTCGATTTCGTCCATTTTGGTGTGCTCGAATATGCGTGCCACCAATTCCGCTTTGCGACCGCGTGTCGGCAAATTGTTCGCTTCGAGTATCGCCTTCAGTTGTCTCATTAAGAGAGTGTCCAGCTTGATGTGTGACATGATCAGGTATATATCCCACTTCTGAACTGTGAGAGAAACGTTGTCAGGATAAAACAAACACTGAAGCACACAACAAATAATTTATTTATTTCAGGAAAAAAAATAATAAATATCTCCCAACAGAGGAGAACGTTATCCACCCTTCTTGTTTTCGCTAAACGTACGAGTGTCGAGAGTTAAATTTTGACAGCGCTCTATGGGGTGTGTTCGGGCTGTCCTGCGGGATGAGTGCATTCAGTTGACAACTGCATCTATGCAGACGATATATACAGTCGACTCTCGATAATTTGACACTCGTTAATTTGAATCTCTCGTTAATTTGAAATTTTTTCCCGGTCCCTTGCAAAATACTCGATAAATTGAATACAATCAATATTAATTGGTCCCCTCGGTAATTTGAAGTTGAAGAAATACACACTGAAGGAATACAGTTTAACATCTTACCCGACGACATTCAACAATTTGAAGTCAGGCTTTCCTACTCTCTATAACTTGAAGCGTTTTTCATGAACCGGCCTGTCATTTGTTTACATATATGTTCAGACCTGTCGAATGAGATATGCATATGCATAGGTTCGCAGTCTAGTTTTCTTTCAAACGTTGAAGTGGGTTACGTTAATTTTTTATTTGTGTATTTTAAAGTATCAAAATGAGTTCAAGAAAAAACAAGTGTCTTTCCATAAGTGAAAAAAAGCGTGTGATTGAAGCTAGGGAGGAACAGAAAATTACAGACTTTTTTTCAAAATGAACATGTTTGAAGGAATAAATCACGAACTTTAATCAAACTCTCGTTTACTTGAATTTTTGCTTCCTTCCTCTTGTTTATTTGAACACTTGCTATTTTGAAACCTTGGTAATTTGAAAATTTTCTCTGGTCCCTTGAGTTTCAAATTATCGAGAGTCGACTGTATATCTTATGTAAAATAAATGAAATCAATAAATGTATAGCTTTGTTAAAACTCGCTTTAAACGAAATTTTAAATTGGTCTAAGACCTCGGGTGCCAAACTCTCATTACAAAAATGTAAATTGATCCACTTCTGTCGTAAACAAAATTGTCCCCAAATAACCGTGAATGTAAATAATGTACAAATAGAAAATGTAGCTAATTTAAAAATCTTAGGCTTAATATTTAATAATAAGTATTCCTGGAAACAACATTGTCTAGAACTTAAGAAATCCCTAGCTGCGAGAACCAATATTGTAAGATATTTAGCATGTAAAAAAAAGCAATGCTCATATTACGGTTTATTTTTATATGGGCATAGCCCGAAATCAATCTTAAATATCATCAAACCAGTGTTTCATCAAGCAGCAAGAAGAAGTCTAAATGCTTTTCCTACCACACCTATAAAAAACATATTAGCTGAAGCAGGACTGCCGACCGTGGATGAACGGAGAGATGTTATCACCCTTAAGCTATCTGCGAAACTCTTTTTCTCTAAGTACTCCATAATCGATAACGATATCAAAAAAGCAACACATCACAAGCTTAAAAGGAAAATACCATCCTCCATCAGCATTATTCTCGACCAAGCAAAAGAGCTGGAGATACCTAAACGCACTCAAATAGCTGCACCACGTTATCCCCCTTGGTTCATCAGCCCTGAATCTCTGATACTGACTCTAGCCTTCTATAAAAAGACAAGTACAACCAGCATAACTTACCGTCAGATGTTTTCAAGTATTTCATTCGACATGAAATCGGAGGAATGGAATTTCATATTCACAGATGGATCTAAGACTACGGATAACACATCGTTCGCAGTAACCCTCGAAGATGGTTTCATTATCTGCATTGGAAACCTTCCAAAATTTGTATCAATTTTCACGGCAGAAGCTTTTGCTATTCGTCAGGCTATAAAGTTAGTTACAAACCGTATTGGGAAACACATCATATGCTCCGATAGTATATCTGTCCTTAACGCCATCAAAAACCCCAACAATGACACCGAACTCATATCAGAAATCAGGTACCAACTCATAAAATGTAAAAGTAAATTGAAATTGATGTGGACTCCTGGGCACGTTGGTATCAGGGGAAACGAAAACGCAGATTCCGCAGCTGATTCGGCCAAAAGAGCCCCAGTGTATACATTTAACACCTTCACTAAACAAGATCTGACTAAACTCGTTTTATCAGCAGCAAGGATCAAAACTGAAAATGAATGGAGCATGTACCACCACCACTATAAGAAAGTTAACCCTTTAAAACACAGCCCTGTATACCCCACTAACAGCCCCAAGCACAAAATCTCAAATTTTGTGCGTTTAAGACTTGGGCACACTTCAGCAACACATCAGCATCTTCTTGTGAAAAACAGTGCTCCACACTGCCCTTCCTGTCACACCACATTAGACTTAACACATATCTTAGAAAACTGCTCTCTAACAAAACCAATTATAAGCACTATATTTAAAAATAATTCGATTTACGATGTACTAAAAAACCCTAGCTTTACCAATATTGAGAATATCTCCAATTTTCTAACAAAAACAAACATTATAATATAATTTCATTTCTCTTAGAGCCAAAAGTCTCCGCAGCTAGGCTCGTTAATTTTAATATTACCATGTAATTTTAATTACCTGTTAATAAATAATAATAATAATAATTGTTCCTTAGTAATACTCATGTTATTTTCTCAATTCTTTTGCGATCATTATATATATTTTTTTTTATTTTTTTATATTTTTTGATTTTTTCTTTTCTAATTTTGTTTTTTCTTTTTTTGAATTAAAATTTTTCATTTTTCATTTTTTCACATCATCATAAAGCTTTTTATTTTAATTATAATAGATGTCACCCCACATCTAAACAAATTATGTATTATATTTAAAGGTGGCATTCGTCACTAACTTACTGAGTTACAGAATGCTCACTATTATTTTCTTTCTTTCTTAGTAATTTAATTGAATTGTATATAACTTAAAGAGAAAATAAACGAATTCAAAAAAAAAAAAAAAAAAAATCAGCCCAAAACCCATCGCGAATCCTGAGAGAAAAGACTTAAGTCGAAGCATACAGTGATCAAATTATTACGGTCACTAGAAAAAATTAAAATTAATATTCCGGTACACCTTTTTAACTTTTTTAACTTTTAAATTCATTTTTATTGTTTCTTTCGCTATTACTTAAATTCTAGACAAAAATGCTTAAATCTAATTTGACAATAATAGTTACTTATTCTAGCTTACTGGCTCTTATCGAGCCCTCTAAACTTAACAATTTCAATTCAAGTTTGCCTTTCGACCTTAAAACTATCTTACGATTAAACTTATCTGTATATGAAATTTCTAAGAAAATAATTTTAGAAAAAAACTTAGACACCATATCTTTTTGTAGTTTTATGTAAAACTTAAAACTATGGCCCTATTCTACTTAACCTACCTAAACTACTTAACCTAACTTAACTATAATCGGGTGGTCTCCATCCCAATTGCGATTTCGGGCGCCCGTCATTCGTCAACATCGTGAACACGCACCACCAAGATTTAACCAATGCGATAAACCACTAGTCACTTCTCAGAGGTGCGGCTTCATGTTAACAAACGCGGCCTTTCCACGAGATCCCCCTAACAATCCCTAATCTAACTTACAACTAAGAGGAATATGTTACCTTAGTAACGTACCGACCTAGGAGAGCGATCCAACCCTTTCTCATTCTTGAAGCCACCAGAATTCGGTCTACTGTTTCTCGGCATCGATTCGATCCCTGTCCGCAATCGCGAGACTAAAACGGAGGAGCTGCTGAGCATTGGCAACATACCGCACTGCGGTGGCGGTGGTATATTACCGGGATACCATCCCTACTTTGTATTAACCCTTTAGCATCAATATGGAGAAAGCCTCCGGCGGGATAATGCCCGATAGAAGTGAGCTCTCGTGGTATATTTCATTGGGGTAATAAGCCCCAAAGATCAGGCCATTATCGTTGGTCATTGCCCTTGCAACGTGTCTTCGAATCACCTTAATCAGGAAATTGTCAATCCTATTCAGATTAGCCCCATCGTAAAGGACTTTGTTGGGATAATATTTTTTGTACTCTGATTCTGGTGTTCTGTACAAGCCAAGACAAGTCCTTAAGACACTGCCTTTCAAACACCCGAATCCTTTCCATCTGATACGGCGCTACATTGAACCACACGGGACAACCATACGCGATGACTGGCCTGATTAGAGCCACATAGCATATGACTTTCGCCTGGAGACAAGCTGTGAAACAGCCTTCTTGTCAGGGCTAAAGCCTTCTTGGCTCCAGCAAGACAAGCATCTATATGTTTGTCAAAATACAAATACTTATCGAGCCAAATACCAAGGTATCTCACTACGCTTCTCACCGCGCTAATGGCAGTCCGTGCTGTCCAATGATGGCCAAATTTCGCCAGTTATATCTGGTATCCCTAGAAGCCCATCTCAATGGAGTTTCCGACTTTTGAAAATTGATTTTCAATTTCCAATCATCGCAATACGCCTTAATATGATCGAAATCACGCTGCAGAAGACTATTGATAACTTCGATTTTTGGATTTTTTTTTTTTTTTTTTTTTTTAATAATGAGCGCGCGCTCAAGGGGTTCAATACCCTTAAGGTGATTGTACACAGCGCGGGCAAAGGAAATTTAGGGAGAAAGAAAAGAGAGGTACCGATGTACATTGCTTTTAAATGTTTGCAAGTTATAACGACCAGGAAATACAGAGATCGGCAGGGCATTCCATAAGCGAGTTGTACGGCTTAGGAACGAATCACGATATTTTAGAGTACGTCCGAAAATGGGCTTGAGGGTATACTGATGAGCATTCATAGCGAGGCGGGTATTACGGTTGAAAGTTTGAATGGGTGGAATGCTACTGGCGATTTCAGTGGAGCACTGGTGGTGGAAATAGCGATAAAACAAAGTGAGACACGCGACATTTCGTCGGTGTTCGAGGGTGTCCATTGATTGACTGATATTAGTATCGTCAATAAGTTTTATCGCATGGTTTTGAATCCTATCTAGCAGGTGCAGAGATGTTTTAGGAGCACCTGACCAGATGTGGGAGTTGTACTCCAATTTTGGGCGGATGAATGCCTTATATATTGGGGCCAAATCAGAGGGGGTAAAATATTTCTTAAATCGCTTGAGGAAACCTAGACATTTCGCAGCATTTTTGGCGACATCAAATATGTGGTCATTCCAACGTAAGTTGTCGTGGACACATATACCGAGAATGGAAAGTTTTTCGGTTTCGACGATGCAAGTGCCATTCATGGATAATGGCTGGGTGTTTAAATTTCGCTTTAAAGACAGCAAACAGCATTGTGTTTTGGAAGCATTAAATTCCACTCTGTTGATAGTTCCCCAATTGGTTATGCTGTTGATATCGGAATATAATGAGCTTAGCATACGCTGCCGTTCTCGTACTACAGCCGAAGAGCAGGGCCGTGAGTCCGGGAACGAATATGAAAAGCAGAGAGTACTGTCATCAGCAAAGGAATATATTGGATTAGAAGTAGTAGACAAGATATCGTTAATGAAAATTAAAAAGAGTGTCGGTGACAGAACAGAGCCCTGGGGCACACCATCATTTATTTTGTGAATATCAGACTTGAAACCGTCCAAGACTTTTTTGATTTTGCGGCCCGGGTCAATCCCGGACAGATTTATTAAGCTTATTGCAAGCAAACATATACTTAAAAGTAACATTTTCACTTAAAAACTAAAGGGTGGGAGCGGTTAAAGAAAGTTAGGACGTGAGGCATAGGTGGAAATAAGTATGTTCTTGAGGGAGAGTTTGCTGAGATGGTGATCGTTAACTTCGCGAAGCATCCTAGACATTGGCTCCAGGTGTCCGTAATTCGTTCTGTGAAGATTGAGCCGGAAAAGTGGCACAGACCTAAGATTGCGGGGATTGGTGTTAAAAGAAATAATTTGAAGTAAGGAAGGACAATCGATATTACCTACTAAAATTTGATGAAAAAAGAGAATGTCGGCAACATTTCGGCGTATAGAAAGGGGTTGTAAATTTATAAGTTTCAGCCGGTCGGTGTAAGGTGCTAAGTTTTGGCTATCATCCCAGGGAAGACCACGTAAAGCAAAGCGTAAAAATCTGCGTTGAACAGCTTCTATCCGGAGGTTGTGAGTTCTGTAGTAGGGTGACCAAACTTGGCTGGCATATTCAAGAAGAGGCCTAACAAAGGTTATGTAAAGAGATTTGGTAACATTAGGATTGGAAAACTCCTTAGACCAGCGCTTGATAAAACCAAGGGCAGAGTTGGCTTTTTTTCATTATACTATCAATGTGAGAACGGAAATTGAGTTCCTTGTCGCAGATAACACCTAAATCACGCAACTCATTCACTAAGGGAACAGGCAGATTAAAGATTAGATAGCAACGAGGTGAAGTAGGTAGGCGTTTACGGGTAAAAGTTATAGCCTGACACTTATTGACGTTAAGCTCAAGAAAATTCTTCTGACACCAAGTACAAAACCTGTCTAGATCTTGCTGTAGTAGTAGGCTGTCTGAGGAAGATGATATATATCTAAATATTTTCATATCATCTGCGTAAACAGATATGTATGAATTTTTAATGATACAAGCAACATCATTAATGGTCAGAATAAATAATAAGGGACCAAGGTGGCTGCCTTGGGGGACACCGGAGGAGGCTTTAATTGGGTCAGAAACCATGGACCTAAATAGAACATAGTAAAGTCGTTAATTTAAATGGGATTGAACCCAAGTTATAAAGTTTATCTGGAAACCAAGAGCCTTTAATTTTAGAAGGATTATATCATGAGAAATTCTATCAAAGACAACTTGAATTGAACGTTCTGAAAGGTAATTTCTAATCCATTGAAGAAGAGAGTCATCGATTCCAAATGCACGCATTTTCGACAAAACAGCCTGATGCCAAACTCTGTCAAATGCCTTAGAAATATCAAGCGCAACTATCTTGCTTTCGCCAGATTGATGTACGCTTTGGTTCCAATTTTCGGTGAGACATGCCATCAAATCACCAGTGGACCTGCTGCTACGAAAACCGTATTGCCGGTCATTGAGAAGTTTTCGTGTTTCGAGATATTTCATGAGCTGACGATTTATCAGTGTTTCCATGACCTTGGAAAGAAGGGACGTAAGTGCAAGGGGTCTGTAGAGGAGAGAGAAGATGATTCGCCTTTTTTAGGGACGGGCTGGAGAAATGCTGTTTTCCATCTGCTCGGGAAGAGTCCTAAAGTGTAGCGAGGAAGAACACCTCTTCAGAAGAAGGGGGGATATACCATCTGGACCTGCGGATTTATGTATGTTGAGATCTTTAAGTACTCTTGCTACTGCACGAGTACGAAAGTAAATTCGTCCCATTGAAGATTCTACGCACTCAAGTGTAGGCGGAGACAAAGCACAATCTGGGAGTGTTGAGCTGGCCGCAAAGTGTGCAGCAAGCAGATTGGCCTTATCCAAAGAGCTGACAGCTGGAATGTCATTGTAAATGAGCGTTGGGATGGAGGATGAGGTGGAATTTCTAATGTTTTTGACGAACGACCAACAATTTTTACTGCCTTTGGGACATTGCAGTATTTTTGCCTCAGTTTTTGGTCGTATAGGAATTTCACACGCCTAAGAAAGACGTTGCAGTCATTCTTGGCTCGTTTGAACTTTTTTCGGTTTTCCTCTGTCGGGTTGGTCTTGTAGGACCGAAAAAGCATTTCTCTAACCCTGACGGCCTCTTTACAACTCGAGTCGTACCATGCCTTTTCTTTTGGTTTGATACTCTTCATCCGATGACGGATAAAGGATCTCATTCCAAAGAGAATGGTGTCTGTAATCATATCAGCAGCGGAATTCACGTCGTTATCGATCAAACACAACGACCAGTTAAAATTCTTAAAGAAGCTGTTAAGACCGCTCCAGTTGGCTTTCTCGTATTACCGTACGGTTCTTTTAGGAATTTTTTCTCTAACTGTGTGGTCGGTGTACGAGAAATTAGCTGATATGACACAATGGTTCGACGAGCCTAGAGGGGAGAGCACATCAATGGTGTACTTATCAGGGTGAGAAGTTAAAAACAAGTCCAGGGTGTTGGCGATATGACTATCAACGTCTGGTATTCACGTGGGCTCATACAAGCTGCGTTAGGTTGTTTTCCGCAGCGAAGATCTCAACACACCGTCCTTCGGGTGTTGTCTGTCCAGAATGTGTATATTGAAGTCGCCCGTAATAACGATTTCAGTATGAGTGTGTTTCACTAAGTGTCAAAACAGCTGGTCTGTACTTACAGACGTGGAAGTACGCAGAAAAGTGATTACTTTTTAGCCCGCGTATATTGGCTACGTCTACTCTGAATTCCCTAGTCATAATCACAGACAAACACAGAAAACACAAACACCGACGATACTAAGCAAGGATGCGAAGTGAAGATTCTAATATTGATTTACCGGATCAAATTGTTGTAGGTGTTATGCCCTTACAACAATATGAAACAGTGCACCAACAAAATTTTCACTCACAACCCGCTATCCATCAGTTGTTACATACACTCAGCCACTGCCCGTACCGTATGGTAAATACAGTAACGGCAGTGACTGAGTGCAAGCAACAGTACTTCGACTAGGAGCGGGTGAGGTGGGATACCCGCACTGTGTGAAATTTCCTGTTCTGTACGCCACTAAATCGTCTGCGTACGCTATGGCATGATTGAGGGAACCTACTAGATCACTTGTGTAAATGTTAAACAGTATCGTAATTCCGGTACACCTCTTTTAGAACTTATAACTCGACTGGGCATACTTTGAATTGAATGCATTTTAGGCAGTTATTTTTGATATTTTCGCTTCTATGCCATACTTCAAAAAGGCGTTCTATCAATTCTCAATTTCTCTCTTCATCAACTCCCAAAGATTTTCTATCGGGTTAAGATCTGGAGAGTTTCCCAGCTATTCCAAACATTACAATTGCTTTTTTGCCTT
The DNA here is from genome assembly GCA_949129095.1 of Volucella bombylans. Taxonomy (NCBI): domain Eukaryota; kingdom Metazoa; phylum Arthropoda; class Insecta; order Diptera; family Syrphidae; genus Volucella; species Volucella bombylans. The sequence continues at coordinate 166,093,249 of OX422144.1, read as the reverse complement.
GTGACAAGGTGCAGAATCGTGCATGAACGTGGGTAACCATCGTTGAAAGAACCTTAATATACTGGTCTTGCCGCAGCATTCCTTCAACAATGTATAGACAATCAGTTCTTTGTCCACTAATTATTAACCAGACCATTATGCTCAAAGGGTGTTTTACTAGTTCCACTATGAATTCTTTCAAATATATACTTTTCGTTAGGTCTTCTCCTTACGAACTCAGCCTTATCCGACAAAATCTGTACGGTTGATTCGTCGGAAAAACAAGCCTCCAAAAAAGAGATAGAGGGAGAAATAATAAGAAAACATTCATTTAAGCCATGAAAACCATGTTGAAAAGTCCACGAAACATATTCTTACTTTAAGCCAGTCTTCGGAAGTCCAATCTTTATGTGCTTTAGCCCATTTAAGGCGTTTATTCCTCATTGCCTCTATTAAAAGTAGATTCTTTGCTAGACGACAGCAAGAGAACCCCATTTCTTTTATTCGACGTTGAACTGTCATATCTGAAATTTTGATGCCTGACTCATTTATTAAGTGTGTCGCGGTTCTTGTAGGTTAGTTCACTTTTTATTTTATTTTGTCCACAGTTGACTTCGACACTCCTACAATAATTGCAATTTTTCTCTGAGAATAGCCAGTGTTCAACAAAAAAGTCTTAATTTGAGAAATTTGTGCTGGCGAAAGATCTTTTCCTCTTTCCATTGTTGACCGGTGTCTTAATTCAAAAACTCGATAAAATATTTGAAAAACCAAACTAAACTACAAATTATAAGAACAAATATATTACAGATGACGTTGTAATCGAAACCACAAATTGGGAAACCGTTACAATGGAAACTTCTCGGAATAATCCGTTAAAGCGTAAGAGAGAAAACACGCATTCTGTGAAAAATGAAGTACCAATTTAAAACGATGGATTCTTCAAAAATACAACGTTAAGTGTTGCCACTTTCTATTATTTTCAACCTTATTAATCATAAATTCATTAAAAAATTAAAAAATAATATTAACCAATCAATACTGTTATTTAATGCAAATATTTACACTTAAACCTAAAAATAAGTAATTTTTCATGGTGGCCGTAATAATTTGATCACCCACTGTAGCTTAGAGATTTTGGGAACATCAAACATCCCTTCAAAGCAAGGAAACAAATCCAAATCAAGTTGACGACACTTTAAAAATGTCATTTCTTTTTTACATGTCTTTTTGACATTTTAGTCTGAGCAGGTGTATTTGTAAAATATCTTCAAATTTCAAAGAAATAGAGCTACGACCGAGGTAAGAAAAGCCAATGGAGCATTTTACTCCTCAAAGTTTAATACTACTCAGCCTAGCTCTACTCTCTGGAAGAACCTCCGATCCTTAAGAATTGTTGAAAAGACGTCAGTGGGATGCGATCTAGATCTGAACCACTTAAACAGATTTTTTCTTAGAACATTGGATAGTTCAGTTACAGCTAATAACAGCAACACTGAGCTTACTGTAACCAATCATGATAATTTTAATTATCTTGAGTTTCACCATGTGTTAGAGAGTGATGTGACTAAAGCCTTATCCAACAATCAAACGCCGTAGGAGTAGATCGTATATCTATTAAGTTTATAAAACTAATTATGCCCTGGATATATTATCCTCCTACGCACATTATTAACTAATGTATCATGAGAACTGAGTTTCCTTCAACTTGAAAATGTGCTAAAGTTGTGCCAGTGCCTAAAAATACTACGAGGAACCAGCCAAAAGATTTTAGGCCTATTAGTATCTATTTTACCGTGCCTATCAAAAAATGTTGAGATTTTATTAAAAAAACCAAATCAATGAGCACATAAGTTCAAATAAAATGATATCTCCGTTTCAATCAGGCTTTAGAGATAATCACAGTTGTACCACGGCTGTAATAAAAATTCTAGATAATTTAAGAAGAGCGTATGATATTGGACTTTTCTAAAGCCTTTGACTGTGTAAACCATCAACGCTTGATTGAGAAGCTGAAAAGTCAATTCAGTTTTGGTAATAACGCTGCATCTCATATATTTAATTATTTAAATGGCAGATTTCAACAAGTACTCGTACATACTAGCCAGGTGCATTCAGGTGTCCCACAAGGATCTATTTTAGGACCACTCTTGTTCTCATTGTTTATAAACGACATGCCTAAGGTCTGTCTTGATGCATCGGTGCATTTATATGCAGACAATGCTCAGGTATATCTGTCTAGACCGATTGGCTTAATGGATGATTAGCTAAACTTAATGAGGACTTGGAACGAATTTATAACTGGTCTGTTCTCAATAAACTGTCCTTAAACCCTGCTAAATCTAAAGCAATTGTTATCTGTAATGACAGGATTCATTCCAGTTACTTGCCACAAATACATAAGGCAAGAGAACTCAGAACTAAAATTGTTTGGGTTAGAAATGCTTGTGTATTTGTAAGGGTAAAAGAAAGAGATAGTGTTATAAAAATAAATTCATTCGAAGACATTTATAAATTTGAAAATCAATCTTGATGTCCAATAATATGTTTAATTCAAATTCTCCTTCTTCTACTCCTCTTGAACTAAAATGTTTTTGTGTAAATCATCGAGCCAACAGCTTTTCTTCAGGTTTTTCTATTATCCACCAGAATGTACGTACGAGTACATTCTTGTTAAACAATTAGAATCATAGGAAAAAGGAAGGATAGTAGCAAAAGTCTTAAACCTCTAAAGTTACAGCTTACTTTGATTCCTAAAAACAAACAAATTTTTGGGCTAGTAATATCATAGAGCAAAACAAATATCTAGTTTGAGACGTTGCAGAATATTCTCCAATGTCCTTTACTTAAAACAACATACTGTGATAGTTATTTTAATTGTAGGAACCTTCTCCAACGATTGACCATAACCATAAACAAAATATCGCTATAAAGGATGTACATTCACTAAACTGATGAATATTCACTACAAACACTGAAACTTCTACATTTAACAGAATGTTGATTGATTTGAAGACTTATTATTTATAACTGTATAAATAATAACTTTATACTGCATCTCTTGCTAATTGAGATGTTCGGAGTCTGATGGCAAACGAATACCTTTCTTCAGCCAGCGACAGCAAGAGATGTAATAAATCTGTTTATGTTCTATGTTCAATATCATTTAATTTAAGTTATATCGCTAACCGATTAAAAAGTATTGCGAAGCGTGTAACATGATAACAGAACAACAGAAAAACAACTGAATTCAAAACCAAAAAAAAAACACCATATTGATTTTACACATTCGCAAAATGAGTTGTCTGAAGAAATATTGCATCTATTCGATACTAAAGTTTGTTGAAGTAGCTAAAGTTCATAAGAACAAAAAGGCGGTAGGACTTGGTAGGATTCCGATGAGCTACCTGCATTCTCATAGATAGGTAGATAGCTTGGGAATATTTTCCCGAATAGTACAAACAATTTATTAACTGCTAAGCTCTTTAAGAAAGGAGGACAACCATAAAAGAGACTCACAACGCCATGCAAATATATTTCCAGTTGGGTGACCTCTGTTTTGACTACATCCTGTCAACATTCTGCTAATCATCGTTACTACAATAGTACATTGAATATGGATTCACGTGTTGTTCATTCACTTCGAAAACGCCTTTAACAGCGTACATAAGTAAAGAGATTATTTATTTTGTCTTGCGCATGAAAAACGGTTTGACAAGTCTTACTCCGTCTAATAACAGCTGATCAAACAAAGTCGAAGTGTTCTGTAATTGACTATTATCTAATTTAATTTGTAATTTGTTATAAATTTTAATTTGAAAAATTCAAAACACCTTTAAATTTAACCGCTCCCTGACATGTTAATTCTTTAAATGATTGAAAATGAAAAAATGTTAAACATAAAGCAAAGCGATCGGACGTGTTCTCTATAAGCTCCCTTGTTTTACTCATTGCAAAGTTTGTTCCAAATTGTAATTGAAATTATCAAAATTATCAAAATGTCATCGAATCTGAGTGGTACATGCAATACGATAATTGCTGATCCAAATTTTATTCAGTGTGATTACTTTTGTAAAAATAAAATTCATAAAAAATGTGCTAACATCTCGGAGCCAACCTATAAGATTTTGGTTAATAATGCGAATTTAATGTGGCGATGTAATTCTTGCACTGTGTCGCGGCATACTGCTAACGATCTATTCAATTTAATTAATAAGCTCTCATCAGAGATCCTAGAATTAAAAAATCAAATAAACCTACTAAACAATTCCCTTAATGCCCCTAGTGTTTTAGTGAGTGATGATTCGGAGAATCAATCATATAAAAGTTATTCAAACGTTATGCCACGTCAATTCACTTCAATACCAACAATATGCAATGTTTCTGAAGAAATTTCAAATGAAGAGAAAAATCCGACTAGCGAGAACAAAATCCCCTCAACCCCGGCGTTGGCCCAAAGCCATCAAGATGATAGACCTATTCGGAATAATGTTGTTGGAAATAATACATCCACATTGCTTGAAGGTGTATTTGTCCCCAAATCCAAATGGTTACATATATCATACCTTAGCACTAATACAACAGTGGATTCTCTAACATCATTTATCGCTGGCATAATTGATATTTCAAAAAATCGCATTAAATGCATTATGCTTGTAAAAAAAGACGCTGACATGTCTGATTTCTCTTTCCTTAACTTTAAAGCTGCAATTCCGGAAAATTGCATTGATAAAATAATGCGGCCTTCTGGTGTTAGGGTAAGAGAATTTACTCAGCATTCAAAAAACGATCAGCGAATGAAACCACCTTCACTCTCTGCATAAAAAATTCAACAACAAAACCTGTTCCTCCTGCTCCTACTGTTTACGGTGCCGATGAGCTTGCTGCTGCTGTTGTTGTTACTAATATGGCTATTGATTCCTTATCAACAACAAAACCTGTTTTCGCTACTAATGATCTTGCCGCTGCTGAAGTTGCCTTTGATGTCAAATGCAACTCATATGTTTTGCCTGTCAAGGTTGTTGCTGCTCCTGTTGCTGTTGTTCCTGTTGATGTTCCTCCTGCTTCTCCTCCAGATATTGGTATTATTGCTCAAGACGATCTGTCTCTCTATTATCAAAATGTGGGTGGTATGCGTACTAAAACCAAGCAATTTTATTTATCTGTTCTGGATTGCTCGCATGACATAATTGCTCTCACCGAAACATGGTTGTACGAAGACTTGCTATCAACAGAATTATTTGATTCTAGCTATGTTCCATTCAGAACAGACCGTAATGCTACACTTACTGGACTGGATAGAGGAGGTGGTGTTTTGGTCGCAGTTAAATCTATTTACGAGAGCAATGAAATTGAACTATCAGACTGTTTAATTGAACAAATATGTGTTCGCGTTGTAATCTTTTCAAGTTCTCATGACAAAATTTTAAAAAAGATCAATATTTATGTTTTCGTTTCTTATATTCCACCGTGTTCTGAATTTAATGTTTATAATGCTCATATCAATAATATTAAGAGTGTTGTTTCGAACTTTGATGAAAATTGTTTTGCCCTTATTTTAGGAGATTTTAATTTATGTAATACGAGTATTAAATGGGTTTTTTCTCAAGATGATAAAGTTTTATTTCCAATTAATGTAAAAAAAGATTTTGAAGCTGTTGTAACAGATACTCTTTCTGCCTTTAATTTAACTCAAGTTAATAGTGTTGTAAATGAATTAGGAAGGATTCTAGATTTAGTTTTTATTAATAATGAGCTTGATGTCGAAATTTTTGAAGATGAAAACCCATTGCTAAACAATAGTATTCACCACAAAGCATTAAAAATTGTATTAAATTTATCAGTTACTCAATCTTTATCTGATCCATTATCTTATATAGATGTAAAATACGACTTTAACAAAGCCGATTTCATTTGCATAAACAATTATATTAATGAAATAGATTGGGATTCTATTTTGTCCCAATCTAGTTTAGTTCTATGTTTTTCTTCTTTTATTAATACTGTCCAAGAACTGTTTGATAGGTTTATACCTAAGAAGGCAAAAAGACGTAGACTGAACAAGCCGATATGGTTTTCTAGAGGCTTACAACGTTTTAAAAATTCTTTAATAAAGGCCCAAAAAAGAAGTAAGACCGATTCAAGTTTTCGAAGCAATTATTGTCGTTTGCTAAAAGAGTATAAATTTTTAAAGACGTTTTTATATAACCTGTATTTATGGTCTATGGAATCGAAGATCAAGAAAAACTCAAGATCTTTTTGGAAATTTTTTAATTCAAAACGAAAATCGGTGGGATTTCCTACTAATATGAATTACAATGGAAATGTAAGTAGCGATATATTAGAAATCTGTAACATGTTTGCAACTTTTTTCCAATCTAACTTTGTTGTTGATGACTCTAACAGTGATGTTTTGCCTGCATATTCCGAAGTAGTTAATATAGACTCGATGTTAATATCTGAAGATGAGGTTTTTACCGAACTTTCTTGTTTAGATATTAATTTAAGTTTGGGACCAGACAATATTCCTGCTAAGTTTTTAAAAGAATGTGCATGTAATTTGTCCAAACCTCTATCTTACATATTTAATCTTTCTCTTCGAAGTGGTGAGTTTTTAGAATGTTGGAAAACCTCCTATATTACTCCCATTTACAAATCAGGTCCAAAACAGAACGTGCAAAATTATAGACCCATTGCGAAATTGCAACTGATTCCAAAGATTTTTGAATCAATCGTTAAAAAGAAAATGTATAATGCCTTGAAAAACCATATATCGGTTTACCAACATGGTTTTGTTCAAGGGCGTTCCACTGTGACTAATTTAACTCTGTTTGTAAGCACCTGTTTAAAAAATATGGAAAATAGATGTCAAACAGATGTTGTCTTCACTGATTTTTCTAAGGCGTTTGATAGGGTAAGCCATCGAATTTTATTAAAAAAACTGTCCTTTTTAGGTTTTCACTCAACAATCCTTAAATGGCTGGGGAATTATTTATGTTCTCGATCACAATTTGTCAAAATTGGGTCTAAAATATCTTTCAAAATTCATAACTATTCGGGTGTGCCGCAAGGCAGTCACCTTGGGCCTTTGCTGTTCTTAATATTCATAAATGACCTACCAACAGCAATAAAATTCTCAAATTGCCTTATGTTCGCCGATGATGTTAAGATCTTCATGTCAGTTAAATCTGTTGCTGATAGCTTAAATTTTCAAAAAGACATAAATAATTTAAATGTATGGTGTTCTATGAACTCGTTGGATTTAAATATTAAAAAATGTTCAGTCATGTCCTTTTCAAGGTCTGTCATGCCTATATTATTTGACTATAAGATGTCTAATGTTTTGTTGCAAAGAGTTGTAAGTCATAAGGATTTGGGTGTCATTTTAGATCCACATCTTTCCTTTAATTTACACATTAATTACATTATTTCAAGAGCTAATGCTATGTCTGGTTTCCTGTTTAGAAACACCCGTGATTTTCGGGACCCCTATACACTGAAAGCTCTGTTTGTTGTTTTAGTTCGTCCTATATTAGAGTATTGTTGTGTTGTTTGGTCTCCGCTTTTTAAAAAAGATTCTAATCGCATTGAAAAAGTTCAGAAACGTTTTACAAAATACGCGCTTCGTAACTTAAATTGGTCCGGTTCTTTGCCTTCATATGATAATAGATGTTTACTTATTGGTTTAAAGCCTATTTCTTGCAGAATAACTTACTATTCTTACAAATCGCATTGATTGTCCACCTCTTTTGGCCTTATTTAGTATAAATGCACCTTCTAGATCCATAAGACCAAGAAGCAATGCTCTTTTGTATATCTCAAGACATAAAACAAATTATGGCCAAAACGAGCCTATAACCAATGCGTGTGTTAAATTCAATCAATATGCAAATGTTTTCGATTTTAATCAAAACAGAAATGTTTTTAAATCTATACTCATGTTTTGTATCATTTAATGCATTCATTTATATTTTAAGAAATTTAGATGTACATTCACATTTTAGGTTAGTCTAAGAGAGTTTGTAATACTTATAGACATAAATAAATAAATAAATAAATAAAAAACGTTTATTGACACTTTACATCAAAAGAAAGAGACAAATTTTTTTTACCCTCCTCTTGGAACTAACTTCTTCACTTTTTTAATATTTTTGCTAATAAATTCGCATAATTTTCCCCGAACATATACCGAACCGTAACGTAGAAATCATAAATCAAAATTACCAAACATCATTTAGCCCGATAATGTTCTGAATTAGCTGTGAAAGCCTTGCACTAATTGACAACCAAAGGAGGACGGAACAGCAATTGTACGAGTATCTTCGTCATATATGTACGGTGCGGCAGCAGAGTGATTTTGCGAAAAATCTTCGGGAAAAAGTTCACGCAAATCGTAAATCAACAATTTCAAGTCAATGAGAAAATAATCAAAAAAGGCCTTTTGAGAGGGTCTACGACACAAGTTAACCCATAAATTAACAGCGTAAGATACAAAGTTTGTAGTAAGGGTTTTCGTGTTCAATATGGAAGCCATTGATGGATTATCCAATGAATAATCCGATAAGGTTCTGCAATTCCAAGACATCACTGGCATAGACGATATGAATGTGTGTCGGGACATTCTAATACGACACCAATGGGATCTGGAGGTTGCATTCCAAGAACAAATGAATATACGTGAAGGTCGGCCGTCCATGTATGCTGCTTCAACAGAGTTGCGTACACCAAATGTTGTCAACGATCGCTTTCTACAACAAGTGTTTTCGGCGAGCATGCCTGGCGGTAGGACAGGCAGCGGACCACCAATTCCCAGTAGTTTCACCGGCATCATTCATTGGATACGTGATAAACTTTGTTATTCGGTGCTGTTACTCCACCCTGTCGTCGATTATTAGCACATTTCTCAGTATAGTGCGCAGCGATGAGAGAATTGTTACAGATCCATTGGGCGATGTGATGAAATTCATACAAACATACAACGAAAAGTACCCTCAGCATCCGGTATTCTATCAGGGTACTTATGCGCAAGCTCTTAATGATGCCAAGAACGAGCTACGGTTTCTTCTTGTCTATTTGCATAAGGAAACACCAAAGAACACAGACGTGGAGACGTTTTGTGGTCAAACACTTGCCGATCAGAGTGTCATTGAGTACATTAATCGTAATGTGTTGTTGTGGGGATGCGATGTATCCTCACCGGAGGGTTATAGAGTGTCACACTCAGTACATGCTCGTATCTATCCAATGATGGTGTTGATTGGGTTGCGGGGAAATAAAATGATAATCATGGGGCGTTTCGAAGGTGATTGCACACCTGAGGAGCTTGTCCGACGATTGCAAACTGTAATTTCTAGCAATGAAGTGTGGTTGAGTCAAGCCCGCGCTAATCGTTTAGAACGTAGCTTTACACAGTCATTGCGTCAGCAACAGGATGAAGCATATGAACAGAGCTTACGAGCCGATGAAGAGAAGGAGAGACGAAGGCAAGAGGAATTAGAAGAAATACGACAAGCAGAAGAGGCTGAAGAAAACGAACGTAGAGCCGAAGAAAGGCGAAAGGAGGAAATATCGCAGCAAAAAATCGACCTAGCCGAACTAGTGCCTTCTGAACCCCCACCACACACACCAAATGCGGTATCCGTTGTGTTCAAACTACCAAATGGAGCACGTATTAAGCGACGATTCCTAAGCACAGACTCATTACAGGATGTCTACAATTATCTATTTTGTCATCCATCGTCGCCAGATGAATTCGAAATAACTACGAATTTTCCGAAACGCGTTATCTACGCCAAGAACAGAGCCGACGAAACAAAAACACTTAGCGAAGTTGGCCTTACAAATCGTGAAGTTCTATTTGTGAACGATTTAGATGCGTAAAATCAACTCCACGAAATCTAATTTCTCGTGCGTCTCATCTTAAATATGTTTCCTACTAAAGTGTTATACGTTTTGTCCTTCCCAACAACACACATTCACTTGTCCCCCCAAGGCAAAAAGCAATGTATAACACTTTAACGTTTTTTCGTTTTTAATTTTCTTTTTTATTTACTATGTTTTAATTTTTTTATTAAGTTTCAACATAACATCTATAACATCTTTCCAAACACGCATTTAAGAATCCAATTGAATTGTCCCGTGTTTCTAACTAAATTAGTAATACCATTCCCTCATTTTGAAAAGAAAAAAACCAAGAAACTGAAATCAAATAGTAAAGAAACCACTGAAACAAATACAATTTCGTTTGTACTTATTTTCTATTAAATGTGTGTCGGATGCACTATCTTTCCTCACAACTTAAGCATGATGCCTCAAGTCCATACAATGAATAGAATTTATTGGTTAATTCAACAATCACTAGTTATTTTTCTGTTACCGATTTAGTCAACAGATCAAGAACAAAATATTATTAATAATAATAAAACAAAATGACTAAAGAAACACGTTTATTGATTACATAATATGGTACAGTCACATCGTGTCGTTTCGATCGCCAACTGTCATTTTGATAGCAAAACACGGAATCTGAATTGTCGACAAGGAGAAAATAGGTTTTCAATTGCAATACGTTTATGTCAGGTACAAACTGTAAGTTTGCCAACATATAGTCGTACCTATATTTACAATATTAGCCTTTGTGGAGGCTTTTCGATAAAGGGAGATTATATTGAAAAATAAAAACAATTTAAATTGAAGTCGCATTTTCCTTCATATCGATACCGGGAATATATTGAACGCCCCTCGTAGTATGAGAAGAAATTTCAATACTTTTTTCTCTCACCTTACACCTATGGACCATTTACCAGATCTCATTTTTCTTTCGGAAATTTGGATTTTTGATGAGGAATTCTTTTTGGAAGAATTTACAGGATTTCTGGAACACATAAAAATGTCATATTACTTGGAGATCTTTACATTAATATACTCTCCGAATCTCAAGATGTCGATCGTTTTTGCCTGTACTTGCATCGTTTGGCCTTATGTCTGTTGTCAATGAACCTACGCGTCTTAATGCATGTTTAGATCATATTTTTATAAGATTTCATAGAAACACTCAAGTGAGATATGAAGCGCTTGCTTATGATCTAAAGATTACTGATGACTATTTAACGTGTTCACAGCTAAGTACCGAAGTCACTCGTATAAAAAAATTAGAAGTTAGGGAAACTGTAAAAATTGATTTTGTTGCATTAAGGAACTATCTGAACTATGAACTTTTTGATGAAGTCTATACGTCTTCTGATCCCCCTACAGCATTTTATTTGTTTTTAAAAAAGCTTCAGTTTTATTTGACTTTATGTTCTCATAAGGAAAATAGTGTTAATAATAAGTTCAAATGCTTGAAACAATGGATGTCTATAGCACTTTTAAAGAAAGTAATTAAGAAGAAATATATCTGCTTACTACTTAAAAAAAACACCCTAAGATACTATTAGAAGATTTGCCGTGAGCTTAACCCTTTCGAACCGAAAATGCCTCGAAAGAAATCTGAATTTGTTGTCTAGGAAATATTAAATGTAAGGGAAAAATAAAATTGTTCATCGTTCATTTTTTTCCACTAGGGGCGCTGTAATCGCTTGGGATATATGATCCCATCCGTTTTTTTTTTTTTTTTTGTAAATTGGGATGTATTGTCCCAACCGTATCTAAGGGAAATGAAGAAAACAATTTGTAAATAATGAAAAGTTTAGAAAATTTTATTGTTTATTGTTTTTTACGAGGTAAGGAGTTGTTGCGGTAAACTTTCCCGCAACAAGTTTGGCTCTCGTTTTCCCTTGTAAGTCCCTTCGGTCCTTCTTTTCGTTGAGTGGAAACACCGAGCTCTGGCGGAGGTGGAGGGCAGCCATGGTCCCATCAGCCAGTGGCCCACCAATCCCAGACCTCGGAAAACAACCCACATAGGTTCACGGGAAGAACCCCAGGGTGCGACAGGAGGTCCACCAGGAACACCGTTGTCGGAGCCCATAAATAGACGGGAGACTCGCAACGGGCAGCATCAGACAGGACGTCTGAAAGTCGCCGACGGGTGGGGACGGACGGTCCTTTCAAGCCAGACACCCCAACACGATGATGACGGGTGGGGGAGGACGATCCCTGGAACAAACACCCCAACGAAAGCCAACAACAGGAGGCTTAAGGAACACCCCATATTGCTACCAATGGGGGTGCGGATACAGGCATCACATCACACAACCGATGTGGATGCAGCCAGCTGGAGCTAGCACCAACCCAAGTGAACGATGGGTGAAGAGACGACGATCTCTTTTATAGTAACACCCCAACGAGGGAGCAACGAAGGAGCAACAGTGGTGTGCGGGCGGACGGCCAGTATAATCGGGCACACCCCAACGACGTACCAGCTTTAAAAGCTAGGTTCGATGGGTGAAGGGATGACGACCCCTTTTTAAGCCAGCACTCCACCGATGGAGCACCGAAGGAGCAGCAGAGGCGTGTAGGCGGACGGCCAAGTAATAAGACCGCCTCCACCGAGGGAACAAGAAAACAGAAATACCAGAAACAAAAACCATCACCAACCCACAACAACGATGGTACAAAAGTACAAACTGGCAGAGAGGCCAGAGGGCAGAAGGGCCCAATGACAAAAAAAAAATAATAAATAAATAATTTATTTATTTATTTGTCAGTCCCCCCCCCCCCCCCCAACCAAATCTGAACGCCGATCCACTGGAGTAGGTAGGGACCCGGGAAAAAAATATATAAAAATTTAATTGCACAGGCACTTTGCTTTTCTTTCGAGAGGGGCGGCGATCCAACGGATGGTTGGATCGAGATACAATCCCTTCTGGATTGTATCTACACTTTTTTCCTTTCGTTCCGACACTTCAGCTACCGTTCCATAGCATTTCCTTTCTCCCCCGCGGGCGTTTTAATTTTTGCAAGAGTAATCCGATGGGGGAAAATTACCCGGCGATCAGAAAGGAAAGAAACTCTGCTTTTCGCAATTTCCTTTTTGTAGAACCTAAGAGTAGGCAATAGCTAGGATCCACAGCTTCCACAAACTCGCTCAGTGGAGTTCCCAGTCATTACTGGAAGTGGGAGCGAACTCCGAGACTGAGGAGTTTAGTATGAATGTGGAAAATTGTATGTGTGAGAGGCCTAGTCGGACACGGGGGCACACACTAGCAAAGGTTGCTAGTGTGGTTGCTAGAAATCCCGTCGTTGGGTCCACTACGGCTGAATGGATGCGAGAGAGAATGTGCGTGTGAATGTGTGTGTGTGTGTCTGGCGGGAGCTGTGGATCGTAGAAGATCTGTGAGACACTTTGGTGACGACCAGCCTACCGAGAGGGTCAGCCTCAGTTTTTATTTTCATTTTGTGCGAATTTTTTTGTTGCGAAAAGTAGAGTATTTTTTTCTGATTTTCCGTTTGCCAATTGCGAAAAGCAATTGTATAGAGAGTAGATTTTCTTTTTTTTGTAAAAAGTAAAGTAGAGTCGCGTTAAAAAAAAAAAACAAGGAAAAAGAAGAATTACGGCAAAGGGGAAAAAGGAGAGAGGAAAGGATACGAGGATTAGACAGCGGGAATAGCGGGACGGAAGGAGTGAGAACTGTGCCAGGAAGGGGCGCAGCACCGCTAGGAGGAGAGTAAAGAGAAGTATAGTGCAGTGCAGTGATAGTAGAGAAAAAAAAAATAAAAATTTAGAAAGTCGTTTTTTTTATTTTGCAAATTGTGACTCCGGTGGGCCGCGCGTGCGGGAAATCCCGAGAAAAGACGGGACACGCGACCCGTTTGATAACGTTCTTGTTTTGTTTGTTCGGGGCTTAAAGAATAGCGGGTCACTCCATCGACGAGTGTGCCGCTACTCAAACAGTAAATAAATCGTCGAGCTCCAACGGAGCCGTTAAAACGTTGAATAATTTGTTTTTCTTTTCGGTAATTTTTTTTTCTTTTTTTTTGTTCGGTTCCTTTTTTTTTCGGGGAAGTTTTTTTTTCTCTTTTCTTTTGTTAAAGGTTTCGTGATTCCGGGGCAAAAATCACGTGGCGCCCTTTTTTTTTTTTTTTTTTTTGCCCAGGTTTAGCGGCCGTTAACGCGCTACCTGGTGGACCCAGAGAATAAAGTGCTATCGTTTGGTTCGGGGCATCGCCGTATCGGTGCCGGGAATCAAACATAGCAGAGTGAAACAACTAAAGCACAATGGAACATCACAAGCCGTGCAAGTAAATAGTGTTCTTTTATCATTTTTTCCGCCTTTCTTGTCCTTGTAGCACTTTACACATCTCCTGCGTGTTTTACCTTCTATGGGCATATGATCGCCTAAAACTCCATACTGTACAGTGCTACGCTTCTGATATCGCCCAGTTTTCTTCTTTTTCGGTGTTTTAGTTTTCTGTAGACCATCGTTTATCATTTGCTCTGCCAGCGTTGACACATAATCAATGTAAGGTAACTTCGGTAAGTGATGAGTTTCTTTATAAATAATCCATGCGTTTACGCAAGTTGATAGAACTAATTTATAAAAAACTTTCTTCCACCATTTGCCGGACTTTCGATTTATGTCATAGAGTTATGCCATTTGGTCGGATAAGTCTACCCCATCCATAAATTTGTTGTAAAAAGTAATAGATTCTGGACAGTTAGTTTCTACCTTCTCACCATTCTTTTGTTTGAGTCGAATAGTTCCTAACTTAGATCCGTGGCAGTTACTCATTACAGTTACCAATTTTGTATCTTGCCAAGATGTTCCAATCTGGTTCATATAAATAAAACTCTCTCCTCTCGTCAACTTAGTCGGGCAGGATGGAACTTGTTTTCGGTTCGATATAATGGTGCCAACAGCAGGAAATGATAAAGTGTTAAAAAGATGAACTGAAGAAAAGAAGCGATCAAAGCAAAGACAAACATTTGGACTTTTGATAGTTTTTGCCAAATTCAATACAACCCATTCTCCCAACGTACCTCCCAGCATTTGTGACTCTTTTCCACAGTAAATATTAAAATCGTAAATGTATCCTGTAATTGAATCCGATCGTTCCCAAATTTTTATCCCCCTTTTTATAGGTTTTAATGGAAGATATTGTTTCAGGGTAGATCTACCCTTGAACTTGACCATGGATTCATCTAAGGCCTGGAAAGAACTATCTTCTCTGCTTTGATTGAATGTATTTTTTTAGGCAACTGGCAACTTCTTCAATATAATAGGTCTTAGAACACTCAATTGGCTTATTGGGGTTGTTGAAATACAATTTCGAGTGCAACATAAGAAATCTATCACGAGATATGCTATTTCTGATCAGTAAGTTACCAACCGATTTCTTTTTGGCCCAATACATTGGCATTTTCGGCAACCGATTATATGAAGTTATGAGCATTATGCCCAACACCACAAGAACTTCGTGTTGATCGGTTTGCACTACATCACGCACTGTTTTTCCGAACTTATCCTCTTGGGAGCTTTTGAGGATTTGAATTCTTTCGTTTGTACATTGGCTTATCCATACAAGAAGGCTGCGTGGAAATAATTTCAAAAACGTGTCCAATTCGCTCGAACCCCTATCCACATTACACAGCACAGAGGGAATAGTTTCAGGTGGAACAATCATTCTTGGAACTGTGGTACCGACAGACCAATTATTTTCTGTTTCCGCTGTGAGCGGCCCAATATCTTCTGTGGTTTCACTACCGATAATCTCGTCATTTTGTGATTGTTCTATTTGTTTTGTCAAATTGACACTTTCTTCCATATCCGCATCTACTTGGTCTTCATCATTTTCAGAGCTCGAGTAATTTGACTGAGATTCTTCCTCTTCGTACTCCGAACCACTATCGAAATCCTCTGACTCGTCTGAGGTTGCATAAAGGACGTCCTCTATTTCACTTAATCTCAAACCTCGACTGGAAGACATACTTTCCTACATAAAAAAAACTTATCGTGTGTAGCAAAAAAAAAGTACATTGCATACTGCAGGGACATACGAGTATAATAATCCCAACAGAAGAAACTACTGGGATATATTGTCCCAAAAAATTAAAATGCACAAAAATAACAATCAATATTAATTTTTTAGTATCAATATAAGTCAATATTTATTTATAATAAGTTACTTGTTATTAAAATGTACAAAAAAGTGTAAATTATAAAACTTACATCAAGTTATAGCCAAAAAACAATGAATTTACGCACCAATTATGGAGACACGTGCTTTTAAATCACAATTACCAAGAACTGACGTTTGAAAACACCGCATAGATAACGGGATATTAAAGTTTCAGTCAAAAACACCGAAAAAAAACCAACTGCAAGTAATTTCCTTAATACTCGTAAATTGTCCCAGTAGGATTTTTAAAATTTTTTTGGGATGTATTTTCCCAATCGGTTCGAAAGGGTTAAATCTAAAATACCTAACTGCAGAAATAGTTACTATAGTGGAAGATTAGCTTGGAATGTTAGTAACTCTAAGAAAGAATGGCAAGTTGTTAACGAAATTTTAAATAAGAAAAAATGTAGTGATGATATTGTACTGAAAATTAACAACTCTACAACTTCTGATCCTCTGGAGATTGCTAACCAGCTTAATGATTTCTTTGCAAACGTAGGAACTTCTCATAGTTTATCAAACTATTTCAACTCAACATCGTGTACTAATGGCAGTTTAGTGGAAACGAGATTTCAACTCGAATGTTTCTTCTTCATTGAATTTTCTCCACTTGAAATACAAAAAATCATAGCTTCTCTAAAATTGTCAAACTCAACATCACTAGATAACATCTCTAGCAGAATTTTAAAAAATATATCTTTTCAGATCTCTGATGTTCTCTGTTTTATTTTTAACTCCTGTGTGTACAAAGGAATTTTACCAACTTCCCAAAAGACAGCACTGGTTATAGCACTTCATAAAAAAGGTGACACTATGCTATTAAACAATTATCGTCCAATTTCTTTGTTGTCAGTTTTCTCAAAAATTTTTGAAAGAGGAATAAAATGGAGAATGCTTTCTTTTTTAAATAGGACACAGTTTTTTAGTGAATATCAGTTCGGTTTCAGAAGTGGTAGATCTACGGAAGATGCGCTACTTAAACTGATTTGGGAAATATACTCGTACACTAGCCTAAATAACTCTCAAATTCCGTCGTGTCTCTTTATAGATATTGCCAAAGCTTTTGATATGGTAAACCATAACTTGCTTTTAACTAAACTTTTCAATGCAGGTTTTAGAGGCTTCATACACGATTGGTTTACTTCTTATCTTAAGAATCGTCAGCAAATAGTAAAAGGGAAGAGTTTTCTTAGTTCTGTGAAACATTTACATGTTGGTGTCCCCCAAGGTTCTGTGTTGGGTCCGATTTTGTTCCTTATTTATGTTAATTCGTTATTTGTGCAACCTTTCAAGGGCAAAATTACATCATTTGCTGATGATACTGCACTCTCATACTCTATTTATAATTATTTTAATTTATATTTACATGTTAATTTCGATTTAGACATACTGCGCAGTTGGTTTAAACAACATAATTTGATTATAGGTACTAAGACAAAATTTATGGAATTTAATATTAAGGGTTTAGTATGTGAAGAATTTCCTTTTTATTACCACAGCCCAAGTTGTTTACGATTTTGTTTAAGTGATCCTGGTGCTGAAACTTTTAACGATAGTGTAGTCTGCAGTAATGAGTGTTTTAGAATTGAAAGTGTCAGCAGTTTTCAATATTTAGGCATTATATTGGACAATAAGCTCAATTGGAATGATCACACTGTATATCTAAAACAGTAGCTTAATAGAATTGTTAGGCATATGTTTCACCTGAGACTCTATTGTAATAATCAGATTTTAAAAATGGTATACAATGGTTTATTTAAATCGAAATTGCAGTATGGTATCTCTTGCTGGGGTGGTGCATACTTTAACAAGATAGATCCTCTGCTTACTAAACAAAAGCATGTTTTCCATTGTTTAAATCTTTAGAAAT
The DNA here is from genome assembly GCA_949129095.1 of Volucella bombylans. Lineage (NCBI taxonomy): Eukaryota > Metazoa > Arthropoda > Insecta > Diptera > Syrphidae > Volucella > Volucella bombylans. The sequence continues at coordinate 166,075,344 of OX422144.1, read as the reverse complement.
TAAAAATTGAGACATTTGTATTGTTACAATTGTATTGAAAATATTTTTTGAAAAATCGGGATTTTATGATGTCAGATACCATGAATGTTGTAGTCTGCATGTTAACTCGAGAAACTTTGCAAAAACTCCTACTATTTATAAAACACATTTTTCTCGATTTTATTATGTTACTGCCCGACGGGTTTTTAATATTGTGATAACCACTTAAATGTGAGCAGCGACATCTAGCAGAAAATGTCGATACTCGAAGACCAGAAGATTTCGATACTGGAATAACACAGTCTCGACTGGAGAGTGGAATCGAATTTTCTAGCAAATTGGAAATTGTATGGGACGCTGGATGGCGAGGATTGTTCTCGAAGTATGTCATTCGAGTATAAATACCAGCATCCCAAAGGTATGCAAATCAGTTCTAATGTAAAATGTTTGTGTGGGTACAAATGATAGAACTTATTCTTTTCTGGAAGAATAAAGGAATAGTTTCGAACAAAAGCTGGATGAACAAAAGAAAAATCTAGACGAGCAGAAGAGCAGCATTGAACAAAAATTCAACGAACAAACCAACAATCTGCACGGTCTTCAACAGAAAATGGATGAACAAAAGAATAATCTGGAAGAACAAAAGAACATTCTCCAGCAAAAATTCGAAGAAATCGATGACAAATTTGATAGAATAGAGAAGAATGTTGGCGAAAAATTCGAAGAAATGGATAGCAAAGTTCAGCAACTGACAAAAGAGCTCGACACAGTGCGAAAACAGAAACTGCGAGAATGTTCTTTAAGCGGTCCAAAGAGAAAAGAGTTGAAGCCTTCCTCATTCGATGGCCAGACCTCATGGTCTACTTATAAGAAGCAGTTTGAAATGGCTGCCTGTGCAAACGAATGGGACAATAAAGAGAAGTGCTTTGCCCTAGCGATGGCCTTACGTGGTCCTGCGGCAGAATTGTTACAAACAATCGATATCGAAAAGAATAGAGACTATATGGCTTTAGTGCAGGCTATCGAGAGACGGTTTGGGGATAGCCACATGCGGGAAGTTTACAAGGTTCAATTGCAAGGCCGTATGCAGCAACTAGAAGAAACACTGCAACAGCTCCAAGCAGACGTGAGTAGACTGGCACATTTGTCATATCCCACCGCAGGCCAAGAAATAATCAACGAAATTGCAAAGGACGCATTCATCAGGGGAATTGCAGATTTGAAGCTACAATCAGCAGTAAGGATGGCCGGGAAAAGAACCCTTGCTGAAGCACTTGCCTTCGCTCTGGCGATGGAAGCATCCGATCAGGCTTCCAAAGGAATGCATTTCGTAAGGGAAATAGTATCTGGTGAATGCTCCTGCTCAAGACCAACGACCATGCAACGAAATATCCCGCGGGAGAGAAGAAGGATGCGCTGCTGGAACTGCGATAAAGTAGGACATTTGCAAGGGCATTGTAAAGAACCGGTACGACGAGAAGGCTGCCTGCACTGGGGTTACAGGCAAATGGAAAGAAAAACCGGCAGAAACGGCTACCAAGAAACCGGTCAAATTTCCAGAAGCCATCAGTTAGGAAATGCTTACTTCGCGGGGCAGAAATCTGTAGCAGGAGTCGACTCCAGGGTAATTATCCCAGTCTCACAGGTAAAACAATGCAACGAAAGCCTCCCAGCAGACGTAGTCAGTGGTAAAGAAGCGAAAGAACAGGCAACTATCCAAACGATCAGGACTGAGCCAATAGGGGGTTGGAGTATAGACGAAATCCGTTCCTCCCAACAGGCAGACAATGACATCGAACCAATATTGGCCTGGAAGGAACACGAAGAAAGACCAAGCTGGCAGCAGATATCAGATCGGAGCCAAACTCTGAAGGCATACTGGGCACAGTGGGACTCGCTTTTTGTGCAAGATGGATTGCTGAAGAGAAAATGGGAAAGTGCAGATGGAACAACATCTCGTATGCAGCTAATTGTGCCATGGTCCAGAGTCAACAAAGTGCTCCATGAAATACATGACGGAATCTCAGGAGGCCATTTGGGAATAAACAAGACGTTGGAAAAGGTAAGGGAACGTTTCTATTGGCTAAGCGCTAAACAAGATGTCGAGAATTGGTGCAAAAAGTGCATAAGATGTGCGGCTACCAACGGTCCAAAAGTAAAGCCACATGGACAAATGCAACAATACAATGTCGGAGCACCTTTCGAACGAATAGCCATCGACATCGCTGGGCCGTTTCCCGAAACCTTTAATGGAAACCGATATACCCTCGTAGTCATGGATTACTTCAGTAGGTGGTCGGAAGTGTTTGCCATCCCAAATCAAGAGGCTAAGACCGTAGCCGAACAGATAGTCAACAACTGGGTGAGCAGATTTGGGGTCCCAATGGAGCTGCACTCTGATCAAGGGCGAAACTTTGAATCAAAAGTCTTCCAGGAAATATGCCAATATTTGGGAATAAGAAAGACAAGGACAACGCCACTACATCCTCAATCTGATGGAATGGTCGAGCGATTCAATCGGACCTTGAATGAGCATCTATCTAAGGTTGTCAGCAACTGCCAGCGGGATTGGGATCGACACATACCCCTCTTCTTAATGGCCTACCGAAACGCGGTCCATAGCTCAACAGGGCACACACCATCCGAGATCTTATTTGGTCAAACAATTCGGTTGCCAAGTGAAGCAAAATTCGGATCCCCACCGACAGAGCCCAAAGAGGTGAACGACTACGTGAATGACTTACGCAGCAGGATTCGTAAATTGCATGAAGACACCAGAGAAAAGATGAAGCAAGCAAGCAGCCGCATGAAAACTAGGTACGATATCAAGGCGAAATCTTCCGGTTTCAACGAAGGAGATCTGGTTTGGCTGTATAATCCTCAGCGTAAGAAAGGCAAATCACCAAAATTGCAACAGGACTGGGAAGGTCCATACAAGGTGATAAGCCGCATTAATGACGTTGTCTACCGGATTCAGCGTGGGGATCGAGGAAAATTTAAAGTGGTCCATTTGAATAGAATGTGTCATTTCAACGGGATGCTGAATGACGAAGTTGTTCGGGACGAACAACTGTAGGGAGGGAGCAATGTGATAACCACTTAAATGTGAGCAGCGACATCTAGCAGAAAATGTTGATACTCGAAGACCAGAAGATTTCGATACTGGAATAACGAAGTCTCGACTGGAGAGTGGAATCGAATTTTCTAGCAAATTGGAAATTGTATGGGACGCTGGATGGCGAGGATTGTTCTCGAAGTATGTCATTCGAGTATAAATACCAGCATCCCAAAGGTATGCAAGTTAGTTCTAAAGTGTAATTTGAAGTGTTAATTAGGAGAAGTGATTAAGTGGTTCAAGTAAAAGATAAGAAAAGTATAAGCGGTTGAGAAATTGGATTGTACTGAGAGAAAGAATTAAATAGTGAATTGTAACTGTACTGAATAAAGGGATTTGTATTGGAAAGAATAAGTTCTATCATTTGTACCCACACAAACATTTTACAATATGTTGCCACAATTCTGCAGGTGTGAGAGAAAGAAAACTGTATTTTTAAATAATTTAAAAAAATGGCTTTTGTCTTTTGATAATAATGCAATAGATTCACGTTCCATTGTTATAAATTTTATACTTTTCTTTATATTCGTTTTGTCCATTAGATTCCCCATCAATATTCTTTTGTAAAAATATTATATAGTTATTTATAGGTGTTTTCGCCACTTGCCATATGGCAAAAGATTGTACTAACTATTTCTTTGGCAAATCATTCTACTTTGTTGTTTTATTAATTTTGTATCTTTGTATTTATATGTATTTCCATTTTGTCAAGAAATAAAGTTAATGAGAAAAAATAAAATGGCAGGTAGTCAACAGTATTTTGAACCAGTCTTCCATTACTAAAATACCTAATGCTATTCGTGTTAATGAGTCTGAAGTTTCTGATAAACTTGGCATTGCTAATGCTTTTAACAGTTACTTTACCTCAATAGCCAGCAGTTCGTCATTACAAACAGCCCAACTGAGTTGCACTTTGTGTTTGGGGCTTGGTAACTGTGGAGATCCGTTACAAAAAAATATTTTTGCCTTCAAACCCATTACTGCTTTTGAAGTCTTAAAGGCTATTGGTGCTTTGAAAAATTCAAATGCTTGGGGTTTTGATGGCATTTACAATTTAGTTTCAAAATATATTGGATGCTTCGTAGTTGATGTACTAGCAGTTATTTTTAAACGTAGCATTTTTAAGGAGTTTTTCCTGAGGCACTCAAATGTGCGCACGTAGTTCCTCTTTACAAAAAAGGTTCAGCAAAGATATGTGCATTTATAGGCCAATCTTACTTCTTCCTGTTTTTAGCAAATTCTTTGAAAAAATCGTTAAGGAAAGGATAGTATCTTTTATAAATAAGTCTAGGCTTTTCAGTCCGGTACAATTTGGTTTTCAGAAGGGAAAATCAACTGATGATGAAATACTGCTTTTTTGCTCCCGAATTTTCTCTAATCATGATGACAAAAAATTCACTGCAGGCTTACTTGTAGATATCACAAAAGCTTTTGATATGGTTAACCATAATATCCTGTTGAGAAAACTTGAAAAAGCTGGATTTCGTGGCTTCATGCTCAATTGGAATTGGTCTTACCTTTAAAATAGATCTCAAGGAGTACAAATGAGGAGCCAAAACCAGTTTTTCAATTTGGGAGTACCTCAAGGTTCAGTGTTTGGACCCATTCTGTTTCTCATCTATATCAATTCACTGTTCGACCTTAATTTTAAAGGTACACTTACTGCTTTCATAAATGATGTAGGCTGTTCTTACGGCTCTGACAGTGCTTTGAATTTGGTATCGGATACCAACTGGGATCTTAATTTATTAAGGATCTGATACTCTGCATATATAGTTTCAGCATTAGCTCTAAAACTAAAATTATGTTTTTTCATCTATACACCCTAGTAGGTACCAATGCAGAAGTTTACTTTCATTCACCGGAGTGTCAAAAATACAAACTGACATGTTTCACATGTATTTCCGCTTCAAACATGATTAGTGGTTTTTAATCCAGAAAGTGAATGAGTTTAAGTACTTGAGGCTCACTATTGATTCAAGAATATCTTTAAGGAAATATTTTCGCTGTACTCACAGACTTTTTTTTAACTGAAAAATGTTTATTCGCAATAAGTGCTAAGAATTATTTCTTATGGAATTTTGCGTTCGATATTGCGTGCTGGTGCATATTTGAATGAAATACAGCCTCTGTTAATTCTGCAGAAAAAGGTATTGTGAAAAATATGACGAAAACACCATCGTCACCCCAGTTATCTATTGTTCTGTGATATGAAAATTCTTCCAGTCCATGATTCGTATTGTTTTAAAGTGTTAAAGACATTCTTTATGAGATCAGGATCTGTTTATAATCTACGTAGAAATTTGTCTAATGTTGTATCTGTACCCTTTTCTCGTACTACTGCTTTTCGTAACTTTTATTTGGTTTCGTTTTGCCGCCTATTTAATAAGCTCCCACAATCAATTAGACCAATAACATATTCTGGAAGGTTTGAAAAAACTGTAAGGCATTGGCTTTTAGATCTTAATTATGCGAGTTTAGAATCATTTTATTCTGACATTCTGGGGTAACTAAGGGTTCTCCTTTCTGACCTTTATTTTCTTTGGAATATGCATTTTATAATGTGTTTTTTTATTATCTTTCATTCCTTCGATTGTAAATTGCTTTTTAAGGGTCACCCCACCCATAATTAAAACTATTTATAGTAAAGTCCATTGAAGAAAACTGCTGCCGAAAGTCATCGTATTTTGGTGGAAGTTTATGGTGAACATGCGCTAGCTGAGCGAACGTGCCAAAAGTGGTTTGCACTATTTAAAAGTGGTGATTTTGGCTTGAAAGTCGATGAACGTCCTAGGCAGCCAAAAAAGTTTGAAGATGAAGAACTGGAAGCATTACTCTATGAAGATTGTTGCCAAACACAAGAAGAGCTCGCAGAATCTTTGGGTGTCACTCAAGCAGCCATTTCAAAACGTTTAAAAGCAGCTGGATATATTCAAAAGCAAGGAAATTGTGTTCCACATGAACTCAAGCCGAGAGACGTCGAAAGGCGGTTTTGCATGTCCGAAATGCTGCTGGAACGCCACAAAAGGAAGTCATTTTTGCATCGAATTATTACTGGTGATGAAAAATGGATCCATTACGACAACCCCAAGCGCAAGAAATCATATGTAAAACCCAGCCAACCAGCCAAATCAGCGGCAAAGCCGAATATCCATGACGCGAAGGTAATGCTCTGTATTTGGTGGGATCAGATGGGTATGCTGTATTATGAGCCGCTAAAACCGGGTGAAACCATCAATGGACAAGGCTACTGAACACAATTAATCCGTTTGAAGAGAGCAGTAGCCGAAAAAGGCCCGGAATATGCGACCAAACTCGAGGCAATAATTTTACATCATGACAACTCTCGGCCCCACTTGCTATTCCGGTTAAGAACTATTTGGAAAACATTGGATGGGAAGTCTTACCCCACCCGCCTTATAGCCCAGACCTTGCCCCTTCTGATTACCATTTGTTCCGGTCGATGCAGAACGCCCTCAGTGAAATACGGTTCACATCAGAGCAGAATATCAAAAATTGGCTTGATTCATTCTTGGCTGCCAAGCCGGCGCAGTTCTTTAGGGATGGGATCCACAAATTGCCAGAAAAATGGAAAAAAGTCATAGCTTCAGATGGGCAATAATACTATTGTACATGTTTTTCTTAAATAAACGTTCAAATTTTGAAAAAAAAACCGCACGTATTAAGTTATATACCCAATACCTTAAGAAATTAATGGCGGAAAGGGACTGATCGCTGGCGTCACAGTAGGTGCAGGTCTCACTTGCATCGAACCTTCACTCTCTACAGTCCACCTCCATCTTATGGAAAAATCATCGATCATTGAGAGTTCTAGTTAGATCTCATCATAGATTGACTTAAATCCAGATAATCTTAATGCTCCCTTGCTCAGTGTTGATGGCAGTGATTCCGAAAACGGAAATACGATTAGGATTCAAAATGAAAACAGCGAATTCAACTGCTTAGAGTTTCATTGCGTATTCGAGGCCGAAGTCTTGCAAGCACTACCTAGTATTCAGTCAAACGCAGAGGGTGTTGACGGCATATCGCTTAAGTTTGTCAAGCTGATTTTACCTCACATTGTTTACACTCTCACACATATTATAAATTTTTTATCATTTCCTAGTGCCTGGAAGTACGCCAAATTTATTCCCTTACCTACAAATAAAACCAAAAATAAACCTGAAGATTCTAGGCCAAATAGCATATTGCTTTCTCTATCGAAAATTCTAGAAATTTTAGTGAAAAATCAAACAAATAATTTTAGTCATATGAATAATATGCTAACATCCTGTCAATCTGGTTTCAGCGCAGGCCATGCTTTATGAATTTTACTAAGGCCTTTGACAGCGTAGGTCATTTTATTTTGCTTAAGAAACTAAACGAACAGTATCACTTCAGCCCTCAATCATTAAATTTTGTGATAGATTTCAGTAAGTTCACACTAATTTCGAAACATTTGAGTTCATGGCAGTTAATTTTGGGGTCCCACAAGGGTCAATTTTAGGTCCGCTACTCTTTTCACTAACGACTTACCCAGTAAATGTCTGACCGAATCTGTGCACTTGTATACGGATGACGCACAAATTTATTTTTTCAGGCCAGTTGGTATTAGAAGGTTATATTACGCGTATCCCAGATGCTTGATTTTTCAAAAAATTGGAGCTATTAGCTTTTAATTCAGCTATGCGTTATGTATACGGACGTAAATTTGAACACATTTCCAGGTATTCCAGTACCGTAACTGGAGTTTCACTTAGGCAACATATCGATATAAGAAACTGTATTGATCTCTTCAATATTATCCAAACACAGCAGCCAAACTACCTCTATGAAAAACTTAGCTTCTCTCAATCGATTCGCACAAAAAATACTAACGTTCCTCTCACTAGTTTTGTAAACTTCAAATGCCCATTTTTTCGTTCTCGCCATAAAAGTATGAAATTCCTTGCCTAAAACAATTAGTTCTTGTAGCTTAATTCGTAAGTTTAAAAGTATCGTATTAAAAATGAACTACTAAGTAAGCATCCTTTAAGAGATCCTCAAAACTATTCGGGGAAAAGATTTATAAGAACCTGCATCTGCGGTCCCTTTTGTTCAAGGTAACTAAAAGACACTCATTGTTTCAGATTCGAGTCAAGCAAGCAAAGAATTTCGCTACCACAAATGAAAAATAAAACTGCGATTCAAACTTTCAGATTTACGTCACAAATTTATTTCACCTTACTTCTGCGAGCTCAATTTACGAGTGTCGAGGCTAAAACGATTTTTCCACCATCTAACCCACTATACATTGTGCGTGGTAATTATACCAACAATATGATGATGAAGTGATGGATGATGCGATCTATGGTTCGATCTGCATTCTGTTGCACTGTTGTTGTAGAACCAAGTCAGTGAGTCAGAAAAAGGATCAAATTAACAAATTTATGGTTGATTAAGTCTTGAACCCTCATAGACGTGAATGTACCTGCTCATCCATCCGGCAAAAAAAAACAAAACGTCTCGTATACGACGATTCAACTAGCAAAAGTACATACGATTACAATGGACTACGATGTGATACCTAGTTTATATGGCAGCTTAAAGCTGCTCATGTAAACACCACTTCAAACCGGATTGAACATTTCAAGTGTACGAGTGCGAAGACTATTTGAACCCTGCGAGTGGGAAAAGACTCAAAAACTAATATATTCGTATCTCCTGCCAGACAGGTTCTACCATGTTAAAACTATGTAGTTGCGAAATTTGATACTACAGCAACAACGGGCTGAAATTCTTAGGATGCGGATTCTTCATAGGTAGTTATCCTCGAACGAGAGTCATTGTAAGCTGATGCTTTCAAGGAGGAAGGACTGTTATGTAGGAGGTCTGTCCTAAATATAATACCAAATTGTGCTTGGCTACCTTAACGCCAAATTTGGTAAGGGCGACATTTTCGACATGTTATTTTGAAAACGCAGCCTTAACGATACAACAGCAAATATCAGTTTCTGATTATCCGATCATGCAATGGCCCGTGTTACGATTATAAGTAATACTACATTTTTCGTAAAAAAAAATCACAGCCTTTGGATGGTCGTACCGGCATTCGAATGCGAATATTTTGCATACATATTTCGGAGGGCAAACACTGACACTGATCATCGGTCAAAAGACAACTGCCCTTTACAGAGCTAAAATAACCAATACAAAAATTATACCAACAATAAGAGTAAAATATATAATTCAGCGCGACTGACGATGTTTAGGGAATCCGGACTTCACGGAGCGCAGCAGAATACAAAGTTCTTAATATGTCAGCACGAACCACCGCCGACAAGGGCTATGATATGAAGTATGACGAGAAAAGAATGTCGCATAAGGGAACAAAGATTTTATAAAAAGTCAATCAACTGAAGGCTGCCTAAAAATCCGGAATACAAGCTCCTTTGAATAATGGTAGAGATTCCACCAAGGTTGAATACCACCCGGCTTTGATGGAGTTTTTTAAGCATGGAAGTTATGTTTAGATAACATGTATGTGAATGGGGTGAAAGACATACTAGAACGAACAGAACTAAACACATCAACCAACGAGCAAAATGTCAACATGACGTAAATCAAAAAAGACGGAATAAGAGAGCCGAGCGAGCAAGCGGATAAGACGATAAGACGATCACGACTACGAAGAAGGAAAAGACGAAACACGAGGAATTACCTTAAACTTATCACCATTTTGATACATTGCATTTAATTTCCTAAGCTTACACATTTTTTATAATTTGAAGTATGTGGGAAACGACTGCACGGCCTAAATAGATTGACCATTTCTGGTAACCATCAAATAGGACGAACAACATAGCAACTTAGCGGATACAACAACCCGCTATCGCACAATCGGTTCCGGAACAGAGTAAAAGAAAAAAAATTATAAAAAAGCTTGTTCGAAACCTGTTCGAAGCTTTTTATTCCCCCTATTACTTAGCCTTTCCAACATCCTAATCGATTAGAATGCCTTGCTAATCACCGCATACACTCACATGAATGACCAGCTGTTTGATATCATAAAGACCATCGGGTTGAATGACCCTACAAGATTCCATATTAAAGAGAGAAAAAATAGCAATTATGAAAATTCGGTACTTTTTTTTGACGGACGATCGTCTTTCAGTTCGGATGAAGGTCAAGCGAGTTGCCAAGGAGACAGTGAGATTTGGATTTTTTTTTTTTCAATTTTATTTTGGCGGTGATCGAGAGAAGTGTGAAGAAATCGAGTGAGAAGAAAAGAAATCGTCCAGGATAAACTAGACTGACGATACAAGGGCGAATTCAACAATAGTGGCATTATCAACAGCTGAGGCAATTTGAGTCCAAGCCGTCACCTCTGCTGCAAGTGGTACAGTAGTTACAGCTAAGCCAACAGTGGTATCCCCAACAGAAGTGAAACTCCCCCTTTCCATATCAAAAAAAAAAAAACAAAAAGGGGAACAATTCGTGCAATAGTCCAGTATAAACCAGACTGACCCTACAAGGGCGAACTCCACGACATTGGCAGTATCGGCAGCTGAGGCCACTTCAGCCCCAGTCGGCACATCTGCTGCAAGGGATGCAATCGCCATAGCCAAGGCACAGTGGTATCCACAACATTCGCCACACCAGTAAAAATTTAAGCCGCCGCGACAACCACCGCAGCAGTCCAAATCACCCAACAGCTACAGCTACACCAACGGCCCACAGCTATAAGGAAGACTACAGAACAGCAGTCTACTACTGCTCCCTACTACGACGACGACGACAACCGATTCCAGAGCGACTACGCTGCCCGAACGATCCACGGCCATCGCCTATACCCTTCATTCCCGTCCCATCCGCATCCAAGCAGGTTGTATAAGGCTATTTTGGGGTACACATAAACCCATAATATACTTACTTATATATATATATATGTATTGTAGTAAAACTATATATGTGTAAGCGTTACTATAGAAGAGGAGAAAGATTAATCAATTAATTATAAGGAATTCGCCAGTTCACATCAACCCGCGGAAGTTGTGCACATCCTCCAGGAGTAACCTCGGTAAGTCAGTTAGCATACTATATTATCTTAGATTATACATATTAGAGTCACCTTCTCTTGTGTAGTGACGCACGAAGAAACATATCATTTATGAGCGGTGTTGCTCGAGTCAGCGGATACCTTCTGTATCTAGCTGTAGTTGGATCTGAGCATGTAGTTTTACCTGTGTTATAATTGTCGACTCGGATATACGAGCATAAGTTGTAGTACGAGTGCTAGGAATATTACAAGATGTATTCTAATCACAGGTCCAATTTTTTTTTTTTTTTTTTGTTCATCATATCTTGGCTATTGTTTAACACAACCACCCCCCTCCCTTACGAATTAATCTTGGATATAATAAATTATATTTTACCTGTCCATATCAACATGCTTTTTTTTTCGTGTGACGTGTTGGCTTTCTTCTCTTCGATTTAGGTTTGGGGTGCGATAGACTTGAGGGGATGGATGACTTTCATAGTGTAGGTTTATAATTTTAGGACACAACCCCACCATCGTGGTCATACTTCAGTTAAGGACGTATTCGGGTTCTACCTTTTAGTAGTATTTACCGCTCACCTACCACCTAGAGCAAGGCATGATTGAATGTAACTAAGGACGGCCTTGGTATAGCAGCAAGATCCCCCCCATTCCGGCGAGCATAGATCGGAGCTCACACAAGCATGCCAGCAGCTGCAAACGGGTCGGTCCCTCTGCTACTCTTCGCCCGGTCTGGCCTATAGAGTTTCCTGTGCTCGTGGGTCATAAGGGTGAAGTGAGGTAGCAGGGAGGGTCCTTGCGAGGACTCTGGGTTAAGTGTAAACCACCAGAGCACACACAAAAACGTTACAAGTATCATTTTCAATAAAATATTATTTCCAATCATTCATATTTACATTTGGGGGCTCAACCACCTGCCAAATAAAATGGATAACCTCGACGAAATGACAAAAGCGGACCTGCAAAAGATGTGCGAAGGAAAAAAGATTTCTGCAATTGGCCACAAAGCCGATCTAATCAAACGATTAATGGAATATAACAATGAAGACGTACGTGATGCAGTGGATGATGATGGATCAAACGATGAAGAAAGGAAGAAATCAATGATAGTGAACTCTCAACCAGAGAAGACACGTGCACGCTGCGAGGAAAACCCCAAAGCGCTATTCAGTTTCAAGAAAGTGGAGGACTCATTCGAAACATTCTCTGGGTCTAACCCTAAATCAATAAGTAGACGGATTGAAAACTTCGAAGAAATGTGTGCCACCATTGGATGGAATGACTTGCAAAAACTGGTTTACGCTAAGAGGTTATTAACGGGCGCATCTAAACTATACATATCTCCAAAGCACATAACCAACTGGGCATCATTAAAGAAGGCTTTAGAAGAAGAATTCAGCTCTAAGATCACCAGCGCCGAAGTCCACCGCCAAATGCAACGTCGATTAATGCGATCGTCCGAATCATACAGGGAGTATACCTACGCCATGGCAGAAATTGCGGAGCAAGGAGATATTGAAGAGGCTTCATTGTGCGAATACATACTCGTAATCGACGGTATTAGAGATATTAGCGACATAAACAAAGTAAGTCTATACGAAATCGGTGACCTCACTAAGTTAAAGCAAAGACTAGATACGTTTGAAAAAGTGAGAAACAAAATTAAACAAAAGAAGGCGAATTCCAACACGAACAACATCACACAAGAAATATCTCGCAGGTCAACTGAGCAAATGTTCCGCTGTTTTAACTGTGGCGTATCCGGCCATCAATCGAAGGAATGTCCAGATAAATTTAAAAGGCCAAAATGCTTCAAATGCAACACCTATGGGCACATAAGCAACCTTTGCAAAGAAAGTACAGTCAGTTACGTGGAGAATGCATCTACATTTCAGGTATTAATAAATAAGTTAGAAATACTAACTCTTTTCGATTCAGGTAGTCAGTACAACTTGATTAATGAAGAAACCCTCAAAATCATCTGGTCACCGGAGTTCGTTCCATCAGCAAAATTCTTCACGGGACTAGGAGGTAAAATAGTCTAAGCCATTGGTACCATACCACTTTGCCTAACAATTAACCAAGACGTCTACGATCCTGTTGTGTTTTTCATTCTACCGAAGAATGCCTCAGTGGCTGGCATAATCCTAGGACGATGTTTCTTTGAATTAGCGGACATAAACCTCACTATTGATGGAATTACTCGTAAATGCACGAAGAAAACAAAAAGTAATCCAGGTACAAACAACGACGGCTGTGAAATTTTTTCTGTCTATAGCAGTCGATGACGAAGTGACTGTGAACGCTCCATTTAAGTACCATAACAGAGTTCGAAATATGATTCAGGGATACCAAGTAAAGAAAAAACCAATCACTTCCATTCGCACAAAAATATCTCTTACTGATGAAAAACCAGTCTACCACCGACCACGCAGGTTCGCGCCGAAAGAAAAGGATTTTATCGACATACAAATCAAAGATTGGTTATGTGAAGGCATAATCAGACCCAGTCGAAGCCAATTTTCTAGCCGCATTGTTCTCACTAAGAAGAAGGACGGTTCATGCCGACTTTGTGTGGATTACAGGGATCTCAATAAAAGAATAGTAAAAGACCGATTTCCAATGCCATTCATGGAAGAACAACTGGACAAACTAGCGGGTGCATTAGTCTTCACTACCATCGACCTTAAGAATTCATTTTTTCACGTCCCACTGGAGGAATCAAGTTGTCAATATACGGCATTTGCAACTCACAGAGGCCATTATGAGTTTTTAAGGACGCCGTTTGGTCTCTGCTTGAGTTCAGCTAGCTTTGCCCGCTTTATTGAGGAAGTTTCTCGACAGCAACTGGATGAAGGTAAATTATTTTCATACGTAGACGATTTAATAGTGCCATCCAAAAACGAAGATGACAACTTCATGCGAGTAGAGGAAACCTTAAAGATCGCAGCCGAAAATGGTATTCAAATTAACTGGAAAAAATGTCAATTTTTTCAGAGAAGAATTGAGTACCTTGGGCATATAATAACCGAAGGCCGCATAACGCCATCCACAGAGAAAATCGAAGCAGTCAAGCGATTTCCTGTTCCACGGAACTTTAAAGACGTTCAGCGTTTTCTAGGATTGTCGGGATACTTTCGGAAGTTTATCCCTAACTACTCATTAGTGTCTAGACCACTTGTCAAGCTACTTTCACATCATTCTAAATTCGATTTCGATGAGCAATGTCAAGAATGCTTTGAAGTGCTTAAGCGATACTTAACGACATACCCTATGTTGGGAATATACAACCGAAACGCAGAAACGGAGCTTCACACGGACGCCTCAAAACACGCCTGGGCTGGAGTGCTTCTTCAAAAGGACATCAAAGACCAATTTCATCCAGTGTACTACGTGAGTAAAAAAACATCTCGAACTGAGGAAAACTACAGTTCATATGATCTGGAGGCATTAGCGCCTACGGCACTACCTGTACGGGTTAAAATTTAAAATTATAACCGACTGCTCAGCTTTCAAGCACTCACTGAAGAAAGATGGCATTATACCTCGAATAACAAGGTGGGCGCTCTACATGGAGGACTTTGACTACGTCATAGAACACCGTTCTGCTAATAGAATGAAGCACGCCGATGCGCTTAGCAGAGCACCTGTTTTAATCTGCACAAATCAGCTTTACGAAGTGATAACAGCAAAACAAGATGAAGACGGTCGTTTGCAAGCTATCAAAAAAATTTTGGAAAAGGAAGCGTATGGAGACTACTTTCTACGAAACAAAGTGCTTATGGTGCGGAAAAGTTGCGGCGACAGGTTGTGTGTTCCACGTTCCATGGAGGAAGAGGTCATACGGCGAGTGCACGAAATAGGTCATTTGGCAGCGGATAAATTAGAAGAAAAAATAAGCAAAGAATTTGATATCCCCAGACTGAAAGAAAAGATTATGCACTGCATTAGTTGTTGTATTCCATGTATTTTGGCAACCCGTAAACGAGGGAAACAAGAAGGGTTATTACATGCAATCCCAAAGTTCGATTCTCCGTTCGAAACCATTCATTAAGACCACTTAGGACCGATGGACGAAACAGCGAAAATGTATAGATATTTGTTTGTCATTATCGACTCGTTTACAAAGTTCATCTGGATTTATCCGACAAAGACAACAAATGTAAAAGAGGTAATGGATAAGTTACGTACATATCAAAAAGACTACGGTTGTCCCAGGCGAATTGTAAGCGACCGAGGACCAGCGTTTACATCCATCGAGTTTAAAAACTGGTGCGAACAGGAACAGGTGGACCATACAATGACAACAACGGGCATCCCACGCGGTAACGGACAGGTGGAGAGGGTTCACCAGGTAATAATGTCAGTTTTAACAAAGCTTTGCCTAGAAACACCAAAGATGCGGTACAAACACATAGATCGTGCTCAAAGATGTATCAATAGTACTAAACAAAGCTCTATTGCATCAACGCCGTTCAAGTTGCTTTTCAGCGTAAGCATGCGACAGAGGACATAGAAACTATAACAATAATACAAGAGGAAGTGTTGCAGAATTTTACCGACGATAGAGAGGAGCTGAGGGCGAAGGCAAAAGCTGCAATATTGAAAGCGCAAGAACAGCAAAGACGACAATACAACAGGAATCGTAAGACACCAAACAAATATGAAGTGGGTGAATGGGTTGCAATAAAAAAGACGCAGTTCCAAACCCAAGCCAAACTGAAGCCAAAGTTTTTGGGACCGTATAAGATTATTAAGGTGGGGAGCAATGACAGATACGAAGTAGAAAAAGTTGGAGCAACAAAGAATCCAAATAAAACTCACACGGCGGCGGATCATATGAAACGATGGAACTTCGAGGAGGATACTCAATCTTCAGGGGCTGAAGACTAGTAGGATGGCCGATTGTGAATGGAGTGTAAGACATACTAGAACGAACAGAACTAAATACATTAATCACAAAGAAAATGGTGTTTTGTCTTGCAGGGAATACCTCATGGATCAAAAATTTATTGAGAAAATTAAAATTACAAGTTTATTCTATATTGTCCCCTTCAAAGTAATCCCTATCAACTGTAACACACTTATGCCAACGCTTGATCCAATCCTCGAAACATTTTTTATATTCGGTTTTCGGTATGTTCATCAGTGCTTCGTGCGATTTTTCCATTATTTCCTCTCGGCTGCTGAAGGAAGTCACAGGGAGCCAAATCAGGTGAATTCGGTGGCGGTTGGATGATATTTGTTGCATTTTTCGTCAAAAAATTACGAATAATGATGGAACTCTGCGACGGTGCGTTATCATGGTGCAAAATCCACGAGTTTTCTGCCCACAATTCTGGTCTCTTTCGGCGAATTGCTTCACGCAAACGTCTCATAATGCCCAAATAATACTCTTTGTTTACTGTCTGTCCTTCTGGCAAAAATTCATGTGCACTACAATGTTGTAATCCATGAAAAGTGAGCATTGACTGAAAACGACGTATTTTTTTTTGTCTCGGCTCATTTGGTGAACGCCATTCACTTGCCTGATGTCTGGATTACCTGTCGTACTCATAAACCTACGTCTCGTCTCCAGTAATGATCCTTTTCATGAATGTGGGATCGGATTCAGCCTCGCAAATCATCTCTTTTGCGACGTTAACACAGTCTCTTTTTTGCATGAAATTGAGGTCTTTTGGCACCAACTTTGCTGCTACACGATGGAAACCCAAATCATTAACCAAAATGTCTTGAACGGATCCATAGGCAATGTTCAAGTCCTCCGCTATCTCTCTGATGGTTAATTTGCGGTTATTGACCAACATTTCTTTTACTCCATCAATGTTTTCGTCGGTTTTCGATGTCGATGGTCTGCCACTGCGTTCGTCATCAGCAGTTCACGACCACTTTTGAACCGCTCGTGCCACTGGTAAACTACCGTTTTCTTTAGAGCATCGTTGCCGAAATACTTTTCCAACATTTCCAACGTGCGCGCACGTCATTAAATCCGTTTTCTACGCAAAATTTAATACAATTTCGTTGTTGCAAATTGAAATCCATTTCTAAAATTGTAAAAAATCGCCAACACACAGAGTGTTGTATGCACTTTTGGCTACGTAACTTTTGCAAATGTCAAGCTATGACGCTAAGATTTAGAGGGAATGTCAACAACAGATTGAAAACCTAACAAAAAAAAACAGAACTCAAATCGGAACAATGTGAGCGCCACACTGTGGTTATTCCGGAAACTTTTTGTGTTATGTTATGGTCGTAGAGGTTTATGCCCACAATAATTTTGAAGAGATTGAGACCTCTTTATTGAATTTGGGACAGCGTTCATAATATGGAACTCTATAAGAATGTGAACGAATTCGATTATATATTAAACTGACTCAGCTACCCGTGCAATTTTAGAGATATCATGCAATGGTTTCGTGTTCTATTTCAAACTTGCACCAGATGCGCACGAACTCAGAAAATTACATCTTATAAACGGTCCAGCAAAGAATAAGAACACTTGAGTGCCAAAATCAATGCAAGTATAGATAGATTGCGAATGCGTACGAGAATCATACTCATTTCGTGAATCATAGAAAATATTTCCAATCTTTCATATGTTGGAACAAAACGTACGATCTTACGGTCTAAATGCTTTAATCACTGTTTTTATCTAAAGATTTTTTTTTAATTTTGGAGTGGCATAGTTGTCGCCGTGCTCAACTCCAATTCTCACAATAGTTTGAAAATATCTAAGGTTGGGTAGGCCTGGATGATCATTCCGTTTGTTATTAAATAAATCGAATTTGCCTCTTTGCACGATATCATCTAAATTAATATCCAGTCTGTGTTTTAGAAATATCAATTAAATAGATCTCTATAATACCCTATTAAAGACCTTGACTTGTAAGTTACTGCAAAAATGAATATCCTGCAATTAATCAGCGTCAAGTGTAATTAGTTTTTATTGACCATGCTGGCAAACAAATCAAAAGCGAAGATTTTCAGATATCAAATCAATTTATTCAAACTAACAACTACAGTAAGATATACGAGTACCATATGTGGCTGATACACGGAACCTTCACCTTCTTATCTCCAAAATTCGGGTGGATTAAAGCATACCCAATTAGAGGAATCTTGGTAGTGGTTGTCTTATTCATTTTATTATTGTCTTATTTCAAACGTCAGAGTCAACCATCTGATCGGTGCCTATTTTAAGGCCAGAAGACCCATCCACCGAATACATTTTCATCTAGGTAAAAAACTATATAAAACTCCAAGTGTGCTATCCACTTTTGTCAATTTTAAAGTCACTTATGACAGCGTAAATTAAGACTAGTTATAAAGAGTTGATCCGTTGAAAGCGACAACAACTGCACCAACTCTTTTTATGTCAGAAAAAGATTGAGACCAGAGATTAGTCCACTAATTGCCCTAGGCGCGTACTCAAAAAAAAGCCTTGCTTCCACACTTAAGCATGCTCTCACGTTAACGATTTAGTGTTAAACATGTACTTGCGTCTACAACTGTCAAGTAAGTAGCTATTAAATAAAGAAGTTTTTTTTTACTGCAGCCGAACTACCACCATCCTAAACTACTGGCTTCATTGAGGCATAGAGATTGAATTTTATGAAGTACCGTGAACAATACACTACACATTCAGATAATGAAAGTCAGATTTTACACCCACGTTTTTGAACAGTGGGCGTTTTGTTTACAAATGATTTTTCATAATTATTAAATTTTATGACTTTTGGTTGTTGATTCAGCACTTGTTTATGACTTATATCAGAGGGGTCGTCATTTGTCGACCTAGATTGCAAGAGTCTTACATAAAGCCACACTTTGAATTCCTAAGAATTTATTTGAGATTCTTCACGTCTTGGGCAAAGAACTCGTTAAAAATGAGAAAAGTTTAGGAAATCACAATCAAGAAACGATCTGCAATCATTAACCTTCTTAAAGAAGGCTTGTGCGTTCAACGTACCATTGAGTGACACGCTTAAATCGGAAGTCTTGAGAATAAATCACTAAACGCTACAACCAGCAAATAAAGTAGACTGAAAAAAGCATGCGAAGTACGTGCCAAAATAATTCAAAAACGGAATAAGCTGGCCTCCTTGACAACGGTCAAACGAAACTTAAGACATTCTGGACTATTTGGGCAAGTTGCTATTGGAAAACCCCTGCGACCACAAAGGAAACAAAAAAGGTTAGAAATGGTCGAAGTACGAGTACATAAAGGCTGAACGGAAGAATATATTGTGATAACCACTCAAATGTGTGCAGCGACATCTAGCAGAAAATGTCGAAACTCGAAGAAGGTTTCGATACTGGATTAGCAAAGTCTCGACTGGAATCGAATTTTCTAGCAAATTGGAAATTGTATGGGACGCTGGGTGGCGAGGATTGTTCTCGAAGTATGTCATTCGAGTATAAATACCAGCATCCCAAAGGTATGCAAATCAGTTCCAAAGTTGAATTTGAAGTGTTAATTAGAAGAAGTGATTAAGTGGTTTAAGTAAAAGATAAGAAAAGTATATGTGGTTGAGAAATTGAATTGTACTGAGAGAAAGAATTAAATAGTGAATTGTAACTGTACTGAATAAAGGGATTTGTATTGAAAAGAATAAGTTCTATCATTTGTACCCACACAAACATTTTACAATATCAACAGAGTTTTACGGAGCGATAAATGCAAGTTCAAGGTATTTGGCACAAAGGCAAAGTTTTTGTTCCACATAGCGCTGCACAAAAGATGCTGCCAGACTGTGTGGTTCCTACCGTCAAGCATAGAGGCAGTTCTGTTATGGTCTGGCGATATTTCTCTTCAAGTAGAGTGGGAGATCTGGTTCGAACGATTGGAAAAATGAAAAATGAAGCATGTCAACTAATATTGGAAGAAAACGCTGTGAAGTTTAGACTAAAATGAATTGGCGATGGATTCATATTTCAACAGGGCAAGAACCCTAAACACAGGTCAAGACTTTGTCACGACTACTTGAAACGGAGGGAATATGAATGAATCTGACAAATCATGATATGGCCCCCGCCAACACCATATTTTAACCCTATAGATCTGGATAAAAGGGTCCGAGATCAATGCCCATCATCAGAATCTGTGTTTTGGAATATACTATCGGATTGGTGGAGCAATATATATGTTTAGAACCAAATGTAAATGTTTTCGTTCTTATTTTGGTTTCATATATGTTTCCTGTTCATTTTACATGATTACTATTCTACCATAGAGGTTTTTCCGATGTTCAATTCAATTCAATTTTTTATTTATAAATCGTAGTACAAGTAAGATCATAAGTCTTTTATAGTACATAAAGCTCGTGGCAAAACAATTAGATTTCAAAATAAACTTAGTTAAATGAGCACAATTAAGAAAAATTAATTAATTCAATACAAATTAAAACATTATAATGAAAATACATTATAATTGTAAAAATAATAAATACTAAAATAGGAAAAGGTAAATAAAACTAAGCAAAGAAGGAAGAAGAGTGGATAAAAAGAGAATAGCCGAATAAGGAAGATCAAACTATAGAAATTAGAACTTTGAAGAACAAACATACATACGAGGGGCGTTCAATATATTCTCGGTATCGGGGTGAAGCTGTGGTTGTATATATAAATTGACTTATTTATCAAGTAATACTATTATTTTAGTGCATTCATGTAAAATTTCATATAAATGTGATTATTAATTCGCGTTTTATCTCTAGCTAAGCAGAATCATAATGGCAACTGAGACGATGATGGTGAAAATTGAGCATCGCGCTGTAATTAAATTTCTCACTAAGCAAGGAAAAAGTCAAAAAACTATTCATGAAGAGATGGTGGCTGTTTACCAGGGTTCCGCACCTTCATTATCAACTGTGCAAAAGTGGTCAAGTGAGTTCAAGAGAGGCAGAGAGAGCATTGAAGACGACCCCCAGTCCGGCGCCCTCGCTACTGCTTGTACGGGAGAAAGCATCAAAGAAGTCGAAAAACTTGTTCTTGACGATGCCCGAATAAAGGTGAAAATTATGGCAGAGATCACCAAGCTTTCAATTGGTACCATTTACACCATTCTTCATGACCATCTTAACCTTTCAAAGGTCAGTGCAAGGTGGGTGCCACGAATGCTCACAGCGCCTCAGAAAAAAGTGAGAATCGCATGCTGTAGAGAGCTTTTGGAGATGTGTAGTGAGAACGCGGACGGTGTTATGGATCGAATTGTTACTGGGGTCGAAACATGGGTCCACCACTATGACCCTGAAAGCAAACAAGAGTCCATGCAGTGGCATAAAAAAGGAACAGACCCCCCGAAGAAGTTCAAAGTCACTCCGTCTGCCGGGAAGCTCATGGCCACAGTTTTTTGGGACTCAAGGGGAATCTTGCTCATTGAGTACAAAAAAAAAGGTGAAACCATCAACGCCACATCCTACGCTTCCACTTTGCATAATTTGCGGGAGGAAATTAAAAAGAAAAGACGGGGTAAACTCGCAGCGGGTGTGTTGCTTCTTCATGACAACGCTCCTGTTCACTTGGCGCGAGTTTCCAAGGCTGCTGCGAGAGATTGTAGTTTCGAAGAAATCCAACACCCACCCTATAGTCCAGACCTTGCCCCTAGTGATTATTTCCTGTTTCCGGATTTGAAAAAATGTCTTCGTGGAAAAGATTTTCGGATGATGAAGAACTCAAGTCGGCAATAAATGGGTATTTTGCAGAGAAAGAGGAAATTTATTTTGTTGAGGGTTTAAAAAAGCTTATCTCAAGATGTAACAAATGCATTGATGTTAGGGGAGATTATATTGAAAAATAAAAACAATTTAAATTGAATTCGCATTTTCCTTCATATCGATACCGAGAATATATTGAACGCCCCTCGTACATAGACTTATAGCTGTCCGAAATGTGCATTATGACTTATGAGAATGGGACATGTGGGCATGTCTTCTTATTCCAAAGGCATGCCTTACCATATCATTGAAGGCAACGAGTAGTTTGTGCTGAGAATATGTATCTAGTTTACAGTAGACAGGGATGACATATTCAAAGATAGGCACAAGCAGAGTTTTAAACAATTTCGATTTGGTGTCAGCTGGAGTAAAAGTGGAAGATAACCAGAGTTTTCGCAATCCAGAATAAATACGTGACACAGTATAGTTTATATGATCGGATGCTGAAAGGGATCGGTTTAACTTGTAACCAAGATTTGTCACTTCCATTAGGCCAATGGGAAGGGATAAATAAATCTGAGCATCGTCAGCATAAGGATGAACAGATGCGTTTTGACAAACTTGTGGAAGATCACTTATAAAGAGACAAAACAAAATCGGGCCAAGGATTGAACGCTGAGGCACACCAGTAAGTATTTTGATTGGTTTTGAGCATTGCTTATCAACGACAACACTTTGAGAGCAATTCATAAGATAATTTCTTATTAAATTCACCGAGGATTCATGAAATCTAAATTCAATTTCAAGCACAAAATTTGATGGTTAACACTGTCAAAGGCTTTTGAGAAGTCAAGTAGGCACAACAGCGTAAGGTATTCCTTATCAACATTTAATCTTATATCATCGAGCACTTTGATCATAGCTGTAGAACAGGAACATCAGTGCAAAACAAGCAAGATAACTAGATACTCGTATTTGCTTTCCAAGAATTTTTTCAAAGACCTTAGACAAGCAAGGTAAAATACTATGGGTCGAAAATCGGTCATCGATGTCGGCTTTGCTTTTTTGGGAACAGGAATAACCTTTGCGATTTTCCATGAATTAGGGAAAGTCGAAGATGTTATGCAAAAATTAAACAGATGTGTAAGGCAATTTATAATATAAAGCAACAACATTTTCACAAAACGCAACTGTAAACCATCCTCACCCATTACGTTTGATTTCAGGCTTTAAAAATAAGGATAACCTCGGCTTCACAAACTACGAGTACTTCGAACTCCAAATGACGAGGAGAATCAATTAGGAGACTGTTTTCCGGATGAAATGAGGAGTTGCAATTACGATTTGATACAAATGCATTGTTTAAATCGTTGGCTCTAATTTCCATTTAGTAAAGGGTCCGCCATCTAACGTTGTTTTTTTCAACTAGTACTTATTTCGTGAATGATAACACTCAGCTCATGTCTGATTTGACAGATAATTCGTTTTATCCTTCCGCTGAACGAATATGGTTGTGTATACGCTTAAACAACGCTGGGAGATATTGCGACATTACTTTGAAAATCATGGTAATGTTGCAGAATGTGTGCGAAAATTGCGTACGGATCTTGGAAGAAGAGAAGCACCGTCAGCTCCGTATGTTCGTTATCTTGTGAAAAAAGTGAAAGAAACTGGCATCCTCATCGATAAACCAAAGCGTGAAACGCCAAAAACAGTGCGTACACCCGAGAATATTGCTGCTGTGGCAGAAAAAGTGCGTTCTCAACAATTGAACATTTCGGAGACATCATTGAGACGAATTTTGCATAAAGACCTTGGTATGACGCCATACAAAGTCCTATTGGTTCAGGAGTTGAAGCCAACTGACCATCCAATGCGTTTTTGCTTCGCCAAGTGGGCCTGCGATCGACTTAGAGAAGATGCCGATTTTGCCAAAAAAAATCATCTTTTCAGATGAAGCTCATTTTGATCTTGGCGGGTATGTAAACAAGCAAAATTGTCGCATTTGGGGCACAGAACACCCGCATCCTTTTTTTTAAATGCCTTTTTCACAGTTTTCTTATTGTTTATTATTAAATACTCGTACGATACTATTAACGCTACCCTTGTGGGTCTATCTTGAATGAAAATGGATAAACAAAAACATTTCGAAAAGTTTCTTGTGTGTGGAGTCCTCTTAAGAATATTTATTCAGGCTTAATTCTCCCTGAATTTAGAGCACACATTCCATATTGAATTTCACATTTCAAAAGTACTCCTGTGTAGTGCAGAACCAAATCACAATTCAGAGCTGTTAGCATATTATACATCTGAACTGGTTGACAACGAACATACATTTGCGTTCTTAGGGTCCTCCATATGTCCTAGTACAGACAGCAAACAAATTCAAGATGTTGTGATAATTTGATGGATGGTATGGTGCGGATTTCAAAATAACAACTTTTTCAGTACAACAGTCGTATTTCCAAAAATGGATAAGCGATTAACATAGGTTTGTTTACAAAATGTCACCATCGAAAGCTACTAATTTGAAGGTGTAAGAGGGGAGTCTTCTTAGGCTCCCAATTTCATTAGTACATAAATCAAATGAGGCAATCTTTATTTAGCGGGGCTAAAGAAGCAACTGGGTGACCTTGTATACTCGTACGTCACTTGTTATAATATCCCAGACCTACTTTACAATGGAGAAGCATGGACTTTCTCAGTCAGATTAAGTCTTAGGTGTTTCCAAATAACTTCCGAAATTAGATCAAATCTGAAATTTGTATAGGTACAACAGTTCACGAGTGGATATGAGAATTATTTTGTGTAGTGTATGGTGAATGGTAGGTATTTGTTCTGTTGGTCAAACGCAACGTTTTATCGTTTCAAGTGTAGACTAAAAATAAAAAAGAGAAGAAAACTCCCTTTCTCGAAATCAAAAGAAAAAATTTAAAATTCAACTTAGCAGATTCACTAACAAACAACGCTAAACCAATACCAGAATGTCCAATTTGAAGTGCTTCGATGATGAGGAGAAGGAGTCCATCTATGGACGTGTCTTTGCCGTATCCGGTCCCGTCGTAACAGCCGAATGCATGTCTGGATCAGCTATGTACGAGTTGGTGCGTGTCGGCTACTTCGTCTCGAAGGTGACATGGCTACCATTCAGGTATACGAAGAAACATCTGGTGTCACTGTCGGAGATCCAGTGTTGCGTACTGGCAAGCCACTTTCAGTTGAATTAGGTTCCGGTATTATGGGCAGCATTTTCGACGGTATCCAACGTCCATTGAAAGACATTAATGAGCTGACCAGCTCCATTTACATTCCCATTCGATTGCATGGGAATTCAATCCACTCAACGTAAAAGTTGGATCACACATTACCGGAGCTGACTTGTACGGTTTGGTACATGAAAACACTCTAGTCAAGCACAAGATGATCGTTGGACCTCGCACCAAGGGTACAGTTCGTTATATTGCACCAGCTGAGGATATTTTCTTGGAAACCGAATTCAATGGAGAGATCAGCAAACACAGTATGTTGCAAGTATGGCCTGTACGACAACCACGTCCAGTTACTGAGAAGTTCCACTTCTGACCGGTCAACGTGTATTGGATTCGTTGTTCCCTTGTGTACAAGGTGGTACCACTGCCATTCCCGGAGCTTTCGGTTGTGGTAAAACTGTCATCGGATGTCATCGTCTATGTCGGTTGCGGAGAACGTGGTAACGAAATGTCTGAAGTACTTCGTGATTTCCCCGAGTTGTCAGTTGAAATCGATGGTGGCACCGAATCTATCATGAAACGTACCGCTCTTGTTGCCAACACATCTAACATGCCTGTCGCTGCTCATGAAGCTTCCATCTACTCTGGTATCACTTTGTCGGAATACTTCCGTGATATGGGTTACAACGTATCCATGATGGCTGATTCTACCTCTCGTTGGGCTGAGGCTCTTCGTGAAATTTCAGGTCGTCTCGCTGAAATGCCTGCCGATTCCGGTTACCCAGCCTACTTGGGTGCCCGTTTGGCCTCCTTCTACGAACGTGCTGGTCGTGTCAAGTGTTTGGGTAACCCAGAACGTGAAGGTTCCGTTTCCATTGTCGGTGCTGTATCACCGCCTGGTGGTGATTTCTCAGATCCAGTCACTTCTGCTACACTTGGTATTGTACAGGTGTTCTGGGGTTTGGATAAGAAACTGGCACAACGCAAACATTTCCCCTCCATCAACTGGCTCATTTCGTACAGTAAATACATGCGTGCCCTAGATGATTTCTACGACAAGAACTTTGCCGAATTTGTGCCACTTAGGACCAAGGTCAAGGAAATCCTACACGAGGAAGAAGATCTTTCAGAAATTGTACAACTCGTCGGTAAGGCTTCATTGGCTGAGACCGATAAGATCACTCTCGAGGTTGCCAAGCTGCTCAAGAACGATTTCCTACAACAGAACTCCTACTCTTCGTACGATCGTTTCTGCCCATTCTACAAAACAGTCGGTATGCTGAGAAACATTATTGCCTTCTACGATATGGCCCGTCATTCAGTTGAATCCACCGCTCAGTCCGATAACAAGATCACGTGGAACGTGATCAGGGAGGCATGGGCAACATTATGTACCAGCTGTCTTCTATGAAGTTCAAAGACCCCGTCAAGGATGGTGAAGCCTTCAGGAATCTGGAAGAATAACCCACCTCAAGCCTTTGTTGTTTATACATATTGTTAAATAGTAGCTAAACTTTTAAAAAACGAATGGAACTCATCTCTAAAAGGATTGTGTTGTAAGCAGACAAACCCCTGCGATCTGTGTTAACTGTAAAGGAAAACATGTAACTATTTTCCGAGAATGTGAAGTAGCCAGAGAGCTGCAAAACAGACGAGATAAGTTGTTCAAGGCACAAAATGAACTTAAAAACTGTGCCCCAAAAAAGCAAAGACTCGATAAAATAACTGAAACGAAAGGAAAACCAAATGCCTCTGTTATTAAAAACATTAAGGCGAAAATGTCTGAAAAATAACCACCAAGGGTTACACGTAAACTATCGACCAATCCAACATATGCCCAAGCCACAAAACTAAATTTTAAAAGGGCCGATGAATCAGGGGACTCTGCATCTCAAGTATTTTCCATTATAGTCGCGAAACTTGAGCAGCAAAACGAAGTAGATGAACTTATTTTCTAAAAGTTAACAAAGATCGAAAATAGGTTCAATAAAAAACGAACTTACCCGAAAAAATAAAGAATGGAAAACTAAAATTACTTACTTGGAACGCTAACGTCGTTTTAGACAAACTCAATGTATTAGAGTTATTCCTTAGTATCATCGCTATTGACGTTTGTTTAATTTTCGAAACCCACTTGAAAAATGGGTCGCGCGGAAAAATAAGGGTTTCAAGGACTACTACGCGTATCGAGAAATGCTAGAGGTGGATTCTCCTCATACGAGTATATCAAAGAGTCGGACGAGCATAACGAAGATATAAAAATAAAAATAGGAATTGAACGTCTCAATAAGACCACCACATAAACTTGAAATCGAAGTTGACTCCTTCATGGAAATCGTCCAATATGCTGGGTGGAACAACACACCTCCTCAACAACAAAAAAACGGCGAGATAAAAAAGAGATAAAAGAAATGGTAAGGGAAAAGAAGAAAGCACGCAAGAAATGGTAATATACTCGAGCTCCGCAGGATAAAAGACGTCTAAATAAACTTTGTAATCTGCATAAGGAGATTCTTAAAAACCACAAAAATTGCGTAGTAAATACGTATGTCGAAAACTTGACGGATAGAAAAGAAACCAATTACTCGCTTTGGAAAGCATTTAAAGGCTTCAAAAGGCCCAAAACCCCAGCGCCACCAATTAAAATCGATAACAACGAATGGACGAAGGAGGATAAGGAGAAAGCGGAGCTCTTCGCGGATTATCTAGAAGAAACTTTTAAGCCCTTTGATGGGCAAACACTAGTACACTAAACTAGCATATCAGAAAGGATGTCAGATAACTTTACAAAAGCAAATGCAACTTTTACTGAATTAAGGAATATTATAATGAACTTAAAACCGAAAAAATCTCCCGTGTACGACTTGATAACCGGAGAAGTCCTTAAAATGCAGCCCTTAAAAGCACTCACTAAGCTTTTACATATTATTAACGCGCCTTTTAGGCTAGAATATGTTCTGTGCCAATGGAAAGTTGCAGAAGTAATTATGGTGCTAAAACCAGGTAAACCTCCGATTGATAAAAAATCGTATAGACCGATTTCTCTCCTTTCGATCCTGTCAAAAATTTTTGAGAGTTTCTTGCTCAAACGTTTAATGTCAATTATTAAAGACAAAAATCTTATCCTCAACCATCAGTTTACATCAGAATTACCGACGTAATTGAAAAAGCTCTGTAATAGAAAAAGATCTACTCAAGCGTATTTCTTGACATCTCACAAGCCTTTGACAAGGTTTTGCACGAAGGTTTGAAGTCAAAATTACAGTAAATTTTTCCATCGAAACTTTGCAACATATTGACTAAGTATCTTGAAAATAGAATTTTTTGTGTTGGATACGGAAATGACGTACAGCAGTTTAAAGATATATTGGCCGGTATAGCGCAGGGAAGTGTGCTCGTATTTCTTATATACAAGAGATATACCACAAGTCGAGGGGACTGTTCTTGCTACCTTTGCCGATGACACTGCCATCTTAGCTTTCGGAAAAACAATAGAAGAATTAACGGTGACTCTTCAAAGCGCTCTAAATAAAAAATATGACTGGACAAAGATCTAGCGAATCGCTCTCAACGTGACCAAATCTGTGCAAGTAAACCTTACTTACAGAAAAATAAGTCACATTCATAGAGTAGACTCTTGCTAACTAAAGGACATACAATACATATGTAAGCATGTCATGATTTCCGGTTATAAAAATGTTTCGCCTAAGTCCTTAATTGTAAATGAAATGCCCAAAATGTCATTTTTGTTGCCCAATCCGTTTACTTGCACTTAAGCAGCAACAACAATTTATTTTCTTCTTTTACTGCTACACACATTATTCTCGTCCGTCACAAAAATGTCCTTCGAAACGAAGAGAGCATAAGAAATCTTAAAATGTATGTTGCTCAGTATTAAACGCACCGAGGAGTGAAATTATTTTAATTATGATTCCTTCGAATTGTTTATAAGCCAATTGTACTTGTACTTTGAAAAATAAGTGGAAAACTTAACTTAATATATATTTTTCCGAAAAAGCAATTTGTCCGTGTGTGATCTTCTGCTTAAGCTTGATTTAGCACTTAAGGCGCAAGTGAACGTGATATGTGTTTTTTTTTTTCAAATAAGAACGGCAAAAGGATGGCCAGGATTAAATGTATGCATATATGCATGCATATACTCGTATCTTTCAATGTATCCATTAGTAATCATATATCATATCAAGAAAGAAAATTTTAAAAACTAAATAAATTCTTTAATGCAATGTCTCAATTTATCCTGACTGATATACATATCTATGTGTGTATATGTGAGTTGGTGTAACAGAGCGCACATGGTTTCCCGCGTGCATATAAAGCTCATCAAGTGAAATCACTATTAGAACTGAGTTAATGCCGAGTTTGCGTACAAAGGACATTTTGTACTTTTTCACACTGAATTTGTTTACATGATTTTGAGATGAATGCACTCATTGTCTCTGATTGACATTTCGAATAGCCGTCCAATTCCACCGAATGAACAATATGTTGGTATTCCTTTCAAATCACATGTGTATTGACGTCGAAAACTCACATAGTCTTAACATCATTTAAACGCCTTCAATAAGACATCATCGGACACATTTAATAAACAAAATTCAAACTAACACTTTGTATTCGTATGTAGGAGTATAAATGTGGCGAGTGCCATATTATGAGGTACATGTCCATATGAAAATAGTTTCAATTAAAATTATCCCCACCGTCTTCAGTAGTATCACGAAACCGAAACGAAAAATCGTTCCTTCTGGCCCACTGGCATCGACTATATTGGATGGGAGAGAACGATGGCAGCGGGTAAAAGAGCAGAAAGCTCTTAGATCGATCGATATATGAAAAAGGCGTATTTAGAGTAAAACACAATATTTAAGAGGGGAACTGTAAAGGGATGTAAAAATAGGCTCCCAAGTTTCAATTA
The DNA here is from genome assembly GCA_949129095.1 of Volucella bombylans. NCBI lineage: Eukaryota > Metazoa > Arthropoda > Insecta > Diptera > Syrphidae > Volucella > Volucella bombylans. Next base: position 166,045,412 of record OX422144.1, on the reverse strand, counting down.
AAATCGCATCATCCCCAATTCCAATGCCACAGAAATCTCAAACAGAAACCGAAACAGATAATCTTTAACCAAAAACGAAAACACAAAACATTCCGTCGTCGTTGCCACCAAATCAAAATTCTATGAATTGAAGAAGAAAAAGGAATTTATAGAAAATTGCTAGGAGCCATTTGGAGCACTTTCAACAAATCATTCCTTCTCGAATTGGCAGTGATTTACTGCATCGATTTTTCACCGTACATTTCATTTTTCCACAAAATTTGTTTTTATTTTCATTTTCAATTTGTTTTCCTTTAACCGTTCAATTATTTATTTGTTTTTTGTAAGTTTGAGTTTTGCACTTATTTCGTAATATGACGTTTTCAGGCTGAGTACTTACGAATACACGTCCTGCGGAAAGTTTAATTTGTGTATGCGATATGTCAAGCATGAGGCTCCTTTCCTCTGCATTGCACTTAGACGCGCTTCTTTTTTTATTTATTTTTTTTTCTATAATTCTAAATCGAATAAATTCTCTACAAAATTTCTAAAACACAACCGAAGAAAAAAAAAAACGAAAATAAGATACAAATCGGTTGGAATACACTTGGCCACCCAAAACAAAAATACTCTCTTCTGGAATGGCCAACAGCAAGGAGCCCACCACCGCTTTAAGGGAACGTTTAAATGGCAAAAAGCTCCTGGATCGACTGATTCGACTGTGGGGCGCACATTACTTTATGCGTGTGAAGGAAAAGTTTGCAGTGAACCCCACCAGCAGCGTGATGGGTGCGTGGTTGCGGCGCTGGAGAAGGTATTTTTTTCCTCTCAAAATGTTTACTCATGTCCGGATCAAGAAGACATGAAAAACTACAAATGTAGCACAGCGCGTTCCGATGTGATTATGAGTCAATTGCATTTTCTCTCGAAAATACAGAAAAAATTTAAAATTAATAGTATGCACGGAGGGTGGCGGCACTCGCAGCAGTGAGTGAGATTTCGTTTCAACACTCGTACACCACTTTAGGAATTTCTATAGAATTTTTTATAGAATTGAGGCTTCTCTTAGTTAAACACTTGAGGAAAGCTTTGTGGAAAAGTTCTTAATACGAGTATACAAATTGCAAGTTTCGGAAAAGTTTTTCACTTTTCTCCTAAATTAATTGACGTTTGATTTAATTGGTGGGGCACCTGTAGGTACTGTTTGAAGACATGACTAGATTTATATGAGCAATAAAGAATTGAAAAAGCAATTACGCACGCTGATCGTGACGTATGGAAATTTGCCTTGGAAGTTATTTCTCTTATCTTTCCATGTCTTTAGGCAACTGTTGACATAAATCTCGAAACATAATTTGTTGTAGGAATTACGAAATGAAACCGTCGTATACGACGTCACAAACAAAAAGTTGTTGGTGTTGAGAATATGAATAAAGGAGAGCTTCAAGTTGATTTGATAGTTTTTGATAAAAGTTAGATTAACACTAGAGTACCTACACGGACTGGGTTCAAGTGTAGCTTAGGGTCGTTATTCGACATACTTAAGTGTGTTGCGACGATAAAACATGCCTGCTAAATTCCGTCCATGCATTGTGCTCATTTGGACAGAACTACGGAGTGCGTTGAAAGTATCACAGTTGGGCAGCGCATGTATGTTGGTTTTTTGTGAAATGGGAAAATAAGACCGTCTACGCTACAATTGGATTGGCTCAGATCAAATTAAAACTAAAGTTCCTGATAATTAACAACGGCATTCTTCGTTGAAGGGGCTCCTCAACCCGCTGATGTTTCTTGGGTGCGGAATTTCTTTCACCGAAGTAATGCTATCACCATTAGCGAGTGCCAGATGATTTCCCCTGCTGACTTCAATAGTTCCTGCAGCTTCAAAGTCAAAATCCCAACCAAACTTAGTTGCATCCAAATATAAATGGTGACCTATTCAAAATAAAAGATTATCACAAACCTGTGCGTGCAGATAGGCACAATAAGATTGGAGGGGGTGTGGCAATGTATGTTAAAAAACGTTACGGATTTAACATTGTAAAAAAATCGAAACCGTGCGAGGCACTAGAATATATCTTTATAGAAATAACACTTGGTTGTGAAAAACTACTTATGGGGTGTATATATATGGCTCCTAACATAGCCTACTATATACACATTAGAGATCTGTTAGAAGAGCTGTCTGCGCTGTATGCAAAAATTGTTCTTTGTGGAGATTGGAACTTAAATATATTGGAGGGCAATAACAAGCAATTAATTAGTACGGTAGAGTCTTTTAACCTCTATTTTACAAATTTTACCCAACCAAGTCACTTCATGCCCAACAGAAAGCCTTCGCTTTTAGACGTGTTCTTAGTCTCTAGTATTGATTCGGTAATGCACTACGATCAAATTCCCGCTCCGGGTTTTTCACATCACGTTTTGATTTTCTTAACAATTAATGCCTTTCCTACTTGTGTGGAAGAAAATGAAATAAAATCATACAATTTTTCGAAAATTAACTTAGAGGCTTTGTTTTATGATATCCGAATTGTGGACTGGTCGCCGATATATGCTACAAGCAATGTAAATACTCAGGTGGACTATTTTCAAAATATTAGCCTTTCTTTATTTTATAAACATGTACCTCTAAAACACCATAGAAATAGAGTCAACATTCCATGGTTGACTCCGGAAGTTTTTAGCCTTATAAAAAAGCGCAATCTCCTTTACTCCAGATGGAGGAGGTACAAATGTACAGCTATTTATAAAGAATATGCCTTTGTACGAAACGCGGTAACTCTTCTAATACGATCAAATAAAAAGACTTTTTATCAAAATAAATTCAACCCGAGGGATTCGAGTTCTAAATTCTGGAGTAATATTCGCGATATCGGACTTAAGCCTGCAAAAGATCCACTTCCCAATAATATCGACCTTAATGAACTAAATACGAAGTTTGTTCAAAGCAATCATAAGACTTTTAACCACAAAAATATCCCTACCTTCTTCGATAACCAACGAGAAGGGACCTTTTCGCTCTCTGGAATTGATGAAATATGTGTATGTCAAACAATCTTAAGGATAAAATCAAAAGCTGTTGGCTCTGATGATATATACCCGACTTTTATACAAACTCTTCTTCCCGCTTTTCTTCCGCATATAACGCATATATTCAATACTATCACTACAACGTCTGTTTTTCCCAACCAGTGGAAAGTTGCCAAAATTCTTCCTTTTTTAAGTAAAGTCTTCGAAGCAATAATAAGTAACCAAATTAAGTCTTATCTAAATAGTAAAAATCTTGTCACCAAATTTCAGTCGGGCTTTCGTGCTAAACGTAGCTGCACTACCGCGTTACTAAAGGTTGCGAAGATATTCGTGCCGGTTTGGATTGCGATATGTGGGGTCTCATAATTTTCTTAGACTTCTCAAAGGCATTTGACAGCGTAAATCATTCCATACTAATAAATAAACTGCATAGGCAATTTTCCTTCGAAAGCTCCGCATGCAAATTAGTAACTTCATATTTATCTGGTCGCATACAATATGTGTCTAATGATACCAAATGCTCCTCATTTCTTCAAGTCTCAATGGGCGTTCCTCAAGGTTCCGTACTAGGCCCTCTTCTTTTTTTATGTTTCATAAATGATATATCTGAATGTTTCACGACCTCCGCGTACCATATATATGCCGACGATGTACAAATATATTCTTTGTTTCCGAAATACCATAAAAACCAGGCGTTAATTAATATTAATGAAGATCTTAAAAGAATTTATGATTGGACAACAATAAATGAGCTCAGTCTTAATCCAGTCAAATCAAAAGCTATGTTCATTAATAGAGGTAGACAAACAGAATTTTCCACTCCAATATTTCTCAATCACAATCCTGTAGAGTATGTGGATAAGATAAAAAATCTTGGAGTCTACTTTAGTAGTACATTCACTTGGAACTTACACGTAAACAGAGTAATATCGCAAGTGTATAGCGCTCTTCGTGGTCTAAGTCCCACGAAAAACTACCTCCCGATAGGTGTTAAACTGAAATTAGTTAAATCTTTTATCTTGCCGATATTGCTTTACGGATGCGAAATATACGGGGACTTGGACTATGTGTCGAAAAGAAAATTAATTGTGGCATATAATACTCGTAGTTGCGCAAGGTATATTTATGATATCAGACGGTCAGAGCACGTTACGCACTTGACTAAAAGTATTACCGGCTGTTCCCTAATAGCCTTATTGAATTACAGAACCATACTATTGCTTCATAAAATAATTACTACCAAAGAACCAGACTATTTATTTGAAATGCTAAAATTTGCAAGTAATCAAAGATCTATGCAAATAATTTTACCTAGACATAAGTATCTTACAACTAGCCGAAATTTTTTTTTATCCATGCGACTCATCTTTGGAATCGTCTACCAATAGATATCAAACGATCAAGCAACACAAATATATTTACAAAGGAGGTTTTTAAACACTTTGCTCAAACTTACTGACGGAAGATCCCAACCTTTATACTCCTTCCCCAAATCTTTTTTCCAAACTATTTTAGCCTTCCACATCCCCTATTTGTTCTCCTCTTCTTTTTTTTTCCATTTTCTTTCTATTTTTATATAGCATATTTATAAGTTTCCTAATTTTTTATCGCTACAATTTAACTCTGTTTTTTTTTTTCTTTTTAATGTATAATTACCTAGCTTGCACAATGTAAAAGATTTAATCTTAATGTACAAGAATTTTTGAATTAAATAAATAAATAAAATAAAAATAAATATTCGTGGTTAAGTATCACCATATGCTCTGAGAAACGAGAAAAGGCACATCTCGAGCACAACTGGAGCTTCAAAACAAACTTATTCCCCAATTTTAGTCCTCCCTCCTCACTTATCCAACACAAAGCCCTTACACACCAATCTTCTAATCCCCTAATTCCCCACCCCCTTTCTACCGAAGCCCCCGCGCCAAACCCGTCTCTTTCAACTTAACCCCATCCACCCATATTCTCAATCTTGTTTTCAATCTTCTACGCCACCAAACTGGAGCTAAGTACCCTAATTTTATTAACTCCCATACCCTAAACCTCACATCTCATCCCTCGTCCAACTCCATATCCAAACATTTATCTCCATCTCCCTCCTCCACTGCTCCTATTCTTGATCCCCTTTTTCCCCCACTGTTAAACTAACACAGCAAACCAATGGCACTGCAGAAAGTCGATATGAACTCTCTAGGCTTAGAGAAAGAACTATATATGAAAACATTCGTCTCTTTCTTGTCTCTATAAATGACAAATCGGACTCGGTCTGCTACGAAGGGAAACCGAAAACCAGCGTCATGGTTTCCATCCAGCAGGATGGCCTCCCTTCCGACCCTATCAGGCTCAGGAAACTTTATGTCAGGTACCACGAGATTTTTAGCATGTCCCCTCAGAAAATAGCAGACGACATTGCCGCATTCGGCCTGTACGTTCACTCTAAACGAGTCTCACACCTACAGCGAAGCCGAGCCAACCACGACGATTTTTTTCGTCCATAACGTACCTCCCTTGCCAGCCTTTAAACCATCCTGCCTCCACAACATCTCTCTTACGTTTTACTATCAGAATGTAAGAGGTCTTCGCTCTAAAACAAATGCTGTCTTACGTCAATCACATGCTCTTCCCTTTGATATTTACTCCTTGATCGAAACCAATTTGATTCCCGAAATAAAGAACCAGGAATTGTTCCCTCCTACTTTTAATGTTTTTCACGACAACGATCCTACCCTCATAAATGATGATTCCCCCTGTCGAGGCGTCCTACTGGCGATCGACAACAGCCTTAACTCTTCTCCCATTACAATTTCTTCATCCTCTAAAGCCGACTTTGTCGCAATAAAAATATCACTGCCTCTCAAGTCCCTTTACGTTATATGTTGCTATATCCTACCAGCTCAACGTATCGAATCTTACCAATTTGTTATTGATGCGATCGATCATTTAATCGACCTGTCAGACCCTATTGATGATATCCTTATTTTCGGCGACTTTAATCTTCCTCAGCTACAGTGGACTCCATCAGATGATCAATCGTTTTTCATTGCTTCAAATGCCATCTCAGCTAAGGAATGTCTCTTCTTAGATCGCTTAACAGACTCAAGTCTATGCCAAGTCAGTGGTATTATGTACGCAATATTCATAGATAAATTAGGATGTAACATGGAGTTAAGACTTTTTGAATTACTGTCAATCATTGTATTATATATGTATTTTGTCATGTCAACCATTCTATTTCCGACTACTGAAATAAAGTTATTCTTTTCGTGTCTGTTGAAACAGGTGGGTTTCTTAATTCAAGTAAGGATCTATCAAGTGGTATATCCAATTACATGGGCAGGCAATTAGACCTTATTTTCACAACAGATCCAATTAACTCCTCAGTCTCACTTTGTCCCCTATCTCTCTCAACAATCGATAACTACCCCCATTTTTTCATAGCTCTTCATTCCAGTCCGCTCCCCTCATAACTCTCTCATCACACGACTTTCATAAAGCAAACTTTCACAAAATCAGTGACTATCTCAGCAGATCCCTCTTTAACTTTCACAACCTATGTATAAATGTCGACTTATCCATTTTTTATAAAGAAATATTTAATTCTTTTTCCCTTTATGTTCCGTTTTCCCGCCTTAAAACATCATCTACTAATCCTCCCTGGTACAATCGCAATCTTCGTTTCTTACGAAATAAGAGAAACAAGTTATCTACTGTTTTCCTGCGTACCAGATCCTTTTCCGACTATTCCAACTGTCTTGGTGCTTATCTTCATTTCACCGAACCTTACGATTCCCTTTACCAGCGCTACCTTAACAATGCGTAAGTCAACCTTATAAACGACCCTAAGTCCTTTGTACCAGACGCATCCTATTTTAGTTACCTACTGAACTTCTCCAATGGCCCACTTATCTTGCATATCTTGGACCCGTCTTATATCGAATATAAATTACACCAACACAATGAAGAATTTGCACCCGGGCCAGATGGCCTCACTGCCATATTTCTTAAAAGATGTTCTTCCTGTCTTTCCCTTGCCCTTTCTAATCTCTTTCGTCTATCCCTTCACAACGAGAATTTCCTCAGGCTTGGAAAACCTCCTTCATAACCCCGATCCACAAGAAAGAATCAAAGAATGAAATAACCAACAATCGTCCCATCGCTAAACTGTCCCATATACCCAAACTCTTCGAAAGTATTTAGTATGAAGCTCTAAGCTTTCTATGCAAATTACTTATTTCCCCTAGACAACATGTCTTCCTAAACGGTAGGTCAACCACCACAAATCTCGTTGAATTCGTATCCTTTGCCCTCTCTGCCTCTCTTTGAGAATGGCAACGAAGTCGATGTAGTTGTAACGGATTCAGCGATTAATAATCTTCAAATTGTATGCCCTCGGCTTTGAACCCATGCTGTTAAAATGGATATCCTCTTACCTCGAAAACCGTTTTTACAGTGTTCGTTTTAGGTCAGCCCACTCGGCTCCATTTTTGGCCACCTCTGGAGTTCCACAAGGCAGCCATCTCGGTCCATCACCTTCTCACGTAAGCGGAACCAATCTCCTCCCCGACTCTATCTTCTCCATAAATTTGAGGGAGCTCAACTTCCGTTTACATATGGATGAGATAATCCTCAAAGCCAACTCTGCACTAGGTTTTGTAAAACGGTGGTCCAAAGAATTCACCAAACCATACGTTACCAGGTCCCTCTATATTACCTTTGTTCGCCCCCTCCTAGAGTACGTCAGTCAAGTATGGTCCCCATATCATCGTGTTCATATCTCGAGAATTGAAAGCATCCAGCGCCGTTTTCTTCGATTTGCTCTTCGAGGTATGCCCTGGGACGATCCTTTTAATCTGCCCCGCTATCAGAACCGTCTCAACCTTATCAACTTAAACACCCTTGAAGATCGCAGAGATGCAGCAGACTTTCAGGTCACGTTTTATGCGCGTCCCTTCACAACTCCATTTTCCTCAACACCAACCCTCATAATCTACGTACCCCTCGACTCTTCTATCTACCAACCCACCACACCTCCTATGGCGCGAACGAACAAATCTCCCGTATGCTACGAAAAATCAACTCAAACCCTACCGTGTTTGACTTCCACCGCACCACTTCCTACCACAAATCCGTTCTTCTTCACCACTCCAACCAACCTTAGTTTTAAGTTTTAGTTTAGGTTTAATTTTTAAGTTATACTCGTAGTTTATATTAAGCTGAATAAATGGGGGCGTTCGCCCCCACTAAAATTAAACTTTGCCGTCAAAGGTTATCATCTATTTACAAGGAGATGTTCTCTCCCCTCTGTTAGGGTCACTGGTCATTGATAAACTGCTAGTAAAAGCCAAAAATCTGGGCTTTCAAAGAATAGGATATGCCTACGACTTAGTCATAATACTCGTAGTGAAGGGTAAACACCATAAAGACCTTTGCTATGCGATGCAGACTGCTGTGTTGAAGAAAATATCACAATCAACCCCAGTATAGCCATACTCATTCCCTTTATTCGCAAAAGAAATCTGAGTCTTGACCAGATCTCACTTAACAATACAGAAATTGTGTACTCCAACAAAGTAAAATATCTAGGAATGGTTCGCGATAAAAAATTAAATTGGAACTCTAGTAATAACAATAAAATTGCCAAAGCGACTAAAGACATATGGACTTGCCGTCGTGTGTATGGCAAGATATTGGAATTAACCCCAAAGGTCACCCATTGGATATATACAATGATGATATGACCCAGCATCACTTACTCATCAGTAGTATGGTGGAACACAACAAAAGCTGCAGCTGCTACAAAGACTTGCATCAACTCGCCATCACGCACCGGTGAAAAGCACACACCTTCATTGGTTTAACGCTACTTCATGTCTTTATGAAAAAGATGTCAATTTTCAGCACAGTCAGGCTACTGCAAACAGGAGAGATTGATCACTTAGATCACTCAGATCACATGGATCAAATGAATCTTCTCTCTGAAATCCCCGATTTATGTGCTTCGACAGAAGTTGCAGTATAGTGATTCTATGCAAGTGAAGCATGAAACTACAAAAAGACCACCCCAAACCTTAAAGATATCAACTGATATACAAATGGACAACGATGGACACCGGAGATTTTTTCAAGATTCTTCCCGCACACTGCTGGACCGGAGATAAAAAAGTTATTCACCACTAAACAGCAAACTATTTATGCCGGCTTTGATCTAACTGCTGATAGTCTTCATGTTGGCAATCTCCTAGTCATTATGGGTCTTCTCCACTGTCAACGTGCAATTGATGGTTACGTTAGTTGATGGTGCAACGGGTCTTATCGGTGATCCCAGTGGGAGAACAACCGAAAGAATTCAATAATTGAGGCCAATCTTTCTGCAATCGAGAAGCAACTGAAAGGGATCTTCAAGAATCACAAGGAAGTTCTATGGGACGAGAAGAAACACAAAATAGAATTGCCAGATATTACGGTAGTGAACAACGCTGACTGGTATGCGAACCTAAACTTCGTTGACTTTGTTGCGAATATGGGTCGTCATTTTCGCATGGGTTCAATGGTTTCTGGCTCTTCTGTACAAACCCGCCTCGAGAGTGATGCCGGTATGAGTTTTACAGAGTTTACGTACCATATCCAATATGTCAAGCCTACGATTGGTTGCAATTGCTTCGTACGTACAACTGCCGTTTCCAAAAGGGCGGCAGCGATTAGATGGTAAATCTGATGACTGGCCATGAACTGATTTGTCGTGCCGAAAACAAGCTTGTATTTGGGATGACTCTGCCGCTGGTAACCAACGAAGAGGGTGACAAATTTATCAAAACTGCCGGCAACGCCATTTGGTTGGACGAAAAGAAAAACTCACCGTTTTCGCTCTACCAGTTCTTCATGCGTATGCCAGATTCGGTAGTGGAGAAGCTCTTGAAGCTGTTTACATTCATTCCTCTGAAAGAGATTGAACTTCTCATGAACGAACATCGTAAGGAACCCGAGAAGCGCAAAGCACAAACACTTCTGGCCGAGGACGTTACCCTGCTAGTTCATGAGGAATCTGGCCGCAGAAAAGGTCTCCCAAGCCCTCTACCAGGCCAATGTTGAAGGTTTGCTGGTGTAGCTGTAGCCGAGATCTTATCGGAACCGGGCCTGTTAATCCTCCAATTATCCACGAAAGCTAAGTGCTTCCCCACAGAAAGCAACGCCATTCGAATTGTAACCGCTGGAGGGGTCTACATCAATCAAAAACGCACACAGAACATCACCAAGGTGATAACCAGTGATATTCACGTCCTGAAACACGGACTTTCCCTCCTGAGGGTTGGCAAAAGAAATTTCTACATAGTTAGTTGGCTAAAATAAATAAAGGTATTGTTGGAAATAAAATAGCCGACGAACTGTCTAAAAACGATTCGGCTGATTCTTTCATTAGCCCTGCCGTTCTGCAATATTCCAAATTCAGCAATTGACTCAACTATAAAGAGTTGGGAAAATATCCCAGGACTTGGCCAGGCTAAGCCATTAAACCCTTCCACAAAATAAATCTTATTCAGGAAACCGAATGTCGTCTTTGCATGGAGAACGACGAAACTGCGGAACACATTCTATGTGACTGCATGGCTCAAAGTGCTTTAAGGAGACCATGCCTCCTTAGAGAAACTTTTTAATCTTATCATTTTCTAATATGGTAATTGAAAAACAATATAAATCCACCTGAGCGCTGGAGTACATAAATATGGTATGTGTGCTCCTCCTTACATAAATATATGTATATGCAAGAAGCGCGTGTACTCTAGTGTTAAATTTGAATTCTTCGGATCGCAACTTATTTATTGTTTTCTGTCAGTCAGAGTATATTATCGCCGCAATAAACACTGATGAGAATTTATTTGATAAATAAAAACAAAAAACAAAACAGAGTTAAATTAATACATCATTGAATGTGGGCACTAGTCACTTCTCCACACCAATGATTTATTTAAATAGAAACATTACGGCGGTCTATTATTTCCTAACAGTTTCTAGTTTGCACATAAATTATAATTTGGTTTTCAAAATTCACGAAATTAGTGTTTTTTGATATTTTGTTATTGGCAGTAGGCAAATAAACTTGATTGTCGTACGAGTAAGTGTACGGCCCTCTAGACAGAAGCAAAAGCTATTAATTAACTAATTTGAATTAAGTTGAATTTGAGTTAATTTGAAGCGTAAAAAGTAATTCGATCACTCAAATGCTGAAACATCAGCAAATCTTGCCATCACGAGGTTATCCAAAATAGAGTGGGCTGTAGAATGGTTCTAAGATCCGCAAATTTAGCGACGCAGTAGCTTACTTGTATTTTCTGCTGTTACTATAGCACGTGCAGCTAACAGCTTTAGGTTTTTCCAAATATCTGAAAAGTATTTTTTTTTTTTTTTCAATACTTTGATGTTTGCCCGATGGGAAAACTGCAAATTGAAGTTTGCACTCTTGACAGTGTCACAGTGGAGTACATCACCAGACAGGATGTCACAGGCGTACTCGTGAAAAATTACGAGTTGTTCTACAAGGCAGAATGTGAGATCAGGACCTGCATCCTATCAAAAAAAAATTGTGGCATTTCTTTTGAGTAATTGCAGCTCAGGAGATCTGACAGCGGCAACCTGCGAAAGGGAGTGTGGCAAATCACTCTGTCTGACCTCGGCCTACCTCCCCTATGACTCTCAGGTAGTGATCTCGGAGAAGCTAAAGGACTTGGCAATGCAGACAAACTGGATGCTGGTACTGGGCTATGACGCAAACGCCCATCATACACAATATTGAAGTGGTGATATCAACGCAAGAGGTAGGGTTAGGTTAGGTAAGAGTGGCTGTTGGAAATACCAACCCACTTAGGCCTATTGGCCGATTGTGATGCCACGTGGATCTGTGATCTTCTTACTACTGGAACCAGTTTGAGCTTTTAATAAAGCGTAGGAGACTGTTAACGTCTATTTTTTCTAGATCGTTTAGGTCGTTGTAGAAGAAAGCTCCTAGGTGAAGCTTCCTTCTCTGAGAGAGAGCTGGGCATGTACAGAGTAAGTGGGGGATTGTCTCCTCCTCTTCCTCGTCCATGCAGCTTCTACAGAAATCGTTAGTAAAAGCGCCAAGCCCTCTTGCGTGCTTGCCTATGAGGCAGTGTCCGATAATGACACCTATTATGGCGCTGAGATGTTTCCTATCTAAAAGGATCAGACACTTAGATCGACTCAGATCCAGCCTTGGCCAGATCTGTTTGGTCGCTAGACATGTTTGTCCTGCAGTCCACCTAAGGTCTGTTCTTTTATTGGCATCTAGCTTTAGTGTTAGTTTGCACGTAGCGATTGGTATACCTATACTACCTTTGTCCGGTAGGATAGGTAGAGTGGTTCCAATTTTGGCGAGTTCATCGGCTCTGCAGTTCCCTGGAATGTCTCTGTGGCCCGGCACCCAACAGAGGTGAATGTTGAACTGCTCTGCCATCTCCATGAGAGATGATCGGCATTCAAGGGCAGTTTTAGAACACAATGAGACCGAGTCCAGGGACTTGATGGCGGCCTGACTATCCGAAAATATGCGGATATCCTTTGCAGATATCACGTTTTTCTTCAGCCAGGACAGAGCTTCTTTAATCGCCAAAATTTCCGCCTGGAACACGCTACAGTGATTTGGAAGGCGGAAAGAGAGGCTTAGATTTAGCTTATCTGAGAAAACACCGCCACCAACTCCGCTGTCGGTTTTAGATCCATCTGTGTAGAGATGGATTGACTTGTCCTCCATGTAAGCATCCTCCTCCCAGAATGATCTAGAGGGGAAGCTTACATGGAAGTTTTTGTCCAACCAAAGTTCAGGTATGGTGTAATCGGTGTTCTCTGTGAGGATTCCTAATGGATTAAGAATGTAGGCGTGGCCAAATGAATTATTTGTCCACTGTTTAGTCGCTTTAAGGCGAATAGCTGCAGTCGCAGCTACTTGCTTGCTAAAAATGTCGAGGGGTGTCAAGTGAAGCAGAATATCTAATGCCGCAGAAGGGGTAGACCGCAAGGCTCCGCTTGTGCATAGACATGCTGTTCTTTGGGCTCTGCTTAATTTAATGCGGTTGACTGCATTTTCCAAGGCCGTCCACCAGACAACCACCCCGTAAGTAAGTATCGGTCTTATGACCGAGATGTATAGCCAGTGGGTTATGCGAGGTTGAAGGCCCCATTTGTTCCCAATGGCTTTTTTGCAAGAGAGTAAAGCTATTGTAGCTTTATTGACTCTTTCTTGAATGTTAGGTTTCCAGTTTAGTTTCCTGTCAAAAATGAGACCCAGATAATTTGCTGTATCGGAGAAAGCTAAACTGGTACCGTTTATTGAAGGAAGGTCTATGATTGGAATTTTATATTTCCTAGAAAAGAGGACAAGATCAGTTTTATGGGGGTTTATTCCCAATCCACAGCGATCTGCCCAGCAGGTTAATCTGTTAAGATTTACTTGGAGGAGTTCTTTAATGGTATTTAAATGTTTTCCTGAGACGGCTATGGCAACGTCATCCGCATAGGCAGTCACTCTGCTACCACCCGCTTCCAGGTATATCAGTAGTTCGTTAACTACTAAGTTCCAGAGAAGGGGGGAGAGGACACCGCCTTGCGGCGTACCCCTTCTGACATATCTTTTAGCAGAAGTCTCACCCAGTTTGGAGTTGATTATCCTGCTTGTTAGCATTAGATTAATCAGCTCCCCAAGTGAGCCGTCTACCTGCAGAGTTGACAGCGCAGTCGTGATTGCGGATGTGTTGACGTTGTTAAAGGCGCCCTCTATGTCTAGGAAAGCAACCATTGTGTACTCCTTATATTGTAGGGATCGTTCGATGTGGCTAGTCAGAGAGTGCAAAGCCGTTTCCACCGACTTCCCTTTACAGTAGGCATGTTGAGCCGCAGACAGAAGTCTTGGATCAACTTTAGCTCGAATATGGATATCAATCAGTCGTTCTAAAGTTTTCAGAAGGAATGATGATAGACTTATAGGTCTGAGGTCCTTTGGGATCACATGAGAACATTTTCCAGCTTTGGGAATGAATACTACATTGACTTCTCTCCATAACAGTGGAATGTGGATAAGTTCTACACAGCTCCTCATAATATTTTCCAACACTGGTAGAATAATATCTGAGGATCTCTGTAGCTCGGCAGGTATAATACCGTCCGGACCAGCAGACTTGTATGGTTTGAAGCTATGCAGCGCCCAGAGCAGTTTGTCTCTCGTAATCAGACTATGAATTTTGGTCACGGTTGCAGTAGGCTTGTTTGGCCTGCTACTGGCCGCGAGATGGGAGCTACCTGGAAAGTGGGTGTCCAGAAGCAGGTTGAGTGATTCATCACTTGAGGTTGTCCAAGAGCCATCGGTTTTTTTCAAACAGCTGAGCATCATAGGATTTGTGGAGAGGATTTTTCTTAGCCGCGAAGCCTCAGAGGTTTCTGTGATTTTGTCGCAGAATGACCTCCAGGATTGTCGCTTTGCCTTCCTCAGTTCTTTTTTGTATAATTTGAGGGATTCTTTATATGAGTCCCAGTCGGTCACTTTTCTTGTGCTTTTTGCTGCGTTGAAAAGTTTTCTGCAGGTGTTTCTGAGCAGTCCTAGTGCCGATGACCACCAATGTGGCTTTTTCTTGCCTCTTGGTTGAATAAGAGGGCAGGAAGCGGCCATAGCCTTATTGAGAGTCAGAGTAAATTCCCTGACTTTCATATCGAGCTCATTGGTGTCACGCGGGGGACTTGATAGTTTAGAGGATATCGTTTCCGACAGTATTCCGCAAGAGGTAAGTGTTTGTACGATTTCATTTTGTCTTCCAACCTCAATATTTGTAACAGAAGGCATTCACCCACCTTTGTGGTGAAAAATAGGCAGAAGGTGATAGATATCAGCCTTGTTACAAATACAGAAGGGTTAGAAATAAGGGAATGGAGAGTAGTCGACGAAGAGGCTATGACGGATCACCGAAAAATACGCTTCAAGGTAAACTTTCAGATCAGGGTATGTAGTTTTCAAATCAATCATAGGAAGACTGATTGAGTCAAGTATACAAAAGTGGTAAATATGCACCCAGATAGCCAATCAATCACCTGCGATAATATTGTTAACTTAGATAGGACGGTAGAGAATATTAATAAGGCACTAACAATGGCGTTCGAGAAAGCTTGCCCGGCCAACAGAACACCTAAAAGGGCTTAACCAAAATGGTGGAATAGGGAGATAGGTTTAAAAAGGAAAGAGATCAAGAAACTCAATAATAGGGCGAAGCTTTTCAGAAGCAACAGTTCATGGAATAATTACTACGAATGTAAGAAACAATTCAACTACCTAGTTAGAAAGCCAAAAGGGGCTTCATGGCAGAAATACTGCGAATCTTTCGCGGTAACAGACGAGGTTTCGAGGTTACGCAAAGTGCTTTCAAATAAAGCTACCTACCTTCCTAGCTAGTAGCTACCTCAGCAAAAGTGACGGAACCTGGACTGAAAGCAGCCAAGAGGTTCTGGCAACACTGATGGAAACCAACTTTCCGGGATCCACAGTATCAGGCGACCCTAGTATGCTACAGCACACTGAGAACATTAATCTCTCTCTCTCCGAAGAGGGTATATGTGTGCTTCTTAATAGGAAAAAATTGCAGTGGGTAATTAAATCCTTTAAGACGTACAAATCTCCCGGTCTGGATGGTATTCTACCGATTATGCTACAGAAAGAACCGAAGGTAGCAATCCAAAAAGATTATGGAAATTCTTAGACTCAGTCTTAGACTCAGACTCTCAGACCAATAAGTCTGTCACCATTTATGTTTAAAACCCTGGGGCGATTATTGGAGATTCACATTAGGAGTAGATGTAATAATGGCTTTTCATGCATACATGAAAGGAAAATCTGTAGAAACCGCCCTGCACGAGGTGGTGGGGAAAATAGGGAAGAGTCTACACTTCGGAGAGTTTGCGATGGTGGCCTTCCTCGATATTGAAGGATCAGTTGGGCAAAAAGCTGTGGTCTCAATACCAAGCCTTCCAAAACGGAACTGGTTCCTTTTACCAGAAAGTACAAGATACCGCAATTCAAACTCCCAAAACTCAACGGAGTGGAACTGTCCCTTTCGGACAGCGCAAAGTATCTGGGTATGATTCTGGACAAAAAACTGAACTGGAATCTTAACTTAGCGGAAAGAATCAATCAAAAAGTAGGAACAATTTGGAGCTTAAAACCTGTTACGGTGTATTGGCTGTATACGGTGGTGGTAAGGCCCATATCTTCTCAGAAGACCCAGAACTAGGAGTGTCTATAAGACTACCGCACACAAGCAGTGTCTTCCAATCAGAGGTTCTGCCTGTCCTCAGAGCAGCTGAGCTGTGATCTGAGCTAGTCTATGAGCTGAGATGAGATCGGTATCCGAAAGAGATATCGCTATATACATCGATAGCCAGGCCGCTCAAGGCAATGGAATCAACCAACGTCAACTCTGATACAGTAAGGGGCTTTCGCACAGTGCTCAAGGCACTATCCAGTCAGAACCGGGTAAGACTGTGCTAGGTGTCAAGTCACTGCGGTATTAGAGCAAATTAACAAGCGGACGAGCTTGCAAGATAAGGAGGGCTACTCGACAATAGTGAGTTTGCCAACACCAAACCCCCCATTTGCATAGTGAGGGGCACTATCGAGGAAAAATTCTCAAAGACTCCCAACCTAAGGTGGTCAAGTCTTGAAGGGCACAGGGTATCCAAGGTTCTTTGGCCACTTTTTAATAGAAATCCTGACACTGGACACAGTTTTCTGCGGCAGCACGCAAAGAGACTCAAATTGTCAGATACGGATATCTGCAGATTCAGCGGTGATCTCCAAGCTGTTAAAGGTATAACACACATACTGTGGAATACGAGGCAACATCGCGTAGTCGAAAAAAATTGTTAGGGAAATACTCTTTCGAAAACCTTCTTGGCTTTTGCAGGGAAATTGAGTGTTTCATCAGGGCGATTGTTTAGATTTTTACATTCAATTGGTTTCACAACTGCCTAATGGCTTATTTTAATTTTGTATATTTATTTTTCGATATTTTGGTATTTTATGATGTTTTCTACGTGCATACAATGCTTCTTGTTATCCATATATGTACTATAAGGTTTGTAATCATTTTATTCTTTCGCCCCATCTTCATAAAAAAAATGTATGTATGTAGTTAATAGTTATACACAATATGGAATGATGTATATAAGAATATATATTGAAATTTATAAATTTTTGAGAAAACAATAGTACTTCAGAATTGAGAAACACGAGATCCACAGGAGAAGGTCGAAGCCATAGGGGCGACTTTCCAGGAAGTATACAAGGCCACTGATACCATTGGCCCTAATTATGACCTGGACAATCGCGTCTTGGTGCACGACTTCTGCATTCGAAATGAAATATGGAACTGGCGATCCGAGGACTCTGGTTTCACCCGGTCCAGCGACAGAAATATGGCAAATAATGTCATTTCCAGAGAGGGTGACCTACCCCCGTTCATTTCGAAGGAAGAACTCCATGAGATCTTCGACACAATCAGGGCTAAGAAATCAGATGTCGTGCTTCGACATCTTCCTCTAGAAGCGGTGGACATCCGGATAATCAATTCGGTTTTAAGGCAGGACATGATATCTCAAATGCCGCGTCTAAACTGGTGTCTGATATCCAATGGAATAAAGGCAAAAAACAATGTACTGGTGCCTGCCTTGTTGACTTGGAGAAGGCCTTCGACACCGTATGGGTAGATGGTATTTTCTATAAGCTGACTAGGCTGGGGATCAGTAAACCACTCTTGTATATTATTTATAATATGCTAATCAACAGATAGTTCATCGTGAAAAATGGTGATGTGACTTCTGTTGGAATATTTCAAATAAAAAATGGTCTTCAACAAGGCGCGGTCAATTCGCCGATCCTGTTCAACATTTATACAAGCGACTTGATAGTTTCACTTTCCCATACTATTGCGTACGCAGACGATGTGATAGCGTACAGAACAGGTTCAAAAATTGCAGCGTGACTTCAATAAGATAAAACGATTTGCGATGACTGGAAGCTGAAAATCGACTTTCAGAAGTCGGAAACCATTCTCTTTAGGACGCCGTTGTCTGGAGCCTCTAGGGATACCAGAAAAAATTGGCGAAAGTTCTCTATCATTGGACAACACGGACGACCTCTTGCCTGTCAAAATGTAGTCAGATACCTTGGGATCTGGCTGGATCAGTTTCTGTATTTTGGCAAAAATTTAGATGCTGCTATGGCCAGAGCTAAAGGCGCTTTTGCCCTTACAAAGAGACTGTTTTATAGCAGCCAACTCGATGCGAGGGTAAAGGTAATCTGCTACGTGGCCCTTATCAGGCCCATGCTGGTATTTGATTGTCCCGTGTGGTTCAATGTACGAGCAAGCTTAATGGAAAAGATTCGGGTGTTTGAGAAGGCTTGCCTTAGGGCTTGTCTTCGCTTGTACAGAACACCAGAGTCGAAGTACAAGAAATTTTATCCTAATGAGGTCCTTTACAATAGGGCGAACCTAATACGAGTGGACAACTTCGTAATTAAGCTGTCTCGTAGGCACATTGCAATAGCAATGACCTCGACGAATAACCTGATATCTGGGGCTTACTACCCCAATTACCTTTACCACTAGAGTGTGCGCCCTGCGGCTTCGTTCCACCGGAAGCATTCCTCTACCTAGATCAGATAGGGTTGATCCAGTATAGATCAGCGGTCCTGTTAATCTTCCATGTCGCTCGGACAGCTGGGGACAGGCGACTCAACTACAATAGAGACGTCGCACACGGCAGTGTGGATCGTCTCAGGTTCAGTAGGGCGGTGGGGAATCCCGATAAGAGGGATGTCGTTCGGCAGCACCAGCATTTCTGGTGGTTGAATGATGGAAAAGATGTTTCCTCGTCGTTTCCATCAATTATGGACCAGCCTTACTAATGAGGCAGAGCTGACCAATCTATTTGTGAATAGCTCTGTGAATAGCGATGGCAAGCTTACATAGGTTTAAGTTAGCACTTAAGAAATATATATGTATATTAGTGTATACAAAGGTATATACTAATGTATGTGTACAGTTGTGTATAATGTATATGTGTGTGTAGGTAGGATTAGGTAGGCTAAGGTTTATTTTAAGTTAGATATTAAGTTTTTATAAATAATAAAAAATTACATCCATAGGCTAAGTTTTTTGTTAACAATTTTTTCTTAGCCCTAAGTATACAAAACATTTCCAAATAAAATGTAAATGAAGTCGAAAGACATAGATATAAGAATTTAGAGTAGCTTAGAGTGCCTGTGTGGGGTCAGTAAGTTAGTATAAGATTGTTAAGTAATTGTAAGCTAGCATTTAAGCATTTTTTGTTAGTATGTAAGAATTAGTGATTAAGAATACTTTTTTGAAAACCTAGAGGAAATAGACGACACGAACTTCAAAGGCCATCTTGGCTTTTGCAAGAAAATTTGGTGTTTCACCAGGGCGATTGTTTAGGTTTTTGCCGCTTGAATTGGTTCCACAAGGACCGCGATGGACCCGTTTTGGTACCTAGTTTCTGTGTGATGGCATATCCATTACACCCCGGTTTAACTTAACCTTCGTTCGTGGACTGGTAATATAATATGTAGATAGATAGATAACAGATAGATAATAGATAGATAATTTGATTTATTACTTGTCTTACATTTTTCACAAAATTTGGTTACATAAATCATTTAAGCGTGGCTAATGCCATCTGCCTGATTGACACTAAATTAAATAAATTCCATAAGAGTTCATTTAAATTAAACAAAATAAACACAAAGTATACTCGTACATACGTACATATGTGTGATATACACATAAGTTGATTTATTTTAAAAAAGGAGAGTGTTATCATTCTCGCAACACTAAAAATTTTTTCTACGTATTTCTCTAAGCCCAAGACATTTTCCAATAAAATGGATGATATATAGGCAAGTCCATGCAATGAAGAACGTACAATAGGACGTTGAAAAAATGTAAAAAATATGTTTGTAACTGTTATCGTTCTTAAAAAAAAAACAGGCTATATATTGATTTGTGCGTCGAAGCTGTTGCATTGTTAACGCAGTCTTGCCTAAGTTTTTCATCAACTTTCGAAATGAGGTCATAGAACATCTTTTTTAAGAATCTTCTATTTCCGGCCACCAGACAAAGACCGGCCACCAGACAGCTCTTCTACGATAGTTTCATGTACCAAGTGCTTCTCCTCCCAATGCTGTTTAACGCTATAATTTTTGGAAGTCTTTCATCTGGCATTTCTAGAACTTTTAATAAATAATCAACATGTAGTTTTAAAGTTTTTTTCTTTATAGGGTTATAATTCTATTTCCATGTGTATCAGATAATTGGACGTGCTGACGGGTAGAAGGAAGCACCTCTTTATGTAATATCTTAAGAGTTTTTCAACAATTTCATACTTAACATGCCCCCAGGTCTGGATGATAGATTCGGCCCCTGCTAGAAAAACTTTGAAAAACTGTTTGAAAAAACTGGAAGACTTTCCAGATATCACACATTGGAATTTTTGCTTTAACTAGTTTATGTTTAAAGTGCATTTAATTTTGGTGGGGGTAGCGCCCCTGAGAGGAGCCGGTGAATGAAAAGAATGTCAGCTGCGTCCCTTCGTTCCTCAAGGGTATTCAGGTTAACGAATTTGAGACGGTCCCGATAGGGAGGTAAGATTAGAGGATCGCTTCAAGGTAGACCTCGAAGAGCAAATCGAAGAAATTCGACGCTGGATGTTCTTAATACGGGATACATGAACTCGTTGAAAGGGACACCACGCTTGGCTAGCGTGCTCGAGAAGGGGGCGAACGTGAGTGATGGTCACATACGGGTTGCACAATTCTTTGGACCATCTTTTAACGAAGCCAACTGATGAGTTTGCTTTAGTAATCTCATTAATATGCGAGCGGAAATTAAGCTCCCTGTCGCATAATATGCCAAGGTCGCTGATAGACTCAACAAGGGATATAGGTTAGCCGTGGTGAAGGTAAATTCGTGGAGGAGCCTTGTTGCACTTACGTGAGAAGGTGGATACGTGAGATCTATTTAAAGGATCCTGGAGTCATTTGTGAGGAAATGGGTTTCAAAAAATTTATATCTTCAGCATAGAGAGAAAGTGCCGAGTGTTGAATGACCCTTTCAAGATCGTTAATAGTTAGGATGAAGAGGAGTGGACCTAGGTGACTACCTTGAGGAACACCTGAAGTTTTACATTTTCTTAAATAGGCAAAAGCAAGCGAGACAATCTAACGAACGAGGTTCAATGAACTTTGCTATAACTCAAGATAAGCGGTTTGTTATTTACTTAAGTACATGAACATAGACATCTGTTTTTCACAGGGTGAACGTATTTAGTTTTTGACGAAATATGAATAGCACATTTCTATACGCCTATAGGTTCAAAGCCCAGGACGTACAATTTGAACAGGATTAGTTTATGAGATATCTTGTCAAAAGCCTTACTGAAATCAGTTGTTATAACGTCAACTTCTTTACCACTTTCTAAGACTGAGAGAACAGAGGACACGAACTCGACGAGGTTAGTGGTAGTTGCTCTACCTTTCAGAAAGCCGTTTTGATTAGGGGAAATAAGAGATTTTCACTGGAAGCTGAAGGCTTCGTACAAAATGCTTTCGAGGAGTTTGGGTATATGTGAAAGTTTAGCTATGGGGCGGTAATTAGTGACTTTAGTCCCTTTTTGTGTATCGGTGTTATGAAAGAAGACTTCCATATCTGAGGAACTTCACCTTGAGAGAGCGATAACTGGGAGATATTTGAAAGGAAATGGATGTGGATGGAAGGCCATCTGGGCCGGGTAAGTATTCATCTTTAATTTGTTGTAATTTATTTTCTATTACTGTATGATCAAAGCTTTGAGATACAGTGAGGCCAGTGGGAAGTTATGCAGGCATTTGAAATAAGAGGGATCCGGTACAAAGGAATTATCGGCAAAAGATTGCTTAAAAAAAGTAGCAAAAAAGTTTGCTATGCTATGCAGATCGGTTGATGATATGTTTTCGTATGAGAGGGATGGAGGAAAACCGTCAGATTTTTTTTTGTAGTTAATGAATTTTTAGAAAGACTTTGGATCGTTTATAAGCCTTGATTGCGCGCTATCCAGGTATCGCTCATAGAGAACGTTGTAAAGTTGGCCGAGATAGTTGGAATAGTCAGAAAACAATTGGATCGAAGGAAAACTGCCCATAATTTGTTTCTCTTGTTAGGTAAAGAGCGACAACATAACGTTGTTTGTTATCATTAATCCAAGGTACATATAAGCTCTTACTATTTCTACAGGTTCTCTGTTAATGAGTCATTTCTCATTTCTTCATACCAGGATCCATGGATTTTTTTAAATTTACCATTAGATTCCATAGGTGACAGTACTATACAAGTCGGTTTATTATTAGTTTTAAGTTGCAGGTGAATGTTCGAAAAGAGAGATATCGTCAGCAAATAGCAGGGCCTTAATTAAGATTCCTGCGATTTATATTCTACCAAGCAAAATGTTTACTAAGTCATCGATGTATTAAACAAAGTTTGATAACTTGAAGAACAAGGCTTTACGATCAATGGTGTCAAAGGCTACTTTAAAATCAACGAATAATTCGCAAAATTTCTTTTAAGTTCCATGAATGATCCGGCAATACCCTGCAGTACAAAAATATTATCAACGGTTCAATAGAGTTTGCGAAATTCAGCTTGATATTCCATTGGCAATTTTTACTGTTTTAGTGTTAGTCCAATGCGATAGTCTGTTGTTCAATATTTTCGTGAATTCTTTGTAGCCCGCTTTGAAAAAGGATATTCCTCGATAGTTGATTGAATCTGATAAACTGCCTTTTTATGGATGGGAAACATTAAAGCTTCTTGGAACTGTTGAAGTATAATGTCAGCTTCAAGTATTTTGTTAAAAGTCATAGCCAAGTGTAGGGATCCTATCTACACCTGGCGACTTTCCATCATTTAGTTTTCCCATGGCCGCTAGAACTTCTTCTCGAATAATAGGAGCATCCAAAATTTCATCGGAATGCAGTAGCGTTGCATAGTGCACGAACACTACATGACTAATGGGGTTTAACAACTCTCGAAATCGGTTCAACAACTCATTGGCATAAGCGCAGTGTGAATTTTTGGTTTCCTACAATTAAGGTTATTAATCGCAGACCAAAACTCTTTGGATCCTTACATGTAAGTTTCATCGCTTCTTTTTTTCCTTGCAAAGTCTGGATAGGAAATAAAAGTTTCTAAAGTATTCCTTACTAAATTTTTTTTGAAAACTTTTAGCCAGCCAAAGGATATTTTCCTTGTGGCTATTGCTATTGCAGAAATACTCAATTCAAGATATACTCACAGAAAGCAATGTTGGTGAGGTTATGCGCGGGTTAATCAGGTAGATAATTGCAGCTGTTTAGATGCAAGTCCCTGCACACGAACATTGCTCTAATGAAAAGGTCTGTTGCCATATTCTACACACAATGTAGCTTCAATGAATTAAAGATAGCAAAATTTAAACTTCAATGTGACAAGACTTCGGGACCTTCCGGATGATATAAGGACTGCATTTGATAAGGGATTTGTGACCTTGCTTTATCTTTTGGACTTTACAAGGGCCTCTGACAAGGTCATTCACTCCATATTTTGTTGCAAACTGCGCCATTACTTTGCATTTATATAGGCTCATAGTTTTTTGAGTGGTAGGATGCAAAAAGTAGCTGTAGCTTTAAGCCCTAGGCGCAAAGTGTACCTCAGAGTTCAACCTTGCGGCCCTAAAATGTTCTGACTGTACATTGATGACTTTTGTTGATCTGCAATCATGTGCCTGTCCACGTCTACACTGAAGATGTTTAACTTTATTTCTCGCAAGGTTAAATCAGGATCTACTCGCTATTAAATGATGGGCAATGAATAACGGATTGGTCCTAAACCCAACTGAATGCCAAGTCATACCTATATCTAACAGATCTCTCAAGCTAGCTTCTGTGCCAGATATCTTACTATCAGGCACTAAAATGAAGCTAGCTGACACTGCAATAAAACTCGGCTTTGTCATAAATCGAAACCTATCTTGTTACAATCACATCAACGTCGTAGATATAGATTGAATAAACATTAACGCTCCGGCCCGAAAAGACCTACAAAGCAGAATAGGATGGGCTAGCTTTAGGTGCAATGAATACATAAATGGAATGGAACTTCAACCATCTTGACATATATGACTGGAGGCAGTTGGCCAACGATAGCTAGAAATAGGGCCGTCAACGTTGGTTGAGGCACCGTCTCAGTAAGTAAGTAAGTCTAGGGTTATCCAACAAGAGGTACCATTTTAAATTAATAGAAAAACGGAGCATTTTTATAAACAGTGATGACATTTTTATTTTAATAAAAAATACAAACTCTGAGGTTAGAAATGGAATACAATATCTGCCAAAAATCCATTTCGGCCCTATTTACACATACTCATTCGTTTTCGTCATGACGTTTTCGCATAATTGCGGCTGTATTTCGCAAAAAACAGCTCTGATATTTTCTTCTAGTGCATGAATCGTGAAATCATAGACTTTGTCTTTAACATAGCCCTAAAGGAGAAAGTCTAATGGTGTTAAATTGTATGATCTCGGCGGCCAATTGAAGTCTCCATTTCGAGAAATCACACATCCAGGAGATTTGTTACGCAATACAGCCATTGTTTCACCATCTGTGTGGCATGTGGTGCTGTCCTACTCAAAATAACATTGTCGTCCACGTTCATAGTGTAGAATGTTTGTGTGGGTACAAATGATAGAACTTATTCTTTTCAATGCAAATCCCTTTATTCAGTACAGTTACAATTCACTATTTAATTCTTTCTCTCAGTACAATTCAATTTCTCAACCACTTATACTTTTCTTATCTTTTACTTAAACCACTTAATCACTTCTCCTAATTAACACTTCAAATTCAACTTTGGAACTGATTTGCATACCTTTGGGATGCTGGTATTTATACTCGAATGACATACTTCGAGAACAATCCTCGCCACCCAGCGTCCCATACAATTTCCAATTTGCTAGAAAATTCGATTCTACTCTCCAGTCGAGACTTTGCTAATCCAGTATCGAAACCTTCTAGTCTTCGAGTCTCGACATTTTCTGCTAGATGTCGCTGCTCACATTTGACTAGTTATCACAATAGTATCACTTTCAAGCAAAAATAGTCAGTTAAAATCGTTCGGTAACGCAAAACAACAACACTGAAACAGTCGCACCGTCACAATTTTCGAGAAAATTGGGCCCAATGACAACGGCAGCCCAAAAACCGCACCAAACTCTCGCTCGTTGTATATGGACAGATTGTTTCACTATTTCTCTTGGGTTTTCGGCGCCCCAGATGCGAGAGTTTTGTTTGTTTACGTACCCAGACAAATGAAAATGGGCCTTTGTGTCACAAATCTTGATCTTGTTCATTCACCCAATCAGCGAAAGTACGGCGTTATGTGTGGTTTGCTGACAAGTCTTATGCCAACTGGAGCTTATGGGCATATAGACCAAGATCTTCATGCAAAATGCGACGCAAAGTGGTTGCGGATAGGTCCAATTCCTGCCCAAATGGACACACCTAGGTTTTCAGTCGAACTATCAGCTACGGAGGCGATACTCTCAGCTGATATTGCCGGATGAATACTGCCCAAAATACTGAAATTTATCGATTAAATTCAATATATCTGTGCAAGAAGACGCTTGATGATGACCAAAAGCAATGCGAACTTTACGAAACGTTTTCGGTATATCTTCACCGTTTTTGTAGTGAATGTTCACTATTATAACATGCTGTGCGAGTGTGTATCGATCCATATTTAATAACCTCATAGTTTTTACTTACGAGTATCGAAAGTCATCCCAGTGATAACTGAATAGTAACAGTTTAACAATGGCGCAAAATTTAAATTTGCGTTACAGGAGGAGATATAACATCGAACTCTACCAGTTTGCTTTCTATATGGAGAGATTAATTGGTTAATTTAGGTATACCTCGGACTGTAATGCAATCAAAGAAAAATAGTGCAGTTATGCAAAACGATTTTATTCCCTAAAATATTTAGAAAAAGAAAGACCATGTCTGCGCTCTTGTCTGTCGATATGTACCTGGACATTGATGTTTTCCATTACGAAGGCGTTATTTCTGTTTTGTACAGGACGTAGTTTTATTTTCGGTCGCAAGTAAAAGTGTATTGGCTAAAATACAGATGGAACAGGAAACATTAATAATGTCATAGAGGTAGTCGCCTTAAATGTAAAAATTCAAATTCAACTAATATTAATATATAAAACGGACGAAATAAACACTGAGTCCCACTTAATGCAATAGATGATGATTTGGTTTGAGTTGTACTTTTTGCAGAATCAAAGTTGATGCCAGCCATCCCATAAATCTTTGCTGGAGGTAACTTACTACTGCTGATGTCCAAGAAAACAGAATTTAGTCGGAGACAATGCCCAAAATACATATATCATTGTTGTATCACTTCTTATCTGAGATACTGGGTGGGGTGAAAAGTAACCTCCTTGGGAATGAAATTTTTTTTTTATTTCATTCAATTTAGTCCCCTTTTAGCTTGATACACTTATTCCAGGGATTTTCCAACTTCTTGATCCCGTCCGAAAAGTAGTTTTCCGGAAAGTCTGCAAAATACTCCTCCGTGGCGTCGATGATTTCCTCGCGTGAGCTGAATTTTTTAAGGTTTGGGAAGAGATAATAATCCGAGGGAGCCAAATCGGGCAAATACGGTGGATGCGACAGCAATTGGAGCCGTAAGTCATTGATTTTAGCCGTGGTTGCGATGCTCTTGTGCGCCGGCGCATTGTCTTGCAAAAACAAAATTTTTTTTCGCTTCATGTGAGGCCGTTTTGCAGCGATTTCGGCCTTCAATCGCTCCAATAATGCACAGTAATACTCGCTGTTGATGGATTTTCCTTTTTCGAGGTAGTCCACGAAGAGTATGCCATGATAATCCCAGAAAACCGACGCCATAACCTTTCCGACCCATCGAGCCTCCCTCGGCCGCTTCGGAGCACTCGTGCCGGTTTCAGTCCATTGCTGGGCTCTCATTCTGTTCTCTGGTGTGTAATAGTGGATCCAAGTTTCATCAACAGTTACCAATCGACCCCAAAAGTCCGCCCGATTCCGCATCAGCAAGTCCAAACACTGTTTCGAAGTGCTCTCGCGTTCGTGTTTCTGGTCAGGAGTGCGCATGTGCGCCACCCAGGGGCAGGATAACTTTTTCATATGCAGAATATTGCCCAAAATATGGCGTGTGCGCTCAGTACTAATCTTTCTGGTATCTGCTAGCTCGCGCACCTTCACTTTCCAGTCAGCCAACACAATTTCATGTATTTTTTTTGACATTGTCCTCTGTAACCGGATCGGAGGGCCTGCCACTGCGGACTTGATCGGTAGTGGAGTTGCGGCCACCACAAAACTCTCGAAACTCTCAGATTGACGGTGTAATCTGACGGAGCATTAGCGCCAGAATATTTATCCAACTTTTCTTTCGTTTCCTTCGCCGTTTTGCCTCTCAAAAAATAATGTTTTATGAGAGAACGAAAATCGTTTTTGTCCATACTCAACATGATGCCAAACACGTCAACAACAATCAGCTGTCAAAACAAAACTAAAGACAGTATCGCACTGAAATTTGGCATGTCTGCCTAAATATGAACGGACTTTAAGGCACCATAACATTTTTTGCAGTAGCAGCGCATTCTGGCGGTCAAGGAGGTTACTTTTCACCCCACATAGTATATTAGTGCTTTCGTTAGCAAAAGGATTCTGATAGTGCACAATGCCTGTAAACATATCTTTCATATTCTGGATAACCCAAGTTGTTTGCTCAAATTTCGGTTTGCACAAGAACAATAAGAACATTCCAATAAGACCAATTGAAAATAGATCTAAAGTGCTTAACAATCCAGTGTGGCCTGCAACTTAGGGTCACCTACTATGTTGTTCGTTGATCATTTCTGACACAGATAAGTGAAATGTAAGATTTTTCGCCGAATCAAAACTAAACAGAGATTTGAATTTACAACCGCCTGTAATACCCTCAATATATTAAGATCTTTCAGCTATCTTATAAGACAAAGTCTTATTCATTTTTTATACTGATTAACTGTTTACAAAGTGATCTTTTAAAATATTGTTGATGTTGAAAAAATATTTAGAGTGAGTCCAATAAGCAACTCATAACAACTTTAGAAAAAAGTTTCATTTTGGTTCTTCGAAGAAAGTTTATGGTATATTCAGAATTCTCTAAATAAAGAACAATCTGAATCACTTGTCGATACAAAATGATGCTCAGCCTACGCCGCGCTGTGTCGATACAAAAGTCCCCCGTGTATTCTTTAAACAACAGGAGGTGCGTGAATCTGCTTCCATTAGAGAATTATATTTATAAAAAATGATGCCTCATATGTATGTACGAATGTATTCTCTTTAAAAATGTATGTTTACAGAATCTTCTTGACTTGCAGGTAGGAAAGACGTAAACTTTAAGAAACTTACCTTGATCGTCTGTTGAGTAGTCCTTCATTTTTTTTATTAGAAATGGAAAAGGAAAATTCTGAGGAATGAGTCAATTTTACAATTAGTAATACAAGAACAAAAACAACCCCTGAACTATTAATTTGCAGAAGAATTACAATATAATTGATAGAGTATTCCATATACTCTCCACTCTAACCGCCTTAGTTAGGTCTAGCTTCAACTGTGGATATATCCTACAAAGTATATCGATTTACACATCAGAGGCCTTTTTACCCGACTGCGCTATGCAAAAGGAAGGGTGCCCTGTTTATTAGCCGATATATGTATGTTTGTTCCTTTGTGGCACTCTAGAGATCAAACGTGTGGGCCGATTTAAATGGTCCTTACATCTATCGATTTGTCGTTATCTTGTGAGTATCACTGAAGACATGATATTAATCAAAATTCAATATGGCGACTACCAGCCACCATTTTGTCAAATAGCCTTGCGAGTGTCACTGAAGACAAGATATTAATTAATAATTAATTAATAACAAAATTCAATATGGTGACTACCAGCCGTCTAAAATCGCCAACGACACGATATCATCGACTATCGTCTATGAGTAAACATGTGTCTCAAATACGTGACAGCAAATCTCCGACAGGCCGATGCCAAAGATTGTCGTCTATGAGGGCACATGCGTCTCAGATACGCGACGACGAATCACCAACATCAAGAGATAATAGACTTACACGTTTATGGATGAATTCCAGGTTTCATTATCGGCAACAACTTTTCTCACACGACTCATCAATATTCGATGATACTTTATCACAAATAGCAAACCATGTATGTCACATTTGCAACAAATTATGTTATCAAAATCAAGCAAGGTCGATTTCAAAAAACCAGTCGAGTGTTTAAATTCACCCATGCGTCGCTAAAAAAAATAGATTTTTAAAAAAAGTACTCCAATTTATAGATATAGACAAAAATCTAAAAAAAAAATCTTTCCATAATTTTTACATCTATTTTCTTAAATATGATACTAAAACAGGTGGGTTGAATTTTGAACCAGTGATCTTTGGGGATCTTGGAAACATGATTAATTTTTTCTCAAACGGGGAGGAACTTTACAAATGAAACAAATCCAATTTATCCTGCTGCGTTCCGGCTGATGAGCGGCAAACAATGAACGAACTTCATAGGGATTCCGTCTTTCTACAAGTCTTCCTTTAGCTCCATACCAGTAAAATAATTGTCAAAATACACCACATGATCTTTGTGATTGAAATCGGACATCAAGCACCTTACAACTTTAGCTCCAAGATTGGTTTCTGCAATTCCAGATGCTGACTTGCCAGTGTAAATATCAAACCCGTGAGAGTATCTCATTTTAATTGCAAGCATCCAAACTTTGTACCCCCATTTTGCTGGTTTCTTTGGCATATACGGTTTCATATAGCTCCGACCCTTGAATATCATGGACTCGTCTATGGCTACTTCACGAGTAGGATTTGCACATTTTTTAAAATTTGTTGAGAGCATTTTATAAAGTCTATCGTACTCGTAATTGGGATAGTGAATAAGGCCAATAATCGTTATAGCTAGGGAGCTTCTAGGTTCCCATAAGCATGTTCAAACCAACGTATGTTTTGATTTTGCCCATATATGTAAGTTTTCTCCAATGGTTTGCCTGTTTTTATGTGCTTTTGCTCAGCGTATAAATTTGTTTGGAAAATCCAATGCTCAAAAAGTTGGTCATCAAACAATAACTGGAAAAGAGCTATTGGTGTTGGACTTTCAATATCTTTGACGAATTAAATATCCCCATAATCAGTGTAAACTCCGGTAAAATTTGCTCCTCACCATTCTGAATGACTTGAGTCCAGTTACGAGGTCTTGGAAATTGTTACCGAAAGAGGAATATCGTCCGAATCAAAAGATAATATCAACTGAGGTTCCTGGCCCTCAGGCTGTAAATTGGAAACTGACCCACATGAAGTCATTGAAGAAATATCAGAATCAGGTCCTGAAGGAATTGAAGCTGCATCATCGTCTGTACCCAGTTCTCTTAAAAATTCATCAAAACTCAAGCCAACCAAATTAAAATCTGGCTCATTATAATCCGACATGACTAAAATATGTAAGTAAAAAAGTGGAAAAGTGAAAAAAAACTTCCGTCGCAGTGGGTCAAAAAACGTACCACTTGTTTTTCTGCTTTGTTTACGGGTTTTCGAGAAAATTCTTATACTAATAACAATAAATTCTGTGGCAAAAAGCAGAAACCGTAGTCGATTTTTCATGTTTTGAGAAAAATTAATTTAAAGTTTGATACTCAGTTTTGAAAAAACATACAGAGATAATTTGAAAAAAAGTATTTGCTAAGTTTTGAACAATCGCTATTTCTATTTAAAAATAAAAATTGTTTAAAAAAAGTTTGGCACTTTTGGAGAAAATTGGAAAAAAGGGACAGCAGCGATTATTGCACACATAAAATATTCAAATGTGATCACTTATCTCGACATAAGCTTTGATTGCAAAGCTATGACTTAAGCAATAACTTAACGTAGCCCCACAGAAAATAGTCAAGCGGCGTTAAATAGCACGAACGAGGCGGCCAATCGACTGGCCCATTTCTTGAGATAACACGCTCATACTTACTCTTCAATTGTAGTGTGTACTGTGTAGCTTGTGGCATCATCCTGTTGAAACCACATGTCGTCCAAGTCCATATCTTCCAATTCGAGCCAAAAATAATTGGATTGGATTGGATTTTCACCCGGCCAATAACGCATATTTTGCTTATTGACGAACCCTTTGAGCCAAAAATGAGCTTCGTCACTGAAGATGATTTTGCGATGAAATTCATCATCTTGGCGCATCTTCTCCAGAACCCAATCGGAGAACGTACGTCGCTTCAAATGGTCCATCGGCTTCAATTCTTGAGTCAGCTTGATCTTGTATGGGTGTAAACCAAGATCCTTACGCAAAATACGCCATAATGTGGTCTGAACGATGCGCAATTCTTGAGAACGCCGTGGAATTGACTGATTTGATTTGCAACGGACGCCTGAATGGCAGCGATAATTTCTACACTTCGAATATGTACACTCAAATTTTTGGACTAAACTTGTTATGGCCTGTCTACTAGGGCGAGAATTACGACCGAAAATTGGAGTTAACGCTCTGAAAGTTGCTGTCCCCGACTCCGAATTTCGGTAGAAAATTTTTATAATTTGCAGGCGTTGCTCGTTCGTGTACTTTACCATGATGAAAATTTTGAGTTTGCTGAATAAATTGACAGTGACATGGTTAGTGAAAGAGTGCGTTCACAAATTAAATTCAAAGTTGGCAAGTCCCTATTGGAAAACCCTTTATGTATACATTTAAGGTTTTTGAGTTGATTTAAAATAAAAATAAAAACATACAGCTCAAATCTAGAAGTAAATAGTTTTAACAAACTGTACATTGTTTTTTTTTTCAAAGATCAAACCAGGAAAAAGTAGTTCAACGTTTATTCTATTCTTCACCAGAACTGTATTCGACTAAGTCAGGATGTATATCAACCAATGAATTACTAGTTGAAAGTGATTTGTAAAAAGCATGAAAACAAGGATTTAGAAAGCGAGTAAATCTTCCAAATCCTTTTCCTTTTTCACATCAATAGTGATTTCTTGTTGCAATTTAGCAACATCATTCATGTTAACACAACCAACACCTCGTTTCGATATATTTAAAATCTTAAATGGCTCATCCGTAATTAAGCTAGTTTTATAATAAATTTTACCGAAACGACCTTTTTGATATCTTAACCATCTTTCCAAAGAAATCTTTCCCCATTTTCATTCATGGCATTCCACATGAATTTTGTTTTCAAGAAAATAGAGTCAAAGTCAAAAAAATAGTCTTCATTCATTTCAATGACATTAAATTTCTTTTTTGATCCGACAGTTCTGACAAAATTATACCAGTCATGCGGATGGTGTATTTTTGCACACGTCTTCTTCTTTTTTGTTTCGATCACAGCGTGGTCGACATCGCACTCCATATGAGTATGCCCTGGCTCCAAAAACTTATGGTCGATTGTCTGAAAGTTTTCGCAAACTTCAAGAGCAAGTAAAAACATAACACTTACAAAGGAGTTTTTGTTTTGTCCTGCACAAGAATCGCTGTAAAAAATTAAGTGAGTTATGTTATGTTCTGAAGACCGACCATATGTTTGAAGAGACATGATGCAATTTGATTGCCACCACGTTTAGATATTGCCTCGTGCCACATATATCAGTGAGGTATTCCTGTCGAGCAATCGTGCACTGTGAAGTTGTAACATACTCGTATGTCCAAAGCTGACGTTTGTAGAAACGTAAGGATGTGTTTAAATATGGAGTAGGCAAACATTGTTGAAGATCGAAAGTGTCTTAAGTAATGAATCCGAGGCGACACGATGTTTATCAACTTTTTTAGACTCGTATCCCAATTCAGCTTTTGAATGATGAATGGAAAGATCACTTCCCAATTCTTGAACGCAATCCATATTGTTTTCCTGCTTAGCTAAATCAATTTTGGCTTTTAATAAATCGCAAGTTTTGCAATTGTCTATCTTAGGTTTTTTAAGTTTTATGTTCATTGCTGCAAAAAATTGTAAAATGTTCAATTTATATTAAATATAAATATTAATAAAAATATTTACGTAAGATGTAATGCTAACAGCTTCAAATTTGATTGCATATAATTTGTGCATCTGGGTAAGTGACAAATCAGCGTGAAAATATTTGCAGCTCGTATCTCTTCTTGCATAATGGCTATAGTAATTTGGGAAACTGTTTATGTGTTCTTTAATGACTTGAATTGTGCTTTCCGAAAGCTTATTTGTTGCTGGCCCTGATCCGCGTTTGTCGTGAAAACTGCTATTTGGAAAATTTAGATTTCTCTTCTTTGTTTAAAGGATTTTTGGCATATTTGAATCCTTACGTCATTATATTTTATGTGATAATTGACATGATTGTCACGCTGGCGGGGCTTTTCCATATACTTCCCGAGGGTTTTTGTTTTGTTCTTTACTACGTCCATCAATCCTCCAATGAACAAAATACGTTGATCGTAACTTCTTAGATACCAATACTTATCGAAGTATTCTTTTTGTAAACAGTAAGGTATTTTATTTGTACACCCCATACGGCAACCAGAGTCCAAAGGTTTACAAGATCTTCCTGATACTAAACGACCCTTAACATTCACGTAAGGTTGACCTCTGTTACGTCTTTCCTACGAAAATTTGAGATAATATAATTTTTGAGTCATATTAGGGCAATTAACTGTTTCCGACGCATCTTCAGGCGTCGAGAGACTCTCTTCACTATTTGAATTTAAAGCGTATTCAAGCGAAAAATCAAAAATGTCCAAATCCTCATTTATATTCTCGTGTCGACCACTGTTCCATTATTCTGTTGAGATTCGCCTGCTTTATTATAAATTAAGCAAATAAGAATGCATGGGTAAAGATTTAAAATGTAATTTATTGATCTTACTTTCATTTGAAATCTCATCACTCTTTCTTTCTGACATTTCTACTTTTTACAAAAGATGTACGTTTTAGCTTAGATTTGTTTTCCATTATAACTGAACGTTACAAGATTTAATTTTCCATTGAAAATAAGATAGCTGTAAAATACTGTTTGTTATCTCTTTGGCTCCTCTTTTTCTCGTAAACGTCAATTTGCAGTGCTGGCACATACACACATTTGCATTTGCATTTTCATATTTTTATATTAAATTTTAATTTAAATGTAAAACATGAAAAGTTAATAATCTATAAAGCGTAATGACCTAAATACTGTGATAACCACTCAAATGTGAGCAGCGACATCTAGCAGAAAATGTCGAAACTCGAAGACTAGAAGGTTTCGATACTGGATTAGCAAAGTCTCGACCGGAGAGTAGAATCGAATTTTCTAGCAAATTGGAAATTGCTGAAATTGCTGAAAATGCACGCTACATTTGAACTTAGGTCGACTTAAGACAGCTAATAGCTTAGATTTAAAAATGTAAAAATCGCTTATCTTTAATTTGTTTTATTATCATTACGTACACTAAAAAGCAATAGTAAAGGGTCCGCCATCTAACGTTTATTTTTTTTTCAACTAGTGCTTATTTCGTGAATGGTAACACTTAGCTCATGTCTGATTTGACAGATAATTAGTTTTATCCTTCCAGTAAATAATGGAAAATAATTTCATTCAAATGGCTGCCATGGCTGGCCATGCGGTAGCTTACACGATCGGTCCAATTTTTAAGCACATTATCGATTGTGTGCAGCTGTATTTCACCAATGGCTTCACGAATATTGTCCTTTAAAGCGTCAATTGTCTCTGGCTTGTCGGCGTAACACTTATCT
Organism: Volucella bombylans; assembly: GCA_949129095.1. Taxonomy (NCBI): domain Eukaryota; kingdom Metazoa; phylum Arthropoda; class Insecta; order Diptera; family Syrphidae; genus Volucella; species Volucella bombylans. The sequence goes on along the minus strand of OX422144.1, from coordinate 166,010,458 downwards.
TTTACGGCACCCCACAAATAATAGTCCAACGATGTCAAATCGCAGCTCCGAGGTGGCCAAACGACATCAGCTCTGGGGCTGATAATGCGATCTTCAAAAACAGGGCGCAAAACATCGAGTGTAGCTTCGGCTGTGTGGCACATAGCGCCGCACAATGTTTCGATTATATGGGATTAGGTGGAAAAAAGTCAAAACCAACTAAAAGTGTTTCAAATTCAACTCTTGTTACGAGTGCTCGAAAAAATGGGCTATGGAGGAAATGAAAACCATTTTAGCGCATAATGACAAGTTTTGTGATGAAATAAGATATCAACTATGTAAATATTATTTGCCTAACGAATTCATTTTAATGTTTTTATTGGGTATTTTATTATTTTTATTATAAGTTTGTATTTTGCACAGTATTATATCTTATTTATATTCACTTTATTTATATACATACGTATTTATGTAGTTGCATATGTGTATTGGTTAGGTATTTGCCAGTTTAATCTGTTGACATATCTTCATGGGGATCCATCAGAAGAATGAAGCATCACACCACTTATCATAGCTGAATTCTCCGCCTCAGTGGATAAGGAAGTAGAGGCAGGCTTTCTAACTTCTTATGGTAAAGGGCTGATTTTCTTTTCAATTACATTTCTAAATTCATTGATTTTTGGATCTGATGAGATTAGCAACATTGTAAGTAAGTCTCTATTGGTGGCATACCGAGAACACTTACGGGTATTAAATTCTCGAAATCTTCGGCAATCTTTATTCCGAGCTTCTTGAGCCTCTTCCGATAAGTTTCCAATCGGTAAAATCATGTGATGGATTATATCAACACTATGAAATAAAATTTTGTGTACTGTAACGAGCATGTAATACCACGGATACAGACTGAGATAGGATGCTACTATGTTCTCCGAAAACTTTTTAAATTCGTCTGTATTAATTTCATATCCAGACGTAAGTGCAGTAAGTAAGATATGGAATTTATATATTAGCTCTCTATCAAGGTTAGTTATTTCGGCAGTTTTTTCATAATCTTCAAAAAATGTTCTGGCAGTGTTCCCATCATTAGTCGTACCAAACCCAGGTTTTACTATGTTCAAACCTAATTCAGATTTGAATCTCCGTTGGATAACATTTTTCCTTTCCTGGAAAACGGTTTGATTCTCTGTTCGGACTTGCCATACTTTTAGAGGCAATCTGTAAGAAATGTGTAATAAACATTCGAAAGTTTTTATAAGTGCGTGAAGTGGAGACAATTCATAAACATAATTTTGTGTCTTTACATTTGCCATATTGTAATTGGCGAATTCATTTGACTGGGCTTAGCACCACAAATATAACAATTCTGATTCCTTTTTGTACCCGATAATATGTTTATATGCATATTTTTCCATCAACCATTGTTGAAAGAAGGACATGTTTGACGAGAAGGTTTGAAGATTCAGTTGGGTTTAGTTTTTCGATTTGACTTTTTATATTTTCTGCTTCTTGATGCACTAAAGCCGAAGTCGCTTTTTTTTAAATAAATTTAATTGCATGACAATAACGCGTAGATGACGGTTTGACGTTTACCCAAAGCGTGGTATTAAAATTATCATCCAAAACTAATTTAAAAGGCACGAAACAAACTAAAAATAGGTATTCGTCACTAGCAGTTTTGTCGTCGAATTTCTGCTTGTACTGGCTTTGCCCTAAACTCCCATCAAATCCCCATTTACTTATCAACGTTGCTGATTGTGTTTTGTCTGTCCCTGAAAAGTGAAATGCTTCTAAAATCCGCTGGGTAGTTATATCTAGCAAGGACTGTAGTGTAAAACTAGCAGAAACCTCATCAACTTGAATACATTCTTCAGGTGGAAAGCATTTTTTCTTGGCTTTCGTCAAACAGTAAAATGAAGGAACCAGTTCGTGGCCTACACCAAGAGCTACATTCCTCAATAGTTTGTAACTATTGGTGGTCAATTTTGCATCAAGACAAAGGCCTAGTGCCTCATCACCGGAAAGGCATTTCTCTTTTGAAGTTAACAACTGAGCATTTTTTATTTGTTTAGCGCCATCTAGGTCATCACTCAAGTCTTTTATTATGTGTGCAGCATCTTTCTTTCTCGCGAGCTTTAGAGAATGTTCAGCAGCAAACAAAATTTCTTCAAAGGTAAAATTATTGAGTATCCTTTGTACCCTTTGTATTTTAGTTTTTTGGCAACAATCATTAAATGTTTTTGGAGGACGACCAAAATATTGAGGTGTTTGGGGAGCTTGATCATGGGCAAGATAAAGATCTTTGGAATCACGCGTTAATAAAATAATATCATGTCCATTCAGCCATTCTTCATACGTACTCGTACAAAAAAATCGCTCAACTCGACGGCCTGCTTTACCCCCACTTATAAACCTAATACTGTTCTTCAGCCTCTGTTTTTCATTATTAGAAATAAGAAGATTGTGCTTCAAAACTATGTAGCTGTAAATTTTTCCATTCCTCACTTTTTTTGGGATATTTTATCCATTGCTCAAAAAATTCTGTTCGCGAAATCACGCAAAGTGAATATGAAAATTAAAAAATAAAAATATTTGCAAAGTCGTGCGCAAAATTCAGTTTGAATTTTCGGAAAGAGGATTAAATTCTCTAAATGGTGCATATAATTTTAAGTCCTGATAAACTGGTACTCATGCCTGTTTTTACTAATAATTTAAATTAAAAGTGATCAATTCAAAACAATTATTTTTCTATAGCATTTTTTTTTATGAAATAGAGAAAAATTACGAAGTAAACCATAAATACCTTCAGTAGAAATGTCCATGATATAGGAACAATTGATTAAAGTTGAAAAAAATTAGACTCAATATTACAACGTCAACCACAAATGCTACTTGTCAAATGAGGCATCGGTAAACAAAATGCTACTGCTTCATTGGAAATGTACCGTTAGTTCAGACAAAGAGCGAGCAAACCATGGAAATATTATAGATTCGAGATCTTTGCCTTCTTCTCTGGAAGCTCAATAACCGGTTTTTACTAGTCTGTGGCATGACTTTTTTCCACCTAAATCCATATAGTCGAAACACTGTGCGCCGTCCTGTTGAAACCAAATGTTGCCAATATCCTCCTCTTCAATTTTTGTGAACAAAAATTCGTTCAACATGGCCCGATAACGATCGCCATTGACTATAACGGCCACTCCTTGCTCATTTTCGAAGAAAAATGGCCCAATTATGCCTCTGGGCCAAAATCCGCACCAAACAGTGACTCGTTTTGGGTGTATCGGCTTTTCAATATATGCGTGCGGGTTTTCTGTGCCCCAAATGCGACAATTTTGCTTGTTTACATACCCGCCAAGATCAAAATGAGCTTCATCTGAAAAGATGATTTTTTTGGCAAAATCGGCATCTTCTCTAAGTCGATCGCAGGCCCACTTAGCGAAGCGAAAACGCATTGGATGGTCAGTTGGCTTCAACTCCTGAACCAATTGGACTTTGTATGGCGTCATACCAAGGTCTTTATGCAAAATTCGTCTCAATGATGTCTCCGGAATGTTAAATTGTTGAGAACGACAGTGAATTGATGTTGATAGCGCTTCACGCACACTTTCTGCCACAGCAGCAATATTCTCGGGTTTACGCACTGTTTTTGGCTTTTCGATGAGGATGCCAGTTTCTTTCACTTTTTTCACAAGATAACGAACATACGGAGCTGACGGTGCTTCTCTTCTTCCAAAATCCGTACGCAATTTTCGCACACATTCTGTAACATTACCATGATTTTCAAAGTAATTTCGCAATATTTCCCAGCGTTGTTCAAGCGTATACACAACCATATTCGTTCAGCGGAAGGATAAAACTAATTGTCTGTCAAATCAGACATGAGCTAAGCGTTACCATTCACGAAATAAGCACTAGTTGAAAAAAAGACGTTAGATGGCGGACCCTTTATTTAGCTTATCTAAAGTTTGGAAATATTCAACACAATGTATCATTTGCAATAAGATCTTATCTTGACTTAATTCTCTATAAAATTGTTCTCATTTGAAAAATAATGGAATAAAAGTTAATTTGCAATATCGCTTAACTAAATAACGTCGACATGTTAGTTTTTGAAGTAATCTTAAAAATACGTCGCAGTAGTCCTAAGTCGAGTTAGGAGTTTTTAGCAAATTTTAAATAAGTTTAAGAGATTTAGACTATTATGTTTTTTTTAAGCAACTTTTAAAAATATGTATGTTTCGAGTAACGTTTTAATTAGACATGAATATTCGACGGAGAGGAATATGATGGCGGGCTTTACTCAATTCAAGCTAAATTCGACCTGGGCGGTTATTGCTTTTTGCCACAGAATTGTATTATAAACACACTAAACACTTTATAAATTATAAATTTTGTTAATAACTTTGCAAAAACACGAAGAAATGAAATTCCAGTGTCAACTTCACAAAAGCACCGTTACTCACTTTACCGTAAAAATAAAATTGAAACGAACAATTTTCCCTTCTCTCTTGCAAGTCATACAATGTTTTTCTTTCATGCAGCACAGACTTTAAACCTTTGAACCAGTTGCAGAAAATATTTTCTACATGGTTTAAAATTTGTCCCACTTAGCCGAAACGGCAAGAAATATGTGGTTCAAATTTTAAACTAGTGAGACGGAAAGAGTTAAGTGAAATTGAAAAACGATTTCAAGAATAAAATCATTTCTGAAAGTGGTCCGTTTAGGTAGCAGATTTTGGCAACAAGGCTTTAAGGGTGAGGCAGTTCTTTTTGCCCAGCAAGTAGAGGCAATTGCTGAAAACTGTCAATTTCAATTACAAATGCTGGGATGATAATAGGGACGTTTATTTGGAGGATTTAATGGGTGACGACTCTTTAAGTTGCTAAGTGCTGCATTAGAATTTATTATTTGTTTCATGTGTGTTTCAACCATGAAACTATTTTAATGGTGTGGTTATTTAATATTTCTTAACAGAATTCCAGACTACTGGACTTGTTTTTTTCTTTTTAGTTCATATTTGAAGTCCATTTTTTACTCAGTCGGGTTTTTTTAATTTTTTAAATTAATTTTTTTATTACAAAAGGAGATTGCGCTATGTGCTTTCCTAAATATTGAAGCTGCCTTGCATAATACCGGATTTATTTATTTATTTATCTGGAGTGAGTTTCCTATACAATTTAAAATACAATATAATGTCTTATAAACTAGTGATAAGTTATACATCATTACAGCTTTGACAGCTAAGATAGAAGATTAATTCAAATTCAATAATAATATTTAAGAAATATACCACAGCAATAAATATTAGCGATATTAGTACATAATTACATTATATCGCTGAGCGTTGCAGCAGATTATAAAAATATAGATTAGAGAAAATATAATAATAATAAATAAATATAAAAGTGAACAAAAAAAAGAAAATTTATAAAAATATTATAGCATACATAAATGTGCCAGTGTATAAACATAATGAATGTGTACTTTATTGCACAAAAACGTGTGTATTGTATTTTGATTGTTCGCCTAGTTCTATTTTCTATTTCTCTAATTCTAACAGAACGCGGCAGGGAATTCCAGCCGCGAATGGCATGCACAAAAAATTGGCATTCGGATGTAAGAGAGGCATGCTGCGGATGAATAAACATTCGAGATCTGCAGGAGGATGCCGTTCGTACTTTCTTATATCTGAGAGCAAAATTAGAACACGAAAGTGAAGAAAATTATCAAATGTCATACCGAGCAAGCGTATCGAGATGTTGGACAATCTATCGTATCTGCGGAGGACAAAGATATAACGAATTAGATTTAGATGCAACAGTCGTAAAAAACTTAACACCCATAGACTAAAGTGGGTAAGTAGAATGTTTTCGCTAGCATCACCAGCTTTGATGGAAATGAAGGACTGTATTGCCCATAACGTTCTTAGGACATCATAACTTCTTCCCACAACGCTGCTAATATGATTTTGTTGAATCACGCCAAGATTTTTGGCTATTTCGACATACGCTATGGGGGCATTATTTAGTATAACAGGAGGAAAATATGAAAGGTTGACATTGTTTTGAGGAATCGCTAGTGATGTGGATTTCTTAGGGTTCAATATTAGGTAATTTTTCTGAGACCAACTTGTTACGTTTTCAAGTTCCTCATTAATACAACTTACGCAATGCTCGATTAGGTCAAGTGTGGGATTAATATGTATACGTCTGTACTTCATCAGGGTACATATGTAGCGAGCAGTGTTTGGTGACGATGGTGAGTTCATTCACATGTATGGAAAATAATAGAGATCCCAGGATAGACCCTTGGGAGACACCAAAAACTTGATAAACAGTTATTATATTCAAGTGCTTGTCTCCAATCTGTTAAATAAGAATTAAGAAGCATTACAGCACAAGATGTGAAATTACAGAAATGAAACGATTTGGGGATCCTGTCTAAAAAGACCATCCCACTAAAAGTTGGCTTAAAGCAATGCTCGACTAAAATCTCCGTCTCAGCCGTTAAAGGTTTTCCACAAGGAGGCGTTCTCTCCCCAATCTTGTGGGCACTGATCTTTAATGACCTATTAGTAAAACTTAGTAATCCGCGCTATCAAACAATAGGATAAGGCAACGATCTAGTCACAAAAAGTGAAGAGTAAACACACTAAAGACGTTTGCTATACAATGCAGACTGTTCTAGACATAATAAACAACTGATATGGTTCAGAACATCCCACAATCAACCCCAGTATAGCTATACTTATTCCCTTCATTCGCAAAGAAATCTAGTCGTAACCAGATCTCACTTATCGATACAGAGATTGTGTACTCACTCCAACGAAGTAAAATATCTAAGAATGGTTCTCGATAAAAAATTAAATTGGAACTCACGTAATAATAATAAAATTACCAAAGCGACTAAAGACATGTGGGCTCACCGTGTTATGTATTGCAAGACCTGGTGATTAACCCCATCGGATATATACAATGATGATACGACACATCATCACATACTCATCAGTAGTATGGTAGAAGAAAACAAAAGAGAAATCTGTCACGCAAAAGCTCCAGCGGCTTCAAAGACTTGCATGCCTCGGCAAACAACTCCATATAAAAACGATGGTAAAACGCAGCACGGTGAGGCTCAAATGAATCTTTTCTCCCAAATCTCCGAACTTGACATGATCTGCGCGGTAAACGACCGCCTACCTAAGACTGTGCTTTGGCAGAAGGTTCAATAAATTGATCCCAAATCGAGAAGCATGGAACTACAAAATCCCTCCCTCAAACCTTAAAAGTATCAGGTGGTATACGGATAGATCAAAGATGGACACCGCGATGGGTGCTGGTATGTTTGGTCCAAACACCAGAATTTCGCAACCAATGGAAAAATGGGAATGGTATTTCAGGCGGAAATACATTCCATTCAGACATGCGTAAATTTCATCCTGGATAAAGGAATAAAGGGTAGCCCCATCCATATACTAACAATCAAGAAGCCCTTAAAGCATTAGGGACGAACTTCACTGACTCTGACTCAGTATTGCATTGCTTCAATACATTGCAAGATCTCTCCCCTAAGAACAAAGTAAAGCTTTGGTGGATGCCTGGTCATAAAGGTATTGTCGAAAATTAACTGGCCGATGAACTGGCTAGAAACGGTTCAGCTGATTCTTTCTCGTAATATATTTCGAATTCAGCAATCAACTCACATCTCATCGGCAAAACATCCTAGGGCTTCGTTAGGCTAAAAGAGCCATCAAACCCTTCCGCAACAAATCTAAAGAATTCCTACAACTCAAAAGGGATGATATCAGAAGACTGGATGGATTTCTAACAGGACACTGCCACCTTCAATATCACCTACACGAAATAAGTCTTATTCAGGCAATTTATTATTATTATTATTATTATTATAAATTATTAATACATAAGTAAATTAAATATTAATAAAATTACAAAATAAAGCACTAGCTGCTAGAGCTTTCGGCTAGATAAGTTCTAAATATTATTAACTAACTTAATGGCTATCATCAATTTATATACATTTTTTACATTTTCTTCGTTTGTCGTACTTAAAAGGCCTTTGAGGTTTAGGTTAGAGATTTGGTGACAGATTGTATTTACTTGTTGGCAGTCCAAGAGATGGTTTACTGTTAGGATAGGTTTTTCTTCACATAGATGGCAGAGGGGTGGTGATTGCTTCGTAAAAATATGTTTATGGGTGATGTTGGTGTGGCCCATTCTAAGTCTTATAAAGATTTTCAACATTTTTATAGATACATTCCCTGGGAAGAAAACTTTCTCGGCAGACGCGTTGAATTCTTTGTATAGATGTTGATACTCAGTCCAGCAAATTTTTTTTCTATATTTCCAATTTGAGGTGATGTGATTTTTCAGGTCTTTTTTGTTATAGGTGTAAAAAGTGGTGAGCGGTTCCATTAAAGCCGATTTTGCAATTGCGTCTGCGTATTCGTTTCCTTTAATCCCAACGTGCCCTGGAATCCAAGCGAGTTTAACGTTACCCCTCTTCGCTATAAGTTTATCACGGATGGTTTCGATGGTGTTACAAGAGTTGTTCGTGTTCTTTATAGCGGTAATTGAGGATAAGCTATCTGTGAATATTACGGTTTTTTTGTTACGAGTCATCTCAATTGCCTTAAGGATGGCGAAAGCTTCGACTGAGAAGATTGATGAAAATGAGGGCAGCGGTCCTTTGGAGATAACAGATCCATTTCCGTCTGTAACAGCAAAAGACGTTCCGTCAGTTGTTTTCGAGCCATCGGTGAATAGAATTGGCCATCCTAATCGCTTATAGTTTTCGGCTATCTCGGAAAATAGTGTTTTGTATATGTCGTTGTTGGTTGTAGCTTTAGGAAAGTATGCCAGGTCAGTAATAATAGTTTCTTCCGGAAGCATCCAGGGTGGAAACGACGTTTTTTTGTTCTGGATGGTGATTGGGACGTCCAGTGTAATTGCAGATGTTAATGTATTCAGGCAATTTAATGTCGCCTTTGCATGGAAAACGACGAAACTCCGGAACACCTGAAGAAATTCTCAAAATCTCCACCAGAGAGATACTCAATTTCATCAAAAGATTTGAGCCTCTCTTAGCTTCTTAGTACTGATCTTGTGGTACAAAATTGGCGGATCAGGTCCTTCAAAAAAAATAAAAACAATTAATCACACTCTTAATCACAAATCTCTAAACTCATCAAAAAAGTTGTCTGAACAAAACTTTTGCATACATTTTCGTCCCACCAAGCTTTTATTTCGCTTAATCTTTGTAATACGTTATACTTCGACCCCAACTCTCGGTTTTGAATTTAGGACTAAAATAGAATAGTTTAGAAAATTTACAACTTCTTACAATACGGCTTTTGGTTTTAGTTCAAAAATGCCAACGTACATTGTTAGTATATTTCTTATATTTACTCCTTTATTTATATTTACCTTTATATGACTACAAGCTAAATTTAAATTAAATCCTTAATTATACGATCTGCAAGTATACGTTGCACTGAATTCAGTTCGCAAAAATTACAAAGCTCATCAATAGCACAGCAAAGTTCCTGCTTTTTGCTATCATGCCAAGCAACAACTACATCCGATAGTATAGTCTTCAATTCAAATGACATCGATTGCATATCATCAACAATATCCGTCTCAAAATGTTCACCTTTTTCAAAGTTGTAGTAGTACTCAATCAGTTTTATATGTGAAGGCGACTGTCTTGATGGCGGTAAATTTAAAACCACCAAAAGTAGAAGCCGCGATATTTCGATTTCCTTAAGTAAATCACAGTACAAGTGCTGTTTCTTACGTTCGCAAAGGTTATCAAAAATATCCGTCATTCGTTCAAGTGCCCCCAAATAGTCTTCGTTTTCGATATTTTTCTTCGCACATAGTTCTAAATCGAAAATTCGATGACTAGGCGAAGAAAAAGCACTAGTTCCATCAAAGTTGGGATTGATTTCTGTTGTTTCTCGAATTATTGCAGCTTTTAAGACCCCATCATCCGCTACTCTTGATAGGGCCAAATAATAGGCCTTTAATGCGCCCTAGTAAAAGTTTTCAATAAGGCGATTTATTTACTAAAAAGTTGGATGTAACTTACTTCGCGATATTCACCTTTGTTTGAGCGCATATTAAGATCTTCTGAAAGATCATTTGCTTTCAGAAATGCTCTCGCAGCCTTCAAGTAACAGTTGACTTCAGACAAATTATTTCCTTAAATTGAGTAGTTACATTTAGCAGATAGTATTATAGATAATCTTTCTGTAAGTGTTTACCAGTGCTCTTTTCGCATTTTGCAGCTCCCAAGTGGCACATCGCAGCATATTGAAAAACCCCAGCATCTTCAAACTTCAGAGAGAGATCATTGAAGTCATCCAACACTTCACAGACATTCGGGGCAAATCTCCTGCACACAGAATTATATACAAACAGCAAACTAAGTAACATGAACATTTTTTAAGCAAAATACCCACATACTTAAAGACAATTCTATCAAATTTTTTCAGCTTATTGGATGCTTTCAGGTATCTGTCAATTAGATTTTTCGGATGTGGTTCCATTATTTTTTTCATTGTTTATTTAAAATTCAACAAAAATAGAAACGAATTCAATTTAGCAAAACAAAATAATGCAAACTGAACCGAAAACAACATACAAACTCAATAATGCATTTTTAATTGACACAACAATAATCAGCTGAAGTCTGACATTTAACTTTTCGATATCGACTATAGTTTTCGAAGTATCTAAGGTAAGTTCTACTTCTAGTGTCCACCTTAAATTGTTGTACGTTATAAGCTTATGTTTTTATTTGGATCTTTCTACAAAATTTTCTTCAGAGAGTATTTCTTTTGTTGATCGTTCATTTCTGAAATTTATATTAACTAACCCTAAGGTGGAACTAGAGTCTAAGGTGGACCGAGGTCTTAGACAATACTTTTCTCCGTTAAACGAAATCTTGTACCATGCCTCCAGTTCCCCATACCAAATTGGTTGACAACCCTTTCCGCTTGAACTCGCCACTAGTATGATGCATTGTCTTTCAAGAGTAAATTCGTAGAGTCTGCAGTCCGATGCGAGTCTCTAGGTTCCTTTGCTTAGGATAACTTAGGGATCTAAGTCTATGAAATTAAACTTTTCTAAGAACTTTCATACGAATTTGATAGCATCCATGCTTTCGGGTCATGCAGTGGAAAAGGGGTGGTAATGTTTTTTTATGTTGTTTCTTAATTGCTCCTGACTTTGTATTTTGTTTAGTACTCATATGTCTTCAAATTGATCGTTGTCCGCCTTATGATGATTCACTCTGCGTTACAGCAGTATTTTAGTAACCTCACCGTTAAATTGTCGACAGAAGTAGTCCTTTCACGTTTTAGTACCACATGTAATTCTACCACTACGATCCCATACTTTTCTCGGCGTAATTCTGTTGGAGCTAACAGAGATTTATATTGAAATACAGTTTCCGCGTTGGCAACAAAATTATTGTTCACTTAATGGCCTCTAGACATCTTTCGTTAATCTGGTCCAGACTGATGCTTGGACACAGGTGCAATCTTGTTGCTGTACAACATTAGTATATACTCCTATATATTTATATTGTCATTTTCGTAAGACACAACGATTTCTACATCCATCTTATTGCAGTAAAAACAGAAACGCATAATATTATTCTGCATCCTTTTGGAGCAATAGCTAATAAAATGAGTAGCAATTATTTCTTGGACTTTGTACTATCGCCTAAACCGACTGTCAACAATGTTATCTCTCAGGCAACATTTATTACGAAAATAGAACAGCAAATAATCCACTTAATGTTAACCAACGCCAATGACAGAACCGACTACAATGTAATCTCAAAGGCTTCCATGGCCATTGGAACAAATTCAAAACCGAATGCGAGGTTTCAGCCTTATTGAAGTGAAAAAATCTGCGGAAAACCAAATAGACACGCTTTAAGGAGGAGCGACAAGCTCATCAATGCCACGCCAAGGCTCAGACTAAAACAAAAGGTGGAGGAAGTTGCTCGAAACCTGACCGGTGCCTTCACCAAAGTTGACGTATCCAGTCCGGAAAAACACCTGCAAATCGATTACATAAGAAATCTCGAAAACTTCCAAATAAGTCACTTAAGAACAATTTGGAGACAGACTATAATCTGTACAAATCTAGAAATATAAAATGCTAATACATACTCGTATTTCGAAGAGTGGCGCTTATAAGACTTCTTGCGAAAAGATCAAAACAAAAGGGAAAACCAGCAGGCCTCAAAGAAAATAAAACTGGAAACATTCAGAATATTTGATGGCACTTAGACTGAGTTGAAAGCAGAGATTCACTTGCCAAGTAACCTGAATAGAATCTATGTCCAGAACTACAAGTGAGCCGAAGGGATCTTACACTAGCACGGTTGACTCATAGGAGTTTTGATATTCTTCTACGTTGACTGCCTTTTGACTCTGGTCTATTGGACATTCCCTCTAGTTGAATGAGCTCCTCTTGCTGAGAAAGTACTACTTTTCTGGGCTCATCAATTGTTCCGGCGAAAAACTGAGCTCGTACAGGACTGTAGTTGGGTCTTTATTGATGTCTGCAAGACGGATCCGTCGCCTTTGGCTTTTTGGAGTACTTTGGATCTCACCTCTAGTTAGAAAAACTTGCGGTTGCCTTCCAAGAGGAGATATACCCAATACTCGTGACAATGAACAATAACAAGGCTTCTCTTCAGTCAGAAGGCTTCACTTGTTTGCGTTTCTAGTAACATGGGATCGGTGGAAATGGGATCACCGATAGTTTCGAGAGTTTCTTCAGATCCAAACCAGTGTTTCTTGTGACTAAAACTGGAGGTGACATGATTCTAAAGATTGCCGGCAGACGAAACTAATGATGCCGATATCAAGGCTTAATGCTTTTGCTTAGCCAATACAGATGCTAGACATAGGTAAGAAGGCATTTTAGTACGGTTGCTATGAAAGAGATAACGACATCACGGACCACTTTTTCAGGAAATTAAAATTGATTGCTTGGGGAATATTAAAGATACTTATAAGTATATTTATCAATTGTTGTACACGGTGACATTTCACACTTAATTCAATCTAAAATACGTTCAATCTCTCTTCATATTTCATTAGATAAGAAAAAATATCAAACCCAATATCAGATCTGAATGGTCGAATGGTAAATTATTTAAGTCTACCATTGACTTATTTTCTCTGTCTCGTCTCTTTTTCCAAATACCTGAACTCATGACATTTCGTACAAAAACAACAAGAAATACAAATGTCAGTTTAGCTGCCATCAAAATATACATTCTTTACATAATCGGGGAGTAAAAGAAAATTCAAAAGGATGTCCGCGATTGTAAAAGCCTTCGTTAAACCCCAAATTGCAACAAATTGGTAATTAATAAGTTTCTAAAACGTTCTTACGAGTTATAGTGATTTTCTTTGCAGGGCAAAGACGGCAGTTCCGTTAGTTCGGTGGAAGTCTGGTGCACGCGAAGCACCACTCATCGATGTATCCACTGCCCTAGCGAAACCCGAAGAAATTGAGCAGAAGAACAAACTCAGCGGAACAATTACAGTTCCTGTTCAGGTAAAGTATACATTTTGTAGTATGTACATACATAGAGTAAAATTCTGTTTAACATTTTTTTTTTTCGGGAAAGGTTAATCTTAGCCCCATTTCTGGAATACCATCCGAACATATAAAGACTAGGCGAGTACGCATTCATATGCCACCTAAAAATGCAATGCAAAGTGGTACGAATAACATCAACAATTGGCAAATTGAATTTGATAATCGCGAACGCTGGGAAAACCCTCTAATGGGTTGGGCATCAACGTGAGTTATTCAATTCATGAAACAATCGCGGAGCGACGTACATAATTGTATCCCTTTCCTATTTTGCAGGGGAGACCCATTGTCTAATTTGCAAGTCGAGTTCAACTCAAAGGAGGAAGCAATTGCTCACTGTGAAAGAAACGGCTTCAGGTGGTTTGTTGACGGTGAAGAGATGCCGAAAAAGGAGCGTGTCAAGAACTATGGTGTTAATTTTTCATGGAACAAACGTACACGCGTCTCTACAAAGTAGGAGGTTTCTCTTAGGCTGTGTCTAAGTAATGTATATTAATTGCAATATGTGAATAAAAATAACACCAAACGTGGAAAATGTCATCTCGGCTTGGGACTGTATGAAGTTTGAAATTTAAAACATGAATAATTGGGTTTTAACTTATTCGTATTCCGAATTTGTTCATTTTTCTAGATGCGCAAGTTCCGTTTATTCGGTTTAATATTGTACAACCTACGACTAAGACTTTAAAATATGTCTTAAAAGATAATAACTTCAGATTCAGGAAAACGGTGAACAAGATCTAGATTAAGTAGGCATGTGCTGGAGTTCGGCCGTTATAATAAACTACAGCATCGTACGAGTATGTACATATATTATGAAAGTTAGTGTTGTAAAGAGATGCGCAATCGACAGAAATTTAGAGGAGTCGTTGAAAGAACAAAATGTCTGCTACATTATTGTGTTCTTCAAGGGTATTTAAATTAATAAGGTTGAGGGGGCTATGATAGAGAAGTAGAACAAAGCGACTGCTCCAGGCGATACCACGAAGAGCACATCCAAGAAAACGACGTTGAATGTTGTCAATCCTTAACACATATAGAGGAAGTGGGAAATTCTTTGGGCCACCGTTTAATAAAACCAATAGATGAATTAGCTTAAAGAATTGTAGATATTATAAATATGCGAAGGAAATTCAGATCCCTGTCGGACAAAATGTTAAGGTCGTGGAGGGTTTGAATAAGGGGTACAGCTTGACCGTGGAAAAGATGTAGTCGGGGAAGAAATTGGTTGCACTTACGTGAAAAGCTAATTGGTTGGCATTTGACGACGTTAAGCTCTAAGCAATTATTGAGACACCAAAGAAAAAACCTATCGATGTCATCTTGAAGAAGCTTGGTGTCTTGTGGTAAAGAGATAGGGTGTTTTCAAAAACGTCATACTAACTAAGAACTGCATTAGTTGCGATAAATAATTCAGATTTTCTACAGAACTAACTTAGCCAAACTGTATTGCTCTTGTGTTCATAAACATCAACATATCGTCATACTTGTGCAGATTAGCTACGCATTTCAATTGTTAGAAGACTTTAGTTAGTGCGGAATAGTTTTGTGTTCTTTGAAGTGGAAAGATATAAGAAATTGAAATTTTACTTTTTTTGCACTGCCATGATGATCGTAGTAAGATACATACATATGTCTGCGCAATGAATACATTAGAAAACTCACAAGGAAAGATCTGCAGTTGTATTATACTAAGCTAGAAATGCTGACGCCTATTTTTTCTTTAGAGAACATAACAATAAAGTGGGTACCTCTACACTTATGATGCCAAAGTTTTTCTGAAAATGCGACAGAAAGAAAAAGAAAGATGTTTGGGCTCAGTGGCTATTTTGCTCCATGGATGGCATCCAATATTTAATGGGGAGACTAAATTATAGTGTAAATTGACTTGTGTTTAGGCAACCATTCATCTCACAAGATTTTTGTTGCCTGAAAAAGTCTTTCGGTCACGGCTGGTATTGAACCCCGAACCGTACGATTTTGAAGCCAACACACTACCTCTCGAGCCACGGCCACCCACACGCTTATTAACTCAACCTATGTTAATTATTTATTTATTGGGAAAAATTACTCTCAGCTTGAAGCGCTAGCTGTGTATGGAGTGGGGCCACTCCTTATTGAAATTGTGTTCTGTTTTTGATCCCGGGAAACAGCTGTAGTTGCAGTAGCAAAAACTCGTCGATCATTCGGCAATACACGTCAGCAGTCACTGTCTCTCACTGGTTACATCCATCGGGCAAAAATTCCACACCACACTGTCGGTTTTGGACAAAACAAACGTTTTTTTGATGCCATTCCCTAGGGTTGTCGGGGCACCAGTATCTTGTTTTATTCCAGTACAGACCGTAATCTCCTCCCTTACCGATACGAGGATTGTGCATAATTTCATGTCAAGCTTGAGGCACATATTCCGGTGTCACTACTGACGTTGACGGTTCCGGAGGATTTTGGTTAACTGTTGTCCCTTTTTGTCTGAACCCACGACCAGATAAAATGCGTGCTCCGCCCAGCACTTACTCGTTGGACATTAAAGTGAGCACAAAACGCACTAACCAAGGAATCAGTGCACTTTAAATAGTACTCAATCGTGGGGTACACTCTCGACCAGTGACTCATTGCGAATTTCGAATCCGCAATCACGCGCGTCACCATGTCAGTTTACGAGCAATTACAATTTAAACTTGAAAATTTTCCGCTGAACACCCTTTACAAGTACATATCATATAATCATCCATCGACACTTAACAAGTATGGGAAGTCATAAAGTTGGGAAAATGAGAGTCACATCACCTATTGCAAAATAATCTTCAGCAAAGAATCGGAGCTTGCGCTGTGCTTCTGTCGCGTTACAATCAAGAGCCGTTTTTGAACCGGATAAAAAATAAGTTGTTTACAATAGCGTTAAACGTCGCCACTAATGGCTTAGTCCAGAATACAGATCAGCACAACATTTCGTAAATGGTATTCACCGAAGGGGTGTTCTATTCCATCAGGATAATGCTCGCCTTGATACAGCTAGAACCACCTGCACAGTTACAGGAGTTCGATTAGGAAAAAATGGTGCATCCGCCTAATTCTCCAGATTTAAAATCTTCATCCTTCCACTTATTCCGAAATCTGCACAACTTCCTTGATGGAACATTTTTTAAATCTGAAAGAGGGTCTTTGGTATATTTTTCGTCAAAGCCAAACAATTTTTTTAATGACGCCGTTGAGAAGTTGACCGATGTGGGCAGAAGTGTTGTGTATTTAAGGAAGGAAATCTTTGCATTTGGTGCACATTACAGAAAACAACTTAACGCAGTTTGTAAATGAGCCCATGCGAATAACCAGACGTTGATAGTTATACAACGCGAACACCCTGGAATTGTTTTTAACTTCTCGCCCTGATAACTAAACCGTTGATTTCGCTCGTCGGACCATTGTGTCATATTAGCTATCTTCTCGTACACCGACCACACAGTTAGAGAAATGATTCCTAAAAGAACCGTATGGCAATACGAGAAAGCAAACTAGAGCGGTTTTAACAGCTTCTTTAGGAATTTTAACTGGTCGTTATGTTATGCTATGATCACAGACACCATTCTCTTTGGAATGAGAAGCTTTATCCCTCATCGGACGAAGAGTATCAAACCAAAAGAAAAGGCATGGTACGGTCCTTCAAGATCAACCCAACAGAGGAAAACCGAAAAAAGTTTCAACGCACCAAGAATGACTGCAACGTCTTTCTTAAGCGTGTAAAATTTCAAAACGACCAAAAACTGAGGCAAAAAATACTACAATATCCCAAAGGTAGTAAAAATGTTTGTTCGTTCGTCAAAAATATTAGAAATGCTGCCTCACCCCTCCATCCCAACGCTCATTTATGACATTCCAGCTGTCAGCTCTTTGGACAAGGCCAATCTACTTGACTTTGCGGCCAACTCAACACTCCCAGATTGTGCTTGTCTCCGCCTAGACTTCCGCACTCGTGTACTATCAAGAGTTCTTAAAGATCTTAAGATTCACAAATCCGCCGGTCCAGATGGTATATCTCCTCTCCTTCTGAAGAGGTGTTCTTCCTCGCTGGCAAAACCAGTGCGTAAGATTTTTCATCAATCCTACTCTTTCCGAGCAGATGGAAAACATCATTTGTCCAGCCCCTGCCTAAAAAAGGGGAATCCTCCTCTCTCTCTCCTCCTACAAACCCATTGCACTTACGTCCCTTCTTTCCAAGGTCATGAAAACGCTGGTAAATCGTCAGCTCATGAAATATCTCGAAACACGAAAACTTCTCAATGACCGGTAATATGGTTTTCGTAGCAACAAGTCCACTGGTGATTTCATGGCATGTCTCACCGAAAAGTGGAACCAAAGCATACATCAATCTGGCGAAAGCAAGGTAGTTGCACTTGATATTTCTAAGGCATTTGACAGAGTTTGGCATCAGGCTCTTTTGTCGAAAATACGTGCTTTTGGAATCGATGACCTTCTTCTTCAATGGAATAGACATTACTTTTCAATTCTAGTTTTCATGGATGGTCCCAAGTCTGCTGTTCACAAAATAAATGCCCCAGGGCTCCGTTCTGTCTCCGACAATCTTTTTATTTTTCATCAGTGATTTCTTGTCTGCTGCTTCTAATTCAATATATTGCTTTGCTGACGACAGTACTCTCTGCTTCTTATAAATATTTGTTTCCGAACTCACGTCCCTGTTCTTCGGCTGTAGAACGGAAACGGCAGCGTATGTAAAGCTCATTTAATTCTGATATTAACAGCATAACTAATTGGGAAGCCACGAACAAATTAGAATTGAATGCTTCCAAAACACAATGCTGTCTGCTGTCGTTAAAGCGAAATTTAAACACCCCGCTATTATACAAGAAATGGCACTTGCATCGTCGAAACCGGTAAACTTACCATTCCCGGTAAGTGTGATTGTTTTCATAAACGTCAGAAATCTGCGTTAGTACAATCGTCTTTCTGCTTTGTTGCATAAATGAACGCACCAA
The DNA here is from genome assembly GCA_949129095.1 of Volucella bombylans. NCBI lineage: Eukaryota > Metazoa > Arthropoda > Insecta > Diptera > Syrphidae > Volucella > Volucella bombylans. The sequence continues at coordinate 165,991,844 of OX422144.1, read as the reverse complement.
TTCTGCAGAACGCGTGCAGGCCTGATTTAGTACAATTTTAAGTAAGTCACTGAATGTTCATAAACATCAGACAAAAATCAGAAATGGCTGCTTTGAAAGAATTTGTCCTGAAAATTATATGCGATCAATTATTGAATGAAAAAGAAAACAAAAACATAATTTCAGAATAAAGAAACGAAATAAAGTCATAAAAAAAAAATAATAAGTTTAAAAAAATATACTCAAATAATTCCTAAAAATCCTGGTTTTATTAAAATAATTTTGGAGTTTCCAGACCACGTCTTCGCAGGCCATTTTCGGATGTCGAGGTCCACGTTTAATGTACGTTTTTTTTTTCTACCATAATAGAAATATACGAGTATGTAGTTAAACATTTTATCTTTACAGTTTGTTGTAAACGAATTGCAAATTATATGGGTAACAAGAAACACTGGCCGTCCAAAATTAGCATTGTATATATTTGACCATTTGGAAACTGGCCAATGGGTCATGTTTCCGTGAACTATCGAATTTATTTATTAAGATTTATTATTTATTAAGAAAATATGAGTAATAAATTACATTTTTCGCACTTCAAATTATTTATTTCCCGCGTTCTCTTCTTCTGTCTCCTGTCTGCAGTCCGCGTAAAATGGCTGCACAATCTGCCCGACGCTGATGACATTTATGAACATGCCTACTGCAATTCATCTGCGTTTGTACGATGTAGTTTCTGAGTTTATGAACAGATCTAAGTTAGGCTGACGTTTATGAAAACACCCTGTGTCAATGGCAAATTACGTTGGAATGACCACATATTCGATGTCGTCAAAAATTATGCGAAATGTTTAGGTTTCCTCAACCGATGTATGATACACTTCACCCCCTCTGATCAAGCGCAATATATAAGGCGTTTATCCGCCGGAAATTGGGGGTACAATGCACACATCTGCTCAGGTGCGCCTAAAACATCTCTGCACCTGCTTAATAGGATTTAAAACCGTACGATAAAACTCATAGCTGATACCAATATCACAAAGTCAATGGATACCCTCGAACACCGACGAACTGTCTCACTTTGTTTTATCGTTATTTCCACCACCATAGAAATTGCCAGTAGCATTATGTTCCTTCAAACTTTCAACCGTAACACTCGTTGCCCATAAGTCCACTGTCGGACGTACTCTAAAATATCGTGTTTAGTTCCTAAGCCGTATAACTAGCTTATGGAATGTCTCTTTATTTTAACTTGCAAACATTTAAAACTTGGGTGTTAAGGGTACATACTTAAATCCCTTTAGCACACGCGCAAATTATAAAAATAAAATTTAAAAAATCGCGCAATTTCTGTTACAACCCGATTATTGGAGCTAGAGAAAATCTACATCTCGCAACATCCAAAAATGAAAGTTGTTTGTGCTCCGACGATGCCAGTTCCACCATTCATGTATAATGTCCGAGTGTGTATCGCTTTATTCAATGTCTTGTTAAGCAGTAAATAAAGAAAGACGCCCAGGGATGATCCAGTCCACAATTTAAATTCAATTCAGTCCAATTAAAAAAACGCAAATTGTACCTTCTCGGTCAAACAATTTGTCCATACTTACGCATTCAACCAATATGCATGCGTCCAAGTAAAAGAAAATACAATTGTAAAGTGTAGTTCTTATAATGTTTCATTTATTCTGCTAAATAGTCTTGTTAGGGGAGGGAAAAATCATTTAGACACAAAACTAAGTTCATCTTCCCTTAGAAGAACATCTAATACTTTCCTTACAATTACTTTGTATTTTATTTTTCAAATGTTTTGTCTTGGCAAAGAGATTATTTCTCGTACACTTATTAAAATCTGCATCATAATAATTTAATCCTTCGAGAACCTAACATTTATCAAATAAAATCTAAAATACTTGCCGCTCTAACACACATGCGGCATTCTTTGTTTGCTTTTTTGTTGTTTTTTTTTTCTTCTCGTTTTTTTTTTTTTAATTTTATTTTTCTTATTTGTATTTTTATTTTCTTTCTTGTTGGATGCAGTAAGATAAAATTCAAAAATGTATTTAGTCATACAGCAATGTCTAGTGTGTGTGTGTATGTGTGTATATTATTATTAAATAAGTAAATGAGTAGATTAGTAGATTAGAGCTTAAAATCTTCGGCCACCGGCTGGTGATCGAGACCGGAAACGACCGCCTTGGCTGCCACCACTTCGGCCGCCACTGCTAAAGCCGCCGCCACCGCCACCGTAGGAGCGACCGCTATCACGACCACCCCCACCGAAACCATCGCGTCGACCACTGAAACCGCCGCCATCTCGACTGCTACCACCGTAGCCGCCATTACCGCCTCGTCGTCCGCCTGAACCGTAGCCATTGTCCTGACTGTAACCACGACCAGGTGGTCCGCGGGAGCGGAAACCGCCGCTGCTGCTGCGTGGGCCACGGAAACCACCACCACCACCGCCTTGACGACGACCAAAATCACGGCCGCCACCACGACGACCCTGTCTGGGGTGACCCTTTGAGATTTCCACTCGCAGTTGTGAGCCCAAGATTTCGGAGCCATTTAACATGTCGCATGCCTTTTCGGCTTCATCGCGGTTCTCGAATTCGACGAAAGCAAAACCTGGGGGATTGAAAGCAACCCAAACAGAGTTTAATTTACCGTATTTGGTGAATTCTCCTTCCAGATCCTCCTTTTTAACTTTGTCAGTAAGATTGCCGACATAGACGCGTGTGCCTCGACTGTCACCCATTATGATATTAAAGTTGTTTTTGTTGGTGTTGTTGTTGCTGTTGTGTTGAATGTAGTCGCAACGTACGTAGACGTAGATTCTAGGCCGCTCTTGCTGTTGTAGCTGTAGTCGCAGACGTCGAACGTAGATGTAGTACTAACGACGATGACAACGTTGCCTACGAAGATGTACACGCAGAGAGTTGCTACACGACGACTTCGTTTTGACTGTGAAATGTTTTGATAATAGTAGGTAAAGGTAGGTATTCGTTCTTTGATATGAGAAAATGTGATTTTTTTGAATTTGAATTTTTATTTTGCATGTAGAATAGTAGGTACTAGTAGTAGCGGTATAACTTAAAATTCGGCGTACGTGAGTTGTGATAAAGTAACAGCGAAATAAATTAAGTGTGTACAGATCCAAAGTAGAAAATTATTATATTTTTGTTCATTTTTTTTTTTGCTTGCAACTATAAATTCTGAATGAAAGAAGAAACGTCTAATTCGTAATACGTATGTATGTATATTCGTGCTCGGAAGGCGTACTGTAGCCGGTGTGGAATTTTACCTCGATGTACGAGTGGGAACACCGAAGAGATATCACTCACTCTATCTACTTCGTTGTGTCACACAAACAATGATTAGTTATAATAGTTGAGCAGCACACTCTTTGAAAGCTCATTTGTTGTATGGCGTGTCTACAAGAATATAAACTGGGAGCGGCAGAATCTCTCAGAGCTTTCATCATGCGGAATAGAAGAATTTCAGATTGATTCATGCCTTGGAGACAAAATGGAAAAATATGCTCCGACATGCGGACCACAAAAGTGGACTGACCCCGCGAGGTTGCATTTGAACCACTTTTAGAACTCGTTTTTGCTCTTTTGCTTTTTACTCAACTGTACTTGCGGAACAAGACAAAGTCTGAGTGTGAGCAAATCAAATTAAGTGCTACGGCTGCTGCTTCTATGACCGTATTTAGGTCACTTCAGAAGCAGCAAAGCCATGTAAAGGGGCAATCGCCGCAAAAATGGCGGCTTTTTGCGTTGCCAAACGCGCGCATGGCTCTAATAAACTAACGATTTTCTATCGCAAGCCACCGCCAAATGTGTATCTGTTAAGCACAAAAAATAAATAAGATTAAATTAAAAATCCACACCTTCTGCAGTAGGCGATCGATCTTTTGATTTTTTTTTTTTTGAAAACGTTTAATTTGCGGGAAAAAATTGTGAAATATGGAGAAATATGCATGCGTCATTCTTTCCACAATTACTGGAGAAAAGGAGCAAACTATAGATTTATTTCGGAATTGCTTTTTTTCGTTATCGTTGCGGTTAGCCATTTTGAGTCGCATTTGCAAATAATTTTTTAATTAGGTTTCTTTTACTTTTTTTTTGCGCGTAGCCAGAAGGGTAATACATATACTTATAGTTGTATATATAAAATGCGTTCTATTTTACTTTTTTTTGTGATAAATAATACGGCGTTTCATCGATAAACAATTAAGGTGATTGTGTCTTGTTCTGTCTGATTCAGCTTCAAGTGATAATATATTTAGCTTTTTTCGCAGGTTTGTGATTTAATTGAAAAAAATGCGATGCGATAATTCGGATGGTACAACACCCCATTTCAAGATGGCGTCGTTCGGAAAATATATATATATATATATATGGACATGTATATTTGAGAACAGCTTTCCATTGCGATTTCAGTGTAATCGACGCGATGCAGCCACAAACGGCGTAAAAGTGCGAAATTACTATTTTATTTCATTTTTTCTATTTTTTGCTGTAGCAGAATATTGAGCTAAAACAAGGCACAGGCACTTTAAATGCGGTCTAGAAATAATTTTCCTGAGCAACTATATGTACGTTTATATATTATAATATATACTATGTATTTGGAGAAGTAGGGAGAGAAGGAAAACGTCGAAAATTACCGAAATAGTAATTTTTTCTGTTTATCTTTCCAATCCTTCTTGATAATATGGGTTGAGAATTTTACCGTTGAGCCTGATATGTCGGCTTATTTCTTTTTTTCAAAGTGCACACGCAGATGCACCTGATGTAATGTAGGAAGAAAAAAAAAATTTGACTTTTTCACTATTTATTCACCACCGATTTTATGTGCGTCTATACTCCGCGAAATCTAAAACGAGAATGTCGGCGTTTGAAAAAATGGCCGGGAGCATTGGCTTGGATTTTGGAAGGAAGGAGTTGTTGACCAATCACGAAACGGCATCTTTGCATTTCGCGCCGGCAAAAATTTTGTGTTTGCATGTTGGTTGCATGGTGGAGCTGTGTTCAGAGGATGTTTGTGTGCTGACATCTATGTGTGGTTAGAGAATGAAAAAAGATATTGATGAACAAATAAAAGAGCTAAAAGAATTTTACTATCGACAAGATTTTAATGAATCACGGTTTAATGCCAAAAAAAAAATGAAGATGCATGAGTGACATACATAGCTGGTTAAAGAAATAGGTGAACTCAAGTTTCATTTGACATCAAATTTCGGTTATTTAATTTAAATCGGCCCTTAGTCTGTGAATCGATTGACCTCAATCACTTACATGAATTTGTTGAAATGCATCTGTGTGCATGTTATACACATTTGATGAAGTCTGACTGACGAAGGATGTGTGTAAGGGTTAGATGGACCTAATTACTTCATTGTGCTTGTTCACAGTCGCGTGGGCTTGACAGTCCTGCCCATGAACGTCGTGTTCATATTTTCATGGGGATTGACAAGTGGAACACTTGAATCGGACCATTTTTAAATTTGAGTAATTGGCCTGAAAAAATACATTTTTTCTTCTTCTTTACACTTCCTTCCTCATCAACGATCACAACTAAAATGAAAAAATATGTCAGAAATGAAACGATATGGAAAACAACGTCATGCCGCACCCGAAAACCCAGTAAAGAAGTGGATTTTCGATGGAAGTGACCCTTCTTCGACCCACTTAAATAAGAAGCGTTAAGGGCTGACCAGAATATGAATCTGAAGCTTGAATCTGTATCTGATATCCAACTGTCAAAAGTTGAATACATGTATAGCCGTAAGCGATAACACAATGCGTATCTGTGTGAATCAGTATCTCGAATCTGTTACCCAGTTTATCCAACAGCTCAATTTGCGTTGAAGCAATCCGCATTGGTTCAATAAGTTCGAATAAACACCAGTTCAAACCGCATTGAAATATTCAACACGCATACGTTCATTCTTGCTTATAAAACGCATTGAAAATTTGTAACCGCTTTGAAATATCGTATAAACATTTACAAATCGCATAGAAACATTTTACTCTCACGCGCTCTCATCATTCTTTCATCATCGGGCAGGTATTAGTTGTGTATTTAAAGTATGGGGTTGCAAACGAAATATTTGGATAGACAAAGAAATAAAAACAATGTATCAGGGTTAGTGTGAAGTGTCAGTTATACCAGCTGTTTTTCTCAATTTGCTCTCGCTCATTTTAGATAATTTCATATAAACACCAGCATTTTTACGGGTATTGAACCAATGCGGATTGCTTCAACGCAAATTGAGCTGTCGGATAAACTGGGTATCTATCTCGAAGTTGAAAAGCACCCAACTTCGAGATACAGATTCGAAGATTGCGTTTGACAGCGATTCAAGATTCAAGCTTCAGATTCACATTCTGATCAGCCCTTTAACTCTCTTTGTGACTGTTTACAGTGGCGATGGGATGAAAGTCCTCACAATGAACGTCGTGTTCACATTGTTATTGGGGTTGAAAGACTTTTTGACAAGTGGAACACTTGAATTGGAGCATTTTGAATTTTTAAATTTTAGCAGTTGGCCTGAAACATACCTTTTTTCCTGTTCTTCACACTTCCTTTCTCATCAACGATCAAAACCAAAATAAAAAAATATGTCAGAAATGGAACGATATGGAAAAAAATGATGTGCTGCACCCGAGAATCCACTTTAGAAATGGATTCTCGGTGGAAGTAACCCTTCTTCATCCAACTTCAATAAAAAGTGTTCCCACTCTTTCGGACAATCTTCCTGACCGCGTCAATGTGAACAGGCACTTTCGGACATCCTTCCTGTCCATGCCAATGTGAACAGGCACATTTGGTTTTTTGTTCGTAGATGAACTCTAATTTATAATACTGGAAATCCAAAACCCGTTTTCCACTGATCGCCTCTATCCATTTGATCCGTGACATCAATGTGAATTTCCCTCCCACTTTACACAAAAAGGTCATCCACATTCCAAACACTTAGTGAACTTTACGTGCAAATTGCTCTCATTCTAGCAAATTCTAGCAGTTTACAAGCTTGTACAATGTGTCGGTAATTCACTTACAGTGAGTATGTGTGAAGTTTAAGGGTTTGCAAAACTATTAGCAGAGTTAGCCATCTATGTTATTTCATCTATGATCTCTGGCTTTGTGTCGCCGAAAGAGAAACATGTCTGGTGCTAGCAGTAAAGAAAGCGGACAAATGCTGGATCCGGAAACGAGCGTTTATTTCTGTATTTATTGAAACTTACCGGTCAGTAACAACTTTGTACTGTAAGGACTATAGAGACCGAACTAAAAATTCCCAAGAATATGAGGTTTTGCTGCAAAAATACAGAAAAAACTATCCTGATGCACTAAAAGCGGATGTCACCAGAAAAATCATAGACGCGAATTAAAACCTTTAAATGATTTTAATAAAAGTGCATCAGGAACTGACACTTTAAATAAACCAACTTTTTGGTATTTTCTTGAAATTACTTTCATAAAAGACAGTGAATCTCCGTCTTCATCTCGCTGTGCAATTCATGAAGAGGAAGACTAATGGTGTTTTTGTGTACTCCGATTTTATTTCAAATGGAACACTAAAAACTTCGTTGAACTTTTATTTTTTAAATATATTTGCTTGTGAGTCAATTTGAACACTCAGAATAGTAAATTGGTCAAACACAGCCGATTGCATGAAAACAGAAATCTGGTGTGTCACAATACTATTTGACATTTATGCATTTTGACATAAAATCCAGGAGAGAAATTTTGATTCTCAAATGAAAACGAGAAGAATAATTTTGTTTCTGAACAAATTAGAGGAAATGGTTTTACGTCACTTTTCTTCTCCAGAGCCAGGAAAAAAGCCCAAACGAAAACGTCATAAGAAAACAAAAATATTTTTCTTTATATTTTTGTATGTTAAACAAGATTAGTGACAATGTTTTGCCTTGAAACTTGGCCCTCATTATTAAAATATTCGCAATATATTTGTCGTTGGTACATGCTTTGGAATATTTGAAGAATTTCGGGATTGTGAGTTTGGTAAAGATGTCAACAATTCCGTCTTCTGTTTATTGTACCGTCTCTAAGAACACCTTCTATTACTATTCCGGTTTCCAAATCTTCTGCGTCGAAAGAACCGCTTGGAAGATATTTCGGCGCACTGCTCCGTCTGAGAAAATTATGAAGGTAACAGCAAGCCAAAACAACTGTTTGGGTTTTCTTGTGTGATAATTGAATTGGTCGCTGAAATATACCAAATCGTGAAGTTAAGATACCAATCGGACTTAGCCGATTTATCCGATTTAGGTATATTAGGTAATCAACTATTCCAGAAAGGCCTTTCCAGTAGATGTTTGACTGAATATGCCCACATCAGTTATTCGGCCTTTGACACCAACATTCGCATAGATGAATTCGAATCCACTACTGCCATTAAAATTAAAAAGTTTAGTTCGTTTTAATAAAAAAAAAACCTTATTACTGAAAATACTAAATACAATAATAAACTGTCGTGCAAAGTAACAAAGTATGAGCGTCAGTGTTGGAATGACCGCCCGGGCCTTGGTGACTTCCTTTTTTATAAATAGTATAGTCCGTTTCAAATCACAGTGCAATTTCTTGCGCATGTGCCCTCTTTGCCAGTAATCCTGGAAGTGATCCAGGCGATATTCGAGCATAACCATACTTTGATGTTGATTGTACAGCTTGATTGATTGATTATCTGCTTGAATGGCATTGGCTAATGTATTGTGGAAAACATAAGTATTGACAGATGCGAAACCAGAGTGTAGAAAGAATGCATGGACGTAGAAGGCGTGTCCATTGTATATTTTTTCAGTGGAATTGGCAATGACGATTTTATGGAAAGCACTCTCTTCACAATTATTGTATTGAAAAGAAAAAATACTGAAAAGAAGATATATGCACTTATGATGCAAATGGGTTAAATATGAAAGGAAGTGGAGAAAGTTCAGCCGTTTCGTAAATATTATTTTCCTGTGAGCAGATGAGTAGCATGCGCTTCCAGGCTCTCCTTGCGCAGCTTTCCAATTGCACGGTGACTTGATTTTAATTTAATTTAGTGGGCCCCCATTTATTTCGCTTAATGCAAGCTTAATCTAACTTAAAAACTAACATAGTTAAGGGTTAGGAAGTAAGGGAATGGTGGAGTAGATCAAATTTAAGACAAGAAGTGCTCAGATTAAAATCAAAAAGGGGGAGGTTTGAGTTGACCTTACGGAGCATGCAGGAGATTGGTTCGTTAGAGTCATAAGAGGTGCGGTGGGTTGGTGTTGAAGTAAATAGAATTGTAAAGGGAAGCGCAGTCCACAGAACAGGAGAGCAGAAGATGAATGAAGAGAATGTCAGCTACGTCTCCGCGTTTTTCGAGGGTATTCAGGTTAAGAAGTTTGAGGCAGTCGCGATAGGGAGGTAAGATAAATGGGTCACTCCAGGGTAGTCCACGAAGAGCAAATCGAAGAAAACTACGCTGAATGTTCTCGATTCGGGATATACGAGTATGAATTTGCTGAAAGGAGGATCATACTTGGCTGGCATATTCAAGGAGGGGCCGGACAAGGGTAATGTAAAGTGACCTTGTCACATAAGGGTTGCAAAATTCTTTAGACCAACGTTTAATAAAACCGAGCGATGATTTGGCTTTAAGGATTATCTCATCAATATGAGAACGGAAGTTTAACTCTGTATCGTATAAAATTCCAAGGTCGCGAAGTGATTGAACCTGGGATACAGGTTGGTCATGCAGAAAATAAGGTCGAGAGAGCGATTGTTTGGACTTACGAGACAAAGTCATAGATTGGCATTTGGAGATATTAAGATCATAGCAATTTTTTAGAGACCAAGTAGAAAACCTCTCGAGATCTTCTTGAATGTGAACAGAGTCTTGGGGTGAAGAAATAGTTTTGGAGAACTTAGTGTCATCGGCGTAAATGGATATAGTTAAAATAAAAAAGAGGGGACCTAGATGGTTGCCTTGTGGGACACCAGAAGTGGCTAAAAACTGGGTTGAGAAGGCTGACCTAAAGCGAACGCTATAGTAACGGTTCTCCAGATAAGAAGTTATCCATTTTAACAATATGGGGTCAAAACCGAGTGAAGACAATTTGAAAAGGATTAGTTGATGTGTTATTTCATCGAAGGTCTTAGCGAAATCTGTAGCAATAACGGCAATTTCGTTGCCATTTTCTAGGGCTGAAAGCGCAAAGGAGTAGTTTGTAGTAGTTGATCTACCTTTTAGAAATCCGTGCTGACTGGGTGATATATGTACTCGTAAGTGTTTTGCACTGAAAGCTGAAAACTTAATATAAAAAACTTTCGAACATTTTAGGTATGTGAGAAGCTTAACAATGGGACCGTAGTTGGTTACTTCATTCTTTGATCCCTTTTTGTGAACCGGGGTTATGAAAGAGGTCTTCCAAACTTGTGGGAATTCCTCTGGTGTGAGGGACTGATGAAAGAGAGAGGAAAGTGGGTGCGAAAGATTGGAGGCACATTTTTTGAAAAATATTGCTGGGAGCCCATCTGAACCGGATACTAATTCATCATTGAGATCTTGGAACTTTTCTTCGATAAGGGTGGGATCAAAAGGTTGAGAGAGAGAGGGGCCAAAGGAAAAAATGGGAAGGGTACGAAATCGGGTACGAAGAGGCTGTCTGGAAATGACTGTTTAAAAAAGTTTGCAAAATAGTTGGCAATAATATGTGGGTCGGTCGATGATAACAGAGAGAGAGGGTATAACCGTCTGATTTTCTTTTGTAGTTGATGAATTGATAAAATGTGTTAGGATCGTTGATAAAGTTGGTCTGCGGTGTGTCGAGAAATCGCTGACAGAGGCAGTTATACAGCTGTGTGAATTGCAGGTAAGTTCCAAGATAGTTAGAGTAGTCATAATAAGAATTGGTGCGAAGAAAAACTGCCCATAATTTGTTTCTTCTGTTTCGTAAAGAGCGAAGTCTTCTGTTGTACCATGGATGATGTTTTATGCCGTGAAAACGGGACGTAGAGAGAAGTGGAATTAAATATTTCACTGTAGACAGCATCAGATAAGGATAGCTTAAAAAAGGACTATATATAGTCATCGTAGCTGTATTTATTCACGATGTTAAATGAGGTTGTGTTGAAGTAACGCGAAGTTCCTTTGTTTGTTATCAGAAACACATTTCCTTGGAATTTGTGTTGAAGTATTGTAAGATAAGGTGTGGTTCTCAAGTGGTCGTTATTGATTCAGTTTTCTTTTATTTGGTTGCTAGGGGAACCAGTGTGATAACTTTAATAGCACACTAAAAGACTTTCTATAGTTATAGTAGTAGGATCCAGAGTGTGGTGTTTTTCTTACGGCGACTGTTTGCCACGTTGTACAAGACCACATTAGGATAGTATTTTATGTACGCCGACTCTGGTGTTCAGTGTAAATGAAGACAAGTCTTAAGACAAGCAATCTCAAATACCCGAATCTTTTCCTTTAAACTTACTCTTACGGGACATTCAAATACGAGCATAGGCCGGATAAGGGAAACGTAGTAGACAACTTTTACCCTAGAATATATGAAAAGGCAAAGGTGGCTTTGGTACTGATATTGATCCCAAATATTGATCCCAATATATCTGACTACATTTCGACAAGGAAGTGGTTACTGGGGTTGTCCCGCGATTGAAATCTTTCGCCAATTCTTTCTAGGGACTTGAGGGCCCAGACAAAGGTGTCCTAAAAAGAATGATTTCCTACCTCTGAAATTTGATCTTTAACTTTCAGACATCGCAATATCGTTTAAATTTATCGAAGTCACGTTGCAAAAGCACATTAATGGCCTCGAGGTTTGCACCTAATCTGTACCCCATCAAGTCGTCTGCGTACGCTATGGCATGGTAAAATGCTTCCACAAGATCGCGTGTGTAGATGTTGAATAACATCGGCGAATTAACCCTGTATATCGGCATGTGACATATCATGGCCCGCCTTGAAACCAAATTGTTTATCCGAAACTATGCATATGTTTGCCCTCAACCCACTCAGCCACTCACTTTTTCGAATACCTTGGACGTGTCTTTATTGGATGAAGCACCACTAATTTTCAATGTGATGCAAAATGGACATTATTCAAAGTATTATTAAATGTCTACCGCTTCGAGTGGGAGAAGTCAATGCAAAATGTTCGATATCGCATCGGTTTCAACTGTTTTTTTACTTTTCAGTGATTCGAAAATCGTATGGAACTCTTCGTTCGGTGAACGGCGGTAGCTGTCTCTCATCGGTTATGATATATTTTTGTCATTTCACGCAGCTTGAGTTCTCGAAAAGAAAGACACTTCTATGGTCTCTACCTTCTCCTGCGGATCTTCCATCACAGGGAAGTTATTATCATACCACCTTGATCAAAAAGTTCCCAATAATAACCACCATGTGGCGCTTCCATTGTTTTTTTTTTATTATTATTATAAGTTTATTGACAACGAATTCAATTACATTGACAATAATTGTATATTTAGCTTGAGCAGCTAGGGCCTTTAGCTAGTTAGACATAGTATTAGTTTTATATAAGGTTTTCTAAGTTGAGTGCTGTCATCAGCCTATATACATTATTTACATTTTCGTATGTGATTTCGGATAAAAGATCGGATAAATTTTTTTGAGCAATAGTTTTACAAGTTAATAATATTTGTTTACATGAAATGAGATGACTTATAGTAAGTGTTTGATTTTCGTTGCATAATTGGCAGAGCGGGGCCGTTTCTTTAGTGATGAGATGTTTGTGGGTCATGCTGGTATGATCCATTCGCAGTCTGATATATATTTTTATCTTTTTATGTGAAATATCTCCAGGGTAGTATGATTTTTCAGCATTAGGGTTAAATTGTTTGTAAATGTGTTGATAGTCTGACCACTTTGTTTTTCTCTTGTATTTCCAAGTCTTCAGTAGATATTTTTTATGTCTTTTTTGTTGTAGGCGAAGAAAGTTTTAAGAGGTTCTTTTAAAGCCGATTTAGCAACAGCGTCTGCAACTTCGTTTCCAATAATCCCACTGTGCCCTGGGACCCAGCAGATTTTTAGTTTTCCACTCCTAGATATGAGTTTGTCACGGATGTGTTCGATGATTTCACTACAATTATCTATGTTTTTAATAGCTGTTACAGAGGATAGGTTGTCTGTGAAAACGATACGAGTAGTCTTCTGGTTTTTTTTTTTGATGTGTTAATTGCAGTGAGGATGGCAAAAGCTTCTGCTGTAAATATGGAAGTGAATGTCGGAAGAAGACCTTTACAAATGATTGATAGGTCCTCTCCTATGACAGCGAATGATGTTTCGTTTTGCGTTTTTGATGCATCAGTAAACATGAGGTTCCATCCTTGTTCTTTGTGGTTTTCTGCAACGTCCAAGAACATGGCTTTAAAGACTTCGTTACTTGTTGATGTGGTGGAATGTTTGCTGAGGTCGATGTGCGTGGAGTCTTTTAATAAGTTCCAAGGCGGACAAGATATTGACTTAAAGTTGTGAATGATAATTAGAATCTCAAGGTCTTTTGCGGATGTAAGAGCAGATACTAATGTTGATTTAAGTCTTGGGGTTTTCTTCCTTTTTAGAATTTTTTTAACGTCGTTATGAATGGGTGACGTTCTGGAAGAATTTAGTTTATGTATCGTACACATAGTCAGGTATTCAATTCTTTCAGTAATATGTGGCAAACCAGCGTCAGTTAAGAGGTTTCGAATTGGAGTTGTACGAAAGGCCCCCATGCCGCTCCTGATGGCTGCATGATACGGTGTTGTGATGAGTTGAGTTGATGATTTCGAACATTTACCATATATTGCTAAACCATAGTCGATGTTGGATAAAATTACAGATTTTATTACGTTAATGATAGTGTTAATGTTACAATTGCTGTTCTTAGAGGAAAGGTATTTTATAAGGTTTACTCTTTTTCAACTTGATACAATGATTTTTAAAATTAAATTTTGAATCGAATATAACTCCAAGTATTTTAGCAAAATTTACAATGATTATATTTATGTTATTTAACTGTACGGAGATATTTTTATTGCAATTATATTTTTTACATAAGTGTAGAATTTCACATTTTTGTATTGAAAGTCTTGAGCCTGAGTATTGCCCCCATTCTAAAAGGTTTTGGAGTATGTTGGTGAACGTGGTAGCAAGAGACGTTAAGTCTTTGCAACTGGAGTAAACTATAAGGTCGTCAGCGTAGAGTGAATGACCTACTATTTTGTGACGGTCGACTATTGAGCTGATTTCGTTAAATGCAATTATAAAAAGGACGACGGATAAAGGAGATCCTTGTGGAATGCCGTTTTTCAGTTTATGAATGGCAGAACAGTGACCATTCGCCTTGATGCGAAAGAACCTGTTACTCAAAAAAGATTTGATGTAATTCAAAATTTTGGGCCCAATTTTCCATTTGATCAATTGTTTCATAACCACATGTATGCCAATACGATCAAAGACTTTCTCGAAATCGATTAGCAGGACTGAGACGTGTTTTTTTGCAGAGAGAGATGATTTAATAATTTTGTCCAAATGGAGAAGTGCGTCTATGGTTCCGCGTTCTCTTTTGAAAGCCACTTGGCGGGGGTCTATGAGTTTATTTTTTTCAAGGAACCAAAACAAACACTTGGATATTATTTTCTTTAGAATTTTACCTGTACACGGGAGAAGCGATATTGGGCGGTACCCGGAGATATAAGAAGGGTTTTTGTTCGGTTTTGGTATAGGAGCAATATTGGCTACTTTCCATGTATGTGGGATTATACCATGGTAAAGTATTTGGTTGTATAAATCCAATAACCTTTTTTAAAGGTTATGGAACTGTGTTTAAGCATGATATAGGAAATCCGATCAAATCCAGGTGTTGTTCCTTTCACTAAGTGTAAACAGCTTTCTAATTCTGTCATATTTAAAGGACGTTCAATTAGAGCTGCGGAAGGATTGATTGGGTAAGATGGGGTTGCTTGGTTTGTTACTGATTGCTTTTCTTGATAACTTTGATTGAATGAGGAACATAGTTTCCAGTGAGGGTTTTTATATCAGTCCAAAGCATTTTCGATGTGGAATTTGGATTGATGTTGGAGGTGAATTTTTCCAAACCTGCAATTTTTCCTGCTCTTACAGCTTTACGAAACTTTGCGTTTACTTTACGGTATGAAACAAGGTTATTGTCAGTAGGATGCTTTTTAAAGAGTCTCCAGGCTCTTTGTTTAGTTTGGCGGAGGTCACCTAGTTCTTTGTTCCACCAGGGAACAACCTTTTTGTAAGTCTTGTTTGCTGACTGTGGGATAGCCGTGTTTGCTGCGGATCTAATACATTTTTGTATAATAGCAGCTTCTTGATTAATATTGCAAGAACTTTTCCTTTGCGAAATTTCTTTTGAAAGAGTTGATAGAAATATTTCCCAATTTGCTTTATCCAAGATAAATCTTTTTTGCAGTTTTATGGGTGTTATATTCTTGCCTAGAGAAATGGTTATGGTGATCGGAAAATGGTCTCTTCCATGTAGGTGATCGGAGATGGACCATGTGGAGTTTGGAACGAGAGATGATGTAACGAGGGAAAGGTCAATGTGTGTGAACGTTTTATGTGTCGGCCGACCATCATTTAAGATAGCGAGACCGAAATTGGTGGCAAAGTGTTCGACTATTTTACCCCTGCTATTACATGTGCTCGAACCCCATGAGGGGCTCCATGAGTTAAAATCGCCGGTAAGGATGATGGGGTTATTGATGCCGTTTAAAATACAATCAAGGTCATTGCGAGAGAATTTTTGTTCTGGGGGGATGTAAATACAGATAACAGTGAGTTTAATGTTTAATTCTATGTGTACTCCTATGGCTGCTATATTTGAGTTGATTTGGAAAAAGTTGTGGGGAATAGATTTGTGTACAAGAAGAGAAACTCCTTGTTTGGAGGAAGTATTGGAGGCTAAGTTATGAAAGCGAGAGGAGTATTGCTTTGGACAATAAGGTTGAAAATTGTGTTTGATATGTGTTTCTTGCAAAGATATAATACATGATTTGATATCATTGATAAGGAGTTGTAATTCGTGATAATTGTTAAAAAACCATCCAGGTTCCACTGGAGGACCTTAAGTGGTTGTTTAACCACTAAATTCTAAACCAGGTTTAGAATTTTGTTTATCGGAGGGTGCGGGTTGGTCGAAAGTTGGGCTTGAGTGTGCGTCCGCTGATCGAAAATCAAGCCATCCGAGTTCCGAGAGGAACCCGGAACGCTCGGTTCCCGATCAGTGGAGTTGGTATAATAATCATGTTTATTGCTGGAGGCCATGATTATTAGATTCTGGCGGTTTAATAAAATATGAATTTTGTTTTAATAGAGATTGAGTAAGATTTGATAATGGTGATTGTAATGTGTTGTTATTTGAAAGTGTGGCTTGCGGTATCGAATTGATATTGAGATTATCACTATGAGCAGTTGGAGTAGTTTTGGAAGAGTGAAGTGTATAAGAAATGGGTGCGGTTGTGATATCACATAGTTTGGGAATGGGTGCGGTGGGTGAAGGAAGTGCGTTACCTGTTGTTGTTATTGAATTTCTAGGAGGAATGAGGTGTGTTGATGAAGTTAATATTTTGTGTGTTGTATGTTCGTGATGAACTTGTGAGATATTCTTGGTTGGATTCGGAGTTATCAATGGGGCATCTTTCGACGAAGAATTTGCCGAGAGTGTTTGTGTGTTAAGTGTTAAGTGTTAGATTCGATGGACTTTGATTATTTTCTACCTAGGACGGAATCGTTATTTTTTTAGTGTGAGCAATTTTTGCTACGGTTGAAAACGTCAGTGGGAGGAAAGTTGGAGGGTTTTGCTCTTTGTAAATTTGTTTGGCCTCAGCCATACTGCACTTGCGAATTGTTTTAATTTTTAATGTTTCTTTGACTTGTTGGTATCGTGGACACGACTTAGAAGAAGCTGGATGATTCTGAGCGCAATGGGCGCAGTATGTGCGGGTGCATTCCTGAGGTGCGTGTGGATTTAGATTACAATTAACACATAAGGGTTCGCTGGTGCATCTTTCGGTAGTGTGCCCTAAAAGCTGACACTTCTGGCAACGCATTGGGTTTGGGAAGTATTCCCTAACTTGAACGTTATACCATCCAATGTTGAGAGTGATAGGAGGTCGGAAGAGGTCGAATGTGAATAAGACTAAACCGGTAGGGAGTTGATTTTCGTTCACAGTTTTCTTGAATTTAAAAACGTCCGTCACCCCTTGTGATTTCATTTCGGCTAATATTTCATTTTCGAGGACATTGTTAAGGTATGGAGCATACACTGTACCTTTTGATGCATTTAGTTGACTGTGTAACGACACAGCAATAGGGCATAAATTTGAAAGTGATTTTTTTGATAAAAATAGATCGGCAATTTTCTTTGACCTAGCGAGAACGAGTAAACTTCCGTCTCGAAGTTGGGTTATTTGATCATATTGAGAGCTTATTCCATCAATAGCTTTTTTGAGCAGGAAAATACTTAGTTCAGTGAGAGGTTTATTTTTATCAGTCGAGGAAATAACAATAAATTTGGGGTCATTAGAAAGGGAGTTTGTTGGGAAAACATCTATTGGCAAAGGGGAAAGATTGTTCTTTTTTCTTCTCTTGACTGTTAGATCGGATGGAGGATCAGGATCTAGATCTCTAAAACGATTGCCCGAAGGCACACGTGGCACAGTGGCCATGGCACTGTTGTTTAACTAATTAATTAAACTTGTTATTGGTTTTAGTTTGCACACACGTGTGGGAAGGAGATAAGAAAATGAACGGTATGAGTGAGAACTTTGTGTAACGGGATCGCACAAAAGAAAACACAGAACACTGTTGGTTGAACGATGTAACCGGGTCGAGTGTTAGTCGATGAATGTGTTTTTTTTTTTTTTTTTTTTTTTGTTAAATGTCAAGCCTCTAAATCTTAGCGTCATAGCTTAACATTTGCAAAAGTTACGTAGCCAAGAGTTCATCTATCTCTGTGTGTGTTGGCGATTTTTTACAATTTTAGAAATGGATTTAAATTTGCAACAACGAACTTGTATTAAATTTTGCGTAAAAAACGGATTT
The DNA here is from genome assembly GCA_949129095.1 of Volucella bombylans. Classification (NCBI taxonomy): domain Eukaryota; kingdom Metazoa; phylum Arthropoda; class Insecta; order Diptera; family Syrphidae; genus Volucella; species Volucella bombylans. Next base: position 165,973,777 of record OX422144.1, on the reverse strand, counting down.
AAAGGTGCGCGAACGTTGGAAATGTGTTTCGGCAACGATTCTCTAAAGAAAACGGTCATTTACCAGTGGCACAAGCGGTTCAGAAGTGGTCGTGAGTCAATCGAAGATGATGAACGCAGTGGCAGACCATCGACATCGAAAGCCGATGAAAACATTGATGGAGTAAAAGAAAAGTTGGTCAATAACCGCAAATTAACCATCAGAGAGTTAGCGGAGGACTTGAACATTGCCTAGGGATTCGTCCCAGGCATTTTGGTTAATTATTTGGGTTTCCGTCGTGTAGCAGCAAAGTTGGTGCCAAAAGACCTCAATTTCATGCAAAAAAGAGACCGTGTTGACGTCGCAAAAGAGATGATTTGAGAGGCTGAATCCGATCCCACATTCATCAAAAGGATCATTACTGGAGACGAGACGTGGGTTTATGAGTACGACACGCAATCCAGACAACAGGCAAGTGAATGGAGTTCACCAAATGAGCCGAGACCAAAAAAACCACGTCGTTTTCAGTCAAAAAAGAAGGCAATGTTCACTGTTTTCATGGATTACAACGGTGTAGTGCACCATGAATTTTTGCCAGAAGGCCAGACAGTGAACAAAGAGTATTATTTGGGCGTTATGAGACGTTTGCGCGAAGAAATTCGCCGAAAGAGACCAGAATTGTGGGCATGATAACGCACCGTCACACAGTGCCATCATTATTCGTAATTTTTTGACGAAAAATGCGACAAATACCATCCAACAGCCACCGAATTCACCTGATTTGGCTCCCTGTGACTTCTTTCTGTTCAATCGAGTTAAAAAACCACTACGGGGAACGCGTTTCAGCAGCCGAAAGGAAGTAATGAAAAAATCGCAGGAAGCACTGATGGACATACCGAAAACCGGATATAAAAAAATGTTTCGGAGATTGAATCCAGCGCTGGCATAAGTGTGTTGCAGTCGGTGGGGATTACTTTGAAGGGGACAATATAGATTTAGATGAATAAACTTGTAGTTTTAATTTTCTGAGTAAATTCCGGGAAATTTTGATCGAGTGGTATACAGCTTCTCCTAAATCTATGCCTGCTGTGTTTAGATATGGAAGGTCATTTTGATCTTTCCTTAGAAATATTTTATTTATTTGCGGAAACATAATTCGGTCGCTAATTGTTTCAACAAAAATTAGGGAAGCCCTGTAATTTTCTTTTATTAATATTTGGAGGTTTTTGATCGTCGACTTCTGTGTCATGACCTCCGGCTTATGCTAACTGCCTGTAATAAGCTTTTAGTCTCGGCAAGAGTCTACTTTTGTGTTGGTGCAGTGCGTCAATAATTGCATTGTGGAATGTGTTTTCGTTATATGTGTGCTTATACCAAGGCAGACACGTAGCCAGGGGGGACTAGAGAGGCTCAAAAATTTCATCGATTGATCCCTCTACCGATGTTCTGAAACTGCTAGATATACATATGTGACAAGACCTACCTCAGGAGTATAAGCTACTTTCTTACAATTTTAGCCAAACTACCTGTTACAACAGCTAGCGCTGAAAGAACCTTTTCAACGGTGAAAGGATCAAAACAAAATCATGGGCCATCCAAGACTTAGAACAGTTGCAATGCTATCTGTTCACTCAAGTATTCATGTGGATCCAGATGAAGTGATCGATATTATGTATAAAAAAAGACAAGGCGTTTATTGTCTACATAAAATATTATTTATTAAATTTAATTAAAAAATACAAACAAAAATAAAATATTCATGTAGTTTTCTAATTTTTGTATACAGAATTACTTCTTCGAAATTGAACAGTATTATGTTGAACTGTATTACAGTGGATGGCATGGCGATCGTTCCCCAATCGCTTAATATTAAAATTACTTCCAATGACCAACTTACACAGGTCCTTGGTTGCATTTACCTCTAGTTTATAGGTGTTGATCGGAGGCACCTTCTCCTTCTTCTTCTTCTGCTGCTGCTGTTGCTTTTGTTGTTGCTGCTGCTGTTGTTGTTGTTGTTGTTGTTGCTGCTGCTGCTGTTTTTTCAGCTGCAGTGGTTTCAGCTGTTGTTGTTTTTGCAGCTGTTGCTGTTTCTGCTGCTGTTGCAGTTGTTGTTTCTGCTGCTGCTGGTTTTGTTGTTTCTGTTTCTGGGAGCTTTCTACTTCCAGTTGCTCCCTCTGCCTGCGTGCAGTTTGTCTTTGCTTAATAGCAAGCACTTCCTCATTCAGTTTTTGTATGCTGCTCGTGAGGTCTTTTAATTCTTCATCCTCATCTTCAGACTCGGATGCTGCTAGAGAGGCAAAGTTGTTGTTGCCTCCCTTATAATACTCATCAGAAATGTACATCGACGATTGTTTTTTCATTTGTTGTCTGGTTTGTACTGTGCCTGCTGCTAAAGGAGCACCCATTTTCATCTTTGTAGGAGTGGTTTTTAAAATCTTCCGCCTTTTAATGGTTTTCGCCACGGCACCGGCAACACTATTGTTGCCTTTGGCAACTACCGTTATGAGAAGAGTGGAGCGCTCTCCACCATGGTGATAAATGAGATTTGCAATAGAATGAGCGTATTTTAACCCTTTAGTCTAAGTAGACTTTTCGTGAAACAATATTTCCTCGACTGTCGCGGGCAAAAAGGAAACGGATGAATTTATCGTTTTTATTAATCACATAGCCTTCGGACTATGGGCGACGACAATCGAAAACCTTGAAGGTTAATATCTCGCGATTTGCACTAGAAGGGTGCTGAATGTTAGCAACCAATTGTATATATTTAATCTGATTATAACGACGACGGAAGACTTTTTTAATGAAAAGTATGAGCGTAAAAATGAATGACTAGAAAAGCGTCTGATCGTTGGCCAGGGGGAGTGCCAGCGGCAAAAGTCAGCCCGAAAATCTACAGGCATTAGTTTCACAGCGTGTTCAGCAGCGATAAAGACCAGCATTCCGCTGTCAGACAAAACGAACGGGTCACCGCGGACGACCGACAGCAATTCCGGCTACCTGGCCATATTCAAACTAAAAACCAATAAGACTTATAGCAGTGAGAGCTGTTTTGCAATGAATAATAAACCGTATCATTTGCATGGTCGGATTAAAGTATGCCACACGAATTTTCATCATCATTTGGCCGACTTTCAAGAAAGAAGACACTCTGAACTGCAAAAACTGCAGAGGTACTATATCATTCTCCTTAATATCGCTTCATGTCTAGTGTTCTCGGTGAATTTCTTAAAGCCAATATCAAAAAACCATGTCCTTATCAGTGTGGTTTAAGGAAATATATACAAACTTATTACCCATCATTTTTGCATAGGACATATTGAAAGAATGAATAGAGGGAGTTCATGGCATAAGTGTAAAGTGACCTCAACCAACTTGTTGTGCGCGCCTGGAGGTCATTATCGCAAGATCTAGCTTTAGTTGGGGCCAATGGCAGCGCCACCTAAAGTAAAAAAAAAAGGCATAAAGTTCACAACAATTTACTAAGTTTCGGAAGTCTTTTCTTTGCACATCTAAACTGTTGAAATTTTTTACTACACGAAAGCCGAAAATATAAGGTTCTATATTATTTATTGGAAAATCGACCGTACAAGCTACATATGGTACGATGGTTGTCTGAAAAGTTTCCGACCGAACAATGATACAAAACATTTTTTCTCAATTTCTTTTTTTTATTGTTCTACATAGTCTCCTTGTAACGCTACACACTTCTCCCAGCGATGTTCCCATCTCTCTAACCCGTCTAAATAGTTATCGTTTTTCTTTGCAAAATAATTGTTCTCGAAGGTGATTGCCTACTCATTTGACGAAAATCTCTGTCCTCCGAGCGCAGTTTTTAGATGAGGGAACAAAAAGAAGGCGCTTGTGGCTAGATCTGGTGAATAAGGCGGATGGTGAAGCTGTTCAAACCGTAATTCATGGATTTTCGCCATGGCAACCGCTGAGGTGTGAGACGGCGTGTTGTCTTGGTGAAACAGGATTTTCTTTTTCTACAAAAGTGGCCGTTTTTCCGCAATTTCTGTCTTCAGCCTGGCAAGTAATGATGCGTAGTATGCTCCTGTAATGGTTTTTCCTTTTTGAAGATAATCGATTAAGATAACTCCTTTACAATCCCAAAAAATAGTCGCCATCACTTTCCCAGCCGAAAAACTGGTTTTTGCTTTTTTTGGAGCCGGCTCGCCCTTTACAGTCCCACTGCTTTGACTGAATTTTTGTTTCGGGAGTATAATGGATTTATTGCGCCTAAACTGCACCAACAGAGCGTTGGAAATGTTCATTCGAACACTTTTTTGGTTTAACGTAAGCAAACGCGGCACCCAACGCGCGGACAGCTTTCTCATGCCTAAATCTTGATTTAATATGTAACAAACACGTTCTTTGGACATTTTCAGAACCTCTACTATCTCTCTCACTTTAATTCGGCGGTCGTCTAACACCATTTGCTGAACTTTAGCATTGTTATCGTCAGTGGTTGCAGTTTTTGGACGTCCCGAACGTTGATCATCTCCCAAGCTCTTACGGCCACGTTTAAATTCAGCTGCCCAAAATTTCACTGTGATAAATGATGGTGCAGAGTCCCCATACACAGAGTCCAACTCATTTGCGTAGGCATATTGCCTTTCAAAAAAAAGAATTTAATAATAGCTCGATACTCAATTTTTTCCATTTTCACAAAAAACACTCACATCGACTCACTCAAACGACTGTCAACTAAAAACTGGGCGTCCAAAATGACTGAAACTTCGGTAAGTAACTGTCAAAAGATGCACAACTAGCATTCACTAGATTTTATTGCCGAGTGCCACTATCTTTACGTTGCGATCGGAAACTTTTCAGACAACCCTCGTATATCGTCCTACAAGACCAACCCGACAGAGGAAAACCGAAAAAAGTTCAAACGAGCCAGAAATGACTGCAACGCCTTTCTTAAGCGTGTGAAATTCCTATACGACCAAAAACTGAGGCAAAAAATACTGCAATGTCCCAAAGGCAGTAACAATTTTTGGTCGTTCGTCAAAAACATTAGAAATTCCGCCTCATCCTCCATCCCAACGCTCATTTACAATGACATTCCAGCTGTCAGCTCTTTGGATAAGGCCAATCTGCTTGCTGCACACTTTGCGGCCAGCTCAACACTCCCAGATTGTGCTTTGTCTCCGCCTACACTTGAGTGCGTCGAATCTTCAATGGGACGAATCTACTTTCGCACTCGTGTAGTAGCAAGAGTACTTAAAGATTTCAACATACATAAATCCGCTGGTCCAGATGGTATATCTCCCCTTCTTCTGAAGAGGTGTTCTTCCTCGCTGGCAAAACCACTGCGTAAGCTTTTTCATCAATCCTACATTTTAGGACTCTTCCCGAGCAGATGGAAAATAGCATTTGTCCAGCCCGTCCCTAAAAAAGGCGAATCTTCTTCTCTCTCCTCCTACAGACATATTGCGCTAACGTCCCTTCTTTCCAAGGTCATGCAAACGCTGATAAATCGACAGCTCATGAAATATCTCGAAACATGAAAACTTGTCAATGACCGGCAGTACGGTTTTCGTAGCAACAGGTCCAATGGTGATTTGATGGGATGTCTTACCGAAAAGTACATCAATCTGGCGAAAGCAAGATAGTTGCACTTGATATTTCCAAGGCATTTGACAGAGTTTGGCATCAGGCTCTTTTGTCCAAAAAGGTGTGCATTTGGGATTGATGAGCCTCTTCTCCAATGGATTAGAAACTACCTTTCGGAACGTTCAATTCAAGTTGTCTTGGATGGTTTCAGGTCTGATATTCACAAAATAAATGCTGGTGTGCCCCAGGGATCTGTTCTGTCACCGACACTCTTTTTAATTTTCATTAACGATCTCTTGTCTGCTACTTCTAATCCAATATATTCCTTTGCTGATGACAGTACTCTCTGCTTTTCATATTCGTTCCCGGACTCACGGCCCTGCTCTTCGGCTGTAGAACGAGAACGGCAGCGTATGCTAAGCTCATTAAATTCCGATATCAACAGCATAACCAATACCGACACCTGGTCTGACATCTGGTCAGGTGCTCCTAAAACATCTCTGCACCTGCTAGATAGGATTCAAAACCGTGCGATAAAACTTATTGATGATACTAATATCAGTCAATCAATGGGCACCCTCGAACACCGACGAAATGTCTCGTGTCTCACTTTGTTTTATCGCTATTTCCACCACCAGTGCTCCACCGAAATCGCCAGTAGCATTCCGCCCATTCAAACTTTCAACCGTAACACCCGTCTCGCTATGAATGCTCATCAGTATACCCTCAAGCCCATTTTCGGACGTACTCTAAAATATCGTGATTCGTTCCTAAGCCGTACAACTCGCTTATGGAATGCCCTGCCGATCTCTGTATTTCCTGGTCGTTATAACTTGCAAACATTTAAAAACAATGTACATCGGTACCTCTCTTTTCTTCCTCCCTAAATTTCCTTTGCCTGCGCTGTGTACAGTCACATTAAGGGTACTCAAACCTTGAGCGCGCGCTCATTAAAAAAAAAAAAAAAAAAAAAAAATGTTATAATCTTCGATTCTGTTGCCGAGGGTGCGTTTTTGCTTACGAATAGATTTCATATCAAATCCCTGAGGAGGATCTTAATGTCATATTTAGAGCATTGCAGGAAAGCATTTACTTAGAATGCCATTGACTTGCTCCTCTAATTTCAATTTCTGGTTTTAAGGAAGAGAAAGAAAGTAAAGCGGTCAAAAGAAATGGGAAGCACGCACGACTACCTCACATATTTGTGCTTTGAAAAAATTCGAAAGCTTCCATTGGGTTGTGATTTTGTTCAACAGGTCGTTGTTACTTGCTCTGCTAAAAAAGGGCAAAGCCGACATGAGAAACTGTAACCACTACCGTTCAGTGAAGCAAATGTCGGAGCTTAAACACTCGATGACATAAGTTCACAAAAGTATATGACAACCAATATTTATTTTTGAGAAGCGATTCACGAAGTGTAGAATGACGGAGAAACATAACCACGATTTTCATAAGGCTGGTAGAAATTTTCAATAGGGACCCAACAGGTCTTATCTGAACATCACTTAGCGACGACTTTTACGAAAGTCAGAAGGATATAAAAAATTAAAGCGAATGGTATTGAGGTGCACAAGACAATCGTTACAGAAGTAGTTGATGAATGAGGAAGAATAACTAGAAGGTGAATTGTTGGCCACTCATCCTTCTCTAGATTCAAAAATATGATTACAAATCCCGTAGATTTTGAGATTGCGGATCCCCTGTTGAACGTTAAAGGTCTGATGTCATATACTGATGTGTCAAAAAGGGATTCTGGTGTTGGTGCTGGTGTATTTGGTGCAACTCACAAAGTCGCGAAAGATCTATGGATGTACTTAAGTGTCTTGCAGCACAAATAATTTGCCACACATATGGGTAAATGTACGTGCACCAACATCAACAAGCCATTAAAGGTATCAGATCAATAAATTTCCTGAAAGCCAATCAGCACAAGCACAACAATGTCCTCTGATAAGTACCAGATCATAAAATGTTACGAAGTAACTGAATTTTACATTTGAAGGTAAAGTAGTAACACCTAAAATACTAGAGTAATGTTGAATAAATAAATAAGAGGGCTTCTCTCTTCATTTGAATAAAAGCATCCAAAATATTCACGACAACAACAGAAATAATGCGAAACAGTATGTGACAGATTCTACGTATCATGCCTATGTTCATAAAGTGAACCTATATACTATGTGACTGTATACATTCTTCCATTTAAGAAGACTTAACAAGAGTACTTGTAACCCTGGAAAACATTAAAAACGCCTTGGTTGGGGCTCTTCGAAAATTCGTAAGTAATCGACACAAAAAATATCAGAGATCGAATTGTCTAACATAGGAGTATTCGTAATTGAGGTCAATGCTCAAAAAGGTTTTTCGGAGCTGGTCAAAATGTTAAAACAGAGATGGTGGTGTATGAATTCGAAAAAGGTTAATCATAGCTCTCATATCCCAAAGAGATTTGTTCCCTATGTTATATTCTGCTTGGCTCTCCACGTAGGGAGTAGTGCGTAAGGGTATCTACCCTACTACGTAAACACTCTGTTTATTGGAAGGATCCAAGGGCGTTAATTAGGATGGATTTAATGTAGGCTACCTAAAAAGCGAATAAGGGAGTTGATATTCGGACCTGTGTTCGAACTCTATACGCGTCTAGTTTATTTTAACGCTAAAATTGAAAAATAGGACATCATTAGCTATACGGGCATAAAGTCTGTAATAACGTCTGTAAATAGACTTAGGCTAATTGGCTTTGCATTGTTATATCTATCACCCAAATATTCACAAAAAATATGGTGGTCACATGATCATTAAACCGGCTAGACGAAAGCTCTTCTCTAGGATTGCTTAGTAGATGTTCAAAATTCCGAGCGGTCACTACAGACTGAGATCATTAGCTAATTGCAGCCATAGTCAGAGGATGTAATGTTGAACGTTCTGCAAGTTCTATATTACCTGGGTGAAGTAGTAAAGTCTTCGATGCGAAGAAGCCATCAAAAATGCCTGAGAATATATATACAGGGTGAGTTTTTTAACTTGAGACATCCAAATTACTCGAAAAATACGCGATATCGCGAAAAATGTTTCAGACAAAAGTCACAAGGTTCTGAAGGGGACACACGACTTTGTCTCAAAGGTCTTATTCATTCAGTGCTAGATACCACTGCACTGGCACGCCTAAATCATTAATCGGTTTCCAAGGTTGTTAGGGTGTTAGAAGGTCGAGATTTGTTTTGAGTCATTATTGCTTCGAGTGAAGTGAAAACTCAAAGAAATTTCAGATAGAGGCAAATTGTCTTAAACTTATCTGAGAGTGTATGATGTGCACTCTGCCCTATTTTTCTACTTGAACGGAGCTGTACTTCATTTAGAAGTTTGTTTTGAGGAACTGATTATTATTAGTAACGTTTTCCAGATTAATAAGGCAGGCTATTTCAATTCAAGAGAAAATTGAAATGATATTGATTTATGGAGAAAGTGGAAGGAACATCGATGGTGCTGTTGCTCTTTACATCCAACGTTTCCCAGACCAGATACGATCGCGCGTTTCCTTTTATCGTGTCATCCAACGGTGTTGAAGACAATGAAATAGCAGTGTTAACTGCCGTTGCACACGATCCTCACATTAGCACTCGCCAAATAAGTCGTGAATCAGGAATTTCTCAAACGACTATCTGTAAGATATTACATCGGCATAAATTCCATCCTTATCATGTTTCAATGCATCAAGAACTTTCTAGTGATGATTTTCGCAACCGGCTTTCCTTTTGTCAATGGGCACTTCGGCAAATTGAACGAGACCTCCTTTTCTTCGCCAAGGTGTTATTCTCTGATGAGTCGACTTTCACCAATCATGGTACCGTCAATCGACATAATATGCATTACTGGGCTACCGAAAACCCTTTTTGGTTGAACGAGAGCACCCTTGGAATGTTAAAGTTTGGGCGCGAATTATTGAGGATAAATTAATAGGTCCATATTTTATTGAAGGCAACTTGAATGGCGAAAAGTATGCAAACTTCTTGCGGGACCATCTTCCACTGTTACTAGAAGAACTGCCATTGGAGTTGCGACAAACAATGTGGTTTCAACATGATGGTTGTCCAGCCCATTATTCCCAAGTAGCCCGGGGCGTATTAAACAATGTTTACCATCAACGACGGGTCGGACGAGGGTGTCCGAGGCAATGGCCTGCTAGATCACCTGATCTTACGTCACTTGATTTCTTCTTGTGGGGCTACTTAAAAAGTGAGGTTTACAGAAAAAAGCCAACAACACGTGATTACATGAAAAGACGAATAACTGAAGCTTGCCGGAAGGTTATGCCAGAAATACTTCTCAGTTCTGTTGGTTCATTTAGAGCGCGGATAGACAAGTGTATTGAAGTGAATGGTCACATTTTCGAGCATTTGTTGAAATAGTCTCGGGAAATAAACGTCGAAATGGGAAGAATTCAATGATTCAACAGTGGGAGGCAAGGGGACCCACTCTAATTAATCACCCCGAAGGAAACAAAATACTGCTACGTCCACGTCTTTGTTTCTGGGTTATGCTAAACGCAGTGTGTAAAAAAAATGACAAGCCTACGAGCAATACGACTGAGCAATGAAAATCAGGAATTATTATTTGAAAAATCAAAAGTGGCCTTCGTTTGACCTTGAAAATGGGTCTCAAGATCAAACTCGTGGTCACCATCTTATGTCCTCTTCAGAACCTTGTGACTTTTGTCTGAAACATTTTTCGCGATATCGCGTATTTCTCGAGTAATTTCATGTCTCAAGTTAAAAAACTCACCCTGTAGAATACATTAGTGATACTCCAGGAACAATGTTCGGAAGTCCTAGCAAATTATAAAACGAAAGTGTCAAAGCAACTAGAGTTTAACAGAGACCTGTAGAGTTGATAAATGGAACTTGGTGCTGAAGGTATTGAAGACAACTTCTGCAACTATTAAACGGCGATGACGACCCAATTTCTGATTTCAAGCAGACCGGACCATTCAAGCTAAGACTTCCATCTATCCGACCAAAATGAAATAAGATAGTAATTTTAAACTCTAGTTCAACAAGGCTGTTGACTTCTTTCTCTAGCTGTTTGGAGCTGCTAGAGGCCATACACCAACCAATTTCCAAGAATGAAATAAAAAGACCATTTAAACTGTGTCAACTAACTACTACTGCGTCAAGAACCACTGTTCTTAACATCGCGTATAAGCTCGCTTCTGAAAATTTTGTGAACGCCCGAAAATTTATTTCAACAATGTGATATTCCGTATTAGTTCAGTTTTAGGGCCGGTGAGACTACAATGAAGCAAATATTCAACTACGGTAGATTCTTAAGAAAACCAAAGAAATTTTATATCGATCGATTTAGAACACCTCTTTGCCGATCTTACAGTAGCATACGACAGTGTCTATAAAAATCATCCATCATATATAGATGCATGAACTTCTCAAATTTATCAGATTGTGTAGAATAAAAATGGAGGAAGCTCGCTGTTCTGTAAAGTTTGGAACCAATCCCACCGAACCATAGCTGGGAACACTACGAGGTGAGTAGCAACATCGACATGATCAGCAAAATGCAGATGTAAGGCGAATGGATACCAACGGAGAGTCTTCTATTCGAACAGAGAGAGACTTATTGATTGAAATTTAAGTTAACTCTAGACTGTGGCGCATCTTAGCAAGTAAGCTCAATGTGTCTTTCCAAACAAAAACACAGAAAAACATTTAAGAGTGATACAATATCTGATGAAAATGCAACTTTATTGTGAAAAAATGGTTATAAATGAATCATCCAAGTATTGCCCATCGCTAGCTACAACTTTCTCCCATCTTTCTGGCAGAGCTCGAATATCGTTACGGTAAAAGTGTTCATCTTTTGAAGATATCCACGAATCAAGCCATTTTTTGATGTATTCATATGAGCGGAGCTGCTGATCAGCCAGACCTTGTGACATCGAACGGAACAAGTAATAATCGGACGGCGCAATATCTGGGGAATATGGACTGATCTGGTCCCACCAAATACACAGCATAACCTTCGCAGCGTGAATACTCGGCCGAGCCGACGACGTAGGAGCATGACCGGGCTGACCCCTTGACTTTCTTCTCTTTGAGTTGCTCTAATGAATCCATTTTTTATCACCCGTCATGATTCGATGAAGAAAAGCCTTCCTTTTGCCGCTGGAGCAGGTGTTCACAGGCGACAACACTCAGCGTTCCTAGTCTTCAAATCATAAGGAAACCAAGTTCCCTGGTTTCGAACCATTCCCAACGCATGCGATCCTGAAACAAGCTCTTCTTGCGTTTGGCACTGATCCTCATCGAGCAATGCCTCCAATTCAGCGTCTTCGAAGCATTTTGGCCTTCCTTCACGCTGATGGTCGTCAACATTGAAATCACCGTCTTTGAAGCGACGGAACCAATCACAGCACGTTATTTCACTTAGAGCAGCATCTCAGCAATCATTTTGGAGGTCTCGATGCGTTTCAGTCGCCGCCGTTTCCTTCGAATGAAAAAAGAAAACAACACTTCCTTCAAATGTCGATTTTTTGGCTCAAAATTAGACATTTTTACACAACCAAAAGTATATGACGCCAAAAAAAAATCACTAATGTGTCAAAACGGTTTGTTTACTATAAGCTTGGTTCATGGCGTTTTGGATATATCAAAATCGACCAGTACTTACCGCTGGAGCCATCTATTGACTTAGTTAGAACTTAGTTGCGCACCTAATAACTAAAAGTTTTTGAAGTGCGATCAAGATATTTACGGAAAAAATTTCAAAGTGCTGAATAAGAAAACTTAAATAACAGGTAAACATAGCAAATAATGAAAACATATTAAGATGGGTAGATATGGAGCTAATATTTCTTGGATGTTAAGCTTTATTTAATAAAATCCTGAAACCAAGAAAATCAGTGAGATTTACCAAACTGTTGAATACATTTTCTAGACCTGTTGGCTTAGAAGATATAATTTAATCTTCTACAAAATTTATTAATTAGAGACTTAAACTTTGGCCTTTTGCTCCAAATAAATTAATTGTTAATCTACTGTGGGAAGTAATATAGACTCAGATGACTTTGAGAACATAAAATAGAGAGTCATATCTGTGCATTAGTTTCAACACTTCAGAATTGTATCTATCTTCGTTAATAAATAAAAGTTCTCTCTTAATAAACTTAAATCGAATCAAAACGGTTTTGCGAGAATTCAAAACTAAAGGTGTAAAACGAAGTTACAAGTGTGTGTTTGGGTTTCACAAAGCTTTCGAGCTGCATATAAGCTCTTCACAACTAACAAACTACAGGTGAATCTCAAAGAGAACTTCACCAAAGAGAATTCTCGTATTTGAATTTCCGATTCCATCTCGAACTCGAATTGAAGACTTGGGACAAGCTTAGCTCCAAACTAAAGACACACTTGAAAAGTTTTCTCCAATAAGAGTATTCATTGTCGTCTCCACCTCTGAAGTGTTCGCTTGTGCTTTGTTTTTGTGTTTCGTTAAAAAAAAAATATATCTATCCGTCTGATGACCGCACCTAAAAAAATTCATCTTCAATCTTTAATAAATTAATCGCTCCAGAACGTGATAAATCGATCGAAAACCGTGAAAATTATATGTGATCAATGAAATTGATTGAAACAAAATTATTGTTTAATGCAAAAATGATCTCGCAGAAATTTAGTAGATGATTTTAATGAGTATGTGCAACATGGATCTATAGATACGATCCCTCACGTACCTTCAGGTGTTTTCTCCACATTGAAATTCAGTGAAAAGGGAAAGAAAAGTGTATTTCCGAATACAAAAGCGCACTAATTGGCTGGCAGTTTTGAGGTTCACAGTCACAGCATTGTAGTACCTGTTGATGGTTGAGTAATTTTTTTGTTTTTTGTTTTTTAAGATCCGTCCGTTTGCGCACAGCAGGAGAACAATATCTATCGCGCGTGCGAAACAATATCGTTTGGATTTAGTTCCACAGAGTTTTTTTTTTCCTCTTTTTCTTAACCAACTTTAGAAATTTTGAAAATCCGCGTATTTGTGTGTGGGTTCTTTGGTTGATTTTGTTATATGAGTACGACAAACGTATCTCTACACGTGTAGTGCAGCTTACACTCATACTCTCATCTTCTACCTGCATTCGTGCATTAAAAATCAAAAAGAAAAATAACAAAGTATCAAAAGTATCTATTGGCATTCAAAAACCTCATCGAGGGGGTTCAATGCACAGTGTGTTTCTGCAGCTTTTTTCATTTTCATTCACGTAACAGTGCTTCGTCGTCGTCGCTTGCGTTTGTTTAGTTTTCCGTGACTTCGTCGCTATCGCACACTCCTCCATAAATGTCGTTAGCGTGCGCACACTGATACCAAATGTGCTTTAGTGTTTGTTAGCTCAGTTGGAATTGCCAGAGTTTTTCAGTGTTCAGTGTTTTTCAGTTTTGTGCTTTGTTTAGTTCTTCGTAACGGTTCTTTGAGTGTAGATGCATTCCTAATCTGGATTTACCAGTTTTTCGGTCGTCTTAGCTCATCGCACGGTTCCAGCTGAGAAACCACCCCCGCCCCAAAAAAGCCATTAGTGTTCATAGTTTACGGTATTCAGTGATTTTGTGTTTTAACGTTCTGGTGTTAAGTGTGTCAGGTTTCTAACCATGGTGCAATGAAAATAGACAGATTTCTGCTTTCTGAGCCCAAATGTTTAACCAGCGTAAAATTTCCCATTCTAAAAAAAGTGCCAAGTGAATATGTCATAAGCGGAAATCGATGATTCCTCAACGAAACAAGTGACTATGACATGTCTGAGAATGAGTAATCGGAGCGGTGGAAGCTCCCGATTTATTGTGATATTTTTTGTTATTTATTTGCTAAGCTCAAGTGTTGCATTGGCTCAACATACGAATACGAACAGTGATAGTGCATTTAGTGAGAATGAAATAGATATTGACGGCGAGATACCTCATGACATGCTGAGTCGGCCTGTTACTCAGCTGCATGGAGGCGAAATTGTTGGAGAACGGGTATTGCGAGCTGCAGAAAGTCCCTATGTTGCTTCGGAGGACATTGAGGTTGCTAAAGGAGCAAAACTGACCATTGAACCAGGAGTAACGATAGAATTTGCTTCGCAAATTGGAATTATAGTACGCGGAGTCATACATGCCGTTGTAAGTGAATATTCGTTTTGAGTATAATATTTCGCAACAATTTCGGCGCTGTGCACCTGTTTGGGAATGATGAAATCACGCTATCTAATCACCTGCGAAACCATTACTAAGCTGTCGCTGATAAGCACATAAACTTGGATGTGATAGCAGTTTTCAGAGATATGAATGTAAACAGATTGCGTCACTGTGCTGATACGAGAATTCCCTTTTTAAGGGAGGGTAAACAGTGTTCGATTGAATGGAACAAGTGTAGGAATTTTGTAGTGACTTAGTGTTGTCGCAGTTAGGGAAGGCACTCATATGTGTACGTACATTCATACCGTATGTACATATGTATGAGTGTTGGGTGAAATTAGGGCAAATGACATCACTTGAAGGCCAATCGATAATTCTCTTTAGGATTTAAAGAACTGTGAAAATATTCCCTTTCTCATTTGCATACAGACGAGTATGTATGTAGTAAGTAACTTACGGAAAAGGCACCCGCCAATGGGTGTAGTACAACGGGGTTAACAACCTCAGTAAATAGAGCAGGAAAGGTGTTTTTTGCACTTTGTAAGGTAAGGAAATCAGGTGTACTTTTAGCGGTATGAATGGTTAAGTTTTCGGTTGACTTCAATTTCGAA
Organism: Volucella bombylans; assembly: GCA_949129095.1. Taxonomy (NCBI): domain Eukaryota; kingdom Metazoa; phylum Arthropoda; class Insecta; order Diptera; family Syrphidae; genus Volucella; species Volucella bombylans. The sequence goes on along the minus strand of OX422144.1, from coordinate 165,958,452 downwards.
GAAACCTTTTAAGTGAAAGACTTCCACGTTAATCAGAGTTTCAGAGTTTCAGAGTTTGTGGTATAGTTTCAATTAAGTTCAATTTATGTGACATCTTACTTTTCAATTTTCTTTATTTTCTAAGTAGGTATGCACATGCCTATAAAATTTTTAACGTGTTTTCAATAAGAATGGGGTCAAGGTGAAGAGCTAACAATTAATCTGTCAAACACTATCAGTCCCATTCACCAGCTCCGTGGCCAAAAAAAATTTGCAAAGTCTAAGCAACACTGATCATTTAGCCTTTTTGAATAATTTGCGGGGATTAACTTCTACTACTACTACTACTAAAATTTGAAAGGCTACTAAAAAATCTTTAGAATATTTCAAAATTTCAAATATGTTGAATAGGTACCCTTAGTTTCGAACTCTATATTTGATTCAGATCTCTAATAATTGCATGATAGCCAAACCTGTTCTTTTACTTAACAAGAATCTGGCCCAAAGGGGCAAGTGAGACAATACGAGAGGAGAGGATACCTCTGAGGTACTAACTCCCAAAGTCTCACCTATCCAAAATGCCACTTTGAGAGGAAGCAACTAGCCACAGAAACTAAAAGTTTTTCTTCATTAAGAAGAATGGTTTGAACATCATTTCTGGTGTAGGACTTCCTCGATATTGTTCAGTTAAAATATTTTGCCACGCTTTATCTATTCTACGTCAAGCATCACGCCTAGTTTTTACAGAACAGTAGCACATTGAAATTTCACGCTTCAGGATTCCCCAGAGACAATCGACGGAATTCAGATCCGGAGGTTGTATCGGCCAATCTAACACGTTGACTCTATTATTTTGCAACCATTCCTCCTGATTACTGTTGTGCTGAAATATAATGCACGAAACTTGTTTACAACATTTTGGGGATGATTTACAGAGGCCATCGTTCAAAACTTGAACATAGACTTAGGCTCTGATCCGGCCGATATTTGTACTAAACAACCCTATATTACCGCCACCAAACTTAAATGTTTCTTTTACTAAACGCTCTTTCCATACCCATTATCTGCCGTTTGAACCTAAGTAATTGATCTTGGTTCCACCTGATTGTATCACGTTTTCTCAATCCTGAATGATGTAGTTTATATATAGGGTCCGCCATCTAACGCTTCTTTTTTTAACTAGTGCTTATTTCGTGAATGGTATCACTTAGCTCATGTCTGATTTGACAGACAATTAGTTTTATCCTTCCGGTTAATAATGGAAAATAATTTCATTCAAATGGCTCCCTCGGCTGGCCATGCAGTAGCCTATACGATCGGTCCAATTTTTAAGCACATTGTCGATTGTGTGCAGCTGTATTTCACCAATGGCTTCACGAATATTATCCTTTAAAGCGTCAATTGTCTCTGGCTTGTCGGCGTAACACTTATCTTTTACGGCATCCCACAAATAAAAGTCCAACGGTGTCAAATCGCAGCTCCGAGGTGGCCAAACGACATCAGCTCTGCGGCTGATAATGCGATCTTCAAAAACAGGGCGCAAAACATCGAGTGTAGCTTCGGCTGTGTGGCACGTAGCGCCGTCCTGTTGAAACCAAATGTTGCCCATATCCCTATAATGATCGCCATTGACTGTAACGGCCACTCCTTGCTCATTTTCGAAGAAAAATGGCCCAATTATGCCTTATGGAATGCCCTGCCTAGTTCTTTATTCCCTAGTCATTATAACCTTCAAACATTTAAAACCAGCGTTCACCGGTACCTCTCTTTCCAACCTCCCTGATTTTCCTTCGCCCGCGCTGTGTGCAAACATTTTAAGGGTACATAAATCCCTTGAGCTCTCGCAAATTATAAAAAAAAAAAAATACTTGCGCACAAACTTCATACGGATTTGATGTCAATTCCTTGAGTGTGAGCTGTATGTATATTTCTTTTAATTTGCACAGCATTCTCAAATGTACACTTCGGCTTCTAGCTGTTAATGCCTACAATATTATAATACGCGGGTGGTGCCCGAAGCATGTACCGAACAGGTTTAAAAAATTACTCTGTACTGTCAAATACTGCAAATGCAAACAGATGATTAGATATGAAATTTGAGTTTCAAATTAATTTTCAACTTTAACATATTAAAAGCTGTATTCTTCCCTTAAACTAAATACTAAATACATGTGTTACACAGCACCATTTAGATCCATTTTCGGACTAAAATATAAATGCTTCGTGGACTGAGATTCGTACTCAAAAACTGTCAAATAATACTTGAAACATCGTCCTTTTTTTACGTATTTAAAATTTTCATTGGAATCTGTGGTATGAATATATCTTCAGATCTAGAAATAAAGTTGCAGCTCTATTTTCAGCTTCATAGTAATGTGCAAGACATCGAGATAGCTTAGTAGTTCTGGGCTTCTTTAACATACGTATAAATACATATGTACAACTACACAACCACTCATCCAGCTTACAGATTAAGAGAAGGTAGCTTCCAGATAAATACAAATATGACGGATTATACAAAAAAAAGACTTTAATTGAAATTGCAAAGTCAATTTTGCCATTCACTTTTGAATGCTTGTTAATTATCTCATCAACGTCGACATTTATATTTTTATGTAAATTTTGAAGAGCCAATTTTGGCAATCTCACTTGTCTCTAACGACATAGAGTTGATAATGATGCTTCAGAAGTCCCTACCCTTGCTCGTATCAAGTATTCTTAAAAAAAATATTGGCACTGGGTACAAAGCTTAATTGAAGTCCTCCAAGATGTGAACTGTAGACACTATGATGTTCTCCTTTTGGTCATCCAAATCCATCTGTATGAATTTTCACAGGAGTTTATTCCTTAATCACTGTATTTTAACTTAATCGCAAAGACAAATAGCGGAAATGAATACAGAACATCAGAAGAAAGTGTTTGGAGCAAATCTTTAACGACAACATCCGAAAAAATTATGAAAGATTGCTCTTCGTACATGCTCCTGAACAGGTTATTTGTTTTTATACTTTCCGAGCTTCTGAAAGTAATTGTTGGCACCCAGAGTGCTCGAATTCTTCGACTATTGTATAATTATAAAGCATTTCCGCCATTGATTTTGGCATTTAGCAACGATACTTTGTAAACATTGATTAATATCGATTACCCTAAGGATACACTAGGTGTGTGGTGTTGGAGTCGCGTATGGAGGCTACAAATACCTAATCTTTCCACTTTTACAAGTAGATTCCGCTTGTTTACCTAAATACTTAATCGGGTGTCGAAATGCGATAAAAATCGACTGGGTAAAAGGTTGCTAGCTGGCGATCGCGGAAACGAACAATCTGAACGACGATTCGCTTCAAAACCCATTATACATAAATATAAATTTTTCATAACGATCATTCACATGTATGTAGGTGCCTTATTCCCACGTGAAAATTTCCATTTTATTATGCTGAGTCAGTGAGTAAGTATTTATTTGATTTTTATACGAACAGGTTCTTTTATTTCGCTTTGTGGAGATAGTATATTTGGATAACTCAATACAAAATTCACTATACCTATTCGTTTGAGTCATAGAAAGAAAGTTAAAGTGCATATGTAGTTAAGTCATATCAATACTAAGCCGGAACTTTTGACTTAATAATTTGTACATTTTTGAGCTCGGCACCATAGAAAACTTAAATATACAAAAAATTATTTATCGGCAGCTTACGGGCTGATGTTTTTGACTCTAACTCTAATAGCTCCAATGAGTCCTATAAGTTTATAATTTACTTAAGAAGTTTACAACTTTCAAAAAATTTTATTTGGAAGATACTCGTAGTCCGCAGTCTTTTGTTCAAGTACTGACGCCTAACTTGTTAAATAGTCGCATCTGTAAGTCCTCTGGGTTCAATCTACAAAACCTGGAGATCCCAAACTGGAATTTTAGAATATTGTATATATTCAGAATATTTTCTAAGCATATATGTAAGTATAAAAAATTCGAGTTAAACGTGAAAGCCATACTGTCCTCGCCATATAAATTTTGAGTACGAAAAAAAGAATTTTATCAATCTCCCACTTAGAAACCTTGTTTTTATTAAGGATCTGCCTGGATATGTCAAGATTTTTTCATCGTTGGATGAAACGTTCTTCTGTTCTTTTCATGGCACAATGTATTTAGTTATTATGAATACTTTTATAAAGGCCCACAAAGAATGGATGATGTTATCGAACGAACTATTTTACTTTTTCTTATACAATGCTAAATGGCAAAGATAGTTAACGATTTCTTGAAATCTTCTAAGAATGGGATTTTAAAGATGGTCCTATGATCTAAATATTTATCGCATTGAGGGAAATACGGAGGCACTTAATGTCTGGCGTGGTGCGATAAACTTGAAGACGCTTATTCAATATCTTGAAAGGCAAGGATTTCTTCAAGATAAGGCGTAGTCGTGTGTTCTTGCAAGCTGTCTGTGTCGGTTTTTTTTTATAAAGAGTGTTTTTAGTAGAGGTTTCGTTTTTAAACTGGCAACACTGTTTCTACATATTGTCAATTTGACAGCTGAAAGTCGATTTGTGATTAGTACGTTCTGTCATTTTACGATGAATAGATTAACGCCAGAACAACGCGTGCAAATTGTGCAAATTTATTTTGAGAACCATGGTTCAGTTCGCCAAACTTATCCTGCACTACGTCCATCGCTTACACGTACACTCTAGTGGATAATACACATCCCCAAAGATGACAAACAGTGCGAACAGAAAAAGTTATTGCCGTTGTGGAGGGCAGTGTTGAGGAAAATCCAAATGAGTCGATTCACCATCGTGTACAGCAATTAGAGCTATGCCCATCCACTTTGTGGAAGATTTTAAGGATGATCTTGGCTTAAAAGCTTATAAGATCCAGCTTGTGCAAGAGTTGAAACCACTTGACCATTATACGCGTCGTAGGTTCGGTGAATGGGCCGAAAACATGATTCAGCTTGATCTTCATTTTCAACGCAACATTTTGTTCTCCTATGAGGCTCATTTTTGGTTAAATGAAGTGGAGAAAACCCAGAAGTCTTTGTCGAGACGCCCTTGCAACCATAACACTCACAGTTTGGTGTGCTTTATGGGCTGGTGGAATCATCGGCCCATATTTCTGATTTAACCTGATTTCTGACTTCTTCGTTCCTCAGTTGAATGGCATTGGCATGAGAGAGCTTTGGTTTCAACAATATGGCGCAATATGAACTTGCACTCACGGTACTGTGATCTCACACCTTTAGATCACTTTCTTTAGGGGTATGAGAAGTGACTAGTCTATGATATACGACGTCAGTTGCTCGATGAAGTTGTCAAAAATTGGACTTCACGATTGCGCTTCATTCCAGCTAGCCGTGACGCGCATATGCCCGATATCATATTTAAACACTAATGGCATCAAATTATCTATTAAATAAAACTAATATCATAGATATTAACAGTAGTGTTTGATTTTATATTGAATTTGTGTACCTCTAAAAAAAGCACACTTTACTAGTATTACGAAATATCACGACTTTCTACTCGTAGCTATTGCTCGTTGTTGAATGTAGCACACTTGTCTGTATTGATCCTAGATAACTATCATCTATGAAGTATTATCCACTGATTGTTGACACTCAGTGCTAGAAATGTTCTGGATTATAAGCGGTCAGCTTAAAAATTGCTTTATTGTCCAATCGTTACATTGATCTGATAATCGAAATGCTAAACAAATAAAAATTATAAATAAATTGAGGGAGCAATATTATTTTGTGGAACACGTTCTAAATCTCCTTATAAAATTCAGCACAGCCACCAATGGTATGCGCTCTAGTATCTCTCTATAATACTAGCTACTCAGTGGTCAAATCAATAAATATTGCGGGTAAGGAGACTTCATTGAATTGTATGCTACTGCACTTCCCTTTTCAAGTATGACTTACCTCTATAGGTAAAATGGCTTTGCTTCTACTTCAATTGAATTCTAAAAATTTGTCCAAAGTTATCCATCGTAAATTGTAAATTGTAAATTTGGTAATACGCATACCAGATAACTTTGATTGATTTAGGTAATTTGAGTACCAGTTTGCATATGGGAGGATGCACTCATTATTTCTCTTGATACATCAACATACGAATATATGTATAAGTAAACGAAAGTTTTCGAATAGATCTGATTAAATTAGATAACGACTATTTATATTATATGTCTTTAGACTACCGAGAATGAACTCTGTTTCGAGATCTTCCCATATGCAATTCTGTAAGATTGTTTGACGTGCTGCATAGATGCTAAGCTTAAGAGCCAATGGCAAGATCCACACCGAAAATAAATCAAAGCCATGTAACGTGTGAGCGCTCCAGATGCTTTTTTTCCTTTCAAAAGTAGTTTGTTGTGCTCCTTACTATGAGCATAATATTTTTTTAATTGTACTTCTCAGTTTGTTTGTTTTTTTGTAAAAATATCAGTAGATACATATAGACATGAGTATGTGTATGTAATCGCTTCAGGCATAAAGTGTCAACAACAACAGTATCATCATCACTCTGAAACACGTGCGTGTTGGAGCAAATTGTTTTATTTGCATACGCTCATATGTGTGTCCTGCACAGTAAAGTGCTTAGAATAACCTTACTGCCCTGTTAAAATGAAGATAAGCAATCTGCAATCTTTTCTGTTAAGGAACAGCAAAAATCCCTTCTAATAGAAGTTGCTAAGCGTTAAATTTTGCTTGCTTACATCATGGAGAGTCATATCATTGGAAGTCCTATCCTATCCGAAGACGAGCGAAGACATACATATGTATGTATGTACGTAGATAGATTCAAGCCCTTCTTCAACGTTTCTCCATAAAATTAATAAACGATCTCACATTTCACAGCTCCATTAATATCTAAGACCCAGACAAGCCGCACTGAATTAGTATTGCCTACGAGTATGTCTCCGAAGACAGATGTCAATTAATTCAACGAATGTAAAGGCAGATTGTTGCCTTTCACTAAGCCTAGACCGGACGAGCGTTAATAATGATTCAAAGTGGATACTACTCGAAACCTGTACACCTTCTCCCAAAATTGATTTTCCCTTATTAGTGGTGATTTATTATTTTAGTGCTTACAGACATTAATTCAACTGCGTCGCCAGTAAATCGCAGAGATATCGACCGATTCATCTTTCCATACAAACAGTTATAGGTATTTGTCTGGCGCCACTTTTTCTAGGTTGAAATTTAAATCTCAATGTCGCCTCTCCCTCCTGTCACCTACTGAAAGTGGATGTTTTTACCAGAAAGCTCCTCAGTAGGTATACTCGCAAAGTACGATACTTATTCGTACTCGCATATTCATCAATGTTTTCTTATCGAAAAATGTGTGCTTTTCATAGAATAGTTGCTAGTCCGAGCTACTATGAATCAGATATTTCTTTGAAATAGAAGAGAAACAGTATCAGTTATCAAAACCGTATACTTGTTTAGTCATCATTACATTACAGGCATTACACAGCAAAGCAGAAAGTTTGTGGAGTGAAGAGAATTCCATTTTTATTTCTCATTCATCCAAAATGCTTATGCTAGCCTAAAACAATATTTTCTTGCTCGAATTGACCTACACAAGAAAAATTCCCTACTCATCCCAAATACTCACATTCCAAACACGCATCTGTAACAAGATGTAGTATCTATGTACATCTACACCAGGAAGCCAAGAAGATTAACAAGTGATTCAGTCGTAGCCGTGTACTGAGAAGCAAATAAAATATCTAATTGAAGTTGAATGAGAGAACTGACCCAATGGTCTTTAGGTCGCGGCTTCTTAATTGATGTCTCTCCCTTTGATTATACATATGCGAGCAGGGCAGATTGAGTTAACTCATTAATTGCACTCACATTAAGAGTGTCTTGTTCTTGGTTGTCGTCGGTGTTAGGAAATCCAGGGAGTGGCGCTACACATAATTTACGAGTACTCACTGAAAATTTAACGAGCTTTTAATAACAGTACGTGTTTTTTGTTTTTTTTTTTTCTCACATTTAGGGTACACCAACCAAAAGGATTTTGCTTACAGCACGTGAAACCTCTAATAAGGTGTTTCCTGGTCCCGAAGAGTTAGGTGCACGTTTGGTAGATGGTCCAACACCGTTAGAAGGAAGACTGCAGATATTCCATAAGGGACAATGGCGTTCAGTCTGCACCAATTCTCGGAAGTAAGTTTTGAACGATCATGAATGGGCTTTTGAAAATATCATACAAATTTACATACTAACAATGTTTTTCTTAGTTGGACAATATCAGACTATCGGACAACGTGCAGGCAAATGGGATTCAAAGGCGGGAGATTTTGGAATTGGATGGAACGCTCAGGAAAGATTGCGCCACGATTGTTGTATGAGGAGCCAAAGTGTCGAGGTAGTGAAGGATCTTTATTTGACTGTATGTGGACAACAAGGCAACTTGGTTCAGGGGTATGTGACTATCACAGTGACATCGGTGTCCAGTGTCTTCCCATGCATTCAGGTCAAACTGGCCACTGGAAAGGGTTGCGCTTCGAAAATGCCCCTGTTGCAAAATCACTGGGACTAGATAATACAGTTTACTCAGCGGTATCTCAGTCTAGCTTGAAATTTGTCGACATTGTAAGGGCGGGATATGGAAAGGATGGAGCTGCTAACTCTGCTATTGAGGTTATTGGACTGCCACCAGAGATGGAACACATTGTAATTAATCATTCGGCCTATACGGGAATAAATGCCACTCTACCGGATGCAGGTTTTGCCATGAAAAATGTAACAGTGAGAAAAAGCAACGGAATTGGCGTTTTTGTGAATTCTAGCTATGGATCTGTCAGCATGGAAGGGTGCCTGATTATTGAAAATGCTGCAGATGGTATCAAATATGTTGGCCATGATCTGCGTCCAGATTTACGGACAGATCGAGCTACAATACACGATTTTTGTACTTTGCCAACAACTTCTGGCCAAACTTTTCCAATAAGTTTATCCTTGCATCAGAAGTTCTACGCTGGAGCAGCTAAAGAGTGTGGCAAATACTTTTTCACTCATCCAGGCTATGTTCTTACAGTTCATTTTGATTATTTCACTTTAGCGCGTAACGAATCAGCAAGTATAACAATTTTCGATGGTTCTTCTCCTGGAGATCGAGTTTTAACATCTTGGAATTTAAGAAACTTTACACGTCCTCAGGCCGTTACAAGCACCAAGGACAAGCTCTACATTCAATTTCGAGCAGATATGCGTGCAGAGGTTTTGGGTTTCATCCGTGTCACAACTGGTTATACCCGAACTTATGATCTAAGAGTGGTGGATACTGTGGTGGAAGATAATTTTGGCCGTGGTATTGCCATCGACAATGTCCGGTCTCAGCTTCAAATACAGCGAACAATAGTATCCAATAATGGTCATGTTTCAGGTGTTCATGTTACAAGTGGAGCTGGGGATGTTAACATAACTCAGAGCAATATTAGCTTCAATAAAGGGGACGGCATCAACATAACGTATTACGGTGGTAATCGAAATATTTCCAGAAGCTCCATCAGTTCCAACAAAGGATATGGATTTGCTGTGTGGCTTAATGAAACAAAAGACCTGGAACGAAAAGAGTTTATACCGCTTAATCAAACGACGACAGTTGAGTATACAGATATATTTAGCAATTTAGAGACGGGTATCCATCATGGAAACTTCTGCGCTCCCTTATGGATTAACATTACCGGAAACCATTTCAATTCTAGCAAAATGGATGATATTCACGTGCATAGTTGCTGGTTTAAGTTAAAAAATCCCGAGGACGAGGTTTTGAAACTCCAAATAGGTCATAATTCTTTTGAGAATAGTAGAAGAAATTCTATCCTCCTGAGTCCAGCTTTGAACTTAAATGGACGAATAGAATATAACCAGTTTCGCTATGGAACTCACGGCTCATTATACATCCGGAACAAGCCATGGGATGAGTTTAATGAGCTACCAGTGAGATTAATCATTCAAAACAACTTTTTTATGCGAAACAAAGGCATTTATGTGGTATCACTAGGTCTTTCACCGTACAGTGAAAAAGATGTCCAATGGCTATTGTTTACAAGGAATTTTGTGCGCGAAAATAAAATCCGAGAGCCATTCGGCCCAGCAACATTTGATATTGGGGAGAGGAAATTAAATCCACGATCTAGGGTTTCCGCTCCAATTGTAATATCATCTAGCAACGTTGATGTTTTCCGGAATATCATCGCCAACTATGACTCACAATACGAAATAGGCTCACAATTATGTGACCAAAGTCAAATTTTAAATGCCACCTACAACTGGCTTGGCTACACCGATGAATTTAAGATATACGAACGTTTGTTTCATCGAAATGATCGTTACAACTTGGCCAAGATTCAATACCTTCCATATCTGTTGCACAATTCGAATCCGGGTAGCTCTACCATCATATCCATACCAACGTTTGTTCATAAATTTTACAATGAAGGTAGCGACTTGATTGGAGGAGAGGTTGATGGACAGGAGATGATTCCATCCGGTACCTACCGCGTAAATCGGGATATCAACATTCGTCCTGGAGGAAAACTTATTCTCCAGCCAGATGTTACTTTGAAGTTCGAGCCAAGTGTTGGAATGATGGTGGCCGGAAAATTAGAAGCACGAGGAAGAAGGCCAGATGATATTTTATTTACATTAAGGAGAGACACATTAATGCCAGTTACAACGAACGATACGGTTGATGCAAATGGAGATGATATGGACGCTATTGATATGGAAACTGAATCGATAATGCGTAAAGAAGACATGACAGAAATACCCGTTCGACTATTAGGTGGATCTGGTGAGCATGAAGGACGTCTCCAGATATTCTTGGACGATAGATGGGGTACTGTTTGTGATTATGGTTGGAGTATAATCAATGCTGCTTTAGTCTGCCATCATCTTGGATACACACTCAACCCATTGGATTGGCGGCTGCATCCGTCTCAGATGCCATCGGTTGGAACAACTGAGGATGTGATTGTTTCAAACATTAAGTGCACCGAGCATGATATTGATATCACTAAATGTCGTTCTGAGCGAGTTTCCCGCGGTGAGTTTGAAAATTCATGTTCGCACGAAAACGATGTTGGAGTACGTTGCCATGAGGGAGGTTGGGCAGGCTTAAGATTTAGTATGTTGGCTGAAAGAGCCGATCTTCAGTACGTCACTGTGGAGAGAGCTGGACTTTTTGATTATAAAACGAATTCATTCAAACCCGCAGTGCAAATGGACTTTGCACGTCATAACTTGGAAAACGTTCGGATTATTGATAATCTGAATGACGGCCTGGGGGTTATCTACTCCGATGTGTTTGGGGGAAAGTCAATCAACAACATAAAAAACAGTGAATTTACCAATAATAAAGGCGATGGTATAAGTCTCAAACAGTTGGGATTACGAGTGCATGGATCAATCATTAAAGACAATACTGGTAGTGGAATATCACACGATCCAATGGTATCCGCAATAGAGCAAAGAGAGCTGGGCGGATGGTTTAAAATGGCTCCAGATTTTAACAGTTTTGACACAGACTACGAACCAGTATTTCTTCCAAAGCATAACTTTAACTTCGATTTAGGAACATGGCAGACAAAATATATTATCACAGAGAAGCACTCAGGCGAGAGTGTAACCAGAAAAATGGCTATTCGATGCCAACCGGGCTATGTTATGGGGATTCAATTGTTGAATCCGATTGAAAATCGATCAACAGAACGTTTATCAATTTTAGACTCACAAACTGAAAACGATCGTTCATACCTCTGGGAGGTAAAACGAGACTTGAGTGTATTTCCTCTGACCAGTAGCAGCTATGGGATTATAATTTATTACGAAAGCGGCACCAATGCTCTAGGAGGAGCTGTCATCATGCTATCAACATTAACTGCTCCAATTCAGGATATACGCAATCGAGTGGCAGGTGGTCCAATACCAACATTAACTGTGCGTTCAACTAAGATTCAGAAAAATGCTCGAGCCATTTCAGCTTTCTACTATAATCGCTATTTCGGACAAAACGGAGAGCACTATCTTCGAAAGGCTAATGAATCCATAAGGATTTCAAGTTCAGAAATAAGTTCAAATGAAGCCGAAGCTCTCTTGGTTAAAGCACCATTCTGGGATGTACATACAAGCAATATTTCTGAAATTACAATTCACATCAATAACTCACTCATATTCCAAAATGGCCTTGGCATTCGTCATGTATCGAAAGATCTACGATCTTCCAACAATCTTTTCCACTACGCCTTGCAAGATAATACAATTGAATCGAATCTTCACGGTGGCATGGATATATCACTGCCTTATGTTTGGCAATACAATGAAAATTTCACACACAGTATTTTCTTGGGCAATAATACTTGGAGACGGAATAGAGATTTCACGATCACGGTCAGAGGCCACTATGCGGCTGTAAACTTCTCATCAAATCTCTTCATCGACAATGATTGTCGCAAGGGCCTTATTGGATTAGAGGGAATGGAGAAAAAACTTAAGTTCAACTATAACCGAATGGAGAATAACAACGGTAAGTTTGTTGTTGAAATAAAAGCTGACAGCCTAAGCGAAATCATTGGAGAAGTTCCGGCCATTTTTGAGTTCAACACTATCAAAGATAACCGTTACGATCCTGCAGCTAGTTACAGATCCTCGATAATGCGAGCTCAAATAAGAACGTTGAAAATGGAACAAAGGACATTGCCGAAAACCGCAGTCATTCGATTTGATGGAGTGCAAAAAGTGAAAATATATAGAAACCTCATCGCAGACAACACCATGGATTACGACCTAATTGCAGGTGTACGATCGTCTAGACTGAACAACTTCCTATATGCTATGGAGAACTGGTGGGGCTCATCAGATCCAACTTATATCCGCTCGAGAATTTTTGATTTTGACAATTGGAATAATCATGCAGAAGTTGTATTTCAACCTTATTTAATAGAGAACACATTTGACGCTAGTGTGTCTGTAGACACAAGCACGAACCATGGAAAAGAGCTTGATATTGATCTTGACAAAATCGGAGGAAGAATATCCAAGGACTTTATGTTGAAAAAGCGTCCAGAACCGTATAGAGTTACATCAGATATTACTGTAATGCCAGATGTCACATTGACAATCCAGCACGGAACAGTTCTAGAGTTCGAACCTAATGTAGGAATTCTTGTATTGGGAACTCTGAATGCCATTGGATATAAGGATTCTCAAATTGTCATGAAGCCTCGACCAGCAAAGAATCACGAATCATATACACTACTGAATAAGCGTTCTTTGGAGAATCTTATTACTCATGATTCTATACGTCTGTGTACCGCCAAAAATTGTTCGTCCAGAACCCACGAGGAAGAACTATACTCAATACACGAGGGTTTCCTAGAGTATTTTAACCATACGACTTTGCAGTGGGTTCCAATTTGTGATAAACGATTTACAGAAAGAAATGCTCAAGTGGTGTGTCGCGAACTAGGTTTTGATCCCCTAAATATATACTACGGTCACGATCGACGTATAGAATTTCATACAAACTCTCTGACTCGAATCTGGTCATGGGTACAACCCTTAGAGTGTAGAGGAGATGAAAATCGATTAGAGGATTGTACCGAACGTCTAAATGGCCAACTTTATGGAAGATTGCACGAATGCCATTGGAATGACGAGTTTGTATTTGTAAGCTGTTATGGTAACATGGAGACCGATGACTCCACATATTGGGGTGGTATACGTTTTGCTCACTCTGAATTCGAGCAAAACCTTTATGAGAACCGCGTTCATGATATCAGAACCCATGGACTAATGTCTGGCAGGGAGAGCCGCCTTGAGTTTGTTCGCATAGAAAACGCTGGAATTTTACACAATGAAAAGTCCTCGGCTATACAAGCGATCTTCAAAAACCCAACCATATCTTCAGTGACCATACTCAACTCGGCACATCATGGCATCAATCTTATATCCCCCAGTGGATCAGTCAATTTGAACTTCATTCATATAAATAATACTTTCGGAAACGGTCTTAATATAATTTCTTTGACAGGAGAGGGACGTGAAAGTGATCTGTCTAGCTTTGTTCCGCTGAAATCATTGGATCTTTCTTACCATTTGTATTCATTAGTTGATATCTGTGATCCAAATAAGGTCATAACTGTGGAGGAACGCATTTTACTATACTACAAGTATGACAACAATCCTGTGAACTGCGTAAAAATATTTAACGCGGTCTATCGGGCCAAGCCAGTGGGATTCCGTTTACTGCAATCAAATTTGTTCAATCACTCCAAGGAATACGGGCGACCGGACACTATTCAATTGTATGATGGAGACATCTACAATGTTTCATCAAAATTATTGGGGCAAGTAGAAGCGGATTCATTAAATCAAAATTCTTTCTTCAAAACCACTGGACCAACGCTCAGTATTCGCCTAATAGCTAGTGGGGCACCTGAGACACACGGATTCATTGCTGAAATAGTCACAGTACCCATTTCCGCCATTGGACTAAGTGAGTATTACTCGTACATACATATTCTCGTATAGATAAGTAATTTTTTTTATTTTGATTTAGATCGAGATGCACAACACAATCTTACATACTCTCATATAAGCCAAACTACAAAAGCAGCAGTTACCTATTCATCAGCTGGAGAAGTTTCACCCACCTTTACTATGGCATCTAATAAATTCAAAAATAACTGCCGGCAGCTTTATGGAAATTTCTCCACCTGTGAATCAGCACTTAGTGTTGATGTTCAGAACATGCAGTCTTTATTCTTTACAGTAGGTTGAAGGTTGAATTTTCTCCAGAAATCCATGTAACTTTAAAAATCTCATCTTACGAGTAGAACAACTTGGTTCGAGGTAACCAAGGAGGTCTCTTCATTCGAGCAGATTCTCGTGGCACAGCAACCTCGCTCAAAGGATTCATTAAGCATAATCTTTTCACTCAAAATCGCAATAGACCAACGCTGCACATTGAAGCTCGACAATCATCTCCTTACCAAGAAGTTATCCTCTATCGCAATTACATCGCTCAAAATGATGCAGGATTTCATGATGTTATCCGTTTGCGACAAGTGATTTCCAATTTTACTTATAACTACGTTCACAGCAATATCGGTAGTCGGATTATGGAGATTTCTGGGTTTAACAAGGTCCGACTTCCAATCTACCAGACAACGGCACATAATGGATTTTATGAGTATAAAGAAGCTTAAAAAAAACTGTGAGGAACAAGATATATTATTTTAACTACACCATTTGCAGAAATATTGCCACTAGCTATGAAGGAAGGGCTACCATTGTTGCGGGAACCGCTGGACAACAATATGTGGACAATATATTCCAAAATATCGACAACGATTACGAAATGATAACAGTCAACAATTCCAAGTATGTTTAGCGAGCTTCCTCTAAATAATTGTTCTTTTTCCAGTAGAACCGATAGATTTACTATTACTTTATTTTCTATTTTTTTATTCTTACGTTACCTTCTATTATCCTGTTGCACGCATTCCACTGTTCAACCCTTCTTAACAAATTTATAACCCAAAGCTATGACATGCAATATTGGAACAGGTAAAGTGTGTAAAATTAAGTGAAAAACACAAACATTTCGCTGTAGTATGTAATATCTCCTAGGTCGGTTTTGAATTTACAAATGCATACAAAATAGGCACAGTATTTTAAAGATGAAGTAAATAACTAATACTCCTAAACTTAAATAATGATGGTAAATAATTGCATGTGGTTGCTAAAGTTAAGCTTTAAATATGTAAAGTGTTCTCTCTGTTCAGAATTTAATTCTTAACAATATAAGGTCCTGATCTCATCAATTAAACCTGCACAGATTTCCAAAGAAATCTGTAAGTGATCAATCTTAATTTCTAAAAAGATTTTGCTAAAATATTATCAAAATCTACTAACAGCCTAGCTGTAAAAAAATCAAACAACTTGGTATCATACTCAAATGATAGATATTTTAATGTAACTATTTAGAAGATATTTGAGTTCCAAATCAGTAAAAAAAAATAGGATCAAAAGCGGAAAAAGTTGCGTCTTACAAACCATAAGAATAATAAAATATATATGTATCGTGTCTTCCAATAAGGACTTGACAACTTTTTTTTTTTAAATAAAACGCAAACCATTTGGAGATATTTCAAAAACTTTATTATCGGCTTGAAGTACAATCAAAACATTTATGAATGGAACTCGACTTCGTTCATATGGCCACCGCGGGCACGTTTGCAGCGGTCGATTCGTTGGACCCAATTTTCAACGACTCGGACACATATTTTGGCCGAAACGACGGCTATTTCGCGTTCAATGTTGGCTCTGAGCTCTTCCAACGTCGTTGGCGTGTTGGCATAAGCCAATGACTTAACGTAGCCCCACAGAAAAAAGTCAAGCGGCGTTAAACCCCACGAATGAGGCGGCCAATCGATTGGCCCATTTCTTGAGATAACACGCTCACCATACTTAATCTTCAATAAATCAATTGTAGCGTGTGCTGTGTGGCTTGTGGCATCATCCTGTTCAAATCACATGTCGTCCAAGTCCATATCTTCCAATTCAGGCCAAAAATAATCGGTGATCATGACGATAGTTATCGTCGACGAAAAAATATGGCCCTATAACGCGGCCGGCATGCAAACCGCACCAAATAATTATTTTTTGTGGATGAAGTGGTGATTGATGAAGCACATGTGGACAAATAACGCATATTTTGCTTATTGACGAACCCATTGAGCCAAAAATGAGCTTCGTCACCGAAGATGATTTTGCGATGAAATTCATCATCTTGGCGCATCTTCTCCAGAACCCAATCGTAGAAAGTACGTAGCTTCAAATGGCCCATCGGCTTCAATTCTTGAGTCAGCTTGATCTTGTATGGGTGTAAATCAAGATCCTTACGCAAAATACGCCATAATGTGGTCTGAGCGATGCCCAATTCTTGAGAACGCCGTGGAATTGACTGATTTGGATCGTTTGCTACGGGCGCCAGAACGTCAGCGATATTTTCGACACTTCGACCAACCTGTTGTCTCGATGACACGGCAACATCACATAACGAATATATAGACTCAAATTTTTGCACTAAACTTGTTATTGCCGGTCTATTAGGGCGAGAATTACGACCGAAAATTGGAGTTAACGCTCTTAAAGTTGCAGTCATCCACTCCGAATTTCGGTCGAAAATTTTTATAATTTGCAGACGTTGCTCGTTCGTGTACTTTACAATGATGAAAATTTTGAGTTTACGGAATAAATTGACACTGACAGTTTGATGATTAGTGAAAGAGTGCGTTCACAAATTAAATTCAAAGTTGTCAAGTCCATTGGAAAACGCTTTATATATAAAGGGTCTTTCATTAAGCGCTTCCTATCTTTAAATTTAAATAAAACAAAGTGTGTGTGAGATAACATCGAAATTCTTTATTCGTTTGAAAGGCCTATCGATAACATTTTGTATGGAATATAACACCGTTCAAATGTCCGCCGTGGCTTCTTTGGGTGACGCGCATCCGAAGTATGGAATTTTCCATGACTCTTGCGCATAAATCAGGCTGAATTTGACCGATGGCATGGGTTATGTTGTCTTTGAAGGCCGCTGTGGTTTGTGGCAGGTCTATGCGAACTGCTACTTCAGAAAACCCCTCAAGAAAAAGTCTAACGGGGTCAAATCTCACGATCTCAGTGGCCAGTTGACATTACCTCCACGTGAGATGACCATGCCCTCGAATCGCTCGCGCAGAACTTAAAATGTGGCGTGGACTGTGTGGCACGTAGCGTCATACTATTGAAACCACACATCGTTGGTGTCCATATCATCCAATTCAGACCAAAAGAAGTTGGTAATCATCGATCTATAGCGCTCACCGTTGACGGTGATGGCCTGGCCAACGTCGCTCTCAAAGAAATACGAGTATAGGTTGATGACGCCGCCAGCCCAAAATCCACACCAAACAGTGACTTTTTCGAGATGCATTGGACGCTCTTGGATCTCATGTGGATTGGTATCATTCCCGAAGAAGACGATTTTTCGATGAAAATTAGGGTCAGTTTGCAACTGCTGCAGAGCCCATTCAGCGAACGCACGTCATTGTCTATGGTCGTTTACCTTTATCTCCTGGGTCAGTTGAATTTTGTACGGGTGCAGGCCCAAGTCACGATGCAAAATTCGCCAAGTTGTGGTCTGCGAAAGGCCGAGTTCTTGTGAGCGACGCGAAATCGACTGCCTCGGATTCTCCTGCACACTCTCACGGACAGCGGCGATGTTTTCGCAAATCTAGCTTTTTGTCGACGTACGGGTGTCGGTTTACCGTCTAATGAACCAGTAGACTCACATTTATCCACCACACTGCGAACAGAAGCGCGCGGAATGTTGCCTGATTTTAATAAAACAATTTTATCATTTGCACATGTTGTTGAACGGTATGTCCGTCCATGGTGATTTGGCAAAACAGACTGAATAAATGACAGCCAATTTAACAGATGTAGCTTCAACAATATGGCCACTATCAACTGTCAAAGTTCAGAAGTCGTTATTGGTAGACCCTGTATTTATTTACGTTGAATCATCTTCGGAGACAACGGGGGTGTGATAAAACTACAATATATGGTGTAGATTGCAAATACACCAGGTGGTAGAGATTTTCGAGGTTTAGAGGTTTAAGAGGCAATTCCCTAAAACTGTTAATCACAGGATCTGATGACAGTAATAGCATGGATCCGACATTCTGATTCGTCGCTATGTGTGAAGATTTTCTGATATTGTATTCTCGATACGGCCTTAGATCCTTGTTTCTGGCTTCTTCGCAGAGAATGTGAATTGGTAATATGCAGTTTTTAATAATATCTGTACTATGCATAAGCAACTTGTGAACAGTCACAGGCATATAACGCCAGGGGTAAATTTGAACGTACAAATTCCTTGTCTGACTTACAAAATGTTCAAACTTTTCGGCGTCAATATCGTACCCAGATGATAAAGTGCTTAGCATATGGAATTCGAATTAAAATTAGAATATCGAATTTTTGTAAAATTTCACTATCCAATTCAGTTATTTCATGATTTAAAAAAATGCCTTGCTGTATTTCCATCGTTTGTTGAACCCATTTCTGAATTTGGTCTGTTAAATATCAAACTAATTTCTTTCTTCAATATAGCTTATATCTGAAATTTTATTTAACATTAATTTATTTAAAGATCTTAATATACACAAATCAGTGGGTCCAGATGGTATATCTCCCCTTCTTCTAAAGAGGTGTTCTTCCACGCTGACAAAACCACTTCGTAAGCTTTTTCGCCGATTTCCTTAGGACTCTTTCCGAGTAGATGGAAAGCCAAAAAAGGCGAATCTTCCTCTCTCTCTTCATACAGACAGTCATGAAAACGCTGATAAATCGTCAGCTCATGAAATATCTGGAAACACGAAAACTTCTCAATGACCGGAAATATGGTTTTCGTAGCAATAGGTCCACTGGTGATTTGATGGCATGTCTCACCGAAAAGTGGAACCAAAGCGTACATCAATCTGGCGAAAGCAAGATAGTTGCACTGGATATTTCTAAGGCATTTGACAGAGTTTGGCATCAAACTCTTTTTTCGAAAATGCGTGCATTTGGGATCGACGACTCTCTTCTTCAATGGATTAGAAATTACCTTTCGGAACGTTCAATTCAAGTTTTCATGGATGGTTTTAAGTCTGATATTCACAAAATAAATGCTGGTGCACCCAGGGCTTCGTTCTGTCTCCGAAACTCTTTTTAAATTTCATTAATAATTTCTTTTCTGCTACTTCTAATATCATGTATGGTATTCCTTTGCCGATCACTCTGCTTTTCTTATTCGTTCCCGGACTCACGTCCCTGCTATTCCGCTGTAGAATGAGATGGTCAACGTACGCTAAGCTCGTTAAATTCCGATATTAACAGCGTAACTAATTGAAGAACTATTAACAAAGTGGAATTTATTGCTTCCAAACCTCAATGCTGTCTGATATCATTAAAGCAAAACTTGAATACCCAGCCATTATCCATGAATTAAGTGCCATTCATCGTCGAAACTAAAAACACTTTCCATTCTCGGTATGTGTGTCAATAACATCTTACGTTGGAATGACCACATATTCGATGTCGCCAAAAATTCTGCGAAATGTCTAGGTTTCGTCAAGCGATGTAGGAAATAATTTCTCCCTTCTGATCTGGCCTCAATATATATGACATTAATCCGCTAAAATTGGAATAAAATGCACACTTATGGTCAAGTGCGTCTAAAACATCTCTGCACCTGCTAGATAGTTTTCGAAACCATGCGATAAAACTCATAGGTGATGTTAATACCACCATGTCAATTGACACCATCGTAATGTCTCGTATCTCACTTTGTTTCATTGCTATTTCCACCACCAGTGATTCATTGAAATCGCCAGTAACATGCTCATCCCACTTTCAGACGTACTCGTACTCTGAAATATCGTGATTCATTCCTAAGCCGAAGAACTCGCTTGTGGAATTCCCTGCCGAGCTCTCTATTTCCTAGTCATTATAACATTCAGACATTTAAAACCAACGTTCATCGGTACCTATCCTTTTTCTTTCCTCTCTAATTTTCCTTCGCCCGCGCTGTGTGCAAACATTTTAAGGGTACTTTAACCCTTTAGGTGCGCGCTACTTTAAAAAAAAAAATAAAAAAATTGTTTGGACCATTATTTCATATTAAATTTTTGACGATACATAATATAGAAGATCTGATGTTACCAGAGGATAAAAACTTAATGTCTATCGATGAGTTTGAAGGTATTATATCTACTCTAAGTCCACGAAAATCTACCGGATTTGATCGCATTAGAAATATTTATCAAAAAACAAAACCTTCCGAAATTGAGTCTTAAAATATTGAATTATGACGAAGATATCACGGTGGTACTCGCCCCAATATCAATGTTAAAATAAGTTTGAGACCTACACATTAGTTTGTATTTGTGAACAATTACTAAATTATTGTCCTGCAAATTGATTTGTCTTTATACACCGAGAACAAACATCAACGGTTTGCTTTGTTCTATTTGTAAACGAATTTAACTCCAAAAAATTATATCAGTCCTTAAGCCTAGTAGACCTTCAAATATTCCTTTAAACTACCGCCCCATAAAGCAAATGCTTCGAAAAAGTTATAAAGAACAAACTTATGCTCGATATTGAAGATTAAAAAAAAACCTTCCAGCACTTTCTATAAAGTTTTCAGAATCAAAAAACATATGCTCAGCTAATTTTCCGTAGGATAAAGTACTGATATGTTTCTCTTAGATATTGAGAAGGCTTTTAACACTATGTGGCATAATTGTCAGATCTATTAAATGCATCAGTCTGGGTTTTCATTTCATCTGATCAAAATTATTCAATCCCTTTTAGCGGTAAGCAGTTTTAAAGTCCTTGTGAATCAAACCATCTCCGACATTCAATCAATTCCTGCGGGTGTGCCCCAAGAGTCAGTGTTAGGTCCAGTTGTCTACAACATATATTATAAAGGGTGTTCCGAAACTCAACGTCAAGCGGGCACCGGGTTATACCAAAAACTCATTGTCAATGTCATCTTTTTCGAATGAACATGCCCATTTACTGACAATAAGTTTTCAAAAGTTATATTCTGTGCAGAAGCTAATGGTGTCACTCTTATATGTAATAAACTTTGTAGCCTTATTGTTATAACAATTAATTTTCGATTTGTATAAATCATAATAAGAATGATATACGAGTAAATTGTGTCCTAAATCTAATGACTGTTTGACAGTTAAATTATACCTGTGCTTCGTTAAGTTAGAATACAATCTATGAAGTAGGCCAGTGCTTCTTCATTAGAAAAGGGATGACTTCCAGAATTATTTATCCTAAGCTTCTTCATTTGAGTGCCTTCTTTTGAAGAGGATGGCGTAAGGTCCCATAATATGATAGCAACATCACTCTTACCCGCGTCTCTCACAGCTTCTTCAGCAAATGCCAATTAGCCTAATTCGTTTCTAACAAATGAACAGTATTTTCGCTTGGACATACTTTTATTTTAAATAAATATATTGTATTAGTTAACTTAGCTAAACAGTTACCATGGGCCTTGTACCATTTGCTTGTTGTTGGTAGTTCGCCCCACTGTGATAGAATAAAAAAATAAAGAAATTTTTATCGTTTTTCTCTGAATTCATAAAAGCTCCTTTCGATATAAATACTCGTATCATGTTTCTTACTTTACTTTTATCTTGGATGACGCTACAGTCCGAGGCGGATCAAACCTCTTCATCTTGTCCGTTTATAAGCTAGATGACTTCAGTTGCACACGCCGAGTGAATTGTTATCAGTTTCTCATAGTTCATTCTTCGCTGTAGAGAAGGATTGGGATGTTGGGGTACAAAACACCGTCAGTAAGTCATTTTAATTGTTCGAGGAATTACTTTGCCTTCTTAGACAAAAATTAACAAGGGCTATTCTTCGTCTAATCCCAACGCTTGTGTCGCTGTCAAAATTAATAGCGGTGCCTGAATAGACAAAGTTCTTAAATAACTCAAAGTTATAATCGTCTAAAGTGACGTTCTATCCATTTCGGGCATTTTGAATATGATAGCTTCAGTTTGGACGTTTCGACCACAAGACCCATATTTGCTACTCATGAACGCGTTATTGACATCACCTTACGTTCTTCCGATTATGTCAGAATCATGGACGTATGCGAGAATTGACTTTTGAATGGTTTTTTTTTTTTTTTTTTTTTTGGTTGCGCCAATGGATGTGGTAATCTGCCACCAACATGCACGATTCGCAACACCCGAATGTTCGATGCCAGGAGTGCGCCTACGTACTAATCCACACCCTTACGACCTTCAACCGCTCTCCCCGCGCGACTGCCGTTAGGTATTACTTCGCGGCGCTGGTTAGGAATTATGCTCTATTCTACGAGGCCGCCTCTTGAGCTCTTCTTAGGGCTTCTGCTCTTCGCAGCGCGTACTGTACACGCACTATAAATGAGCAGATCTCCATCCACTTGTCCTCTGACTGCGTCATGTGACTAATGAGATTTTCTGGACTTGGCAGATTTACCCTTTCTTCTGCAAAGCGTCTGCAGTAGAACACTGCATGCAACGCATCCTCTTCCTCATTTTGGCATTCTGGGCACTGCGGCGAACTATCGTGTCCAAATCTGTGGAGGTATTTCCGGTAACCGCCGTGCCCAGACAGGAAGTGTGTGATAGGTAGTTACAGTTCCCCCATGATCTCTTTGTCCATGTTTCTATGATGGGAATAAGCTTGTACGTCCACCTGCCTTTTGTGGAACGGTCCCACCTGGTTTGCCACAGCATTGCGGATGCTGCCTTTTCTTCTTCCTTGACCCTCTTTGTCTCTTGCCGGTTCGATGATCGCCTAAGATACACCCTCTTCATCTCATCCGCGAGGATGTCTATCGGGATCATGCCAGCTAAAACACAGGCTGCATCATAGGAGATTGTACAGAATCCACTGATCACTCTGATTGCACAGAGCCTGTGAGCTGATACTAACTCTCTCCTACACTCGTTTGTCACCAGCGCACCCGCCCATATAGGAGCAGCGTATAGAAGTACCGAGCTGACCACTCTGGTCAGCAAGATCCTTCGGGCGTATCCAGGTCCGCCGATGTTCGGTAGCATTCGGGCGAGTGCCGCCTGCATCAGCGATGCTTTCTTAGTAGCGTACTCGACGTGGGTTTTAAAGCGCAGCCGATTGTCGATCATGACTCCAAGGTACCTTAAGGATTCTTTGGATCTAATTGTCTGGTTTCCGACGCGGAAGTTCGCGTATTCCGCCGCCTTGCGACTGGTTATTAGTACAGCTTCAGTCTTGTGTGCAGCTACTTCCAGACCCGTAGACTCCAGCCATTCCTTTATCTTTGAAACTGCCTCGTCTGTGGCAGACTCCACCTCGTGGATGTGCTTGGCTACTGTAACCACTGCTATGTCTTCAGCGAAGCCAATAACCTTGACTCCCTCAGGCAGGGTTAGTCGCAGAACTCCGTCGTACATAATATTCCATAGGAGAGGTCCAAGGACCGACACTTGTGGGACTCCCGCGGAAACACTGTAGTGTACCGCACCAAAGTACCGTATGGTTCTTTAACCTCCTGTTACTGAAGTAGTCCGTGACTATCCTCAAGAGGTAGTATGGTGTATCCATCCTGGCCAAGGATCTCCTAATAAACGACCAGTTCGCCGAGTTGAACGCGTTTTTGACGTCGAGCGTTACTACTGCGCAGTATCTTTTTGTCCCCCATTTCCATCTTTTCCCTTGTATTGCTTCAGTTGCTGTGTCTACTACCGCCTTTATTGCATCGATGTAGAACGAGATTTTCTGAAGCCGTACTGGTGATCTGACAGCGCTCCGTTTTCCTCCGCCACCGCCAGCAGTCTGTTGTATATAATACGCTCTAGGATCTTACCTAGAGTATCAAGCAGACATATTGGGCGATACGATGATGGTTCTCCGGGTGGCTTATTGCCCTTTTGAAGCAGCACTAGGTGTTGTAGCTTCCATGGCGTAGGGAATATCCCCTCCTCTAGACACCTTTGCATCGTCGCTAAGAAGATGTCCGGTCTCGTCTTGATGGCCATCTTTAATGCCTTATTCGGTATGCCATCTGGTCCAGGTGCTTTGGTGTCTCCAATTTTTTTGCAGGCAGCAAAAAGTTCTTCCGACGTGATGGCCGGGATATCTTCCATATTGGTCTCCCTTGTGATGGTGACCATAGTAGTTGGTCTATGCGGGAATAGGTGCTCTACTATAGTCCTTAGCATTGCAGGGTAGGTTAGTTGTGGGGACCTGTTGCCTTTGAGCTTCTTCATCACCACCCTATACGCTAAGCCCCAGGGGTCTAGGTTAGCCTCGTCGCAGAGCTGTCTAAAACTCCTTGACTTACTCTTTTTAATGGCACTTTCCAGTTCCCGTCTCGCCAGTTTAAAGTTGGTTAGTCGTTCTTGGAAATCTTCTCTTCCTCTGGATCTCTGAGATCTTCGTCGTGCTTGTAGACACTTCGTTCTGAGCTGTTTAATCTCGTCGGTCCACCAGTAGCAAGGCTACTTTTGAAAGGTTGTCTCGGGGTTAACGTGTAAAGCATTTTTTTAAGAACGATGCTAAGCAAATAGCATGATAGTAGGTTATCTTGTCTAAATTAATCTTTTATAATGAAGACCCCAGTAAGTCTTTCCAGTGTACATTTTCCATCCGTTATCCGTTATACGGATACCAAAAATTCTGTTTAGCTCGTCTCTATAAACCGCAGCCTTTAAATCGATAAAAAAAATATGATGTATACAGATTGGAAATTCAAGAGCCTTCGCCAAAATTTGCTGTAGTCTGTAAATTTGGTCGGTTGGTGACTTTACTCGAAAACTACACTAGCTTCACGCAAACACACACAGTTTAACAAATGGGACCTTGTAGACGATATTGACCAGATGTGAACCTCTGAATTTGGCCCAGTTTAAGCGTTCTTTTTTGTATACATTTCTCTACGTCTGCAGGGGCTTTGTTACACTTAAGTTTATGGATATATGGCCAGCTATACTTCATCAAGTTGGTCGGAATTACTTTTCATCACCGTTTAGATTGGATTATTAATCTTAAATGGTTAAAGCCGATTTTCTTATTTAATTTGTTTTCAGCTTTACTGGTACATATGTACATATGTTCACTAGATCGAGTTTGCAAGGATAGGTTTCTGCGATAGCATATGCCTGTTTCCGAAGACTATTTTTCTTTCATCCGATCTCTTCAGATCGACTTAGGGGCGGAGGAAACCCGGCACATCAGAAGACACGTCTCATATGGCTTTTTGGCAGCGCTGCCACTATCGTTTTCTGAATATTGTGATGTGAGAAACGCATACGTGCCGATGTTTCCTCTCGCCGAAAAGTCTACTTATCTGAGTCTCTCAGCAGAGGTGGTGTCATGCGAATTATATTTTACAACAGTACCAGCGAAGATGCAGCCATTCTCTAGCCCTACACTAGAATTACCAAGGACAAGCGTTATGACTAAGAGACATATAGAAGCTATTTTTGGTGGTAGCATGCACCAATGTTGGACTGGTATTAGAATGGACTGGTATTTCATAATTCAGTTGCCCACAATTTAAAACTTATTGCCGAAGTCTAGCTCCAATATTAAATCCGCATGTTAACAATCGCTGATTTTGCTATCGCTACCAATCCCTAATTTTAAGAGCACTGAGAATCACCAGATTAACCTCCTCAGTCTCTACTCTGATATGGCAGTTCTTCCATTCACCACAAAAATCGAAAACGAAAATTTATTTATTTATTTATTTGTCTAAATAATTTATAAAATATTTAAATTGAAGACTTCAGGGCAGCAAGGCCATTTGAAGTCGTTTTTGATTTGAATAAACAAAAGAGGAACAAAAAAACATTTACAATTTAGAGTTCTACTTTGATTATTTTAACAAAAGTGCTACGTTAATTTATATATCACTGAATTTATTATGAAGTGTTGTGGCTGATTTGATGTGCTGGATTGACTCAATGCTTTGTGGATTTAATAATTCAGCCAGTTGCTGTTCGTTGCTTAAAACATCGTCTTCATTAGTTATTTTCGATACAGGACACTCTACCAGGATATGCCAGATGGAAAGTTCTACCTGACAGAAATTGCATTTTTCTGGAGCATCTCTTGTGTAGTAGTGCCTACTAGTGAAGAGTGTTTTTCCCAACCTTATGCGTAGCAGTTTAATGCAGTTTTCTCTGCTTAGGTTTTTGTTGTATGGGGTGCGTTTGTGATGTGACTGGAATGTACGCAAAAATGTTTGACTATTTTCCCACGAGGAAGCTATCTCTTTGTCTAAGGCTGCTTTAAAGTATTTTTTGATGGTGTGAGTTGAATTTGGGATCTCCACTGTAAGTGGGAGGTTAAATGTTTCTTTAGCAGCGGTGTCTGCATCATGGTTGCCCTTGATACCCACATGGCCTGGTACCCAAGCCAAGATGATACGAGTATCTTTGCATGAGTAAAGCACGCTTCTAATATTTTCTAATGATGCAGATTTATTGAACTCACTTTTTAGGCCCATTAGTATGCTAAGGTTATCCGTGAATATCAGTTTCTTTCCCGGGCGGTTTTTAGCTAGGTTCAGACATTTTTCGACACCAGTTAGTTCTGATATATAGGATCCGGTCAGCTCGGGAAGTAGTCCTTGATGGATTGTTTTCGTTCTATCACTAGAAATTAATTCCACTACTGCATATGACGAGTTAGAATCCTTAAATGATCCATCCGTATAGAAGATTTGATCTGCTTGAATCTCGGCAATCATCTCGTTATGGAGCGCTTTGTATTCTTGATCAGTTGTGTCTTTTTTCCTGTGGTTGGCTAAGCTACTCGTATTATTGATTGGGAGCGTATTTCTTTTCCAAGGTGGTGGAGAATTCAATGTTAGCGAGTCGTTGGCTGTGACTGAACTTGGAAGACAAACTTCTATCGATGACAATAAGGACGCCATATTACGTATTGCGGAAATAGTGCCCTTCCGAGGTTTTTCCATCATAAGTGCTTCCTTTGTTGCAGTATGGAGTGGGTGCAATGAGTTTCCCAGAGCTTTGCTTATAAGACCTACGGATCTTATCCTTCCAAGCTGTACAAAAAGTAGGTAGTCAGCTTCTCTTCGAAGCGCTATTATTGGCGAAGTTTTTAGAGCGCCTGTTGCTGTGCGAAAGCATTGGGTAATAGCAGCGTTGACACTTTCAACGTTTTTCTTGGTGGTCCACATGAAGGTCGTCAAACCATGTTGGAGAGATCCCATTACCAGGGTTTTAACTAGTAGGATGGCGGTCTCAATGTGGGGTCCTTTCCTTTTTGAGCCAATCATTTTCAGGGCATTATTGCGTAGTTTAAGTTGATTTATTGTCTTTTTTATTTGCAAATTCCATTTTAGATTTCCAGAAAACAGAACACCGAGTATCATCAGCTCTCTTTTGAGTGGAATTGTGACATTCCGCAGGGTCAGGGGTGAACATATGCATTTTCTTTTTCTACAAATGTGGATGGCTTCTATTTTGTTTGATGGGACAGAAGCTCCCCTTTCTTGCGCCCACTGAAATATTGCTAAGTCCGTAGTCTCCAACAGTTGGTTGACGTTGTTTGGGTCTCCTGATGCTAGTGTATAAATGTTGTCTGCGTAAACACCGATAAACTGTAAGCCATATTCGGGGCTAGCAAGCCGACGTATTAATGAGCCGATATAGGCATTGTAAATGATTACTGAGAGTGGAGAGCCTTGTGGGACACCATTCTCTAGTTGGACTATAGAGGACATAAAGCCATCCACATTTACCTGAAATATTCTTCCTGACATAAAAGATCTAACAATCTTTAAGATTTTATTCGGAATTCCCCATGCATGAAGTTGTTTGATTGCAGCGATAAGTGTCACCTATCAAAAGCCTTTTCAAGGTCAGCCGACATAATAACACTATGTTTTCGTATAGATAGATTTTCCATAACTCTGCGAAGGTGTTGGCTATTATTTCTGGATCATTGATCAGTGTTTGGTTTGATAGCATATGGGGGAAGTTTTGTGGCGGCTTTGAAGATCGAAGTGATTTTATTCTATTCCATAATGTTTTGAGATCTAACGTTGGGTCCATTGTGTTCACAAAATTTTCCCACGATGTCCTCTTTGACTGTATTGATTCCCTTCGAAATTTTGCAAAAGCTTTTCTATAAGCAATGCAATTTTGTGTGGTGGGGTTTCTACCTAGTTTTACCCAAGTTTTGTTTTTTTCATCACGAAATTTAGCAATATCTTGTGTAAACCATACTGGATTTCTTTTGTTAAAATTCGGAATTTTCGTGGTTGGTATGCATTTAGCTGCGGTGGCTCTTATGATTTTTTTTACTTTGGCAGCTTCCTGGTTGGTATTGGAAGAGACCGGTGTTTCAAGTGATATTTTACACGAAGTTGATTTAAATAAATCCCAGTTTGCTAACTCCTCCTTAAATCTGACACCCATTTTTTTTTTACAGTTTGTTCCTGGTGTTCGAATTATTATAGGCATATGATCGTTACCCGTATCTACTACCTCCCACTGTAGGGAAGGTGCGATGTCTTCGGATGCGAAGGTGACGTCAACGGCTGTGTACGTATTTTTGGTGCTGAGCAGCGTAGGTGTTCCATCGTTAAGGATTACTAGACTATGCTCGTTTGCAAATTCTTCAAAAATGGTGCCTAGGGAATTTGTTGCATTGGAACCCCAAAGAGTGTTGGCAGCATTAATGTCTCCTAAAATAATGTGGTGGCTATTATAAGTGAAAGGAATTTCATTGAGAATATCAGGCGTTACTGAGACTTCATGTTCTCTATAAATATTTGTTATAATCAGGGGTTTTTTCGTTCATATTGTTATTGTTTGATAGAGCAGGTTAGAAGTGGATAAATTATGTGAAGTGACGGGTATATTGTTCTTAACAAGAATACCTATACCTGACTTGGAATACTGATAAGCTTTGTTGTGGGGAAAACTCTGGTAGTTTTTCATGTTAAAAAATTTGAGACTTTTGGCGATTATATGTGTTTCTTGTAGTGCTATTATGTCTGGGTTGTGCTTAGCGATTAACAGTTCTAGGGCATATTTGATATTGATATAGCCTTGTAGGTTCCATTGGAGGATTAAGAGATCAATTTCCAACGGAGCCATTATTAATGTATATTATTTTCTTTGGAGGAGTGTTTTGGTGTGTTATTGATTTTTTTTCGAGTGATTTCGAATGAGTGAGAAATAGATTGTTTGAGAGGTTTTGTTGTTGACTATTATCGTGCATGGTTGTAGAGAGATCGCAGTTGGTCCCAGTCTCTACATCCATTGAGGCAAGTTCTTTTGACGTTGATGGTTCGAAATTGCGGGTTTCTTTGGTCATTGTTGATTGATTACTGTTGTTAATGTTTTCTTGTTGTTGGTTTTGTTTGAGCTTAGGTTGCGAGGTTTGTTTGATTGTGATGGGGTTTGTTGGGTTCGTAGAGAGTTTGATCGGATGCTGAGCGAACTTGTTAGAAGTTGTGTTATACGAGTATTGTTCGGTTTGTGGTTGTAATTCGGTTCGGAACTGTGTTTCGCTGTTTTGGAGCTGGAAGTTGGTGCAAAGTAGGGTTGTCTTTATAAATTTGCCAGGCTTCTCTGACAGTACAGCGCCGATCAGCTTTAATTTTGTTCACCGATTTGTGTCGAAGAAACGCTGGGCATCCGGGGTCGTATGACGTGTGAGTTTCTACGTTGCAATTCGCACAGAAAATTCGTGGGCAGGTATCATGCGGAGGTGGGAGGCAGCATTCCTTACACAATGCCTAGTTGTTGCAGCGATTTTTCGTGTTGCCAAGTTTTTGGCAAAAAATACAGCGCATTGGATTTGGGATAAATTCCTCAACTTTGCAATTGAGCCAGCCAATTTTGCTTTCATTTGGTCGTCGAATCAGATCAAACGTAATTATTGCTGCTCCTGGGGGTATGAGGTTACCGTTTTCTTTTTTCATCATTTTTCTGACTTCGGTAACCTTGAATTTCTTGAGCTCAGATAAAAGTTCTTCTTCTAATATGTCAATAATATATGTAGAATATATTCTGCCCTGAATTGAGTAGAGATTTGCATGATAGGTTATTTTTACAGGAATCAAGTCGATGAGCTTAGCTTTCAGGAATTTTTCAGCTATTTGCAAGTTAAGAACTTTTACCAGTAAGTCGCCTGATTTCATAGCTTTGACCTCTAGCAATTATTTTGATATGAATTCCAGACCGCGATTTATCTGGAAGGGGTTGTACGAAGAAATTGGTCGTAAGGTCGCTCCTATTTTTTCGGTACCAGAAATTACAATAAAGCGAGGAAGGTTGTTATCGTTGTTAATTGTAGGTAAAGGCACATATTCTGTTTCATGGCATTTTATTTTTTATTTTTTTTATTCCGGCCTAACACAAACTCAGATTGGAGAAGGTTAAACCGGTTACTGTCTAGAGGGGGTGTCCCCCCGTCCATTTTAAATTAATCGTATCCAGTTGTAGATGTCTATACTCAGTTGTCAAAGGTTGATGAGAATTTAAATCTTTGAATCACTTACCCCGAGGAGTGAGTGAAGGAGAAGATTATAGACGAAAAAAAAAAGAAAGAATCACTACAAAAAAATTCTTTGCACAATACACGTCTGAACGAAGCAATTGCTTGACAATAACTGAGAAAAAAAAAACGAAAATGTGATATCTTTACGTTTTAAGGTGTCTATTGACACCCGGTAAAGTGCTTTCAGCGCCCCTTGGTGGCATTTTTTGTACCTCCACGACTGGACAGATTTTGGCTGGGAGCAAAATCATATGTAAAGTTTAATTTCGGTGTGGAACAAAATAAATAAATTTGTTAAAGAATTTATTTTTGTCTGATCAGAATAAAGTTGAAATGTCGAGAAAAAATACGCGAGTTTCGAAATAAGTGCTTGTGAAGTGTGTAGATGGGTTAATTTGAATAGAATCGTGCTTTAAAAAATGTAAACAAAGCACTTGTGAAGCACGAACAAATTGCTGTGTTGTTACTTTTCTATTAAATATTTAGTGAATACTGTGTAATATAGTGTCTTTTTGTTAAATATATGGTTAAACAAATCAATAAAATAGTGAAATGCTGCTGAAAATTCGCATAGTTGGAATACTACACATGTGTATGTACATGCATATACTCATAGCAGAATATTTTAAAAGGACTATTTCGTTTGGTGAAAATGAAAGAATACTGAAAGCTGGTTGCAATTACTCTCTTGCACTTGATCCTGTTTCAATTATAACTTAAAAACCAAACCAATTTGCACCAACTTTTCAGTTTCACCAGCGGAAACATTCCCCTTGAAATAATATTGCTGTAACATTAATAGGATTCCATCTATGAAAACTTTAAGTTGCATTTCACTGTCTTTATTGACTTGTGTAACAATATATTAAATAAACACTTTATATTATTCACTACGAACTTAATATTGAATAAAGAAATAACAAGAAAAACAGTTTCTTCGCGTTTAACAAATGCTTTGTTTACATTTTTTAAAGCACGATTCTATTTAAACTATCCCATCTAAACACTTCACAAGCACTTATTTCGAAACTCGTGTATCTTTTCTCAACATTTTAAGCCAACACGTATTTGAAAACAAAAATTTCTTTAACAAAATTAATAATATTATTCCGTACCGAATTTTCACTTTTCATACGAATTTGCTCGGGCCAACGATCTGTCAGAAATTTATATAGTCGATATAGTACAAAAAATTTCCGCAAGAATTTTCGTTCCGGGTGTCAATAGTGTTTCTAGACAGGGTTTGAGTGCTTGAGCATGTCCATATATCCATACCATATGTGTCAACTGTTTTGGCTTACGATAACGATTTGAATTTTTATACAGAATCGCGGCCATTAGATTTTGACCAAAATCCGTTGATGAGTTTTTAAGTTATTGAAAAAACCCGTATGCAAAATACAATAATTTTTTTCTTAAAAATAGAGAAACTTTTCGAACTTTTTGCAGTGCTAATCGAAATGTTTTAACATAGCACATATTTAACGCAAATATAAAAAAAAATCAAGCCTGACTTATCTGAGTTATTCAACCGTCAATGCATTACTAACTACGATTTCGTAAATATAGGAAGTCTCAGATCTGATCGTTCAAACTTTTATGGTTGATAGGTTCTGGTGAAATAAAAATAACAAATTATGAGCACATGACAGTGAGGGCACCCCATTTTTAATTTTTTTAAATAGAAAAAGGTTAAAAGACGTCTTTTTTTTCGTTTTTTCAAAAACAAGTTATTCAGGAATGTATTTTACTTCATTGGCTAAAACTGTTTGCAAGCGTTTTGGAAACTTATCCAATTAGTTGGAAAGTAAGTTCTCGCTCCGAGATCGGAATAGGTGGCCTTTCCGGATCAACTTGTCCTAAATATGCTATTAGATATGGAATACCAAAAACTATTGGAGAATGCTATAGTCGGCTAATTCATTTATTGTGGAGTAGGTATCGCAATAGCTTTTTCGCCGTAAGAGTGCAGATATTAATGGAACAACACACAATTCTGAATTGAGTATAAAAAATAGAAATATATAGTATAGGACTTACTTACATAGAATGCGACTATGCAATTTATTTATTATGAACCTCTTTTAAATTAGATTTGAAATAATTGTTTGAACGAATAATACAACAAGCATGTACATAGATATGAATGAATATAAACTAAAACCGAAATGTTTGTGTTATTTCTAGTTATTAATATCAAATGTACTTTTAATTAGCCACAAATAGCCAAGAAGTTTGTCAGATAAATTGATTTCTTATTCTCATAAATTTAGCACAATTGAATTGTGGAAATCGAAGGTAGATGCAAGACATAACTATTGGAGTTTCAACCAAACAATTTCCGTGGCATCTCGAATTCGTGATAAATCAGGTTTGTTCCACAACTAATTTTATCTCATTTCAATTGTTAATTTGGTTTTTCTTCGCTCTAGATGATCCGTATTTACTTGAAGTAGAAGCAGTGCCTTTCCAGATGAATAACGAAACTATTCTCGATGGCAAATGCCCACCCAGTTGGTCATTAGTAATGGACACATGTTTCATTTACATTGGTGCACCAATGCCTTTCCGGGAGGCAAGAGATTTTTGTCGTTCGGAAAATGCAACAATGCCATTTATTCGTACTGATAGTGCTACGCTTTGGTCATATCTTCAGAGTCAAATGCAGCATTTAAAGTAATATCATATGATTATGAATTATAAATTAACTAAATTGTTATACACCTTTCGAATTTTCGAAGGTATCCGGAGAAGGTATGGGTACAAGACTACAATTACATAGATAAATGTACTAGTTTCATATTCCGAGGAGTTGAGGTGGAAGAATGTGAACAGGAGCTAGGCTTTATTTGTGAGACTGACCCTAAGGTATGGCCAATCATAAGATTTTGAGAAATACCCAACTATTTCGAAACAAACGTTTTTTTTTAAGGTTGTAATCGATCCACTATCTTGGAGAGCTGATGTGTTCGCTATTAGTATAATTTCGGCTTTCATTTTGGCTATTATACTTCTAATTCTCATAGCAATATGCTGGTATGCCAAATCGAAACATCGTCACGTGCAAAGACTGCAAAGAAGACACAGTATACGACAGAGTTTAAGGAGCTTGAACGGCATAGACCCTCAAGGCTCATTGAGGCGTCGCAATTTTGTATGAATTTTTTATTTGTTTTACATTTTTTTTAATTTCTATTTTAATTTTGTTTTTCTTGATTTTCTTATTTTTTGTTCACTTATTTGTTTGTTTTCTACAAAAAACAACAACAAAAATGAACATAAACAGAACGTGTCATCATCTACAGCAACATTGACAAGAAACACAGCTCCTGATTATAAAAAGATGGACTCAAATGGATCAATCGACTCAATGGACAAAAGTGTATTGAGCTCTAATGCCAGTTTTGATACGTATGAAGGCCCCAGCTCGAGCGCTAAGGACCACTTCAATCAGCCAACTGATAATCCAAATATTCAGACTCCATACAAACTCAAAGAATACCCAATGAAAGCCGCACCAAGCAACTATGGAAATGAACCAAAATTAGCGACTATCGGCTCAGCAAGAGGAACTAACAAAGCAATTTATGTTCAAAATCCGGAGAACTTTGAATTATCTTTTCGAAACGAGGGTTTCCGGGATAATTCAACATTTTCCACAAGAAACAACTCGATAACCGCAAGTTTAGCTGAAGACTCACCTATCATACATCACACTGATGCGACTGATACAGACGATGTGACATCTGATTACTATGGTAATGCCAGCACGTTACCTTTACGGACTCATAATGAAAGTCTTGCATTTTTAAACGAACTTAAGCACAATCTTCCTGAATACAAGTCAGAAGAAAAAGAACAAAGCCATAGTAGCTTTTTAGCACGACCACCCGAAATGCATCATTCATCCAATCAGTCACAATCGAGTACGCTACCGTATGAGGAAAAAATAGACAACTTTAATTTTACCCCCGTCGATTACAACCACAAGAAAGATCCACAAAACATTGTCAGAGAGAACGCTCCCAATAATCCGGCTGACATTCGAAGACCGGATTCATATTATACTGCAGTACGAAGTAGCAAAGCGCCACCTCAACTCACCCAACCGTCCATTCATCATCAAAGAGAGGCGAATAAACGCCCTAAGACTGTTTATCAAACTGCCGATCAAGAGCCAGGCTCTAGTTCCTACTTGCGATCCAAATCAGAAGCACTGCTCGAAACGAACTTCGACGACGAGGGTTCCAGCAGTCTTATGAATCCGCTCCAACCGGACAATCGCAGCCACAGTCAGCCCCTGGAGACTGATATGTAGCCTGTAATTAGTTATAAAATTTGTACATAGACAATCGATCGAAATTTTTCATTTCCGAAACGAACATTACATAGTATTATGTATATTTAAATTTGTTGTAAAACTGCTTTTCTAAAAAAAATTCTTTTACACGAACCCATACATGTACGATTAAAATAATTTTTTTTTTACGAAAATATATATATTTTTAAATTAAATTAGTTGTTAGTATAATTATAATTAAAGTTAATAAAACAAAACTTAAATGTTAATAAATGCAATTAGAAATTGTCATTTTTGTTTTTAGTTTACCCGCACACGGACACGGAACCGTTTAATTTCCTCGTTGTTTCTCTTAAGACTTTAGAGTTTCAAGATATTGCACCTATCATTCTTAGAAACTTACTTTGATAGAGAATTATATGATTTTATGTGATTATATCATATTTCCTGGCGATTTTAATCTTCTTCATCTCCTATGGACTCAGTATCTCAGTGATGAATCTTATCTCGTTGCTTCAAATGATGTTTCAGAAAAGGAAATACTCTTTACTGACTGCCTTTCCAACTCAGGCCTGGTATTTCGAAAAACATGGGTAGGCAATTAGACCTGATCTTTACATCGGATGCTATAATGATGATCTGATGCCCCAACTCATTCAATAGCCGCTACCACCGAAGCCCCCGTTCAATCCCGTCCCAAAACCATTGCCAATAATGAGGGCTTTTGGGATATCCTGGACTCTCCCAGAATGGACCAACAGAATTCAAAAATTAAATAGAATGAATTTTGAAGCCATCAAAAAACCGGAACTGTCTACTTTCTTCCTCCAAGCTGCCCCACGTCACGCAAGCCCGTCCTGGATCAAAGCCCTTTTTAGGAGTAAATTCGGTATACAAGACGTCAAATGTAAACAAATTGGCAAAGTCAAGAGCAAAAACGGCCAGTGTTTTGAAATACGTATACCCACTAAATACGATTGGATGTTCAAATCATCGGACGGCATACCAATAACGGAAAAGATGGTCATCACCCAACGGAAGGATATGGTAGATAATAAGTTTACTAATAAAAGAAAAGGTAGCTCGAACAATTCTGCCCTATCCCATCAACATCCCGACTCAAACTGGTCATTTAAGACCCATATCTTTCCAAGATTCTCCTCACTCACAACACCAGAGTCGCGACACCAAATCCTCTCCCTCCCCTCACCAAATCTTTAAAGCCGCTTCAAAACAGAGTTTCATTTAACCTTGCTCCTGCGCCTTCTACCCAAGTTCCAACTAACAATACCCCATCCGACAAATATCCTAATTTCATTAGCTCCCATATACTAAACCCAACCACCCATTCCTCATCTTCATCTATCAATCCACCTGATCCAACCCCCCTCACTAGTCAAGATTCTAGTTCCGGGGTGCTTAACCAACCTGTCCGTTCATCATCCGCTCGTGACCCACTCCTTCCACCAACTGTCAAACTCACTAAAAAATTTTCTGATATGAATGATGACAGTCGTTATGTAGTATCTCGTTTGAGAGACCGCCGCATTTATGAAAATGTTCGGCTGTACCTTGCCTACTTGCACGACAAACCCAACTCCGTTTGCATTGATGGCATAACCAAAACCAACATTATGGTTTCGATTCAACGAGAAGGTCTTCCTATTAAGCCAGTGTAATTGATGCAAATTTTCGTTCGCTACCATGAGAGTTTCGACATCTCTTCCGACGAAGTTCATAATGATCTTTCTTCTCTGTTTTCGCATGTTAGCTCCAATCATCTTTCCCATTTGCAAAGAACTCGTTCAAATTTTAAAAACTATTATAGTTCCTAACAAACTGAATTCTGTATCCTGCAGTCCACAATGCCTGTCCATTTACTACCAAAATGTAAGAGGTTTGCTCTCTAAAATATCCTCGGTATATCTCAATTCTCAAAAGTTTCCCTATCACCTAATTGCTCTTACTGAAACAAATCTAATTCCAGACATTAAAAACCATGAGCTGTTTCCTCCAAATTTCAACGTTTTCCAAAAAGATGGATTTGAAAGAGCTGATAATCCTTATGGCCGCGGTGTTTTACTAGCAATCCGGAACTGCTTTCACGCAGCTCCTGTCGATATTCCCCACACTGACAACTTTGAGTTAGTATGTGCCAATATTACGCTCCCCAAACGATGTCTTTGCGTACTTTGTTGCTACATTCACCCATCTCAACCCATTGAGTCTTATCAACCTGTAGTAGGAGATTTCAACCTCCCTCACCTTATATGGGAACCTTCCGATGATTCGTCTCATTTTGTCTCTCTTAATTCGACCTCTGAAATAGAAATATTGATGGTGGACTGCCTAACCAACTCAAGTCTGCATCAGATTAGTGGAATACCTAATACAATGAACAGACAACTCGGCCTTGTCTTCACATCCGATTCAGATAACTGTGTCGTTTATAGGAGTGATCATCTTCTTTCTACCCTAGACCGCCTTCATCCCCCCTTGTCAATTATATATTCATATGAAAATGGCAACACATGTGTCGATTCGGAAAATTCATTTTCATTTGACTTCCGAAGAACCGACTTTAACAAACTTAAAAACCTCATCAGCAACATTAACTTTGGCTTTATTGCTGAGACAACTAACATTGATCTTGCCCTATCAACGTTCTATTCGTTAATTTTCTCATGCTTTGCCCAATCGGTTCCGTATAGCTTCCGAAAGGACTGCATATCTGTTCCTCCCTGGTACAACAATGAGTTGCGGAGAGAGCGTAATAACAGAAACAAGTTGTGGCACAAATTCTTAAGAACTCGATCTGATTCCGACTACAGTAATTATCGATCGGTATTTAATCGTTTTTCTGAACTTTGTGAGTCTCTTTACCTTGAGTACCTCTACCGCATGCAATTTAGCTTAGTCTCGGAACCTAAACGCTTCTACCAGTTTATTAATACCAAAAGAAAGTCAGACGGCTACCCACCTACTCTTAAATTTCTTAGTGAATCTTCTGCCGACCCAAAACCATTGCAAATTTCTTTGCCTCTCATTTTAACAAATCCTTTTCTAAGAAAACAGCTGAACCCGATCCTAGCTACTTTAGCTATATGAGAAACTATCCTGAGACGTCAGCCATTTCACTAAATATAACAACAACTTTGGTATCTGAAAACATTACCAAACTTAAAGATGATTTCTCGTCCGGCCCTGATGGAATTCCGGCTATTGTAATAAAAGAGTGTGTTGCCCATCTCGGTCCTCCTCTTGCTGCCCTATTTAACTTGTCTGTCTCAACAGGTACTTTCCCTTTCCTGTGGAAGGAATCTTCCATCATCCCTATTCATAAAAAAGGAAGTAAGGCCGAAGTCGATAATTATAGGCCCATAGCAAAACTTTCTTCCATACCCAAACTTTTTGAAAGCATAGTCTAT
Source organism: Volucella bombylans (assembly GCA_949129095.1). Classification (NCBI taxonomy): domain Eukaryota; kingdom Metazoa; phylum Arthropoda; class Insecta; order Diptera; family Syrphidae; genus Volucella; species Volucella bombylans. The sequence goes on along the minus strand of OX422144.1, from coordinate 165,919,588 downwards.
CAACAACTGCTTCCGTACTGTAGGCCAACTATCTGCACAAATCAGCACGGCTTCATGAAAGGTAAATCAACGACCACTAACCTAACAGAGTTCGTCTCTAGGACGCTTCATGCTTTAGAAAACGGTGACGAAGTCGATTCAATTTCCACAGATTTCAGCAAGGCATTCGATAAAATTTCTCACCAACTTATCATCTTTAAACTAAAAAAACTTGGCTTTTCCCCTCATTTTGTGGCATGGACCAAATCATACTTAGAAGACCGAGAATACAGGGTCATCTTCAGATCTTCAATATCCGAACCCATTAAAGCAACATCTGGTGTCCCTCAGGGTAGTCACCTATCCTCACAATTAATGATATAAATCTCATTTTAACGAACTCTAATCTTTCTATTTTCGCTGATGACATGAGAATTTCCAAAGTCATCTCATTGCCTTCTGACTCCCATTGCCTGCAAGATGACTTGAATAAGTTTTCGGTATGGTGCAAGCAAAACTTTTTGGAGCTTAATGGCAGCAAATGCCAAATGCTTAATGTCACCAATGCCTATTCCCGTAAACGTCTACCTCCCCCTCCAAGAAACTACTTCATCTGCGATGAGCCTATTCCTTCCACTACCCAAGTACGGGATCTAGGTATAATTTGTGATAGAGAATTGAATTTCGACTCACATATTGACAGCATTATAAATAAAGCTAACTCTTCACTCGGCTTTATCAAACGCTGGTCAAAAGAATTTTCCAACCCTTACGTTACAAAGTCCCTGTACATTACTTTTGTAAGGTCTCTTCTCGAATATTTCAGCCAAGTTTGGTCACCCTATAAACTAATCCACATTCAAAGAATAGAAGCAGTCCAACGCAGGTTTATCCGTTTTGCACTTCGTGGTCTACCTTGGGCCGATCCATATGGATTACCCCCCTATGAAAATAGGCTAAAACTAATTAGCATGCATGCCATAAAAAAACGTCGTGAAGTCGCTGATGTACTTTTTATCCACTAGTTACTGACTGGAAATATCGATTGATCGAGAATAACGCAAAATATTGCATTCACTCCCAATCCCCGTAATCTAAGATCTGTCCCACTCTTCCTGATCCGAACTCACCGCACCAACTACGGTCACTTTGAACCCATATCCAGAATGTTGCGTATAACGAACAACTACGCCGAAGACTTTGACCTAAATAGCAGCAAACAATAAATAAAAAAAGCGCTGCTTAATATGCCACTCCCTTAACATCTCCCCCGTCCACCATTTCTCCTCGCCCCATTAGGTTAAGTATATCTTCGTTAGTTTTTAAGACTAGCTTTAAGTTTGGCTTGTTAATAAGCTTAATAAAGTTGTCCGGGGTAGACCCGGGCCAATAATAATAATAATAATAATAATATAAATTATATTGTCCGTGAGTGTGAATTTGTTCTCTCCAAATTAGACCGTCTGTATCCTCCTCTGTTATTACCTCATATGACATCAATCAGAAACTTCCTTCCATTTCAACTTCCATAAAACAAATTACACTAAACTCAACAATTTTCTAAATAGTGTTGACTTTAGTGTTCTGTACTCGATAAAAACACCTCTGTTGACTTCGTCGTGGAAATCTTCTGCAAAAAGGTTTTTCACTGTATTAGGCAAGTAGTCCCTTACCAGTGATAGAGAAATCCTTCATCATCTCCTCCTTGGTATAAAAAAGAACTACGTGCATTAAATCTAGTCCTGAATTTGACTATCGAAATTACCTACAAACTTCCTACCACTCAGATTCGCTATAAAATATATAAATGCAATCTACCCCCATTTTTAAGCCCAAAAATCTGATAGATATGCGTCTTGTCTCAAATTCTCCAAGTTGTTATCGTCTAATCCTACAACCATCGCCAATTATTTCGCTAATTTCTTTATCCTGGATCCCTTTCGATCCAGACTGAAGACTCGCATCCCGAATACTTCGATTACTTGAGTAACTGCACTCAGATATCTCTAATGTCTATTGAAATAGCGACAACACAGCTACTAGACAAGATTAACAAACTTAGAGAAGATTTATCTCCTGGTGCCGATGGTTTGCGCGCAGTTGCTCTAATGTGCCAATAATCTTATTCAACCCCTCGTAAGTTATCTTTAGACTTTCGATCTCCCAGGGGGTTTTTCCTCGCATCTGGAAAGGCCCTTATTCAAATATAATCCCAATTCATAAAAAGGACTCAAACAGGATATTACCCACTACCGACGCATTGCTATGAGTTAGTTATCTTGCACTTCCAAAACCTTTAAGAGCATCATCTATGATGCAATGTTCTATCTTTGCGCCGAACCAACATGAATTTCTTAAAGGCAGATCAACCACTACGAACCTTACTGAATTCGTTTCTACAATAGTACACTCAGCAAGGTAAAGAAGTGGATGTAATTACTGCTGACTTCAGCAAGGCCTTTGATAAAATCGCGCATAAGTTAATTCTTTTCAAACTCAATGCACCTGGGATGGTTTCTTTGTTAAAATTATACTTGAAAGAACGCCATTGTTAAGTTCATTTTCGTTCTCGTTTTCCGGAACCAATTAAAGCCACTTCGGGTGTTCCACAAGACAGTCGTTTTGGTCCATTAATTTTCATCTTGACTTTTAATGATGTAAATATTACAAAGTACTCATATATGTATATCTGTCCATGTCGATGATATGAAAATCTATGGATAAATTTCAACCTCTGCAAAACGATCTCAAGGTTCTCAATATGGCGACACAAAAACCTCATTGAACTCAACATAAAGAAATGCCAAGCCATCTCATACTTCACGAAGCGTTCAACACTTTCTGACCGAATTTACTATATATCAACCCAAGCTGAAGCTTAGGTTACTTCAATGCAGGACTTGGACGTTATGTGTGACACTGAACTGAATTTCCGCACCCATATTGATTCCATAATTAGCAAAGCTAACTTCGTGCTTGGCTTTGTTAAACGATAGTCCAAAGACTTTTCTGACCCTTATGTCACAAAATCCCTGTACGTCACAATTGTTAAACCACTTTTCGAATATGCCAGCCAGGTATGGTCCCCTTACTATGAAAACCATATTCTATTGTACGTGTCGAACATATTCAACGCAGGTTCCGCCCTATGAAAACCGACTCAAATTGCTGGGTTTTCTATCTCTCGAAAAACGTCGTGAATCCGCCGAAATTCGCTTTATACCCCAGCTCTTAACCGGCGCCATCGACTGTCCCTCACTGCTGGATCAGATTTTTTTCAATACCAACCCACGCAATTTAAGGTCTCTTGCACTTTTTCGTCCAAATAACTACCGAATGGCATTTGATTTTATTGAATCATTGTCTCATATGCTAAGTGAAGCTAATAGAACTCCCCATATGTTCGATTTCCACTGCAGAAGTGGTTCCCTCGAAAACGCGATCAATTATCACCGCTGCCGATCCTGATCTTCCATGTTATTTAGTTTTAGTTTTAGTTGAAGTTTGTATTAAACTTAACAAAGTCGTCCGGGTTTAACCCGGGCCTGCCTGTTAAATTTAAATTTAACTAGTAAGCATTAAAATTTAAAGATTTATTCACGACAAATAATATATATTCAAATCCAGTTTTTAATTAGGTTTGGAATATGAAGAGCTATAGGAGCATTGGAACTTAGTCTAATATTTGTGGGAAAGGAAACGATGTTTACGCTTTGAATTCAGTAATAGATTTATTAATCGATTAGTCCAAACTCTCGCTATTTATATTGGTACAAATGTCTGTATATAAATAAGTTTGTGTGCGGTTCTAATGTACATATTGTTATTGTATATAAAGAGAATGTCAACTTCACAAAATCATAGCGGGATGTACAGTATGGTACGCAAGTGTCGCTACAATACTCCCCTTCGGCAAAAAAGAATAAAATAAATTCTATTCAAGTTAAATTACAATGGAATGTAAATTGATTAAAAAAAAAATATTGATTCATTGCAACGATAGATTAATTAATTGATAGATACTTAATTAGAGATATTAGAACGAACATGTCTTTTTGGAGTGGATGTCCAAGTGGGATCGCTATCTGTGCTTGGACAATAAGATGAAGAGTTTCTTGTCGGTGTTTCATCAAAAGTCGTGGAAGTAGATTGTTCTTCTAGGGTCGCTTCATCCGAAGTGTTGTTATTTTCATTCAATGTAGTTTCGGCTGTTCTATTGTTATGGTTCAAGGTGAATACAGGCTTAAGTCGGTCAATAGACACAGTTGTTGAGCGGCCTAACATATCCAAAATGAAGTATTTTTCATGTCTGAAATGACACGATATGGACCTTGGTATGGCGAGGTAAAAGCGCTGTGTACTGCATCAAGGCTAACAAGGACATGTGAGCAGGTGTCAAGCTCTTTAAAAACAAACACTTTTCGTTGGCTATGACGAGAACCAGGAACTGGTGCCAGGTTTTCAAAGTGATTTCTTAGACGTTCGGCTAAATTCTGGGGCGAAAGATGATTAGAACTAGTTGGTACAAGAAACTCACCAGGTAACCGCAATGGCTCTCCAAAAACAAGTTCGGCCGGGGTTGTTTTTAAATCATATTTCCACGCTGTACGGATTCCCAAAAGAACTATTGGTAGTGTGTCGATCCAGCTTGAGTTTTCGTGACATCGTATGGCGGCCTTTAGTTATCGATGAAGGCGCTCGACCATTCCATTTGATTGAGGGTGAAATGCGGTTGTGTGGATGTGCTTGCTCCCAAGGAGTTGACTGAGAGCTTTGAACAACTGGCTCTGAAACTGCACTCCTTGGTCTGTCGTTATCCGCAGCGGTACACCATAGCGACATATCCAACCGGTGAATAACTTCCGGGCCACGCACTCGGCTCCTGTGTCCACCAACGGAAAAACCTCTGGGAAACGGGAAAACCTGTCTATGATTGTTAGACAGTAACGATATCCTCTTGATTGTACGTATGGACCAATGATGTCGACATTTATATGTTCGAATCTACGTGTTCGTCCAATCGGAAAATCATGAATTGGTGAAACAACATGACGGGAGATTTTGCTACGTTGGCAGGCCAAACAAGCACGTGACCATCGACGGCAATCTTTCTTTAAGCTGGGCCAAACGTTGCGCTGTGAAACAAGTTTAATAGAAGCATTTGCTCCAGGATGACTTACACTATGAAGAGATGAAAAAATTTTCCAACTAAGTTCGGTTGGTACATACGGGCGCACTAACTTTTCGTTTATGTGACAATAAACTGGTAGGGTGCATTCTGGAATGTGTACTGGCCGGAGATCCAATGAATCGGATGGTGAGTTTTGAAGGCGTTGCTGTAACTTTAGGTCGAGTGCCTGTGCCTGGCCCATATCCTGCGATGACACAGCAGTGGAGATACTTTCAACACGGGACAAAGCGTCGGCTACCACGTTGTTTTTCCCTGAAATATGCTTGATATCCGTTGAATATTGGCTTATGAAATCCAGGCGACGAAATTGCCAGGGCGTAGCCTTGTCTGGGTCTTGCGAAAAGGCATTTAGAAGCGGCTTGTGGTCTGTAAAGATAGTTACTCGTATATGACGGCCTTCAAACATGTGCTTAAATTTTTTTACGACGACGTAGACTGCGTGGAGTTCCATATCGTACGACGGACTTCGTTTCCTCAAAGCTGGTGTCAGTTTATGACTAAAAAATGCAAGTGAGTCCCATATCGCTCCTCGTCTTTGCTGTAAAACTGCGCCTACGGCATTTTGGGATGCATCTGTGAATAAAGCCCAGGGTAAGGTTGTGTCCGGGTAGACAAGAAGTGTAGCCTCTTGCAGCTGTTTTTTGCATTCGTCGAAAGCAAATTCTCGTTCAGTGGTCCAGTTGACTTTGTCCGATCCTTTAATGCCGGAGCCTTGAAGACATTCATGTAGTGGTGCTTGGCGCTTTGCAACGTTTTTCTGAAATTTACGATAAAAATTTATTATTCCAAGAAACTCATGTAACTGTTTGATTGTTTGTGGGCGGCGAAAATTCATAATGGCTTCCACCCTTTCCTTCGGCGGACAGATTCCATTTGCAGACACATGGTATCCAAGAAAATTAACCGATTGACCAAATCTACACTTCGAGGTGTTGATTACAACTCCATATTCAGATAAACGTCTGAAAAGTATCCGGAGATGCTGCTGATATACGAAAACACAAAATCGAGTGAGTGATTGGTTCTAATGTACATATTGTTATTGTATATAAAGAGAATGTCAACTTCACAAAATCATAGCGGGATGTACAGTATGGTACGCAAGTGTCGCTACATATTAACATCACTAAAAGAGACTCATCTTGCTCATAGGTAAACTTATGGAAATAAAGCGAACGCTAGGTTTTATTTTTAACCTATGTAATTCAAAACATCATTGAGTAGGAAATTCCTTTATAACTTGGATATTGCATTGGAGCTGAAGACCAGACCGAATACTCCCAGCTCCCTCTCTCTTGATATCGCTATAGTGCAGGGTGGATCTTGGCTTCAACCAAAAAGTCCTTCCACTTAATGCGGTTTTTGGGCACTCCAAGATGGTCGAGGTACCTTCCACGAGCGCCAACTAAAATGAGTTCACTGCTGTGTGGGCTTTGAAACTGTATGTCTTCTCTTCCAAAGTGCGTCAGCGCAAATGAGACTAACGATCACTCAAAAAATCTTGCCTTCAAAATGACGTCCATGCCCCTGCATTATAGAGCTGATATGGATCTTCTATAGAGTCTCTTTAGTGTTGCTGACAAGTCTTTATTACGCGATTTCATTAATAGGCAATAGCTAAGTGATGGCAGGTGTAGCTCTTCGTTTGATTTTTGATCATTTGTCATTATCAAAGTTAAAGGTGTCTATTGTGACGTTCTATTCGATTGCATATATGTACTTTCATACACTTGATTTTGCCTTCATTCATAGCTTAACCCATTTTTGCTGCTTTTGTTTCGATCCTTGCCAGTGCACCAGTAACTGAGTTTTGCCTAGTTGCACAGACTGCGTTGTGTTGTGATCCAAGTTTCGCACAATTTTCCTTAATTCATTTTGGTCAGTTTGGAGTAGATTTCTTCTTGATTTTTCCATATCGTTTGCGCTGGTAGTCATTGTGCTACTAAATTTTGTTACTCACCTTTTCAAGCCTCTGTTCAGGTTTTGTTGAAATGCACGATATTTTTACGTCTTATTCAAAATTTCGAACATTGTTTCTGGAGTAGTACTTCTTCACCGCTCTCATGCTCGTTCTTTGTTTCTCTGTAGGATTCAATGTTGCTCGTAGAGCGCGCAAACGGCTCACGTTCTTCCATTCTGTGCCACTTCATAGGCAAGTTATTATGCTATATGTACTGGCTTAAATTCTTCATCAAACCGGTGGTTTCATGGACGTGGTAGAGTGAAACACATCACAGTATAGTTGCACCATTCCCTACGGCTTTGTGGAATCGATGCTACTGATCTTAGAATATGTTGTAATGGCGTTTACAGGCAACGGATTTCGCGATTTATTGTGATTCCAGTCGTTCGAGGCTAGATCTTCTCACAGTATTTCTCCATTATTGTGGCGTGTGAAATATCCGCAGACATGATTTAGCTGCAGCTTTGGACATATACCATATAATAGGTCGCGACATGATAAATATTTTAATTGTTTTATGTTATATAGCGCACACCTGACCATGTTCCTTTGTGAAAATTTTAGTGAGGAAACTGTATACTAGCTATAGCAGCACAGTGAATAGGCCTATGTTCGTTCGCAGATGTGGTGCCGTGTAGATTATGTTTTCCGATTGTAATAGCAATTAATCTTCTCAAACAATTCTAACGTCGTATTTAGGGCATTGCTCGCAGGTTTTGCCGAAGAGTTCGTAAAACATTGTTTGGTAGCATCGTCTATTTCGTATGACGTTGGCGAATTTCCCTAACATCTTGTCATAAATTATAATGGTTGATAAATATTTTTGGTCCAATTGCGAATTAGTAATAGCAGGAATAATCTTCTTTACATCAAGCTCTCTAAGCTAGCCAAATTAGGCAAGCCACTGTCACGTTTGCTAGCTGCTCACAACTGCAGCTTCCTAGATACATTTCTATTACAGTTAAACGTGAAGGTAAAACCAAAATGAACATATTGATGTATCCTTCCTCCTCAAGTTTTAACACAAACATGTAAAACATACTTTTTTTTTTTTAATAATGTTTAAAAAAAACATCATTCATTTGACAAATTTCAATGTTATTCGTACACACGAATGAACTCCAACTGTTGAGCGCCGATTCAATACATGATTTTCGCTCGACTACCAATAGTACCCGTAATACGAACAACAAACACTATTGACAACTATGACTTCAAAGTAGGTAAACATCAATTCTACAAGTTTGACTAAAATGAATTCCCCCTGTCTTGCCTGTTTTAAGTGTATAAATATTCGTTGTTTGGGACATTTTTAGCGTATTCGGGATAAACATAGCGTACAGTAAAAGCTCTTTATTCGGGCTTCCTTCATTCGCATTTTCACTATTCGCGGATTTAAAAAATGCGACCGAATTCCTATATTCGCGGCTGAAGATTAGTTTATTCGCGGATCTAATCGGTACATCGGTACATGCATATTAATAAAAAGTATTCAAATGGACTAATAAAAAAGTAAAATAGACCTTATTACAAGTATACCTAAAGTATGTTGTTAAATGATATCGCCGCTGTATTGGTTCGGCCTTTGACACAAGCCTCTTCGCCGTGGTCGTCGTTTGTGATAATGTACAGAGGGTTTTTATGTCAAGTATTCCAAAAAAAACAATCAAAATAGCGAAGAAATATTTTATCTAATTAATTCTGAGAATTTAAAAAAATCTTATTAGTGTAGATTTGTAAAAAACCCCTTTCGGAAGTAATTAAAGGGAAATTTTGGAAATTTAAACAAGTCCGTTAAGGACTTGGCAACCCTCTGTAAATAAACAGTAAGAGTCGCTTTGCGTGTTTTATTGTTGCATCTTTTCATTCGTTACAAAAATTGTGATCGAGTAACACGTCGCTACCGCTGTCTTCCTAATTTATAATGTCGACTCAAAAAATTTTAAAACTAGTTTCGACGCGAATAAAATCGGTGTTACCGCTTAAAGTGAATATAGAAATGCTTCATCCTTTACGCCTTGGAGAGTGGTTTGCATTCATATCACGCTCATTCAATGTCAACGAATCAACTGTCAACAATCAACGATCGATAAAAAAATCCGAAGACAAAATAAGGTCGTCTGTAGCTTCAACTTCACTGTCAGCGAAAATTGTACGTGATCCAGCAATAGAGAAAATGGAAGTGGCATTGTCATTATGGATTGAAGACCGCAACCAAAAAAGGGTGCCCCTGAGTGGTTCAATGCAATGGTGCGGGAGAAGGCAAAGCGTCTTTACGCACTTTAAAGAACCTGGCCATTTTCGAAAACGTCATCTGCATCAAATTGCTTTTGCAAAATGTTCTTAAAGGCAAGCTGCAAAAGTCATTTGTTCGAAAACGACATTAGAAATCAAACTGCCTTTGCAGCATCTTCGATAATGCAGTGTTTGCAGGACAGATGTTCATAAACGTCATATGCGCTGCAAAAAAGCAGCCAGAAATTTGCACTGCGTAATAACATGCATTCAAGGATGATTGCTCTGTTCGAAAACGTCAAATGCTCTTGCAAGAAAAAAATCATGTAGATGACACAGATCAACGATACCAAATGACGTTTGCAGTTTGATGTTCGCAACCCTTAGGTATTGCAAATGACGATCAAATGACGTTTTCGAAAACGGCCCCTGATGATAGATGTGGTGGTGAATGTACAGATGGAGGATTTCAAGAATCGGAAGATTGGTTCAATAAATTTAAGGTAAGACAATCATTGCATAGCATTAAAATAGTTGGAGAAGCTGCATCTACAGACATTGCTGCAGCAGAAAGATATCCAGAAGAATTTGCAAATCTAGTAGCTGATGGACGATACAAGCCTAAGGAAATATTTAATGCACACGAAACTGCACTGTTTTGGAAGAGAATGCCAAACAAAACATTCATTTCTAAAAGCGAAAAGTCTGCTTCTGCATTTAAGGCAGCAAAGGATAGGGCTACACTGTTGCTACGATCTAATGCATCTAGAGATTGTGTCATTTAACCACTGATTCTTTACAGATCGTTAAATCCTCGTGCTTTAAAAAGTCAAGACAAGGACGACCTGCCAGTGTTTTGGCGTGCTAATAAGAAAGCGTGGGTTACAAGCGCTATTTTTTGTGACTGGTTCCGGAATTGTTTTGTTTCTGAAGTTGAAACTTATTTTTAAAAAAAAGAATTTAGACTTTAAAGCAGTTCTAGTTTTGGACAATGCACCAGGTCATCCTCGCGAACTTGAAACTATGCATCCAAATATAAAAGTGACATTTTCACCTCCCAACACGACGGCTTTGCTTCAACCTATGGACCAAGGAATAATCCAGACCTTTAAGCTCTATTACATTAGACAAACCTTCAAAATCATATTGGATAATATGGAATGTGATCCTGATATTAATGTTATGGAATGCTGGAAGAAATAAAAGAATCATTGGAAGAACTGAAGCCATACACATTGAAATCATGCTGGAAAAAACTGTGGCCTGCTCTGACTGCGGAAAATGACGAAGAATCTGTGCAAATTCAAACTTTGACTGCAAACACAGCCGGAATAGCAAATGGAGTAGGACGAGATGGGTTCGAACAGATAGAATCAATTGACATTCAGGAGATGCTTGAATCGCAAGATGAAGATTTGACTGAAACCGACTTGGAGGAAATGTTAAATTCACATCCCATTGAAGAAGCACTGGAAACGTGACATTTAATCTGAAAAATCTTAGTGAAGGTTTAAGAATGGCAAATGAGCTTTGTGATTTCTTTATGCAAATTGATCCGTCTATGGAACCAAGTCTTATTTTTAAGAGGCAAATTGCTAATTCTACTGCTGAATATCGGTCTAAATTGAAGGAGCTTTTAAAACCTGAATAGCAAGAAAAAATTACAAAATTCTTTAAGCCATTGCCATAATATATATGGTCAAAAACTTCAATAAAATTCATTTTTTTATACATATATCCCCTATAATCCCATATTAATCACCATTCCATATTCGCGTATTTTTACGGAACATATACCCCGCGAATAAAGAGCTTTTACTGTACTTTGTTACGATCAAGTTAAGCCCACGAGTAAATTCTTTCATCATCTCTGTTTCAATTCAATGATGATACACCCAATTGTGATAACACCATTAGCTTTAGATCATATAGAGACATAAACCTTATTAACTTGTGGAAGTACAATACTTTATGGCATGAACAGGTTGAAAATGTTAAAAGCCTAGTAATTTTTCGATTCGATAATTATGTTCTTACAATAGGAAATAAGTGATTTTACCCTTGGTTTAGTTACAAAATTTAACATAAACAATTAAGAAAAAGCTTTGAAAAAATCTAAATGTAATCTCAAACTGATTGAAATATCGCCGTTTACGTAACAATGTTACAATCAAAAAAATACAACTATTACTCGCAAACTCGACCCAAAAATGGACCATAAGCAACATTGTGAAGATCATAAAGATCTTGGACTAGTAGCCGATGAAAACACCACTCTCCGAAGGGGATGAGTGAGTTTTTTTTCACCGGCCCCCTCAACACCATCTATCCTGGATCTACTCGTAAGTGCTTCTGAATTTAATTCACTTTATTTTTAGTGTACGAGTAAGTGAGTTTGATGTACTTACAGCAGCTAATTCAGTGAAGTCGAATACCGCATGATCTGATGGAATTCCATCTAAAACATAAATCGTATAGTTCATCATATAATACGCTACATGTACACAGCTAATTTTTAGCCCGTGTGTTTGCACCTCTCATTTACTTATACAATATACTCGTATGGAAGCCAATACCAACAAAATCGAATCCTAAATGTCCTTATACTTATGCTCAGTTCTTGATGGTGACCGTGTTAATGTTATAGAGTTTGTTAAATAAAGGGTCCGCCATCTAGTACTTATTTCGTGAATGGTAACACTTAGCTCATGTCTGATTTGACAGATAATTATTTTTATCCTTCCGGTTAATAATGGAAAATAATTTCATTCAAATGGCTGCCTCGGCTGGCCATGCAGTAGCCTACACGATCGGTCCAATTTTTAAGCACATTATCGATTGTGTGCAGCTGTATTTCACCAATGGCTTCACGAATATTGTCCTTTAAAGCGTCAATTGTCTCTGGCTTGTCGGCGTAACACTTATCTTTTACGGCACCCCACAAATAATAGTCCAACGGTGTCAAATCGCAGCTCCGAGGTGGCCAAACGACATCAGCACTGCGGCTGATAATGCGATCTTCAAAAACAGGGCGCAAAACATCGAGTGTAGCTTCGGCTGTGTGGCACGTAGCGCCGTCCTGTTGAAACCAAATGTTGCCAATATCCTCCTCTTTAATTTTTGTGAACAAAAATTCGTTCAACATGGCTGTTGTCGCGGATTAGCGATTGTTAATTTGTTAACTACCCACAATGTTAACTATCGACAATGAAAGTCCATTATGATGAGATTCGTAATCGGATGTGCTCGAGGAAGGATTATCGGTCGCTTAAATTCGTCACTCACATCTTTTACGGAGTGAATTCTTCCGTTGGCTCGCATGATTTTGTGATCGTCTAGATACGGACACAAACTCAACAGTGGACTGGATCTCTCAACAAATTTATTGGCTGTTAGATACGCGATTTCCCTCTGATACACGTCGGCCTGAGCTTGTCTCAGCAATGCGTTTTGTGCCAGCTGAAGTTCTTCTTTTGACAAAGGTCCCACTGCTTTTGCTCCTTCGCGCTTTCGAACCCTCATATTGTAGATAAACCGGAACACATAGGCTGTACTTCGAAGCAACCGTTTCCAACTCGAAGAGTCTTTGGGTCGGAAAATATTTTCTTGAGCTTGGGTGTGAACGTTAATAAATTCCGTTTTCAGCTCCTCCCTCGTAAGCTCCTTTGGTTGATCTTCCTGTGGCCACTTGTCCATAGGTGAATAAAGAAATTCCGGTCCTCTAAACCATCGACTGGATGCATCCAACTCCGGAAGTTTCTGCCATTTGGTCCCCTCGTCTGCTACGTTCAACTTCGTAGGAATCCATTGCCATTCCGATACCATTGTTAAATTCAACATCTCGCTGACACGATGGGCCACGAATTGCCTATATCGGCGATGGTCTGAGCGAAGCCAGCTCAGAACGGTTTTAGAATCCGACCAGAAGAATCGGCGTGAAAAGTTTATAGTGTGCGACTCAACAATGCACTTTGATAGTCGCGCACCTAGAACCGCCGCTTGCAGCTCAAGTCGTGATATCGACAGGGTCTTCAACGGCGAAACTCTTGTTTTGGCCCCAATTAGGGCACACTCTATTAGTTCATTGTTAATGGTTCTCAAGTAAGCTACGGCAGCAAAACCATTCTCACTGGCATCAACGAATACGTGCAGCTGCTTCTCCGAGTCAGACTTAAGATTTCTGATGACGTAGCACCTGGGAATTTTCAGAGATTCTAGGGCTGGCAAGCAACTTACCCATTTTAACCATTTTTTGTATTCGGTATGTACATCAGAAAGTGGGCCAACAGTCCCAACGGATCAAATATCGTCATCAAGGTCCTTAAGACTTCGCGCTTCGTAGGGCGACGGCCGGCGAATAGAATTTCCGTTTGGTTTGGATTAGTGGTCAGCTTGTACGTAAAGAAATCAGATGCGGTGCACCACCACATTCCCAGTACTTTTTCCGTTCCCAACTCAACGTCTACGTTTAAGTCTTTGCTATCCGTCGGGTCGGACTTCAACGTTTTAAGCACTAAAGGCGAGTTTGAAATCCAATTTCGGATGTGGAAGCCTGCTTGCTGATGAATGTGGCGAATTTCTGTTGCTAATTCAATCGCCTCCGCTTCAGTAGCTACGCTGTCCATCAGGTCGTCAACATAATGGTTTTCTCGAATCGAACGAGCAGCTCTCGGGAACGTCCCAGCGAAATCGTCGGCGTTCCTATTTTTCACAAATTGGGCGCTGCAGGGCGAACACGTGGCCCCAAAGGTCATGACAGTCATTACGTAGACGTCTGGTTCCTGTGTGGCGCTGTGGCGCTCCAGAGAAATCTTTGAAAGTTCTGGTCCTCTTTTCGTATTTTGACTTGGTGGAACATTTCCATTATGTCTCCGCAGATGGCTATCGGATTTTCTCTAAACTTGTAAATCACGGACGTAAGCGATGCTACCTGATCCGGACCTTTCAACAAGACAGAATTCAGTGACACACCTTGAACTGTAGCGGCTGCATCCCACACGATTCGCAGCTTTCCTGGTTTATTTGGATTCTGGACAGGAAATATAGGCAGGTACCATGATCGATGATGCCCTTCAGCTGCTTCTTGAGGCCTTCCTTGCATAGCCTTTCGAGACATATTCCTCTATTTTTTCCTTAAGTGATTCAGCTAAATGTGGTTCTCGCCTCATACGTCGTTGTAAACATGCTAATCGTCGCTTGGCCATAGGTAAACTATCCGGTAGCTGAATCTCGGTAAATTTCCATAAAAGTGCAGTTTCAAAACGACCATTTTTTCGAATTGAGTGTGTATTTAGCAAATCCAGGGCACGTTGGTCCTCAGCCGGCATCAGAATTTTTCCTGAACTTGACACCCCGAAGTTCTCCATACATATAAACCCCTTCACCCACTGTTGCAGCTCATTGTCGCTGCACTCACAGATGTGAAAGCTGTACTGTTCCTTCGTGTAACCATCCATGCCGGACAGTTTAGAACAATTACCGTGTACAACCCATCCAAGGCGCGTCTTAGTCGCCACAGGTTCTTCTGAACTTCCCTCTCTACACTTCAATGGAAGTCCAAGTTTAGCGTTGTTAAGGCCTATAAACGCAAACGTGGTACTGCACTGTCATATGATTCAATTGCTAGCCTTTTAAGATGCTCGTATTTACTTTGCAAGTGCGTCGCATTTATCGTCTGTGACGGAAGCTGTAGATTGTCGACAGTGTGTACGTCAGCTAGCGTATACCTTTCAGCGTTTGGCGAAGTACCTGAGATTTGCAGAGTGATAACTCCAGAGTTGTTCTCGTACCGGTGAGTGTCCCCGGTCCACTTCAAACATAGCGGCTGCGGTCTTTCCTTTACTTTCAGTCGCCTACCGATTTCTTCATCCAGTAATGTAAGTGATGATCCATCATCTAAAAATGCAAACGTCTGAAGTTGAATGCCGTTCCCGTGCAAGACCACAGGGACTATACGGAATAGCGTCGGTGAAGATTCATAGCGATGGAAATTGCAGTGGTATTGTATGTGTAGAGAAACGTCTCCAATCGTTTTGCGCTTTTCTTCGGCATCTTTCTCCTCATTGTGTAACAACTCGTGGTGTTTAAAGGTGCAGCAGTTATTCTTCTCGCAGACCGACGTTGAAGGGCACCTGTTGCTTAAACACCGTCGACATAACTGGTGCTCTCTTACTGCCGACCATCTCATGCTACGGTTGAGTTGTTGAAATTGTTTGCACTCAACAACAGAAACGCAAGCGCCAGAAGAAATGCAGCAATTGCTCTTGGACGACAAATTTTTGTTGTTTAAGACTGTTTCAGCATGGTGGGCGTTGATGAAACCCTTCGCACGCACATTCCGGCTGTGGGGTATATTTCCTTCAGCTGTAGAGGAAGGGATCGGAACCAGGATGTTATTGGCGGCCTCGGCGACTTGATAAATCCAATCGCTGAAATGAGACAATGTGCATGATGATAATGTCTGCCTATAGATGGCCCAGTTAAGACGAATGGCAGGAGGCAGCTTTTCAACCAGTTCCTGTAAGAGTGTTGGATTGTTCAAATAAGCTCCAACGCCCGATGCCTCCATTGTAGCGCACAGGTTTTGAACAAGAAGAGCAAAGTCTACAATTGTTTCCAATTTTTCTGCTTTCGGCGCTGGAGTTGCGTGGATTTTTTGGAGAAGAGTGTGGATTATCAATTCTGGTCTGCCGTACAGCATTCTAAGAGTTGCAATTACGCGGCGAACGCGTTCATTGATTCCAGCGGGTTTTTATTGGGCAAAGACTTTGACGAAGTAATTACAGCCTTAGCACCAGTGGAGGGGGTTTTGGTATTATAGATACTGCCAGCATTAAAACCTTCTGCACCAGAAGTTATTTCAGGATACGCAGACCCAGTGGCGACGGCTATTGTTGCTGGATTATCACACACAGTAACTGTTTTGACTGGTTTCATAAGTAAATTCGCAGCATCTGAATTAACGGCTGTTGTTGTGTAATTGCTCGACGAGGTAGTTACGGCATATGTGGGAGCGATTGGAGAATGATTTGGTGCAATTAGGTTGGCACTTGCAGCATCAAAAACAGCATTTGTGGAAAAGTTGGACGTAGTCCCGGCGGCACAAGAAATGGAAATTCTAAGTAGACTCGGCGGCGTGGTGGTGGCGTACGTAGTAGGAGTTGGAAGACTCGGTGCTTTAGTGGCGGCGTATGCGGCAGCAGTTGTAGCGACACACGCAGCAGCAGTTGAAGAGAGATCCGCAGAAGCTGTTGTAGCAGTCCTTATGGCAGAATATGCAGGTGCTTTTGCTTCTGGAAACCTAGACAATGAGAGACTCTTACTTGTCACACAACGCGCACAAGCCCACTCTTCTTGACTGACGAAACTATCCACTCCGGCGCAAAGGTAATGGCACCAGACATCGCAGCGGTCACACTGCACCATGTTCCCAGCAGAAGCTACGTTGCAGGCGTAGCAGTTATATTCTTCTGGTGATCGTGGCTTCCCATCTTTGGTTGGTGATCTGCGCAATTTATCCGACCTGGAGAAAGGCTGCGGAATTGGAACCTTTTTTGGGGGCATCTTGATCGGTGGACCGAAAAATATATTTGTAATTTGCTGTTGTCGCGGATTAGCGACAGCGGGAATTTGTTAACTACCCTGTTCAATAAAAGGCCACAGTTTAGTGCTAGAAAAGGGTGAGTTACAAATCTTTATTAAAATATGTAATACAATTCATTAATATATAAATTTTTCTTACATATGTTTCCCTTTACAAATGCTACTTTAATCTTAATATAATATATAAGTCTTAATAGTTCTTAGTTTGCGTCCACGCGCTCGCTGCTGCCAATAAAAAGAAAGCCGGAAACGTGTGTCAAATTGACAGCACCATCTTGTCTCAATGTAGCTCCATCTCTGAGTTGAGGGTGGTAACTACTCATTTGGCTGACAAACACTCCTTACGCAGGGTTGTTAACAATGGCCGATAACGATCGCCATTGACTGTAACGGCCACTCCTTGCTCATTTTCGAAGAAAAATGGCCCAGTGACTCGTTTTGGGTGTATCGGCTTTTCAATGTATGCGTGCGGGTTTTCTGTGCCCCAAATGCGACAATTTTGCTTGTTTACATACCCGCCAAGATCAAAATGAGCTGAATCTGAATGAGCTGCATCTTCTCTAAGACGATCGCAGGCCCACTTAGCGAAGCGAATACGCATTGGATGGTCAGTTGGCTTCAACTCCTGATCCAATTGGACTTTGTATGGCGTCATATCAAGGTCTTTATGCAAAATTCGTCTCAATGATGTCTCCGAAATGTTCAATTGTTGAGAACGACGGTGAACTGATGTTGATGGCGCTTCACGCACACTTTCTGCCACAGCAGCAGTATTCTCGGTTGTACGCACTGTTTTTGGCTTTTCACGCTTTGGTTTATCGATGAGGATGCCAGTTTCTTTCACTTTTTTCACAAGATAACGAACATACGGAGCTGACGGTGCTTCTCTTGTTCCAAAATCCGTACGCAATTTTCGCACACATTCTGCAACATTACCATGATTTTCAAAGTAATGTCGCAATATTTCCCAGCGTTGTTCAAGCATATGCATAACCATATTTATTCAGAGGAAGGTTAGAACTAATTATCTGTCAAATCAGATATGAGCTAAGTGTTACCATTAACGAAATAAGCACTAGTTGAAAAAAAAAACGTTAGATGGCGGACCCTTTACTTTTTAATAAACTCTTTGCCCACCTATTGCCATTTTCAAAGAGAGTTTAAAAAGGTTTATGACAGACTGTGCAAATTCAGATATTCAGCAAATTACAATATTATTTGCATTCTTCTACAGAATTAGTCGGTGTTGACGCCAATGCAACCTCCCCTCTTTGGTTCAGCAAGGAAACCGGGCTTTTAGAGCTTTTAGTTTTAGGTGGCGTGTTAGTGTAGGGGAGAGTGATCACAACTGGATTCAGTTTGAGATCACTCATGCAATAAATGAAAACAGCATAGTTTCAGACAGGAGATGGTGTGTGCGAGGCGTTGTCTGACAGGCGCTGTCTGACAGAAAATCGAAGGGTTGCCAGAAACCTAAGGAAGCGGTTCCAAAGGGGTAGGGCGGCTAAAGCTGAGAACCTGGCTCAGCTGGGCATTGCCTTTCGGCAAGGGCTCGCTGAGTACAAGCGTCTCATTGTCAGCTCAAAGGAGTCTCACTGGAGAAACTTTGCCTCTAATAATAGAGATGATCCCTGGGGCAAACTATATAAGATTTGCCGTAGTACTAACAAGACTGCTGACATTGAAGGCATAAGTGTGGGTAATACGGTTTTATTCACATGGAAAGATTGCCTTACTGCATTGCTTGGTCAATTCTTCCCGATAGAGGAGCGCTTTGAGGACTCTTCATATGAAGAGCCTCCGGTCCCTCCGGAGTTAAGGACTGAAGAAGTCGAGTATAGTGTTTCACTTCTTCGCTCCAGGAGATCTCCTGGAGCTGATGGAATGACCGGAGAGATGGTGAGAGCAATCTGGAAGGCCGTCCCAGAATACCTGATTGGTCTTTACAGCAAATGTATTGCTTGCAGCTGCTTCCCCAAGGATTGGAAGATGGCAAAGGTGGTTGTGCTCCTGAAGTCCACCGATAAGAATAGGTCTGATCCTAAATCTTATCGGGGCATCAGCCTGCTTCCGGTACTAGGAAAAGTACTGGAAAGAGTAATGCTGGAAAGGGTTTCGGAGAGCATGACGGAACCAATGTCCCCCTTCCAATTCGGCTTTAGAAGAGGCAAGTGTGTCGAGGATGCATGGTCTTTCCTAAAAGACAGAGTCCTCAGAAGCAGGGCCAGAGTGGTTATAGGCATCTTTATTGATTTTAAAGGTGTCTTTGATAACCTGAACTGGCAGAAAATAGTAACCAGGCTGCATGAATTGGGCTGTCGGGAAATTGGGCTTTGGGGAAGCTACTTTTCTGACAGAAAAGCGAGTGTGGTAAATACGCACGACAGCGTCTCAATCAATGTTGAGAGAGGTTGCCCCCAGGGGTCCATCTGTGGTCCTTTTATTTGGAACCTGATAATGGATCCACTTTTGTGGCGACTAAATGAGCTCTGTGGGTGCTGCGCCTACGCAGATGACCTGCTCCTCATCCTTGGAGGCCAGTCCCGGGCCCAAATCGAGGTATTAGGAGGAAGAGCTCTAGCAGTCGTTGCTCAATGGGGAGAAAGCGTTGGGGTAAGTGTGTCGCAGGATAAGACTGTTTCAATGAAGCTCAAAGGCAAATTGAATACAAGAAGTCGGGCTCCTGCGATACACTTGAACGGCGTTAGCATTAGATGTGTGACTGAGGTCACATATCTGGGCATAACGATGGGTGAGAGTATGAACTTCATGCCTCACCTGGTTCGAACCAAACTACGCATGCTGAGTGCTGTAGGCCAGGTAAGACGCATTTTGCGATCTGACTGGGGACTCAACAGGCGTTCTGTTCGTATCATAAACGATGGCCTTTTTGTTGCCTGTGCAACATATGGAGCATCGGTATGGTACGACAAGGTTATGACTGTTGATGGTCGAAGGCGGATCTTGACTTGTCAAAGAGTCGCCTTGCTTGACTGTTTACCGGTGTGCCACACTGTTTCCACAGAGGCAATGCAGGTGTTGCTTGGAGTGCCACCTCTTGATCTGGAAGTGATGCGTCGTGCTATTGCTTTCAAGATCAGAAAAGGTCTCCCGTTAACTGAGCGCGGATGAAGTGGATGGCCTATCCCTGAAGCAGCGTAAAACCTTGCTACACGCATGTATTCTATCTAGATGGCAATCTAGCGAAAGCGGCAGAGTTACTTATGGCTTCTTAAGGGATGTGCTAACCATGCGAATCTTTCCTGAACGGAATTTTAACCTCAGCCTGGGCTTTTTGTTGACTGGGCATGGCTCTCTTAATGCATTCCTGCATAAAAGGGGGTTTAGCGAGGTTGCGAGCTGCTCATGTGGAGATACGTATGAGGACTGGCGACATGTCCTATGTGAGTGTCCCAATTACGCTGACATAAGGAACTTGCAGGCTATGGGCATCACCTTAAATGGTGAGACCTACGATGTCAGTGGAATTATCACTGATACCGTATGGTTCGAAAGAACCCGTAGTTTTGCAAAAGAAGTATTTAATAGAAGGCGCAGTAGGCAGCTAGCGGGAAGTTTATAGGAATTTTTTTTGTTGCAAGGCCGCCAGTCCTGGGCAGTGCGGTGCCCAACTGGAAGTAACCTCAAGGTTGCGAAGCTTGACCGGAAGCTATATTCTGGTACCACGGGAGGTCAGGAGCGCCCGTAACTATAGTTCCGGCCTGACCTAGGAGTTGGCCCCCTTGTGGGAGAATCGTGGTGCCTGTAGGTTTATACCCAAAATCGCAGGGAGAGTAGACCGAATGGAGCTTGGACATCTCATGGCTTAGCATATGTTGTAGTTTACTACGACCTGTGCTGAACCATGGGATTGCTATGGAACCAACTGGTCTATTCGTTGTGGAGTTGCATTGCAACCGGGTGCCATGACCCACAGAATGGCTGAGGTATTAGATAGGCCTCGACCCTTCACCAAAGGGGAAGTTCGTGCCTTACACACGACTTCGAATCTGGTACTGTTGGTGGTACTTGTACTACCCGAATGGCGCTTATCAACGCATTGTTTTGATATCTTGTGCGAAGACGCACCGTAGGCTTAAGCCCTCACGGCAGGTACCTACGTTAAACACAAGAGACATCTGTATATAAACAATTCTATGAAATTTTCGTGTTACGAAACACCGAATCATATTTTCATATTTTCATTCTATTTTCGTCTTCCACATACCTTCAAGTTCCGACCATGAAAATTTATTGATCACGATTTGATAGAGCAATCCATTCACGGTAACAGGTTTATTAAAACCGTACCAAACAGTCAAATATCGTCAATCGCAAGTCTTCTCGACAAGTATTCTTGGAATTTCTAAGATCCGAATTTACTTATTGAGTATGGAAATATGCCTCATCGCTCAAATTATTTGTCGTTTAAACTCTTCAACACCCAATTGACAAATTTGCAACCCTCCCAATCCGTGCCAGGCTTAAGTTCCAGCGTCAATTGAACCCAAGTCTTTATGATCCAAAATTCAGTGGAATGTAGATCGTGTTATGACCAATTTGAATCGACTAGTCTCACGGCGCTTCATGTCGATCAAAAGAACTTGTAAACATTTCGGACTTTTTCAGCGAAATGTTGACCATTTTTGTAGTGAATGTGAACAATTTCGATGCGTTGTTGGTGCGTATATCGTTCAATTTTTATTAATGGCGTAGTTTCAGCTTGTGGTGCCATTTTTTGGCAAGTGGCAAAAGAGCCAACTAATCAAAATAAAACATTTTATTGGAAAACTCTGTAAGAGCAATGATTCTCGCAATTCCTCTTCTTATTTTTGCTTAATTACCGTTTTATATTTGTTCTGATTTTTAAATTTTGGCAACACACTGTTAAGAACTGTTACAATGAAACCCTTTCATGACGTAAGTATGACTATAAAGCAAGTTACTAATTTTATGTTCTTTTACTATTTTTATGTTTGCATTCAATTTTGAAAGTCAGATAGAGACACCCTGTATTATGTTCAAATGTGCTTGCCATAAACTTTAGATAGCAATCGAAAGCAGTGGCACTGGACACCTACACACGATACGGCGCATGACATATCGTGCGTACGCTACAAAAACAAGTGTGCGTGTGTATGTGTTCGATATATTTTGCTCGCAACTCACCCACTGCTGTTCAGCTACAAATCTATACATATGCGTACGTATGAGTATATGCAACACCCGCCGTGAATATAATCCATGCATACATATATATGTAGGTATAAATGTGTATATACCCTGTATGTACGTAGCACAATATTTAGAAACAAGAGCGAGATACATGAGCTTTTGGCAATGAACAGGCACGGCACCACCTCCAAACTACTCAGCTACACAGTCACGTTTACAACCAAAGAATATCCAACGTCAAGAGTTGTATTTCTGGTGTACGTAGTAAAATGTCAACTCTTCGAAGCCGTTGCCGTTGCCTTTGCCGTATCCGTAGCCGTAAACGTAGTCGTAGCCAATTCACAGCGTATCCATGAGTTGCATGCCAAATCGTGAAAACCAAGCCACTACACCATCAGTCAACCTTCTGTGATGGTGAATGAAAGTCTTTTATCTGAGAGAACGGTCCAGTGATCGAATCGTCTACGGGAGGGCTGCGGCTGCCACCCACTACCATTGCGGAAACAATTCAACTCTGTCCCGCACACTATCTTTTTCTCCTTTTTGTTTTTTTTTGTTTGTCAAATAAAATATATTGTACTTGAATTAAGTGAATTGAAATTCGATGATCTGATATTCCAAGTGATCACTAGTTATCGCTGGTTCCTGGTTTTCTGTGCTCTATTGATAGGTGGCACAAAAATATAAAAAATAAAAAAAAATAAGAAAGAAAAAGCCCACCACAACTCTGCGCCCATAATGGGTCTATTGATTTTGTTCCATCATGCAATGGCTTCCACTATACATCCGAGATACATTGTTTAGTGCAATAGCAATAGCAATAGCAATTGCCATGTGTGCATGTGTACATGTGTTTTGAAGTAGAGAGTGGAATGGTTGGTTTCGTCTAGAAGAAGAGTTTCTACTTTTTTGGGTTTTTGTTGTTTCTTTTTTCTGTGCTGTGACTGACTGTGTTTTTGGGAGGAACAAGAAGCGGATAGTGGATTAGTGCGGGTTTCTAGAATTAGTATCTGCTATAGTCCCTAACCTGTTCGTTGCGTTTTTGTTCTTGCAATATATTTATTTTGTTTTTGTTTTCCTTTTGTTTTTTTTTTTTCTTGTCTTTACACTAACATCGTCATGTAGTTCGGTTTTTCGTTCTCGTCGCTATCGTTGTCGCCTTGGTCGTCGTTGTGTTCCTGTCGCTTTGTTTTTTTTTTTTTTTTGATATTTTTTTTTTCGTGCAGAAACCAACGTAGTGGTTACAACTCGCGCTACATATGCGCAAGTCTGGATCCAAATTTATTTCGATTAATGTATGCTTTTGGAGTTGTGTACTGAGACTGAGACAACAGACACTGAAGTTCAACATCTCCTTTGCAACGTAATGCAAGGCGCCTGATGCAAACTAAAGTCTACACCGACATCGTCATTGCAATAAAACTTAGAGGTAAGCCCGTTTCATCCTAAATCCATTAGATACCGCCCAAACAAACTAAACACTTGAACTATTTCCTAATTTTGCCAATTGTGATTGATTCCACATTTCCATATCTGTCTTTTGTCGGCTGTACGAGTAGATTGTTTGAAAATTTGCTAAATCAAAGCATAAACGATTCTAGTTTTCCATTTCTATACTTTACGAGTACGACGGCGAAAACGGCAACAATAAAATAACATGCATACATGTGTATAGTATATACTATAGTTCACACTTTAGCAGCGAACTGCACTTGGGACAGTAGTGTCTGTGAATCTGTATCTATAAAGCTGTGTTTACATCAATTGCAAGTGTATGGATTTTGATTTCCCGAAGAGCGAGTGAGAGAGTGCTTTATTGTGCTGCCCACACAGTGTGTGGGTACTTATTATCTATGTGGTTGTGCGTTCACTCGTGTCAGAAAAAAAAAAAATAAAAAAAAAAACAACAAAAGATAAAAGATACGCGAGTTGCAGCATAACAGGATAGCATTCAGCAGCTGGTTAACAGCTTCGAAGCTGTGCGCCTACATCTCGTACACGTAATCATGCCCGGATTAAGCTTTCCTGCGATAAAGAGTTCTACGTCTATTCACTATATTTACATACGAAAATGATGCCAGTATTCAAAGGCGCCTTTTTTTATTATTTCCCCAGTAGTATTACTATTTTTCCCTTTTGGCATATGTATGTACCTACGACTTTTAATTTTAGCTCACATTCGATGCATCAGTTGACGGAGATATGTATAATGGTAAATAGGAGGTGAAATATTTCTTACATAGTTTAAGGAAACCTAGACATATCGCTGCATTTTGGCAACATCGAATATGTGGTCATTCCTACGTAGGGAAGTTTGCATTGACACACATACCAGGGTTGGACATTTTTCGGTTTCAACGATGCAACTGCTATTTACGGATAGTGACTGGGTAGTTAAATTTCGCTTTAACGGTAGCAGACAGCATTGTGATTTGGAAGCGTTAAACTCCACTCTGTGGGAAGTTCCTCATTTAGTGCTGCCGTTCCCGTTCTACACCTGAAGAGCAAAGACGTGAGTCCACGAACAAATATGAAAAGCAGAGAGTACTGCCGTCAGCAAAGGAAAATGTTATATTAGAAGATACACATATGTAGAAGATATTACACATTTAACAGATATATATATAAACATGATTTTAATACACCAACAACAATTTCACGTTTTGAACAACAGTTCAACTGAGATAATACTTGTTCTCTTAAACTCATTGGTCGACAGGGCTTTGTTGTTGCCCGGATAAGTACCTTTATGGTTTAGTTTAGCCATTTCTCATTTTACTTAAAAAGCGATCATCTTTAGCGGCTGGCCATTTCTGCTTAAAATTAGACTTACAAGATTTCGGGGCGTCTAAGTGAACTTTCTGTTTCATCTTGACATTTGGTGATTTTTTTGAGCTCCTGTTCTAAAAATATAAATTTTCCCGCCATATTCCCATTCGGACTTTACTTTATAAGGTAGTATCGGGTTTTTCAACAGGGACGCTACAAAAGTAGAGCGACAGGGACAGCAAACGACGCCATATTTCTTGCCGCTCTTTTGACATTTCTCTTCAGCAAGGTTTGCCATTTCATGATGGAAAGATATAGAAGCCAACAACGAGTCGAAATTATTAAAATTTACTACCGAAATTCGGAGTCAGTGGCCTCAACATTAAGAGCGCTACGTCCAATTTATGGTCGTCATAATCGTCCTAGCAGATCAACAATTGAGCGGCTAGTGGAAAAATTTGAATCCACAGGCACAGTACAAAATGTTCCCGTGCCAGTGAGGCAAAGAAGTGCCCGTAGTGTCGAGAATATTGCTGCCGCTAAGGCTTCAGTTGCAGAAAGCCCAAATTTGTCTCTCACACGTCGTTCTCAAGCGTTGGGCATCTCTGTGACGTCGTTGTGGCGAATTTTGCGAAAAGATCTTGGCCTACATCCTTACAAGATTAAACTGACGCAAGAACTGAAGCCGCTTGACCACCAGAAGCGTCGCATGTTCGTGAATTGGGCTGAGCAACAACTTGAAAATGATTCGGATTTTCATCGAAAAATCATCTTCAGCGATGAGGCTCATTTCTGGCTGGATGGCTCCGTCAATAAACAAAATATGCGGTATTGGTCAGGCAGCAATCCACACGTACTCCATGAGTCATCATTGCATCCCGAAAAAATTACGGTTTGGTGTGGTTTATGGGCCGGCGGCGTCATTGGGCCGTACTTCTTCCGTGATGATCAAGACCGGCACGTTACTGTGAATGGGGATCACTACCGTTCAATGATAACCGAATATTTTTGGCCCCAATTGGATGATATGGACTTGGAGGACATGTGGTTCCAACAGGACGGCGCGTTTTCACCTTAAGGAACTACAGTATCTTCATGAAATTTAAGATGATTTTCCTCTTTTACTGTAGAATAGAGCACACTTATAAAAAAGTCTGGTAATTGGCATAAAGTACCGTTATCTTAACTACTGTATATCACACAAGAAAAAGTTAATTAAAGTGGTCGTTAACATAATTAGAAACGCTGACATTTTTGAAAGGAATATTGTTAATTTTTTATTAAAATATATTTTAATATTTAGTTGCATGATTTTCGACTACAGCTTGTAATCTGTTGGGCATAGACTCCACCATCTTTTGGCAAACGCTTTGTGGAATGTTTTCCCAGGTAGCCTCGTTTCTTCAACAAGAGTGTTAAAATTTCCAAATTTTTTGAAGGATAGTTGTCTTTTTAAGTGTTGCCATAAATTCTCAATTTGATTGAGATCAGGACTACATGACGGCCAGTCCAAGACCGTCACTTTTTGGTCTTCCAGCCAAATTTTTGTACATCTCGCTGTATGTCCTGCTGAAATCTCCAAGTAGTGGGAAGGTGGTCGTCAGCGTATGGCAGCATTGTATTCTGCAATATTTCACAACATTGGAATCTGTCCATACGCCCTTCTATTTTTTTAATTGGACCGATACCGCGCCACAACGTTGTACCCAAAATAAAAATACTTCCTCCACCATGTTTGACCGTTGGGCGGGTGTATTTTGCGTCATATGCCTTTGGCCTGGGGCGGCGTACAATGGCTTTACCGTCAGATGTAATTCGGTTTTTTTTGTTTCATCACTGAATAAAACGTTTTTCCACTGAGCAACGGTCCAACGTCTGTATTTCTTATGGCTTTTTCCGTGCCCAAAGAGCACAGCGTCGCGCAACCTTCGCTTCATTGTATCTACCGATGGTCCGCTGTCATTGTCGCCAAGTACTCTCGTTTGAATTTCCCTAGCAGTGGCATGTGGGAATTTTTTACGATTCCGAACAATGAGTTGGTATTCTCGGTGGGTAGTCACTTTCACTCGAGGTTTACAGCTAACTTTTTCGACGGTACCATTCTTTTTAAAATATTGCACAGCCTTAAAAACCGTCTTTTTAGAACATTTTAACGCCTTCGCAATTTGACCATACTTGTTCCTTGGTCGTACAAATTTAAAATGAGCACTCTTGTCTCGACGTTGCAAGATGGATTTTATTGCTCTAAGGTTTAATTATAATAAAATATGCTAAATCTAAAATACCAGTTGATTTCTACCCGTCTTTGATGAAATTACCGCAAGAACACAAATTATGCGCGCGTTTCTAATTGTGGTCTATCATCGTAACCGATCGGGGAAATCTCCGATCGGAGGATTTATTTGCTTCATGGTATCCGAATCGTAAACGAAATATAGACGCGTACCGACTCATGTATTTGACATTCAATTTGTGGAAATAAAACATTTCTAAAATAGTTAAAGAATCATGGATACCATAGCGATACTCGTATTTTTGGAAGCAGAAAGATATGAACAGAGAACATTAAGCAAAGAAAAAAGAAGATTTTTGAAAAATGTATTATTTTTTCATTTTGTGAAAGTACTCGTAGATGATTCTTCCATAGCTTCCATAGCTTAAAAAAAATGTTCGTTTACGCAAACATTCTTCTGAGTTCCCATGCTTGCGGAACTTTTGTCACATTTGTTTTGACGTATGAGACAATCGGAAAGATAATCATGTTATGCATCTCGTGAATTTGAGACGCTTTGTTTTTATTTTGACACTTTGCAGTCTTGCATCGCACAAGAAAACTTGTTTTCGGAGGTTTGTCCGATTAGGTCATCGGAACAGACACCATGATACAAAAATCGTAAAAATAGGAGGAAATTCCGTTCCGATCGCTTACGATGATAGACCAGATTATGTACCGACCACTTTATTTAACTTTTTCTTGTGTGATATACAGTGGATAACGGTACTTTATGCCAATTCCCTTACTTTTTTTATAAGTGTACTCTATTCTACAGTAAAAGAGGAAAATCATCTTAAATTTCATGAAGATACTGCAGTTCCTTAAGGTGAAAATGTATGTGTTTTTAGGAAAATAAGAATTTATTTATTTGACGTTTCTAATTACCTGCACGTGACTGTAATACCTACAATATACAATAAATATATTTTTAACAAAACACGTATTTTTTATAATGCTAAGCAAAAGCGAAGCAAAATATAATTTTATCAATCAGAAGTTTATATGGTTTCGCAAAGTATGTACATATCTTCTACTTACAGACACATATTTGTATGTATATTGACCACAATAAGTTTTCACACAATAAGAACTAAAAAATAACTAGAGTGGAATTTTACGTTTTAGACTTGACCGCTTTCAGCAAAATCATGTGATTAACACAACTCGCGACTTTCGATTAATTGTGCCACAGGGGAAAAACAGATAATCGTAATTTTCTTGTCAAAATCAACATTAACCGATTGGCCTTCGATATTCATAGAATTGCTTAAAAACTTTCATAGAATGAGCCCAAGTTCTTGCATTTCCCGCAATTAAATATGATAACTTCTCTTAAGGGGTTACATACGTTTCTCCGCTCAAAAACGGAGCGTTTTTCAATGTTTTTTTTCGCTACGATATTAAATTAATTATAAAAAAAGTTAAATATACATTGTGTAAAGTATTCCTTGACGAATACAAAACTTTATTGACAATTGAAGAAAAACAATTATAAAGAATACAATTCGAACATCTCCGGAAATTCTTTTCAAAAACGTGCTGGGCGGTACGAGGAATATCTCTGGTAGGTTTCATTTGAAACAAAAAAAAAAAACTCTTAAAGTAGCTGGATAAAACTGGGCTCTATCATAGCCGTTTTCAAAAATTTTCATTTTTAACAAAATGGCAACTTTTTGAATGTACGAGGCTATTTTTGACTAAAAAACGAGTCACATTTTTATTTATAACAAATCTAAAAGTTAAAATATCAAAAAGATCCTACGTAGGAGACTAGAATATCCGTGCGAAATGGCATGCAAATCGGTCGAGTGGTTCAAGAGATATTTCTGGTACCGACTCGGAAAACACTGAAATGCAAAATCTGCAGTGTGTCTTGCCTGCGTGGCTTCGAAAGCAAAACTGAAAATGTGCTCGAGTAGTGCCTTCTGGAATATTCTGAATTCTAATATTCTTATACAAGGTTTAAATCTATTGCTAATCAGGTATAAATATTTTGCGAGGGCACTGACCCGACATTAGAGAAGGTAGGAAGGCAGAGCAGGCACGCAGCTGCTCATCTCCCTGAGCGGTCTACCCGGTCTAACGGTTATAACTTTCTTAATTATTGGAATTTTTGAAAAATTCTTGCGGCATTTGAATTGCAAAAGAATATAGAATTTTTTCATGCAAAAAAAAAATCGATTTTTTTGAGCGGAGAAACGTATGTAACCCCTTAAGAAGATAAGTGGAGATGGATCTGCCTGTTCCAAGGAACACTCAGGTTGATTGACTCTCTTTGTGTTCATGGTTCTAAAAAAGATTATTCTCGGGTGGTTCTATAAATATATTCTGTAGTATTTTCGTGACATCTCTTAGCGTTATGATTGCGAAAACTATTAAGATTTGTTTTTCGATTGTATTAAAAGTGTTTTCAAATATTTACTTGTCCTCTGTTATCAGATGGGCGGATTTTATCTTTGTTCTTTATATTTGAGAAGAAATGTACTCTCAAATTTTGTACTACATACCTTACATTTCTGCAGAGTATAGTTAGTTACTGTTGCTAATTACTATTTTTAAAACTATGCCATGTACGCATAAAATACCTAAAGTGAGTCACTTACACGTGTCCATATGTATATATGTCCTTAGTGCACTTGGCCGCCGTATACTTCTATTCAAATTGACCAGGCAGCATTTAATCTTCTTGGAACGCAGAGATGACGGATTGGCGATTATGATAGAATGCGATCAAATAATATTTTGTAGTTTAAGATGAATCCGAAGCCAAAGGGCTATTGTGTTTTTCGCATTATGGCTAAATCAAAATTTTACGTTCGTCCGGTCGCGATTTGACATATTGAGTAGAAACAATGGGCTCTAATGGAGCAATCCGAAATGTAACCTCGGGCGTTTCTAACACTTTTTATCGTTAATATCGTAAGCTCGACATCAAAGGGATACCAGGAAGTAGAGCTACCCTCTACTCCATCGGGCGTTTGACAGCTATCGGCTGTCAGCTCTACTGTCATTTTTGTAAAAAAAATTGGAATTGCTCGCTTTGACATTACACGATACGTTGATTTGTCCGATTTGTAGCTACAGGGTGGGTTATAGTGTAATGTATTTACCCCGAATGGGTAACCTCCAATTTCTCCTAATTATATTTTAATATATATAAGAAGAGTACATTTCTACTCTACTTCGTGCAACGAATTCATATTTTAGAAATTTGAGGAAACAATACTTTATGTGACAGCTCAACGCCGAAGCGACATTCCGGATCCTGCTTAAAAATCCATAGAAACATTTAATCTATACAATTCTAAGCTGGTTTGAAATCCAATAGGGATATCTGTTAAGACCGTGCTGTCATTATAAGTAGATACGAGGGCGGGTCAATAAGTCCGTGACTTTTGGAATAAAACACAGATTTTTTGATAAAAAAATAATTTTATTTTTCAACGTAGTCTCCCTTGAGCTCTATACACTTTGTCCAACGCTTCTCCAATTTTTTTATCCCTTCCAAAAAAAAATGATTTGTCGAGGTTCTCAAAATAGGCCTTTGTTTGCGAGATGACTTCATCATTGGAGTCAAATCTTTTTCCACCAAGCCATTTCTTCAGGTTTGGGAACAAAAAGTAGTCGCTCGGAGCCAAATCTGGAGAATAGGGTGGATGAGGGAGCTATTCATAGCCCAATTCATGGATTTTTGCCATGGCAACTGCACATGTGTGCACCCTTGCATTGTCTTTTTTCTCCTCAAATTAGTGAGTAGTCTGATAAAAATAGCTGTCAAACACAAACTAACTGACGGAGCAAGTTTAAATTTTGACAGGAGTCAACTGACAGATGCCAGTTGTTGCTGTTTCAGTAAAGAGGTCAGAAATTCAAAAAGTCACGGACTTATTGACCCGCCCTCGTATAAATATTATAAACAGTTCATTCCTCATAATGAATAAAGATTTTTGACTCAATCTCAACTTTTGTTGTTATTAAAAAAAATCTATAGTTCTTAGAAAAGGAACCTTTAGTTTTCATTTCAATTTTTCAATTGAACGCCTTTCGACTTGTTTCGCTTGTATGGTTGGGGAAATTTGTGGATCTCACTTTCATTTTAAAGGCAATCCTATCATATTTTGGATGCCGCGGTTCGTAGGGCGCTAATTGTTTTGTCTTTTTGAATTTGATTATGTATTGTACATATGTATGTAGACTTCTTTTCAAATCTCGGTTGAAACGTGAGCTATAATTGCTTTTTTGATCGGGAACGAAAGAACGTCGCACGACTGTAAAGAAAAGTTTTTTGGCCGTGCAGTGCAATTTTTTAACCACCCCCTACTTCCCTAACTAGATATACAATATTGTGATAGGAATATTCTACCTTTTTGACAACATCATATTCCGGTAGGCTAGTTGCTGAGAGTTGGGTACTAGATTCAGAGTCTTCGCGTATGACTAATTTGTGTAATCTGTTGATTAACTTTTCTCCAAACGTTTATGTTTAATAATACCATATTGCGACTCGGACTTTATAAAACTCGCTCATTAATTTTCATTGTATTCGACATAACGCTTGTCAGGGTTAGTTGTTGCAGTTACCCATGTCGACTTTTTCTTTATACGGCCCTTACTTCACTGTCATCATTTTATTGAACAAAAGTGAATCATTTAAATCCAAGGTTTCATATTTCTAGTACTGATCTCATTGTTTGCTGATTCGTCCCTATGTGCAACGGGAAAAGGAAGTATTCATCAACTAACTCGTAACTCATTGAGCAGATTAATCCTTAAAAGAGATTTTAACGTCCGCAATGAATGTTTTATAAGATGATTTTTAATTCATAAAAATTGTCATGAAAAGGAAATATTTCCACCACATGTGAACACTTACATATTTCATAAGAGTTTGAAACTAAAGAGAATCAGATAAAGAGAAAACCTCAATACACTGCAGCGCAAAGGCCGACGCAGACTGCAATATTGAATTGTATTGGATTTGAGTTTGTGTAGACTGTATAGAGTACCGCCGATCTAATAGCTCTGCTGTGGCAGGTTTTTGGTTGTTTCTCTGGCTTCGAAGTAGATAATTTCTTTTCGTGCTTTCGACAAACCGGTGTATACTGGTGCGGGCGAGAAAAATTAACAAACAAAAGAAAGGAAAAGCTGAAAAAAATTATCAAAAATCTGTATTCGACAGCTGAATTGAAAATTGTTTGATTTAATTTGTTGTTCGTTGAATTGTTTGTGTCGGTTTGTTTTAATTGTGAGATACAATTTCTACACCAGTGGCTCTGCATAGTACCTCCTGCATGTGTGGCGCTGGCTGGATGGTTCGGCGCATAAAAACATAAGAGGCTCGCCCTCAGTTTTTGTTTTAAATTCGCGCATTTCGACATTTATCATGATTTACTCTAGTATCCCAAGATGCAAATACACATAAAATCCTATATGGATGGATATCCATATGTATATAGTACACTATCAACACATCGATGAATATAGTGTCTGTGCATGGGTTTGTGTGTGTGTGATACGGAAGAGATAGCCATCCACAAACCATTTGGAGAGTTTTTTCTTCTTTTTTTTTTTATAAAGCCGCGCCACTCGCACTCCGCGCCGGCAGACTAATCAACTAAATTTATTTACAATTCAGTTTATTGCACAATACTCTCGTATTAAATCAATCCAATCATTTGGGTTGGACAATTTCTTGATGGGCTATCGATAAATGGCAAAATTTACAACACAACCGAACGATAAGAATGAACAAAGTGAAAATAATAAAATTGGGAAACGAAGAAGGCGAGAAAAATTTGCGGCGCGTGGGAGACGTCGAGAAAACCCCCAAAAGTGATTAATCGTTAAAATCGATATTGTGAACCTACGTTGTATTTGTACGTACACGGTACACCCGGAAGGTGCTATCGCTATGAGTGTGGTTCCGTATGAACGAGAGTGTCGAGCAGGCAGAGAGAGGGGCTAAAGACCCCATAATTCTGGTGTTCTGGTGCTTCGCTTTATACTGTGCTGTGCCGTGCCGTGGATTGGATAGTACTCGTTTTCTTTCGCAGACGTTTCTAATATTTTTCTCGTTTATCGAACTTCGCCGGCGAATATGATAAGATACATAACGCACAAGTTGCGAACACATTCCATAAACGATAATCTAAGCAATAACTGTAGTCTTACTAAAAAGGTGAGCATTTTAAAGAACCGCGATACGATAACCAAACTCGTATCTACAAATTAGTACACAAGTATATGCCTACATATGTATCTACGTTTTTGGGGCTTGGTTGTGCGATTTATATGCCTCCTACGAATTAGTTGAAGGTCATGAAATATGGCTTCCATAAAACGGTGATGGTTGTTCGCAGTAATTTTGCCAACAAAAAAAAAAAAAAAATAAAAAAAAATGCAAAAAAACCTCAGGATGCAGGCGCAGATTTTACACAATTCGCATTCACATGTACACAGTCTGAAATGGCACCGGTGCCAACACTGTATGCTGTGCATACATATCTATGCATGTGCGACAGTTTATTACCTCTTGTGGTGCATACAAACTCCACTTGCAACAAAGTCACTCGAAGTACGCCAAACGTGTTCGGTTTTGTTTTGTGTTAAAATTTTTTCTTTTATCATTATTTCTTGCTGTCAAACAGTTTTCTTACCCTGAATGATACTATATATACGAATAAAACTATCTCTTAATCCATGAGATATATGATAATTTATTTACGATAAGTACAACAGTGCTGCACCGCGAATTTCCACCTCAGTCTATCTATATATCTCGTATATTCGTGGAGAGTAATTTTTCTTTCAATTCCTCAGATTGACGAACACGATTCTGGAACCGAATCTGATGCTGAAAAAGTCGACTCAGAACACGAAATGGAAACAAGTAAGCTCAACAAATTAAGAAAAATATTTGACTGCATTTTGGTGTTGATATTGATTTTGAATGATTTCCAATGATTTAAGGTATGAGTTCCCGCCTAGATGCTAATTCCCCAACGGATACCGCCTGCTCCTCAGATTCCCCTGCCATGATGTGTCAGTCCCACCTGTTATATGATCAGCACAGTTCAGAGGAAGAGCTAGAGGTGATCAATGGACCGTCGTCGTTAGCCGCAGCTGAAGCGGCTGCCGCCAGCATTTCAATAATACGTGGTACAGCCTCTTCACTTATATCTGAAAGAGAGTCCTCATCATTGGAACCAGATGAACTTTTTGGCGATACTGCTTCAACATCAAAACGTTCTAGTTCAACAATGATTGAAAATAGGAAACGTTCACTAGCACACAGTTCAGATGATGAGGTAAGTTTCTTTTGTTTTTTCTTTTTTCTTTTTTAGAGAATAAAAAGATTTGGTTTTTCGAAAAACTTTCTAATTATGATGTAGTTGCATTGTAAATACTCAGATTTGTAGTGTTTCCCAAATAATTCCAAATCCGTAAGGGTTTTCATTTTACTTATTTGCACGACATTCGTGTTCGTTCATGTTTATTCATGTACATACTACTCGTATACCTTTATATTGTATGTATGGATGTGCATGTTCTCACGAAGTTACCAAAAGGCTCTGTTTTGAAGATTACCTCATACCACTAACAGGTTGTAGTCAACACATACATACATACATACTATGTATTGTAGATGAATTTAAAGGGCATAACATGAACACTAAATGTTTAACTTTTGAATGCATCTGAGATTGCCAACGCTGCAAGCATCAACTGCAGAAAACTATTGAAAAACTCCTGGAAAGCTATCGAAAATTTGTTTTCCTATAAACCGGTGTTAAGAATTAAGAATTAGAAAGAAAAAAGTTTAAGGGAGAACACTGTACAATTTATAGGGCTATAATCTTAGTTTAGAGAGTTAGGATAAGCGCCAACATAAAGACTCTCTAAGGGGGGATTCATGTTCTTGTTTGTACTTAAACAGCTCTCTCAACTTAGCTTAAGTTGAAAGAGGATAACGCAATTGGATTATTACAATATCCTTTGCTTTCGTGAATAGGTACAAAAGAATACAAATATCGATCAAACATTTGCTCGTTGTCCCCTTAAACAGTGGCTAAAGAAAGACAAAGAAAATTCTTGGTAGTAATATGAATGTAAAAGATTGGAGTGTACCTACAATATATAACGCGATTTAAAAAAATATAGTTTCACCACAGAATTTTCTGTGATACTTTAACGCACTATGTAATTTTTTTCTGAAATACGTACCCTCTGTGTAGAGGCAGATATTGGTTTCCTAACAAATTCATAAGTTTGAACACTGCAAAACATTTTGCGGAATAGATCTGGGGAAAGGCTATTTTTATACTTTTAACCGAAAGGTCTGAGGAGACGCTGTACAAGACAATGATATTACCAGTTCTGCTCCAAAAAGTCTAATTCTGGACAATGTAGTGGAAATCGAAACGGATTTGTCTTATGAAAATACATGCATGTAATATATACAGTGTTGGCCAAAACTAAAGCACTTAGGGAAAGCTAAGGGAAAAGCTAAAAACGTATGACAATTTTCTAATTTCTATTTTTTTTTTGTAATCAGAATTATTAGTCTTCAATTCACAGATAACAATATTATCATTACCTTACTCATGGCTGCTATGTTTAGTCAATTTTACCGTTTTCTACCAATATGCAATAATTTCACCGTTTTGTTTTTTCTCAAGTAAGATCTTAGTAATGATAAAAACAAATACTAGGGTGCCATCAGCGTCGGAGATCGAACGATCTAAAAGAAGATTTCAATAACGGCGAATCCATTACTTTTATTGCCAATACATTTCGTAT
Source organism: Volucella bombylans (assembly GCA_949129095.1). Lineage (NCBI taxonomy): Eukaryota > Metazoa > Arthropoda > Insecta > Diptera > Syrphidae > Volucella > Volucella bombylans. The sequence continues at coordinate 165,883,600 of OX422144.1, read as the reverse complement.
AAGCCATACAGTGATTTCTCGCATAATATCTCGTTTCCGCGTTCGGGGAAATGTCCCAACGATTCATACTGGCGGTTGACCCCGAAAGACTACCAGTCGCGCAGTTAAATACATCGTCGGACTGATCAAAAGGACCCCTTTATATCGTCAAGAAGTATTAAAAATGAAGACAGCCTACAAATTTCAATTCGGACGATCCGGCGGTTGATAGTGGCTTGTCATTATACCGGGCAACAAAAAAGGCATTTATTTCTTAAAGAAATCGACGTGCAAGACTGGAGTTAGCAAAGGCACATTTGAATTAAACTGTGGCAAAATGGAAAATGGTGCTTTTCTCCGATGAGTCCAAATTTCATTTAAATGGATCTGACGGATTTCGGACGGTACGAAGGCCGAAGGGCGAACGATTAAATCTCCATTGCACAAAGCACACAGTTAAGCCCCATTTACAATGTTCCGAGATCCGATACGAGGGTCGTATTCGGACATCGGATGTCTATTTACAATGATACGTCAAAACGCAACGAACAATTGTCAAGTGAAGTGCTAATCATGGGAAAAATAACCCGAAAAAGAAAATTTAGCTGTCACGCATTGCGAGATGCGAGAGTTTTCCAGATTTTCGAAATTGACTGCGATGCTTGCTGCGAGACTCGCATTATTGTAAACAAACACATTGAAGTAAGTTTACGGAAATATTTTTGACAGTTCATGCGCTCTCTTTTTCGAACAACGTATCGGATCTCGGAGCATTGTAAATGGGGCTTTAAGCACGGTGGAGGCAATATTATTTTCTGGGGATGTTTTTCCAAAATTAATGGAATCATATTATATATCGTTTCATGTACCAGGGAATTCTTCAAAATGTCATGCATTCTCATGCGATGGATATTTCAACATGACAACGATCCTAAACATACCGCTAGAACTGTGGAGGACTGGCTTAACGAAAACAATATCGCTGTTACGAAGTGGCCAGCACAATCGCCTGATCTCAACCCCATAGAAAAGCTATGGGGAATTATAGATCAGAGAATTGATCCCACGAAATGCCACAATATATGGGAGACTCCTTGCTTCAACAGACTCAAATTACCTGGAATGGTTTGTAAATCTTCACGTTGGTAAATCTTCGCTATTTTTCTACGGGTGTAGCAAGCAATGCTGATTATTAGATGTTTTCTAGCATCTCTCCAAAGATTTTCATTAGGTTTCAGGTCTGATGATTGCGCGGGCCATGGTAAAACCGATATATTGCGCTACTCGAACAATCTAGTTACCACTTTGGCTGTATGTTTGGGGTAGTTATCTTGTTGATACTTCCATATTAAAGACATATTTTCCTTTGCATAACGCAACATTACGGTCCCTAAAACTTCGATGTATAACTTTTATTCATGTTTGACTTTATTCAAAATATAGGACCAATTCCTGCATATGAAAAACAGCCGCACCATTATATTTAACTTTAACTATTTCCTGGTGATCCTATGATTCAGTTCTTGGTTTTTGCTTCCTCTTATATACAATACATTCTACCATCGGATCCAAATAAATTTATCTTCGTTTCATCGCTGTATAGAACATTTTCTCCAATTTCGTTTATTTGAAGTGACAAACTTAATGGAACCTTTCTTACGCGATTCTACCATGCGACTCTTGCAATTCGTTTATCAAGCAAAGATGCGGTTTTTTTTTATTTTGACGTCTTCTTCGCTTAGCCTGTTTTGGTGGCAAATTTCGCTCCTTTAATATTCTGGATATGACACATGAAGAACGATGAAAAGCACTTGCGAAAAACTATACGTTTTGCCTTCATCTTTGAGTTGAAGAATTAATAGCCTTTCTTCCTCAGAACAAAGCTTTCCGCGTCCCATAATTATTAAAACACAATCAAAAAACTGTTAAGCAATTAATTTACAATCTCTGAAATGAGTCCTAACGAAGAAGTGAAGAACAAAGTGAAATATGACAAAAATACGCAAGATTTAAATAACACTCTTATTATTTTGCCCACGGCGTAACTGAGCTTTGTTAATGAAAGTAGCGGTGCTTTGACAGATGCCCATGAAAATACATATACCAGTGTCACTGGAACTGCGAAACAGCAAAGCTTAAGGAAATTCGTGCACCTCGCTAGTCTTAATAGAATAGGTTGTAACTATGATATGTACTTTTGAAGAAGTATCATCACTTACTCTAATTTTTTTGACCAACACTGTAGCTTCGTTTTTGTTGATTAGTTCTGTTGCATCAACGAGAATTGTCCCGCTTTAAGACAAAAGACAAGAACAAACTTTCAAGCTAGACATTGAAGCTTGACGGTATGAAAACCATAATGGTCGAAGGAGAATGGTGTAGTGCCTTTAGCAAAGACTTACTATTCATGAGTGAAAAATGTGACCAACATTTTGACAGCTGATGCGTCTGGCTATATATTTTTCAACTCGATTTGGTTGATTTTGAAAATTTTTTGTATTATTAAACTACGTTTCGAATTTTCGAAGCAGTGAAACCTTTACGCGGTCTTTAAGACTTTTTATACAAATTTTACTTTATTTTTACAAATTTACAAAGAAAAAAGGCTTATAAAGATATGTTTTCAATATTTTTGAAAAAGGCAAGCCAGAACCTGAATATTTTCCCAAAATTACACATGTACTCGTAGGTCTTTGGACATTGTAAGGTTCTATGAATGCTCCTGACGGAACCCCCAATGGTTATTTATTAAAAGTAAAACCAATAGTATCTGCAGAGGTCTTTCATCAGCATAGGATAAGGTAACCTGCGAAATTGATCCTTACCGTAAAGTAGAATAGGGAAGTATTTGTTGTCAAAATAACAACGAAAATTATTCTTGACCAAATAAAATAGATTTGAGTTGCTTTCTATATAAGCAACATACAACAGTTGCCGTTCAATTATAAAAAGCATTGTAGTGGTATGCCAGAAAAAAATGTCGGTTGAGGAATTCGAAACCCAAAGTTATGTCAGACAAGGATGTATTCTCTCACCAATTCTGTTTTTGTTACTGATATGTGAGGTGCACCAGCAATGGACTTGAGGATTTCCATGAATTCTTATCTAAACTTCAACGTTTGAGCTATGGTGCCGTGAGGCTTAACTACTATCACATAGGATAGAAAATCTGCACCACATTATAGCTGATTTGGAGAGAGAAAGCAAACTCTTGCGGGCATCATTGTTAAAAAAGGTTTCCCAATTTTATCCGTGTTTACATGGAAGCAGCATCAGCTGACATCCACTATCACAAGGTGATAATTTTTTAATCGTTGTCGAGGATATATTGCGGATTATGTACCTAGATGAATAAGAAATGCGCCTCGAAAAGACAACACCTTCATTGCTGGTGATGCAATGCTCGTATCCAGGACGGAAGAAGATTAGGTCGAACGAGAATTGTACATATACTAGTATATGTCGAGAAGAACTAAAATGTAAGCACAACAGTTAGGAAAAAGTTGTCCTCCGTTACAGCTTTTTGCCATAAATTTGTCTCCGAGCCACGTAAGCCAATGGCCCTAATAATGCCCACGAGGGGATGCAGGATATAAGTTAACTATTTTGTTTTGGAAATGTTGAGGCTTTGTGCTGCAGTAAAATGGAATGTTTCCACAATTTTACAGAAATTATTGAGAATAGACCTTACTAGATTTTTTTTTAAACGAACATCACGTTAGTAATAGCTAAAGTCATGAAACCACTGCCAGCCCTAAGAAAAACAAAATAAACGGATATAACAGGTGACCAGATAGTAATGATAGTTTTTTCAATTGTTATATTTCAGCATCTGTCAAAGGTACCAATGATATCCAGCTGTCAAAGTATTCAGGAAGGTTTGTCATTTCATCATGCATCATTTTACTCATGCCGAACGGGCGGAAATTATTAAAAACTAGCGAAATTCCGGTTCAGTTCTACAATACGCAACGTGAATTTCATCGTGAGATCGGTCGTCATCATGGCTTCAGTGTGCAGGCAATTCGTCGCACCGCGGAAAAGTTTAAGCGTGTGTAAACTCGTTTGGATCTTAAGCCACTAATCGGACAGAGATTGGTGCAAAATGAAGAAAACATAGCCGAAAAGATGACCCAGAAATGTCGATTCGGCGCTGATCAGCTCAATTGGGCATCGCCAGAGAGTCAACCCGGCTTATTTTGCGGTTCGATTTGAGCCTACGTCCGTATAAGATTGTGCTGACTTGAGAATTTAAGCCGAACGACCATAGACAACGACCGTTCACTAATTGGGCGCTGCAAATATTGGCCGGAGATCTGGATCCCCATTTTTGGCTCAGTGGCTATGTCAACAAGCAAAATTGCTATTATTGGAGCGAACACAATTCAAAAGTGTTCGGCCAAGCATCAATGCATCTACAAAGATTGACTGTTTGGTGCGGTTTAAGGCATGGCGGCATCATCGGATCTTATTTCTTTCGAAATGAGGAAGGAGACCCGTTACCGTCAATGGTCTCACGTATAGAGCGATGTTAACCGACTTTTTGTGGTCAGAGCTCGACAACATCGATTTATCCAACAAGACGGCACTATATGCCATACAAGAGCAATTTGGCGATAGGGTCATCAATTGGCCGCCGCAATCATGCGATTTGACACCATCGGTTACTTTCTCTGCGGCTACGTCAAGTACTTAGTTTAACACTAATAAGCCAATCACTTTTGACGAGCTCGAGGCCAACATTCGACACGCTATTGCCGAAATAACGCCGCACATATTGGACCGACCGCTTCAAGCACTGCCAGCGAAGCCGAGCCATTTGAATGATGTACTATTCCACACATAATGGCATGAACGTAGCTTCAAAATAAAGCTAGAATTAATTTTATATCTCACACCGTTGTTGTTTTTTTAAAACAAAATTTTCCTATCGTCCTTATCTGGTCACCCTATATAATTTCTTATATAGGAATATTTGCGGCGAATAACGTAGTTGATAAGCTGTAGCCACTCTTTTTGTATTGTGACCTCTTTGTTCCGTAATCGATGGTGTTTATTGTGATGTTTCTAAATTGAAATGAAACAAATCAAGCTTTTGCTTTTGCTCCATTAGTCAGTCATTATCAGTTAAGTAATCAAGTAGTGAAGTCGTTAAAGCTGCTCTGACTCAATTCCACTTTCAAGTTATAATTTTTAATTTCTTTTAAAATAAAACGACCAATTTGTGAATGAAATAAGGCATCTAGTTTTATTCGATTGGCCTAACTACTATACTACAAGTATAGTCTTTTGATTAATCATTATTGTTTTGGTTTTTATATTTTCAGTTAAAAAATATCTTAGAACCGATCTCAACGCCAGTTAATTTTCGTACATCACCGCCATTAGAGGCGTTAAAGCCGAATCGAAGCCATATGTTCCGTTCCGCAACTCCACTTATTCTAACTGAAGCGAGTCGTGGTATTGAGAATATAAGAATTTCTTGTGATAGCACTAGTAGTGACCAAAATGGTAGCGGAGACGGAAGTAACAGCAGCAATAGCGGAAATGGTGAACAAATTACAGCAACTACCAGTAATCAAAGTAGTTGCATTGCTGCATTAAAATCCAGCTGTAGCAGCCATCATATCCACCAACCTCAGCCAAAATATCAATTTCATTATAACAGTAGTAGAAGTAGTCCTGCATCGACATCTGGATTAGAATTGGATGTGCGTTCAGTAAGCCCGCCAGCGAAACTTTTTCATTGTGCAATATCTCCACGCAGGCGACCAATGCGAACCCATCACGCGCCACAGAGACTACAGCGTCCTCATAGGCCATGTTTAGATTTTGATAAAATGCAACAGGTAATTTATATTTAAATAAAAATACAATTTCAATAATTTATTACAAACCAAATGATAGTAATAATAAATCAAATTGAAGTCACGCTTATTCTGTCTTAAGTCTTGAAATTTTGTATTTTAACAATATGTAATCGCCTTTAGAAATAATGTTTCGTTTGCAGTGAGAACAACTGTCGCATGTATTGTAGAATGGTTATATATGCTCGTACATATGTATTTCTTTGTCCATCTTAGCTGTTGGACTAACGTCTTTAATATCGCGAGTGCAGAAAGCACAACGTTTTAAAAGATGCATCTACTGCTAGGCTGTGAGTTTTGCGTTAAATAAAACCTTTAATAACAAGACCTGTTGTCACGAGAAACAATTAATAAGGAGCAATAAGCATAAGCTTTTTATAAAAATTAAGGCAAACATACTTAAAAGTACTTTTTAAGAATCATTGGATCATTTAACTACATTATTTAACTTATTAACTTCAATTGTTGAGCTTGCTTGAACTATTTAGCTTTACGAACCGCTTTAGGAACTGCAATGATTTTTGGAAATAACTTTTTATCAGATTTTTATTTTTTCTTCATCCTGTTATGGAATTTTACATGGAAAACGGAATTTTAAAATCGTGGAAATATGAAAAAAAAAAAACATCCCGCACTTGACACACCTAGAAATAGTGTTGCAGTTACCAACGTTGTTAAGTAAATATGCTCTCCAAGATTTCACTATTTTTATTTAATCTTGATCCTTGTTTTAAGTTCCAAACTGAAAATGATAACGTTTTGGTAAGAAGGCAGTGGCAGAACGAGCATTTTTGGTTTTGAAAATATTTGTTCTTTTGAAAACAATTAATGACAATTAGAATTGCATAAATCTTTGCCTAAAAGACAGATCCAAATTTGCACGAGTCTAAAATACAAATTTAATTATATTTATTTAAAAATATCAAAGAATTATAATTCTTACGTAGACGAGGGTGGATGAATGAAACAGTAAACATAATTTTTACCGCCTCAGCTGGCTTCGTAGTAGCGCATCCTGTCAACAAAATTTTCCAAGACCTTGTTGACTGTTTCTGGCTCCATCTCTTGAATGGCTCGGACGATATTCAGATTAAGAGCTTGAATCGTTTCTGCATCGATCTTAAAAGTCTGATGGGGTCAAATCGTAGCTCCGAAAAGGCCAATTGAAATCGAAAACACGATTACCCAACTTAACGCGCAAAAGATCCATTGTTTGATGGGCTACGTGGCATGACGCGCCATCGTGCTGAAACCAAAGATCGACCAAGTCCATGTCTTCAATTTTAGCCCACGAAAATTCGGCGGTAATCGTGGCTCTATAGCGCTCACTGTTGACCGGAATGGCCTTTACGGCAGCATTTTCGAAATAAAATCAGCCAATAATTCCACCACTCTGAAATCCGTACCAAACTGTCATTCTCTGTGGATGCATTAGCTTCTCGACAATCACGCGCGGCGCGGGATTTGCGATCCCTAGATGCGAAAATTTTGTTTATTAACAAAGCCGCCGAGATGAAAATGCGCCTCGTCAGAAAAAATTATTTTTCGACCAAATTCGACGTTCAATTCGAACTGCTGTAAAGCCCAAAGTGAGAAGCGATATCGGAGGGGATGATCGTTTACCTTTAATTGCTAATTCAATTAGATTTTGTAAGGGAATAATGGCGAGATCTTTGTGCAAAATTCTCATCAGACTAATGCGCAAAGTGTTGAGTTGTTAAGATCCGTGTATTGAGTCTCTCACTTTCAGCCACATTCTTGTCGGTACGTACCGTACGACAACGGGAATCGTTGGTGTTGTCCGAAAGCAAGAAAGTCTCACAAACCAGACGCGGTGGGTGTTTCATTTCGGCCAAAACTTTTTTTCAACAAATGCACTGTTTGGTTAACACAGCACTCACTTTTGAAATAAGTTTGCAATTCATTTCGTTCTGCGGAGGGTGCCAGTGTTAAAATAATATATGATCCAAATAGAAACTTGTATTTGGACTACCGGTTTGTCTCCTTTTAGCTCAATACACATATTCCAGCGTTGTAATTTCATTAAACCGATGCGGTTTATCAAACTCCTCAAAATAAGCCTTCGTTTTAGCTATTACTTTATCATTTGACTTAAATCTCTTTCCACCGAGCGATTTCTTCATGTTTGGAAATAGGACAAACTTTACAAGGGGCTAGATCAGGTGAATATGGTGAATTCGAAGCCCAATTCATTCAATTTTTGCTGCACTTTCAATGTGACGGTGCATTGTCATATAGAAAAACACTTTTTTCTTCAAATGTGGCTGTCTTTCCTTCATTTTTACATTGAAAGTGCTCAATAATGGATGCATAATATTCAGCTGTGATGGTTTAACCCTTACCAGCTGATCCAAGAACTGTTGGTTTCTTTGAAGCACTTGAACCAGCTTCTTGTTTGACTGTTGTTCTAATTCTGGCGTATAGTGATGAATCAAACTTTATGAATCGGTGCAAAAATTCAGTGGGATTACGGTGAAAAATCCCCAAACATTGCCTGAAAATTGTCATTCAAAATTACTGCACAATATTCATTTCTTTCGATATTTAAATAAAATCAAGTGACTTTACGAAAACGACTCTTACTAAGGAACTATTCAATCAAAGGTCGTAAAAATTTGACAGCTTTCGTTGAAAAGAACATACTTCACAACAAACAAAAGAGGTTGTTATTAGTCAGCATAGATGGCGTTATTCCAAAGACTTAACAATCCATCCTCGTAAATTGAAAATATTTCTTTCATTTGCATTTCGGCTAATTGTATCCTTTTGACTAGAGACATTGCGGCTATCGCAATGTGAGATCAGCAAATAGATTTCTTTATATTTGGGCAAAGATTCTTAAGTGTTCACATTTTTATTACACAGAGGATAAACGCATCGATTTAAAGGCACATACTCGTACTTACTCGTATTATAAAACGTTGGACACAGTCTTATTGCATAGCATTATAGCGAAATGAATCTCTCAATACACTTTAGTAGTTGAGAGGTCCAAATGTTTTTAGTATACCCATGGAAAGCCGGGTATCAGAAAGACAAAATTGCCAGCTAGTATTTTTTACCGTCAGCCAAAAAACTAAGAAAATAATTCGAAAATCACTATTTTTAGTACATAATGAAAATACGGTATAGTTCTTTTATACATTTCATACCGAATGGAAAGTGTTTTCACAAGTACAATGTATGACAATGTATCTTTTAGCGTTGTAATTACAGATACTTCCGGAATATTTTTTCAATTTTTTCTTTTGGAATTGCAATTAACACATACTTAAGCATAAAATACCATAACAAAGTACTTCTTATAGCACAAAAACAACCACAAAAAAAAACAAAACAGCAAAAAACAACAAAAAACCACTGTCAAGAAAGTGTTTGCAATTTCATTTCAATTCCATTTTCGCAGCATATGCACAGTATCATGAAAGTACCGTTAAAGCGGTTTTTTATTTTTTGTCCTGTGACAGTCATAGGATATCGAATCCAACAATTTTAGTGATTCCTTTTCTGTTTCGAGTGCTTGACTGATCGTTTTAGTTTTGTTTAAATATGCCTGGCCAAAGAATTTCGCTGGACGTAAAACAATTAATTTACTATAACCACTACAAGGGCAAAAGTGTGCGAGAAATTACGGAGATGTTTGGTATATCCGGAAGAACTATATACAACATCATTAATCGGGCAGAACGTGAGAATCGATTGGATCCTCCAATAACAACTGGTAGGCCAAGGAAGCTAACGGACAGAAATGAGCGTTTTCTGCTAAAAAAGGTGAACGATAACCCTCGAATATCAATAAGGGCCTTGTCATGGGAGATCAGCCAAGAATGTGGTGTACAAGTATCGCATGAAACTATACGGCAAGTACTAAAAAAGCACAAAAACACAGCCAAAAAACTAAGAAAATAATTCGAAAATCACTATTTTTAGTACATAATGAAAATACTGTATAGTTCTTTTATACATTTCATACCGAATGGAAATTAGAAGAAGGGATATATGGGATATATGTATGTGTTAGGTGGTTAAAGCAAAATTTTGTACGCGCCGAGTTTAGTTTCGGCAGATTATTGGATTATTGATTGACTAATTTGAACTTAAAGACAGAATAATCATGAAAAATGTTTGCGTGCATTCCCTTAATCAGGAAAACAAATATTTTTGGAATACTTTTTGTTTATATGATAAAAGTGTCCTGCTACACAATTTTAAGCATTTTAGTTCATATCAGTTTGCATATTTTTGTTTACATGTAAATAAATATTCTTTTAATGAACACATTGCATGAGTTTTGCATATTATTTTAAGTTTTTTTCTTTACTATATTTATGTTACAAACAAAAACAAATGTGAAATCTTTGTCGAAGTCATAAATTAAGTAGGCAGCTCCCATTCAAGTATCAAACATCTAATAACCTTCAAATCTATTAGTCAAAAAATGACTCATAATAAATGTTTTCGAGCAAGAGACTCTAATTTTGGTTTATTTTTGCATTATTCAGGTTATACAAAAGAAAAAACGATGAAAACAGATTTGTAGAAGTATACACAGCATATGTTTAAGATTTTTGAAGAGCCAGTAAGTTTTCTGAGTCACATACTCGTAGTTCCTTGACCTAAGGTATCTACAATATATAATTCAAATAGTAATCATTAGCACAGCTGTCTTGGAAGCGAACAGCAAAGAGCTTGCAACTATCACGTATCAGTGTATAATGTACAAAACATTCGTTTTGACAACGTTCGTATGTCTTGATTACGAGTAAAAATAAAAGGCTTCGTTTTAGTTTAGTGATTGCGAAATGGCACTGATTTTCGACAATGCAAACTAGCGTTAGTTGCCCAATTTTGGATATTCTATCAAGGAAATCTGTCGTACCTGCATTATTTTCAGAAATTTATCAAAAAATCGTCTTAAAAAAACAAATTGCAAAAACTTAGTCATGCTACGAATCATACGAATTAATTTTATTTAATTTTCCTTGATGTATTCCATATACGAGTATGGATATAACATCTGAAGTAACTAAAATAAGAAACGTCCGAGCGTCGGTTGAGGTCCCCTTCTATTTGTACGCACTACCTAAGTCACCCTCTATTGCGTTGTCCCTCCGGGTTAGATTCGAAGACTGCGTTCCGGAGCATTGGTTTCCATTCGCTCTACATGTCCCAACTATCGCAGGCGCCTGATGCGCAGTTTTCTAACTAGGTCGATGTCGCTGTACAGCTCGTACAGTTCGCCGTCCAATCTCCACCAAAGCCCATCAACGCAAATGCAACCGAATATTTTCCGAAGGATTTTTCTCTCGAAACGACTGAGGATATGTTCATCCGCTTTCGATAGAGTCCATGCTTCAGCGCCATAAAGTAGGACTGGGATGATCATAGTCATGATCTCCGTAATTTTTCGGGATAAGTCGTTGCTGCTCAATTACCTTCTTAGAGCAAAGAAACAGATTGGCAAGTGTGATTCCTCACTTACTATCGTGAAGCTGTAGCTGTCGACTGTGGCTTTCTGTTCAAATCGTCGATGTTGATATGCCCCTTCTTGCTAAACCCATTTTGGCAGCTTCCAGCCTTTTGAAAGATTGTGCCTTAAGTGTTCATTTGTGACTTCTGTACAATTTTTTCAAGTACATATGATGTTAAAGAAGTCACATGACAGCGCGTTACCTTATCTAAAACCTATTTCGACATCAAAAGACTCGGTTAAGTCGTTACCAAGCTTGATGGAGCAGCGAGCGTTCTCGTCCGTCATTCTGGACAGACATGGCTCTATATAGCTCGTCCCTATAAGTGCTGTCATATGCGGCCTTAAAACCGATGAAAAGATGGTGGGTATCGATTTGGATTGGATTGTTGAGTTTCTTCTTAGATCTGCCCGAGTGTGAAGATTTGGTCGATTGTGGACTTCCCTGGTCTGAAACGGCACTAATAGGAGCCAATCAGGTTGTTGAAGGGTTTCAGACGTTCACATAATATGGCGGATAAGATCTTGTATGCTATGTTAAGGAGACTTATAACTCTATACTTTGCGCACTTCAGCCGTGGATCGGGCAAACGATACTGAGATTCCATTTTCTTACCAGATCTGAGAAATGAGTTGGTGTATGCTCTCCACAAAGACATTTTTAGCAGCTTTGGATACCTCGGCCGGTAAGCCGTCAGATCCAGCTGTTTTGTTGGATTTCAGTGTAGATATTGCTTTCATAAACTTCATTTTAGGCAAGTGTTACTTTCTAATGCAACTTATTAGATGCATTTTCTCCACATCAGAAAAACTCGTGAAGCTTGAGAGAATATTAAAACTATCTTCCTGCAATGCGATTTTAATATTGTATATCCATCCTAGGCATCAAAAGAGTTTGTTATGACGAATAGGTAATATTTTAAGAGAACCTTTCTTCTTCTATGCACTTGACTGAAGTCGTTGCCACAAGTGTATCACTTAAAAAACAACTAGCCCAGTGTTATGAATCAGACCCTTCGTTAACCAACAAGTCTACAGGAATAGTAAAATATAATAAACTCGCCCGTACATATGAATTAAAGAAAATATGGGAACAGCTGATAGATCGTGGAAAAGCTGTAGATTTATCCCATGAGAAAAAATACCAAAAGTAGTGCATTCGATTTAGATCACATTAAATTTTAATTAGTCATTTACTGAAAAAAAACACATTCGTTCTATTGGATGATTGTTACATGGTTTTTATATCAACTTAACTTTAAATTAAAGAAAAAATAGACCCATGTAGACAATCAACTACGCACTTCTTTCTTTTAATATAATAAATGGTATTCAAGGGGACATTTAAATGTAACTAAAAACTGCTTCCATTTTTAAAGGGTTTTCCAATAAGGACTTGACAACTTTTTTTTTAAATAAAACGCAAACCATTTGAGATATTTCAAAAACTTTATTATCGGCTTGAAGTACAATCAAAACATTTATGAATGGAACTCGACTTCGTTCATATGGCAACCGCGGGCACGTTTGCAGCGGTCGATTCGTTGGATCCAATTTTCATCGACTCGGCCGCACATTTCGGCCGAAACGGCCGCTATTTCGCGTTCAATGTTGCCTCTGAGCTCTTCCAACGTCGTCGGCGTGTTGGCATAAACCAATGACTTAACGTAGCCCCACAGAAAATAGTAAGCGGCGTTAAATCGCACGAACGAGTCGGCCAATTGACTGGCCCATTTCTTGAGATAACACGCTCACCATACTTACTCTTCAATAAATGGCTTTTGGCACCATCCTGTTGAAACCACATGTCTTCCAAGTCCATATCTTCCAATTAGGGCCAAAAATAATCGGTGATCATGGCGCGATAACGCTGACCACAGTAACGTGACGGTCGTTATCGTCGACGAAAATATATGGTCCAATAACGCCGCCGGCATGCAAACCGCACCAAACAGTTATTTTTTGTGGATGAGTGGTGATTCATAAAGCACATGTGGATTTTCACCCGACAAATAACGCATATTTTGCTTATTGACGAGCCCATGAGCCAAAAATGAGCTTCGTCACTGAAGGTGATTTTGCGATGAAATTCATCATCTTGGCGCATCTTCTCCAGAACCCAATCGGAGAACGTACGTCGCTTCAAATGGTCCATCGGCTTCAATTCTTGAGTCAGCTTGATCTTGTATGGGTGTAAACCAAGATCCTTAGGCAAAATACGCCATAATGTGGTCTGAGCGATGCCCAATTGAGAACGCCGTAAAATTGACTGATTTGGATCGTTTGATACGGACGCCTGAACAGCAGCGATATTTTCGACACTTCGACCAACCCGTTATCTCACTGACACGACAAATTCACACAACGAATATATAGACTCAAATTTTTGCACTAAACTTGTTATTGCCTGTCTACTAGGGCGAGAAATACGACCGAAAATTGGAGTTAACGCTCTTAAAGTTGCAGTCAACGACTCCGAATTTCGGTAGAAAATTTTTATAATTTGCAGACGTTGCTCGTTCGTGTACTTTACCATGATGAAAATGTTGAGTTTACTGAATAAATTGACAGTGACAGTGACAGTTATGATTAGTGAAAGAGTGCGTTCACAAATTAAATTCAAAGTTGTCAAGTCCCTATTGGAAAAGCCTTTACAAATTACCAAAGAGTTTAACACGTACTTTGGTATTCACAGAGTAATCATACGTAGGCTGGTGCCAACTATGTATGGAACAATACATCTGATTAATACGCCCTCCGGCTTTGCTGCGACATTTTCATTCTACTGACGAAATTTCCAATGACGTTTTGGTGTAAATTTAGCCAGATTTCAGTGATGCAGCGTCTTATCTCATATTTCAAGGCTTGAGTATATTCGAGGACATGTTGACACTCAGAACTTTAAAAAAAAAAACCCCTGAAAGAAGAAATTCAAATGCGTTAAATCGCGCTATCGGTGTCCTCATATTTTGGTAGCAGTCCAGACGGGAGATTACACAACCAAGGCATGTCTTGTGCAATAATACTAATGTTTCACGTGATGTGTTGGATCTAAATAACAAATTCATTGCATTGATTTGTGCATTGTGACATTGCTTGCGCATTCCCGGCAACGTGTCCAAGAAAAATAGTTCAATGATGCCACTAGACCAAAATCTACACCAAACAATGATACATTTCCTTCTCATCCCTCCAAATACGGCAATTTTTCTGGCTGAAAATAGGCTTTAATACTGCGTATGGTCCGTAGGCTTGAGTCAGTTGAATATTGCAGGCAGGAAGACAACAATATTTCGTGATAATACCCTGCATAGTGCTTTTTAAATATTCAATTTGCAATTGACCGCGATGCGGGAAGGTTTTCCTAGACCCAGACGAAAACGTGTCGATGGTCTGGCATCAGTAATCATCCCAGGCTCATTGATTTTTTCGATTAATCTTTTTACAGTTGATGCGCTTGAAGATTTTGGATTGAAAAATTTGAAAAAAATTATTAACAAAAACAAAACCGTTGTTGTGTCGGAGTAGCAATCCATTTTCAATACTGCTGGACGAAAATGGCTCCAAATTTAAGTTTTTTAGGACATCCTTTAGAGCTGTAATGTAACTTTTTTTTTTATTATATGTAAAAAGAATATGACTACAGGAATTTCTTCATGCACCAATTAAAAGGAGACAACCGTCTTTCAAAACCCGCAGTCACATATTTTATTGTGATATGGGAATTTGGTCCTTCCAATTCATTAAACGCGGAAGTATTTACGGTTCGCCTTAAGAGCAAAGCAATTTATTCAAGGAAAACATTAAAAATGTTATTATCACAAGCAGAAACCCGAACATACTATCCAAGTAAAACTCATTCGAAACAATCATTTTCTATGAATGCATTACACGCCACCGGATGGATTTTCGAAACACTAAATTCTATGTTCTTGCTAATCAACAAAGTCCCTAAATGGAAATGATTTTCGTCTGAAAAGACTGAATTACACAAAATTCATGTAATTGGTTATTGATGGTAGACTATTTGGGAAACCTTAGCTGCAGACTTAGACTAACTACATAATTTAATAGATCCAGTAGATTTTAGGTCCCCTGCGTATTGTTAGTTTTATTAAGAATATTTTAGGTTAAATAAAGTTTATTCGCGTAGCCCAGACACCGTCAATGATTTTTTGAACTTCCGATATCAGATTTTCAGTCAGTATTTGTATTGTATGATGGCCACATTTTCTCATTTAATTTGTTTCTCAAGTCTTTAACAGTTTACTTATGGTTTACAATTGTGTTTTCGTTTTCTTTGGTTGTTAATGATTTTTAATTGAACTATACGTTTTCTTAGATTTTGAATTAATTTCGGTTAAACATATAAAGTAAACAAATTGAATATATTCTTTAAAAGAACTATTTTGTATATGCATCTTCCTTAAACGGTTAATTATGTATCTTTATAAGAAAAAAAAATCAAATGAAATAACTGAGACCTTTGAATTAAGAACGTATTTTTTTTTTTTGTATCCATTTTATTAAATTTAAGCAAAGTGACTCAACAACCAATGAACCTCCAACGTGTAAGAGCGTATTTCCAATAGTATGACCATTTTGTAGGAATTATCGTATAGTAGCCACTACTGTGATAAAATTACTGCAAACGACATGAATTGAAAGTATTGATAAAAATTGATTTTTCCAAAAGAATAACTAACACTAAAATGGGTTTTTTTTTCTATTTTATTTTCAGCTTCAGGACCGATCGGTGTCCTCATGGCGGCACAATAACGAACATACAGGTGAATTGTCTGTTTTCTGTTGGTGATGAAGAACTAATTTCCCAGAAATGATGGGCACTAAATAATTTGGCCATTAATCCATAGCCATCTTAGCCATTTTAGCCACCACTGTAGGAACCTCTCTCTCACTCTCTCTCTATCTATCAAGTGGTCTCCTCGTCGAAGTTTGTTGGTTGTTTTAACATACTTATTTAAAAAGAAATCTATCAGGAAAATGTTTCAAAAAGAACGAATACATTTGTATGTATGTCGAGTTTGTCAGTTTTTTCAATAAGATTACCTACGGCATACAGCCAGCCAATGTTGTATTACAAACTTTTCTTTTATCTAACTTAATATATTGACATTATTATTAAGTAGAAATTCAAAAAACAAAAAAGAAAATACAAAGTACTTTTATTTTGTTATGTTTAGAATGCGTTTCCCTTATGATTACTTGTTTTGTTTTGTTGTTGTTTCATTTTTTGTTTCTTCTTATTTTAATATATTGTAGTATTTAAAAATATTCAGCTTTTGCACTTTGTTTGAACCGCCAATTATCTTCGACGATAGCACAGTTACAGTAACAATGTTTCAATAATATCGAAAACTATATTTATACATACAAATACAGAAAATAAAAATAGAGCAAACAAATTCTTACATGGAAACAGAAATGAAGAAGAAGAAAAAAAATTACTCATTAAGCAAATTAATATTCAATTATATTATCAATATATTTTAACAAGCATTTTAGTGTAAACAAAAGAACTCAACAACAACAACAATATTTAAGTTGCAATATGTACGAATGTAGGAATAATTATGTTTCTATTAACAGGATGACACAATCACAAAAGTCCCCCTCCCCCGCCCCACGCAAAAAACAAAAAAAATATAGACACAGAGAGGACTGAGTGAGCTCGTTAACACACAAACTTAAGTAATTTATAAGTTATTCAAATAGACCTATATACATATATATATATTAAACAAACAAAAACCAAGCAGACAAACAATAAAATGAAGAAAAAAAACCATAAACGGAGAAGCGGAAAAAATTATGTCAAAGGAAAAGAAAAAGCAAACAACAAAAACGCATTAACCAAATACCAAAAGTACTAAAAAAAAACAAAAAAAAAAATTATAATATCATTACAATGAAGTAATACAAACAAAAATAATAACAAAAAATATTTTTTTCTAACTTTTTACTCAATATACATACAATACTAATTATAAAAAATGGATAAAAGAAATATACAAAAAAAAAAAAAAAAAAAACACAAATTCATATTTTAGTTATGAGAATAATCATATGAAGCAACAAAATAAGGAAACCTATCATTTTTATACGAGAAAGAGAAACGCAAATTACAAAATTACATATATGTATAGTAAATATTTAAATAAAAACTAAAACAAAACAAAAAATGACAACAAACAACAAATCATCGCAAACATCATCAAATTTGGACAAGTAATTCAAAGTAAAGTTTAAGAAGTGGTAAAAGATGTATGAAGCTAACAGAGGCACACTCGTTGTGTGTACAATTATAAAACAAAACAAAACAATAATAATGAAACATGAAAAAAATTAAATTATATAAAAAAAAGAAAACTGAAAAGTAATAATAACAAAATATAAACAACAACTAGGCATTTAAGTAGGTATCGAACAAACAAAAACAAAAATAAATGACTGAAAATTATTGTGTAGACTTAAGGTAAAAATTAAAATTAAATTTAAACAAAAAAAAAAATCATTTGGTTGGTGGACAGTACATTCATTATGTGTGTAGATTTATCCAAACTGATAATTTGCATCGACGGAATCGCTCACTTACATATGCGTAGCATTGTAATTCCGTTGATTCGTAAAAGAACTGTGGTTAAGAGGAAAACTTTATAATGAAACATTACAACAAAAACAAAACAAATATATATATATATATATAAACCGACAAAAAGAAAACACATTTAACATTGTAAACAAAAAAAAATAATTCAAAGAAGGGCTAACCCACCCTTCTACTGACAAGATATTAAACGATATCATTTCGATACAAATTGTATTTACTCTTTAATTTTAAGTACATAATTTCCTCTACCTTTTCTGTGAAACAATAAATTATGGTTTTGAATAGATTCACAACTGTCTATCATTGTCTTTGATTAATGAATATTAAAACAGAAAAATCTATTAAAATTATTAATAACAAATAAAAATGAAAAGAAAAACATTCAATGTATGCAAGAATGGTGTTTTTTCTCTTATTTTTTGTGTGCGTTTCAAACGTTGAAAACATAGCTATGACGGAGGGAAAATGTGTGTGGCTTACACATTTTTTGAATACATAGTGGGTTTTCCAGCGAACTTTGGACGTTCAGACCCAGGTTGTTTTTTTTTTTTTTAAATGCTGCTTTGTCCGCTTTCATACGTCGCAATTTCGAAAGATTCAAATGAGTGCAAAAGAGAGAAATAATGAAACAAAAAATACCCAAGTCCGCTTTCATACGTCGCATGTTTCGAAAGATTCAAGTGAGTGCAAAAGGGAGGGATAATGAAACAAAAAATACCCAATTAACCAAATTCCCACTGCCTGTGGGTAGCAATTTCATTGCAAGTTTTTGACATTTCTTTTTCTCCTTCTTCTTTCTTTTTCGCATTTGCTTCATTACTTCTTTCGCTGTGTTACGAGCACAACATTTCAGTATGGCGGATGAACTGAAATGGACCAAAGAATTAACAAGGGGGCTCATTTTCAATTATGAAAGACTGAGCGCCAAAGATGAAATGAAAGAGAACTGTCAAATAACATGCAAACTCAAGGAAGGGGAAAGTCTTCATGTAGAGTTGCGCGCATCACTGAATGAAAATTCAAAAGAAAATAACCAGAACATGCGCATTACACACTTGCGACGTATGAAAGCGGACTTTCCAAAATTCAAACTAAATGCGCATTGTGACTGCACCTCGCATATGTCATGCAAGCATGTAGTGCTTTTATGTGCCTGTTCACATTGGCTCGGGCAGGAAGATTGTCCGGAAGAGAGGTAACGCTTTTTATTGAAGTGGGGAGAAGAAGGGTTACTTTCACCGAAAATCTATTTCTAAAGTGGGTTTTCGGGTGAAGCACGTCGTTTTTTCCACATCGTTCCATTTCTGACATATTCCCCCATGTTCTGCATTCCACGTGAAAGTGAATTGAAATCGAATTTCAATTTCACTCGATATGAAATTAGGTGTTCTGCATTCCGAATTTTTTTGAATCCACTTCGAAATTTAATTCGAATTGTCAAAATCAGCTGTGAATTTAAAATTATTTGAAATCTTACGTAAAATTGTTTTTTTTTTAGTTATTTAAAGTAATTTTGGAGAAATGGATGCTGTTTTGATATTTATAGTCAGTGAGAATGAAAACCGTGAAAAAAACCGAGTGGAAAGAGTGCGGCGGAAGATTTTGCGAGATAAGTCTAACGTTTTGAACTCCCCGAAACAGTGTAAGTTAAATGCAATTATAAGTTAAAAGATAATTAATATTATGATTCGTTGCAGTTTTAAAAACAGTTTTAGGGTAAGCAAAGTAATGTTTGTAGACATTTTGCGAGAAGTGGAGCTAGAGATGAAGTCAACATCTATTCCTTCGATATCTAAACTAGCAGCAACACACCGTTTTCTGGCTGAAGGAAGCTATCAAAGGTCAGTTGGGAAAGATTTTGACATTGGCCTTGGTAGATCCACAGTCAGTAAAGTTATCGAGGAGACGTTAAATGCTTTGCAATTAAAGTTATGTCCAAAGTGGATAAAGCTGCAAAGTATACCAGTGGATACTGAATGGAGGTATTTTTTCGAAAAGTACGGAATACCAGGGGTAATGGTGTGTTTGGATGGGACACATATACGAATAATTAAGACTCATCAAGAAAGACCCGTAGAAAAATTTCAAACTGGTGAACGAGGTGCATGGCTACTTGGAGATGCAGGTTTCAGTTTAGAGCGATTTGTTTCTCCCTACAAGTTTGCACAACCAAGAACTATTCAATTTAATTTTATTAGAAAGCATTCATTATCGAAAGAACAATTGGCAATTTAAAAACGCGATTTTGATGCTTGTTAAATAATTTAAATTATCAACCAGTTAAAGTGGCCAAAATCTTTAACGTTTGCTGTGCTCTTCAGAACATGTGCAAGACTTTTAATTTAGAAGTAGAAGAAGAGCCACCATTAATGGAGGAAATTGGACACAATTTCAACAGTAATGAATATGGAGAGAATTTTGAGGAAGCCAGAAGAATAAGGGGTTCAATTGCACAAAATCTCGTTCAGTAAAAGACGAATTAAGAAAAAAATAAACATCTGTTTTATATCATTATAATGGTATTAATTCAAACAGAGAATTCATTCTAATAAATTTAAATAAGGTACATAAGTCGTATTGTTTTAATTTAAATACACAAATTACTTTAATTAGGTTGATGATTTAATTTTATCTCCTCTATTTCCAGTCTTCTTCTTTTGATTTAATTTTTTTTTAAGGGTGTTTTAGTTTTAAATGATGACATTTTTGTTCTTCAGCCTGTTCCTTTATTATAGGAGTAATTCCTTCAATGAACGATATATTCGCTTCAAACTTGATCTATTTTTAAGCGTGATTTCCTGCACATCCATGTATGTATTCAAATTTTTATCTCTTAGCTGTTGCCTGATGTTTTTTTTTGTTGCTGAGACCTTGTGAAGTCGAAGGTTCAATGGGAGTTTGCTCAAATTCTTCAGTCATGGTAGAAATGACCAAAATGCTTTCAGTGCCAAAAGCTGTTGTGCCCTTAATTCCATCCATAACTGTATATATACCTGTAATTTTGGCGATGACATCTTCCGTTGCCGAAATTGGTTGAAAATTGTTAGGCCCACCTCCGGTACTTTTTGTTTCTTTTTTATTATGAGCAAGCTTCTTCCTTATATTTATTTTCCAGTCTATCCATACCTACGAGAAATATGTGAAATTGTTTTGGTTTGTTAATAAAAAAAACATTATTTCAATTTGTTACCTTTTTCCACCCACTCATATCTTTAATTGGAGGTCCTTCACTGTTCAATCACTGCACCAGTTTGTTCCACAGTTCTTCAACATACGCTTTGTCTCCCTTGACAAACCCTTTAGCCAAATCTTCATTTTCCTCCATATAATTTACAAAGATTGTTTCCTGTCTTTGATTTTTATAATATCAAAATATAAAATGAAATTGAATATAGCACATTTTTAAAGAAAAATCTAATTTCTTTTACTTTACTTACATTATTAAAATTATTTTTGCTGACCGCAACGACTGTCCAAATCCTTATCACAAAACAAAGTAAATTTAATTCGCAATAGCAAAAGCAAGTGATTTCAATTCACACAGAAACAAAGGTTTTTCGAAATGCAGAACACCAATTTCCATATTCGAAAATCCAATTCACTGTTGTCATATCGAGTGAAATGCAGAACACCAAATTTTTTCACTTTCAAACATACAATTCACAATCGTTCGGAATGCAGAACACCTAATTTCACTATTGAGGTTGAATTCACAACAAGTGGAATGTTTTGATCGTTGATGAGGAAGGAAGTGTGGAGAATAGGAAAGTAGGTATATTTCAAGCCGTTTTCGAAAACGTCATCTGCATCAAATTGCTTTTGCAAAATGTTCTTAAACGCAAGCTGCGAAAGTCATTTGTTCGAAAACAACATCATAAATCACACTACATTTGCAGCATGTTCGACAATGCAGTGTTTGCAGGGCAGTTGTACATAAACGTCAACTGCACTGCAAAAAAGCAACCACAAATCTGTGCTGTGCATTAAAAAAATTGGAAAAAAAATGAGTGAATCCGAATATTCAGGGGAATCTCAGTCTCGTGAACAGTAAGTTAATTTTTTCAATTTCTCAATAAATTTTGTTATGGGTTCCATTTTGCTCTGTTCGAAAACGTCAAATACTCTTGCAAGAAAAAAATCATGTAGATGACACAGATCAACGATACCAAACGACGTTTGCAGTTTGATGTTCGCAACCCTTAAGTATTGCAAATGACGTTTTCGAAAACGGCCTCAGGCGAACTGCTCAAATTTAAAAAGTAAAAATGCTCCGATTCAAGTGTTCCACATGTCAAAAACTTTATCAACCCCATGAAAATGTGAACACGATGTTCATGGTGAGGACTTTCGTCCCGTCGCCAATGTAATCATACGAATCATGATGTTTTGGAATGTTACGCGATGCGCAGTGTTTATTTTTTTTTAACGTACAACAATGTGTAACAAATTGATTGGAATTCATATAATTAATCATTTGCTAAATAATTGTGGTTCTTGTGACAACCGAATAGAGCTGAATTCCTTTTCAAACTGCAGCCTCGTTGTAATTAAGTGTAAAATCTCGCTTTTTGTCCATTGATTTCTGTATATAAATAATTATAATAATATAATTGAATTCTTTTAGTAGTATAAACATTCACAATGAATTTCGGGCGTACTGCGTTCTGTCACCAGTTTGAGTTTGCCATTCGGAATGGTTGCTGATGCAAAAAAAACAGGCAGTACTGCATTTTGGAAAGCAGTCAAGCTCGCGTTCAATGGATTTCGTATACCCTTTAAATGGGTAGGGGTCTACTCTCGGATTTGTTTTGGCAATTTAACATTTCGCAATTTGTTTTCTGGCATTTTAATTATTTCGCATTCCATTTATTCGGAATTTTCGTTTAGCAAGTTCTTATTTGACTGCATAATCGTATCGCAAAGGTTTAATATCATTTCGCATTTGTCATCTAGCAATTTTTATCGTGCAAAATACTAAAAAGACGAACTATAAGACCGCGTCTCCACGAGACCTCGCTGGTGTTAAGAAAATTTTCATGAAATCAAAATGTCCAGTGGAGTAGTTTGCAGACAACAAATATGTCAAGAAATAAATGATTGGTTTTTATTCAAGACATCTCTGTAGACAACAACTCTGATTTTTTTTTTGACAGCGCTTGTCACTGACTTTGGAAAGTGAAAAAAAAATAACAAAGTGTGGCGAACTTCATACATAACAATGTTATCTGTTGGTAAAAAAGAACAAGAAATCTACATATGCGCCGCCATTTTTCTACTATAATGTAGTTGCTTACCAACCAACTTACGCTCACAGAATGAAGGGCAAATTCGTAAACGCATATGTTGCGCAAAATGTGCTAAGCAGGAGATTCGCAAACGCACAACGGAAAATAACTGCAAAGCAAACAGTTCTAAAACGTAGCTGCTTCAATTTTTTTACGCGAAAGCAAGTGCATCTGTGCAACTATCAAAGTAATGTTGCGCACTTCAGGAGATAAGGCTACTCGTCACTGTACGCCTGGATCATGAATTGGAGTTTTGTGCAGGATAAAAAATTCTTGAACGTACCTTGTAAGTTATCTTACTCATCCTAAAATGACTCGCAAATACATGGACGGGGAATCCTTGTATTAATTTAAAAAATTCTATGTTTTTTGGGACATAACGCTGTTTCCACATTCTTGCATGTAATAGGCGTTTAATGCTTTTTTTTGTTCTTTTTAGTGTATTTGCTAGCTTGACAACCATTAAGTAAGATGTTTAAGATAAGTACACAACTTGGTTTAACAATCATGCTTTCAAATATTGAGAAATAAAAATTGTGCAAGTTATCCGTTCATAAACGTTTAACACTTGCAACGCAAACATATGCTATTGACGCTTCAACTGCTCTATTACATGTGCTTTGCAGATAATTTGCTTTACAAGTCGTGCGTTTACGAATTCGCCCGAAATGTCATGCAATAATTTGCGCTCCCTAAGTTCAAAGAAAAAATGTTAGACGAAATGTCTGAAATTTAGTCTGACATATTTGTGTCTCGTGGATACGTAAACAATAGATCTGTTCCAGGACTGCAAATTTGTATAAAATCCTGTTCCCGCAAGAAAAAATGTCGTAATAGAGAACGCATTTGAGAGAGTAAATCATTTCCCCACCCTGCGAATATTACAAATTTCTAAACGAGATTTTTCTTTTGCCAGGAATTATAAAAAACGTCAAACCAGTTAAATTTGAAAAGAACTGTTAAATTCGTAAGATTTAAATCTGTGTGAATTGCGACAATTTTATGCAAAATTACTAAAAGATGACTTGGACATGGACAACGAAGAAAAAAAAGAACTTAAAATTGAAGCAAATTGTTCGCCTAATACAATATAACTCAATAAACGCATATTATATCAATAAAATAGTAATAATAAGCAATCTAAAAGTCTTCCTCCTGCTTTGCAGTTTCTTTTATTTTAGCTTGTTACGTTTGAAATACTTTTTACAAAAACTTGTTCCCGGTGAGATTTTGGGTTTAAGACGAATTTATGCCTACTCCTGTAATTTAAACAAACAATTCTCTTTTACAAATTGTTACTCCGCTTTTACACGTCGCATGTGTGTAATACGCTTGTTCTGGTTATTTTCTTTTTAACTGTCATTCAGTGATGAGCGCATTTTTACACGAAACTTTTCCCCCTTCTTTGGTTTTTCATGTTATTTGACAGCTCTCTTTCATTTCATCTTTGGTGCTCAGTGTTTCATAATTGAAAATGAGCCCGCTTGTTAATTCTTTGGTCCATTTCAGTTCATCCGCCATACTGAAATGTTGTGCTCGTAGCAACAGCCAAAGAAATAATGAAGCAAATGCGAAAAAGAAAGAAGAAGGAGAAAACGAAATGTCAAAAAGATGCAATGAAAATCCTACCCACATGCAGTGAGAATTTGGTTAATTGGGTAATTTTTGTTTCATTATCCCTCTCTTTTGCACTGATTTGAATCTTTCGAAACATGCGACGACTTAAATCTCCCGCGAACAGACCTAATATGTCAACCACTGTCAGGCTTGCGCCTACGTCTTACAGGTACTTGCGTGAAGTCATTTCAACTCACTTTCCGCAGTTAGTAGTTAGCCGCCCACGCGACTTCGTCGCTCCGCTATAGGTATGTCAACAATAATATTTTTTTACAATAAATGAAAAATGTCATGTACATAAAATTAAATAAGACAACGCGACATAATGGCCAAACAACACTTTCGCGGGAGCGTGGTTTGGCGTGCTTCATACACGTTTTATATCGAACTTATGATAACTTGCGTCAAAAGCACGAACTTTAAATTTGTAATCCGGAATGTCTCTTCGGCGTTGAGCTGACACATAAAGTATTGTTTCTTCAAATTTCTAATATATGAATTCGTTGCACGAGGTAGAGTAGAAATGTACTCTTCTTATTTATATTAAAATTTAATTAGGAGAAATTGGAGGTTACCCATTCGTGGTAAATACATTACACTATAATCCACCCTGTAGCTACAAATCGCACAAATCCACGTATCGTGTAATGTCAAAGCGAGCAATTCTAATTTTTTTACACAAATGACAGTAGAACTTATGGCCGATAGCTGTCAAACGCCCGATGAAGTAGAGAGTAGCTCACTAGGGCTTTGATGTCGAGCTTACGATATCTACGATCAAAAGTGTCAGCCTGAGGTTACATTTCGGATTGCTCCATAAGAGCCCATTGTTTCTTCTCAATATTTCAAGGCGCGATCGCGCGAACGCGACATTGTGGTTTGTCTATAAGGCTAAATTCTTTCAAAACAACAAATTGCCACCTAATTGTAAGCGAAATGGAAAAGCGCGGAAAAAGCATTGGGAAATGATACCCTTGCGATATACCATATGTATTATAAATCAAGGAGCGAATGAAAATTTACGAAACAACTATAGCGAGACAAATAAAATTTATTTCTATAAATGCGAAGTAAGATTTACGAAATGAATTTTATTGAATAGGCACCCCCTTTAAATGTTTGCACACAACACGGGTGAAGAAAAACTAAGGGGCAAGAAATAGTATTCGGTTTCCAAAGTTTAAATAGGTTTCCTGGATTTACAAATTACTAGCTTAATAAGGTCATATTTCGGAGTACGCCCGAGGGTGGATGAAGAAGATTTCAAATGCCGGCGAGGAACTGACAGTTTCATTATCATGATTGGAACCATGTAAGGCAGGAGATACAACGTTGGCGTGTGAGGGTATCAATTGGCTGGGCAATATAGCAGTAACCTATGAGCTTATTCGCACGGTTTCGAACCCTTTCTAGCAAGTGCAAAGATCCTTCTGCCCAGAAATGCCTTATACGAGTATATTGAGGCTAGATGAAAAACTGCGACATTTACTACGGCGATTGTTATCGACAGCAAAAGCAGCGATTGTTTGGATGGGGATTTGATGTTCGAGGCAGACATAGGCAAGAAGTCTTGAGTTTACGGCATGCCGACGGGCTCCTTGTAATAATTCGTATTAAGGCTAAGTTTACCAACATTAGTCTTATTTTGCGTGCACGCCGCAACAGGTAAAAAAGATGACGACATCAAAGATAGCTTCTACGAGCTCTTGGATAAGACCTACGAGCAGTGCCTTGGCTCTGCCTTGCAAAAAGATGGCATCTTTTGTATAACTGTCGGGGAGTATAGCCTGTACGACAGCAACTTCGATAACGAATTCAGAGTAATGGAATGCGGTTCCCGCATCTTGATATTCACAAGAGGAGTTGGAGATCTCCTGGTCAATCAACCGTCATCCAGATAGACATATTGCGATCGACGCAAGGCACTCCTCCAATTATACAGATGTCCAAACGTTCCGAGCGGTTCCGAGAATTCACGCTGCTCCATCAAGGGCTGTAAGAAAAAGCTGATTGAACTGACACTTGACACTAACACTAATACATCATTCTTATTTCTTTGTCTTTCCAAATATTTCGTTTGCAATCCCACATTTTAAATACACAACTAATACCTGCCCGGTGATGAAAGAATGATGAGAGCGTTAGAGAGTAAAATGTTTCAATGCGATTTGAAAATGTTTATATGATATTTGAAAGCAGTTACAAATTTTCAATGCCTTTTATAAACAGGAATGTACGTATGTGTGTTGAATATTCCAAGGCGGTTTGAAGTGGTGTTTATATAAGCTTATTGAATCAATGCGGATTGCTTCAACGCACATTGAGCTGTCGGATAAACTGGGTAACAGAGGCTTTAAGCAAATCATTACGCTACCCTTTTTTGAATTAATGTGTCAAAAGTTATTGAAGATCAAAACTTGCTCAAAATTTTAGAAAAAAAAGAGAAATGCAAGTTTTCATCAAAACTTGTATCATATAAATTATTCAAAGTGCAAACCATTGCCATTGCAAACATATGCATGTCAGAGTTCGTCTTTGAAAGCTCTGACAATGTCCATGCTTTCCAATTCTTTTTGGACTTCCGGAGCTGCTTCGTCAATCCTATGGTTCAAGTCATCCAATGTTGTTACATGCAGAATTCAAAACGTTTCTTCTCTAAGTCCACGGGTGGTAGCTCCTGTACTGGTATGTATGTATATGATGCATGCCTAACTTCTAAATGTAAAATTTTCCAGATCTAAGTCCTGTTTGGATTAAAATGTCTGTTTAGTTTCCTAAGGCTGGTATTCGGATGGTTTCTTAGGTAATCTCAAATCTGCAAACACTTTCTGTTAAAACATGATGTGAGTCTCTCGACGATTTCCGCGTTATTCCTCTCTCCTTCAACCTGAAAAATTTCCTAAAAAATGTCCTGTCAATTGAGGCAGAACTATCAGGGTATCGTTCGTTGACCGTCGCCCTTGCAGAAACTATGTCAGGGTAGTATTGTGTTGAAAAATCGCTCATCGAGATATTATGAATTAAATGTCAATAGGTGTGTGTTTTTCGCATCGGTGTCAGAGCCCAGAAAAAGGCTATTAACATTCGGAAATTTGACAGCGCCGGCGTTTTATTTGTTCAAAAAGTGCCACACGTAGTGGCGTTCCCATATAAATTATTGGTATCGCATAAAAACAGGCATGGAAGCATTGTTGCTATCCGCATTAACTCTGATAAATATTGTATCTTGCATTAAGTTAGCGCGTATAGGTTATGTTCTTAGTATAATTAACACGTTGATTGGAAATAAGCGCTGATACCGATGCCAGAAAAACACACCTAATATTTCGGTTAAAAACTACAAATTGGTTATGAAAATAACTTTTCATACCCCTTGTATGCTTGAATTGTTTCACAGAAAAAGAGACTGTATTTGGGCGCCACATACTCCAGGTGGTCCCTTTTTCCCCGTTTAGGGGTCATAAAATGATTTTTTTTTTCAAATGTTATTCGATAATATTGCGTAATAATAAACTTATTTTATAGGAAATAGAAATTCGAAGCAGCTGTTGGCTAGTCAATTTTATAAGGAATCCCATTTTTTAGTTTTATAATTTGGACAAGTTGGGTCGTATCTTGAAAACTACTGACTTGAGATGAAATGACCTGACTTTTTTTTCGTTTATAAATACTAGGTACACGCTTCAAAGTCGTAAAACGCGGGGATTAATAAGATATTTTTCCGAAAAAAATTATGACAAAGACAAGATTTTAAGTTTTTAAAACAAAAACCATTTGATATTCAAAACAGGACAGCGATAGGCTTTGCTTATATCGGAGGAGATGTATTTGCAAAGCCCCCCACCCACACGATATTTTTTCTCAAAATATGTCAAGGAATCTTCTCTTAAAGTCTTCAGAGCACACTGTCTCCGAAACACACTGTCTATAAAAATACGAGAAAAAAATTTGTTAGTAGGGATAAAAATATTTTAATGAAAACACAAAAATGTATTATATTAATGAAATAATCAAACCAATCACTGTCCGCTATATATCTAAATAAAGCTTTGCTTAGTAATCCATTTTCTGTCATTTATATTGCAAAACATTTTTCTGAAACTTATCACTTAAAATGTGGAGTTTGGCATCACTTTTAGAACGAATTTAATGTATTCAAGCAAATTATCTAATACTGCAACCAAACTTCAAAAGCAAGAATATTCACCTCTTCGTTGAAACATCAATTACAGTACGATACAGTTAAAGGAGATTCTTATAAAAGAACTGTACACCTTTTTCTTTGTAGAACTTCGAATTAAATACAAAAAATTTATAAATTGTCGCACATAATAGTGAACTGAGAAGACATAGGTGCTATGAGACATTTTTGAAAATATTGATTTGTGTCAGAGATATCGTCATCGTCATAGGAGAGATAGTCATTGCTATGTCCCAGAGAATGGATTATAATTAACTCTTTCGTTTAGAAAACCATATTCATAGCTGGTAACGGCGAACTAATGTCGTTTCCTAACACCTCATCCATGCTGTTGCGTTGAAAAAAGCAAATCTTAAATGAAATAACCTTGCTCAACACAATATCAAGTCAAAATCGGACTAGAGCAAATCCAATGGATCTCTTCATAAAAAAATAAACTCTACGCTAAAAAATGAATCTACCAGCCAGACAAGGTGCGATCGGATGGTCGTGGCAGTGGCAGCCTCAAATTGACGTTTAAGCCTCAGTCAAACAGATCGCGTTTGCTAATCTGACTTGAAACACACAATAAAGTCTGATAGTCACGCGGCTACATGTGGATGCACATTTACATAGGAGTAAGTGAACCATGTTCCAAATATAAAAACAGATGAAGCACTTCTTGCTGTCGGGATTGACTGCAAGATGCCTTCTAGGCGTTTAGCTAGTTTTCCTCAGAAGAAAGAATCGCTCTGAAGAAATTAACGTTAACGTTCACAGTCAGAAGAGAGTCCCTTTGGAGCTTAAACGACACACATATGTCGACAAAGTCAAGTCTATAAGAATTTTCTGTCCCTATGGGGCAAGGTCAGCTCTCACTGAGATATACGACCCCTAAAGAAACGATCTGGCACTTAAGTTAGCAGGTTTTGTGTAAGGTTAAATGTCTTACCATGGAAAAGCCTCAGAAGTAATTGATTCCAATGTTGACGACTTGAAGAAACGTACCTTTGATCTGCGAGTGAAGGGTTTCGAAGCAGACCTGCTACAAAACCTCTTATAAATCTGATAAAGTAGGCCAGGCAATAGAAGAATAAGGAACTCTCACATCTACCACGTCATGAGTTCTCAGATCCCTAAATCTCGTATGTAAGTCTAGTATAGATTCACAGAGGACAAAGATAGAAGGATGGCGGCATCAAAGAAAGATTCAATGAACTCATTGATGAAACATATAAAAAATGTCAAAAGTACGTTGGAACTTCTTTATCCTCTGCGATTTTGACGTAAAGCAAGGCAAGAGTAAAAGGGGCCAACCGTCAGCACAGACTCGAGTTATTATGTTGTTACAAATGTGGGTATCGCGAACCAAGCTAACCCATGGAAATACTGTAAGAATGTTTAGCGTCAGAAAACGCGACCTCATGAAACCGCAGAATCTTTGGTCATTACTATGTTTCAGTAGAGAAGACTAGCGACAAGTTTACCATCCCTAGTTCGACGAAGAATGTCGTTTTGCGCATGCGGCACAACAAGAGGCCTATAAAACAATGTTCTGATGCAAACATGGAGGACAACAGCTCCATGAGCAAAAAGAAGGAAGGGAGTGATGTAGACGAAGTACTCGTATTATCATACGGTCTTCAGAAAAGGAGCCCTTACACCAATGCCCTAGACAAAATATACGCACATAACTTCAAAGTAGTTGAAGATTTTATCTACCAAGGCTCCGCTGCTGATATAAATAATGACAGCCGCGTAAAAATTAAAAAAAAAAGAATAACCGTTGCCGCCATGTAATCAAAGCTTAGTAGTAGAGTAATAAGGTCTTCCCTTCAACAACCGCTCGAGTCAATAACAAACTGCATGACCTCTACAGCGACTTCAACAAGTCACAAGTGTATAAATGCAGCGGTTTGGATGGTCGAAATATGTAAAACCATGGTCAGGATTGCTACACTTCACGGAAGGGTGACGTGAGAGAGGACGACCTCATCTAAGTTCAAATTAACCGGAACCAACTTATCCGATCGATCTTGCTGGATAGCTTTGTTGGATTTTGCCTTTTTTTTATTGGTGGGAAGGGGAAGCTATATGTCCGCACACCGTGAAGGTGCCAGCATGACATTCATAATCACTAAACTTTACCTTCGCAAAGAAACGCCATCCATGTCTTCGCCTCGCGGAATCGCCATAAGGCATAACTTCGGGGTACAGGGGAGTAGTCTTTAGCTAGAAATCATGGGCCTGTTATTGGATTGTTAGTCATGATCTCGTATTTCGTCATGTTGCTGGCTTATTAGCTCGACAACGGTCTCCTGGGTGCCTGTTCTACGTGGGTGTGTTACGAATTTTGGAGTGGATTTGTGTGACAGTGCAGGGAAGTATGTATCAACGGAGAAAAGTCAGAATGAGGTGTGTGGGTATGTGTCTGCATATGTAGGCAAAGGAGAGTTGTGGGCCTGTGTATGCGGCGCGTATCTGCGAATTTTTTTCATGCACCATATGTGTTGGTGGCTATATTTGCGTGTGCTCATGTCGCTGCGGAATTCTTGATTTTTCCCACTCTCCTTCCAAAACTTTCCGCTGATTAGCAGATTCTTCATTAACTACGTCTTCTGTCTCAGACAATAGGTGCTATATTCTCCGTCATGTTGCCTTCTTTGATGCTCTAGTCTTCTCAGTTCTGTTAGGATGGTCGTCACTAACTGGCCAACTCCACTCGATTTTTCCTCTGAGAGGGTCATTTGGCTAATAGTAACACTTTCATGTGAAAAGTTGCTACCTGGTCTACTGAAGCATGGGCGGTGTAAAAACTGGGTAAACTGCATCCTCCTTCTGGTTCGGACAGGATGGACAGATTGGAGAGGAGTCATGTCCGTATATTTTCTAAACACACTACGGCCGGTTAGAAACTGTGTGATGTAGAAGTTTAGTTCTCCAGCTCTTCTTTTCACCCAATGTTCTGTAGGCCATCTTCCTTTCGTGGTATTATACCATCGATTCTGCTACTCTTGAACTGAAATATGCATTTCTTCCTTATGGATCTCGTCAGTTGATCCGTTGGGTGGTGGACAAGAACGTATTCTCGTGTGTAGTCGTCTCATTTCTTCGATATCAATAACATTGCACCAGCAAAAACGCACGTCGCTTCCTCTGAGTCGGCCCGGAAAGCGCAGATTGTTCTCGAAGCGATTAGTCTATAAATTCACGATATTTTTCTCCTACGCAGAATATTTTGTTGGCAGAACGCTCGCTCATACCGGAGACGCGTACGGTATAACTGAGCTAACTAACTGTTTGGACTAATTGGTTATTTCGCTCCACGGGTGGCATTCAACATTTAATGGGGAGACTAAATTATTAGTGCAATTGAACTTGCTGTTGTATTCTAGGCAACCGCATATATTACGATTTTAGTTGCCTGAAAAAAATGAT
Organism: Volucella bombylans; assembly: GCA_949129095.1. Lineage (NCBI taxonomy): Eukaryota > Metazoa > Arthropoda > Insecta > Diptera > Syrphidae > Volucella > Volucella bombylans. Next base: position 165,851,112 of record OX422144.1, on the reverse strand, counting down.
GTTTTTTGGGCGCGGTTGGGTATGTACGACGAACCGTCCAATATGGAAGAGAGTACACTATCACTTAAGCCACGGCCGCCCTGAAATAGCTATATATCATTCTGAGATTGTAGTTTGGAACGTCCATTCTAGCAAGAGCATTCATTATAAACGTCCAGTTTGCCGAATTGAAAGCATGTCTAATGTGACCTCCTTTGTGTTGTTCTGAATCGCCATCTGTGTCCTTCGATGGCTGTGCTTGCTATTTCAGCACTGTTTTGATTGTATACTGTGAATAGGAATTTTCGGAACCCTTTCGTTATTCTTCCAGCGCACTCGCACTGCCCACTTCTACTATTGTACAGATTGTCTGTAGTAAATGAGCTTTTCTACAATTTTTCCTATGGTATTCAAAAGGCAAATGGGGCGATACAACAAGGGAACTTCTGGATGATTATTTCCTTTAGGAAGGAGCACTAAACCCTGTAGTTTCTAGTGATCTAGGAATGTCTTCTCTTCTGAAAAGATGTCCGATGTAATTGCTGCTTTAAGGGCTCTGCTTGATATTCTATCCACCATGAAGGTGGGATCTCCTCATCTGTAATTTCTATGACTTTGCGTAAACGGTTCGGTAATTTTTCTGGCGGCAGTGTCTTAATAATATTGTATTTTCCAAGATTGTCGGGCATGTTAATTAAGGTGCTCTATGTCATGGCGATCGTGTAGGCGGTTTCCCAAGGGTTTATACCGGTTCGTTTAGAAGTGTTTTGAAGCTTCTGTTTTTGCTTTTCTTAGTGGCCCTTTTTACGGATATCCTTGCTTGTTTAAGGCTAGGTTAGGTTAGGTAAGATTGGCTGTTGGAAATACCAACCCACTTAGGCCTATTGGCCCATTGTGATGCCACGTGGATCTATGATCTTCTTACTACTGGAACCAGTTTGAGCTTATAATAAAGCGTAGGAGACTGTTAACGTCTAATTTTTCTAGATCGTTTAGGTCGTTGTAGAAGAAAGCTCCTAGATGAAGCTTCCTTCTCTGGGGGAGAGCTGGGCATGTGCAGAGTAGGTGGGGGATTGTCTCCTCCTCTTCCTCGTCCATGCAGCTTCTACAGAAATCATTAGTAAAAGCGCCAAGCCTTCTTGCGTGCTTGCCTATGAGACAGTGTCCAGTAATGACACCTATTATGGCGCTGAGATCTTTCCTATCTAAAAGGATCAGACACTTAGAGCGACTCAGATTCAGCCTTGGCCAGATCTGTTTGGTCGCTAGACATGTTTGCCCAGCAGTCCACCTAAGGTCTATTCTTTTATTGGTAACTAGCTTTAGTGTTAGTTTGCATGTAGCGATTGGTATACCTATACTACCTTTGTCCGGTAGGATAGGTAGAGTGGTTCCAATTTTGGCGAGTTCATTGGCTCTGCAGTTCCCTGGAATGTCTCTGTAGCCCGGCACCCAACAGAGGTGAATGTTGAACTGCTCTGCCATCTCCATGAGAGATGATCGGCATTCAAGGGCAGTTTTAGAACACAATGAGACCGAGTCCAGGGACTTGATGGCGGCCTGACTATCCGAAAATATGCGGATATCCTTTGCAGATATCACGTTTTTCTTCAGCCAGGACAGAGCTTCTTTAATCGCCAAAATTTCCGCCTGGAACACGCTACAGTGATTTGGAAGGCGGAAAGAGAGGCTTAGATTTAGCTTATCTGAGAAAACACCGCCACCAACTCCGCTGTCGGTTTTAGATCCATCTGTGTAGAGATGGATTGACTTGTCCTCCATGAAAGCATCCTCCTCCCAGAATGATCTAGAGGGGAAGCTTACATGGAAGTTTTTGTCAAACCAAAGTTCAGGTATGGTGTAATCGGTGTTCTCTGTGAGGATTCCTAATGTATTAAGAATGTAGGCGTGGCCAAATGAATTATTTGTCCACTGTTTAGTCGCTTTAAGGCGAATAGCTGCAGTCGCAGCTACTTGCTTGCTAAAAATGTCGAGGGGTGTCAAGTGAAGCAGAATATCTAATGCCACAGAGGGGGTAGACCGCAAGGCTCCGCTTGTGCATAGACATGCTGTTCTTTGGACTCTGCTTAATTTAATGCGGTTGACTGCATTTTCCAAGGCCGTCCACCAGACAACCACCCCGTAAGTAAGTATCGGTCTTATGACCGAGATGTATAGCCAGTGGGTTATGCGAGGTTGAAGGCCCCATTTGTTCCCAATGGCTTTCTTGCAAGAGAATAAAGCTGTTGTAGCTTTATTGATTCTTTCTTGAATGTTAGGTTTCCAGTTTAGTTTCCTGTCAAAAATTAGACCCAGATATTTTGCTGTATCGGAGAAAGCTAAACATTGGACCGTTTATTGAAGGAGGGTCTATGATTGGAATTTTATATTTCCTAGAAAAGAGGACAAGATCAGTTTTATGGGGGTTTATTCCCAATCCGCAGCGATCTGCCCAGCAGGTTAATCTGTTAAGATTTACTTGGAGGAGTTCTTTAATGGTATTTAGATGTTTTCCTGAGACGGCTATGGCAACGTCATCCGCATAGGCAATCACTCTGCTACCACCCGCTTCCAGGTATATTGTTTAAGGCCAACCAGATTCTGATTAAAATCCAGGCTTGACCGTGAGCGTTGAGCCTTTTGTCTCGCTCTTAGACAGACAATTCTTAGGAACTTTATTTCGTCGTTCCACCAGTAGCAGGGTGAGCCGAACGGTCTGGGTTTTCTTCTTGGCATAGAAGCATCACATACAGAAATTAATAGGTCCGACAGATGGAGTGCTAGGTTCTCCGCGGTCCCTCGTCTCAGTTGGTAAGTATTAATGACCTCCTCATACGCTTCTCCATCCAAAGCTGTGTCTCTCCACTTTGGACCAGTCATTGTGGGCGTTCCTCTTTTAGGAGTTCGAAAATCAGAGCCTGATGGACACTTTGTATATAGTTCCGCATTTCGGAAAATATTTTTCGTGCTCTCGTTAACTAGAACTATGTCCAGTGTTGTGAAAGTATCTATTCTTGATGTGTGCTCGTTGCGGGATAATTTATAACAAATATTGGTAACTGTAATGCACTATGTAGATAGCTTAACACTTAAATGCGACATTAATTTGTAAAACAAAAAAATCCTCTTCTTCAAAGTACTCGACAAGCACCCACACACACCTACTCACCTTAAATCATCTTGAATCATATGCTCATTCAGTTGCACATTACCATGAGCCCACTGTGATGTGTTGGAACCTCTATGGCTTCATAAATTTTGGTATTTTCTACAACTCAATCGTAAGCAGCTTAATTGTTTCCCTTGGCTTGGCTCTACAGCATGTGGCATTTCAAATTTCTATCAAACAGTTGCACATGCATACATATCATATCTCTGCGATGATTACTTATGCAAAGAACTGCGACAATATTGTGAGGTTTCTTCAGTTCAGAGAATTAAATGCAAATTTCTGCAGAAACCATAACTATTGCGTCCTCACCGCCATCCATCAAGGGTAACTAAGCAGGGTAGCTTTTCGTTTACATTTTTGAAGCAGTCCACTTCAGCACGCTCATTTACAGTGGCGGCGTGACGTAATGGTAGTTCATTTAAATAAGACTGCGGCTATGTCTAAGCGGTTTGGTGCTCATGTGCTGTAATACTGTAATCAGTTGCATTGGCAGAAGGGCTCCTGATGCCACTCACTCACTAACGACGTTTATCGGCATCAATAGCCTAACGGGTAAAATGCTTGTAACTCGTCTTCCCGCATAATCATAATCATCATATCATCAGATACATATCTGCAGATGCATGTATCTAGATGTACATACATACACTGGTAGTCCTTTGTTTGTTACGATGGTTGGCACGCGCTGTTGATAGCGCCTTGTCACAAAGCAATACAATGTTGTGATGTGATGCTTTTTGTATGCTTGTATTCACTCGAAAAGATCTACGTGCTGTTAAGCTCTGTTTAAACCGTGTTTACCACCGCAAATGGTTGATTGATTTTTTATTGAGGAGATAATTCGTTTAATTCTTCTCTCCCCAGTTTTATTTTCATTTATTTCTTCTTTTTTTTTTTTTGTTAACCGTGACACAGTACATTGGACAGCAATTTAATTATACTCGTATACGAGTACTACATATTATGTACTATTGGAAATATGATGTTTTTTTAGGCGTGTGACTTGAAACACTTTCGGACTTTTATGACGCACCATAAATGTGTTAAACATCTGCCCTCGGAAAGTGCTATTTACGACCTGTCAAGTGGGGAATCATACAAATTTCACGGCTCACGAATCACCTTGTTCAGTCAGCTAAGATCATTACACCTCGCGGGATGTCCTTAAATAAACGCTTATTTCCGACTAAGGCGTCAATAACCAGATCATAAATTGTGTGCGGCTGTCTATTGATTTGAAATAGGTTTTGATCATTAAAGTCGGCTTGCTTTGGCTCGTCCTGGTGAATTTGTGTTGCTATCTTTGGAAAATGAAGCTACTAAAAGGTAAACGTGTTTTCATGAACTTTTGAACTATTTAAAAGTCCTTCAAGAGTTGTTCAAATCTACTTAGAAAATGCGGAGACTCAAATTTTTTTTGTTTAAATGTGGACAAATCTATCGACGTTTACAATAAGGTCTATTTCGAGGGATATACGAGTATTTGTATCCTCCTTTGGAATTCATCTTTGCATACGGGAACAAATATCTCAAAGAAATCTTTCGCACCAAGCAGATATCTTCATATGCTTTTGAAGTATAGTAGTATACGTAAGGCAGAATAGGGGATTTTATTGGGGATAGGTGTGGAAGAGCACTGAAGAATTATTTCAATGTTGTAGCCGTACTCAAATGCAATGATTGTATTTTCTAAATTTTAGATTCCATTCATAATGAACCAGTGTGAAGGGCAGTTGTCGCAGAAGCCAAGCTAATGCAAATTTTTTGAGGACCTAGACAGCCGATAAGGAAGCTGCTTACGATGGTCAGTAAACCAATCCTGATGCATGCAGCTCCTGTATAGTTGGCAGCTCTAAACATAGGGGCATTTATGAGACGAATGAACTCTGTATACAGGAAGGAAGTATGCAGTGCATACCGAACGATTTCGAAGGGTGCAACTAGCCAGGTGAATATCCACCGGAAGATATATTGGCATAAAGGATAGATAGCTTTCAGAGATAGAGTGGCAAAAACGATGGAACACATCATCAAAGGGACTTTGGATATAAAAACTGCTGGCAAATATTAAGAATTGATAAGCAAAGAACATGGAAATGTAAATTTTTGTGTTACGCAGTTTCTATCGGCGCATAGACTATCTTTATAAATACAACATGTGGACAATCTATTCTGCTAGTGTTGTGAAGGTAAACCACACAACGCCGATCATGTGCTGATGGAATGCGAAAACTACACAGCAGCTAGAACCATCTTGGAAAGGAATATTGGTGGCGCAAGAATCTAGGTTATTCTTGCGACGAGCGAAGCCTGGAAGACTGCAAATGATTTCATAACGTCTATTATACGGTAATTGTGCGAGAGATGAAGCGGTCAGAATCGCAAGAAGCTATTCGGAGGTTAGTGACCAGAATTCTCAGATTAGAATCTTTGCAGTATCGTCTATAAAAATTACCTTTTGTCGGTTTAAAAAATGGTATAGTGTTACTAAGCCCATAATGAAAGGGTTCAACTGGTTCTGTTCTATTACTTTTTTTAGATAATCAGGTTCCTCTCTTTATTTACAAACAAGGAAGATATACAAATACGAGATAATACATATTATTATTACTTTTTTCATTAAATACAACAAAATTTTGCAAAAAAAAAAAAAAATTGAATTATCCACTCTTTCTCTCTCTTCTCATACAATATACAGCAGCGGGGTTTTGGGATCACTTGTGTTAGGTGTAAGAAAAAAAGACACTTCACTCTCTGTAACTCTTTTATTAAAATCTCTCTGAAAAAAATTTACATCTTCTTATATAGGCAAAAGCAAGCGGGACAATATGACGATCGAGGTTCAACGAACTTTGATATGAACCGAGACAAGCGGTTTCTTATTTACTTAAGTATACGGACATTAGATATATGCTTTCTAGAGTGTACGTATTTAGTTTTTTACAAAATATGAATAGCACATTTTAAAATGCCTACAATTCGGCCATCCTGATAGTGTAATCGTCCCGATTACTTTTTAGCAAATAGTTTAATTTAATTTAACAATTCAGTAATTTTTTTTTTAATATGAATATATGTATGTATGTATATGTACATGTGATCCAAAAAAAGTCTAATTCAAACATTTAAATACATTTTTATAAAAAGATATTTTAAATAATTTACACTTAGAAAATTCATCGGCAAAATTGGCATGTGTACGTGTACTCGTAGAAGCGTTCTGATTCGCCCATTGACTTTTAAATTAAATTACCTTTTTCCTTTACGCCATCACTCTTCTCACATTCCAAGTCAGCCATCGGTGTCATGTATGGTCTCATATTTTGCACGCTGCTAACTCCCTTGTATGGTATTCTGGTCAATTGAAAGCCATCTATGTCCCCAACTATATATCGGTCATTGGGCAAAACCCTTTTAACTTCGTACGGGCCCCGATATTTTGCTAGCAATTTCTTATTAATTCCTGGTGTCGTAACTACATTTTTTAACATAACATAATCACCTCGGCTATATATTTTTGGTTTCTTGTGCTTATTGTCAAAATGTATTTTGCTACGTTCTTGTTCCCTATTAACGCTTTCTGCAGCTTTGTTCCTCATCTCTACTAAATCGATATCTATTGGACCTAATTTACTATTAAGATACTCGCTCACATTGTCACACAATTTACCTTTCTGATCTTTTCCAAACAAAAGCCTACTTGGAGTGAAACCTATACTCCTGTTCACGGTATTGTTTAAAGCAAACTCTATTTTAGCAATGCTCTTATCCCAATCACCTGTACTATTAGCTTCACATTCTTTCGCTAGCATTGGCACTAGCATTCGATTTGCCCTTTCAACCTGTCCATTAGATTGTGGAGAATGAGTAGCGACTTTAATATGTTGAACATCACATGTTTGTAGGAACTCAGTGAACTCTCGAGAAGTAAAACAGGAGCCACGATCCGATATGATCCGATTTGGCCGCGAATAATTTTCAAAATATGACACTAAGCAAAATATGGTTTCCTTACTTTGGGTACTTTTAACTGGATACAGCTTGATAAATTTTGTAAATCCATCCACAACTACAAAAAGATGTTTTTTCCTAGAATGGGAACATGAAAACGGGCCAAGATGATCTATGTGTAAGGTGTCGAAAGGAGAGTTCCCCTTTGGTATTGGATGTAGGACGCCTTCAGCTTTTCCCGACTCGGGAGTGAAGTAAATACATTTAAGGCATGCTTTAATGAATGTTTTTAATTTCTCTTTCATTTTGGGAAACCAATATATTTCGGACAAGTGGGCAAAACATTTTTCAACTCCTAAGTGGCAGAGGGCTTCGTGATGTGTGCGGATGACTTGTTCCTCCATGTGCGATGGAACATAAAAGAGAACTTTGTCATTTATTTTACGATAAATCAGACCATTAATCATCTCGAAACAGGGACTTTCATGTTTTTCTAATTCAAGAGCGATTGCGACAATTTTCGGATCCTGTTTTTGTGCAACTGCGAGGATAAATTCGAAAGACTCGTCATCAACATGCAGAATATTAAATTGGCGGCTCAAAGAATCAACGTGCGACATACAATCATTTTTCCTGTGTTCAACGCTATAGTCATACGATTGAAGTTCTAACACCCAACGAGAAATGCGAGGATTGAGCATCTTTTTATTTAATGTTAGAGCAAGTGCCTGACAATCAGTTACAATTTTAAACGGGATTCCTGTAAGATAAATTCTGAATCTCCTCAACGCATAGATTATAGAGAGTGTCTCCAATTCGTAACTGTGGTATCTGCTTTCAGCTTCCGAAGCACGCTTAGAGAAATAGAACACTGGGTGATATTTACTGTCTGCTTGTTTTTGCAGTAACACAGATCCGAAGCCAATACTACTTGCATCGCAATGCAATTCAGTAGCATTGTGTGGGCTGTATATAGATAGAACAGGTGCAGCAAGTAACTTTTCTTTCAACAAATTGAATATTTCCAATTCCTTCATGCCCATAACGAAAGGGTTTTCCTTTTTTAAAAGGTCGTAAAGGGGCTTAGAAATGGAAGCAAAATGTCTTATAAACTTTCTAAAGTACGAACACAATCCGAGAAAACCTTGTATATCTTTTGTGCAATGGGGAATGGGAAAATCTCGAACAGCTTTTAGGTTAGCGTCGTTAGGCCTAATACCCTTTTCACTTATGGTGTAACCTAAATAGACAATTTTCGTCTGTAAAAATAAGCATTTATCTAATCTAAGCTCCAAGCCTTTAGTTTTAATAATGTGGAGGACTTCTTTAAGGATTTCCAAGTGTTCTTCGACAGTCCTTGTTGCAATAAGAATGTCATCCAAGTAGGTTAAAATCTTAGATTTAGAAATTAAATGTCCAAAAATATGTTTCATAAAGCGTTCGAATACTGACGGCGCATTTCTAAGACCGAAAGGCATTTTGGTGTATTCGTATTGCCCAAATGGTGTTATAAAAGAGGTATATTTCATTGATCCCTCTTCTAAAGAGACATGGTGAAAACCATTTTTTAAATCTAAAGTTGTAAAATATTTTTTCTCTCTGAGGCGATCGATGTGATCTTCGATCAGGGGTAACGGGTAATTATCTCGTATGGTTATTTTATTTAATTCCCTAAAATCCACACACAGCCTGAGCTCCCTATTTTTCTTTTCAACTAATACTACCGGTGAAGCATATTCTGAACTGGACTCCCGAATAACACCTTTGTTGAGTAAATCAGTTATGATTTCCTGCAACTTCACCTTATGTGAATAAGCTAACCGTCTTGGTGGGTAATGAAAGGGTATATCTTTTGATAGAGTAATTTTCATCTTAAAGTCACTTTCTAATAATGATTTATCTTTCTGATTATCAAAACAAGCTAACTCAACCATATCTCTCACAGTTTCTTTAATACTACAAGATAAGTTTTCATTTAAATTTATGCAGATTATTGCCTACATCAATGCTAAGTATTTGACCCAAAAAATTTTCATCTTCTTCAATTGTACTTACATGATTATGATCCCTGCAAGTCTTGTTCAATGAATCAGTTGCCAGACTTGGAATATGAGGATGATTCGGGACGCTTGGTAAACATGCAGCAAATTTATTTTTCTGCTCTTGATTATTTGTCTCGGGCACCTGGAACACCATACCAACTTTGCTGATGAAATCTCTTCCCAACACAACTGGATAGTTCATAGAAAAGTTCTTAACTATAAAAATTTGCAAATTGATTAAAACATTTTCATAATTTACATATGCTTGGATACTTCCCAATATATCTAGACGGCTATTGTTGACGCCGCAGTAGGACTGGCTATTTTCATTCAACGGTGACATCATAATTGGCGGTAGAAATTGTTCTTGTATAAAGCTTATGGGGCTTCCTGAGTCCAATAAGGTTATAAGGTTCGTCATTGTCTGAGAATTTCCTTTCTGAAACTTGTAGTACAATTCTCTTTCGAATTCGTTGACTGGCTCGTTATTCTTCCTGATGATGTTTCCTATGGTACTGCTGTCGATGTTGCTGTTACTCTTGTTGTTGCTTTTACCTTCGCCGATGCTGTTGCCCTTGCAGTTGCCGTTGTTCATGCTGTTGCTGCTACTGTAGTTTGGGTGAACGACGTGAACTGCTGACTGATTGCTGCAATTCCTTGCGATATGGCCTAGGCCACCACATTTAAAGCATTTTGTTGCTAACTTGTTACTTGAATGTCCACTATTCTGATGTCGACTTTTTCCTTCAAACAAATTATCTTCTCTACTCTTTGTTTGAATGGGAGGTTTGTTATGTGGAGACGATGGACCTGAAACAACCCTCGAGTTTCTTGTAAAATTGTTATCACGGCAATTGCTTTTGAATTTCTCGTATTTTCTTAACGCTAGTTTTAAGTCTTCCATATTGTTCGCACTGTATAAAATACTTTTATTAGTTTCGGTGTCATAAATACCTTTAATAATCAGCTGCATCAAATCTTCTTCTTCGATTGGATTATGCGAGGCAATTTCCTGCATAGCCAAAACGTACTGTTGCGTAGTTTCGTCCCGTTTTTTCTTCCGTTCTTTCAGCTCGTTGTATATATCTGCTTTGGTGACATATTTCTTAAATTCTGACACTAGTGCATTTTTTAATTCTATCCAGCTATGGAAATTTTTGGAACGCAAATATAACTTAGCAGTGCCGACAAGTAATCTTTTCCCATAAACAAATTTTGTCTGCTCATTGAGACAAAACAGTTCCGCATGTTCTTCAAACTGTACTATCCATCTGCTAACTGGATAGTTGTCGTCTCCACTGAAGGGACACATCATGTCTTCAAAATCTTTAAAGCTATGTGAAGCAACTGATGGGTTCGACACTTCCTCCAATTGCAGCTCCCGTAACTTTTGTTTTAGCTGGGAAATTTCCTCCTTCTTCTTGTAGATTTCACGTAATCTTTCCAACTCTTCGTCCAAGTGGGCTTCTTCATCAATACTGTTATTGGAAACAAGTGCTCCATGGGGTAATGTTTCGTCGACAGCTTCTGTGCCATTGTTGTCTTGCATAAGTTTTCGAAGATCGCCTTCCGTGTAGTCTTCAACTGCATCTTCCACCCTTAGTTTTAGCTCCGCTTTACTGCCACTTGTCTGCAACTTTAGTGTTCGCAAAATATCCTTTAGTGAAGCAACTGTTGCATTTTCTATAAACTGGAACCACTCTTGAGACATTTGGGCACTCGCGAGACAAATTACAGTCGTAAATTTAAGCAAAACTTTTTATGAAAAAAAATCAAAAACTATTCTTTCTCGGCGAATACTTGTGTGATACTTTTACGCGTTAGGCAAACAATAAAAAAACTGTTTGAACAGTAGATTACGGATCCCACTTCTGACAATGTTAGGTGTAAGAAAAAAAGACACTTCACTCTCTGTAACTCTTTTATTAAAATCTCTCTGAAAAAAATTTACATCTTCTTATATAGGCAAAAGCAAGCGGGACAATATGACGATCGAGGTTCAACGAACTTTGATATGAACCGAGACAAGCGGTTTCTTATTTACTTAAGTATACGGACATTAGATATATGCTTTCTAGAGTGTACGTATTTAGTTTTTTACAAAATATGAATAGCACATTTTAAAATGCCTACACTTTTGATCAGGGAGCTGGGGTTTTCAGGGGGGAATAACAAAAACTCCAATACAGAATGCAAATGCAAAGAACAAAAAAAAAATAGAAAAAAGAAAAACAAACACTTAATGACGAATTTTTGCAAGTTTATAAAAATAATTGTGTATATATGACACTAGATGGCGCTGAACGCCATTCAATCGATCGATGATTAATTACCAAACGATATGCTCTTTTCGGAGGACGAATAGCTGCTTCGACTGTATGCCGAGCCGTTCTTGAGAATGCCATTTCCATTGGTCAGAGGCGTCACCGGCGGATTACTCTCGGACTTGCGCAACTCGGCATGATTATTGGGAATGTTGATGGTCACCCGGGACGGATGTGGCAAGGTTCCTCCTCCGTTGGCTAGATCGAAAATGTCCGACTGTCTGTTCTGCAGCATTTGGGTGAGCTTCTCAATATTTGATGACTGTGTCTTCTGGAGAATTGGTTTCCCATTTGTGCTTCTTTGGCGCAGAATGACGTTCTGCAATTCACTAGTGGCATTTTCTAATGTCGCATCGAAACTACTCTGATTGTTTGTCTCTTCGTTGCGCTTCTTTAAGTTCGATCGACTGAGTGTGAGTTCCAGTTCACTACGAAGGAGGTCCGCTTGGATTGGCTCCTCTCGATGTCCATTCTCTGGTGACTTAGCAATGAATTCCAACTTAGATGGTTCCTTTCTACCAACTGGAGTGCTGGAGTATGCGCCAATGGTTACAGACACCGGTCGTTTGTTCTTTTTCATTGTTGGCAGTCCAGAATTCTGTGGGGCAAAGTATAGCGAAGGTGGACGTGGAATCGTCGATGATGGGTTCCTCATTCGATATGAATCGATGGATTCCATTTCGGCGATGTCACCATTTGCTTTGGCCACTTCGTTGTTGCGATCGTTACGGGTGAGAGTGCCATTGCGGAAGGGCACATTTGAATTACGTGTAAGGGTGTGCACCGGAGATTGGCTGTAGTCTGGCGCAGGTGAATTTGGCGGTGATCTCTGTTGGGTGAAATTGTCGCTTTTGTTGGCAAATTGTGGTGCCAATTCTGCATTGAACTGCTGATTAAATTGTTGTACTCAGTCTTGGAGACATTGCAATTACTCGAACGGTGATCGACTTCATCTTGCATCATTGCCGTTTTACGTAGTTCTTCTTGACGTTCCAGTCGATCTGCCTCTAGAAAACCGTTGCGAAACATTCGCTTGTGAGCTCGTTTGAATTCATCCATCAACGCACTGTGTCGGCGTTCATCGTCAGCACAATTGGGCGTTGTTCCAATGCGATGTGGTTGTTGTCTTAGCTGCGATAATTGTCCACTTTCAGGGCTCTCACCGTTGCTAATTCTCTCACGTCGCTTTTTCAACGCTTCGCTGATGGCACTGCAGAGACTGGTTCCGCCAATCGAACCTGCTGTGCTCGTGCTTATGGTGCTGCTAGCTATGGATGGTGATCTATTGTGACTGTTGTTATTGTTGTTGTTGTAGCTTAGAGCAGCTACCATACTCTGCTGCGCCTGCATTTCCGCTAACGATGGGGCCGGCAGCGACGATGACGATGAGAACGACGATAAGGACGATAGTGGTGGTGGCTTTGGAGGTGATGGTGTGCGACCCTTCTGATTGTTCCCATCGGCCGGGCTTCTGTGCACCTCGACAATAACTGTTTTCGTCTCACTTTGACGTGACACGAAGCAGATGTCAGCGATTTTACCATTTGTCGGCTGTTGCTGCTGAGGAGTACCTGGAGTCCTAGGAGCTGGCGGTGGAGGTGGTGGGATGTGAGGCACCCGATGATGATGCGGATTCATCTGATCGGGTGGCATTATGAAATCCAATTTAAGATTCGAATCATCGGACATGGAAGACGACGAGATGGACGATGTTGTGGATGCTCCACTGTCGTGGCTGGCTACCATTGTGTTGTTGATGAGCGTGCCGTTTTCGGAAAGTTGGATAATAGTCTTGTTGGACTCATCTTTAATGGTGGCCGAGGAGCAGGACGAAGAAGGTGGTGATTGCAGAACCGATGCTGATGTAAGTGGTGAATGTTTTCGTCTCTCGTGCCAATGGCTTTTGCCAGAAGATGGCTCTTCACGCACTGAACTGAGACGTTTGGCTGATTGGTCTGCCCAGCATGGACTTTGATCTCCGGTCACACTACTGGCGGAGCTATTATATCCACTAGATTCGCCAGGAAAGAGGTCCATTCCGGCTCCGGAACGGACAACCATTTCTAGAGTGGAAGAGCTCTTCATAACAGCGACTGCTTCGCTGAAGAGTACATCAGAAAAGTCAATGCTGTTGACACTTAGAATCTGATCGCCTGGACGAAGTCCTGCATCTCTGGTAATACTGTAGTCTTTGGTGATTTGGACAAAAATTCCTGGTTTCCATTCGGGACCTTTGCAGATGCCTAAACCGAGTTTAGCACATGGAGCTATGTACCTTCAAAACAATGCGAACATCCTACTGCCCAGCACTATAATCATCCATGATGGGGTTCAGGGATGAAAGTGCTGTCCGTGGGACGATGTGCCAAGTGAGAGGATCTCCTTGGTTTTCTTTGATTGGAAGCATTCCGACACCTCGCACTTTGAAGGTCAAGCGATCCTGACTCGATATGAATTGGGTTAGCTCCTTATGAACAGCATCGTCGACGTGGTATCCATTTACGCGGATTATCTGATCGATGATCCGTAATCCCTTTATGTCCGCCTCACTGCTCTTGTCCACTTTCGAGACAAAGAATCCTGTTCCAAACTCCTTTCCACCGCGTATGGCAAATCCAAGCGTCACATTGTTGTCAGGCGTGACCAGAATCCGTCGAGAATTAGGACGTACCATACGAATGACTCGAATTCTTGGATTCGACACTATGGCGCTACGTGCTGAAGACATGACGTCGCTGATCGAAGAACTCGTTGAACCCTGAATGCTGCTGCAATCTGTCATTACGGGGCTACGCATTACTGCGTTATTCGACTGTGGACTTGGAACGGATCTGGATGTTGGATGTTGTCCAATCTGCTAATGCATCTGAGCGATTTATCTCGATGAAATCGAATGAATCCACCTCTTCTACGTCTTTCACCTTGAACAGCAATGAGATGAACTTTGTTTGAACAAACTCAATGTAATCCACTAAATGTACTCGTAATCCGTTTTCTTTTCTCAAGCTCAAGCCCAAAATTCTGATCAACTGATCCCCTGAACGACTGATTGAACGATCGCACACGATCCACCGATCACGAAATTCCACTTCGAAATGAACCTTCAAAATTGGTTAATTATTTTAGTTACCACACAAATGCACATAATTAATTCAAATCACTACTTTGCTTAATTCAACAGAAACAAATGGAAAATGATGATGGAAAATTAAAGAAAATTGAAAACCACACTCAGGGCCCACAAAGGATCGCCAGGCGACTTTTTAACCGAATTGTCACACCTTACACCGCCGTTGACTACTAGAGTCTTTCCTCCTACAAAATTATATCAATATCAAACCGTTGGCATTTCCTTTTAACATTTATTTTTAATGAACTAGGTGAAACAACTGGACATTAAGAGTTTGTACCAGATAAAGCTGTCTAATATACAATCCCATCATTCAATAGCTTTCAGTGCCATGGATGGAATATATCAAGCTATTCCCTAAAAGTGCGGGGTCGCAGCTCTGGACTTGTCTAAAATGTTGGGGGCTATTGGAATATTCTCCTTGAATCTGAATCTCGGTGTGAACCTGGGCCTCAATTAAGAAGCTTCTCCATAGGTAACTGCCTCCAGTTAAGGCCCCCTTCTACTTGTGCGGGCCACCTAATATGAGGTCTTCCTCTACGGCTTGTCCCTCCGGGTTAGATTCGAAGAATTTGCGAGCCCGAGCATTGGTGTCCATTGGCTCTACATGACAATGTAGCTCTACATGTCAATGTAGCTCTACATGTCAATGTAGCTCTAAATGAGGCCCCGCCTAATTATCAAGGCTTCGCCCATCAATGACGTTGTCTAATAAAAAACGGG
Organism: Volucella bombylans; assembly: GCA_949129095.1. Lineage (NCBI taxonomy): Eukaryota > Metazoa > Arthropoda > Insecta > Diptera > Syrphidae > Volucella > Volucella bombylans. The sequence continues at coordinate 165,835,791 of OX422144.1, read as the reverse complement.
GGCAGAGCAAAGTAATGGTCTTATCGTAAACATCTTCAGATGACGCTACCGAAGGTTGCTACGATTTGATCAGTCACAAGTTGCCGGTCATAGGTCTTGGTGGCGGCTGGACCACCGGTAGTCCCTACCAGGACTTAAATCACGGTACCATGGGAGTCACCCGGATCTCGGTCTGGGCCTGACTTGAAGAGGTAGGCCCCCTTGTGGGAGCATCATGGTGGCTGTGGTTTAAACCCAAAGTCGAGGGAAGGGTCTTCCTTTGGTTGACCCAATGTAGAGTTGCAGTAAGTACTGGGTGCTGCGACCCTAAGAGCAGTAAGAGGTTTTAGGTCGGCCTCAACTGATACCAAGGGTGGAACTTGTGTCGGCAACACAATTCTGATTTGGTATCTCAGAAAGGAGGCAGAGCGATGGCAAGGCGTATCCTTGCCCCCATGGATGTATGGGCCTCCCGTAAACATAAGTCTACATGACAGGTGGTTAACGTTACATTTACACTATGTAACTCTACATGTCAATGTAGCTCTACATGACAATGCAGTTCTACATGTCAATATACTCGTAGCTCTACAGTTCTTCGATGAATGTTTTCTTCCAAAGCCCATCAACGTAAACTGGGTCGAATATTTGTATTGTACGGAGGATTTTTCAATAGAGTCGAAGCTTCAGCGCCATAAAGTAGTACGGCGATGATCAAGGTTTTATATAGAGTCTCCTTAGTTTTTCGAGATACGGCTTTACAACTCAATTGCCTTCTTATATTATCCCAAGGAAACGGCGACCGGCAAGAGTAATTCTTTGTAGCCAAGGTAGACGAAATGCGTAACTACCTCCGATCTTCTGTCCAATTCGTCGATGTTGTGTGTCCCTTATTGTTGACAGCATATATGTATTTGGTTTTGCCCTCATTTACCTCTAAACCCATTTTGGTAGCTTCTGCTTGACAGCCTGCTGTGTGCTCCCAATTGGCGTACGGTAGTAGTTGCACAGACTTTTGAAAGATTATACATCCAGTGTTCGCTTGTGAGTTCCGCACAATTCCTTCATGTATGATGTTAAAGAAATCACATGATAGCGCGCCACCTTGTCTAATACCTATTTTAACATCAAAGGTCTCGCTTAAGTCGTTAACGACTTTGACGGAGCAGTGATTCTGCAGAGACGGATGAGCTTGGCATGGATGACAAAACTACACATGGCCTTAAAACCGATGAAAATATGGTGGGTATCGATTTGGGCTTCTTGATTTTTTTTTCAGGATCTGCTTAAGTGTGGAGATTTGGTCGATTGTGGAGTTTCCTGGTCTGAAACCGCACTGATAAAGGCCAATTGACGAAGCGTTGGCGCAGTTCAGGGGTCAACTTTCTTTGTGGATCGGGCAACCGATACTGTGATTCCATTCATCAGGTATACACTCTTCTGACCAGATGTGATAAATGAGTTGGTGCATGCTTTCCAACATAAATACCTCGGCCGGTAAGTCGTCAAGTCCTGATTTGTGAGATTTTAGCTTAGATATGGTATTTCTATGACGGAAGTTTTGGCTATCATCGTCTAAGTTGTATGGTTTATTCTGCTTGACGGCGAAATGTTGGGCTTCTTCGCTATTATACTGTCTGCAGAAAAAAGTTATTCCATATTCTCAGCACCGACTGTGATACTGGTCTTCTTGCCTTGGCACTTTTTTTTGACAAAACTTTCGTACGTTATTCCTGGAGTACAACCTCTCAATATCTTCGATCACGCACTTCTTGTGCTCTTTTTTCTTCTTTTGGATAAGCTGATGTTCTTCCTGTCTCTTCTACTCACACAGCTCACGACCAGCTCTAGCCCTTCTTTACAGCGCCGCTTTGTAGGCTTCTTGTTTTGCTCCATTTTTCATCAAACCCGGGATTTGTTGGTGGTGGTCAGGTGGAACCGACCAAATCAGTTGTGGCATCTCTGATGGCACGTTGCAACTGGTCTTCGGTAGTTGATGCTGGCGGCATAGGAGCTGTTGAGAGATTTCGGGATACGCCTTCGGTCTCTAATGGTCTCTTGTGATTGCAACTTTTCTACGTTACATCGTTACTACGTTCTCACAGTAGTTCCTCTTTGTTGTGGAGCGTGGGAAACCCGCATTCGCACCTTGGCTGCAACAAGGTTGTGATCTGAGTCATTGTTAGCTGCCTGGAACATTCCGACTTCTAGAAGACTGTACGCATACCTTACGTTTATCACAAAATGATTAATTTGATTTAGCTTTTGATGATCCGGAAACAGCCATATCCTCTTGTGTATATTGAGATGAGGAAACCGTGTGCTAGTTATAATAAGACAAAGCCCATTGCCAGACGTGGTGTCGTGTAGGCTATGCTTAGCAATTGTGTTACCAAAGATGTCCTCCTTTCCTATCCATACTTCGGAAATTGCTTATGACTTGTTGAGGATCTTGTAGAAACATTCTTTGGTCGCGTCGTCCTATTCTTGTTTAGGGGCATGGGCGCATATTAGGCTTATATTGGCAAATGTTGCCTTGATGCAGATTCTCATAAACCATTCACTCACGTGTCGGAAGAGCAAGGCTTTTTGCTTAAGTCTGCCGCATATGCAAAATCCGCATCCGAATAAGCGCTCTTTCTTTTCCCTATAGCAACCAACATAGTATGTATCACAGTTTTTCGACCTCCATATTTCCGGACCATATCATCGCACTTACTAAATGGCGGTGATATCTGCGTGATAGCAGTCAAGGACCTTTGTTGATTGTTCGGCTGCACATAGACTGCTAAGCGTCCGAACGTTTCATGCGAATATCCGAAGGTCGTTGCCCTTTAAACATTTGCTAGGGTCGTCAACTGTGGGTGCATTTATATCCGAGGCCATTAGTTGGTTCGTCACATCTTTTTAATTTCTTCCGTATTACGTTGTGAGCCAAACTTACTTACTTACTCATTGAGTTACCGGGGACCACAGCTTGGAGGTAAGGTAAGCACTTCACTACGAACTTGATTGTTGCGCTGCTGTTGTAATGCAGTCAGCAATTTCCTGATCAATCGCCATGCGGGCCCACATATTCGTATCTACATACGTACATACTCGTATGTATGTTGTATGCGTGCAAGGTGGTGTAATGAAAAACTCTATAATCGCGTCCGGAATAGAGCTCTCAAAGCAAAGTACTCGTGATTCACATGCTAAAACGATCCTGTGATATCGAAGGCTCTAGTCCACAGAGCAGCAAACTTCAAGCCATCATACATTGAAAGGGCATTGGTTTTTTCATAGAGGGGCAGATGGACATCACTTTAAAAAAAAAAAAAAAAAAAAAAAAAATCTGAGACGTGGTTTGATCCGAGGGTAAGTGACTAGCCATACTCCATGTGCGTTTATATGATCTTTCGCGCTGACAGGAAAATTAGAATCGGTGGTGGTGTTGCTATTTATGTTCGTGATAGTTTAACTGTAAATCCTCTGTTTGAGTCACCGCCCGATAGTGATTTTCAGTATTACTTTATAGAAATTGAAAAAAGGAAATGCCTGTTTGGTGTCGTTTATAGACCCTACAATAATATTGACCTGTCACCCCTCTTTGACTTATTAGAAAATTATTTGTTGTTATACTTGCGAACTATTGTGTGTGGTGATTTTATTGATTCCATTAAAATGCTTGGTCTTGATGTTGTAAATTCGACTATTCACACGCACTTTACTGGCTCCAACAGCACACTCTTGGACATCTTTATTACTAGTGACTGTCAAGAAGTGTTCTTTATCCAGGTTTCCGCACCTGTTTTTTCTAAACATGACCTCATCTTTGCCACTTTTAATTTAGTCACCAGTAACAAACAATCGATTTATACATTCAGGGACTTTAAAAATCTAAATGTGGAGCAACTTGAACAAGACCTTATTTGCCTTAATTGGCATAACGTATTTTTTGAAACTTCGGTTGATGCCCAAGTTGAATTTCTCCATCACGTAGTTTTACAGCTCTTCGATAAACATGTTCCTCTAAAAAGGAAAGCTGTCAAATATAATAACATCAAGTGGTTTACCTCTGAAATTGTTGAGCTAAGAAACAAGCGTGATGCTGAATTCAAAAAATGGAAACGATTTCGAATTCCCGAATACTATGACAGCTATCGGTTGTTACGTAACATAGTCAACTCGAAGATTAAAGAAGCCAAACGTCGCTATTATGCTAAGCACTTCGATCATAAACTTCCAACCAAAACACTTTGGACAAATTTACTTGAATTAGGTGTAGATAGTAACTTGAAGTCCATGGTAGACCAGGTCGATCCTAACGAACTAAACAAAGAATTCGCTAAAGTTCAATCGAAATTGCGCCCAAATGGAAACAATATTCAAACGCCACACGCTGGCTTATTCGAATTTGGCCAAGTAGAACAAATCGACGTTGCTAGAGCTGTGCTAAAAATTAAATCTAACGCTGTTGGTGTCGATAACATCTATCCAACTTTTATTAAATTAATACTACCCTATATACTTCCAGCTTTAACATATATTTTCAATAATATAATAACAAGATCCACTTTTCCGTGTGCTGGGAAGAAAGCTAAGATTATACCAATCCCAAAAAGGAAAGCAGTAGGCAACTCGTCAACTGAATATAGACCTATCGCTATACTTCCATATTTGTCAAAAGTATTTGAAAAAGTAATACACCATGAAATATCAAGTTTTCTTCAACAAGAACAAGTTCTTTGCGCCTACCAGTCTGGATTTCGGAGACACCACAGCTGCACATCAGCGCTTCTAAAAGTATCCGACGACATAAGAGTTGCAATAGACAAAAAACAAATCACCCTTATCGCTCTCCTTGATTTTTCTAAGGCCTTTGACACCGTTGATCATGAACTACTTGTATCAAAATTGATGAACTTCTATAATTTCTCTGCATCAGCCGCTAATCTTATACGGTCCTATCTGGTTGAAAGAAAACAAGCAGTTCATGTAAGCAATGCTGTGTCAGATTACATTGCAATTTCAGTTGGTGTTCCACAAGGATCCATTTTGGGTCCCCTACTTTTCGCAATTTTTATTAACGACCTTCCTAAAAGCATTAAAAGTTCTAATTTTCACATGTTTGCTGACGATATCCAGCTCTATTTAAGCTTTGAGAATGATCTTATTGATCATGCTGCTTTGAAATTTAATGATGACCTAAAACGTATCCATTGCTGGGCAGATGAAAACCTTCTGCAGCTTAACCCAAGAAAAACGAAGTGTCTTCTCATAAATAGAAACCCCTTATCTTTTATCAACGTTCCTTCAGTATACCTTGGTAATGAACCTATCGAATTTGTAAACAAAGCCAAAAATCTTGGTATTTGGTTCAATACAAAATTAACCTGGGACGACCACGTTTGCTCAGTTGTGGGAAAAATATACAGATGTCTTAGAAATCTCTCCCAAACTCAAAGCTTCACACCAATAAATACGAAGCTTATGTTGGTCAAGGCCGTGCTCATTCCTCTGATAACATATGGCTGCGAAGTTTTTTGTTGCACCGGCGCCTTTGCCAGACGTAAGCTCAACATTGCTTTTAACAATGTTGACGTATCGCACAACGGCCTAAATCGTTTTGCTCATGTCGGCTTATACCAAAAATATTCTTGGTTGCACACTTGACCGATATTTTGACTAATCAAATATCTACACAGGATCATAACCAATCAACAGCCCCAATACTTATATGATAAACTAAGGTTTTCGCATTCAGGTAGATCTTTAAGTTTAATTGTACCTCGTGTTGCTTATCAAGTTACCGAACGACAGTTTTTCGTTCACGCCATTCGCCTTTGGAATTCACTCCCCCTTAATATAAGACGACTCTATAATACAAATAGCTTTAGTGAAAATCTCTTTCGACATATAGCAGACAACTAGCAGGAATACTGAACATAATTTCACATCATACAAATATTTTATTTAAATTGTTCAAGAAAGCTTATAAATTTTTTTTTTCTCTCTCTTTGTACTCAAATTTATTTCAATCAGATGTTAATATTTTTAAGTTTACCTTATTGAGAAAGAATTATAATTTTAGTTTAATCTTAAATCACTTATCAATTGTATCACATTTATAGCTTAAAGATCTGAATGGTCTATTATAAATGTCGTTGTTATACTGTAATAAAAATACTGAAATACTACATGACGGACGTTCTTTCATTTACCTTAAATTAGACAAAAAGTTAAGATCCTTGATAAACTCTAACCGTTTTTAGTACATCAAAGCATCTAATTGATGCTTTCAGGATGTAAATCAGTTAAAAAATCACCATGATCAACGGTTTGCCATCTCAAACTTTGTATCTAAAAGTTTGGGTCTAAAATGCTAGCCACTCTGACGCTAGTTTGCTTTCATGTCATCTTACAACTGTAGATCGGAAAATCCTAGAATGCTAGCAGCACGTACAAATGTATAAGTACTACGAGTATTGTACGAATCGAGTCTTTCTCGGCGGGTTCTCATAACGAATTCATATTTTGCAAATGCAAACAAGCATAGATAAGGATGACTTTGTGGCAGACTTACTCTCATTTCTCTTCAAGTTTTTCTATACATATTTGCGAACTTTATTTCCTATCAGTATTTCATAAGCTTTAGCTTCTGCTGTTCACTTTTGCAAAACTTTTCCCCACAATTTGATCCAGAGAAAGTCATTCAATACAAACACGTTCACGTACATATATAGAGAAGCATAAAAACATGCAATCACACAGAGTTACGAATCGAATTTTTATATCCCTCTTGACAATTTACTGAGAAAATCCTCTCGAATTTCGCGGTTTCATTATGCGTAGAGCAACAGTAACAGCAATCGGAAGCAATGCAACATGATTCCAATTTCCAGACAACACACAAATATTGTGGCTTTTCCCGCATGTACAATGTACATACGATATATATGTACATACGTACAGAAGTATGAACATTTGTATGTAAATGGTATGAGAAGACGTCCCTCAGTGTCAAGGGATTTAGCACTCGGTGTAACCTTTCAGTTAAAACTAATGAGCATCATGTTCGTTCGAATGACCAACATTCGAAGGACAAAGACACGATGTACATATTTGTTTGTGCGGCGAACTGCGAACTGTTAAACGACAAACGTCCTTAAGTAAGTTACTGTAAAAACAAATCTTAAATAACAACCCTCATTTCGCACGCACCCCCTATATAAGGGTGGCACGTGTTCACCACACACTCAACAGAACAGTCAAATTCGCATACAGTTTCGAGTTTCCAATTGCGTTTACAAGCGCAAGCACAAGCACAACACAACACAACACAACACTCTCCAATTAAGCGAAGTTTTCAAAACATTGCACTCGCAAAGTGCACACACGTGTCTCTCCCCCGAATACAAGTTCATGTCTCAGAATTCACTGGTTTCATGACTTGAGTTCTGATTATGACGGCTAAAGGCTCAACTGAATAAAGGATAATCGGCGGAAAATATGTTCCTTGCTCTCAGTAGTTGGGGTAAATAAATACTCGTAATCCGTGTTCACTATCATCGGTCTAAAACAATAACAAAGCGGCAATGCGGTGGGATAAAGCGGTAAAGCAGTTACATTGGTGGATAAATCAAAGGAATTGTGATTGTAATTATCTGTTAGTAAACAAACAAAAGATAAAAAGCCGATTTCTTACCGATTCGTGGGGGTTGTTCAATAAGAAGTGAAAGATTAAACACATAATTACCTAGAATTGCTTGTTCTTGGATGGCCTTTCAAACAAACCATTCATTACGCGAGATGCGGCGGCTCTCATTTATGCCCGCCGAGCCGAGCCGAGCCGAGCCGTGCCGCCTGCATGCCCCTGTCCTCTTATGAAATGATAAATAGACCTTGGGAGTGGATGTTGCTGTCGAAACCATAACCAGCCCGGCGTGTGTATGGTACTCGTATATTGGGATTTTAGGATTTCAATATGTGGGTGTGCTAGTGTTCTGACTATCTGAGTGGGACTACTTTAAAGTGTTCGCAGCCGGAATTTTCTGTCAAACAAAAATCAACTCGCGCGTTCGTCGGCGGCGCTTTTACATCAAACTCTATGACTTCTGGACAGACAAGTGTTGTTTTTTTCGTTTTTTTTTTGTTTTTTTTTCTCCTTCTTTTCATTTTCTGTGTGTATGGTACTGTGCGCGTACTCATTGGATTGCCCCCTCCTTCATCGATATCCACAGCTGGGAAATAGCAAAAATATTTGGAGGAAAACAAATTTATTTTCTCATCGAATAGCTCTTCATTATCACTATCGAATTTCAAAAAGGAAAACTATTCTCTTGAAGTCATTTCGCGCCGCCGCCGACAGTTTTAATTTGGTTCAGCACAGTCACCCAGTCACTCAGTCGCCACTCTTTACTCGTATTGTTTCCTTTGACTTTGATTTGGCTCTTAGCTTCTGCATTTTGTATGTACGAGTAGCCCCTGCTTTTGATCATCAGTGATCGTGTCAGTTTTTAGTTTGTTTCAAATTTTCAAAAACAAGACAAGAAAAAAAAAGAAAAAAAAAGAAGAAAACCAACTCCACCCAAATCTGGAGAAAAGTGACCTTTTGTCAGTTGGCACGCAGCAGGATGAAAGTGTGCTAACCAAGCTATGTAGCTCGAGAGAATACTGAAAATTCGAATGAAATGTCACAAAACTATCTATCGATCTTCGAATGGTGCCAACATGTGGTGACAGATGAGAGTACACTGAGGGACATTTAAGAAGGCAATGCTACCTAGGGTGCTGTCGTCGGACGAATTTCGAAAGTTATTTCCTTTCTTTTGCTTGGTCGACCAGATAAAGGACATCTTCTTCCTTTTGTTTGGGATTTTTCCTTGCAACGACACCAGAAAATGTCAGTAAATGAGCGATCATCAGGCCGAGAGTGTTTGTGATGAACAAATTTTCGCAATAATCGGTTAACCTCAGGGGTCCCTTCCTATTGATACAATATGGGATAGGTACATTAGAATTATACTCGTAGATGCTGTGCAGTTAACACCTGCCCATTTCACTTCACCGACAGAAGCAGCAACTCTTTAAATGAAATATTGCAATATTGCAACAGCATTCGCCTTTACATAGTTATCCTATTAGAAGCAAATAGGGATTAGGTACTGTGCTGCACTTACATCATTTCCAGAAGTGAAAAATTCGATAATGAGCAGAAGTGCGAGCACATAAGTCTCCTCCGTTGCACGCCCGCCTAATCGCCTTAAATAGATCAAATACTTCACTGTGACTCGGTGACAAAGCGGATATTTGCAAAGATTTCTCTTCTGTAATCTTTTTGAGAACTGAAAATTGTCCTACATACCTTTTTTGAATTTGAATACCTATCTACTAATCTAGGTGAAATTCACTTATGGCTTATGGAAATCAGATTTTTTAAATTCCAAAAGCATTGCCGACGGATCAATTGACTTCTGTTTGAAGATTTAAGTGACAATAATTTGGTGTAACAATTCTTCCAAATACATAACTAAATCCAAATCCACATCATAAATTGTATCGCTCGGAATATGTACAATATGTCTGCATCCATATGGCATTTTGGATGTGTATGGTATTCTTGGGAAGGCAATAACATTCATTGGTCCCCCTGTAATCTCTTGTGACAATTATTAATTTCTATTTCTATACACTTTTCTGATTCTGAGAAGAAATATGTCTGTACCAGCAGTGTATCAAAAATTTCATTTTTTGTCTGAATGTGGTGCTCTTTTCTTGGTCAAACTGCTTTGACTTTCGAAAAAGTTTCGTTTTTCTTTTCTAATAAACTTGGCAATTTCGACGACGATTGCGTGGTGGGGCGGGTGGTTTATTTATAGATAAATTCATTGTTGATTACCTCTCAGGAAGTGAGTTTTGTTGAGAAAACACGAAAATACACATTTCACCTTCTGGCAGGAGTATTCTAAATTCTATCAGTTGGGATAAGAGCTTTGCGAATTTAAATATTTATCTTGAAAATGTTTGCGTATGCTAATACCTATACATATAATGTTTACGAATAGAAGATTAACATGTTTCCACAACATCTCAGTTTAAAGCTTATCCCATGACATATTTAGTATACATATGTATGTACTCGTATGTGATGTAACGTTTCTAAGAGAAAATATTTGCATATACATACAGTGGTGTTCACCTAAATAGCACACCCTTTTATTTTAATCCATTTTGTTAAAAAAAAGTTGTACGTGAGGGTTAAACAAAATTTGTTTATTCTAATGAATAAAGATTTGAATTAATAAACAAGAAATGTAATTTAATCCAAAATATTAATTAACGTTAAAAAGGAAAACTTCATAAACTTAAAAATAGGCTGTTCACATAAATAGCACAGTCAACGAGTATTACCAAAAAAATAATAAATATACAAAAAAAATAGAACTGAAATGTATTTAATATTTGGTAGAAAATCCTTTGCTCTTAATTACTTCCCGACAACGCTTTGGTAAACTCTCAACTAAACGCTTACATCTTCCCGAAGGGATAGTATCCCACGCTGACTTTATGGTCTGCCAAAGTTTATTCAAATTCTTCGGATTTGTGTCCTTTACGATGAAATCCACATCATTCCAAAGGTTCTCGATTGGATTCAAATCGGGACTTTGGGCTGGCCAGTCAAGTACGGATATTTTGTTATCCAAGAGCCAGTTCTTTACTAGACGCGAAGAATGTTTTGGATCATTATCGTGCATAAAATTCCATAACAGAGGCATGAATTCATCGGCGTATGGTTCCATATGTTCCTCTAAGATGTTTTTATATTTGTGCTGATCCAGAATGCCATCAATCTTAACTATGGGCCCAACACCATGCCATGATATTGCGGCCCACACCATTATACTCCCACCACCATGCTTGACGGTTTTAACGGTGAACCTGGGTTGAATTCCTTATTTACAGGTCGCCTCACGTACTTCTTACCATCTGATCTAAGGCGATTAAACTTGCTTTCATCGCTCCACAAAATGTTTTTCCAAAAGGACAACGATTTGTCCTTGTGGGCATGTGCAAAAGCAAGTCTACTCTTTCGGTTTTTCTGGGATACTAGAGGTTTCTTCTTGGCAATTCTTCCGTTGAGCTGGAATTCCATGAGGCGACGTCGCACAGTCACGGCTGATATTTGGATACCATGCTGTTCAGCCAATATGTTTTTTATTTCCCTGGAAGTTAAGAATGGGTCACTGCAGCTAATTCTGTAAATTATCCTGTCAGTCTTTTTCGACGTTTTCCTTTCCCTATTCCTTCTAACGGGGTTCGCTGTAGACTGGGTGTGTCGTATTACCTTCATGGCATTCTGGACAAGCTTTCTGGAACAGTCTAATGTTCTGGCTACCGTAGAAATAGTCTCCCCGCTATGTACCATTGAAGCAATGACTTCCCTCCTTTCTTCGGTGCAGTGTTTTCGTCTTCCCATTTTAAATCTTGATAAATTGTGCTATTAGAATAATTTTGATACTATTATCGAAAAAAATATATTCACCTCATAGAAATTGAAAAAAAAAAACTACAAAAACAGAGAATATTTACACAACACCAAAGGAGTGCTATTTATAAGAACACTCACTCCGAAATGGCAATCTTCTTTAACGAACGTAAAACTAAGAAATACCGTACGATTGTCTCTGTTTTATGTTTTGGCGTTCATAACGGTAGAATTATCCTCAAATAATAGTTTTATTGGAATCGAATCAGATCATTACAGCGTGTATTGCTAAAAAAGAGACATTTTAAATAGGGTGTGCTACTCGTATTTAGGTGAACACCACTGTACATGCATACATGTGTATGTAACTTTTGGCATGCCACCGTCCGCTAAAATCTTTGGGAGTAAATACGAAACATGAAGCATTTATGAGTTGCTCGTATAATAGGAGAATCTTAAATAACTATTATTATTGCACATTTGTAGATTTCACAGTTTTCACAATAGCTAACGTAGTAGTTAGTTAGTTAGTTTTATATGATTTTTATTTTCGCTTTAAATTCATTACATTTTGTTATTACCAGATTGGCAATAATTTGTAAATTGTGGTGCTTGGATAAGATTGTGGCGCTTTGATATTTTTCTATAAGTGAGTGAAAAAAGTGTAAATCGAGCTCGTCCAAAGTGGTGGACTTGAGCGCCATAACGCTCGCAGTGAAATGACCCAGTCGCCAAATTTCTTCTTCACAACATCGAGCGTTGCGTCGTTTGTATGGCATGTAGCGCCGTCTTGTTGGAACCACAGCTCAGATATATCGATGTTGTCGAACTCTGACTACAGAAAGTCGGTTAACATCGCTCTATACGATCGCTGAGACCAGCGCACCAAACAGTCAATCTTTGTGGATGCATTGATGCTTGACCGAACACTTGTGGATCGTGTTCGCTCCAATAATTTTGCTTGTTGACATAGCCGCTTAGCCAAAAATGGGCCTCGTCCGAGAAGATAATTTCTTTGCCAAAATCCGGATCTCCGGCCAACATTTTCAGCGTCCAATTAGTTGTTTATGGTCGTGCGGCTTCAATTCTTAAGTCAGCACAATCTAATACGGATGTAGGCCCAAATTCAACCGCAAAATAAGCCGATTTGACTCTCCCAATTCAGTTGATCGCCGCCGAATCGACATTTCTGTGTGGCGATGCTGGCCGCTACGGCGACTGTGTTTTCTTCATTTCGTACCAATCCCTATGTTATTGGTGGCTTACTCGTAATATCCGAATAAGTGTACTTATGCTCAAAATTTTTAACGGTGCTACGAATTGCCGCACACTGAAGCAATGATGACGACCGACATCACGAAGAAATTCACGTTGCGTTTTTAGAACTGAGCCGGAATTTCGATAATATTTTCTAATAATTTCCGCACGTTCGGCAAGTGTACTCGTATAACGATGCATGACGAAATGGCAAACCTTGCTGAATACTTTGACTGTTGAATCGCATTGGTAACTTTAACAGCTGCTGAAACATAACAATTGGAAAAACTATCATTGCTGTCTGGTCATCCTATATTTGAGCATACTGTAGTCAATTTTCAATAATTTACAAGGTAGAGTCGAACTTTTTCTCCTCTTGCTGTTACAAACATTGTAACTAAATGTCCTGCCGTGCAATGGTCGGTAATCATTACATCAAGAACAGATTTTTAGCAATTAATAAAAAAAATCATTACAAAAGCGACAATAAATGTGATCGAATCATTTTGCTGATATACCACCTTGATCAAAATAACCACCGTGTGGCGCTCCCATTGTTCCGATTTGAGTTTTGTTTTCTTTTGTTACGTTGGCAAATCCGTTGTTGACATTCCCTCTAAATCTCAGCTCCATAGCTCGACATTTGCAAAAGTTACGTAGCCATGGGTACATCTATCTCTGTGTGTGTTGGCGATTTTTTACAATTTTAGAAATGGATTTAAATTTGCAACAACGAACTTGTATTAAATTTTGCGTAAAACACGGATTTAATGGTGCGCGAACGTTGGAAATGTTGGAAAAGTGTTTCGGTAACGATTCTCTAAAGAAAACGGTCGTTTACCAGTGGCACGAGCGGTTCAAAAGTGGGAGTGAGTCAATCGAAGATGATGAACGCAGTGGCAGACCATCGACATCGAAAACCGACGAAAACATTGATGGAATAAAGGAAATCAGAGAGATAGCGGAGGACTTGAACATTGCCTATGGATCCGTTCAAGACATTTTGGTTAATGATTTGTGTTTCCGTCGTGTAGCAGCAAAGTTGGTGCCAAAAGACCTAAATTGCATGCAAAAAAGAGGCCGTGTTGACCATCATTATTCGTAATTTTTTGACGAAAAATGCAACAAATACCATCCAACAGCCACCGAATTCACCTGATTTGGCTCCCTGTGACTTCTTTTTGTTCAATCGAGTTAAAAAGAACCACTACGGTTCAGTAGCCGAGAGGAAGTAATGGAAAAATCGCAGTAAGCACTGATGGAAATACCGAAAACCGAATATAAAAAATGTTTCGAGGATTGGATCAAACGCTGGCATAAGTGTGTTGTAGTCGATGTGGATTACTTTGAAGGGGACAATATAGATTTAGATGAATAAACTTGTATTTTTAATTTTCTGAATAAATTTCTGGAACCTTTTGATCAAGGTGGTAGTTCTAGTTGGCTCCTTGATAAAAAAAAGATTGACCATCAAAATAGTTGCACTTCTATCCTGTTCAAATTGATGTCCCCTAAGAGAACTAGAAAATTCTTCTATAAACGTCAATACATATGTTAATACCTCGTGGTTAATTTTTATGATCAGCGGCACATACAAAATCGAGACATAAAACCTCGAGAACCGCAAATTCATCTTTTACTTTCTACTTTCATTTTTTCATAACTCTTCATTCCAGTCCACTCCCCCCACAACTCTCTCATCCCACGACTTTCATAAAGTAAACTTTCACAAAATCAGTGAATATCTCAGCAGATCCCACTTTAACTTTCACAACTTAAGTATAAATGATGCCTTATCCATTTTTTATAAAGAAATATTTAATTCTTTTTCCCTTTACGTTCCGTTTTCCCGCCTTAAAACATCATCTACTAGTCCTCCCTGGTATAATCGCAAGCTTCGTTCCTTACGAAATAAGAGAAATAAGTTATGGGCTGTTTTCCTGCGTACCAGATCCTTTACCGACTATTCCAACTATCTTGGTGCTTATCTTCATTTCACCGAACTTTACGATTCCCTTTACCAGCGCTACCTTAACAATGCGCAAGTCAACCTTATAACCCACCCTAAGTCCTTTTTCCAATTTGTTAACTACAAAAGAAAGTCCGATGGTTACCCTCCTTCCCTCTCTTTCAACAACAGGTCATCAACCGATCCACTCACCATTGCCAACCTATTTGCCACATTTTTTAAACAATCCTTCACCAACGACTCCTTTGTACTCGTACCAGATCCATCCTATTTTAGTTACCTACTGAACTTCTCTAATGGCCCACTTCTCTCTCATATATTTGATCCGTCTTATATCGAACATAAATTACACCAACTCAATGACGAATTCACACCCGGCCCAGATGGCCTCCCTGCCATATTTCTTAAAAAATGTTCTTCCTCTCTTTCCCTTGCCCTTTCTAATCTCTTCCGTCTATCCCTTTCACAAGGAGAATTTCCTCAGGTTTGGAAAACCTCCTTCATAACTCCGATCCACAAGAAAGGATCAAAGAATGAAATAACCAACTATCGTCCCATCGCTAAACTCTCCCATATACCCAAACTGTTCGAAAGTATTTTGTATGAAGCTCTAAGCTTCCAATGCAAATCACTTATTTCCCCTAGACAACATGGCTTCTTAAAGGGTAGGTCAACCACCACAAATCTCGTTGAATTCGTATCCTTTGCCCTCTCTGCCCTAGAGAATGGCAATGAAGTCTATGTAGTTGCAACCGATTTTAGCAAAGCCTTCGATAAAATCTCTCATCGGTTAATCATCTTTAAATTGTCTGCCCTCGGCTTTGAACCCATACTGTTAAAATGGATATCCTCTTACTTCGAAAACCGTTTTTACAGTGTTCGTTTTAGGTCAGCCCAGTCCGCTCCATTTTTAGCCACCTCTGGAGTTCCACAAGGCAGCCATCTCGGTCCCCTTCTTTTTATATTAACCATAAATGATCTCGATATGATCATCAAACACTCGTCTGTCTCCCTTTACGCCGACGATACTAAATTTTTCAAAACCATTTCCTCTCCCCATGACTCTTTCCTCCTTCAACAAGATCTTGACAGTTTCTCGATCTGGTGCCTCAAAAATTCTTTGGAACTTAACATCGCCAAATGCCAATCCATCACTTTCTCACATAAGCGGAACCAATCTCCTCCCCGACTCTATCTTCTCCATAACCAACCTATCTCCTCCGTACAGTCTCTTCGCGACCTCGGCATTTTGTGTGACAGCGAGCTCAACTTCCGTTTACATATGGATGAGATAATCCTCAAAGCCAACTCTGCACTAGGTTTTGTAAAACGGTGGTCCAAAGAATTCACCAACCCATACGTGACCAGGTCCCTCTATATTACCTTTGTTCGCCCCCTCCTAGAGTACGCCAGTCAAGTATGGTCCCCATATCATCGTGTTCATATCTCGAGAATTGAAAGCATTCAGCGTCGTTTTCTTCGATTTGCTCTTCGAGGTATGCCCTGGGACGATCCTTTTAATCTGCCCCCTATCAAAATCGTCTCAACCTTATCAACTTAAACACCCTCGAAGATCGCAGAGATGCAGCAGACTTTCTCTTCATTCATCGACTCCTTTTAGGTCACGTTGAATGCGCGTCCCTTCACAACTCCATTTTCCTCAACACTAACCCTCGTAATCTACGTACCCCTCGACTCTTCTATCTACCAACCCACCACAGCTCCTATGGCGCGAACGAACCAATCTCCCGTATGCTACGTCAAATCAACTCAAACCCTACCGTCTTTGACTTCCACCGCACCACTTCCTACCACAAATCTGTTCTCCTTCACCACTCCAACCAACCTTAGTTTTAAGTTTTAGTTTAAGTTTATTTTTTAAGTTATAGCTTGTATTAAGCCGAATAAATGGGGGCATTCGCCCCCACCAAAATTAAATTAAATTAAAAATTAAATTAAATTACAAAAGATGTTTGCTTGCTTTCAAGACTCGATGGATGTTGCGACATTAATATGTATTGGAGAGTGTTTTTAAGTATTTACACATAGACGAGTCTTTTTAGAAGTCGACGCTTAATGATGCCTAACACTTGATAAAGATTATTAAATAATTTATTTTTAAATTTTGTTGGGAAGTAAGTTTTAATTATATCCTGTAGCATCGTGTGCAGTTTCTGCATTTGTGCTTCAACTCTGGCTAGTTTTTTTTTCGTACTACCATGATTCTTCTTCGGCTGTCTTGCTCAAAGTATTATATGATTCGGTCGCTCTGTTTAAATGCAATGGAACACTTCACATGACAGTTAATAAAGGTGTAGTCTTTTTGAAGACTACGTATGTACAGGTATCGCAAGTCCACTTCCACCTAAATCTATGAATTATGATGACTATTATGTCTTGAGTTCAATTGTGCTCCACTAGAAATATGATTCATAGGCGACTTATGATCCATTGACTTTCGACAATTTCGATTCGCTGTGCGTAAGCTTAATAACATTTCGCCCATTTTTCTGGCATACCCCAATGACTGCCAAATAAATTCTCGATTATCACTCTCGAATGCTTTTTTTTCTTAGCACTCTGGTCGGTTGTCCATTCAAAAATGATTTTTGTCATTATTTTGGCAAGTGCTATTATTTTTTGCTGTGTAATACATTGGAGTAATTGTAAGTAAAGATTGTTTCAGTATTTTACGTTTTATTGCCATTTTTGTGCCCTTGGACACTTATGTCTCTTTCGGTCTTTTATTTGCAGTTCCTAAAATGGCGAAGAAACTTGCACCAAGTGAAGTAGCAAATTATATCAATAGTTCAGATGACGAAGAAGTATAGTTTAGTCCAGAAACAGCTTTTGAGCCCATACTCTTCCATAAATCTTCAATTTCTTGGCAATGACACCCCGCTGCAAATATGTACCATATTCAAAAAAATCTTTCCACAAAGTCTTTTCAATTACATTGCTCAATGCACAAATGAGCGAATACAAACTATGCTCAACACAAAATATAAGGTCACTTGGAAATGAAGCCATAAAAGTGGCAATAGCGCGCCATGTATTTTGCACCACACGAAAAGCCTGACAGCGCAGGAAAAACATACTCTGTATATTGATGATGTAGTAAACTGCCTGAAGGACTGCTTTTTGAAAGCTCAGGCTACACTTACGACTTCAACATCAACAGCGGACCCTAAGAAAGAGTCATGGAAGGCACATTAGGGGAACCTGTTGTCAACACTCTGACAAAATTGATTACGGAGGCAGACGTTAAACTTTATTTTGATCGCTTTTTTACTAGTGTACATTTGGTTGAGAGCCTAAACTACCATAATTGTTAGAAGAAGAAATCGGCCCAGATCCAAACGTGGAGGCTGTGTCGCGATCTTCATTAAAGAAGGTATAATATTTCACAGAGTGTACAAGGGCGTGTTGCGCAGGTTTCGGGTGTTGGAGGCAGTCGTCGTTTACATCCCGCTCCGCAGTGGAAAGCGGCTGTACTTGGCCTCTGTTTATGCACCTGAGGCTTCACAATCCACCCTATTCATTACAGAGCTCGACACGCTTTTTCGACTTCTGAGGCTGGAATCGGGGGAGAATTATTTTATAATCGGCGGGGATTTCAACGCTAGACACAGAGATTGGGGAAATAATTTGCCAAATACTAGGGGGAACCTACTACTCGATTGGTGGGGTCAGCACGATGTCATGTACAGACTCGGTCTTAAAGCGACGGATAACCCGTCGTTTCCCAGAGGCGGGTCTTATTTGGATCTACTGCTGTACGACGAACGTATACGACTGACAGGTACGAATTTACAAACGCTAAACTGTCTGCGCACATTCGTGTATGACAGCGACCATTGCGGTTTTAGCACCGAAATTACGGTTCCCAACGAAATTGCGGAATTGGAGGAGTTTGTCCAAAGATATACTTACAACTACAGTAAGACTCGATGGACACGCTTCTCCGCAACCTTGACTAGAGCGCTCTCCTCGAACACGCTCCACCCACCGTCCAATAGGAATTTGTCAAACGAGGAGATCGACCATTACCTAAAACAAATGGACGAGACAATTAAACAAACTATGGACACTACAATACCGCGGTATCGACGTACGACTAACGAAGACCTGTTCCGCAATCCTACTATTGACGCACTGCACCGACAGAAAAGTAGACTTCTGACAAGACTTAAAAACTTGTACAGACAGTTAACTGACCGACAAGACCCGGAGATTAGGACACTGAAGTCGTCGATTAAAACTATCCAAACGCTAATAAAAGAAAATTACAGAATTTCTGTAAGTTTGTATTGGAACAACAAGGTTCGGGCTGTAAACACCAGCAACCCGAATATGTTTCCGCAAATAAATAAACTATTTCGTAGAAAAAATCAAAACGACATTCAGTGTCTTAAAATAGCCCGGACAACAGACAACGAACGGTTACTGACAATAGCAGGTATTGATCCAAATGAGGCCGCTGATGATGACGACTTTTTTGTAATCGAGGATCCACAGGAGAAGGTTGAGGCCATAGGGGCGACTTTCCAGGATGTATACAAGGCCACTGATACCACTGGCCCTAATTACGACCTGGATGGTCGCGTCTTTGGGCACGACTTCTGCGTTCGAAATGAAATAGAGAACTGGCGATCCGAGGGCTCTGGTTTCACCCGGTTTAGCGACGAAAATATGGCAAATAACGTCATTGCCAGAGAGGGTGGCCTACCCCCATTCATTTCGAAGGAAGGACTCCATGAGATCTTAGACACAATCAGAGCTAAGAAATCAGTGGGAACCGATGGTATTCCGAATATCGACATCTTCCTCTAGAAGCGGTGGACATCTACACCACCCTGTTTAATAATGCAATGAATAATGCACATTATCCAGCGCATTGGAAAACGGCGGTGGTTCAACCTATCCCCAAAAAGGGAAAGGATATATCCAATCCGGCGAATCTCCGGTCGATAAGTCTCCTTCCGAATATCAGTAAGGTTTTTGAAAAGGTAATCAATAGAGCTCTGTCTACGTGGGTTGAGGACAAACATATAGTTCCGGATAATCAATTCGGTTTTAAGGCGGGACATGATATCTCACATGCCGCGTCTAAACTGGTGTCCGATATCCAATGGAACAAAGGCAAGAAACAGTGCACTGGTGCCTGCCTTGTTGACTTGGAGAAGGCCTTTGACACCGTATGGTTAGAGGGTCTTTTCTATAAGCTGACTAGGCTGGGGATCAGTAAACCACTCTTGTACATTCTTTATAATATGCTAACTAACAGACAGTTCATCGTGAAAAATGGTGATGTGACTTCTGTTGGAATATTTCAAATTAAAAATGGTCTTCAGCAAGGCGCGGTCAATTCGCCGATCCTATTCAACATTTATACAAGCGACTTGATAGGTTCACTTCCCCATACTATTGCGTACGCAGACGATTTGATAGCGTACAGAACAGGTCCAAAAATCGAGGTCATTAATACTCTCTTGCAGCGTGACTTCGATAAGATAAGACGATTTTGCGATGACTGGAAGTTGAAAATCAACTTTCAGAAGTCGGAAACCATTCTCTTTAGGACGCCGTTGTCTAGAGCCTCTAGGGATACCAGAAAAAACTGGCGAAAGTTCTCTATCATTGGACAGTACGGACAACCTCTTGCCTGTCGAAATGTAGTCAGATACCTTGGAATCTGGCTAGACCAGTTTCTGTATTTTGGCAAAAATGTAGATGCTGCTCTGGCCAGAGCTAAAGGTGCTTTTGCCCTTACAAAGAGACTGTTTTATAGCAGCCAACTCGATGCGAGGGTAAAGGTAATCTGCTACATGGCCCTTATCAGGCCCATGCTGGTATTTGGTTGTCCCGTGTGGTTCGATGTACGAGCAAGCTTAATGGAAAAGATTCGGGTGTTTGAGAGGGCTTGCCTCAGGGCTTGCCTTCGCTTGTACAGAACACCAGAGTCGGAGTACAAAAAATTTTATCCTAATGAGGTCCTTTACAATAGGTCGAACCCTAATACGAGTGGACAATTTCGTAGTTAAGCTGATTCGAAGGCACATTGCAAGAGCAATGACCTCGACGAATAACCTAATATCTGGGGCTTACTACCCCAATTACCTTTACCACGAGAGTGTGCGCTCTGACGGCTTCGTTCCACCGGAAGCATTCCTCTACCTTGATCAGATAGGGTTGATCCAGGATAGATCAGCGGTCCCGTTAATCTACCATGTCGCTCGGACAGCTGGGGACAGACGACTCAACTACAACAGAGACGTCGCACACGGCAGTGTGGATCGTCTCAGGTTCAGTAGGGCGGTGGGGAATCGCGATAAGAGGGATATCGTTAGGCAGCACCAGCATTTCTGGTGGTTGAATGATGGAGAAGATGTTTTGTCGTCGTTTCCGTCAATTACGGGCCAGCCTCACTCATGAGGCAGAGCTGACCAATATATTTGCTTTGTTAATAGCGATGGCCAGCTTACATAGGTTTAGGTTAGCATTTAAGTAATATATACATATATTAGTCTATACAAAGGTATACACTAATATATGTATATTATTGTGTATAATATCTATGTGTGTGTATGTGTGTTTTGTGTATGTAGGTTAAGTAGACTAAGGTGCATTTTAAGTTAGATATTAAGTTTTTATAAAAAAACAAAAAAAAAAGTCCATATGCTAAGTTTTTTCTTAACGAATATTTTTTCTTAGCCTTAAGTACAGAAAACAAATATTAGTAAAACAAATATTAGTAAAACAAATGTAAATAAAGTCGAAAGACATAGCTATAAGAATTTAGAGTAGCTTAGAATGCCTGTGTGGGGCCAGTAAGTTAGTATAAGATTGTTAAGTAATTGTAAGCTAGCATTTAAGCATTTTTTGTTAGTATGTAAGAGTTAGTGATTAAGGAAATAAAATGCTTTAAAACTGAAAAAAACTGAACTAAACTACCATAACAAATCGCAAAGAATTAACTATCACAAACCAAAAATTACAAAAAGGTGAATCTGTTTTCGAGGCTAGCAATACAGGACTCATGTTCACAAAATGGCACGACACCAAAGAGGTTGTGTTCTTAGCAACTCTCATGCTTCTGGCCTAGTTCAAGCGAATAAAAAGCTCAAGAACAGAAAACAAGTATGCATAAAGTGTCCGGAAATGGTAAAATTTTACAGAGAGATAATGGACGGATTCGATCGGGCAGACCAACTCTCTAGGCTGTACGAATTGGAAAGGAAGTCCAAAAAAATGGTGGAAATAAGTATGACGAGCGTTGCGAATTCGTACATAATCCATTCACAACTATCATGAAAAAAATCAAAATCTGCTAATTTATTGTTGACTTAGTAGAGGACCTTATAGCCGAAGGGAATACAAGTGCCAAAATTCTTCGTTCAGGCGGATCTGAGCCTGTATCAAGAAATAAAAAAACAGATGGCTGCAGTGCACCTACAGATGAACCTTTCTATGGCTTGTGCTCAATGTAGTAACAACAAAAAGGAGAAGCGTACAACAACCATAAGCGAGGAGTGTAATATTCCAATGTGCAAAAATTGCTTTGCCAGGTACCACAAATACAAATTACACATTAAAGTTTGTTTTATACCTACAATATATTAATGTCTTATTTCTTTTTCTTTGTTACTTACAAAAATATGAATAAAATGAATTTATAAAACTTTTTTTTTCGAAAACGTGTCTGATGGGACGTATATGTCCCACCTATACAGTCGGATGGGACACATATGTACCGGTGCCCCCAGCGCCCCCACGGACAATTTTGGAAGTTTTTTTTTTCTAGAAATATGCTAAAGGTAAGTCATTTGAACAGATCAACACAAAATTATTGATGTAAGTTCACTGACTGCATTCCGGGTCGAAGGGTTAAATTATCTCACTCGAGTTTTTTTTAAAGCGGTGCATATTGCGAGGAACTGAAATACATCTTCAAATAATGTGAAACTATTTCAATCTATTTCAACACAAATGTTCGATCGGTGTATTCCAATAAAAACGGTTAAAATCCTCAACAGAGCATGCCTTTTGTTTACGGATGAGGTGGTCAATTCTATAAAAATTAGAAACAAATTATGTAGAAGATGGAAACGTAGGCATTTCAATGTTACTTGGTCTGAATATAAAGTGGCACGTAACCACACAACCTACGTTATACGCACTTATAAGAAGAGGTATTACTGTTTTAATTTATTCACAATTTATTTTATTTAATTTAAAAATGGTTTGCACAATTCAAAAGCTGGTGAGAAAACTGCCTGATTTAATACATACTAAAAAAGATTCAAGAAATGGGTAGCAAGACAGAGAGAGTTATATAATCTATACAATACCTACATTACAATGGTGAACGGTTGGAATAAAAATTCTACTACATTATTACAATTACGCCTCCAAACTAAAAACCGCCCTTCCCCAAAGAAGCTCTGAAGTAATCTACGCAAAATCGGTATCTGTAGCACCGGATCTAAATGCGTGATTGACGCTGGTGTACGGAATCACTTTTTCTGGGGGATGAGCCTAATGATTGCAATTTTGACTTCAATTGGACTGTGAATACGCACTTTTTACCCTGTCTGGAAGATTTCGAAGTAGCAACAGAAAATGATATTGTCCAATGCATAACATCTGTTAAATTTAATTCCGTAGATGAGGATAATATAGAAATACGCTTTATCAAGCTCATTTTAGCTCAAATTGCTTCTTATCTCACCCATGCAATTAACTGATGCATAACAACATCAACTTTTCCTGCGTTTTGGAAAATTTCTAGAGTGTTTGCCATGGTAAAGAAATCTAATCCATCTTCTCATGCTGACTTTAGACCGATTAGTATGCTTCCTTGCTTATCAAAATAATCGCTCGACAAAATAATCGCAGAATAAATCACTGAGTATTTAACGTCGAATAAATTGCTGAGTGATCAGCAATCTGGTTTTAGAACTAACCACAGTGGTTCCACAGCAATGATCAACCTAGAAATTCAAGGCAGTTAGACGAAATTAGGCAGTACTTCGACAAGGGTAATGTTTCTGCCTTTGATAAAAATCATTCAATTCTATTTTTGAAATTTAGCAACCATTTTGGATTCAGTGAAAGAGAAGCGAAATTGGTAAAATGTTTTCTATGGGGTGTAATTTCTGGTGAATGCTCGTCAACCCTGGAGAAAATCAAGCAAGGTGTTCAACAGAGCTTAATTCTGGGGCTGTTACTATTCTGTATGTTTATAAATAATCTTCCAGAAGTGTGTAAACTTGTTTCTGTCTACCTATGTACATATATGCAGATGATGTCCAACTGCACCTGGCAAAATCCCACAGCAAAAATTTAATGAGCTCGCTCTTCTTGTGAATGAAGAATTGAAACATGTACATACGAGTATGTATATCCTGGGTTACTTGAAAACGGATTACAACTGAATCCAACAAAATCCCAGGTGATTTCGATATCGATGAAAAAAATTAATCTGAATGTGTTGTTTGATTTATATCTTAACAATAATATGTAAAATCAAAGTAGCAGAATCGGTCACTAGTTTTGGCTACACAATAAATCGTAGTTTGTCTGGGCACAACCACACCAACTCTGTCGCTGGTCGCATTTACGGATGTCTGCGTAACTTGTGGCTGAGTGCGTATTTCACTCCACGAGAAACACGACGACAACTTGTAATATAACGATGATCTTAACATATGCTGAGGTTGTGTACGACAACCTTGACGCATTATCTCGGCACAAATTGCAAGTTGCGTTCAATGATGCATGTACAGAATTCGAAGGCATGAATATACGAGACGTGCTCAAAAAGTAATGGGATTTTTTTTTTCGAGGTTGTTTAGTCGGATTCACGCAATTTTTCGTAGCTATGTTGGTAAACATGTCTTAAACGCATCGGTGTACTGGTAGCCATATTGGGTAATAAGTCAGTCGTCAGTTGTGAAGAGGGTTACGTGTTGGCTTGCGAGTGGCGATTTTTGATTTGTTGGAAAAATGGATCAGAGAATTTGCATTCAATTTTGCTATAAAAACGGAATAAATTGTAACAAAGTTTTAGTCGAACTCATTTAGTGAAACCTCTTTTAGCCCGCCTGTCAAAATTTTGTGACAATCCGACGCTTAGTTTTGTTTTGACACCTTTCCAGTCGAAGGCACGGTCTTCGCCTCCCTTGGAGCACGTTCACCGAGTAAAACCCATTGTTTCGATTGTTCTTTGGTCTCTGGTATCTACCAATGAGACCATGTCTCACCAACGGTCACGAATCAGACAGTTTTTACATGCCCAAAATCTCGTGCAGGATATGGCTAACACATTCAGTTGAGATGCCTGCTATCTCGGTCAACTTCGGAATTGTCACTCCGCGGTCCGCCAATACGAGATCATGGTAACCTCTGTGCTAACCGTTTTTGGACCATCTGGTTCATCAAAAACCGACGTGCGGCCACGGCGAAACTCTGCAAACCAATGGTTGGAAAGAAAGCAGTTAGATTCTGAACTATTCCATGGACAAGTAGACCTTCCTGGATCCTACTGAAGGGGATAAATGTATGATCATATCACCTGAGGATGAAAAGGTGCTCTAAAACTCTCTACAGAGTCGTTGTTATTATTGCAAACATTTATAAAATTTACGCGGTTAGAGGTATTCTCCCAATGTGCGCAATCCTCGTTTACTCAATATTTTGAGTGTCCACGTAAACTAAATTCTGTTTCAAAAATACGAGGGTTGTCTGAAAAGTTTCCGACCGAACAATGATACAAGACATTTTTTTGTTTATTTTTCTACATAGTCTCCTTGTAACTCTACACACTTCTCCCAGCGATGCTCCCATCTCTCTAACCCGTCCAAATAGTACTTGGCGTTTTTCTCTCTAAAACAATTGTTCACGAAGGTGATTGCCTCCTCATTTGACGAAAATCTCTGTCCTTCGAGCGCAGTTTTTAGATGAGGGAACAAAAATAAGTCGCTTGCGGCTAGATCTGGGGAATAAGGCGGATGGTTAAGCAGTTCAAACCGTAATTCATGGATTTTCGCCATGGCAACCGCTGAGGTGAGTGACACAGGATTTTCTTTTTCTGCAAATGTGGCCGTTTTTCCGCAATTTCTGCCTTCAGCTTGGCAAGTAATGATGCGTAGTATGCTCCTGTAATGGTTTTTTCTTTTTGAAGATAATCGATTAAGATAACTCCTTTACAATACAGTCCACTGTTTTGACTGAATTTTTGTTTCGGGCGTATAATGGTGTATCCAAGTTTCATCTACAGAAATTAATCGGCGACAAAACTCGGATTTATTGCGCCTAAACTGCGCCAACAGAGCGTTGGAAATTTTCATTCGAACACGTTTTGGGTCTAACGTAAGCAACGGCACCCAACGCGCTGACAGCTTTCTCATGCCTAAAACTTAATTTAATATGTAGCAAACACGTTCTTTGGACATTTTCATAACCTCTACTATCTCTCTCACATTAATTCGGCGGTCGTCTAACATCATTTGGTGAACTTTAGCAATGTTATCGTCAGTGGTTGCAGTTTTTGGACGTCCCGAACGTTCATCATCTTCCAAGCACTTACGACCACGTTTAAATTCAGATGCCCAAAATTTCACTGTGGTAAATGATGGTGCAGAGTCCAACTCATTTTTGATTTGCGTAGGCGCATTGCCTTTCAAAAACAAGAATTTAATAACAGCTCGATACTCAATTTTTTCCATTTTCACAAAAAACACTCACATCGACTCACTCAAACGACTGTCAACTAAAAATTGCGCGTCCAGAATGACTGAAAATTCGGTAAGTAACTGTCAAAAGATGCACAACTAGCATTCACTAGCTTTTATTGACGAGTGCCGCTATCTCTACGTTGCGGTCGTAAAGAAGGTTGTAGAAGAATAAAACGAAAATATCGATAAAAGATAAAATCAATCCTTGTTACAAGGAGTTAGAATACGAACAAAAAAAAAGAAAAGGCGGAGTAAACTGGTAGCTAGAGCACGCATGTAAGGATATAGAAAACGTCCCCTCACAACTAATATACAATAAGTCGGACTAATGTTGTTAAGATTGCGGCTCAACGAAAAAAGAAAATAACAGAAATTCAAATACGGGCATACATATTAAACAGGGAATTTGCAAACGATAAGCAAGCAATTTGCATGGAATAAGGTTGTTCTCGTCATAAATTGGAGGAAGCTGATTAGTCTTACACATCTAGTGCAAGAAGACATCCCTTTTCATTGTTTCAGCGTTTCGCATAAATACGACACTGATGCTTTACCAGACTCCAACAGTCTGTTTTGACGGAATTGTGACTTTCCTCAGAAAGACGCACTGATAAAACTCCAGTATCTGCGTCTATAGCTACAGCCAAGCTGCGTTTAAAGGCTCGTTGGACCTTTTCATCACATTCAAACTATTATAGTTCGAAAATGCAAGACTTCCCTGAACGCTGTGTCATTCCCTGAGTTTTTTTTTTAAGTCATAATGAAATGGACTTGATATGAAAGTTTATATTTTCTTTGACAGTTGTATATCTTATGAGCATAACTTCAAACAACATGACATTCCAAGATATTGGCATACCAAAGAATACTTCCTGAATTCTGTAAAAAGTCAGCGACTTTTCTGCTGTCCCTCAGTAAAACAGACAGAAGACCATTTATTGGCGTCGTAATGATTGCGTTTTTGTTCGCCTGGCAGTCATCATCATGGTGCACGTGCACCTCTGGAACTTGACCGTGACCGTCCAGCGCCGGTTTTTTGTGAAAATAGAAAAAATTGAGTATCGAGCTGTTATTAAATGCTTGTTTTTGAAAGGCAATACGCCTACGCAACTCAAAAGTGAGTTGGACTCTGTGTATGGGGACTTGCACCATCATTTACTACAGTGAAACTTTGGGCAGCTGAATTTAAACGTGTCCGTAAGAGCTTGGGACATGATGAACGTTCGGGATGTCCAAAAACTGCAACCACTGACGATAACATTGCTAAATTTCAGCAAATGGTGTTAGACGACCGCCGAATTAAAGTGAGAGAGATAGTAGAGGTTCTGAAAATGCCCAAAGAATATGTTTGTTACATACTAAATCAAGATTTAGGCATGCGAAAGCTGTCCTCGCGTTGGGTGCCGCGTTTGCTTACGTTAGACCAAAAAAGTGTTCGAATGAACATTTCCAACGCTCTGTTGGCGCAGTTTAGGCGCAATAAATCCGAGTTTTGGCTCCGATTAATTACTGTAGAAGAAACTTGGATATACCATTATACGCCCGAAACAAGAATTCAGTCAAAACAGCGGACTGCAAAAGGCTTCAAAAAAAAAAAGTAAAAACTGTTTTTTCGTCTGGGAAAGTGATGGCGACTGTTTTTTGGGATAGTAAAGGATTTATCTTAATCGATTATCTTCAAAAAGGAAAAACCATTACAGGAGCATACTATGCATCATTACTTGCCAAGCTGAAGGTAGAAATTGCGGAAAAACGGCCACATTTGCAGAAAAAGAAAATCCTGTTTCACCAAGACAACGCGCCGTCTCACACCTCTGCGATTGCCATGGCGAAAATCCATGAATTACGGCTTGAACTGCTTGACCATCCGCCTTATTCACCAGATCTAGCCGCAAGCGACTTATTTTTGTTCCCTCATCTAAAAACTGCGCTCGGAGGACAGAGATTTTCGTCAAATGAGGTGGCAATCACCTTCGTGAACAATTATTTTGCAGAGAAAAACGCCAAGTACTATTTGGACGGGTTAGAGTGATGGGAGCATCGCCGTGAGAAGTGTGTAGAGTTACAAGGAGACTATGTAGGAAAATAAAGAAAAAATTGAGAAAAAATGTCTTGTATCAGTGTTCGGTCGGAAACATTTCAGACAACCCTCGTATAAATGACAAATAAAGAAGAAAAAGCCCGTCTACCTAGTAGTCATGAATGTGGGTGTGTTACTGACTAAGTGAGATAGCCCCAAATGTGCTGCAACCTAGAACTTAACTAACAAACCCTTTCAGTAAATGCGGTCTTTTTCCAAGTATTAATCGAGATGACTTTCGTCCATTTCACGGAGTATTTGAATATCTTTTTCACATTTTTCCAAGTAATCAAGCATTTGCGGAAGGATTTTTCTAATTTTTCTTTAAGCGGAACTAAGTTGTTCATCGTCCACAACAGGCTTGAGGTTTGAACCCAGTGGTTTTCTATCCACACAGATAATATTTATGTCAAGCATGTAAATTATATTACATGTTGCCCTAGACGATGAACCAATGTTTGTTTGTTTACGTCTAGACCAAGTTACAAGTATTTTTTGCTAGTTCTTCAATTGCTTTAATCCACCAAAATCTATATATCTTCGACTTCGAATATTTTTTCAGCTGATATTCGGATATTCTGCATCGATAAGTTTTGAATGCTTTATTTCATTTTACCTGGACTGGTGAGCACAGAATTTTTCTCCACTAAAGGAAGAATCACCCTTTCATTGGACAGGTAGGAAGTGATTCGTTGTTGAACGGATTCGGTAGGATGCATAATTTGTTGGGGATTAGTGATTCCCACGATGACAACACGATCATAGCTATTGCCAGTCCTTAGCAAATATACATTCTACAATACTTGTTTATGCAGGTTTGTATTTTATAAAGTCCGATCGCATTTACTAGTGTTTGCACAAATATTTGTGCATTCATTTGCAAGAGGGTATGTTTGTTTAGCATTCTCGCTTTGTAGTGGTTTCGTTATGAAAATTTTTAGAGGAAATTGATGTTATTGTTTAATTTGAAATCTTTTCTAAAATTTTTGCAAAACAAAAATTGAAAATAACAAAAAGAAAAAAAGAAAAAAGAAAACACATCCATTTAAATTTGTGTTTATGTTTTTAAGTTAACACAATAATTATTGTACATACGAATAGATACGTTGATCTCTTTGAGTTTCTAGGTTTCTTATGTACGAGTGTGCTCTTTTAGAAAATGTAAACATCGTCGAAAAGTAAGCAAAATTCGTCCAAGCATATTTGAATTAGTTCTGCAAATGATATAATAATATTTTTTCAATTTTTACCGAGATGGATTAGTTTCGAAATTTTTAAATTGAGTTTGAACATAAGAATGTGTACAGTAAAGATTTGTGAATAGAAAGGTGAGGAAAGAAAAAGTCTTCCTTTATATTTTTTTAGATTCCTCCTACTTAGATCGTTGGCCGTTATTAAGCCGTTAACATACGATCAAGAATTTGGCAAAGTTTTATACACGCCAGATTGAATTAGAATTAGAATCGAATAAAAAGGCGTTAGGAGTGTTTAAAGGCAATTTGTCTATCCCTCGTCAGCATCACTCTTAACTATTGTCAGTCTTAACGATTGGAATAGCACATATTCAATTATTTCAAGTTTCAAGCATGCAGATGTGGAGTCAGATCTGATCACATACTCTCTGAAGTATGGACGACAATCGAACAGAAAGTTGAGACGCGTTCGGATGGCTAACAAGTGGGGAGGGGAGCTTCTATATAAGGCCAAAGGCTCCACTACAATAAGTATAAATAAATACGAGAGAGTTTTTGACAGTCGCAATATTATTAAACTCCATGGCATTCAATGCGACTTTGTAGAAGGCAAGTCGACATAAAAGAAAAGTGTAGGTCCTAGTCGAATTTCGTAGAGACTGAAAGAAAAATAGCTGGATCACTCAAACGTAACAACATCACCCAAATCTTGGGTTCACTAACAAGATCACCAAAAAAAAAAACGTGCGGCCTGAAGAATATTATTTGGGTCCACCAACACAACAAATGATACATAGCAAGGCAGATTCATGGGAGAAGTATGTAGTACTTGACGTAATTGTACCCGGTACACATTTCAAAGTTTAATAAAAGAAGTAAAAGAAGGTCCGCAGCCTTCCTTCTAAATTGTCTTTTTTACATTTTCGGCGATATTACCATCGTTCTCTGTTCAGATGTCGGTATATGATATAGAAGAAGTACTTTTTTTTATCAAATATTATACAGGTACATCCGTTTTCAAATTATAAAGCCTTCTATGATCCTGACTTTTTCGCTCGCGGCAAAAATACGGAGGGACCAGGAAATACCACCTTGATCATAAAGTTCCCGTGTGGCGCTCCCATTATTTCGATTTGAGTTCTTTTTTTTTTGTTAAGTTGGTAAATCTATTATTGACATTTCCTCTAAATCTTAGCGTCATAGCTTGACATTTGCAAACGTTACGTAGCGAAGAGTACATCTATCTCTGTGTGTGTTGGCGATTTTTTACAATTTTAGAAATGGATTTAAAGTTGCAACAACGAACTTGTATTACATTTTGCGTAAAAAACGGATTTAATGGTGCGCGAACGTTGGAAATGTTAGAAAAGTGTTTCGGCAACGATTCTCTGAAGAAAACAGTCATTTACCAGTTAATCGAAGATGATGAACGCAGTGGCAGACCATCGACATCGAAAACCGACGAAAACATTGATGGAATAAAGGAAATTAAAGTATTAGCGGAGGACTTGAACATTGCGGAGGACTTGAACATTGCCTATGGATCCGTCCAAGACATTTTGGTTAATGATTTGGGTTTCCGTCGTGTAGCAGCAAAATTGGTGCCAAAAGTCCTCAATTTCATGCAAAAAAGAGACCGTGTTGACGACGCAAGAGAGATGATTTGCGAGGCTGAATCCGATCCCACATTCATCAAAAGGATCATTATTGGAGACGAGACGTAGGTTTATCAGTACGACACGCAATCCAGACATCAGGCAAGTGAATGGCGTTCACCAAATGAGCCGAGACAAAAAAACCACGTCGTTTTGAGTCAAAAAAGGAGGCAATGCTTACGGTTTTCATGGATTACAACGGTGTACAGACAGTAAACAAAGAGTATTACTCGTATTTGGGCGTTATGAGACGTTTGCGTGAAGCAATTCGCCGAAAGAGACCAGAATTGTGGGCAGAAAACGCGTGGATTTTGCACCATGATAACGCACCGTCGCACAGTGCCATCATTATTCGTAATTTTTTGATGAAAAATGCAACAAATTCCATCCAACAGCCACCGAATCCACCTTATTTGGCTCCCTGTGACTCCTTTCTGTTCAATCGAGTTAAAATCCCACTACGGGGAAAGCGTTTCAGCAGCTGAGAGGAAGTAATGGAAAAATCGCAGGAAGCACTGATGGACATACCGAAAACCGAATATAAAAAAATGTTTCGAGGATTGGATCAAGCGCTGGCATAAGTCTGTTGCAGTCGATGGGGATTACTTTGAATTGGACAATATAGATTTAGATGAATAAACTTGTATTTTTAACTTTTTGATCAAGGTGGTATACTATGTGTTTCGTGCACAACGATTAGAAGAAGTGTTGAGCGTTCTTATGAAAGAGGAGAACATTTAGCAAGGCTGCATCCACATAGCAGCACGTACTCAATATATGATCGGGCCAGCCGTAGGTAACTCTTTAAACTTAGAGCATTGCTTATTTGTTAGTTCGATCATGTTAGCACTTCCAAGCAACAGTCTAAACAGTTCATTTTCTTTACATGTTTCCTCCTGCTTCTTTTCTCTGCGACAGGAATTAATTGAGTACTGTCCATTCATTCATTTATGTGATAGTTAACCAAGGTAGGGAATATAGCCAAAACTTAGAGTTATGATGTGAGAGTTACACGATGGAAGGATACATCCTTATCCCCTTCTTCAATAGCTTTCTTCTATGTAGATCCCTCAAACCAAGCTACAAAGCAGAATTAATCATCCAATTTCGTTTTTGAATAACTTTTTTACTAAATAAAAAAAAAATGATTTTGAGTGAAAAAGATCTTTATTTGGATCTTTACAATTTTTTCTGTTAAGTGGAAAAGATAAGATCCGCCAAGTGGCTGCTGCCAGTGTTGATACACATTTGTGCCCGTTTTATCGTATTTTTCATGACTTTCCGCAAGATTTCCGGTGATAACTGTTGGCATTCCTGTCAAATATTCTCATTAAGGGCTGCGATTGTTTGACGCTTTTTGGCATAAACCCGCGGCTTCAAGTAGCCCGAAAGAAAGAAGTCTGAGATGGTTAAATCGGGCGATCTTGCTGGCCATGCCAAATCGCCAAAACGGGAGATTACGCGACCAGGAAATGCTTCCTTCACAAAAACCATTGTGGCTCGTGCTGTGTGTGCGGTTGCACTGTCTTGTTGAAACCACATGTTCACCAAGTCCCGCTCATCTAATTCCGGCAGTAAGAAGTCGTTTATCATGGCCCTGTAGCGTTCGCCAGTAACAGTGACCGTATTGCCGATGGCGTCCTCAAAAAAATACGGCCCAATCACTCCTCGCGCGTGAACGCCGCACCACATATTGGCTTTTAATGGATATAATGGCCCTTCGTACATCACACGCGGGTTTTCAGTGTCCTAGAAATGAATATTTTGCTTATTGACGTAACCGTTTAAGTGGAAATGCGCCTAGTCGCTCATGATGATTTTCGACACAAAATCGTTCTCTTCGTTGTTGAGATTGAGGATGGCTTTACAGTAATTCACACGCGACTGACGGTCAGGAGGCATTAACTGATGTACTGTTTGCACTTTGTACGGAACATGTGTAAGTCTGGAGATACTCAATGTTTGTTCGTTCACAGTGACATCGGCATCCACAACCGCGATATTCTCGACCGAATGAGTAGTCCGGTGGCGGCCACGCCCTGCATGGTCTCCTGTGGTTCCACTCTGTTCGAATCGAGTAGCTAAGCGACGAAATGTTTCTCCAGTTAGCGCGACACGATTAGGAAATTGACGTCAAAATTCACGCTGCGCTAACACCACCGACCGATTATTGGTCAAAAACATCGGCACAATTATTCCACTCTCTTGCGGAGTACTTATAGCTTATCGGTTTGTATACTGCAGCTGTATAGTTCACAAATGTCAAATATGATTGACGTAGGACGCCATTTGCAGATATTATACCATCTTCCGATAGGGTGATTAATTTTGCGCCACCTGTTTTGACATTTAAGAGCGCCTTTCCCAAGTTGCTCAAATAAAAACCATAAAATGTTGATAAAGCCTTCGGAGGAAACCACAGAACAGAAACCTACTTACTCGACATTGCGAACGTTACCTCTTTCATTTGCTCGAGGATGATATTTGATATTATTTTGGCAACTACAGGTAATACCCTAATTCCTCTTTAGGTT
The DNA here is from genome assembly GCA_949129095.1 of Volucella bombylans. NCBI lineage: Eukaryota > Metazoa > Arthropoda > Insecta > Diptera > Syrphidae > Volucella > Volucella bombylans. The sequence goes on along the minus strand of OX422144.1, from coordinate 165,801,916 downwards.
TTCCACTCTATAAAGACTTGTTTTCTAGGGAGCTTGACGATTAAAACCTTTGAGATTTGGTTGGTGGTTCATGGCTTAAGTGACATGCTTCTTCTATCTTTTAGAAGGTCATCAATCGAAATATGTTGAGAGCCATTTAAGGAGCTCATTGGTTTTCCAATAAGGACTTGACAACTTTTTTTTAAAATAAAACGCAAACCATTTGAGATATTTCAAAAACTTTATTATTGGCTTGAAGTACAATCAAAACATTTATGAATGGAACTCGTCTTCGTTCATATGGCCACCGCGGGCACGTTTGCAACGGTCGATTCGTTGGACCCAATTTTCAACGACTCGGCCACACATTTCGGCCGAAACGGCCGCTATTTCGCGTTCAATGTTGGCTCTGAGCTCTTCCAACGTCGTCGGCGTGTTGGCATAAACCAATGACTTAACGTAGCCCCACAGAAAATAGTCAAGCGGCGTTCAATCGCACGAACGAGGCGGCCAATCGACTGGCCCATTTCTTGAGATAACACGCTCACCAAACTTACTCTTCAATAAATCGATTGTATCGTGTGCTGTGTGGCTTGTGGCATCATCCTGTTGAAACAAAGTCCATATCTTGTAATTCGGGCCAAAAATAATCGGTGATCATGGCGCGATAACGCTGACCATTCACAGTAACGTGACGATCGTTATCGTCGACGAAAAACAATGGCCCAATAACGCCGCCGGCATGCAAACCGCACCAAACAGTTATTTTTTGTGATGAAGTGGTGATTCATGAAGCACATGTGGATTTTCACCCGACCAATAACGCATATTCTGCTTATTGACGAACCCTTTGAGCCAAAAATGAGCTTCGTCGCTGAAGATGATTTTGCGATGAAATTCGTCATCTTGGCGCATCTTCTCCAGAACCCAATCGGAGAACGTACGTCGCTTCCAATAGTCCATTGGCTTCAATTCTTGAGTCAGCTTGATCTTGTATGGGTCTAAACCAAGATCCTTACGCAAAATACGCCATAATGTGGTCTGAGCGATGCCCAATCCTTGAGAACGTCGTCGAATTGACTGATTTGGATCGTTTGCTACGGACGCCTGAACGGCAGCGATATTTTCGCCACTTCGACTAACCCGTTGTCTCACTGACACGGCAACATCACACAACGAATATGTAGACTCAAATTTTTGCACTAAACTTGTCTACTAGGGCGAGACTCCGAATTTCGGTAGAAAAGTTTTATAATTTGCAGACGTTGCTCGTTCGTGTACTTTACCATGATGAGAATGTTGAGTTTACTGAATAAATTGACAGTGACAGTTTGACGATTAGTGAAATAGTGCGTTCACAAATTAAATTCAAAGTTGTCAAGTGCCTATTAGAGAACCCTTTACATACTCGTACATACATATTTGTTGCTCTCAAGTTAATGTTTTATAATTCAGTTTTGAGTCGAAAATCCGTAGATTCCTTATAATTTTGATGTTGCAGTCATTGTACAAAATAACTCTTCGACTTGTTAATAATGGAATGTGATAGTTAATTTATAAAATATTCTATGGCACACTTTGAATTGTGAGTTGTGACATTGTCACGGGATAAGGCTTTAACATAAAAAAAACGTCTGATAAATAAGAATCCTAAAATAGCAACAACAAAGCTGGAAATCTCGAAAACAATATCCAAACTATCGCTTCTAATTACTCATAATTGCATTCTTTAAGACCGAGAAACAAAAGTTCGTGCGGAACTTTCGTGGAAACACAATAAAAGTGCGGCCTTCCGGTCTCAAATCGACTCGTACGTACACCCAATATTTTAGGTTGATAAGTTGTTTCCTTCTTGTCAGAGATATAAGGATACAATAAAACATACTCGTACTCGTGCATAGGGCACGGTTTACTCTGACAATATGGAAGCTGACGGATAGCAGTTCGACGAAAGTGCCTTCTTTTGTTTAACGTCACGTTTTGTGGCATACTCTCTCTTCTCTATAGCGTTACAGTCAACCCCACAGTGTCGATATCCTTCGTTGCGACACATAAAAGACACAGCAAAAAAAAAAAATAAAAAATAAAAAATATATATATCATAGCGAAAACGTGAAGGTACACTAGGTACTTTGAAGGATTCTTTTATCCTGAAGGCATTTCAATGAGTGCAGTACAGACCCCCACAGGATGAACGACATTATTAACACGACTAACAAAGAATAATAATAACAACACCAAGTACCGGCGTTCATTTCATTTCAACATTGAACGTTGGAATTTATTTTCCACAAAATTTTCCTCCCAACATCTTCTATGGATCGCATACTCACTCACTCATTCATGAGGGGTGGATTTCAATTATTATTGATTTGGTTTTATGTGTGTTGTATGTGTTTTTTTTTTCTTCATTTTCTTTACTTTTTATTGTACAAAATTTTTTGCATGGCCGTTTTTGTTTCGAAACTTGAAAATTATTTTGAAAATATTTCTCTCAACTGAAGAGATCCGAACCAAAGCATATGCGGCAAACTGTCTGCAGTTGTCGGCCTGAGAACACAATGCACGGACATTACTGCCACCCAATTCCTCCCAATAGGCGTATTGTTTACCGAGGGTTTGCGTCATCGGTTTTCTAAAAATCGACGCACAAATGGCAGAATTTCTTCACTCAAACTGTTTTCCTTGTGGTCTGGACTGGATTGGGTTTGCTTTTTATTTCCAATTAACTGCACACATTGTTCAAGTGCACCTCAACGATTAATATGTTCGATTGAGTTCCTTCGCTTCGTCCGGCTGCTAAATTAGTATTACACTCTCATACTTCCTATTGCGCAACTAAACCCGGATGACTACAAGTGAAAGAAAAAAACAATAAAAAAATCAATTACCACTCATGAAACGCTTGCAACATTGGATTTCTATAATAAATTTCAATGGCCAAGGACATCCTCTTAAAACCAAAAACTTTAACTAAGGACTAGGTACATTCTGCTTGGTCGTCTTGGGAACCCAAAATTCTGGTTAACCAAAAAACCAACCAAAAATGATTCCAACATCGTCGTGGTCACAAAACTTCATCTCAAGGTTAGCAATTTTATTTATCTACGAGTAACTCTAACGATTTGTTTTGAGTTCTACTCAAGGACGTTATAACATACTCGTATTCGTACTCGTACTCGTAATTGAAATGAGATATTTTTCCAGTGCACTGACAGTGTGTACAAAATTCCTATCATTCACAGCCCACTCCCGCTATGCAAGTGGTATGGCTAAACCCAGTGACAGGGTGACAATGTGCCCCGTGCCGAGGTACAGAACAAACAAAAATGTCACTTCCTGTAGATCGGTCATAAATCGACGAAGATGTGTTTCGATTTGGATACGATCCGAAAATGACCTATTCATCTTTGATTTGACACGGAGAACGAAGCCTAACACGTATTGCCTCGGATGCTGAGAATGTTTTGTGTTTTATCAAAGATTCATTTAGCACTTTGAATCCAACAGCGCTGACATACAGATACTCGTACCTACAACAAAATAATTTACAAGATGTCACTGGGATTCCTTCGTTTTCCTTTTTCCATTTTGTTGTGTCAGGATCGAGGGTACATCTCTGGCTGTTACTGTTACTGGTAAAAACTCATCCTGAATTGGATAACCGATAATGCGTGTTTACTACTGAAATTATTTAGAAAGTTTCTAAAAGAGTCACATACGAGTACAATCTATTGTCAGTTGAACAAATTTTATGCAGCCGGTAACTTGGAAATGAGTGTCTAATACTGGCCATGTGGATTGTTGAGATAGGATACAATGAAATTGAATGGAAATCAATAGTAATTTGATCACATTTTTTAGAGAAGATCAGCAGAAAGTGCGTAATTTTATTGTGTAATCAATCAATAAATAAACAAACTCCAATCAGGATTTAATATGAAACCGCGGTAAATAATTTTAAATGAAGTCAAAATAAATTAGAAAATAACTACGATAGGTGAGGTTACATAAGAGTGGCTGTTGGATATACCTACCCACAAAATTTGAGGTAGCTTCCGATGAAGTGCAGGAAACTGTTAACGTCCATATTGTTTAGATCGCTTAAGTCATTGTAGAAGAAAGCGCCTAAGTGGAGTTTTATTCTTTGGGAGAGAGCTGGACTTGTACAGAGTCTAAATTTATTTGGTCGCTAGACATGTTGACCCAACAGTTCACCTACGGTTTGTTCTTCTATTAGCATCCAGCTGTAGTATTAGTTTTCAATTAGTGATTGGTATATCGATGATAGGTAAAGCGGTTCCAATTTTGGCGAGTTCATCGGCCCTGCGATTCCCTGGAATAGCTCTGTGCCCCGTCAACCAATATAGGTGAATGTTTAACTGCTCTGCCATTTCCTTGAGAGAAGATCGGCAATCAAGGGCGATTTTAGAAAAGATGCGGATATTACTTGCAGATATCAGCAAACTCGGTCCCATGGTTGAATTGCAGAATGGTTGCTGATCCAAATGAAAAGCTAATCATTTTCCAGACGCTTGTAATGCAATTATTCAATGATCATGTACCAATAAAAACCGTCGCGATCCGAAACAGTGCGTGTCCCTGGTTCTAAAGAAGCGAAACAGACCGTACAGTAAGTGGAAGCGTAGACAAAACGCGATTAACTGGAACAGGTACAAAGCTGCTCGTAATGCTGCAACCGATGCTGTTCGTGCATCTAAGCGACACTACTATTCATCTAAACTGAGCACTTCTTTACCCTCCAAGGTACTGTGGAGAAATCTACGCCAAGTTGGCATTGGTGTAAATAGTGACAGGAGCTGCTGATTTAGATGAAATGAACGACTATTTTGTTTTAAATGATGTTGCTGTCGATTGTTTCGAGTATGACGTTGTCTTTGAACAGGAAATTGATTTCGAAGTAGTTACGGAGGTTGATGTCCTTTGTATTTTGGTGGGGGAGAACGCCCCCATTTATTCAGCTTAATACAAGCTTAAAACTAAGGTTGGTTGGAATGGTGAAGGAGAACGGATTTGAGGTAGGAAGTGGTGCGGTGGAAGTCAAAGACGGTAGGGTTTGAGTTGATTTGACGTAACATACGGGAGATGGGTTCGTTCGCGCCATAGGAGGTGTGGTAGGTTGGTAGATAGAAGAGTCGAGGGGTACGTAGATTACGAGGGTTAGTGTTGAGGAAAATGGAGTTGTGAAGGGACGCGCATTCAACGTGACCTGAAATGAGTCGATGAATGAAGAGAAAGTCTGCTGCATCTCTGCGATCTTCAAGGGTGTTTAAGTTGATAAGGTTGAGACGGTTTTGATAGGGGGGCAGATTAAAAGGATCGTCCCAGGGCATGTCTCGAAGAGCAAATCGAAGAAAACGGCGCCGAATGCTTTCAATTCTCGAGATATGAAACGATGATATGGGGACCATACTTGACTGGCGTACTCTAGGAGGGGGCGAACAAAGGTAATATAGAGGGACCTGGTCACGTATGGGTTGGTGAATTCTTTGGACCACCGTTTTACAAAGCCTAGTGCACAGTTGGCTTTGAGGATTATCTCATCCATATGTAAACGGAAGTTGAGCTCGATGTCACACAAAATGCCGAGGTCGCGAAGAGACTGTACGGAGGAGATAGGTTGGTTATGGAGAAGATAGAGTCGGGGAGGAGATTGGTTCCGCTTATGTGAGAAGGTGATGGATTGGCATTTGGCGATGTTAAGTTCCAAAGAATTTTTGAGGCACCAGATCGAAAAACTATCAAGATCTTGTTGAAGGAGGAAAGAGTCATGGGGAGAGGAAATGGTTTTGAAAAATTTGGTATCGTCGGCGTAAAGGGAGACATACGAGTGTTTGATGATCATATCGAGATCATTTATGGTTAATATAAAAAGAAGGGGACCGAGATGGCTGCCTTGTAGAACTCCAGAGGTGGCCAAAAATGGAGCGGAGTGGGCTGACGTAAAACGAACACTGTAAAAACGGTTTTCGAGGTAAGAGGATATCCATTTTAACAGTATGGGTTCAAAGCCGAGGGCAGACAATTTAAAGATGATTAACCGATGAGAGATTTTATCAAAGGCTTTGCTAAAATCGGTTGCAACTACATCGACTTCATTGCCATTCTCTAGGGCAGAGAGGGCAAAGTATACGAATTCAACGAGATTTGTGGTGGTTGATCCATGTTGTCTAGGGGAAATAAGTGATTTGCATTGGAAGCTTAGAGCTTCATACAAAATACTTTCGAAGAGTTTGGGTATATGGGAGAGTTTAGCGATGGGACGATAGTTGGTTATTTCATTCTTTGATCCTTTCTTGTGGATCGGTATATTAAAGGTATAAAATCAAATGCTATTGGTGAAGACGGCTTGCCACTTCGTTTCATAAAACTTATTTTGCCGCACGTTATAGGCCATCTAACACATATAATCAATTCCTGTATAGCAACATCTACTACTCCTCTGATATGGAAATGTGCTAAGGTTGTACCTGTTGCTTCTGACTACAGACCTGTCAGTATCTTACCATGCCTGTCTAAGGTCTTTGAAAAGGCAATAGAGTCACAAATTCAGAAACACTTGGCTGAAAACTCCCTGTTGAGCCCATTCCAATCGGGCGTTAGGAAGAGCCATAGCTGTTCTTCCGCCATGGTAAAAATCTTGGAAGATATCAGGCAAGATTTTGACAAAGGATTTGTGACGCTGCTTTGCCTTCTTGATTTCTCTAAAGCTTTTGACAGAGTGAATCATTCCATTCTTTGTTGAAAACTGCACCATTACTATGGTTTTAGTGAAAGAGCTGTAAGGCTCGGTCACAAATAGTCGTTGTTGGTAACAATCGCTCAGGTCTCCGGTCAGTTTCTCAAGGGGTTCCGCAGGGATCAATATTGGGCCCAATTTTGTTCTGCATGTACATAAATGACTTAGCATCAATTTGTAAGCACGCGCTTATTCATTTCTATGCAGACGATGTACAACTTTACCTATCTCCTCCCGTCAATAAAATAGGTGAGCTAGTGTCACTACTAAATGAGGATCTTGCTTCCATTGTTGAATGGGCAACTAAAAAATGGACTAGCTTTGAACCCAAAAAAATGTCAAGTACTTCCAATATCAAACAAGTCTTTTGAGCTAAGTCTAGTTCCTGATGTTTGCTTAGCCTGTAGTAAGATGAGGGTAGTTGAGGTGGCTACAAGTCTTGGTTTCACCATAAACCGAAAGCTTTCCGGCTATAACCATGGATGCCTGCGTAAACTTTGGATTTCTGCCAACTATACCCCCTTGAATACTCGCCGAAGACTTGTGCTCACCCTCATAATGCCCATTATTTCATATGCTGCAGCTGTCTACAGTGACCTTGACTCACTATCTTTTCGCAAGCTCCAGGTTGCTTATAATGATGCTGTTCGGTATGTTTATGCAGGGCAACGATAGGATAGAATCTCGGAATTCTCATGCCGGTTTCTTGGCTGTACATTGAGAAAGTACCTTGATTTCAGAAATTGCATATATCTACATCTGTGCTTATGCACAGACATGCTGTCCCTTGGACTTTGCTTAGTTTGCTGCAGTTAACTGCAATATCTAAGGTCGTCCACCAGACAACCACCCCGTATGTGAGTATCCGTCTTATAATCAAGTCGTATAGCCAGTGTGTAATGCAAGGTTGAAAGTCCCATTTGTTCCCAATGGCTTTTTTTGCAAGGAAGTTGAGCTACTGTAGCTTTCTTTACTCATTCTTGAATATTAGGTTTCGAGTTTAGTTTCTTGTCAAAAATAAGGAAAATACTGAGTTAATACCGTTGATTGAGGGACTGTCTATGATTCGAATTTCCTGGAAAAGAGGGCAAGATCAGTTTTATGCGAGTTTACTCTCAATCCACAGCGAGTTTTTTAATGGTATTAAGATGCTTACCTGAGAGGACTAGAACAATGTCATCCGTATACCACCCGCTTCCAGGTATATCAGCAGTTCGTTGACCACTAAGTTCCAGAGAAGGGGTAAAAGGACACCTCTGCTCACACATGTTTTAGGAGAAGCCCCATCCAGTTTGGAATTGATTTATCCCCAAGTGAGTGTTGACTTTGTTAAAAGCACCTTCTATGTTAAGACACACGACTATTGTGTACCCTCTATAATGTAGGGATCGTTCGATGTGGCTAGTCAATGAATGAAGAGCCGTTTCCACTGACTTTCCTTTGCAATTCTAGATCGTATATGGATGTCAATCAGCCGTTCAATAGTTTTCAGAAGGAAAGATGATAGAATTACAGGTCTGTGGTTCTTTGGGACTTCTTTCCATGACAATGGGATGTGAATCATTTCTACGCAACTCCTCATGATATTTTCTATCGTTGGCAGTACGATATCTGAGGATTTTTGTAAATCGCCTTCCGGAGGAGCAGACTTGTATGGTTTGAAGCTATGCAACACCCAGAGCAGCTTGTCTCTTGTCCTGAAGTCCTGCTAATATTGTTACTGGCCTTGAATAGGGAGCTACCTGCAAAATGTCTATCCAGTAGGAGGTTGAGGGATTCATCACTTGTGGTAGTACGAGAGCCATAAATTTTTTTTGGTCAAACAGGTAGGCATCATAAGACTTGTAGAGAGGATTTTTCTTAGCCGCGATGCCTCAGAGGTTTCTGCTATGTTACCACAGAATTACTTCCAAGATTGTCGCTTTACCTTCTGCAGTTCTTTTTTTATAAATTTTGAGGGATTCCTTGTATGAGTCCCAGTCTGTCACTTTCCTTGTGATTTTTGCTTGGTTGGAAAGTTTCCTACAAATGTTTTTTTGCGGTCTCAGTACTGATGCCCGCCAGTGCGGCTTTTTCTTGCATCTAGGTTGAATAAGAGGGCAGGAAGCAGCCATTGTCTGATTGCCGTTGGTGTTACATGGCGAGTTCAGATTATTGTAGTTTTAAAAGTGTTCATCTGTATTTTGGCCAATCAGTTCTCCGATATTTCCGGAATGCTGAATTGGATGTATTTGTGGTCTGAAAAAGAGTGTTCAAACGATATAATCCAGTTTGCTATTATTTGAGTGATGTTGTCGGAGACAAGAGTGATATCTAGCACTTCTTGTTGGTTTTTAGTTATGAAGGTGAGCTCATTGCCAATGATCCAAACAATGTGATTACTACTTATAATACGAATACGAGTATAGTCAAAAGACTCACCTCTATTGTTAGTGTCGGTACTGACTCATACCACCCATGCCCCTACATGCGCATACCTACTCATGCACTCAATGATGAGGTCAGTTTTCTGTCTTTTAGCTTCCAAGCCATCCTTTCTAAGTTGTTACCAAGTAGACGGCATACACATAGACGTGGCCAAGATATGCCGACACCAGCCAGTAAGGCAGTCTCTATTTTAGCAATAGTTTTGTCGGAAGTAAGAGTACATTAAGGCTAGCACGGGTAGTAGGAGAAATATATTAAAGCCATTAAAGGATGCCTCCTTAGGGGGAACAATGAAATTTGCAAGAGATGGAGAGTGTGTCTTAAAGCACTACTTAAAATAGAATTGGCTGGAACGTATGAAGAGGAAACGGCAGATTTTACAAAGGCCGGAACTAAATGAAATTAAATGAAAATTTACCGGGACGAGCAGTTGGATAGAATAAAGCCAAGTGAATAAAATTCAAAGTTAAAGTTGGAGTACACCAAACCAATGTTCAAATCCCGCTGCTTTTTGATGTCATGAAAGACTTTCCATTAAAGCAGAGCATTGGTGAACGACGTCTCTTCTTTTGGAATTGATAGTGATATCATTGGCAATGATCTGACAGCCTTTTAGAGTTTTTTAATAATTGGATAAAGGCGCTAGAAGGTAATAGGCCACGAATCAGTCGTGCTAAGACTGAATTAAATCTGCATTCCAGTTTTTCCGTGTTCTCAAACAAAATAAATATATTGACCTCATAGACTTAGCGTGGGTGGTTCAGATGGCAAACAACTCCTCAGTTTGTGACTTTAAGTTTTAGACTTGCTATATTGTATTGTATTGTATTGTATCTTTATTCGTATAAAAATAATTACATTGGTTTGTTACCACACATTTCACATTTTACAGAGATATGATATTATATACATCTTTCTACTGAAACATTATTTGTTTGTTGTAAAGGTAGTGATTACATTTCAAAATAAGATTTATAATTTGGAGGAAAATACAAAAAAAAAAAAAAGCATTAATAGTAATAATGAAACAAAAATAGATTTTTAGACAAAAAAGAGTAAGTAACATTTTTTTCATTTATTATTAAATATTTGGGATGTACAATAAGATTGATATCTTTTTTAGTACTTAGATACAAATTGAGTAGACATTATAACTGATTTAACATTTATATCTTAAAACCTAAAACTACGATACGAGAAGAGATTACTTAAATTGCTTAGGAGCTAAAGATTATAGGGAACAAAGAAGGGATTAAGGATGGGTAGTTAAAGAAGAGAAATGCGAGAGGACTGCATTTTTAAAGATTGCACGGTTAGAAATGAATTTGATTCGCGGTGGTAGTGAATTCCATAGTTTGACAGCATGAATGAAAAATAAACGACTTGAGTTCAAATATTGGTGGCGGAAAGGAACGATACTTAAATTTCTTACAGAACGATTAAAGACGAGTTGGTTAAATAAGTAGGATGGACATTTATTGTTAATGATTTTATGTAAGAATACACAATTTCTTGTATTGATGTATTGCTGCAGTGTGCCGCCTAATAGCTTTTTTGTGTGTTCAGAAATATGGTCATATCTACGGAGGCCGTATACGTAGCGCACCGCATCGTTGAATGCTACTTGTAACTTATGCTGAGACAGTGAGTCAAGGGCGCTGTAGACAACATCTGCGTACATAATGATGGGGACTATTAATGTTAGTAGCAACTTGCGTCTAGTTTCCACCGGAGTAAAGTAAGCCGATAGCCATAATTTGCGTAAACATCCGTAAAAACGACCAATGACTATTTGAGTATGACTGTAGCCTGATAGAGTACGATCAATAACAATGCCCAGACTAGTGCAATGCTCAACAGCAGTAATTTTATTATTGCTTAAACATATATCTGGTAGGATATTCAAGCTAAATTTTCTCTTAGATATTGGTATACGAGTAACTTGCGATTTTAGTGGGTTCAGAAGAAGCCCATTAACGACGGACCAAGCATATATTCGGGAAAGATCTTCATTAACAAGAAGAGCTAGCTCAGAGAGCTGGTTAAAGGGTTTCCCTAGATGAAGTTGAACGTCGTCAGCATAAAGATGCACAGATGTTTGCGTGCAGACGGATGGAAGATCATTGATCAACATGCAGAATAATAATGGCCCAAGAATTGACCCTTGAGGAACTCCTTGAACTAAAGCTTTTAGAGAAGAGGATTTGCCGCCAGAGGTAACTCTCTGAAATCTTTCTGATAAATAGCTACCAATAAGTTTGACAGCCCTATCACTGAAACCAAAAAAGTTTTTTAGCTTCCACTTTAGGATGTTGTGATCTACCCTATCGAAAGCTTTCGAAAAGTCAAGCAGACAAAGAAGACTTACATAGCCCTTGTCATAATCCTGCCTTATTTCGTCAAATAGGTTTATCATAGCTGTAGAGCAACTGTGATTTACTCTAAAACCTGATTGTTTCGGGTAGAACAAGTTGTTAGTGGTTACATGGTTCAGGATTTGCTTCTCTAACACTTTTTCAAAAATTTTTGATAAACAAGGTAGTATACTTATTGGTCGGTAGTCAGAAGGAGAATTTGTTTTTGTTTTTTTGGCAATTGTAAGTATCCTTGCAATTTTCCAAGACATAGGAAAAGTTGATGTGGTAATGCAAAAGTTAATAACATGAGTGAGATGGCCAACAATAAGAGGTAAAATTAGTTTAATAAACCGTATTGATAGACCATCCTCTCCGATAGCATCAGACTTAACGGCCATGGTGCATTTAAAAACTTCATCTTCACTCACCACTTCAAAATCTTCTAGTCTTTGCACAGAACTTTCCGACTGTGCCGAAATGCGGTTAGCATCGAGACCGTTATCATGGAGTTGATCGCCTACGAAAAAGTTATTAAGAAGATCTGGGTCGAGAGCATTTTGAGGGTTAAGCACTTTAGAGACACCAATTTTTTTTATGTTTCTCCAAAGTGTTTTGGCGGATAAAGAGGCATTAAGCTTTGATGCAAAGTAGTTCTTTTTAGATGCACGTATAACCAGAGTTGCATGATTTCGGGCTTGTTTAAATGCTTCCCAATTGATATTCGTTGATCGGCGCTTCCATCTACTGTGCAATTTATTTCGAATCTTGATTATATTAATCACAAGGACAGTTTTGGTTTTGTACTCTCACTGTTTTTGTCGGTACATGTTGATTAAACAGTTGGGTTAGGATCGATTGAAAGGAATCAACTTTGTCATTGGGATCAGCCTTCAGTCTGCACTGCATCCAAGAGGAGGATGTTGTAGCCAGCTGAAGGGCATTAATATCAACCGAATTGAAGTCTTTATACGCGAAAGAGTCAGTAGTAGAACATTTAGATAAGTTCATATTGTATGTCAGGAAGATAAGGTCATGATCAGAGATATCAAGAGATATCTGGTCAGAAAGAAGTACGAGCTTTGGATCAGAGACTATAAAAAGGTCAAGAAGACTGGGTGAACAATCTGGGACAAAGCGTGTGGGATAGGTGGTATTAACTATACTCAGACCAACAGAGGACACTGAGTCTTTCAACTGAAATGCTCGTGAGTCATTTCTTAACAAATCAGCATTGAAATCTCTGCAAACAATTATATGCTCATAAAGTGCACAACATTCCGAAAGAGTAAGAAAGAAAGGCGCCGAAGAACATCTTCGGTTTTTACTATAGACACAAGAGACGAGACACTTAGTATTACAGCCCCTTATTTCAACAGCAATAAACTCAACACCAGGTCCACTGGATTTAAAAATGCTTTCCAACTTAATAGTTGACTCAGTGATTCTATCATTCCTATGCAGTTTGAAATTTGGTATGTCATAGATTTCGTCAGATATATTTGGTTTGAACCATGTTTCATTCACACAAATAACATCGATACAAGAAGTTGTGAACAAGTATTTTAAATAGTCTAATTTAATGTCATTTAAACTACGTGCATTTAGATAACAAACTCTGAGTCCATTAAATCGCTGGGAAATAATATTTGCCATAGTGTCTGTTGATTCTTCATTCATACTGTATATCTCACTGGAGAAAGAGCTTGAAACATCCATGGTATAAAATCAAGAGCAGGCGAGACAAAAAAAGAGTGCATTCCTAGTGAGGGTGATGGGTAATAGAGGAAATTTAACAATAATTTAGAATAAAGAATTATATATTTGTCGCAGCGGCAGCAGCAAGAAGATCATCTGGGCTTTCAATGAGAAAGCTTTTTCCGCTCGCCGTCTTCCTAACAGAAATCAAAAAACAAGTACTCGTACATGAACGAACAGATGAATAAATAAATAAATAAATGAATAAGTGAATAAATAGATAAGTAAATAAATAAATTAATTAATTGATAAATAAATAAATGAGCAGAAATAAGAAAAATAATCAAATAAGTAAATAAATAGATAAATAAAGAAAAAAAAAAATTAAATAAATAACGGAATAAATAATTAAGTTAATTAATAACTTTCATTAAATAAATTTGATGCAAGGCAATTGTCAGCTAAAGCACATCGGTTTTTAAAGTTTTCAGTAAGCTTTTCGATTCTTTTCGATATCAATTCAACATTAGCTCTTTTATGGAGGTCCATCGTAGAATGGTGCCAGGTTAGGTTGCGACACTTGCAGTTTTTTTAATATGGATCTGTGCACAGTTTCCCCATACTGGAGATCCATATAAGAGTAACGCTTGGAAGACTACTTTGTGTATAATAATTTTGTTTTCGTTTAAAAGGGCAGATTTTCTGTTTATGAAAGGATATAATATCCTAATAGCTAAGTTGACTTTCTGTAAGGTTTTAGTTTAGGTATTTAACGCAGTTGCTCCAGTTTACTGTTGATCCACACATTTGCAATTGACTGTTTGGTAGATAACGAGGTTTTCATTTTCGGGTAAAAAAGATTGCTTGAGTTTTATCACAGTTTAACTTTATTTTCCACCTATTGTAATACTGTTCTAATACTTCCATTGCATTTCAAAGATTTGTCTCAACATTGAGAGCAAACTCGTGCGATGATAGTATTGCAGTATCATTTGCAAAAATTTCGGTTTGACAATTAGTTAGACTCGGGAAATCTGACGTGACCAAATTGTACAGTATAGGACCAAGGACAGAGCGTGCCGCAAGGCACTGACTGGATACTAATGAAACTAGAAACACTACTATTGACAACTACCTGACAAAAAATGTTGGACTATTTTACAAAGAAAAGGAGGGAAGTTGAGGTTAATCAATTTGTAGATGAGGCCATCATGCCAAATGGAGTCGAAAGCTTTGGCAATATCCAAAAGGACCATCCCTGTTGATTTTCCTTGCTGACGATTATATTTGATAATATTGGAAATTCGGAGTACTTGATGGGACGTGCTATGTTGTGGCCTAAAGCTAAACTGGATGTCAGGATATATGCTACGGTCAGTTATGATCTTAGTGATTTTTTGCTTAAGAACTTGTTCATATAGTTTACTTACACTACTAAGCAAACTTATTGGCCTATAGCTCTCGGGACTCTCAGGGAGTTTCCCAGCCTTGAGTATAGGTAGCACCTTAGCTATTTTCCAAGCGTCAGGAAAGTACTGGAATTTTAAGCATGCATTGAACATAGCTGTTAAGGATCTAACTCCAGCTTTCGGTAGATGCTTGAGATACAAATTTTTAATATGATCAAAGCCACCTGATTTCCTTACTTTCAGGTTATCAATATGAAACTCAACATCATCATCAGTAAGGAAAGGATTTAACGGAGTGTCGAAAGTCTGCATATTAAATGTTTGTAAGGTGTTCATTACCAGCGTATTTCTACGGGGGTCCCCTAGGACCGCAGATACATGGTGGTTATTTGAAAAGCTAAGTCCAAGGGCATGTGCTTTCTCTTCATCTGTGTAGTAAAAATGTGTTCCATTTCGTAGGCCAGGTAGTTGTTTGTTTTTATTTTTAATTATTTTAACTAAGTTCCAAAAAGGTTTAGCATTTTTATCCAGAGAACCTAATTTTCTGTTCCAATCAGGGTTGCGTTGTTGGATTAACTGTCTCCTAATCAGCTGGGTAAGAAATAGCATCTCGTCACGGTATACCGGCTGCCGATACTTTTGCCAATTTCTTCTTTGAATATTTCTTAGCTTTATTAACTCTAGGACATAAGAGGGAAGTTTATTGTGGCACTTTTTCTTCCTAACTTTAGGTATCGAGTCGTCTATGGCCTCAAGGATGAGTTCGTTGAAGCTATTAGCAAAAATGTCAATTTCCTCCCTATTGGAAAGACTTCCAATATTCGCTGGTCTTTGTTCAAGTCTTGTCTTAATTAGGGAGCGGTAACGTGTCCAGTTTGCGTTTTTTATGTCCTGAATATATTCTACATTTTCTTTGCCCGCACGAAGGAGCATACATGAGACTGGATTATGATCAGAACTTAGTGCGTTTAATGACATGGGTTGAGTTATGTACTCGGACGAACAGAGGAACGACCACGAGAGCTAGCTGGGAAATAAGTAGGAGATGGGGATACAAAATCGAAATAGGAAATGTGTAGGAGAGGCAATATAGTAAATTCTCCCAGGCATTTGCTCCAGTACAGCCCCAATTCAGATCACCGCCTACCAGAAAATCGCCAATATTACAAAAAAAATTTCTCAAATCATTTTTTAACGTCATCCTATTTACAGCTGTCTTGTTAGTACCGGCGAAATAGACGCAATAAATTTTCAGGCTTTGCCTATTAATTAGTTGAACCTCAATTCCCACATTTTCTACTAAACGCGTTTGAACAATTGGCAAAGGCGAATGTTGAATTGATCTTCGAATGAGAATAGCAACACCTCCACCTCTTCTATCTGTTGGATAGGACAGATAGCACTTAAATTCAGGGGTGGATAATTTATCATCTTGGTTAAGCCAAGATTCTGTGACCAAGGCAATATCAATTTTTGTTGCTGCTTATGAAATTTAAAAATTCAATGCTTTTTCTACGTATGCTCCTAGCATTAAAGGTTATAGTTTTTATATGGCCTACCATATTATTTAAAATTAGTATATAAAAACTTAGAAGCTAAATGTGTGATAACTTCAAATTGCTCTACTTTTGTATTACATACAGATAATTTTGTTATCATTTCCATAGCCAAAGTGTTAAGCTCTTCAAATGAGAAAAGTGTAGAATTGTTGTTGGAGTTGATTGAGCTCGAACATGTTTGAAGAGGACTCGTCCAGGCGTTTGACGGCTGCGCACCTGCAAGCGTTGGACTACTCTGAATAGTTGTAACAACTTGCAAATGAAACTTGTTTCTCAGCGTTGAGAGATGTAGAAGTGGTTTGGTTCGTGAAAGTTGAGCGAGCGCTTGGATTACTCTTTTGCTTAGCGTTTGCTTTCATCTCCATGTATTTTGATCGGCTGATGCAAGTGATGTCAGTAGCCCTGTGGCTTTCATTGTAATTTGCGCACTTAAGTATGGTAGGATTACAACACTCGGCAGTCATATGGGGACCAGCGCAGATAGCACAATATGTTTTAACGCGGCAGTTCCGTTCACCATGGCCAAACATTTGCCAATTATGACATTGGGTGACCTTACCTTTTAGTTTTCGTTGGAAACTCCAGCTGATCTGTGTGTGAAAAATAGAGCGGTGGTTTTTGCGTAGATCTTTCAATGAAATGGAACCACTTTCTAAAGATATTAAATAGATGTAGTCTATATATTTAGCCTTGTTTATTTCGTATTTTTTTGAAATTTTTTCATATCAATGCACTTTAGGCCTTCTGTAACAAGTTCATTCTTAAGCGAATCAACATTGATCTCACTCAGTCCGTAGAGGACAATTTTAAATGCGTTTGCCCTTTGAAGGTCATGCGAAAAAAACCGACAATTATCAGATTTTAATTCTTCGAGTACTAACCCGTACGATTTGACAGTTTCACAAATAATTTTTATCCCGATTGATATGTTTTTAGTCAGTAGTCAGTTATATTAAGGGATTTCATTAATTGGTGCACGTAATCACTGGATTTTTGTAAAAGTTTTATCGGTGGCACAAACACTTTTTTGGGCAATGGCGCAATAATCTCGTCTATGCTTTCATTGTCAGCATTATCATCATCCGGCTGGCACTGCAAGGGACTCCAGTAATTAAATCTAGAGTTCCTTTTATTAGCACTATTACCGGACATGTTTAGACAGTACTTTTTGCCCGGGGACGGCCGATTGTCCTCGGAATTGGGTGATCTAACACGTTTAATAATTTTTCCGATTACAAGGTTATTAATATCAGATAGAGACGTCATACGCACATGAACGCTCCGAACTGACTGAGACTTGCTATATATGATAGTCGATCATACAGCTTTAGCATACTCATAATAGTGTTGGACGATGTATGAGAATTATAAACGAAAATTCACGATAATAACGAGAGATCCTAGATTTTTGCCATTCCTGCGGCCTTATCATCAGAGGCATACTGCAGAAGCAGCGAAACTACCACAAGATCGCCCAAATCACATCTGATTGACAAACCAAATAAACCACATTACAATAACCCGATGATTTGGAAGTTGTCTTTTCGACTTCCGCAATATGATTGTAGCCAACATTGGCCATCATTTTATGGTAATTCAAGTGCGTGTTCATTCTGCAACCTCGTGCCATCGTGCTAGCTATTTCTAAATGCAACATCGGCAAACTTCGAGATCCAATAATTCAGGTGCAATTAGCAGATCTGAAACATAACTGAAGATCTCTAAAAGTGCAGAAAAAATTACTGGGCATCAGCAAGCAAATGGAGACGAATTCTACGAGTTCTACTTCATCTTCTAATTCTGTGACTTTAGTAGTTGAGAAACATCGTCTTATAAGGAGGAAGTACCATCTTCCAGGAAATTGCAGCTCCAAATAACATCGTTTCTTTAGATGGAAAAATAGGGAAAAAAAACTTCAGACCACCTCCTCCCCATATACATATTGACTTTCCTTCCCAGAATAAAAAGCACGGAATCGACGAAATCGACCGCTCGTACTTTAGGAATGAAATTCGAAATTTTTGTTAAAATGTAATAATCTACGGCAATAAGAACTGAAGAGAGACCTGTAGAGTTGAGCAAGCAAGTTTGAGTACCAACTCAAGTCACAGTTGGTGTTAAGAATATAGAAAAACACTATTCCACGACTAAGACGGTCAAGATTATGCTGGACATATGACAGTCAAGATTGCCACTCACTCACACAAAATGAAATGAGGACAGTAATATCTGAACTTAATGAAAACAAGGCTTCTGGACAACCTGGTAAACAACATACTCGTACACCAACTCTATTCCAGTATTTGATCGGAGGAATATATGACTGGCCTCAACTTCGAATGAGCGATCCACCATAAATACCTTTAAAGTGCGACAATAATAGGTAGCGTCCTTAACATAGCGTAAAAGATCGTGTCTGCTGTGATTTGATCTTGATCTGGTTAATGTCCTGTTAGTTCCTGGAGAACTTTAGCTACTCTGTAAATATCTGACTAC